>OY856412.1:1206409693-1207823443 GCA_963693085.1 Alisma plantago-aquatica
TAAAGAATGGCAAAACTATGATAACTTTGTAGGTAGCCCTAATGGATACGTATCGGTTGACACAATCCTAGGTCTTGATGTAACATCTCTAGCCCAACATCTGCCATAATCAGATTATGGATGCATGCCACATGGAGACATATAGCTTCACCTTGAGAGTAGACAATAAGTGTGACACGAATAGTATGTTATGACCCCCTAGATTAAGTACACTAGAAATTTATAACTTGGTTAAAAGTATAACTTAGTATATCATACCACAACCTGATGGATTTTAGGGACGAAATCCTCTTTAAAGGGTGGAGTGTTGTAACATACTCAATCCTAGACGTATAGGTTCATCATCATAACTTCTAGACCCCTACTTGACTATGTTGTTTCTCAATCTTTTTCTTTCTCTCTTCTTTATCCTTTTTCATATAAATATCTTTTAGTAGGTATAACTCCATGTTTTAGGATGGTCTAGACCGTGTCAGGATCTTATAGCCACTTTTGACTCATTAGAATCCCATGGTCATGAATTGTGAGGAAGTTATGGCCCTAATTGAATCTTTGGAAGATGGTGAATGATGATATGAAATTGCAGCACAATCCATAATTGAATACCCTAGTATGACCCTACGATCTTAAAGTGAGGGAATTGGAGTTACATCAAAATGTTTAACCCTTTTGACCAAGGATGAGCTTAAAACCCTAATTGTATGATTAAGTGTATAATGGGGTAAATATAACATACATAATATCACATTGTAAAACTAAGTTCAAATTTGTGTTCCTCACACCCAAATTAACTAACCTGTATATTTGGATCTTAATCGGATATCAAATGCACTCTTAATGGTGGTTTAGAAGTAAAAATATAAGTTAAGATGGTTAATTTCAATCATTGTCACACTGACTTAGGAATAAAGACATGATTTCATTAGCTATTTTGTGAATAACGCAGATTATTGGCGGGTTGGGTATTCAGGAGGTGGACTCTATCGTCCCCTTCCCCCGACTTCCGCTGCGCGTAGGACCGGTTCAGCACCCCGATCTCCTCGTCGTCGTTCTCTCCCCACAACCAACAACTTCTCGTGTTTTCTTCGGCAACAGACTCTAAACTCTCCCCCGAGTCCAACGAACTATCTCACTTCCCTTGCAGTGCCCTAATACAAAAATGCCCAATCGCAACCGAGCAGCCGCCGCTGCCCTTCCCCCCCCTCTTAACTTCTCGTTTCAGGTTCTCCTCTTGATCGAGCTCGGTTCAATAGTCAACCTCAGTGACTTGCCTATGATTTCCCGCCATCAATTCAGTGTGTGTGTGTGTGGAAAGCTC
This sequence comes from Alisma plantago-aquatica, assembly GCA_963693085.1. NCBI lineage: Eukaryota > Viridiplantae > Streptophyta > Magnoliopsida > Alismatales > Alismataceae > Alisma > Alisma plantago-aquatica. The sequence goes on from OY856412.1 coordinate 1,206,411,012, forward strand.
GGATGGCGGTCATCTTCCCCAGAGCAAAAGCTTGAAGCTCCACTAACTGGAGCAACCTCGATTCGATTCCTCATGAGGTAACCATCTACAAGCTCCCATCTTTCGTTCCACGTACCTAGTTTGACTCAAAGTGTGCCTTAAGTCTGGGTCGACAAGGTCGCTGATCACCCCTGTTTTGCGCCGCCGCCGAAGGGTGTTCCTTCATCCTCTGTTTTGGTTTTGGACCCTAGGACCCATCGTGGGTTTGCTTTGGATGTAACGAGCATGTTGGGGGCCTTGCAAGGGTCTTTGAGACCTCCTACTTGTCCGACCTCTACCTCGTCTGTTTCTTTAGATCTGCGGCAGCTCCTCTCGCGGGCCTTCGTTGTTTTCCGGTTTTTCAACTGCAGAATCCCTCGCCGCCGTCTCCACGCAGTGTGGGCTTGAAACTCACAACAGTATATGTCGTTTTCTCCTCCCCGCAGCTAGGCCATGTCGCTTCACCCATTACCACCTCCGCCCCGAGGTTTCCTTGACCCTGGTGACCTCCAGTTCTCGGTTGGGGACCGTTGAGTCCGCAGTAGCTAACTGGAGCTAGCAGACTGGGTTCCAGGCTGTGAAGAAGTCTAGTCCGAGTACCTATGCTGGAATCAAGCTCTTGTAGGAGCCTAATGGCGCGAGACACATGGGGATGAATCCCTGGGGCAAAAGCCCAGTCTCGCCCATGGTGGCCAGAGTTTTAACGTCACGCCCAAGAGGGCATATTAGAGATTTTGATTTCTCTTGACTTTGTTGACCCGAAACTCATTTCCATTTATTTCTCTGTAGTTGCGTGACAGCGAGCCCTTGTTTCACATTTACATTCAGGGGCATTTCGGTCAATTCACAATTCATTTTCCTTGTATCAGAAATTGATTTGAACTTATAAAAATCGTAACTAATTATTGGTTTAGCAGAAAAATACATTTAAATATGTTTTTGAAATAAAAAAATAGGACTAATTTATTGGGATAGGTTTCATGACCAGATTTCCAACCTAATGTAGGGTCGATTTCTAAGCAAAGGATTTAATGCTTTTTATATTAATTAAATGCACATATGTTGTGATTAGGTTGAGACAACCCTGACACTGAACCTGGAGGTTGACTCTGAGCTCTCGACTTCCTTTGCCCACACCGATCGGCCAGGGAGGTCCACCTCCCCTCGATGAAGTTGGTAGCTGGTTCAATTCCTCACCCGAGCTTCTCCAACGTCGTCCCCTACTCGCCGGACTCCGACGAAGGTCACCGAGGTGTCGGGGTTGCAGATCAGGATGAAAAGACCAATTGAGCGCACAAAAACACTCCTCGCACACTTCCACAGAGGTTGGGCTAGCGAGAAAAGATGTTGGTTCCCTCCATAATCCTCCCCTATATATAGGGTCGAGGTTAAGCTCGCGAGGTTTGGGCGTTTCCCAGAAAAACCTCAAATCCTAGTCGAACCAGGGATGATTCCCTGTGTTTCCTTCTCCCAAGTCCAAAATGACAATTGACAGGATGCTATATCCCTTGGATCGTGAGGAAATTGGGATGGAAATTTCTCCCAGAGTTGCAGAGTCCTAGTCCGCCTGGACTTAGACGATGAGCGCCAGACGTTGGATTAAGATCCAACGGCCTCAGCTGCACGTGATCAAATAAAAGGAAATTCATTTTCCTAATTCAGAATAAATCCCAAATTTGGCAATATCTTGAGAAATTCTTATCTCCCAAACCCTTGCTCCTTTTTAACTCAAAATTTAAGGGAAAGTTTGTCTTAGCATTATCTAGTTTTTTACAAAATTTGGGAAACAAATTGCAATGGATGAGAAGTCTTCCTTCTTTCCCAAGTTATCCCTTAATTAATTCAAAATTAATTAGTAATCCTTTTCCCTTTGTCATTATCTTGTTATTTTGAGTCCCCTGGACCTCAAGAAATCCTAAAGGCACGAATTCCCATATTGGGGAATATTCCTGAGTCTTTACTTATCCTTTATCTATTTTCTCTTTCTTCTTATTCATTTCTTTAGTAAAATATCTCTTTTCAAGGATTTCTCTTTTCTTTCTTTTTATTTTCCTCATTGGCATCCCTTTTATCATTAGGAATCTTTTAGATACGAAAATCCATTAAGGATAATTCAATTATATCTCTTTTCACTCATTTTCCACATTTTATCATTGTTTTTCAATTTCTTTCTTAATAAAGAAATATTTAATTGATCTTTTCTTATTACTTTCTTTTTGCAACTTTGGACTCCTTGGGCCCCAAGGAAACCAAGAGGCATGAAATCCACCTTTAGATTAAACTCTATTGCCTTCTAGAGGTTTCTACATTTTTCTTTTCTCCATTTCTAATTAATAATGGAGTTTCTTTTGTCTTTTCCTTGTTATTGGGCCCAATAGCCAATAAAGCCCACAAATAAATCAACAATGATTTTTAAACAAAATTCATGCATTCAATCAAAAGACATCATTATTTGTTCATTTATCTTTATTATGAGAAATTACATTTCTCACCAAATGAACCCAAAAATTGGGGTTGTAACAGTAGCACATGTCTTCCGCTAGTTTTCATTGAAAAGAGAAAATCTCGATAGAAATTTATTTTAGTTTTTTTTAAAAGGGAACCATATCCATGGAGGAAGAAAAAATTAAGACACAAGATTCTTTCGATAAAAATATATGTTTTTATTAAATAAAGTTTAACTTAACAAAATAAATTAAATTGTTAGTGGGACAAAAACTCTAATTCAATTTCTAAAACTTGAATTCCATTCACTTCTATGAGATTATTTATTGTAAGTGTAAATATGAAAATCATTAAAGTATTGTTAATTTTACTATATAATATAAATAAATAAGGGTGACAAAGACATAAAAGAAAAATCATAGTTAGTGAAAAATCATAATATTTTTAATAACCTCAACAATCAATAAGTTGTTATGGTGCAAATGTTTATCCATTAAAAGTATTTTATTATGATACTTTATAATCTTAATAAAAATATTATGATTAAAATCACATCATAATATTTTTAGTTCACTTAGTATGTATAAAGTATTGTAATAATTTCAGCATTTAATGTGCTTGCAAATATAAATTTTGGTTCATCATTGTTTAACACATTGTAGAATATTAATTTTTACATTATTTTTCTAGGAAAATTTTACTATATTATTCGTGTATGGTTATATTTAATTATCATGTTTCACATCACATTTTTTAAACATGTAGAATACAAATATATTACGTAAATTACATTGTTTTCACATGGTGTGGTGTTTTTTTTTCTCATGATGTTTATAATTTTATTTTATATATCTTGCCAATAATGGTGGTTATAGTATATAAATAGTTTACATAGTGCAATTATAATGTATGCTATTTTGTCATATTATGTTATGATTTTAGCAACAAACTATACGCACACCGCTAATATTTCTAGTCATAAATATGTTACATGTGTCACTTATTACGAGTGAAGAATATAACTTTATAACAAATGTTGTTAGTAGTCTCAAAACTCATTTTTCATTCTTTTTAGGCTCCCAATTGGTTTGTCGTAACTGGTCTGAAAAACTTATGAACTGGAGTTTCTTAAGCAAATTTTCATGATTGATTTAAAGTAAGTGTTGGAACTTGAGTTCCATGACTTCCATTGAGTTAAAGATTTACATACAAAATACAGTTTCTAAGTTCCATCTTAAAAAGAGCAAAAAAATGAGTTATGAGACAGCTAACAACATTTCTTATATAATTATATTCTTCATTTGTCATAAATACACATGTAAAATATTTATAATTAAAAATATTAGCGGTGTTTATTTAGTACATTGCTAAAACCATAACATAATATGACAAAATATCATTCATTATAATCACACCATGTAAAACAATTTACACTATAACCACCATTATCAGTGCAATTACAAAACAAAAAATACAAACATCATGGAAAAGAAACAGACTGCATCATGTGAAAACAATGTGATTTATCTAACATACTTTTATCATATTTAAACAATATGATGTAAAAATGATAATTAACTATAACCATGTATGAATAATATAGTAAAAATTCCCTACAAAAATAAAGTAAAAATTAATATTCTACATTGTGTTAAACAATGATGAACCAAAACTTATATTTACAAGCATATGAAATGTGTATATTATTAAAATACTTTGTATATACAAATAAAAATAAAAATATCGTTATGTGATTTTAATCATAATATTTTTATTAGGAATAATTTTATCGTAATAATATATTTATTAATGAAACAATATCTGCACCATAACCATTTATTGAGGTTATAATGATTTAAGAATATTATATATTTTTTACGAATATAATTCCTTTTTTATGTCTTTGCCATCCATACTTGTTTATATGACACAGTAAAAATCATTTTATTTTTTTTAACGATTTTTATGTTTACACTTACAACAAACCAATCACATGGAGGTGAATGGAGCTTAAGTTCCAAAAATGAAAGTGAGTTCCACTGAACTCATGACTTACACCAAATTAATAGGTTGAGAAAACTCATGAACTGTATTTTTTATGTAAGTCTGTAACTCACCAGAAGTCACAGAACTCAAGTTCCAACATTTATTTTAAACCAATCATGAAAAACTGCTTAACAAAATCTAATTCTTAAAATTTCCAGACTAGTTGCGACAAACCAATCATAATCTTAGTGGAAAACAAGAAAGAGAACCACTTACTAGTGAGGATAAACATTTTGCGAGAAAATAATACCTAATGGTGAAAGATAGTAATAGGAAATGCGTTCATGTGAAGAAGAGGGAAAGAATCGAGAGAAGTTTTCTTACATAGATGCTCAAATAATTAAAGAAATATCAAGTTTTTCAAAAAAAAAAAAATTCCACCACTTCTAGTGTTGTTGCATGGAAGGAGAATAATTAATTTTTTCTATAAATCTCCCATATTTTTTTTTCTTTTTCTTCACCATGCTAACTAAACACCACTCTTAATTTCCTAACCCCCTCCTCATAATTCATCCATACAAAACACGACCATCATTTTGTATGTAAGGAAAAAGAAGAGAATGGAAGGGTCTCACATCATTCAGCCCCATCATCTTGTAGGTAAGAAAAAAGAAGAGGATGAAAGGGTCTCGTACTTGGTGCACATCTCATACCAAATAATGCATGTAAAAAAGATGTAAGAATGTATTGATACAAAGAGAAGTGCCACTTGAGTGGCATGCCTAATTACTAATCCTGGGTGGGAAGAGGTCCACTGCTCTCATATTTAATTAGGCTACTTAGCTACAGACAACTAATGGTACACTACTACAACTAAACTAAACAGACACACAACTTATTTAGTAAATAAAATCAGACCTGAAAGTCTGTAGTTGGCTGGCAAAATTTGAATTTGTTGCGCACTTTTACGTTACAGATTCATACTTTCTTTTTATTTTCCTCACTGGCATCCCTTTTATCATTAGGAATCTTTTAGATACGAAAATCCATTAAGGATAATTCAATTATATCTCTTTTCACTCATTTTCCACATTTTATCATTATTTTTCAATTTCTTTCTTAATAAAGAAATATTTAATTGATCTTTTCTTATTACTTTCTTTTTGCAACTTTGGACTCCTTGGGCCCCAAGGAACCCAAGAGGCATGAAATCCACCTTTAGATTAAACTCTATTGCCTTCTAGAGGTTTCTACATTTTTCTTTTCTCCATTTCTAATTAATAATGGAGTTTCTTTTGTCTTTTCCTTGTTATTGGGCCCAATAGCCAATAAAGCCCACAAATAAATCAACAATGATTTTTAAACAAAATTCATGCATTCAATCAAAAGACATTATTATTTGTTCATTTATCTTTATTATGAGAAATTACATTTCTCACCAAATGAATCCAAAAATTGGGGTTGTAACAGTAGCACATGTCTTCCGCTAGTTTTCATTGAAAAGAGAAAATCTCGATAGAAATTTATTTTAGTTTTTTTTAAAGGGAACCATATCCATGGAGGAAGAAAAAATTAAGACACAAGATTCTTTCGATAAAAATATATGTTTTTATTAAATAAAGTTTAACTTAACAAAATAAATTAAATTGTTAGTGGGACAAAAACTCTAATTCAATTTCTAAAACTTGAATTCCATTCACTTCTATGAGATTATTTGTTATAAGTGTAAATATGGAAATCATTAAAGTATTGTTAATTTTACTATATAATATAAATAAATAAGGATGACAAAGACATAAAAGAAAAATCATAGTTAGTGAAAAATCATAATATTTTTAATAACCTCAACAATCAATAAGTTGTTATGGTGCAAATGTTTATCCATTAAAAGTATTTTATTATGATACTTTATAATCTTAATAAAAATATTATGATTAAAATCACATCATAATATTTTTAGTTCACTTAGTATGTATAAAGTATTGTAATAATTTCAGCATTTAATGTGCTTGCAAATATAAATTTTGGTTCATCATTGTTTAACACATTGTAGAATATTAATTTTTACATTATTCTTCTAGGAAAATTTTACTATATTATTCGTGTATGGTTATATTTAATTATCATGTTTCACATCACATTTTTTAAACATGTAGAATACAAATATATTACGTAAATTACATTGTTTTCACATGGTGTGGTGTTTTTTTTTCTCATGATGTTTATAATTTTATTTTATATATCTTGCCAATAATGGTGGTTATAGTATATAAATAGTTTACATAGTGCAATTATAATGTATGCTATTTTGTCATATTATGTTATGATTTTAGCAACAAACTATACGCACACCGCTAATATTTCTAGTCATAAATATGTTACATGTGTCACTTATTACGAGTGAAGAATATAACTTTATAACAAATGTTGTTAGTAGTCTCGAAACTCATTTTTCATTCTTTTTAGGCTCCCAATTGGTTTGCCGTAACTGGTCTGAAAAACTTATGAACTGGAGTATCTTAAGCAAATTTTCATGATCGATTTAAAGTAAGTGTTGGAACTTGAGTTCCATGACTTCCATTGAGTTAAAGATTTACATACAAAATACAGTTTCTAAGTTCCCTCTTAAAAAGAGCAAAAAAACGAGTTATGAGACAGCTAACAACATTTCTTATATAATTATATTCTTCATTTGTCATAAATACACATGTAAAATATTTATAATTAAAAATATTAGCAGTGTTTATTTAGTACATTGCTAAAACCATAACATAATATGACAAAATATCATTCATTATAATCACACCATGTAAAACATTTTACACTATAACCACCATTATCAGTGCAATTACAAAACAAAAATACAAACATCATGGAAAAGAAACAGACTGCATCATGTGAAAACAATGTGATTTATCTAACATACTTTTATCATATTTAAACAATATGATGTAAAAATGATAATTAACTATAACCATGTATGAATAATATAGTAAAAATTCCCTACAAAAATAAAGTAAAAATTAATATTCTACATTGTGTTAAACAATGATGAACCAAAACTTATATTTACAAGCATATGAAATGTGTATATTATTAAAATACTTTGTATATACAAATAAAAATAAAAATATCGTTATGTGATTTTAATCATAATATTTTTATTAGGAATAATTTTATCGTAATAATATATTTATTAATGAAACAATATCTGCACCATAACCATTTATTGAGGTTATAATGATTTAAGAATATTATATATTTTTTACGAATATAATTCCTTTTTTATGTCTTTGCCATCCATACTTGTTTATATGACACAGTAAAAATCATTTTATTTTTTTTAACGATTTTTATGTTTACACTTACAACAAACCAATCACATGGAGGTGAATGGAGCTTAAGTTCCAAAAATGAAAATGAGTTCCACTGAACTCATGACTTACACCAAATTAATAGGTTGAGAAAACTCATGAACTGTATTTTTTATGTAAGTCTGTAACTCACCAGAAGTCACAGAACTCAAGTTCCAACATTTATTTTAAACCAATCATGAAAAACTGCTTAACAAAATCTAATTCTTAAAATTTCCAGACTAGTTGCGACAAACCAATCATAATCTTAGTGGAAAACAAGAAAGAGAACCACTTACTAGTGAGGATAAACATTTTGCGAGAAAATAATACCTAATGGTGAAAGATAGTAATAGGAAATGCGTTCATGTGAAGAAGAGGGAAAGAATCGAGATAAGTTTTCTTACATAGATGCTCAAATAATTAAAGAAATATCAAGTTTTTCAAAAAAAAAATTCCACCACTTCTAGTGTTGTTGCATGGAAGGAGAATAATTAATTTTTTCTATAAATCTCCCATATTTTTTTTCTTTTTCTTCACCATGCTAACTAAACACCACTCTTAATTTCCTAACCCCCTCCTCATAATTCATCCATACAAAACACGACCATCATTTTGTATGTAAGGAAAAAGAAGAGAATGGAAGGGTCTCACATCATTCAGCCCCATCATCTTGTAGGTAAGAAAAAAGAAGAGGATGAAAGGGTCTCGTACTTGGTGCACATCTCATACTAAATAATGCATGTAAAAAAGATGTAAGAATGTATTGATACAAAGAGAAGTGCCACTTGAGTGGCATGCCTAATTACTAATCCTGGGTGGGAAGAGGTCCACTGCTCTCATATTTAATTAGGCTACTTAGCTACAGACAACTAATGGTACACTACTACAACTAAACTAAACAGACACACAACTTATTTAGTAAATAAAATCAGACCTGAAAGTCTGTAGTTGGCTGGCAAAATTTGAATTTGTTGCGCACTTTTACGTTACAGATTCATACTTTGCAGGCCAGCTACGCCCAACATGTACACACTTCTTCCATTGATATAAACACCAACATCACCTTGTCTTCTTTAAAAAAAAACATCACCTTGCCTTGAGAAAAGAATAAAGTTGGGAAATACATGCGAGTGCTGCAATTTTAACCCGTGTGGCTCGTGATTACCACGTGTGCGCGGCCGTCTGACGCCCATCACTTTGCTTCCCTCCTTTCCCTCCCTCGGATCACAGCAGAATTCCAGCTGCGGGAAGGCCCGAAAGGGTGAAACGAACTGCCGGCCCGCAGCGGCGTCGCCAGGAACAAGAAGGCGGCGGAAGGTGGCCATGTCGAAGGCTCGAGTGTATGCCGACGTGAATGTTCTTCGTCCCAAGGATTACTGGGACTACGAGTCCCTTACCGTCCAGTGGGGGTAACTTTCCACTAGGATCCCTAACCCTAATCTGCTTCTCTGCTGTCTGCCTGGTTCTTCTTTCTTGTCTTGTTTTGTTATGACCAATTAGTTGCTCGGGTAAACAGATCCATACCGCCGGGTGTTTACTCGGAAACAAAGCCGGTTCATTATCAGAAACCATGCTGTTTAATAGCGGAATAAATTGGGGGTGAAGCTGGGGGCTGGAGGTGGTTTCACAAGTACAAACTATAGACACCTTTCCCATTTTCTTTTCATGCACTCTATATGACCTTCTCTGCAGCACCCGGTGGTGTTTACTGTCCACGACAGCTCTACTCAGTTTATACTAGTTTGTGATAGAATCTACCAATATGGCGACTTCATTATTTGTTTTGATTGCCAGTTCACCTAGAGCTATGGCTCCAGAGTCACTGATTTCTCATGAAGTAGGGAAACGAGGAAGATCATTGAGAGTTGGGAAAAGAGAAATATAGAGCTCATAGAGATGGTACTTAGGTAGGTCAAATCCATTTCAACAACACTACAAACTCTTAGTACCGTCCCCTGACTCTACACTTCAAAGGCTAAGAGCATCAACATGTTTTATGTGTTTAATTTGCAACTTGAGACAAACTCCATCACAGTTTCACTTCCAAAACAAATGCACTGTATTGTTATAAACGACTACAAACTACCCTGGGTTACAAAAGAGATGGCCGCCAGATTCCTCTCCAATACAAATTGTGGGTCAATTTCTAGACCTCTGTAATCCGTTTAAATGAACATATCTGTTGCCTTTAACCAGTTCAAGATTGTATTAGTGCAAAATGTAGTTGGGTTGTACGTTTGTACCTAGTGGGTGGCACACAAAAATTGCTAATCTTCTGTAACAAGAATGTAAAATATGGTTACACATAAATGCATTGATAGAATACGATTTAGAACAGCTCCAGGGTCCTGTTTACCTTTGATGAATGATGAAAGGGAATACACTCTGTTTTATTTACTTGAAGAAAAAGGAAGTAATCTGCTTGTGATTTACGGGGTGCTTGGGTAATAGGGCTGAGGAATAAACATTGCTTAGTTGGAAATGTTAAAACAAGATTTTGATTCCTCTTTCAAACAGAATGGTATAACTATAAGATTTGTGCTTGTTTAGCTTCTTAGTTGTGTACTTTTCGAATTTATTCAGGATACTTGCTCATCAAATATCCTCTAAGTCTCATTTACAACCATGTTGGGGTTGTGTTACACGGATCATTCTCTTTGAAATTCATGTCTTTGGGTCTTTTTCTCAGCAGTTATGCAGCCAAATCTCTTTTTGTTAGCTCTCCTCTTGGATTTTGGGTTCTCTCTTCCCCTTATAACTCTATCTGACAACTTGTTCAATAACGTAGTCACAGAAGCGATTGTCCTTCTTCTCTTTATTTTACTGTTGAACTATAATTTATTGAATGCTGTCTATTTGTCTTCGCAGCTGACAGCTAAAGTAACTCTTTGTAACATTTTTGTCTCATTTTTGTTTAACGTATCTGTTTTACAGTGACCAAGATGATTATGAAGTTGTTCGTAAAGTTGGTAGAGGAAAATATAGTGAGGTCTTTGAGGGTATCAACATTACAAATAATGAACGGTGCATCATAAAGATTCTTAAGCCTGTCAAGAAAAAGAAGGTAATCTGGTAGCAAGAAGTTTTCGCTCATTGAAATAATCAACAATATCGAACCAACTGATCCTATTTGTAATTGAAGCTAATATGTTGTCATTTTTAATACAGATCAAAAGGGAGATCAAAATACTTCAGAATCTTTGTGGAGGCCCTAATATCGTCAAATTACTTGACATTGTCAGAGACCAGCATTCCAAAACGCCAAGTTTGATATTTGAATATGTCAACAGTACAGATTTCAAGATTTTATATCCAACACTGACAGATTATGACATCCGCTACTACATTTACGAGCTTCTCAAGGTTTTAATTGTTTAATGTTATACAACTATTCTTTAATTGATTGTTGGAGTCCAGAATGCATCCATTCACATCTCGATTGATCCTTGGGATAACGCTCGCACTCTGAAATAACGTCTGTGCGTTGTCTTGTACAAAGATGTTTAGAAAACACGTCTTTGAAATCAACTTGATTTCAATCGCTTGCATTTGTCAAGCTTTTTTTAACTATATACCTATTTTTTGGGTCACTTCCTTTGATTAATCCTATCTTCTGAGCTATCTTAATGTAAATATACATCTATTAAATTCTATGTATACCCTACCTGATTTTTGATTTTTTCCCCATATGCAACACAGGCTTTGGATTACTGTCATTCACAAGGAATAATGCATCGTGATGTCAAACCTCACAACGTCATGATAGACCATGAAATGCGGAAACTCCGTTTGATTGATTGGGGTCTGGCGGAATTTTACCATCCTGGCAAGGAATACAATGTACGAGTTGCATCTAGGTAGGGAGCTTTTTAAAGCGTAATATTATTTTTTCCCTTCTTGTGCTGGCAAACTTTTTAACAAATAAGAGGTTTGATGTAGAAAGCATTACAGTTATTGCTAATCCATGTGTTTGACGTTCTTTGGGTTTAACTAAATGCTCCCTGATATCAAGGCATATGCCTTTTCTGTTTGCATGTATGTAATGTGACTGCATAGTTAAATGATTGATCAGTTTACATTGTCTTTATGCTTTAACAATCTGTTTCCTAAATTGTAAAGTTAGAAGATAAATGATAGAAGCTCACATCTTGTTTCCTAAAGTGTCTAGCTGCTTAACATGACTGTCTATAAACATATTTCAGTTACAAAATTTAGGTGATTTTCTGGGTAGTTTAAAACATAAATGTATAAGCATATAGACTATGTCTTTTTGTGGAATAGGGCCCAGTTATTCTGTGATTTGGCCGCATTAACAACATTAGATGATGGGACACCTGGTGATGCAATGGGGTCTGCTGTTCTACAACACATCATTCATTCCTTGTCTATTACGGGGAGGGCTGCAATGGAACAATGTAACACTTTTATTACCCTTTGATTTAGAATTTAGTCGAGCATTTTTATGTAAAACTACACCTTTTACATCAAAAAACTTTTGCTATGATTTGACTCTCATAACCAAATGAGAGCAATATAAATACTTAAAACAGGGCTTACTGATGGGTGTATAACTCATGTAAAGCAAACAACACACTTTTCGAGTAAAGTATACTAATAGCATAGTAGCATCAAATCCATCCAAAATTAGACCCACTACAGACATCAAATTACTGGAGATGTTTGATTTGTCCCTTTCACATAATTTAATCTGATTTACGGGTTAAATAACAAATCAGTCAGCTGAAACATGTCGTGATTTTTCTACACTTGCTGTATTTCTTCAAATGAGTTGTAATGGTTCCAAATTATCATAATTGTAAAGGGCTAAAAAGACTTGACTACTTAGTTTTTCTCCTCCAACCAGTCCAATAAAATCATGATTTTGCACAGGCCCTTTTTCTATTACAAAAAGAATAAATCCTGCCAGATTAATTCATAAATTAGCGATTTGTAGATAAAAAACAAACTTGTGATATGGAGCAGATGATAGTGACCATCCTTTTTGTGTGTGGGGGGTGCGTTTCTTGTGAGGAAGGTACTCATCGACTTTCTCTAAGGAAACTCCCTACCTAGATAAGTAGACATGATGGATGTTGTGAACTGCCTCTGGGCTCCCGTTATTTCATGGTAGGGCAGCATTTGGGATTGCTTGCCTACTCGGGGTTTGAGCCTGCAATAGTGATGGTGAAATCCTTATGCATGCATTTGTTCTTAGCCTTTTTATGGTTACATTGGTACTAGGATGATCAATCCAATAGGCATGCCTTGCATATGTGTGTGTGTGTCTGTCAACCAACGAAGGTTATGCCCATTGTCATATCATCATCATCTAAGCCTCAATCCCAACCATGTTGGGGTTGACTACATGGATTCTTCTTTCCCAATCAGCTCTATTATGAGTCATATTTTGATCAAGGTTTAAGATTTTAAAATCTCTCTTTATAAGCTGTTCCAAGTAAATTTAGGCCCGCCTCTTCTTTTGATTGTGCTCGACTCAATAGCATTGGTTCGAATAGGCGTCTGTGTTGCACATGTCCATACCATCTCAGACGACCCTTGCACAACTTGTCCTCAATGATCGCCACTGCACCCTGTTCCTGATATAGTCATTTCTCAAATGCTCTTTCCTTGTCTTCCCACATATCCATCTCAACATATGCATTTTGGCCATATTTGTGCATTGTACATGTCCATTGTCATAAAAAGATAAAAAATGTATTGAATGTGCAATACAAAAATTTGGAACTTTTTTCTTTAAACTTTTTGCAATGACAAGCCATAACAGCAGCCTTCTTCACATTAAGCCGTATCCCTCAATAACTGAATTGATTAATTGACTATATCATGCCCCACCTCTTTTCTTTAATAAGGTTCAGTCTGCTGACATACTTGCATATTGATAAATTGGCACACATGTTACATAGCAGAACACATTGATGATTTGAGATTTTGTTTCATATTAAGAAATAGTGTGCATATATCATACTTGTCAAGGCACGCAGAAAGGAGGTTGGTAGGCGGCTTAGCGGGTGCGCCTTGCGCCGCGCCTTGCCTAATATGTCACCCTTATGTTATTTTGTTGATTCTTTGACATATTAATGACTTTTAATGGTCTATATTATTATTTCCTAAACATATATTGTTCTCTATGTTATGTGTCAAATATCATTTTCTTTTAGAGTTACTTATCTTAATACACATTTAATGATTTTTCATGTTTTGCACCTTGCCACCTTTAATTCAATTTTTAATCGACGGGCTATGTTATGGGGCAGCCTCTATAGGCGAATCTCTATTTGTTTACTGATTCTTTCTCTTACGTTGATTGATTATCATCGCTGTTATAGTTATGGAAATATTAATAAATATTATTAGAAATTTAATTGGTTATGTTCTAATCCCTTTAAAACATATTTCTGTTAGTGGATTAATCATATCTTTATGGATTTATTTACACGCGCACACACACATGTGGAAATTATAAAAAATATAACATGTATAGATATAGGTATAACCATGGAACTAAATGTCGTCGACATGGGGCGAAATTTCGCCGATAATGTCGATGGTCGGTGACGTCGAATCCATGTAAACATCCTTATTCCACAATGTCCTCGACATTTCGTTGAAGTTGTCGACATTTCCCCATATGTCGGCGAAGTTGACCCAAATCCATACAAAAATTCCATAATGTCCTCGACATTTATCGAAGTCGTCGAAGTTGGCGACATTCTTCTGTGTATTTTGTGGAGTTGGCTGTGTGAGTGGGAAAAAGTGTTGGAGCTTGAGGTAAGATGATTTTGATGTTATCTTTTACTATTCTAAGCTAATAGTAATAGACCGACCCTCTCTCTGCTAAATCTACCATAGATTTACACTATTTTTATGTAGTTTGTTTATTGTCACAAACTTTATATATGGAAGAACTCCGTAGTTCGGAGACGACTGTATGTAAGCGTGCATTTATCTACATATGTAAACCTGTATGGATGGCTATATGTAAACATATATTGTGTTTTTTAGCTAGATTTGATGAAATCTGTCGATTTTCATCACAAAATGGCTATTTCTAGCTTAATTTTTGTCGAAGTTGCATTGAAGTTTGGTTGCAAAAATCCTCGACATTTCCTCGACATTTCCACAAACTTCCATATCCACACCTGTCGAAGTCGGCTCGAAGTCGAAATCCTGTTCCATGAGTATAACATATATATGAAGTGGTAAAAATTATAAAAAGCATAACACTTGAATACTTATAGGTAAATTGCACAAAAAAAATATTTTCTCTGTGCCGTCTAGGCACAAGGTAGGTGCCCAGCGCTGGTACCTTGTCGCATTAACAAGTATGGTACATGTTCTTCACATTTTCTATTAGATGGACTTCATATCAAAATTTACTTATGTTGTGACTTATGAAGAATACATGGAGAACCTTGATCCTTGGCCTGTTGCTACTCAAGAGGAGAGGACTGAGATGCCTTTTACATGCATGCAAAGAATATTTCTACGGCGTGAAGTGTGGACAATCTCTCGAAACATAATTGGGCTTGTTTGCCATTGTGTTTCGAACTTGGGAGATTAAAAGGTCGTCTGGCGGCAGTGTAGATGACCTGTTTGATTAGTGACCATTATAGTACTGGAGGCAAGACTGTTGTTTTATTGTTTGCGAACAAGACATTCAAAATTATGGACAGGACTGGGAAGGACTGGATGTAAATGAGGGGTCATGTTATGGGGTTTACTATACATGGGGTTGATGCTGGAGTCTGTTTGAGAGAGGCGTACTATATTTAACTGCGGTTCTTTTGCAGAGTACCGGGCAAAGAGCAGTTCTTCCAATCACACATATTTAATCCCCCCCATGGATGATGCAAAAACAGATGTTTTAGACAAAATTTAACACTGAGTTAGATTGTAGGGTTCTGACAACACTATTGGTGAGCTTTTTTTGGGAGGTCACCATTTTCTTTTGAAGATATAATCTCCTACTTACAGAACGTTTATCACTGCAATGTCTCCTATCCCGTCTTTCATGTTTTATATGGGCTTCAAACATAATGAGGTGAATTTCACCATAATATGTGAATGCTCTTATCACTGAGCTTATTGCAAGACTCGGGCCAGGTTAAAAGATAACTCTGCTATGCAAAAGTCCTTGAATGTGAGATTCTTTTTTGTGTGCGATAACTGATAAGTAAGAAGCTTCAAACATATTTGCTCCAGCTCGAGGAAGTGTCTCAATTGTGCTTGTGTAAGGTCGTGCAACCAGTTGTTGTGATGTTTAGTTGCAAACTACATCACACACAAAAGTTGTACTTTACCATATTCATGCAATGCAGCCTTCCATTTTTCCATGTCTGTCACACCGGGCCACTCATGTTTATTTCTCAAATAATTTAATGTCATCGTTATCTTTGATATAAGATAAATAAATACTAAGGCTTAAAAAGCAACTTCTCATGCGAGGTTAAGATGGCTCAAGTGTCCATTGATGGCATCATACACTATCTTTTAACAAAACTGTTGTTTGCTAGTTGCTACGGAAATGTAGCGCTAACTGTAGTGATAAAATTTAGCCTAGATCTGTCAATCGAATCTGTATACTTGTATAGCCCCCCCTGATCCCACAAATTTTCCACCACCATCATACACCCAATGTTATGTTTATTCTTTGGTATCTTATAAAAAAACCAGCATGTACTATCGAATAGTTGAGTACTGGTAGTTGGTACTCATAAATCAAAACTATCGTTTATAAAATAGAAAAATAATTTCTAACGTTTGCCTTGAAGATGTAAACAGCGAGATTCTTGTTATTGGTTTGATTAGCCCGCAATAAGAAACCACTACGTTTTGTTATTTCTTATGTGTTGTTTCTTATTTGCAGATATTTTAAGGGGCCTGAACTTCTTGTTGATTTGCAAGACTATGATTATTCTTTGGATATGTGGAGCCTTGGGTGCATGTTTGCTGGAATGGTTGGTAACTTGCTTGTTATTCAATCAGTTTGTGTTATTCAGAGCTTCTAAAAGGAAGACTCATTTTTTCCCTTCCGTTTTCCAGATACAATCAACTTTTGCCATCTAACACTCAAGTTTATTGTGCTATCAGATTTTTCGCAAGGAGCCCTTCTTTTACGGCCATGATAATCATGATCAGCTTGTTAAAATCGCAAGGGTATACCATGTCTTGTTTTATTTATCTGTTCATTTTCAGTAATTTATTATGTTTAGTGTCTAGTAGGTTGATTTTGTTAACATTCAGCAAGTTGACTGTAATAGTGTGCCTGCACACATATAGAGAGAAATATCCATCACACATAGTCTGGACATGCCTGCATGTACCCTCTTGTATATGCATATAACAAATTACGCCTGTGGATAGATGAAAAATTACATCCAGAAGTGTGTGTATGCATATCACACATACCTATAAACTTTAACGTAAAATTTCATACTCATTGATATACATACCGATAACTACACTAGTAAAGCTTTATTAGGCTTTGATTGCAACATAATATATCACGTTTCCTGTTTCCACCCCCGTTTTGCATGTTATAACTTTTAAGAACCCCAAATGCCCATGATATTCATAAAAATGCACACTGAAAGGAGAATATCTGAAAAATTAATAAGGATAAATGATAGTAGTCATCAAGACTGCCCACATGGAGCACTTATATAGCGCATTAACTAGAATAGCCTTTCCTTAAAAAGCTATACATGATCAGCTTGTTAAAATCGCAAGGGTATACCATGTCTTGTTTTATTTATCTGTTCATTTTCAGTAATTTATTATGTTTAGTGTCTAGTAGGTTGATTTTGTTAACATTCAGCAAGTTTTTATTCTTGGGTAGGTACTTGGTACCGATGAGCTGAATGCTTACTTAAACAAGTATCGCTTGGAGCTTGATCCTCAGCTTGAAGCTCTTGTGGGGAGGTATCGCCCAGATTGTGTCAATTCATTTACAGATTGCTTGATAAATTAACATTAGGAAGTTGGCTTACATGGGGTGATAATGTTTATATGGAACTTGTTCCATACTTTCAGGCACAGTAGGAAGCCGTGGTCAAAGTTTATCAATGCTGATAACCAACATTTGGTCTCTCCAGAGGTAGCATACTAATTTGGTGCCTGGTCGTTTTTCATATCCCTTATAGAATTTATAATTCAAATTGCAAGTAATTATTCCATCTACTTACAGGCCTTAGATTTTCTGGACAAGCTTCTTCGCTATGATCACCAAGACAGACTCACGGCTCGGGAAGCCATGGTACTATTACCTGGACTTCTTACTATATTTCTTTTTTTCTTCTAAATCTGGTGTCAATTATTTGAATTATGGTTGCATATCCAATCCAACTGGTATATATTACTTTCTTCATTCAGCTATCATTAAATATAAAACGGTATACTTTTATCTCTATAATATAAAATAATGCAGATTACTTGCCTGTTATAGTTTTGAAATTACACATTCATCCCATTTTCAATTCTAGTGCTCCTACTTGTAGAAGCCTAGCTATTGCCAAGATTTATGGTCTGTACCATCGATATCCTTCCTGGTGCTTGCATTAACCGTTCCTCCATTATAAAAATTGTGATAAAAACTGTTTGTGTTTATTTTTTAATTAATTCATTTTCGGAATTAGAATTCCTCTTCCGTGTTCTGTTTTCCTTGTTGTGGAAAGCAGCTGATGAAAATTCATCTTTAAAGACCAACAAGATTTGAGTCCTACAATTCCTCCCTGCCCTTTTATTGGTAACACCATTACCGACTTGCTCCAAATGCAATAATTGAGTGGCTTAGTATTGTTTTGAAATTACACACCGTCT
The DNA here is from genome assembly GCA_963693085.1 of Alisma plantago-aquatica. NCBI lineage: Eukaryota > Viridiplantae > Streptophyta > Magnoliopsida > Alismatales > Alismataceae > Alisma > Alisma plantago-aquatica. Next base: position 1,206,429,656 of record OY856412.1, read on the forward strand.
ATATAAATATAAAAACCTTATTTTGATTCTAGTGCTCCTACTTGTAGAAGCCTAGGTATTGCCAACATTTGTGATTTCTACCATCAATATCCTTCCTTCCTGGTTCTGCATCAAGCATTCCTCCATCATAAAAATTGTGATAAGAGAATGTTTGTATATTTTTAATTAATTTCTTTGTTCTATTTTTTGTATTAAAATTTGCGTTTTGTGTTCTCTTTTCCTTGTTGTGGAAGGCAGTTGATGAAAATTTATCTTTAAAGAAACAATTTAGCTAGGAAGCACGAATACATATACGTATCAAATATGGGTACGGGTACGGGGATACATCAATTTTTGAAAATATAGGATATGGGTACGTCATGGATACGACCATAGAATTAAATGTCCGATTTCGATGTCGTGTCCGATGGTTCAGAAACAGAAATTTTGCGAAATTTCGGCCGAAATTTCGATATTTACGGCCCTAATGATTTTGACGACCAAATAAGCGAATTAAATCATGAAAATTTACCAGGACGATCTAATCGCCAAGATCTACTCAAATATGCAATAATATTTCATATTGGATATGTGGGGGTGGGGGTCTCCCACATTTGTAAGCATAGTAACAAGTTCGGGATTTGGCAACTTTTCCGCTGGCTGGAAAAAATCGGAATTCGGAAAAAATCGAGAAAATTTGTGGAAAGATCGATAAATTTCAGTCAAAGTTCGGTCAACTATTCGGATATAATCGAGAATAAGTCGGCTATATCAGTATATACATATATATGTATGTTTATAGATAAATGTATCTATGTACATACATATATGATGCATGTAACTGTTACGGCCACAAGACGTACAATCTTAGTGAGTGAAAAAGTAGGAAAAGAAGTAAAAAATAGTTGAGTAATAACATGAACTGTCCAGAGGAGTGGGGGGTTTGAGGTTTAGTGTGTATTAGGAATTTTGTGTACATGGTTTGGTAAAAAAAGAGCAAGTGACTTAAAGGAGAAAAATCGTGAAAAGTCATGAAGAATCGTAAAAAATCGTATAAATCGTGAAAAAGCGGGATTAATTGTGAAAAGTCGTGAAAAATCGGCGATTGGCATATTAATCGTGATGAATATTCGGGAGCCTATAACATCGTGAAAAATCACCGATTTTTTGTAAAATTCGGAGACTTTTGTTACTATGTTTGTAAGTGAAGGAAGCTGAACAATTTCGATAGAATTTCGATGACAAAATGAAGGAATTAAGTTATGGAATTTTGCAAACACAATGTTTAAACATACACACTAGATTATATAATAAATTTATATGTTTAGATGTTAGGGTGGGATCGATGTTTTTATGAGTGAGTGTACAAATGAACAGAAATGTCAAGTCTGTTAGATAGTTAGATTGTTATAACTTGCAAACCTCAAGTTAAAACAGCTAGAGTACTAGACTTTATAACTTAGAGTTGCAACTTACAAGTTACAATATTATAGGTTAGTATATTTATTGTATAAGTCTACTATTATAATATATTAGAGTTACTTAAATGAATAATAAAAAAATTAGGGTTACAAGTTACAACTTACACAACATTTTGTACAAGGCTACTTTTATTATATGTATAGGGTTACATAAGTGAAAATACAAAAATATAAGAACTTTCATTAAAAAAGCTTTTGTAGCCATTTTGTGTATAAATATGAAATATATTAATTAGATTTTCAAAATAAGTATAGATATACGTATTTCACACTATTGTTTCTTACATTTACAACTTCACTTCAAGACCTTAAGAATTTTAAGAGAAATGTCACTTAGAAATTTAGGATTTTTGAGTATTTATTAAGATGTCGAAAAGGGAGTAGAAATAGTAGTAGATGGGCTAGGGAGAGGGTTTACATACCTTAAAATCAAGTAGGAGGAAGATATCAGCTACTTTTATTATATGTATAGGGTTACATAAGTGAAAATACAAAAATATAAGAACTTTCATTAAAAAAGCTTTTGTAGCCATTTTGTGTATAAATATGAAATATATTAATTAGATTTTCAAAATAAGTATAGATATACGTATTTCACACTATTGTTTCTTACATTTACAACTTCACTTCAAGACCTTAAGAATTTTAAGAGAAATGTCACTTAGAAATTTAGGATTTTTGAGTATTTATTAAGATGTCGAAAAGGGAGTAGAAATAGTAGTAGATGGGCTAGGGATAGGGTTTACATACCTTAAAATCAAGTAGGAGCAAGATATCACAAAAAAATCGTTAAAAGATCAAAGTCCCAGCAAATCCAGTCGATGGAACACAATTTCGCAAAATAGGTATTGCATTTCACACTGATTTCGCAATATCAAGGCCCAAACTGGGCTTTTTTGCACTAAAATACCCCTTGTTTTGCAAAATTTTGACTGTAGCTGTGAAATTTTCGCGAAATTGCGGACCAGTTCCTGCGTATTGACGTTTCGATGTCCGATTGCAAAAAAAAAAACGAAATTTCGAGCGAAAATTTGCAATTTCGATTGAAATTTTGTTCCATAGATACAACATTTTTTTCATATTTATTTTAAAATTTTTAAAAAATAACCAATATATTTATTTTAAAAATAGATGAAGACAATCAAATTTCATTCAAAAATCACAATATTTCTAAAGAAAATGGAAATCAATACCATAATATCAAACAATGATTTAAAAAGGGGTCTTGCATTCATATTAATGTGAGACAGAAGTTACAAAAAGACATGATAATATCATATACTAAACCTTTCACATTTCATGTGTTGTGTTGTAAGGTGAGTTGTGTCATCTGTGATACCAAACTATCTTCTCTCATGTATGGCTAGCTACTATGAAGCACAGATATAGATACAAAATTGGATACAAGTACGGGTACAGTACGGGGATTATAGTTATACAATTTTCGAAAATATAAGATACAGGTACAACATGGATACAACGGTTTTTTTGATGTTTATTTTAAAATTTTAACAGAAAATACCAATTCATTCAAAAATCACAATACAAGAGGGGGAGTCTATAGTTGGAAGTCACATGGTTTTGGGATTTTGAGGCACGAGTGGGGTGCTCTCTTGGTTGCTAAATGGGTTGGTTGTATCATGGCTGCATTGAGGTCATATCCTGCTAATAAAAAAAGGAAAACGACTTAAGAAGTATTTGGTATGTATTAGAGAGTATCTAGGGAGTATTAGTATCAGATATGTATTCAGTACTGGCAGGACACCTATTTTGGAGTATCCGTGCTTCATAGGGGGAGACAGAAGGATGGGGATGCAATGATTATCTTCAAAGGAGATGAAATAGATATTGTCTAGATAGAACTCTAGAATAAATCACAATGGATTTAGTCACCAAAACAAGAGGCATGTTAACCCAACGATACTAAATTGAAGCCTTTCATAGAATATGGAGGACATCAACGTGCATAAAACTTGCACCTTAGCAGGGATTGCATCCACAAGTACCATGTAAAGGTGAATGAATTGGTTTGCAATAAAGAACAAACAAAAATCCAGATTACATATGGAAGTTCTTTAAAAAGTGAAATCCCAAAAACAGAGGAGGTACAAACAATAAAGAGAAGAAGGAAGATTGACATTTAGCAAGAGGAATGGTGACTAACCTTGAACTACTTCAAGGAAGCAACTGTGACAGCCTTGCTGCAAGCTACTACTTAGCAGAGAGGGTTGAGACATGAGCTGGTGTCAAATGCTAATCAAGCAATGTCATGCCCAATTTTTTTTTCTTCTAGTTTTTACCGCCTGGATACGGCCTGGATACAACATGGATACAGATTAGGAGTATCCGATACGTATCTAGGATTATCCAAGGAGTATTGGTATCCAATACGTATCAGATACAGGTATGCCACCTGTGTTGGAGTATCCGTGCTTCATAGCAATTTAGGGTTTCATTGTCGTGAGCTTCCACACCAAGTTTTGAGTTCCACCATTTCTCCATGTCCTTTTCACCTGTATGACCATTACCAATTTGCTCCCAATGCAATTTGAGTGGCTTAGTTGGTCTTTCTTTTTACATTTGACTTGTTTAATTATTGTCTTCTTTTGGTATCATTCTAGTTGTGCCACTCCACTTCCATCATTATCCACCGTCACTGCCTCTATTGTATAGTCTTGGGACACCTACTCAACCACTTGGATCCAGATGCACCACTTTGTTGTAAAGAAATTTGATATTGTTGTGAACACTCAAGTAGATCTTGCACAATGTATAAAACATGTGACAACCATGAACTTTATTTTTTTCCAAGTATATCTAACCAACCTTAACTAATACATCAAAAAAATAAAAAAGACGGAGAAAATGGTAAATTAAAAGAAATGAAATGCGATAGCCTTGTTTTTTCCACTATCAAATGGAATAGCTTTGTTTTTTATAAATCATTATGCAACTGATTGAAACCTGTGACATGATGCTAGAATCGAGCTGTTGACCTTCCTGGTTGAAGATATTCAAGAATTCACTAATGATAGTCTTGTGTGACATACCCAATTTTTTGATGAACAATCTAGGAGTTAGTATAAGACAAGTGAAAACCATATAAATATATGTTATATGTAAGTTTTAAAATAGTATCAAATTACTATCACATGCCAAAATATCTCGAGAATTAGATTTTTTTTATCATTGTTGTCATCTATCCCAAAGGTTCTACTTCTTTATATCACGTGTCTATTATTTCTTCAAAGTCGTTTCTTTTTTCTTTCATCCTCATACTCTTCTTTGCAATCTTCTTCATTATCTAGTATGATAAAATTCAAGTAACATACGTGAAAACTACATTACATCTAAAATAAATAGGCTACTTTACCTGATATTTCTATTCGTAATTTATTCTCCATGCATGAGGTCAGTTTTTGTGGTTCACACACTATCCAACTCATGTAGCTTTTCTATGCGTGGGTTGTATGTGGTAGTCACTGTATTAAAAAATGGCCCAGGTGGCTGCTTAAGCGTTGACAGGTGCTGGCTGTCTAATCCAAGCATAGGCGCCCCCCGCCTGGCGCTTGGGCCATTAAGCGCTCACTTTTTGGCCGCTCAGCCTGCTTAAGGGCCCGCTTCAGTAGCTGTTTGCTCTGACCCACTTAAGTAAAATCGTCTCCTAGAGGCCATGATATTGGATTACTTTTATGGATTTCTTTGCTGATTTTTTACTATTATGGATATTACTCTATTATACTTCCTAGTGAAAGTTAGTTTTACTGATTTCCTTGCTGCTTTCACCGATTACTGATTGGTATTACTGATTCATATTACTTTTTTGGCACAATACGGATTACTTAAGTTGTATTACAGATTAGTAGTGAAGTATTAAATAATTAATTCATAGTTGGTTATTTACTATTACTGATTTCCTTGCTGAATTTAGTGATTAGAAATATTGATTGGTAGTAAGTACTGATAAATGCTTAGTTAAATGCTGATGTAATGATATGTTTTCTTATATTACCGATTAGTATTACTGATTAGTAGTAAAGAGTTTGATAATTCATTCATAGTTGGTTATTTGCAATTACTGATTTGCTTGCTGATTTAGTGATTAGAAATATTAACTAGTATTAAAGCATTTATTAACACAGTTAATTACTGATTAGATTTGTATAAAAATTCCTTTAAAAATATATTTTTTATATACAAATGTGTCATTTTGTATAAGATATATAGGAATTTAGGTACCCACTTTTCCAAAAAAGTGCCCTGCTGGCGCTTAAGCAGTTACAAGGTGCGGTGCTTAAGCAGTTACAAGGTGTTGTCCGCACGCCTCCTGCTTCCCGCTTTTTAAAACATTGGTCATAGTACACATTTATACACTTTAGGATTTACAATTTGATATGTTCCATCATGCATATCTTAGGATAAAGTTCCTCCAAATTTTGTCTTGGTCATCACATCATGAACTTGATGGGCTTGAAGCTTGAGTGCAACTATTTGCAATGGGCATTTGTACAGGAGGCAATATGTTGTAATTCCTTAGTGACTTTCCAATGTTTTCCATTGTCATTGGAGTAATAAGCAAACGAGAAAGAAGCATGGTCAAAATGGGCTTCAGAAATAAGGCCAATTATAGCCAAATTCATATTTAAAGTTACTTTTGAGACTGTAGGTACCTCAAGTGTGTGGATCCAAATCCAGATGATTCGTATGATTGTGGTCGTGGCTGCATAAATAACTGTGCTCATTTTCTCATTGTTGGAGCCATGTAAGAATATGTTTCACTTTGGTGTTGTGAACATAGTAACAAATTCGGCATTCGACAACTTTTCGGCTGGTCGGAAAAATTCAGAATTCGGAAAAAATCGGGAAAAGATCGATAAAATTCGGTCAACTATTCGGAATAAATCGGCAATATATATATATATATATATATATATATACACACACACACACACACATTGATATACATACATGCAAATTGTAGAGTAGAATCGTTTACAATTCAAGATGGAGGAATTAAGGAAGTAACTTGCATTCCAAATTTTCAACAACCACCACATAATATCAATGTTTGCAAATACTAGAGATCATACACAATACACATTGTAAACCACAAAATGATGCAAGAGTATATCAATTCATTACACGACCAAAATAGATCAGTTTTTCCTATTCAAGAATGGAAGGAAGATATTATGAGTCTAGGCCTGCAGTGAAGTCCTCTATAGTCTCATTTGTAACTCCATCGTCTTCATCTTCAGTCTCTTCTTCATCATCAACTTCCTCGTGTTCAACACTTCCATATTCATAAGTAAAATCATTATCAAAAGCATTGATCTTATCAAGTTCTATGGGCTTTGAATCGGCCTTTTCTTTTGCAGCAGTGGTCTTCATTAGATGCAAATTCATTCTAACATAGACCAAGTCATGCAATTTCTTAGGTTCAAGCCGGTTTCTTTTTTTAGTATGGGCCGCATCAAAAGCACTCCAGTTTCTTTCACATGCAGAAGCACTACATGGTTGACTAAGTAGTCGAATAGCCAATTTCTGTAAAGTAGGGAGTTCCCCACCATACATATCCCACCAAATTCCTATTGAGAGAAAAGTGTATTAGAAATAAATAGTACATTAGTAGTACTGATGAAATCAAATAGTGAAATATTTCTTACTTGGATGTGTATGAGAAAGTGAATCAATAGCAAGTTGGTTGAAAACGTCAGAATCCATGGAGTGGTAATCACGAAGCTCGTGTGTAACCTTGGACCTTTCAAACACATCAAGCATTCTCTGGATAATTGTGTTCAACCCTTGCTTTATCTCTGAATCCATTCTGATTCTTTTTTCATAATGGAGTTTGGGATTAAGATAAGCAGCAACAGCATGAATTGGATTATGTAACATATCTGTCCACCTTTCTTCTATAACTTTCCAGTAAGGTGTATACAAATCTGCTTCACCATTGAACACTACTTTAATACATTCCTTAGCTCTGTCCAATGCCTCATAGATATAACCAGTAGTAGATCCATCACCGTCAGTTAGCCTCAACACTCTCACAATTGGCTCAATAACACTGATAATTGATTTACCTATAGCCCAAAACTCATGTCCCTGGATAATCTCTGAAATTTGGACTCCCTCCTCACTTTTAGATTGAGAGAGTTCTCTCCATTCAGAAGAAGCAATCATAAATCTCAAGGCCAACTCTTGAGATAAAATGGAGAATAAACACAGAAAGTTAGTTGCAAACTGGGTTGCCCCTGGCCGTTTTAAGTCCTTACCATCTGTGTGCTTCCTCATCAAATCTAAAACATGTTGATACCTATACATGAATTTTGCAATCAATCTAGCATTTGAAATTGTTGGTTTGACATGTTCAAACTCATCAATGTCTTTGAACATTAGATTTATACAATGAGCAACACAATTGGCCTTGACAATGTGAGGATATTTGTTCTCAATCATTTTCCCTGCGACACCATAGTTAGATGCATTATCAACAATGAATTGGATCACATTTTTGGGACCTATTTCATCAGTGCATTTAGAAATAAAGTCAAACAAAAATGGACCATCTTTGACATGGTCAACAACACAGATAGACTTGTAGAACCACACCCCTTTGGGACATGCAACCAAAAGATTGATATGGGGTCGTCCTCGTCCGTCTTGCCAACCATCACTCATAAGTGTGCATCCAGAGAATTCCCAACTGGCCCTCATGGTATTGAGATATCCATCCACATCCACTTTCTAGTCCGCCAAAAGTACAGTCCTCGCTGTTTCACTACTAGGTGCTTGATAACCTGGCCCAGCCTGTCCAATAGCCAACACGGCTTCACGAAATTCAGGAGTTCGCAAGATATGGAAAGGCAAGTTGTTTGCTACTATGCATTTCATAATAGCTTTGTCAGCAATCTTTTTCTCTTCTTTTCTTGTTAGTGAATGAAGAGTTCTTTAGCCAGGGACATTAGCAGTATATTTGTCTAGATCAATCACACCACTGTTACTAGGTTGAGCATGACATACTACTGAGTTAGAGCTAGACATACTGCCACTAGATAAAAAATCTGCAATCTTTTGACGTTTACTAGTGGCTTTTGCTTGAAGGTCACCTACAGACTTCACTGCAATGTCCCTAACAACATCAGTGACTGTTGGACATGGCTTAATGTCCTTGCAAGTAACTCTTGCCAAATGGAATCTAAAACGTGTAATGGAGGCAGAGAAAGATTCATGACAAAACTTGCATTTCAGTTTGTTATCTACTGGTTCAACATACTCCCACAATGCATCTTTTGCTTTAGGCATTGTTCTCCTATTTCATTAAGAAACATACATAACACAATATGAGCAACAAGCCAACAAACAACAAATGCAAATGCAAATACATAAAAACATATAGCAAATAGCTAATCAAATTAGTAAACAAGATAATTTTACCAATACAATTACAAGCATATCACAAAAGCAAGCAAATAGACAATCAAATCGGTAAGTAGGAAAATTTTCAGCAATACAATTAAAACAAGTGAACAGCGGAAATACTTGATTATAGAGTAGTAGTTGATGTCTTGGGAGTTGGGAATATAGGAGAAGACCGGCCTGGGTCTTGCGAGCTTGAGAGTTTAGATGCTCAAAACTCTTTTAATTAGAACATAGAAAGAGGGAGGAGACATGGACCGTCAGTAATTTGTATTTGTACTTGTATCAAGCAAAAGAAAATAAATAGGGGGGGAGTAGAGAATCATAGTAGTAGAGAATTCAACATATCAGTAGGGATACAGAAAATTGAAAGAAGAGGTGGGGGAATAGAGGAATGTTGCAGCAGTAAAGAGGGGGATTAGACATTTTCGCATCACGTCACAACCTCACAACAATGGGGGAGGGAGGAATCGTAGGGATTGAGGAGCAACAACATGGGATTAAGGAGGGGAAACATGGGGTTAGCGGGGAGGGAATACATGTATGACGCAGCTATGGGAAGGGAAAAATTAGGAGCAGCAAGGGAGAATCAAAGGAATGGCTCAACAAGGGGGAATCATAGAAAAGAGGGAGAGAAGGTGACGACACAACAGATTGGGCAGCAGCGTTCCTGCTTCCACAGAGAAATAGGGGGGATGGCGGAGGAAGGTAAGGGAACCCATGGAAGGAAGAAGAGAGGAAGAAGTACCTGAGCCGCTGGAATGGAGGAGGAGCTGCGTCGCTGGAGACCCTGTCGCCGCCGCTGCTGCCAAGCGCTGCCGCCGCTACTGCTAAGCGCCGCCGTGAACTCCGCCTCGAAGGTCTACCTCGAATCGCCGGTGTCGTGGGCTCCAAGCGCCGCGTTCGTCGCGTGCCGTGGAACTGTCGGGGGAGAAAGCTAGGGTCGGGGGGGGGGAATAGATAGGGCAGAGTCGGGAAATGTCGGGGGTGGGGGTGTTGTGGGAGGCTGGGAGCCGTAGTGGGCCGAAGCCGGCCCAGCAGCGGGTTCAGGCCTGGCGACTGAAACCCAAAAATTCGGGAAAAAAACAAAAAAATCGCAAAAAATCACCAAAGTTCGTAAAAATTACGAAAAAACGCGAAAAAACGTGAATATTCGGCGATCCCCGCTTTATTTAGGCGTAACATTCGGCGGCATAAAAAAGCGCGAATAATGGCCGAATTTTACGAATATTCGGCGCTTTTTGTTACTATGGTTGTGAAGAGTCGTTGGACATTGAGAAGTTGCTGGTGCTTTACTTTATTCATTGCTTCCACAATTTTGTCTCTTACAGATTTTTTTTTGGAAAAATGATACTTTTCCTTTGATGAGGTGCAACTTTTTTCGATGACCAAAAAGACAGTTGCTAATTGTTAGGGGTATCAAAAAATGGGTTTTGGTTCGCACAACAACCGATTAATGCAATTTAGAACCTAAAATCGACCTGAAACTGGATTTTATACAAGGTGGTATTCCCCGAACCGGAACCGAAACCCGTTTTATAATTTGTAACCCAGAGCTGAGCCTGGCTGTATAAATTTGTAATTACTCATGCTATATGATAATTTATACCTGATTAGAACTTGGATTGTCTAAACTTGTCAACCCAGATTGAAAAAACGATCAGCGTAAACAGACCCAGTTTATATTCCGACATCAACATCCGGCCCAATTTAAATTTAGACATCAACATCTAAACCCAGAACTGACTTGGATTGTCAAAATCCAAAACCAAAACCCTTTTTTTCCAGGTCGGATGACATTGCGCTCATAGGTTTGGACAGAATTCGACAGCCCTAATAATCATCATAAGCCATGATATCATAGGGAGTGGTCATGTGAACCATAGTTTGCACCGATGCCATTGCCCATCACCATTGCCATTGTCCATCACTTATCACTGTCACCCACACCATCAACATTAATAGGTCTTGTACTTTATTTTGATTTTGTTAATTTTTGATATAGAAAACAGTCATGTTATTTTAAGTCCACATGGTAGGCTTCTGTATCTCTTCTGTGTCTTTAAGTCACATTCTTAGATGTAGGCTTTAATGTGCTCTTAAGATATGTATCTGCTTCTGGTCTCAAGTGATCTCTGTCTAAAGACGATGGCCTTTATAGCACAGGTTTGATTCATCCATTCGTACAGTACATTTGGGCCATTGTCCTTGTAGAAAATGTAGGCAGTGCCAATGTGGAGGTATCCACTTCTCTCTATTCAGACTGTCAAATTTGGAGCCCTCAACTGCATTTGTAATTCAGATAAACAAGATCACGCAAGCACTAGGACTTTACCTTTTATCTTCTCATTGAATGTGAATCATGTTGAAACTTGAAGGTGCCCCAATTGCTTTTAATCGCGCAACAGCTACCATTTGAAATTAAATGCGGACAGTATTTTTGCTCAGCTTTGTACACCCTGTCATTCCAGAATCCAATATAATTGTTTATGGACGGTTTTTCATCTAATACCATCTTTGGATTGATGCTACATAGTCACGGATGTGGACTTATGATTTCATTTGGTCTAGGGAAAAATCTGGCGAGAATTCAGGTAAAATGCAGATAACTGCCATTCGGGAAGATATATATATATATATATAAATACATAATTACATATGTTTAAGGGTGTAATTGTTCAATCACCTGATTAGCACATCTCTCAATGGAAATCAGAATGTCAGTATCTGCCTAGGAAAAATGACGAGAAAATTTGTCCAGCCTCTTACTGCTTGTTGCTAAGTCCAAAAACACATCATGTTGTCGAGTCATGCATGTTTAGTACGTGATGTTCTCATGTTATCCGGGATTGTGGATGTCTGAGCCGTAATATACATCCTATGAACCATTTGCTTAAATGCGTGATATCCTTTAGTTGGTCATGGACCTCATGGCCACTAAATGTGCTGATATAGATTCCATGACGTCTGTTATCATTTTTCTGGTATATATATATATGTAAGATTTATATCCTTATATTATTGTAATCAAGACTAAAACTAGTGAAATGAATTCAATCTACCAGCTACTATGAACTGTGATTTCGTAGGTAAATTGGTGATTCAGTTTTTATACTTAGAATTTAGGTTGTTTGCTAGGTGGGCAAATAGTATAGGTTGCGACCAGGTCACATGGTTCGATATACATTCTATACCAGCCCCATCTCACTTATGTTGGTATACTGCGCGTAGTATGCAAACAGCTGCCTGTTTTCTTTGTGTTCTCTCTTTTTTGAAAGAAACAGTACTGTATCTCCTGTTGCAATAGCTACCGCAACAGGAGATACAGTACGTCACAGGCTTAACATTAGGTGATCTAGCAAACTTGGCCGAAATATCAGCTGCAACTCTCCTTTTTCCAAATATTATAAATTATTTTCTCTTTAGCTATTGGAGGAGCTCTCTCGCTCATTTCCATTTATTTCTCTTCACCTTCAATTTCTTATTTCTCTTCGCCTTGGGAGTGAGACTCCATCAAAACGAGCATGGAGAATGTGGCAAGAAACTGTTGCCTCTGTGTTTGATGTTTGTAACTGTAGTACCGAACTTTTGCTTGTTGGAGTGACTGCGGTTTGTGTTTCAGGCCCATCCCTACTTTCTCCAAGTTAGAGCGGCAGAGAACAGCAGGACGCGCGCATCTTGACATCAAGAATCGCAGGCCTGCCGACCATTATTTCTGAAGTGCTGCTGCATATAAAGTAATACCTGTTGTCATTTCATAACGAAGAATGGTGTGTGCAAACTCATAAGGCTAGGCGTTGTCCTATTTAGCCGGCCAACAGCGTTTGTATTGCTAATTTCTAAGCATAATTCAAGATTAATGCTGGCGTCTTTACGTATCTGAAAACTCATTAATGCTAGCATGTGATTTGCGGAAACTATGAATCCTTTAAGGGAAACGTTCAACAACCGAGTTTACTTCATGACTTCAATGTAGGGCTAACAAGAACAATAAGCCGGCCTGAGTACAAACTCAATGCATGGATTTATGGTTTAAGTTAGATAACCCATAACTTCCATCAGTTCACCAGTGCGGATCCACATGCATGTAGGGGTTATGTACCCGTGAGTGTATGTCTGTCTGTATGGGTAAATTTGTGCGTGTATGCTCGTGCTTGTTTGTTTGCTCATGTGTGTATTTGTTTGCATGTGCATTGTGCACACATGGGTGTGTGTGGAAACGCACGTGGGAGAGTGCGCTTTTGTGTGGGTGTTTCTGCATGTTTTGGTGTGTGATCAATGTTTGAGTAACCAATCGATGTGAGGGAGGCTGTGAGGAATGTTGGCACATCTGTATATGCCTCCTTGGGTTGAAAGGGTGTGTACAGCGCAGCAATCTGCGTCCAGTCACTTGTGTGCACGTCTGTATGGGTTCGTGCATATGGTTTTGGACTAATTGTATGAACAATATACTGACTTGTTATAGTTTGTACGCTAATTTTGTAGTCTACACGCGGGTGGGTTTTTGGGCTTGTATACTGAATTGGTTTATGCTATTAACTGACGTAACTGATAGCTGTCTCAGTTTTTCTTGCAATATTTTGGAGGTCCAGCTTATTACAGATGTTATTGTCTTCCATTCGGGTGTTCAATTCGAATATCAAACACGCAACTTGCTAACGAGCTGACTAGGCCTTCCGGTCAAGAGAAACGCACATGTAGAAGTGTGCATGCATGTTCCGTAGAGGTGCAAGGTCACGCGAAGTAGTTGCAACTACGTTGAATTGTTGTGCTTTGGATTGAGGTTGGGCTAAGTTTTTATGCAACCACAAACCTGCCATTTACTCAGTCCAATAATAGGCGACCGAGAGCCGATTCCTAATTTGACAATAGCTTATTCTTTTTCTAAGAAATTTTGCCTAAATAACAAATTAAGGTGTATTGACGATTCCTGACAACACAATAAACAATCTATAGTATAAGAGAAAAAATAGAAATGTATGGAGATCACTTTGAATATATGCTTGCCTCTAGATGCATGGTTTTAGCTCTCATGACATTTAGCCCCCTAGTAATGAATTGGGGGTAAAGCATGGTTTGAGTTAATCCGGTTGATATACATTCTAATCGGGTTTGGGATAAATGTAACATCTTAAAGTTTAATTTAAATGAGTTTAGGTTTTAATAGCAATTTCTTCACTAAGTATTATTCAAATCTTGGACTATATGTAAATAATCCTTATATATATATATATATATATATATATATATATATATATATATATATATATATATATATATATATTCTTTAAGAAAGAGAACACACAATTTCTCCTTCTTCTCATGTCACAATAGTAACTAGATCAAAATTAATAAATATCTATAATCTTGAATTATATATGGAACCCCAAAATAATGTAATTTCTCCCTCTTGTATATAATATACTTATCAGTACTGCATTCTCTCACCATGAAAACCCTACTTGAGTTCATATGTATAATTTCGACCGTCTAAAGATAACCTTGTTAACAAAAAATGAAAATTAATAGGACCCTACTTAATGAATGTTGATGATACTACTAATAAATATAAGAATAAGGTGCCTAAACCCTAACTACACTAGAACCCACAATATGAAACTCCAAAAAGTGAAATCTAACTTTAAGATTACGTTTCGTGGGTCTTTATTAGCTTAGATCTCAAGTTTGAGCTTGATTGAATAATTGTAGGACCCACTAATTAGCTTAAATGTTAAGTTTTAGCTTCTACCATTTCATTTTTGTTATCCTGGATCATATTTGTTTAGCCATTTTTGGTACCCACACGACCTGCTTCACCTAGCTTCCATAGAGGATGTCCAACCACCTCATTGTATGTTCTGGGCTTCGTTAGATCGGAAGGGTGTGGGGATTTCATTGCATTGTTTCCCAATCAGGTTTCTCCTCAAAGATCTCTGTATGGATCAAGTATATTTTTTTCTAGATCATGGTCTTCCTGGTTTGGTAGCTCGACAACATGGCATGAGGAAGATGTCAGGTGCAAGTTTACCCTTTTTGTCCTTGATAGGTTAATGGCATGATTTGTGTTGCAATTTTTTTTTAAATTTGTGCATCTGTTTGGTTTTGGGCAATCTGAGCCTTGTGGCAGCCCTAATTGGGCTGAGCCTACTGGATATACCTAAACATGTTTATTATGCAGAATTCTGATTGGTTCATACTTTGAAAAATCATAGTAGATTACCCACTCATCCGAAAAGTATGCAAAAATACTTGTGGGAAAGATAGAAACAAGAGGAACAATAATATACTAATTGCAAAGTCTAATTTGATACCAATTTCTTATCAAACCTTAAAGAACCCAAAACCCTAGAAATTAAGGTGAATATCATTAATAATGAATGTTAAACGTTTGAAACAGGGGAAATAGGGTTCGGCAAACCCACAAAAGTGAGTAAGGTTTCCTCAAACCTAAGAAGAGCACTAGGATCTTTCTCTAAGAAAGGTAAGTGATCCATTCACTTTGAACATAAATATTGTTGCTTGTATATATATATATGTGCGTGTGTGTGTGTGGGTGTGTGTGTACACTGTACACAAAGTATATGAATGATTTATCTAACTTTTCAATTGCTTATAAAGATAAGAGTCAATGGATCTGTGTAGGTGTGGCAATGACCCGACCAGAATTGGACCCAAACCCAGACATACCTGACTCGAAATGGACCAAGACCCGAACGGATCCGACTCGAAACCAACCCGACCCAATTGGTTCTAAAAATAATAAAAATGCTAAATTACAGATATTAGAAAAAAAGTATATCGCAAACCCAAAACCTGACCCGACCAGACCAAACTAGATAAGACCTAACATACTCAATCTAGAACAAAATAACTCTGACCCATCCCAAAAACTAGATAAACCTAGAAAAAACTAAGATTTTCGAACCAAGATTTTCGGGTTGGGTCGAGTTTCCCCCCCAACCTTAGATCTATGAAATGAATTTCATGTTTATTTGTTAATATTCGTAGTACCATATCTCATGCATATCATGAGAAATGCTAAGAATAATATATAAGGATAAGCTAAGAGTTTCCAAGATAATGAAAATGATAAAAGATTGCTTATATAGGATCCTCACTAAGAGGCTCCTCAGAGCCAAACTAAGGACTTCGGTGAATAAGAGAAGAGGCACTTTGGTGCAACCCAAGAGGCAATTTAGTGCATAAGGGAAGACACACATATGTGCAAACTCAAGGATTCTTATATAGGTCACACAAAATGATCTAAAATTAAATGCGCCTTTTCTTTAATCTATAATGTTTCAAGATTATTTTCGGTTGACATGTTTTCTATAAGATATAATATGTTCAATTCTACTTATGAATTATTTGGTGCATGGCGGGGGCGCGATATCCATAGATAAGAGCAACTTTGGGGATGGACCATATGAAGACCTGCCTAAGGAATGGATTAAAGTTTTTCCAAGGACTTTTCTGGTGGGATGCCATCTACCTAGATGATCCAATCACTTAGATAAGAATTCCCTTCATGTTCTGAATCATGTTTAGATGTTAGATCATATATTCAAAGAACTCAAGTTGTAGTACCTTTCTTATGAAGCAATGTATGAATCAATTTTAATATAAATCAATGGTGATTGTTTATATAACTTGCAATGATTATCATATTTGTGGCATCCCTTTGGGACAAGTATCCCTTGTTATGTCAAATATGGGAGTTGCTTCTGCTGACATGTGTATGCTTAAGGGGGTGTACAATAATGGTACTAGTGCAAATAAGTAGATGGCCACTAGGAAATATGATTCTTATATAGCTATCCTTATGTTGAATATATGAAATTTGGGTATAGGAATGGACTACAA
This sequence comes from Alisma plantago-aquatica, assembly GCA_963693085.1. NCBI lineage: Eukaryota > Viridiplantae > Streptophyta > Magnoliopsida > Alismatales > Alismataceae > Alisma > Alisma plantago-aquatica. The sequence goes on from OY856412.1 coordinate 1,206,446,401, forward strand.
GGAAGAGTATCATTCCCTAGAATGACCAGAGTATTCACCCTAGAGTAGTGATATGTGTATATCTAGTTTAGATATTAAGTATTGACCTAATCTTAGCTGGTCTTATATCCTCTCTTATCATAGTGGTTTGTGCACACCCTATGAGGAACGTAGAGGGATGCCATATGCATAAGACTTATTGTACATCTTTCCCCTTCATAATTATATGTGTGGTATGGGACATGTATAACATTTGGTTGGTGAAGGGTATCATAATATCTCTAGTCGTTGGGTATGTGCCACATCAAAACATTCTAGGGATGTCAAAAACATGGGTAATACAAAGGACCTAGAATAGGTAGTCATCTAGACCTAATGTCAGAAAGTTGTCTCTAGGCCAAATATAGAACCCCTTGGTGAAGTGATTGGCTTCCACAAACCCTAAGTAGAGTTCAAAGGAGAAATAAAAGATTTAATATGAAAAACTATGGTACTCAATGAATTTGGGTAAAATGTTACTCTATGTAAGGGATAAGTATAACTCTAAGGTGGGTAGTAACCCAAAAAAGATTAAGGAGAAAATTTTATTAAGGTGGGTGTAGTTGTAAATCTAAATCATAATTAAAAACGTTTAGGGTCTTAATAGGAATTTCTTCACTATTTATATTCAAATCTTGGACTTCAATGCAAATAACCCTAAGATACATTTTTTCTCTTTAAGAAAGAGATAACATTATTTCTCCTTCCTCCCCTTTCATGATAGTTAGTAGATCAACATTAACAAATATCTTATAATCTTGAATTATATCCAAAAACCCAAAATGTTGCATTTTTCTCTCCTCTACATAACATAATCATCATCTATGCATTTTCTCACAATGAAAACCCTAACTGAGTTAATGTGTATAGTTCTGACTAACTGAACCTAAATAATCTAGGGTAAACTTGATTACAAAAATGGAAAGTTAATAGGACCCTAATTCATGAATGTTGATGATAACATTAAAAATCATAAGAATAAGGAGCCTAAACCCAAATCATATTAGAACCCACAAAATGAAACTCCAAAAGTGAAATGTAACTTCAATATTAGATTTTCTTTGTCCCAATTAACTTAGATGTCTATTTTGTGCTTAATTGGATAATTTTAGGACCCCTAATTTAATTAAGAAAACTATTGGTGTATATGCCTAGAAGCCAATCTTAGATGATGGTTATAGGCATATTTTGTACTTTGATGTGATTCATAAATGCAATTCCAATTTATTCATGCACTTTTAATTACTGTGATATCAAAGTACCTAATAAATGTCCTCAAAATGTTTGGTTCAAAGCCATGGGACTTCAACTACGTGACTTGAACATGAGATCCTAATGGATGCTAAGAATAATATTCTTAAATGTCTCTAGACAAGTATTATTGAGGATTGAACAACAATTATACATGTAAGACTAGTATGTGTGGTGAAGATGACCATATCTCATGGGTCATAGGTATTGGATATCAAGTTAGACACATACATGTTTTTTAAAGAACAAATGTACTAGACACACCCACCTTGAGAGTAATTCATGGATCATTATATGCACAATAAAATCTCAAATGCAACAATGGGCTGTGGTCATTCGACTTGAAGTCACTATAATGATGACAATCATCATGCTTTGAGACTACTCAACATGATCTTGAAGAAGGTTGCCATAAAGGTAGTGATTGGGTGTGTTGAGAATCAAGCTACATATTGTGAGTGATGTAGAAGGAATTTGTCCCTCCCATATAGCGAGAGCAAATTTTTAAGGCCTCTTGATAAATGTGACTAGAGAAATGCATGGCCATGCTCATCTGAGTCAGTATATATGGTACTGGGCTCATATGTATCCTTCTAGTCTACTTGGAGACCAAGGAACTTAGACTGAATGTAATGAGGATGATGTGTCCATGCCTCTAGTTCAATATGTATACATGTGACAAAAGGATTATACAACATGGTAACATTGGTCATTTTTGGTTTAGTCTTGTCCAACTAATCCTATTACTTGAGTAGCAATGATGTGTAGCTAGACACTGCTAATTGCTTATGGATCATAATATTGATTAGTGAATCCATTGACAACGTAGTCTGGTTCCTACAAAGTCAAACACATAGAGATAGCTTGAAGAAAGGTCGAGAACCTTATTTTAATTTTTATAATAAATCTAGGGACCTAAAAGTAAGTTTTAGGGAGCTAAAAAAATGGACCCAGACTTAAGAAATTAGTTTCCATAAGTCAGGGAATCCATAGCCTGGCTAAATAGGGATCATTAACCTTGACTCTCTTTCCTCTCTCTCTATATGATATAAGAGGAGGCCTTCAGGGCACACACTCAAATTTCTCATTGTTGCCTCTAGGGTTTGAGAAACCCTAAGAGCAACTCAAAGAGTGAAAGAGGGAGATGTAGAGACTAGCAACTCCAATCGCTTGTGTGGATATTGTGGAAATGAGTTTGCATAATGGATTCACTCTGAACAAAGATCTTCACCAACATCATGCAAATCGATGTGATGGAGGAACGATGCCATCCGCCATAGGCGTGGACGGCAGAACAATGCAATATTCCAAGCAAACATACTAAGGAGAAGGTCCCACTAACAGAATGACATGATTTGACACATAGGGCACACATTCTGAGGCAGTGGATTAGTGTGATCAACTGCACATGTGTATGACGAATTGGAGTGATCCGCCAGGGTCGGTTCTAGGGTCAACAACGCCTTCTCTTTGACTTTGGGATTTGCGCCAACAATTGAAACATTTCCACAATCCGCCACCTACTGTCATTCATGGATCATCACGATTAGTCAGTGAAAATTTAGTTTTGTGCATGTATCCTTAGGCGACTTCCAAAGTGCTAGAAAACCCAGAAAGGAGTTCCAATTGCTGATCTAACAAGATTCGAAGGAGGCATAGATCACAAGCTCTAGATCTACGCCAAGCGCTACAAGTTGAATCGTTGGAACCTCTTCCATGAAGGTATAAACTTGTAAACCCTAATATATTTTGGTTGCATTAGATGGATGTTTCTCGAAGGATTCTCAAGAAATTCTTTTATCCAGCTACGTTTTCCTCTCCCAAGATTCCTATTGTGGTATCAGAGCTACATCTTATGGTCTTTACCGTATTTCTCAATTATGAATTGAATTTTTGTCATTGGATGGTGATAGCACAAATATTTCATAGGATGGAATTAGTTGATGAGTAAATTTGATTAATGTGTATGTCCTAATTAATATCATCATGATCATATTATAATATGACAATATTTATGTATATATACACAAATCCAAAGTGATGCCTCAAAATGGTTTTGTTTGGTGTGTAATGCATGGTTATGGCTAAACCCTAATTGTGATTGCTTTTATTACATGTGGTTGATTGTTTGTAATTCTTAATACGGCTTGCATGTCATACCTTCTCCATTTATTACATGTGTAAATGATTCCCACCTTATTCCCCTCAAATGTAACTTGAAGCTTCTCTTACATATGATGTAAGAGTTTGAGGATAGTCTAGGATATATGGGATTAAGAGAGACATTCTCTCCCCCCTCTACCATGCCTGTGTGGAGGCTGAATGCCCATGAGGGTGGTAAATCAAGGCGGTAGATAGGATTCAAACTTGTGTTCCTTTTTTAGGGGACACCGTGCTTTAGAACTTGAGCCACTCCTTGTCAGAAAGTATATATGATATCTAACAAGATGACAAAGGGGGAGAAATGACCTCATCCATATTGTTTTATTGCTTGTATGATCCTTTTCTTGTCTATTATCTCATATCATGTGAATTTCTAGAGGACCATGTAGTATGTGTATGTGCCTTGGTTATTTTTGTGGAAAAGGCTAACCATGCATGTATAAGTAAGCATGAATTAAGGGGGAGCGATTCACATTGTTCAATCAAGTATCATTGCAATTCACAAGGTAAATGATTAACTTTCATATCCTTTTCTAAGGTAAAGGTTAAACTTTCATATCCTTTTCAATATGTTGAGGAATGGTTTGTCATTGTCAAAAAGAGGGAGAATGTTGACCTAAGTGTTGAACATTGTCCATATTTTTGTGGCAACACATCCCATTATCTCACAGATAACGAGGTGTTACGCGAAAACGTGCGGAAAACACCATAACCACAGATTATCAAAACACGGGTTAATTAAAACCGATTGCGGAAAACTGATAAACTGTGAAACTATTACTTTCCAATCCTCATCCTGTACAAAAACATGTCATATAAACATGTACACAAGATCTGACAGGTGTCCACAGCTCAGGAACAGCTTTCCATCCAACACATGAGTTCACCACCTATTCATATATACATAAAGGCCCACATCCGGCCAACAACAGGATATACAGATATCATCGAACGATCTCCGCGAAACATCGTCAAAACACTACCAAGGACCTGAGAGTACAGGGATGACTCTAGACTCTACTACAAAACATCCAAAACAGCAGCATGTCCAACGCTTGCCTTCTACTGCTCCTCAAGCTGCTCGTCCGCAACACCACAACCACGACCACGTCTACCTCGACCACCTAAAAAGGGTGAAAACCAGCGGGGTGAGACAATTGAACAATTGTCCCAGCGGGAAACATAGCTCCCCACCGCAACTATAGAACCTCAACAAGATAAACTATAGCAGCAGTTAACTAACAACAGGTATAACAAGAGCAGTTATATATATATAGCAAGATTTACTCTTACCGGCAAGCATACTAGCTGTACCAAAGCATATAACCAGATGTCTTTCAAAAGAATATGATTATCAAGATAAGGTATATCAACATGTAACAGGATTATTAGAACAGAATATAATGTCACATAACCTGATTATCAAGATAAGACCGATTACCACATAACCTGCAAGGTATATCAGAGATATTATACGAACAAGGCCTCAACCAATGTTTCGTGTTTGATATGATCAGTACATACTAAACGGCTGTATTACATTTTATTATACCCTGAGGATTTGAACCGTACCGTTCAAATCCAACCTTCGGTTACGAAACCCAAGCCGGTGCCATACAAGGTCAATGGAAGAGCCGGACTCCACGACCTCCCACCTCATGGTCAGTACATGAGTACAACACAAGCAGGACCGCAGTCACATGCTGAAGTGGTCTAAGCCACAGGGTTAGCTCCATAGGCTACCCATCTCTAGCCCGCCTTGGTACAGGTCTCGGCGCTAGTAAAACTGAACCACGGGCCTGATCACCGTGCTCTGAGCCATGAACGCATTCATGCTCCATACATCACATATCCTGAGCCATGGGCCTGTTCACCAAGCTCTACACACATATCTGAGTCTGCAACCGAAGTTACACTCTTACCTCCTCATTTTCAGGCTAGGAGCAACCTACACATATTCAACAATATGCGCTTCCAGGTTAACCCGTAGGAAAACCTGTTTCACCATCACCAAGTCCTGACGATGATGGATCTATGGCCAGGGCAAACTACATGATGTATTTCACTGTGATTAATTAGTATCTTTTAGATGGATTGCAAGATTCAACCAAGTTGTATAACATGCAAGATATAATAGAAAGTAAAGAACATTATATTATGATCTATTCATATCAACCTGATCCCTCTTAAGGATCCAACATCACACGTTACCACTTGGCCTCTTGCCAACCATCCAGATCCATCTCAATTATCATCACATACCGCAGGGTCTCAATCCCTTCATCATGTACTGTCACTGGCTCTTAAGGCTCACATCATCATCATGGGATCATCACATCACATTCACAAACTTATGGGGCAATTATCAAAGTAATGTTACTCATTACATATGTCACATAGCCCTTTAATGGCTAAGTCATCACCTGCATGGTTAGGGTACACAATAATCATAGATTCAACATAAGGAATATGCTCACTATCATGAAATATCATTCAAGATAATCTACTTATCAATATTACACTTATTTGGTAACCAAGTATGTTAAGTTCATCATTAACAAACCATACTGATGCTTACCCTTATCTCAAGATTATACAAACAATCAGGGTATATAGAGATCATGTTGTGTTTACAGAACCAACACTATTATTACCAAGGTCATTACTATGCCATCAAATGTTGCCATCATTATCATGAAGCAACCTTTAATATAACTGACACTTAGCATCAACATTATTACCAACATTATTATCATACTACTAGAGTAGTTATCATCATCTTCATTATTATTAACAATTAAGCGTAACGGGTCACATCATGCATCTATTACATGAAGACTATCATCATATACGTTACTATCATCAGCATCCTTATTATTTGCAAGGCATCATATACATTGATGATATCACAAACACTACCATCGTTTTATCAGTTAATGGATAAACATCCACTTCTATCACCTGAGGGACTGTCACCAAAGAAACTCATACCCTCACTATAGCACAACCCTCATCTAATAACCTATCATCCAACATGGGTATCGGCCAACCTCACTTAACCCTATCGACCATCACCCACTACTACCCTATCGGCCAACACACACTACTACCCTATCGGCCAACACACTCTACTAACCCTATCGGCCTACATGGATATCGGCCAACACAAGGGAGAGGTATCGTCCACCAAGATACTAACCCTATCGGCCATAAGGCACATCAGCCTATCGTCCAACAAAGAACCCTACTATGTCGTGCAACATGAGAGCAAGGGTGTTGCCCCACACCAAGAGCATTAACCAAAACACAAGGGACATCACTATGTCTCCCATCATATCGGCCAACCAGACCTTAGCTCACTCTATCACCCATCAAGGTGCCATGTCGGCCACCAGAGAGAGCACCATGTCGCCCAACATGGTTACCATGTCGGCCAACACTCAAGCTAGGTCAACCTATCGACCTCCAACTCAAGGAACTCCAACCCTAAAGCATCATATCGTTCAACTTAAGGGCAAGTGTGTCGCCCACATACCCACAAGGAAGGGATATCGCCCAACCCTAGGTCACCTTCTACCTCCAACTCAAGGAAGCCCCAAACCCTAGAAAGCAAGGTACACAAAGGGACCCTACAACCCTAAGGGGGGATATCGGCCACTAAGGTACACTTAGCAAAGTACAAAAGCAAGGAGCTAAGCTAAGCTAAACTACTACATGCATAAGATCAAGCAAGAGGTAAAAGAGTTAGGGTTAGAAACTATGCAACCCGCCTTAAGCTCCAAGCTCCAAAGCACTCCAGGGTCCAAAGCTATCGTCCATCAGGCTGCTCCAGGAAGGTGTATCGGCCACCACTTCAGCTCCAGGGAAGTGTATCGGCCAACACAAGCAAGATGGAGAGGGGTATCGTGCACCAGGGGTGGAGGGGAGACCAAAGGACCAAAGGAGACTAAGGCAAGGAGAAGAGCTACCTATATAGGAAGAAGGGGAGGAGAAACCAAGGTACAACCATGCTATGTGTCGCCCACCCAGAGGACACATGTCCACCAACTCAAGCCACCTCTCATGCAAGCCATATGGCACTTGTCCAAGATGTGCACCTTGTGTCCACCAACCAAGCCAAGCATCTTGGGCGACACAGGCAGCAGCTCTGCTGGGCGACACACCAGCCTGCTGGGCGACACACCACCTGCCCTGGGCGACACAAGGCTCAAGCAAGCCCAAACAAGGAACCTCAAGGCCCAAACAAGCTCAACTTAGGCCCAAAGGACTCAAACAACAAGCCCAAGCCTTCCTCTCAACCCTAGAGGAAGCAAAGAGGGAAAACATCTCACAAGATGGCAAACTTGCACACAAAACCCTAAACTTGGGTTATTTGCAAGTAGCCCCTCGAACTCTCAACAAAGCACAACCAAACCCTAATCACCACTAAAGGTGATTAGCAAGCACCAAAGCACCAAGATCAAGCAAAACAAACAGGGTAAACCCTAAACGCAGGTCAGGTTCCTTACAATTTTGATGATGACTTAACCATTCCAGTCATATGTATCTAATATGTTTGTATAAGATTGGTTTCAAGCATTAAGTACATAAAAAGGATCAAATCGCTCAAGCCCTAGATTGGTTTAGTTCAAGTTAAAAGCAATGCAAATGCACTTTTGTGGAAAATAAACCACCTTAGAATATTTTTGTAATCATTTGTATTGATGATATGACTTGTAAATAACACGAGACCCTTAATTCAAATATTTGATCACTCAAAAATCATTTTGGAACATTCACCATAGGCACTTTGTCGGCTGAGTTTGGAACTCAACCGATCCTTGATGGATTTTGAGAATGGTTTGGATCCGTCGAGTTGTACACCCATAGAAATCGACCGACAAACTTTCTATCCAAAGTTGATTTTAGCTGATCGGTTGAGTTTTCACCAGGACAATCTTGACTGATGGTTTAAAACTGGCTTTATCACATAGTAGATCAGTTGAGTTATCTTTATTGAAACTCGACTGAATGTACTGTATGAAAAATGCAAAAAAAGTGATTCTGACGTTGGAGAGTTGATAACATCAAAAATAGATCCATTGCAACCCTCCAGATGACTAGTTTTCAACATTAAGTGATCCCACACTCAAATGGACACCCCTAGCTATAAATAGGATGTCTTGTAGTTCATTCCAAGGTTGCTCATTCATGATATCCAAGGTCCTTGCTATAGTTGAGTGATTTTAGTCTACTTGAGCCCCTTTCTCTCTCTTGTTTAAAACTCATTTCATTCATTATGAGTGAGATAGGATTCCTATGAGAGAGCCGCCTCATTGTACACTTGTGAAGCTCTTAAGATCTCTCTTTCTCCAATCCCCTTTCTTGAAGACTCCATTAGTGAAAGGTTCACCAAGTGAAGGAGAAGGAGCAAGCTTCTTCAGCCAGAGAAGAAGGTGCTCAAGGCTACTCTGAGTGAAGGAGAAGATTAAGGCAGAAGATCCAAGGAGCTCGGTGGGTAAATCCTCAAGTCCAAAGACTCATTTCATGAAGGGGAGGACCTTGGTGAAGGCATTTAGCTGATTGCAAGAGTGGGTAATACCTATTGTGAGGTAGAAGACCAACTCTTAGACATGTATGACCTTGATTGTAAGGTTGTTGGCTCCCTTGGCTTAAAAGGGAAGATGGGTATCCTTGTCCCAAAAAAGGAAGGTCGTATGTTGTAACTCTTATAAGTAATGTAAGGAGTAGACATCTTTGAAATCTTAGAGCTTGACCTGTCTAGGTAGTAGACTGACTCTCTCCTAGTTTGAAGAGTGGAACCACTCTAAAATAGCTTGTTATCTAGGTTGCTTCAATCTCTCTCATCATTACTTTATATGTTTCAACTGCCATCAAAATCACCATTTGCAATTAAGTTTATTTGAAGTAACTTGAAGGTCTAACTAGTTTTTTGTAAGTTTTGAAGCTTTATTCACCCCCTTTAGAGCCCTTAGATCCAACAAATGGGACATTTTCCCAAAGTAGTATGTGATTAACGTGTCACACACTTTACCCCAGATCTGACTAAGAGTTAGACTCATCCAATGATAGGAGTTTATATCCCCCACCAACTTCAGAATCTCCAGATCACCATTACACCTTCTCTATCCCAACCCAATTTCCCTCTCCATTGGATGTCCAATGATAGGAGTTTATATCCCCCACCAACTTCAGACTCTCCAGATCACCATTACACCTTCTCTATCCCGACCCAATTTCCCTCTCTATTGGATGTCCATGCAAGGAAACCCCATGGAAATCTTCACCACATCTTCCCAAGTCACACAATCCTAGATTATTTGGAGTTTCCACTTCTAGAGACTCCTAGTGATATACTATTGTGTTCCCTTCCATGTGTCATGCACCAATGCTAGGTACCAATATCGTAGACCATATGATATATAAGAAACCCTTCACAAACAATAAAAAATGACTCAAGAATACAAATCTGCCATTATTCACCATCTAATTTCCATGAAACCTCTGCCAAACTCCACCGTGCACCACCTATAGACAACACACTATGACAACCAAAACAATCCAAAATATTACCTTTGATCTATAAAAGTTACATAGACCTACTTTAAGTCTTCCTACCCGTTGATCGGGTGTTTTGTAAGGTATACCTCATTTCCCTCTTCTTAACTAATTCTGGAACTTGTGGATCAATCTAGAGTGCCTCGCCATCTATTCCTCTGGTCTCGTCAATATTAGCTTCACCTGAGGTTTCAGATCAATCCCCAATCTCATAGCAGGTTTATGTAACACCTCAATCTTTAGAGCATCCCTAAGTGAATGATAAATTTATTAATGATACATTTTTAGGTAGAGATTTAGATTTTGGGGTCAAAACATAAATGCCATTTCACCTGATGTGATCCCGTATGAGTTTTTTAGAAACCAATAGGTGAATATGAAATTTTGATAAATTATGGTGCTGTAATGGTTCTAACTATTTATGTGGCTGATTTTATGTTGACAATAATGACATATCCAATTTGGAGATATTCAGATTAATAAGGAAAATAACAATGAGGAATACAATTATTATGCAATATGAGTTTCATAATCATTCAATAAATTTGGGATTTGATCAGTACCATTAAGTTATGAGAAGAATGTTTGGTAAGGTTGGAGTGTCTATTTATATAAACATTATAAGAAGGGACAATATGATAAGTTGCATAATTATGAATCCATTAAGATATATTAGGAGAAGTGAGTTAGATAAATATGTTTTTAGACAAATCAAGTTTCGGGGATGGTCAATATAATGGAAGTAAAATAGATGTTATACATTTGTATAAAGTGCATGACATGAATGTGAAGTGACATTCAAAATTGAGGTCAATTGAATTGGACCTAGTTTTAAATAAATTTGATTTAGTAAAGCAGTTGGTTGAGGTTTAGTTTAGTGTAATAACAAAGAAATAGAAGAATAAAGAAAAAGAAAACATGACTCTCCCTCTTCTTTTAGGATGAGTTGAATGGATACAGAAGAATCCATTTCTGATTGGACTACCTTGACATATGAACTCAGGGCAGCCACAATGCCATGACCTTTTTGATTTTTCTTTCTTCTTTCTAAACGGGCTAAGAATATGAGGTTTAATCATTTTTCCAGAACCAACAATACACAAAGCAAACTAGGATTTGGAACATATAGAGTCCCTAAAGAGCAGGAATCCTATCTGACCTAGGAGTTGAGAGATGGATTGAGAAAGAGCTAACTTATAAATAGGTGTTAGTGGAGGTCCAAGAGAGAGACTAGGTCACAATAGGGTTCATGGTGATATGTATACTACTAAGGACGATACAGTTGCCATCAGAGTTAGTAAGGCACTGAGGATGGTGGCTCATCATGGAAGCACCAAATGAGGAATTTTGGAGGCCAAGGAAGTGACATGTGTTATCAAGGATAGCATGATGCTTTGTCTGATATTCCTTGGACAAGGGAGGTCATCACATGTAGTTGGTACACCCTGATGTAGTCACTAGAAAACTGGATGTCATAATATGAGGAGACCCATGGATTCCACTGGCCTCAATAAATCCTTAGACCAGGTGATGGGATAAAGGAGCGTACTTCCAGCCTCTTCTTGGCTTCTAGGAGATGCCTTTGAGGTGGGGTGGTTGCTGCACATCAAGAACCCTGACACCCTATTTTTCTCTTGAAGAAACAAGGGTCGTAAACCAGGTTTTGCATTGGGAAAATGAGGAAGAGAGGGTAGGGATGGCCATATCTAGGCTTACATCCTATAGGACCCAAGTGAAGATCTACAAACTAAGAGAAGAAAGGAAAAGAGTTGGGAAAAGAGACCATAGATCTGATCCTCTGGATCAAAAATCAACAACACCTATTGATAAAATAAGTGTTTTTTTGTAGATTATATATCTTGAGATATGTTTATCTAAATAGAAAAAGTAAGGTACCACTAGGAAGATATTTAAGAGAAAATTTAGATAAAAATAAAATTTGATGTGATTTGGTTATTTATTAGGTGAAATATTTTGTGAAAGAAAATAGGCCTTATGATGATGTATGTGTAATATGTTGAGGTAGAAATAACTAATATTGATGAAATAATTTACATGGTCTTAGTTTGAGTTATACATTGTATATTTGAGGTATAGTCTTATTATTTTGGTGATTATAACTTATTATGTTTATTGTACTAATTAGGGGTACTTTAGTGAATTGAGGTTGACTTAAATTTGGGGAAAATTATAAGAGGTAATATTTCAAAGTATGATTTATCAATGAACTTGTTTATTTGATTTTAGATGATATTTTATGCATCATGAGGATTTTATGTCATAGAAATAATATTATCATCATACATGTTGAGACTTATGAATTGAGGATGGTAATAATGATACTAATCTTTGTGAAGATGATATATCTTGAGGATTTGTCATGATATCATAGTTTTAGAGGATACCAAAGTATGAGTGACACTTGATGAAACACCAATACGAATAGGATGACCTATATAATCTACTAGGTATCCTGAATATAGTGTTGATATTATATCATATTTAATTCTAGGAAATACCAGGCTCAACAAAGACATGAAGGTATACTAGGGTTTCATCAACCCTTGGATAATCATTAGGAGTTGATCCAATCTTGATAAGTAGTCCATGCACTTTGAACATAGTTATTGGATGTTTATATGCTATTGTGTACAAAGTACATGTTATAATGTGAATTTATTACTCATGCTATATTTTTATTGGTTAAAGTTAAAAGTTATTGGATAAATGAAATCTTTGTTACTATTTATTTTCAAAAATCATGATATCATATCATATTCATGTTTAAGAGCAAGAGTAAAGATCTAACAGAAGATACCAAGATGGTTAGATACTCAGTTTGTTAGTGAGAGGTCTAAGGATCGAGCCCAGGCCAAAGGATGAATAGAAGAGCAAGAGTAAAGAGTATTCAAGAGTAAGAGTAAAGATAATGAATGAACCTTATATAAGATCCTCACCATGGGCTTTCATAGCATATAATACACTTTAGTACAAATCACAGGCTTCCTATGATAAAGAGCACTTCAGTGCAATTCAAGAGGCATTTTGGTTCAAAGAGAAGAGGCACTTTGGTGCAAAACTTGAGCATTCTTATATAAGTCATATAGAAAACAATGATAAAATGCAAAGTTTATTTTCATGATGTTCAATGTTTTCCTTTCAAAGTATATGTTATTTTTCTTGTTATAATATGTTCACAAATTGTTTTATGTATGGTTGGGGGCGTGATGCCCGTAGGAAAGGAGCAATGTCAAGTATAGAGCCATATAAAGATAAGCTTAAGGAATAGATCATGTTTCCCAAAGACCTTCCTAATTGGGTGCCATCTATGATGGATGATACTAATTATTATAAATAATTCCATGTATGTCTTAGATAATGTTTGGCTTAGTTAGTTTCAGTTCAAGAACTCAAGTGTACTATGTTGCCTTTGAACAATGTATGAATCAATTTCAATACTAATGCATGGTGATTGCTTACTTTATTTGAAATGTTTATTATTCTTGTGTCATCCCTTTGAGATAAAGTCCCCCATGTTATGAAAAACATGGGAGTTGCTTCCACATATACATGTATGCTTAAAGGGGTGTTACAAAAATGGTATCATAGGAAATAAGTAGATGGCCACTAGGAAAATATGATTCATATATACTTATCCTTAGAATCAAGATATGGAGTTAGGGTATATGAAATGGTCTTCAAGGAAGTATACCAAACCCTAGAATTAAAAGAGTTTCACCCTAGAGCAGAAAGACACATCAAGGATAGGTGTATACCTAGTTTAGATCTTGAGTATTGACCTAATCTTAGCTAGTATCATATCCTCTCTTATCTCAGTGGTTGGCACACCATGTGAGGAATGTAAAGGGATGACATAAGCATATGACTTACTGTGCATCTTTCCCTTCATAGTAGTATGTGTGGTATGGGACATGAGTAATATTAGTTTGGTGAAGGAATAAGATCTCACATCGTCGGGTATGTGCCTGATCAACAACTACCCAGAGATGTCAAAAAGATGGGTAATACAAAGGACCTGAAATAGGTAGTCATTTCTAATGTTAGAAAGTTATTTCTATGTAAAAGATAGACCCCCTTAGTAAAAATATTGATTTCCATAGACACTTGGTAGAGTTTAAAGGAGAAACCCAAGATTTTATATTAAAAATTATAAAAATGAATCTGAAAAAAAATATTACACAATGTAAGGGATAAGTAAAACCCTAAGGTGGGCAATCTTACAAAATTTCGAGGACAAAATTTAATTAAGGTGGATAGAATTATAACACCCCGATTTTCAGAGCATAGCTAAGTGAATGATAAAGGTATTGATGATACATTTGTAGGTTGAGATTGAGACTTTTGGACCAAAACATAAATGCCATTTCACCTGAATTTAATCCCATGTGAGTTTTTTTAAGAACCCAATAGGTGAATATGAAATTTTGCTAACTGATGGTGCTATAATGGTTCTAACTATTTATGTGGTAAATTTTATGTTGACAATAATGACACATCCAATTTGGGAGATATTCAGATTATCAAGGAAAATAGTAATGAGGAATAAGATTATTATGCAATATGACGAATCTTGGGTTTAATAATCGTTCAATAAATTTGGGATTTGATCACTACCATTAAGTTATGAGAAGAAAGTTTGGTAAGGTTGGAGTGTATAGTAATATAAACATTATAAGAAGGGAAAATATGATATAAGACATATTAGGAGGAGTGAGTTAGATAAGAATGTTTTTAGGCAAATCAGGATTCAATGGTGTTCAATATAATGGAAGTGAAATAGATTTTATACATTTTGTAGAAAGTGCATGCCAGAAATATCAAGTGACATTCAAAATTGAGGTGAAATGGATCAGACCTAGTTTTAAATAAACTGATTTCGTAAGGCAGTTGGTCAATGCTTAGTTTAGCATAATAAAAAAAGAAATAGAAGAATAAAGAAAAAGAAAACATGACTCTCCCTCTTCACTAAGAATGAGTGCAATGGAGACGGAAGAATCCATTTCTAATTGGACTAGAATAGGAGAAAAATTATGAGGTTTGTACATTTTTCCAGAACCAAGGCTCTTTATCTACTCGATTGATCAAAGATGGAATTAGAAATCCCACATGGGGAAATGAAAAATCTTTACAGATCGTGTGTAAGTGGTTGCAAAACATATATTACGTATGTATTTAATATATAAGAAACCAGATCACCGTATATAAAACAAGGTATATGGATATATAAACAAGATCTCACCATATCCATAGCTCTATCATAGATGTATTCAACCAATCATAATGAAATAATTCTAAAATATCTTGTATAAATAGATTGTTATCATATGATTCACCTACATCATCCACTGGAATAGAAACATTTATAGGACAATTTGGGTTATGTTCGCCTATCCATACTACCATACCCTTACAATTAGGACCTAACAAGTCATATAGGTCCCTTGGAAGCAAACTAGGGCATAATAATAAAAGATGTAAGATAGTCATTATCTTATCTGTTTAGGGTTATACACAATGCTTCATATTGGATGATTATCCTTGTTTGGTTTCTTTTCACTAAGATCATGTATAGTACAATAAGAGATAATAGATATGCTTATGATGTAGTTATGCTCATGTTGTAAACATGCTTATGTTGTCAATATATACTAATACTGATGGTTAAGATGTTGCTGGTAGCTATGTTTAATATTGCTAGCCATGCTTATGTAATTAGAAATGCTTAAACTGCTAATCATGCCTATGTAGTTCATTGTGTTATGATGGAACGTATAGAGTCCCTAAAGTGTAGGAATCCTATCTGATCTAGGAGTTATGAGATGGATTGAGAAAGAGCTAACTTATAAATAGGTGTTGGTGGAAGTCCAATAGACAACCTAGATCACAATATCATTCATGGTGATGTATACTGCTAAGGAGGATACAGTTGCCCTTAGAATTAGTAAGGCACCAAGGATGGTGGATGATCATGGAAGCACCAAATCAGGAAGTCTGGAGACCAAGGAATTGACATGTGCTGTTGAGGATAACACGATGCTTTATCCGGTATTCCATGGATAAGGGAGGCCATCACATGTAGTCGGTATAAGAGCAGGTGACGACACAAAGGAGAGGACTTATAGCCTCTTCTTGGCAGCCAGGAGCCATCTTTAAGGCAGGGTGGTCGCCGCACAGTGATAACCCCAGTGCCCTATTTTCCCAAAGAAATAGGGATCACAAACCAGATTTTGCATCGGGAAGACAAGGAAAAGAGGGTAGGGATGGACGGACCTAGGCTTACATCCTAGAGGACCCAAGTGAAGATTTGTGAACCAAGACAAGAAATGAAAAGAGCTGGGAAAAGAGACCATAGATCTGATCCTTTGGATCAAGAATCAACAGAACCTATTATAAAGTAAGTGTTTTCTTGTAAATTATATATCTTGAGATAGGCTTATCTAAATAGAGAAAGTAAGGTACCGATATAAGAGCAGATCTAGATAAAAATACAAATTTGACATGATTTGATTATTTATTTGGTGAAATATTTTGTGAAAGAAAACAAGCCTTATGATGATGTATGTGTAATAGGTTGAGGTAGAAATAACAAAATTTGATGAAATACTCAATATGGTCTTAGTTTGTGTTATAGATGGTATATTTGAGGTTTGGTCTTATTATTTTTGTGATTATAATTTATTATATTTATTTTACTAATTAGGGGTACTTTAGTGAATTGAGGTATCAATCAATGACTTAAATTTGAGGAAAATTATAAAATGTAATATTTATAAGTATGAATCATCAATGAACTTGTTTATTTGAGTTAGGTGATATTTTATGAATCATGAGGATTTTATGTCATAAAATAATGTTAACATGATAACTATTGAGATTTATGAATTGAGGATGGTAATAGTGATATTAGTCTTTGTGAAGATGATTTATCTTGAGGGTTTGTCATGATATCAGAGTTTTAGTGGATACCATAGTATGAGTGACACTTGAGGAAACACCAATATGTATAGGACGATCGATATAGTCTATAGGGTAACCTGGTGTTTTTTGATATAGTGTTGATATTGTACCATACTCAATTCTAGGAAATACCAGATTCGACAAAGACATGAAGGTATACTAGGGTTTCATCAACCCTTGGATAACCATTAGGAGTTTCTCCGATCTCGGTAAGTGGTCCATGCACTTTGAACATAGTTATTGGATGTTTATATGTTATTGTGTACAATGTACATGTTAAAATGTGAATGTATTATTCATGCTATATTTTTATTGATTGGATTTAAAAGTTATTGGATAAATGAAATCTTTGTTGTTGTTTATGTTCAACAATCATCATATCAAGTCATATTCATGTTTAATAGCAAGAGTAAAGAGTATTCAAGAGTAAGAGTAAAGATAATAAATGAACCTTATATAAGATCCTCATCATAGGCTTCCATAGCATACGATTTGGTGTAAATCATGGGCTTCATAGCATAAAGAGCACTTTGGTGCATTTCAAGAGGCACTTCAATGCAAACCTTGTGAGAATTCTTATATAAGTCAGATAAAAGACAATGATAAAATGCAAAGTTTATTTTCATGATGTTCAATGTTTTCCTTTCAAAGTGCATGTTATTTTTCTATTATAATATATTCAATTCCACTTAAAAATTGTGTTATGCATGGCTGAGGGCATGATGCTAGCAGGAAAGGAGCAACATCAAGGATAGAGGCATATGAAGATCAACTTAAGGAATAGATCAAGGTTTCCCAAAGACCTTCCTGGTGGGGTGCCATCTATATGGAGGATACTAATTATGATAAATAATTCAATGTATGTCTTAGATAATTTTTAATAATGTTTGTCTTAGTTAGTTTAAGTTCAAGAAATAAACTAAACTCTGTTGCCTTAGAACAATGTATGAATCAATTTTAAAACTAATGTATGGTGATCGTTTACTTTATTTGCAATATATTATTCATGTGATGTCCCTTTGAGATAAAGTCCCCCATGTTATGGAAAACATGGGAGTTGCTTCCGCTGATACATATATGCTTAAAGGGCGTGTTACAAAAATGGTATCACGACAAATAAGTAGATGGCCAATAGGAAAATATGATTCATATATAGTTATCCTTAGAATCAAAATATGAAGTTAGGGTATATGAAATGGTCTTTAGGTAGTCATTTAGACCTAATGTTGGAAATTTTTTTCTATATCAATGATAGATCTCCTTAGTAAAAATCTTGGTTTCCATAGACCCTTGGTAGAGTTTAAAGGAGAAACCCAAGATTTAATATTAAAAATTATGAAAATGAATTTGAAAAACTAAAATGTTACACTATGTAAGGGATAAGTAAAACCCTAAGGTGAGTAGTATTATGAAATATTGAGGACATAATTTAATAAGGCAGCTAGAATTGCAACACCCCAATCATTAGAGCATAGCTAAGTGAATGATAAAGGTATCGATGCTACATTTTCAGGTTAAGATTGAGACTTTTGGGCCAAAACACAAATGTCATTTCACCTGAATTTGATCCCATATGAGTTTTTTAAGAACCCAATAGGTGAATATGAAATTTGCTAACTTATGGTGCTGTAATGGTTCTAACTATTTATATGGTCGATTTTATGTTGACAATAATGACACATCCAATTTGGGAGATATTTAGATTAACAATGAAAATGTTAACGAGGAATACAATTATTATGCAATATGACCAATGTTCAGGTTAATAATTGTTCAATAAACTTGGGAATTGACCACTGCCATTAAGTTATGAGAAGAAAATTTGGCAAGGTTGGAGTATCTAGTTATATAAACATTATAAGAAGGGACAATATGATAAGTTGCATAATCATGAATATGTTAAGATATATTAGGAGTAGTAGTTAGATAAGAATGTTTTTAGGCAAATCAGGTTTCGATGATGGTCAATATAATGGAAGTGAAATAAATCTTATACATTTTGTAGAAAGTGCATGACATGAATATGAAGTGACATTCAAAATTGAGGTCAATTGGATCATACCTAGTTTGAAATAAAATTAATTTAGTAAGGCAGTTGGTCGAGGCTTAGTTCAGTGTAATAATAAAAGAAATACAAGAATAAAGAAAAAGAAAACACGACTCTCCCTCTTTGCTAAGGATGAGTGCAATGGAGATGGAATAAATCCATTTCCAATTGGACTAGAAAGGGAAAGAATATGAGGTTAGTTCATTTTGTTGGAATAAAAAAGACACAAAACAAACTAGGATTTGGAACATACAGAGTCCCTAAAGAGCATGAATCCTATCTGAGCTAGGATTTGAGAGATGGATTGAGAAAGACATAACTTACAAATAGGTGTTGGTGGAGGTCCAAGGGAGAGCCTAGATCACAATAGGGTTCATGATGATATGTATACTCCTAAGGCCGATACAGTTGCCATTGGAATTAGTAAGGTACTAAGGATGGTGGTTGATCATGGAAGCACCAAATTAGGAAGTCTGAAGGCCAAGGAAGTGACATATGTTGTGAAATATAGCATGGTGCTTTGTTCAATATTCCATGGACAAGGGGTCCCTCACATGTAGTCGGTATACCCTGATGTAGTCACCAGAAAATTGGATGCCGTACTATCAGGAAACCCACAAATGCCACTGGCCTCAGTAAATCCTCGAACCAAGTGACGAGACAAATGAGTGGACTTCCAGCCTCTTCTCGGAAGCTAGGAGCTACCTTTGAGGTGGGTGGTCTCCATACAACAAGAACCCCAATGCCCTATTCGTAACATACTAGATCTTGGACCCTACCCTAGAACTTTGACCTCTTGGGCTAGCCAAACAAGGTTGATGTTAGACCTAAAAGATGTTTAGTGCATATATAAATCACCATAACCTAATGTTCACACATTAAGTCTTAAACTAATAATGGATACATAAAATGTGTCAAAAATAGGTTGGATGTCAAATTTCATTTAATTTGGGGCTTGTTTGCACCCTCAAATGAGGAGAGAGAAAAAGAGAAATAATTTAATGTTCCACTTTATTTGGATTCCGATTTGAATATGGTTTTGATTTAAATATTTGTCACGCCTTATTTGGTGGGAGTGTGCAATCTAAGCCATTGGATCGGTGATCATATTATCCACAACTCATCCTCTTCCTCAAGCCAAACAGGAAAGTAGGTGCCGATTTTAGCAACTGATATTTCTCAGTTTTCTTCCCCATTTTCTATCTTTGCCCGAGATTCTTTCTCCTACACTTTCCAAATATAATTACACATTGGTTGATCCCTTAAATGAAACCAATGGTCGAATTTTTCATAAACACCCAAACCTAAGGGTTTGAGCTTCTCATGGCCAACATGAAAAAGCCCTAGAACAAGGGTATATATATGATGGTTTGGATGTTCGTGACCCCTTCACACGACCACATCCATCTCCATCACTAATTTCATTGCACATCACCTTCTTGACCATGGCAGATCTAGTTTTTCATCTTCAATTTATGGAGTCTCTCCCGAAGAAGTGGCTTTCTCCAGTCTTCAATCAAGTCGAAAGGTGAGTTCGTGGGGGCTTGATCTTCACTTTCGTGCTATCAGATCACGATTTGGGTGTCATCTCGTGTTTCCCCCTTTTTGCGTCGGGCTAGCTGAACTGCTTCTTGTAGCCATGGCGATGGACCAAGGAAGGGGATCAACCCCATCGTTTTCCCGATTTTGCCCTCTCCCCACCTCTCTTTCTTACTTTTTCACTGATGGTGGAATGGTCTTTTCGTCATATTCTTCTTTGCCTTAGTACGGTTCAAGCCAATATTTGACCTTGTGACTTGGTAGCCTCTGATAGGGCCAAGTCATTGGGTTGGTCCCCACTCTCACTCTTCTTTTGCTCTTTCTCAATTATTTGCTTATGTGGCAATTTTTGATTGGTCGAAAATGTAAAATTCATATCTTTTTATTCCTTTATCCAAAAATTAAAAGAAAATATGTTTTGGAATTATAAAAATATTAGATTTCTAATAAAAATGATTTTGAGACTTGGTTTTGAGTTTTTTTGAGAGGTGTTGTCTAAAATGAATGTAATACATAAAATCACCAAAAATACACTTTAATCATCATAACTCCAAAATATGCAAAATTATATGTTTTCTTAATTAGGAGAACCTATCTAGATCAATGGTGATAATTTAAAAGTCTAAATTGGAGTTTTGTGTGAAAAGTTTGACAAACCCTAATACATGTGAGTAATTGTAATTAGGTAAAGTCGATATTGGAAACAACTAGATTGGTGAAGAGTTTTTTTTAGGACTATGTTTTAAGGTATGTTTGCATATCCTATTTTTCCTTTGACAAAATTCACCTGTATTCTTCATTCTCATGGTCCTATGGACATATAACCTACACCATATCTTGTTATTTTAGAAAATATGCTTCACGTGAAGTATCTTTTATTTGTTATTAATCTTTGGACGTTCTCTTGGTGTTTTCTTATACACTGTTCATGTTGGAATACTATTTGATGACATGTGATTTCTTTTTCCCACTTATGAGGTGGATGTATATGTTGGTCACTTTTGTGGTGACTATTTTGTATAATCTGACTATACTTTCTACTTGCCTCTACATTAAACATACTATGTGATTTAGTAGAACTAGAGTAGTGTAATTGCATTGTTTTTTTGGCGGATGTGTATTTCCTGCTCAGGGCAGTATGCTCCTGTTATTTTTGGGATGGAGGTGGCCCCATACCCTGATTTCAAATTTATGAGGTTTGGCCCACTTTATATATATTTGGGAGTTTGGCTATGTGCCATTCTCTACCATGTTTCAAGTTTATGAGTCTTGGCCGACTTTGTTGCTATATTGTTCTAGGGCTACGTTTATCTCACATGCATGTAGGTTATTATTGTAATGACGGGTTATGTGCCCAAAAAGATTATGTGCTTATGAGGCACCACTTTTATTATTTTTTAGTGGCAAGTATCCTCTTTGTTATGATCATATTCTTTTATGCCCGATGGGTAGTCCTTTTCTTTTTCATGGGAATCCTTTTTTATATTTGTTGTCCTTTATTCCATATATTGCTCAATTTTCTTTTTAGTATGCACATGCCAGCCTTTGTTGACGTCTTCTATTTTCTCCTTTTGCTGAGGTATGCTTTCAACCCTAGGTGAAGGATATGGAGGACATGACATAACATTATGGACATATCTTAAGAAGTTAAAGCTTAGAGATAAAGTTGTTATGGTTTAGATTCCCTTTATCTAGATCCTTATATTGTATCACGTAAACCCTTTTTGGGAGATTAAGATGTTATTTTCTAACCTTATGAGAAATTGAATATAGTCAATACTTTACTTCCGATGCTATACTTTGATTGTTTTGAATACCATACATAAGATTTGAAAATTTTACACCCACTCAAATATATCTTTTGGGGTGTGTTTGGACTGGAGGTTTTATTCTTCAAATTTTCAGTAGGGAGTGGATCCCCTCTAGGTCCCACGCCTTACAACATGGTATCAGAGCCCATGATAGTCAAAATCTGACTATTTCAATTTTGTCTCCCTAATTAGAACCCTTGACTTGGATAGTGACCTCTAGATGGGATGTTTTCCCTAGATCTTGCCTACATCTTTATGAGATGATCTTACCCTACATACATGTTAATGACGACCTCTATAAAGTCAAGAGGTGTTTGCTTGAGGAAGGAGTCATGTTTTGAGGATGAGGTACTAGTAGGATGGAGAGATCTTATTATGGAAATTGTGACTTGGTTTATCAAATTGATTTTGGTACCATATTTGTTTTATCTCCAATGTTTCTTATTGACAAAAAAATTATTTTCCCTATACTACTATATGTACAAAATTTTTCTCTAATTTTGTCAATGTTTTCTTGAGCTAAGTCACAATGAAGAGATATGTGAAGTTTTAGTCGAAGAACCCAATAATTAGTTGGAATAGATAACATAAACCTTAGTTTAGCTATGAGATGGGACTATGAATGTATGGAATAATATAAAGGTGTAGTGGACCTACCCTTTGCACCCTATGACTTTTTGGATGTTTATGTAGGGTTGTTAGGTTAGAGACACGAGGACCTAAAACTCAACCCTAGATGGTTCTAACTTGTAGTTGGATACATGAACAACATAAACCTCTAAAACATTTACAACTAATAGATATGTAGTCAAACCTAAAAGTTGTTTAGTTTGACTTGATAGGTTAAACCTTTTAAGGGCTGGAGAGTAGTTGGTTGTTGATGTTTGGATCAATATATTTCAAGGATAAATTCCTTTTAAGGGGTGGAGTGCTGTAAGATATCAGATCTTGGACCCTACCCTAGAACTTTGACCTCTTGGGCTTAGCCAAACAAGGTTGAGGTTAGACCTAAAATATGTTTAGTGCATATATAAATCACCTAAATGTAACCTAATGTTCACACATTGTCTTAAACTAATAATGGATACATAAAATGTGTCACATAAGAATTCATGCAAAATAATCCTACATAACTCCTTTAATATAAAGGTAACAAACATAATTGGATGAATAACTGAGATAATGATGAAATAATATGTTGACTAATATAATGATGGGCCACAAATACTAATTATGTAGAATTCATAAAAGGAAGGTAAATTAATTAAAATAACTTGAGATTTGTTTTCTTTGAGGTTAAGTTTACTTTAATGATAAGTTTCATAAATTTAGGTTATTTATAATCACATCTATTTTATTTAGAAAACAAAAGGTGTATTTCCTTCAAAATATGAAATAAAATACTTAACGACCCCAAAAGTAGAAAATAATCTTAGATTCGTGATCTACACAATAAGAATAGCCTTTGGGTGAGTTTTTATGTAATTTGAATAATGTTTAATATACATGTGAAGTCAGGAGAGAGAAAGTGTGTAGAACCTTCAAATTATTAAATAATTATATAAACAACTCCAACATATAAAATTGATGGCACATTCGTATCCAAGGCACTTAATATGACTTGTGGGTGAAGTTTCATCAAAGTTGGAGAATCTTATAACCATTAATGAAGGAGGAAAGAGAAAATAAAATTTTATTTATTTAACACATAAAAAGTTCTCAAAAGGATAATCTAATTACATATTTGGATTCCTCATATCAAAAATAGGTTGGGTGTCAAATTTAATTTAATTTGGGGCTTGTTTGCACCCTCAAATGAGGAGAGAGAAAAAGAGAAATAATTTAATGTTCCACTTTATTTGGATCCCGATTTGGATATGGTTTTGATTTAAATATTTGTCACACCTTCTTTGGTGGGAGTGATTGATTTGAGCCCTTGTATCGGTGATCAGACAGTCTGCAACTCATCCTCTTCCTCGAGCCAAATAGGAAAGCAAGCGCTGATTTTAGCAACCAGTATTTCTCAGATTTCTTCCCCATTTCTCCATGGTTTGTCCTACAGTTTCTAAATTTAATTACACATCAATTGATCCCTTAAATGAGACCAATGGTCGAGTTTTTCATAAGCGCCCAAACCTAGGGCCTTGAGCTTCTCACGGTCAACATGAAAAAGCCCTAGAATAAGGATATATATATGAGGGTTTGGATGTTCATGACCCCCTCACTAGACCGCAACCATCTACATCACTAATTTCATTTCACATCACCTTCTCGACCATGCTCGATTCAGTTTTTCATCTTCAATTTGCGGATCCTCTCCCGAAGCAATGGCTTTTTATAGTCTTCAATCAAGTTGAGAGGTGAGTTTGTGGGGGCTTGCTCTTCACTTTCGTGCTATCAGATCACGATTTAAGTGTCGTCTCATGTTTCCCCCTTTTCACGACGAGATAGCTGAACTACTGCTTGCAGCCATGGTGATAGACCAAGGAAGGGGACGAACCCTGTCATTTTCCCGATTTTGCCCTCTCTCCGCCTCTCTTTCTTTCTTTTTCACTGAGGGAGAAATCGCCTTTTCATCGTATTCTTATTTGCCTTAGTGCGGGTCAAACTAACCTTTGACCTTGTGACTTGGCCACCTCTTATTGGGCCAAGTCAGTGGGTCGTTCCCCACTCTCACTCTTCTTTTGCTCTTTCTCGATTATTTGCTTATGTGGCAATTTCTGATTGGTTGAAAATGTAAAATTCATATCTTTTTATTCCTTTGTCCAAAAATAAAAATAAAATATATTTTGGAATAAAAAAAGTTTAAGCTTTCTAATAAAAATGTTTTGAGACTTGGTTTGAGTTTTGTCTAGAGTTTTTTCTTCTAAAAATGAATTTAATACATAAAAATCACAAAAAATACACTTTAATCATCATAACTCCAAAATATACAAAATCATATGTTTTCTTAATGAAGAGAACCTATCTATATTAATGGTGATGATTTTAGAGTCTAAATCATATTTTTGTGCGAAAAGTCCAAAACTAGGATTTTCTTTACATTAATGAATACGACAAATCCTAATACATGTGAATAATTGTAATTAGGTAAAGTTGATATTGGAAACAACTAGATTGGTGAAGAGTGTTTCTAGGACTCTATTTTAAGGTATGTTTGCATCTCCTATTTTTCCTTTGAGCAATTCACATATATTCTTCATTATCTTGGTCCTATGGACATTAACCTACACCATATCTTGTTCTTTTGAAAAATATGCTTCATGTGAAGTACCTTTTATTTGTTATTGATCTTTGGATATTCCCTTGGTCTTTTCTAATACACTATTCATGTTGGAATACTAATTGATGACATGTGATGTCTTTTGCCCACTTATGAGGTGGATGTATATATTGGTCACTTTTGTGGTGACTATTTTGTATAATCTGACTATACTTTCTACTTGCCTCTACATTAAACATGCTATGTGATTCAGTAGAACTAGAATAGTATAATTGCATTGGTTTTTTGGTAGATTTGTATTTCCTGCTCAGGTCAGTATGCTCCTGTTATTTTTGGGATGGTGGTGGCCCCATACCCGAGTTTCAAATTTATGAGGTTTGGCCCATATATATTTGGGAGTTTGGTTATGTGGCATTCTCTATCAGGTGTCAAGTTTATAAGACTTGACCGAATTTGTTTTTATATTGTTCTAGGGCTATGTTAATTTCACATGCATGCATGTTGTTATTGAAGTGATGAGTTATGTGCCCAAAAAGATTATGTGTGCTTATTTGGCACCGCTTTTATTATTGTTTTAATGGCAAGTATCCTCTTTGTTATGATCATGTTCTTTTATGCTCGATGGGGTACTCCTTTTCTTTTTCATGGGAAGCCTTTTTTATATTGGTTGTCCTTTATTCTATATATTGCTCAATTTCCTTTTTAGTATGCACATACCAGCCTTTGCTGACATCTTCTATTTTTCTCCTCCTACCGGGGTATGCTTCCAACCCTTGGTGAAGGACATGGAAGACATGTCATAAAGTTATGGACATAGCTTAAGAAGTTAAATCTTGGAGACAAAGTTGTTATGGTTTAGATTTCCCTCTATCTAGATCCTTATGTTGTATCATGTAAACCCTTTTTGGGAGATTAAGATGTTCTTTTGTAACCTTATGAGAAATTAAATATAGTCAATACTTTACTTCCGCTGCTACACTTTGGTTATTTTGAATACCATACATAAGATTTGAAAATTTTCCACCCACTCCAACATATCTTTTGGGGTGTGTTTGTACTGGAGGTTTTATTCTTCAAAATTTTAGTATGGAATGGATCCCCTCTGGGTTCCACTCCTTACACTATTTTTATGAAGAAACATGAGTCCCAAACTAGGTTTCACATTAGGCAGATGAGTAAGAGAGGGTGGGGATGACAGGATCTAGGATTACATGCTATAGGACCCAAGTGAAGATCTATGAACCAAGAGAAGAAAGAAAAAGAGTTAGGAAAAGAGACCATAGATCTGATCCTTTAGATTAGGATTCAGTGACACCTATTGATAAAGTAAGTGTTTTCTTGTAAATTATATATCTTTGGGTTAGAAGAGAATATTTTCTCCCCCTCCTCCAAATTGTAGCGGAGGCCGAATGCCTAGAGGGTGGTAAATAACAAGACGACAGCTGTGAATCGAACCCGAGTCCCTTCATGAGGGGACGCCATGCTTGACCACTTGAACCACTCCTTGCCGGTATCTTGAGATAGGTTTATCTAAATAGAGAAAGTAAGGTAAAGTTAGAAATATATTTATGAGTTGATTTAGATAAAAATAAAATTTTGACGTGATTTGGTTATTAATTAGGTAAAATATTTTGTGAAAGAAAAGAGGCCTTATGTTGATTTATGTGTAATAGTTTGAAGTAGAAATAACAAATCTTGATGAAATAACTTACATGGTCTTAGTTTGAGTTCTAGATGGTATATTTGAGGTTGGTGATTATAATTTATTATGTTTGTTTTAATAATTAGGGTACTTTGGTGAATTGGGGTATTAACCAATGACTGAAATTTGAGGAAAATTAAAGAAGTAATATTTATAAGTATGAATCATCAATGGACTTATTTATTTGATTTTAGATGATATTTTATGCATCATGAGGATTTTATGTCGTAGAAATAATGTTATCATCGTAACTGTTGAGATTTATGAATTGAGGATGGTAATAGTGATGTTAATCTTTGTGAAGACGATATATCTTGAGGATTTGTCATGATATAATATCTTTAGAGGATACCATAGTATGAGTGATACTTGAGGAATCACCAATATGTATTGTATGACCTGTATAGTCTATTATGGTATCATGGTGTATTTGGATATAGTGTTTATATTGTATTATATTTAATTCTGAGAAATACCAAGCTCGACAAAGGTTACTAGGGCTTCATCAACCCTTGGATAATCATTAGGAGTTGCTCAATCTCGGTAAGTGATTCATGCACTTTGAACATAGTTAGTGGATGTTTATATGCTATTGTGTACAATGTACATGTTATAATGTGAATGTATTATTCATGCTACATTTTTATTGGTTAATGTTAAAAGTTATTGGATAAATGAAATCTTTGTTACTGTTTATTTTCAACAATAATCATATCATATCATATTCATGTTTAATAGCAAGAGTAAAGAGTACTCAAGAGTAAGAGTAAATATTAAGAATGAACCTTATATAAGATCCTTGTCATAGGATTTCCTAGCATAAATGCACTTTGGTGGAAATCATGGACTTCCTAGCATAAAGATCGCTTCAGTGCAATTCAAGGGTCACTTCGGTGCAAAGAGAAGAGACACTTCAGTGCAAAACTTGAGGATTCTTATATAAGTCAGATAAAAGACAATGATAAAATACAAATTTTATTTTCATGATGTTTAATGTTTTCCTATCAAAGTATATGTTATTTTTCTATTATAATATGTTCAATTCCACTTACAAATTGTTTTATGTGTGGCTGGGGCGTGATGCCCGCAAGAAAGGAGAAATGTCAATGATAGAGCCATATGAAGATCAACTTAAGGAATAGACCAAGGTTTCTTAAAGACCTTCTTGGTGGGGGGCCATCTACATTGGAGGATACTGATTATTATAAATAATTCCATGTATGTATTAGACAATGTTTGGCTTAATTAGTTTCAGTGCAAGGACTCAACTATACTATGTTGCCTCAGAACAATGTATGAATCAATTTCAATACTAATGCATGGTGATTGTTTATTTTATTTGCAATGTTTATTATTCTTGTGACTTCCCTTTGAGCTAAAGTCCCCCGTGTTATGGAAAATGTGGGAGTTGCTTCCACTGGTACATGTATGCTTAAAGGGGGTTTTATAGTTTACTTCTGTTTTGATTGTCTAGTTTTTCTTCCCATTTCTACTCACATAGTCTATAATGGTAGTGGTGGGTTCTCTGGACCTGGACCACCTCATGTCTTCTTCTTTGGTTTGCCATATTTGTGATGGGGAAGGAAAATAGACTAGTTTTTTTGGTCAAAGGTTGAAGAGATGAAGTTTTGATTGGTATCTTCGTAGGTACCCACCATTGGTGTTCACAAATTATAGAGGACCTTGCTTCTATTGGATTAATTATAAGGGTGATATCACACTTCTATACCTAATATTAGTCTAATGTTTAATGTTGCCATAGGGTATATTAGGTTTTTTCTATAGGTCCCTGTGTGTATGGAACCACATGAGTTTTAGTTTGGCTTGTGCCACACTGCATTGTTTTCTTGGTCCACTTAGACAAGGCCAAAACTTGAGTGGATATAGTTTTGGTTCATGGGTTTTTCTCGAATTCTAATTGGTCAATTCTTTGTAAATTCATAGTAATTGCATATATGATTAAAAAAATACACAAAAATAGTATTTGTAG
Source organism: Alisma plantago-aquatica (assembly GCA_963693085.1). Lineage (NCBI taxonomy): Eukaryota > Viridiplantae > Streptophyta > Magnoliopsida > Alismatales > Alismataceae > Alisma > Alisma plantago-aquatica. Next base: position 1,206,475,681 of record OY856412.1, read on the forward strand.
ATGCATTTGAATAAGAAATATGTTTTTGCTAGTTTTAAACCCTAATTTGACTATATCGGGCCATGATTTCCCTAAGATCCTAAATTAGGGTTTACATGTTAATCAAGACAAAGTTTAATTTGAATCACTAAAATTTCAGAACATTAGGGCTTCTAAAAACCTTAGAAGTACTAAGGGAACTTATTATCTAATAGGTAAGTGGATCACACAATCAGAGTACTACATATGGGTAAAGGGCTTTTGTTCGCTTGTATATATAAAAATGACTTACCATGATATTTAATTAGTTCCAATCAATGCTTACAATTTAGATTTTGAATTTGCATTTTTAGACGAAGGACAACATATTCAGCCCAAGACAATAATGCTATTGATTAAGATAATAAGATGAAGATAAATGACATGACATGAATCCAATATTTATAATATTTAATTCAGATTTTCTCAAAAGTACATTTATATTTAAGTTCATATAATGTTAATAAGTGCCACATACTCTAGCATATCTTTTGTTTTTCTTTGCATGGCTGGATGTCCATACGAGAGAAGGATAAAGGAGCTTAGACATGAGCATACACCTCGAGGACAGGTCTATAAGATGAAAACCTGGTGGGGTGCCAACTATAATAGAATAATTAGATTAGTTTTCTTTTTGAGTTAAGAGACCATGTATTAATTTAATGTACAATCTTTCCTTTTATGAACCTTGAGAATGAGAATTGATATGTTTTCATGTGTTGGTGGAATTGAATTATATTTTTATGCAATGATTATCATGTTTGTTGCATTACCAATAGGAGTTATACTTCCACTCAATTATATATATATATATATGTTTTAGAAAATTAGGATGATACAAATCCTCTACTAAAGAGCCGCACGATAAGCTCCTCTAGCCTAAGGAGGAGGAAATATGCCCCATTTTCCCTTCTTCTTCTTCTTCTTCTTCTTCCCTTTAGTATGTTTTAGAGTGTAATTCCTATCTAGGTCACCTCACACTTTTCCCAAGTTTGGAGTCAAAAAATGAGAGTTGTCTCCTCATAACTTCTCTCCTACTCATTGCATTATTCTAGAAATTTGATGAGACATGACATGTCTCTAGTTTCCAAGAGTTTGCATCCATAATAGTTCAACACAACATATCAAAGGATTAACATAGTGGTGTCAAAGGTTTGGTTGAGAGGTTGCTGATGAAATTTATGGTGTGTCATTGTCCAGACAAGTTATTTGGCCTGATCGCTTTTGTGAACTTCTCCTAAGGTGAAACACGACATGCTTAAGGGAAGCATGTCGTGTTTCACTCTGTCAAAATTGATTGATGCCACTTTGTGTGGGCACAACATGCATTGGATGTGATGACCTCGATTTTAGGGTTTCAATATCCAATATGATATTTGAGAACCATGAGTGTCCTATAGGTGGCTGAGCTTAGTTGAGGAATTGGTAATTTGATTTCGAAACACTTTCACATTTAATAGTAGGATTAAAGATGTGATTGGTGAGTATGATACTGAAATGAGTTCAACTAATAAATATATGTGTATGGAATTCCTTGTGGTCATGAGTTAGATTAAGTGTTTCTAAGGTTATGCTAGGATTTCATGCCATCTTGACTTACTATGTGAGAATTATTATCCTTGGAAATTTTGGATACATAGGGAATATCTTTTACAGATATTATATGAAATCAACGATTTTCTTGGGGTTTTTATCTGATGTGCAAGGAACAACCAGTCTGTTAGTAAGGATTGTGGGGCACATGTTAGCGGATGGGATAGGTTACACCCAGATATGAGATGAAACAGTCATCACCTACCTCCGTTTCTTACGGATTAGCTGGTACTCGGGAGACTTGGTCCCCTATGCATGCATTTGAGGTAAGGGAAAAAATATCTAGACCTGGAGCAAACCACTAGCCCCGCCAGGCTCAGATCCTTCCAACATCCCCTCTATCATAGGACGTGGATGATAGATGAGGGAGTTTAGCTATGTTCTACACCCTCCCTTCTCCATTGCTTTTTACAGCAGAGACAAGCCCACCACCAGAGTTGACACTGGATGTATTCACATGGCCAGTAGGTTGTAGTTTCTTCAGTCACATGACCTGCGATCCCACTAGACCAGAGGAGGAAGATGCAGTTGTAGATCATCCTTAAAAAATGATTCTGCAACCTTCAGCGCCTACATCAATTCCACGAAGGTCCCTTGAAGGTGCTCATGACCTTGAGAAAGTAGCTAAGGGTGTGGCGAGGAAAATCTTAGACCCACTTACACCAGTACCACCATGTTTCACCGCCGCTGCCACCATCCCAGTCATCCACGAGATCTAGTCCCCTGAAGCTTGACTTCACATCGCCTAGGGGCACCACGCTCGCCGCTTCCTTGCCGCACAGCAGGTGAGAAAAGCTCTGTTTTGTAGAGAAAACAGAGCACCTCACAATGAGGTGGGGGATCCGGTCGCTAGGTGGTCTAGAATCCATTACCCATCCTCTCCCTTCCTTGCGGTGTTGCCATGACCACCAACCAAATTGAAGGGGCCTCACAGGTCGACTACAAGCTTCCATTCAGAACGATTCCACCACCACCATGAAGGAGATTCGGTAGCCATCGCCCTAGTCTAGAGTTGAGCACTCGTTCAAAATCTTGCCAGATCTTTCCCTTGCGGCGGTGCCTAAGGGAGTCCTAGGGAAGGACGCAATGGGGCGTCAGGTCGAGGAAGTAAGGCATCAGTGAGGAACCCTCTCTGGCCACCGGAGCCCAAGCATATGTGGGGCTGCACTCACACCAGAGAACAGCACAGGCGACGCCCAAATAGAGAACGGAGCCAGCGGCTTCACGCTCCAACTAGGGGAAGCCCGGTCAGGGCAGATCGGGTAGAGAGGAGGAGCCAGACCTATTATCTTGGGAGACAAGTACTTCTCTTGCGGCCATGATTCCTCACCTGAGGACTTGTTTGTGGTGGCGCCTAGGTCGGAGGATGGGACCTCACGCAAGAGCATGAGTCGTATCTTGTTCGTGAGGGCGAAGCCGTCCAGATCACCCTCAAACCAGCCGGCTCACCAGCTAAAGCAAGCGGTCTTGATAGAAAGCCAACTGGCTCATCAAGTCAACACTGGTGGATTTCTCACAAGGCCCACATGACAAGATCTAAGGTCTCTGTCCTACAATCTGACGGCCATAGAATTTACAGACAAGGTAAATCTCTTTTGATATTCCAGAAATAGATCTCATCTTAGAAAATGCACTATAAATAGAACCAATATCAAATAAATCCCCCCAAAATGTCCCTGGACTCAGAAAAATGCCTAGTTTATTATAAGCAAGTTAAATCATACCTTTGAAGCGGTATTATGGTTAATTTTTCATTTACAAGATGATGCTTCTTTTTAGATTATTGGAATAGTATAATCAACATATAGTGGCCATAAAACCTGGAAATATTACTCTTGAACACTTATATAGTTTGGATACTAAATACAACCTTTGATATTAATGAAATGTCCAAATAATAGGTCTTTTGATATTAGAATGGAATTAGATGCTTTTAACCTCATATTAATTCTAGAAAATAAGTAAATCATCAGAAAAATATGAAATCTGAACCAGACCCTTAGAATGACAACATGATCAATAGAAAAATACCAGATACCATCCTAAGATTAGATGGGACCTAGAATTGGCCAAAACCTAATTTGGACCTAAAATACCTAGAATACGATGAACATGTATTAATGATGATTAATTGTTATTAATCAGGTGATGACCAGTGATGTAGATGGTCCAAGAAAAATTAGGAATCTCTGAACTCAGGTACGTGGGTTTTTATTTAAGTATATGACTATGGTTTTCTTGCTTGCAATCATGATATGTATGTATGCTCTCTTCTATTTGCAAATATTGGATGTAGTAGCACTATATAGTACTCGATGTTTTATCACTTATAAACATAAATGATAAGTAGATGCTTTGTAGTTATTTAAGGTGTTCATTATCCCCCCTTACGAGGGAATGGATTACTGTTGGCTAGTACACCTCCCTAGAGCACACGGTGTACGAGGAGTTTCCCTAGAGTACTTGGTACACGGGGATGGGCCCAATATTTATGTTTTGGTACTAGTCCACCTTGATAATGCAATTCATCTAGGAAAATGACTTAAATTGGCGTATTTTGCTTAATAAAGAAGTGTTTTCTATGATTTTATTTACTTCTGCAAATCTTTTTCAAAAATTATGAAAGCCATAAATATATGTGTCTTTCTGCCCATGTACACAACACCTTGTGTGTTGATTTGTTGGTTCACGTATGTTTTAGGTTCAAAGATAGCATGGGAGAAAAAGTACATGATGTGAGCAAGTTGTACAGGTTGTACCTATTATGTAGATCCTAGTTTAGCATACATGTTCTTAGACTGTAGAATTTTCATTCAATATGTAATTGTAAATCTTTGTGTAATAATTCATGTTGTATAAATATACATGTTGAATGTTGAGAAATGTTATGGTTGTATGTTCATGTATGTGTATTATGCTTCCACATCACTTTCTGATATGATTGGATGATGTTTTCGGATTCTGACCTCTCATTCCCAATAGGGTTTGGAGAAGCCAAAATCTGGGGACGTCATAGTTGGTATCAGAGCATGAACAGTAGCTACACCTAACAATTGCTCACCATGAAACATAAAACATAATTTCACCTTTCACTTTAAACCCTAGAAACATAGCAAGTTGTTCTACGGGAACTAGGTTTGACTTAGCCTCTAGGTTAGAACCTAGATGTTCGAGAACTAGGTTTAAACAAGTGTCTGAAACCCTTTGCATGTAGAGCTCATATGTATTGGGTAGCTACACTAGTCTACACCATGTTCTCACCATTTCACTAGGTTACATGTCACCAGACTATCTACTGTGTGTTGGACACTCGAGTTTGCTAGTTTGGTTTTGTTTCCCAATCGGCTCGCACCTCGACAGTTTTCTCTGACGCCTTCTTTATCAGAGAAAAACTATATACTATTTTATTAGATATATGTAAATATAAAAATGTGTCCATCACACAGGAGAGTAGTGGGTGTTCATGCAACCTAAGTGAAAGGGGGTGACATCAGTCTAGAAGAGAGAGTATATCTAGAATAGATGTCTAGAGCCTTATCAAGATATGTGATACATAGAGTAGATGATAAAATGATAGTTGACATAAGCATGGACGATCTTATCTAAGTTCTACCTTTAGTGATATAAGTTGCTTGTATATGATATGAATCCATCTTCAAAGATTCTAAGATGTGACTTGATGATGAAAGTACATTCCCTTTTCTTACTTAAGATGAGATAAGTTAAGATAATGTTGAATATGCATGAGCCTCAAGCTCTTTTACAAAGGGGGACTTCCAGTGTTAGGACAAGATACGTGGTGAACTCCAGAGAGAGTGAGACCCACAAGGAGAGGGTCATAGGACCTAACCTACAATATATGGAAAATATGCTATATGCGAAATAATGTGTCCTAAGTTGGGTTACTCCTGAGTAGATGAGTTGAGTTCTTTTGCATGATTCAATCATATATGCGAGAGTTGGGTAAAAAGAATGATGGGTAGAAACTCATGATGAGAAAGTCAATCTTTTGGTTGAGTTAGGTCCTAGCTTGAGTGACATATGTGTCTGAATCTCATCGTTAGCTGCAAGTGAGGTTATATATATATGAACTCTGGTTCTAAGAGTGAAATGCTTTGTGCATAAGATACTCATAAATGTTGTTCCTTCCACTTCTCTTTCTCTCTATATATATATATGATGCTAGAAACCTCACTTGAGCTATATAGATGATTTATTTATGAAGAGTCGCTCGTGTAAGCGTGGCCTAATATTGTTTATATTTCCTCCCTATATCATACATGTGATATCCAATTTTGAAAGTATGATAAAATTGGTTTAGTATATTCTCTTTCTCTCTATATCATGCATGAATGATATAAGTTTGAAATCATGAGCCAATATATATATATATATATATTTGGCTCATAGATTAATAATCACATAATATAGTACCTAGGATCAATTCTTCTAAATCTAAGCTTCTTCTTGAGGATAACTTGCTGATTAGGGTGAAACCCTAATATTTAAGTATGATAAACAATCCTTTCTTCAATGATGAAATCCTAGTATGATGTTTATCATAAACCACATTAATGATGTAAACATGATAATTCTAGTAACTAAAAATGTGAGATCTTGACATCACCTTACATAGGTGAGTAGGGTGAAAGATGTAACCTTTAGTAATACCACCTTGACTTCTTATGAGAAAACAAACCCTTATCCTTAAGGGATTGTGGGGATATAAATCCTCAAATACTAGAATGCCTTGTGGTGACAAAGACACTATGTGATTCTACAAATCCTAAAAAAAATGATGCTTAAGGTGGCGTGGGTACACCCTACATGCTTAAACATCCTAAGATGACAACTTTAGGTGAATGTAAAATAATTATATCTTAACACTTAAAAGTGGTAGCCTAGAGGCATTCACAGCTCCTTGATTTCATTGTGAGCATTATATTAGTTGAATTTTGGGGACGAAATTCCTTATAAGGTGGGGTGAATGTGGTGACCTTGATTTTAGGGTTTTGATATCCAGTATGATATTTGAGAACCGTGAGTGTCCTATAGGTGGCTGAGCTTAGTTGAGGAATTGGTAATTTGATTTCGAAACACTTTCACATTTAATAGTAGGATTAAAGATGTGTTTGGTGAGTATGATACTGAAATGAGTTCAACTAATAAATATATATGTGTATGGAATTCCTTGTGGTCATGAGTTAGATTAAGTGTTTCTAAGGTTATGATAGGATTTCATGCCATCTTGACTTACTATGTGAGAATTATTATCCTTGGAAATTTTGGATACATAGGGAATATCTTTTACATATATTATATGAAATCAATGATTTTCTTGGGTTTTTTATCTGATGTGCAAGGAACAACCAGTATGTTAGTAACGATTGTGGGGCACATGTTAGCGGATGGGATAGGTTACACCCAGATCTGAGATGAAACATTCGTCACCTACCTCTGTTTCTTACAGATTAGCTGGTACTCGGGAGACTTGGTCCCCTATGCATGCATCTGAGGTAAGGGGAAAAATATCTAGACCTGGAGCAAACCACTAGCCCCGCCAGGCTCAGATCCTTCCAACAGCCCCTCTATCATAGGACGTGGATGATAGATGAGGGAGTTTAGCTGTGTTCTACACCCTCCCTTCTCCATTGCTTTTTACAGCAGAGACAAGCCCACCACCAGAGTTGACACTGGATGTATTCACATGGCCAATAGGTTGTAGTTTCTTCAGTCACATGACCTGCGATCCCACTAGACCAGAGGAGGAAGATGCAGTTGTAGATCATCCTAAAAAAATGATTCTGCAACCTTCAGCGCCTGCATCAATTCCACAAAGGTCCCTTGAAGGTGCTCATGACCTTGGGAAAGTAGCTAAGGGTGTGGCGAGGAAAATCTTAGACCCAGTTCCACCAGTACCACCATGTTTCACCGCCACTGCCACCATCCCAGTCATCCATGAGATCTAGTCCCCTGAAGCTTGACTACACATCGCCTAGGGGCACCACGCTCGCCGCTTCCTTGCCGCACAGCATGTGAGAAAAGCTATGTTTTGCAGAGAAAACAGAGCACCTCACAATGAGGTGGGGGATCCGGTCGCCAGGTGGTCTAGAATCCATTACCCCTCCTCTCCCTTCCTTGCGGTGGTGCCATGAATTCCAACTAGATTGAAGGGGCCTCACATGTCGACTACAGGCTTCCATTCAGAACGATTCCACCACCACCATGAAGGAGATTCGGTAGCCATCGCCCTAGTCTGGAGTTGAGCACTCGTTCAAAAGCCTGCCGGATCTTTCCCTTGCGGTGGTGCCTAGGGGAGTCCTAGGGAAGGACGCAATGGGGCGTCAGGTCGAGGAAGTAAGGCATCAGTGAGGAACCCTCTCTGGACACCGGAGCCCAAGCATATGTGGGGCTACACTCACACCGGAGAACAGCACAGGCGGCGCCCAAATAGAGAACAGAGCCGACGACTTCACGCTCCAACTAGGGGAAGCCCGGTCAGGACAGATCGGGAAGAGAGGAGGAGCCAGACCTATTAGCTTGGGAGACAAGTACTTCTCTTGCGGCTATGATTCCTCACCTGAGGACTTGTTTGTGGTGGAGCCTAGGTCGGAGGATGGGACCTCACGCAGGAGCAGGAGTCATATCTTGTTCGTGAGGGCGAAGCCGTCCAGAACACCCTCAAACCAGCCGGCTCACCAGCTAAAGCAAGCGGTCTTGACAGAAAGCCAACTGGCTCATCAAGTCAACACTGGTGGATTTCTCGCAAGGCCCACATGGCGAGATCTAAGGTCTCTGTCCTACAATCTGACGGCCATAGAATTTACAGACAAGGTAAATCTCTTTTGATATTCCAAAAATAGATCTCATCTTAGAAAATGCACTATAAATAGAACCAGTATCAAATAAATCCCCCCAAAATGTCCTTGGACTCAGAAAAATGCCTAGTTTATTATAAGCAAGTTAAATCAGACCTTTGAAGCGGTATTATGGTTAATTTTTCATTTACAAGATGATGCTTCTTTTAAGATTATTGGAATAGTACAATCAACATATAGTGGCCATAAAACCTGGAAATATTACTCTTGAACACGAATATAGTTTGGATACTAAATACAACCTTTGATATTAATGAAATGTCCAAATACTAGGTATTTTGATATTAGAATGGAATTAGATGCTTTTAACCTCATATTAATTCTAGAAAATAGGTAAATCATCAGAAAAATATGAAATCTGAACCAGACCCTTAGAATGACAACATGATCAGTAGAAAAATACCAGATACCATCCTAAGATTAGATGGAACCTAGAATTGGCTAAAACCTAATTTGGACCTAAAATACCTAGAGTATGGTGAACATTTATTAATGATGATTAATTGTTATTAATCAGGTGATGACCAGTGATGTAGATGGTCCAGGAAAAATTAGGAATCTCTGAACTCAGGTATGTGGGTTTTTATTTAAGTATATGACTATGGTTTTCTTGCTTGCAATCATGATATGTATGTATGATCTCTTCTATTTGCAAATATTGGATGTAGTAGCACTATATAATACTCAATGTTTTATCACTTGTAAACATAAATGATAAGTAGATGCTTTGTAGTTATTTAAGGTGTTCATTATCCCCCCTTACGAGGGAATGGATTAATGTTGGCTAGTACACCTCCCTAGAGCACACAGTGTACGGGGAGTTTCCCTAGAGTACTTGGTACACGGGGATGGGCCCAATATTTATGTTTTGGTACTAGTCCACCTTGATAATGCAATTCATCTAGGAAAATGACTTAAATTGGCGTATTTCGCTTAATAAAGAAGTGTTTTCTATGATTTTATTTCCTTCTGCAAATCTTTTTCAAAAATTATGAAAGCCATAAATATATGTATCTTTCTGCCCATGTACACAACACCTTGTGTGTTGATTTGTTGTTTCACGTATGTTTTAGGTTCAGAGATAGCATGGGAGAAAAAGTACATGATGTGAGCAAGTTGTACAGGTTGTACCTATTGTGTAGATCCTAGTTTAGCATACATGTTCTTAGACTGTAGAATTTTCATTCAATATGTAATTGTAAATCTTTGTGTAATAATTCATGTTGTATAAATATACATGTTGAATGTTGAGAAATGTTATGGTTGTATGTTCATGTATGCATATTATGCTTCCACATCACTTTCTGATATGATTGGATGATGTTTTCGGATTCTGACCTCTCATTCCCAATAGGGTTTGGAGAAGCCAAAATTCGGGGACGTCACATTGGATGAATCAAGTTGTGTCTTTGTTGGGAAAATGCTATTGATCTCCCTAGAGGCGAACACGATGCACGTTGAGTAGTGCACATCACATCTTTGTGTATATATGCTGAATTGAATTTGTTGAGACCCAACTATTAGTGGTGAAAATAATGTTGGTTTCACATAAATCAATTAAGATGATTTATGCATCAAAATAACTTTGATTAGTCAAGATGACTAATTATGCGATTGCAAGCCTAATATATAGCCAACTAAAATTTAGATCAATATACATGATAAATAGGCATAGAGTATGTTATGAACTATATTCATCAATCTATATTGACCATTGTGTTGTGGGTGTACAACTGTACTTGAAAGTGATCAAATCATCATGAATATTTTCCCAAATGTAGATGCAAATTTTGGGCATGTTTCACAACCTACATTAATGGGTATACTGTATGTATATCATCAAAACACACTTTGTATAATAGACTCTTAGAGTATGCCATTTTGTAACATCCTAGTATTTGAGTCCTAGATTAAATGATTAAAAGGAATGATTAGATTACCCGTATCACCAAGGTGCACCTCATTTTTAGGTATCCCATCAATAGGTACTACATGGTTAAGCGTGCTTGGACCAAAGTAGCACATTGATGGATGACCTATTGGAAAGTTGATCACGGGTTGTTTGTGAGTGATGACAAAGTGTGTGGCTAAGGCTAGTGGACATGTGGGATCAATCCTCATTCTTAAAACTTTATAAAAGCCTTAGACAATGGGACATTGGATGGTATCAGAATTAGTTCCTCTCCAGTAGGTGAGTCCCACATGAGCATTGGAACACTAATATTGAGTTATGCGGTCGTGTCATGTTATAAAGGGCCATCGTGGTGACAAAGCCACCCTTTCATTGAGAGTTGTGATCACAAGCTCAATTTACATTGGTCATTTTGTGTCCATACTGAAATGTGGAAGATATTATGATGCCATAGTTGAGCTTTGACTAGGATGTCAAGTGTCTAAGCGAGGGAAATTATAACATCCCAAGATTTGATGCTTTGAATAAAATTATCTTAAAAGGAATGGACAAACTACCCCGATCACCAAGGTGTACCTCCTTTCCAGGTAAGCCATGGATAATACTCCTACAATTAAATTTGCCTGACACAGAGTATTACCAAGACATGTAACCTATTTGATATTTTATTTTGGGTTGTATCGTGAGTGTAAATAATGTGAAAAAATGAGGCTAGTGCTGATTTATGGGGGTAATGATCATTCCCTTAACTCTACTAGATCCCTGGGAAGTGGGTCCATACATTAGACATTTCTATTAAACTAATCAAATCCTCTAGCTACCTTGGTTAGAAAACTATGAATCCATGGTGATATGATCATGATGATGGGTAAAGTATATATCATACATATTCTTCTATCATGTATCACCATTACTTTTTAGTCAACAATGCATCTCATAGTATACATAACTACATCCTTTTTTTGCTTTCTCTAGTACAAACCTTTTAGGTTCTTATGCATATTTTGCATTCTTGAATGCATAATGCACATAGTTCTTGAAGCACTCCCCACTACACATTAACGTTACCAGGTACAAATATGTATTTATCTATGTGTTACATGTAACTCTCTAATATAGTAGAGAACCCCTTACGTTACTAGGTACATATATGTATTTATCTATGTGTTACATGTAACTCTCTAATATAGTAGAGAACCCCCATAAATTCTAATCATTATAAAGTCTCTAAACCTTAACCATGACTATGTAATTAAAAAATAGATCCTTACAAAATATAATTAAATGCTTAAAAAAACACCACACATTTTATCTTTTCCATGAAATCTCAGAATCAAACCTCATATCAGGTGAAACTCATATATTTATTGATCAAACAAACTTATTTGATTAAAACCAAATCCGATGTTATTATTTATACACAATTTAATTTACATCATGTTACATGTATGTAGAAGAAACAAGTACTTTGCACAACCCCATCCATAAAAGTGCAAATATAGGGACACTCTGATCTAGATTGTTAATATTTACATCTTTATCATCACAACATCTCCATTGGATGTCATTATACCCAGAAATGCTTGAAACAACCAATTTAAGAGTCATACATAGCCCCATTGAGTGGAAATTTATTGATCCAACAAAGTAAACACGTTTTAGAAGTAATTTAGAAATATTAAACTTAAAGAAATAAGCAAGTAGCATATTAGAATTGTAATGAATAATCATAACAAGAAAATTTGTTAGAATATGAGAATATAATAATTAATTAAAAAACATTATAAAAATGTTAGGGTTTGGCGGCCATGGAGGCGGTCATGGAGGGATAGGTCAGGGTCACCTGGATCGCCCATCGAAAACTCAACAACATGGAGATGACCATCTAAAGTCGAGGAGTCCATCAACTGAAACAAAACCCTGTCTAGAATTTGTGAAGTGCACCCATGGTCAGGAACAAACAGATGATGATGTGGACAAGGAAGACAATGAAGTAACAGAACTAAAGAAAACCTATAAACAAGCCTATGTTGGGAGCATCCCTGGAATCCTCTCGTATGTCAACCCGATCTCACCAGATCTTATGTATGAATTAGATGTGTAGGTAGATCTTAGCGATGTGCTCCCATATTGCTCGATCAAGCATGAGACCATAAATCCCTTACTTGAACCATGACAACACACAACAATTGTCAAGGCATTAGGCATCAACATTGGGTCTCAAGGACTCGTCAACAAGATCAGTACTCTTTGGCAACTAACAACACAAATCAGAGTCATAGATCTTGATAACGTGTACTACATCATCTAACTGGGCAACTGTGTTGATTACGAGAAAGCCATGACCGATGGTCCATGGACAATATTTGGCAATTATCTATCCGTCCAATCATTGACTCCCAACTTTAGGCCATATGAGCCGATCCCAAGAAAGTTGATTGTCTGGATCCATATTTTCAATCTCCCTATATTCCTTTACCAGAATCAACTGCTCAATCACATTGACAACGTGATTGGCAAAACAATCAAGATAGACGCAAACACACTTATGGGAAATAGGGGGAAGTTTGCTCGTATTGCTGTTGAAATAGATATAGGGAAACTGCTCTTTCCTGTGATTTTCATCAATGGCGAGCACTTCTGCTTGGAATATAAAAATCTACCCCAAGTCTGCTTGCATTGCGGCCGGATAGTCCATGGCGACGCTGACTACAAGCATGATCCTATACAAGCTAATGATCTAGCATCTACCTCTATCTCAATTCCAATGTCGAGGGTCACATACACAACGATTATCATGCAAAGAAACATGAGCAGTGTCGCCCCCAGGCCAAGGAGACTTTACCACATCAAAGCAACAAGAAAGGGAGCTACTATGAAGCAAACACAAGAAAATAAGGATGGACCGGTGGTAATATTAAGGATGAACACTCAACGACCGAGGAGGAGAACTGGGAAACAGTCCTAAGCAATAAGGCTAAGCAAAAGCAATGCCAATAGAAGGCCGCTGAAGGGGAGGCGAATCCTGGAGGCAAGGAACTAGAGAACATCGAAAATACCACTCCAGTGACACAAGGCACAAACTCTGTAGTCACGCTTATTGAGAATAATTTTGCTACTGGTCGTCATGATGACACCAATGTCAACGACAACCACTACCATTTCCAATCCCACATAACCACAATCCCATCCATCCCAACTTGGCAAGCAACCTCACACCTGGGTAAGGGAGACATCAGATACGTGATGGTGCAAAATCAAAAAATCATTTCCAATATGTTCAAAGCCCAGATAGGGTTCGAAAGAAGGATAGGAAGGATGAGAATGACGAAGCTCATGAGGGAAATTGTGAACCAAGTGAAGCCACACAAAAGGGACTTAATTTCGCTGAACCTTCAGAAGCCATGACCAATGAGGGTGACACTATGAATACAAAGAATGAAGACCAGTCCTTGGGACTGTGCACAACGCTGTAATAAGTGCCACCTTCTTCCCTACATCAATGAATATTTTCTACTGGAACATTCAAGGTGCGTGTCCTAATAGGAAATTAAGGCTTATTAAAGAGATGAAAGTCTCGCATAAAGTGAACATCATGGTCATAGTGGAACCGCACTGTAGCGGTGACACAACAACTAATATCATCATGGAATTTAGATTTACCTCTTCTCACAGACTTGAGTCCATCAGATTCTCAAGCAACATTTGGGTTGCTTGGGACCATCACCACTATAGTGTGGAAATTGTCCTTAGTCATTGACAATTTGTTCACTACAAAATCAATAATTCTGGGTAGATTAGCTTTGTCTATGCTATCCCCAATCCTAGTAAGCGTGGGTTTCTCTGGGAATGGCTCGAGAAACTCTCCCTTGACATCAAAGATGCTTGGACAGTCATGGGAGATTTCAACACAATGCTGAACATTAATGAAAAGAAGGCAATACGTATTTCAATAAGTATTCTTGCAATAGATTCAATGAGACATTGCTTAATAAGGCTTGGCTGACCTAAAATCGTAAGGGCCTCCCTTCACCTTCAAACAGATGAATTTGCTAGAGAATCTGGATCGTTCTCTTACAAACTCTCAATTGCTTACTATGTTTGACACTGCCTCAGGCACAGTACTCTTGTGGCTCTATTCTGATCATAGCCCCCTGTTGTTGTCCTGTACAAAGAAAGAACCTCAATAATACTCTTTCAAAACTAAAGCTAGCTAGAATCTTGCACCTGAGTTTCACACTGAGCTTCTCCCTAAATGGCCCAAGGACACAAACTTCCACGATGCCCTACAGACCTTCAAACATTTAGTTATCAAATGGAAAGCCAATCAAACCACAAAGCAACAAAAGGAAAAATAGAAATTACTTGATCACATCAGCATATTCCATGTAACATCTCAAATTCTTAATCCTCCTCCTATTGCTGACCCATCCATCCAACTATAGGAAAAGTACCACCAAATCCTTTTTAAGGAAGAGGCAGACTGGCAACAACGGTCTCACATCGATGGGTTGCAATTTGGAGATGGCAATACCAAATTCTACCAGTCGTATGTGAAAGCCAGACACCATTTCAAGAAAATCACAACCTTGAAGAACAACTCGAGAACCTGGGTCACCAATGCCGAGGATATTAAAAAACTAATTCAAGACTACTTCACCAATCTCATGACACAACACCAAGCAACTGACCAAGATTGTATACAACATGACATCATCTCCTTTCTAGGGGTAGATGATGTCACCTATAGCCAAATGTCTACCATTCCTACTACAGAAAAAGTTCGCTGAGTCATCTTTAAAATGGCTCTGTTGAAAGCGTTAGACCTGGACGACATTTACACTAATTTTATTTAGAAAAAATGGAGCACAGTTGGACCATCGATCATACACATGGTCAAGGATGTCTTTACCTATGAGACAATCACCCCTTCCATTGCAAATTCATACATGATGCTCATACCGAAGATGGATGCTCCTCAAACTTGTGGAAACTTTTCATCTAATTTCTCTTAACAACAGATGCTTCAAACTTATCTCAAAGGTGATAGTTGAAAGAATCAAGCCCTACCTTGATGCTAGGATTGCACCAACATTCTGGGTTGACAGATTAGTGACAACATCCTCCTTGTTTAGGAGGTTATACACTCAATGCAATGTCGAGCTACCAAAAAGCACACCATGTGCATCAAACTCGACCTTGCAAAGGATTTTGATAGAATGAACATAGACTTCATTCACGGTACCATTCGAAGAACTGGTATGCCAAATAATAAGATGTGCAATCTCATCATGCAAATTATCAAACTCGACTCTACATCTATCCTATGGGAGGGCACCCCACTTCCACCTTTCACAGCCTCTCAGGGAATGAGGCAAGGAGACCCTATTAGTCCATACATCTTTGTCATGTGCATGGAACAACTTAGTCAAGACATTATTACTTCTGTCAATGCTGGTGAATGGAAGCCACTCACCGTATCCAGGGGAGGTGTCAAACTGTCGCATGTTATTTTTATAGATGATATCTTACTAATGGGAGATGCATACGTAGCACAAGAAAAAGTTATATCAAAAATTCTAGAAAACTTCACCAAAGTCTCGGGTCAGCTTGTCTCCAAAAATAAGTCGTGTTGTTTCTTCTTAGAAAACTTGGTTTCAAATGGACAAATGATCTTGGATGCTACCTTGGCATTCCAATACTTCATCACCACATGAACAAGGCCACACACGGACACCTTATTGCATCAATACAGAAGCGTCTAAAAAACTGGAGTATGAGGCACCTATCCCTAGCTGGACGAGTAACCTTAGCCTCTACCCTTCAGGATATCCCCACCTATACTATGCAATCCGTCAAGCTCTTGCCACAGTTGTGTGATGACATCAACAGACATATAAGGAACTTTATTTGGTCTGGTTGTGGAGACAAAAGATGCCTCTCCCTGGTTGCCTGGAGGAAGGTTTCTACCCATAAGGACCATGAAGGGTTGGGCATTAAGGATGCTCGTGACCAAAATCATGCCCTCATGCTTAAAAATATTTGGGTCTTTTGTAATGATTCCTCAAAGCTTTGGGTGCATGTTATGAAAGACAAGTATGTTAGAGATAACTCCTTTTATACACGACCTTCTTCCTCAGCATGGAGCTTCATTAGAAAACATATTGCTGAAATCAAGCTGATGAGCCATAAAGTCATTAATAATGGCATCAACACAAATGTCTGGCAGGACCGATGGATTGGAAGAAAGTCGGTTAATGACTATGCCCCTGAATGGAAAATACCGGAGGAACTTAAAGACCTAGCAGTCAGCTCTATGGCACAAGATGATGATGAATGAGATTGGGATTTCATCCATTCCCATTTACCCTAGGAATGCTGGACTGTCATTGCATCTACTCGACTCCTATAGCTTCTGCAGGTGATGATGCATGGTCATGGCCATTGGAACCCATGGGACATTTCTCATCACGATCATCCTATAGATGGATGAGACAAGCCAAAGAAATCATGGTCCTAGGTAACTGGAAGGAGATCTAGACCTCCAAATTACCTGAACAAGTGAAGGTCTTCCTATGGTTGCTTCAACACAAAGCACTCCTTACAAATGTTAAAAAACAATGCCGCCACATTGATGCCGAGGACGTCTACAGTGTGTGCAACAATGAACATGACACCCTCATGCATGATTTGCATGACTTCCTATAAAGAAAGGGTATCTGGTCTTGATTTTTAGCTGACACAAATCACCTCTCCTTGATAGAAGATGACTGGATCTCTTATTGTACTATGAGACATGATGACAATCAAGGTGAACATACAATGCTAGCCGTAGCCTGTTGGTACATTTGGCAATGCCAAAATGAATTCATCCATCAACACAAGCTAGTATCAGTGGCTGCCCAAGTTGGCTTCATCAAATGTCAGACTATGACAATCCTAAGCCTTCCTGCACCAACTCGACAAATCCACCAGAAGGTACACTCCTGGACATGAGAGATATCTCGATAGAAGCAATACATCTTTGTGGATGCAACCTTCCACAAAGAGACCTTTGTCACCGCCATAGGAGTCCATGCATTCAGGGAAGATGGCACCCCTACTTGGAAATGGTATTTATGTATCGACTAACTCTGCACTAGAGGCAGAGATCCAAGCATGTCTACATGCCTTACAGATCTGCAAAGAAATGGAATGGACCTCCTTCTATGTCCTTACAGAATCTCAACAAGTTGTCAACATTCTCAGTGAAATGCAAACCACCCTAGCTAAATTCCTGCCACAGGTATGAAGAGAAGGCGTGCTTAGTGAAGGAGATCTTGCTCATAAGTTACATCATGTGCCGCACAAACTAAATGCCTCATCTGATCTGATAGCGAAGCATACCCTTGCCTATGTCTTAGCTTTTACTTTTCATTCTGTTATGCCTAGGTGGCTTCTAAGATGCCCTAATGTCAATGTAGACAATGTTTTATCCACAATAGAGAGCCGAATGAATAAAATTTAATCTCTGGGGTTAATTTTTTTTTAAACATTCATCTATATCAAATCTCCAATACTTTATTATCCTTAAAGAGTAATTTATTGACAAATCATAAACAACAAAAATGTCTAAAAACTAAAATCTTGACTAAGTAATACATTAGAATCATATATAACAAAGTTTTGGTCTAATTACATATAGTTAAATGAGAATAACACCATTCTTGTGACTAACCCCACCAACCAGACCATGAACATATTGTGCATTCATCGAGCTAAATACGAAAGAAGATATGGCAACCAAATATATGTTTCATACTAAGTATACTAATGATATACAACCATTCATATTATAATAGGACAACATTCAGATTGCATATATTAGGAATATATTCAATGACAATAGGGCCATCAACATGCAATAAATGGAGCATTATGTACAATCATCTCATTATCTACTCAGATTATTCTCTTCTTATTATTTTCCTAGAAAATTCTTGGCTCATATCTCACCAAGTAGAAGTCGCACACCTACTTATCGTGTCAACAACTCACATTAATATCTTAGGATTTAGCTCGACACACAAAGACAACAACAACTAACTCTAGTTTGCTACATAGTTACCTATAACAGCTAAGAGAAGAAACTCTTCCTCTCTACCATCACATTTTCATATCAGTTACACGTGATAGGTACAAACACAAATAACATATCACATCTCAAAACGTATAATATTTCAGGATGATTCAAGGTTAAGATGACTCACACATGACACATCCCTATATTATGGTGGACTAACCTTGAAGGTTTAAATCTACACTCTAGAAATCCTTTTCATAATCCTCTAGTTTCCACAAGGAATCCACTTCCTTTCCCTAGTCATCCACCAAACTCACTTCTAGTCTTTCTCTTTCTCCTACTCCTGCTCCTACTCCTACTGCATATTGTGCTCCACCTTTCTCTCCTCAATTAGTGGGTTAGGGGCAATCATGACAATATATTGGTATATGCTCTACTTGCAGTCCAGATGCCAACCCACCTCCATCTTCACAAACACATTACTATGGATCATGACCCTCTTCTTATTTTCCATACACTAAACCTCCACAATTAGTGCCTTACATTAGATGTGTAACATCTATAACACTTTTCGCTACTTATGGACAATATGGGTTCTGCAACACCCAATCGAGTTCAAACCTAGTATACAGAAACCCCACCTCCACCTTGTTAGACCAGTCCTGACTTTCATCTACCTTTTGATACACAATTGACACACATTGAGGATTCTCCAGATGATATCCCTACACAACAATCAGAAGTACATGATCTTGGGCGAGAACATGCACAAGGACGTGAGTAAGGACATGCTTAGTTTTTTTGTATCATTATGTAGATCATCCTTTGCGAAGACACACACACAAATATATATATATATATATATATATATATATATATATATATATATATATATATATATATATATATATATGTGTGTGTGTGTGTGTGTGTGTGTGTGTGTGCGCACAATACACACACATACTTGAATTTATATTTTTTGCATCATCTACTCTTTGTATACTTGGATCATGATTGGTTTATATGTGTCTTTATGCTATCAATTTTATAAAATAAAATAGTTTTTAGAATTATTATCTTATAAATAAAATCAAATAACATGTGTAATGAACAACACTAGATATGTAAGTTATTGCACACATATAAATTTGAACAATTTATATATAGGTTACTTCACAAAATCCAAACTCATATCGAAAATGAGCAATGCGTCCCTAAATTTGATGCATTAACCCAAGTGAGACCAATGTGTCCTATATGGAGACACTGTGTCCTTTCTAAAAGCAATGCATCCCTGGTTAGGACATTGGCCCCATAGGGGGATAATGTATTCCAACACGGGACACATTTATCCTTTTTAGGAGCAGAACGTCCCAAACGGAAACACATTACTCACAAAAAAGACAATGGATCTTTCTTCGGGAGGCACTTTGGCCCTACAAGGAGCAATGCATCACAAATGGAGACACATTTGTTCCTAGAATATGATATTCTGATAATTAATTTGCAAACTATAACGCATTGCCAATTAAATTAGTAGAAAATGTTATTTCAAAACTTTTTGCCTTTAAAAGAATAATATTTCGCGTCATTTTTTCAACCTTAGTTTTTAGTATCATTTGTGCGTTGTTCTTCCCTCCCGCATGATGAATGTTCCAATGCTAGTTACAAACTACAAAGGCAAAGAACCAACGGACTCGGAGATATCAATCTGCCAGCGTTCGGTTTATTGGCCAGCGTTCAGTTTATTGGATTGCCTCGGGGTCGTCATCCAAATAGCAAGAAATGCTTCTCTTGTCGTTCACTACCGCACTGGCTTCCATCCGATTACCAAGCTTATAGAGAGGCATCGATCTCCACTCCATAATGACACTCATCCACGCACGACCAACCCTTCCCAACATTATGGGAGCGATAACCAAACCCTTCGTCCTCCTCCGCCTCCTCCTCCTCTCTTTCATCTTTGCATCCGCCGCACGAAACCCCCAGTTGAGCTCATCCAATCCAACCGGCAGTACTACCGGGCTTCAAACCTACATCGTTCACGTCGCCCCGCCAAAGGCCAATCCTATCGGCTTCACGTTATCCACTCATAAAAGAAGCGAATGGTACTACAGATCCTTCCTACCGCGGTCCACAGCCGCGTCCGACGACTCCACCGGCGCCGACCGACTGGTGCACGCCTACGGGCACGTAGCCAGTGCGTTCGCCGCGAGGCTGACAGAGGACGAGGTGGTGGAGATGTCCACGAAGCCAGGATTCCTCCGGGCCAACCTTGATCGGACGATCCCCCTAACGACGACCCACACACCGGACTTCCTCGGCATGGGCTTTCACAACGGGTTCATCAACGGCTCTAATTTCGGTACAGGTGTCATCATTGGAGTTCTCGACACGGGCATCACACCGAACCACACCTCCTTCGACGGTTCAGACATGCCCCCGCCGCCTGCAAAGTGGAAGGGTCGGTGTGACTTCACCGGAGGGAGGACATGCAACAACAAGCTGATCGGCGCCCGGAACTTCGTCGGCACCGACATGCCATTCGACTACATCGGGCACGGGACGCACACGGCGAGCACGGCCGCTGGACGGCCCGTTTCCGCAGACGTGCTCGGGAACGCGGGGGGTGTCGCTACTGGAATGGCACCGAAAGCGCACCTCGCCATCTATAAAGTGTGCGCGACGGTTGGGTGCTCCCTGAGCGCCATCCTCGCTGGCATGGACACCGCGGTAGCCGACGGGGTTGACATCCTGTCTATATCCATCGGCGGTGGGTCGTTGCCGTTCTACGACGATGATATGGCCATTGGGGCATTTGGGGCTGTATCGAAAGGGGTGTTCGTCAGCTGTGCTGCGGGGAATGGCGGGCCGATACCGAGCTCGCTGACCAACGAGGCTCCTTGGATCTTCACTGTTGGCGCCAGCACCATGGACCGGAACATCCGCGCGGCCGTGTTTCTAGGCAATAAGTTACTGATCGACGGCGAGACGCTCTACCAGCCTGCGGATTTCTCCGACTCCGGGCCGTACCCGCTCGTCTTCCCTGGAGGAAAGTCGGGGCCGAACCCCTTTACGGCCTTCTGTGCCAACGGGTCCCTCAGCAGCATGGACGTCAAGGGTAAGGTTGTGATCTGCATGGATCGCGGCGGAGTCTTGCCGGTCGACAAAGGTGCGGAAGTTCTTCGAGCTGGAGGTGTCGCCATGATCCTCTTGAACCAGGAGTTTCAAGGCGATACCGTTAATGCCGCGGCACACGTCCTCCCGGCGTCAAACCTTGGCTACAACGAGAGTGTTGACGTCCTTTCCTATGTAAACTCCACAGCCAACCCGACGGCCACAATCGTCTTCAGAGGCACGTTCATCGGCGACGCCATACCGGCTCCAGAGGTCGCGGCGTTCTCTTCTCGTGGCCCCAGTCGCGCGAGCCCGGGTATACTGAAGCCGGACATAATAGGACCCGGTGTCAACGTCCTCGCTGCATGGCCTTTTCCAGTTGGCCCATCGTCCGCCACACTGCACGCTACGTGGCCGCCCTTCAACATCATCTCCGGTACCTCCATGGCCACGCCGCACCTTGCCGGTATCGCCGCATTGCTGAAGGCAGCAAACCCTACCTGGACCCCTGCTATGATCAAGTCGGCGATCATGACCTCCTCCGACCTCATGAGCAACTCTGGGGAAGGGATCGCTGACGAAAAGGGCCAACTAGCTGGCCCTTTCGCTTTGGGCGCTGGTCACGTCAATCCGACCAATGCCAACGATCCGGGACTAGTCTACGACACCTCCACTATGGATTATGTGCCTTATCTCTGCGGTCTGGGTTACAGCAGCAAGCAGGTCAGCGCCGTTGTCCACTTCCCAGTCAACTGCGCTCGTGTAATCAACATCACCGAGGGTAACCTCAATTACCCTTCTATCTCGGTGGTACACCGGGCTGCAGACACAGTGAAGGTGACGAGGAGGGTGTCAAACGTCGGATCAATAGCTAACGAGACTTACAGGGCGGCGGTAGTACCCGGATCAAATCTGGGCACTGTTATTGTAGAGCCGTCAACTGTAGTTGTAGATCCCGCCGTGAAAGGATACACCTTCACCGTCACATTCGTCGGGGACGGCGGCGGTAGCGGGACGGTGGGCGAGGGACAGCTATATTGGACATCTGAGAAGCACGTGGTGAGGAGCCCGATAATCGTTTTCAACCAGTGACGAGCAACACATACTCGGCTCAGGCCTACGTTCCCCAGAAACAGGCACAGTAGGAAAGTGTTAATCATGGGACCGCCCTCAATCCAACACATCTAGGCGTCATATACATTTCTACAGGAATATCAATGAAAATCCTGCATGTTTTACGCAATATCCACTCTTTAGAAAAAATAATGGAGAGAGCAATCATTACTGTGCAGTCAAACGAAATCCTAAGGCCTCCTACCAAATAACTTTAGGAGGTGTCTTATAGTAAAGTTGTCCTCTAGTCTGACTCCACTCAAATTTTTACATGGATGGGTTTAGAATCAAATAGATATGGCTCTGGCTCATACCTTATTTGATGTGAAATGCAAAAGTAAGTCATTCTTCTTTGCTTCGTGTTTATTATTTTAAAAATTTGAAAATCTATCGCCAACCGTTGCCACTTACTTCATAAACATATTATTAGTGGAATCGGGACTCCTTTCATATGACATTAGTTAGCACGAGTGAGTATTAGGCTAATTTTGGGTTCACATCTCTGCCATAGGCCGCACAAGTTGAGGGATCTGATGTTGTCGACACAGAGGTGGGAACAAAAGATTTGGACCTGCTAATTTTTAGTTAGTCAATGAAATTTGGATTTTAGACTTTAATTGTTAATCTAACTGACCATAATCAATAGTAGGCAATTGAACAATGATTAATTTGAGGTGCTTGTATAACATTATTGGTTGAATTATTCACAAAATTATGATAAATTAGCATAACACTATAGTATTTTATGTAACTACAAAATGATGAAGTACATCAAAACTTGATCTGAACGATTAATGCGGACCTGTTCATTAGGTACAAATATATATACATGTATATATATGTGTATGTACATCTCTCTCTCTCTCTCTCTCTCTCTCTCTCTCTCTCTATATATATATATATATATATATATATATATATATATATATATATATATATATATATATATATATATATATATATATATATATAGTCAGGCTAGTGTACACTCGAGTGTACCGGAGGCACCATACACCTCAGTCATTTTTGAAGATGTAATAAATTTTTGAAAAATCTAAACCGTTGATCTTCTTAATTATCATAAGAGCATACTATATACTAAATTTTAGCTCATTTGGATACTTATATGTCGTGCATCTAAAGGAGGCAAAAATCATATATTTCAAATTAGTTTTGTGCGTCAATTTTGTTGTCCTTGGATGAGTGACTTACACTCATTCAAATGAGTTCAAATTTTGTATGCGACCTATTATTATTGTGACCATGAAGATAAATGGATTAGATTTTGGAAAAACATGGTCTAGATAGGCAAACACCATTGGGTGTATGGCGTGATCTGTACACTTGAGTGTATTCTAGCTTGACTATATATATGTGTGTGTGTGTATGTATACACACACACACACATACATATATATGGGGATGTACTGGTTATCCAACGTGAATAATATAAATTAGTTACCCATTGATTCTGGTTACAATTTTAACATTTCAATTATAGTTTTGACTTTCTGTTTACAAATTTTCACTCTTAGTTATAATTTGAGATGGAATTTTATTTTATTCTAGAAATGTCTTTGGTTACTATTTTTGATGGACACAACACATAAGTGATGATGTATTTACAAAATGAGCCTTTGTATTTCAAATCTGATCATCTCATTACAGTTTGGTATCTCTAGTTACAAAACTAGATCTCCGAGTATGTAAAGTATGTAACCTGAATCAGGTAATAAATATATGACACACACATACGATTATATATAAAACTGAGATAGATATGAAATATTATTGTGTTATATTATGGACATATCTAGCCTTTATGTAAGACTTATGATAGATGTCAATAACCTAGATACACAATGTGGGACTAATCACCATATATAAAGAATATAACATGTACAAAGTTATATAAGACCCCCCCCCAAAAAAAAATGGCACTACATATTATAAGCACCAAGTTTCTTACATAAAGTTTTGACTCAACGTACATTTAATGTTTTATTGAATAAATATGTAAGTTGATCCTTTGACAAGACTAGAGTGAGTTTGATCAGCTTGTCTTGAACCTTGTCTCAATAAAGTGATTATAAACTTCTATATACTTAGTTCTTTAATGAATGATATGGTTGGAGGCATTGTGAATTGCAACTTTACTATCACAGTGGAGGGCACATTGCTTCTTCGTGACAAAATCCAAGTTCTTCCATTGAACTCTTTACACATGGTATCTCAATAGTGACATGGGCCATAACCTAAAATTTAGATCCAACACTAGAATGGGAAACAACAACATGCTTCTTAATTTTCTAGGAGACTAGATTACCACCCACAAAAACATAGTAGCTATTCACATACAACAATGATAGAGATTGATTGATGATCACATGAGAAATCATGCACCTTCACGTGACCAAGACAAGAGTAGAGAGTTCCCTTTTCTAGAGTTCTTTTATGACATAGAAGAACTCGAGTGATTGTGTCTTACAGACTCAAACATGCTTTGTCCATGAATAGACTAACCACACTACTAGCAAAAGAAATACTTGGTCAAGTAACTGTGTGATATTTCAACCTTCCAATCAGTCTCCTATATTTCCATGGATATGTAAGAGGCCTTGCCTGATCTTTATACACCTTGACTTTTGGATCCATAGGTGAATGTGTTGGTTTTAACCCCATCATACATGTTTCTTCAAGAAGATCAAGAACATACTTGCATCATGAAAATAGCAATCCCTTCCCTAGACCTTCACACTTCAATAGCTAGAAAGTATTTTCGATGGTCTAGATCTTTGGTCCAAAATTTTGCTTTGCAAAAAACTGTTTGAGACTCATAATGACTTAACAATATCATCTATATAGACAATAAGAAGTTCTAGAAAATCCATTATGATAAAACAAGTAATGATCCAAAGTTCATAGTTGTATCCCAAATTCTTAGACGTAATAGATAAACATAGTTAACCATGCTTTTGATGATTGCTTTAGGCCATAAATAGACCAATGAAGATGACAAACTAGGTGAGACTCCCTGGTGGTTTCTCTTCAAAGGCATATCCACCAAGAAATGTGTTCTTGACATTGAGCTACTGCAAGGGCCAACAGAAGTGGGAAACCAAGTAGATAAATAGTCAAACAAATGTCATTTTGTCTAGCGGGGAGAAGGTCTCCAAGTAATCCTCTCCATATACTTGTGTGTAGCCTTTTGCTACAAACCTAGTTTCATCCTATCAACAATTCCTTCAGGGACAACTTTGACAAAGAAGAACCACCTACAACCAATTACCTACTTTGTTTGAAGGGGAAAACACAAGGATCCATGTAGTATTCTCAGAGAGAGCAACTGTATCATCTTTCATATCTTGCCACCAACCTGGGTGACTTGTTACATTAGACATAATATGAGGTATTAGGATGAACGTCAGTTTGGTGATAAAGGAAACATAAGAAGGCGATAACCAAACATAACAAAAAAATAGAGATAGGATGTGAAGTCCATGACCAATTTTGTAACGTCCCATGATTTAAGGCCTTAGACATAATGATCTTAAAAGGAATGATTAGACTATCTATATCACCAAGGTGCACCTCCTTTTCAGAGAGCCCATCACTAAAGAACTCCATAGTTAAGTGTGCTCAGCTTGGAGTAGTACTAGGATGGGTGACAAGTTGTGAAGTTGATCCTGACTTGCGTGTGAGTGAGGACAAAGCATAAAATTAAGTCTAGTGGTGGTTTGTGGGGCCGGTCATTATTCCTAATACTCTACTAGAGCCTTAGGTAGTGGGCCCAAGTGTTACAAATGGTACCAGAGCCATAACCCCTCCAGTAGGTGGGCCCTGCATGGGACAGTGACATGTCAGTCTTTGAGCTATGTGGACCATGAATGCAGGAAAGGGCTATCCGTGGTGATGGAGCCACCTTGTGCTGGTAGACATGGTCGGGAGCTGGGTGTACATGGCCATGTTGGGTCCACACTGAAATGGGGAAATGTTATGAGGCCACATAGTTGAGCCTTGATGAGGATGTCAAGAGTCTAAGTGAGGGAGATTGTAATGTCCCAGGATTTGAGGCCTCAGATATAATGATCTTAAAAGGAATGATTGGACTACCCATATCACCAAGGTGCACAGTAGTACTAGGATGGGTGACTAGTTGGAAATTTGATCCTAACTTGCACATGAGTGAGGACAAAGCACACAGTTAAGGCTAGTACTAGTCTATAGGGCTAGACACCATTCATGAAACTATACTAGAGCCTTGGGCAGTGGGCCTGGTTGTTACAAATTTCCCTTACATAAAGAAATGAGAGTATTATATGGATCAGGTGGTATTTAGGAATCCTTAGAGTTGGCAGAGATGGGAGGAATACTAAGTTGTGTCATGTTGTCATGTACCTATATTGGATTATCCTAAAGACTCATACAATTGTGATCCTCATGTAGGACCAAGATCATGAAAATCAATGGATAGACTAGAATAAGGAATATGTTGACAATCACAAGAAAAAGAAGGGACTCTTCAATATCTTAATCATCTTGAGAAACATCTAGGGATTTTCCAAAGTATGGAGTATGTAAAAAGGTGACATTGGTGGAAACAAGAAATTGATGTTTGGAAGGATTATAATAGTGATAAACTCTCTATATTTTGTAATACCCAATAAACATATATATGGCCACTTGAGGACTAAGCTTGTCAATGACCAACACCAACATCAAGAACAAAGATAACGCACCCAAAATTCTTTAAAGGAACAATCTATAGTGGGCAGTTGGGATACAAAATATGAATAAAAAATGGATTATTCAATATTGCCAAAGGAGTTTGATTGATTAAATATGTGGTAGCGAGGACAATATCCCCCATAACTTTTTAGGAATATGCATAGTGGTGGAGAATATTTTTTTTCAGTCGAAAAAAATACTCCT
Source organism: Alisma plantago-aquatica (assembly GCA_963693085.1). Classification (NCBI taxonomy): domain Eukaryota; kingdom Viridiplantae; phylum Streptophyta; class Magnoliopsida; order Alismatales; family Alismataceae; genus Alisma; species Alisma plantago-aquatica. The sequence goes on from OY856412.1 coordinate 1,206,503,306, forward strand.
ATTTGATACTCAACAATACCTTATTTTTGGGGTGTATGCTAACATGATGATTGATGAGTAAATTATTTGTCAGATAAAAATGAAGTAAGCATGTAACTGAAGAACTCTTTAGCATTGTTAGTATGAAAAGTATAATTTTTCTGTGCAAATTCTACATCAATTTCGATACAACTTTTTTGAATAATTGAAAAACTTTTAGAATGATAATTCATTATATATACCAGGTTGTTCTATAATTTTCATCGATAAAAGTCATAAAATAATGACATCTAAGTTTTGAAAAGGCACTGTTGGGACTCCACACATCAAAATTATAATGTAAAATGGAAAATCACCACACATGATCTTTTGATGGGAAATAGATCCATTGTGCTTTTCCAACAAACAAAACTCACACTCAAGTTTAGACAAATAAAAAAATCTTGGATGTAAAATGTATATTTTAAGAGATAAATGACCTAGATGACTATGGATATGTGGTGATGAAGCAATCATGCAAGCCTTACGAGTCCAACCAAGATAGTAGAGACCAACTTCCTCATACCCATCGCAATCAATGCATATGTCTAGAGATCCTATATAAAAGATTGATAAGGGTAAAATGTAATGGATGCTTAGAGTGAGAAAACTATTTTACTAGTGGATTTTTTTAATGGAATAGGTGGAAGAAACATGGATAACAGAAGGCCAAAGTTTGGAAGGGGTGAGATACACCTAGTGCTTGAATATCAATTGAAAAATAATTAGAAACGATGACTTGGGATGTATTGGCTTTGGTGGTGGATTGGTTGGAGATTAAGATGGAGATACATGTAATGTGATATATTGTACCTGAGTTAAGAACTTAGTAAGATGTACCTCAATGGGTTGATTGAAAAATGCAAGATAAAGATTTATTCTCTTGACTTATGAGCAAAAGAAATGACAACAAAAGATGTTTGAATTTTGAGAAGTTGACTACACTTCTCATTGCTCATCGTGATTTAGTGGATGACATAGCTATAATATTCTTCAATAGAGGCAAGATTTGTTGAGGAGGAATGTTTAGGGTATCCATGGAGCTTGTAGCATGCCTCTTCATAGTGTCCCTTCTCGCGATAGTGGTACATTTAGGTTAGCCTTTTCCTCTAGATGAATGTTCACATATCCTACCACTGTGACTATGTCCCCATGTATATGATACGTTGGTGGTATTATGAAAGAAAAGGGCTGAACAATCTACTATAGTGGTTGTTGGAGAATCACACCTGAGAAAGGCACATGAGACACATTGATTTGACTTGGATATAGTGGGAAGTTTTGTTCCCAAAAGAATCTAACTTCTCACTCCCTTATACTCCTTAAAAGGATTATATATAAACTTGATGACTCCCATATGATGATGCTATTTATCAATCTTTATAAGATCAATAGAGATGGGAAGAGGACTATTTAGATCCTCTATGATTTGAGTAACTTCCTAATAATATTTTTCCAGGCTCTTATCCTCCTGGTGAGAATTGTTCATCTCAAATGTCATATCATGCATCCTTGAGGTGTTGTTGGAGTACATAAGCTCAAGATGATCCAAAAAAAACATTACAACTTATCATATGACCGATGATGTCTTCTATCTGAGACTCCAAGGAAATACATTAGGTATAGAGGATTTTGGCATCATGCTTCTCCCATTGGGAAAGAGAATCACAAGTTAGAGGTGCCTTACTAACGTGCTTACCGTTGCCTTGTTCCTTGAACCAATTGGTGATTTTTTGACTCTGTTGGATGTAGTTGAGCCCATTTTCTCTGGTAGAGGTGATGCTGAAGTTTTGGAATAGAAGAAGAGAAAGAGTTGTCTAACCTCCAAGAGGGGGAAATGACCTAAGGGATGTCAAATGATACCAAGCTCGTGAGGTTGGGGAACGTGTCAATAGAGTCTAATCTCCCAAGATATAAGAGACATATGAGAATGTATGATATAAGAGAGTCCTAAACTAGATTACTCCTAAGTAGATGAGTTGAAACAATTTTTTTTGGTCATGATGATATAGTTAACCCCAGATGTCCTAGAAGGATCTAACCATAGAGATTAGGGACATTGCAATTTATGCATTTAAGATAACCTTACATCTATGTGAGGGAGAGTCCCAATACCCTAGAGAAGGTATATGGGAGATGTTCTCCATAAACACCTCACTCTCAGGTTGGTGGTTCCCTATAAAGGAATCTAGTGGTTGCACCCACAAAAGAGAAATGGTTAAAATATAATGATATGGATAGAAATTGTGTGGTTAGAAAGTCGTACCTTAACTAGAGTATGTCATATGCTATGCTGCTAAAGCTAGTGAAGATCATTTTTTTTCTACAAGTGAGATAACTATGAAGTGTTATCTTAAGAGGAACTTATATGATGCATACAATACTTATAATATTGAGAATTAGCTTTTCCCTTATATTTTGGGGATGTAAAATTTTCACTACAGGTAAAAAGATGTTTACATAAAATAATCACTATTGACATAATGTATGTAATTTATACCACACACATAATATCTAAGATCGAAATTTGAGGATCTAAGTTCAAAATTTTTATGTCTAGAGTTTGACGTGCAAATTTAAATTAGATAAGTGATCTAAGTTGAGGTTGTGTAGTGTAAACTATATATTGTGTATCATAGTTTCAGGTCATCTAAAAAAATTAAGAAGAAGGGTTTAAGTTGTCCCTATATGGAACATAATATTTCAATTATAGTTTGGAAGGCATGAACACATAGATTGAGAAAGTCAATGCTTTGATTTAGGTCGGTTTGAGATAGAATGACTAATTTTTGCAAAGAAGATATGATACTACCTGTAAGAAAATCTATGAAACATTAAGTTTGAGAGTGAATTTTGTTTTGTAACTTAGACCCAAGGATCGTATGAAATGCACTCTCCTCTTAGGGTATGATATAGAATAAGGAACTCACTTATTGATGAATGTCTATATAAGAAAATTCATTCAAGTAATCTTGACCTAGAAGGAACCTGATACCAAATATTTAAGCCATATTTTTTGGGTAAAACAACCCTTATATCATATCATTCAAAATAAATATTGCACACCTTAATTATGTACCAAAGGACTAGTGAATTAAACAATGGTATTATCATGGATCCATTTATTATTGAAATCCTAGATCCCCTGACCAGAGAGTTAACTGAGATAGGACTTGAGTGTTTGTCTCTAAAATGGCCCAAATTCACACACACAAAATATATATGTAAAAGGAAATAGCATTCCATTGATTATAATGAACCAAAAGGAAAGGTTATAGAACACTAAACTCAAAGGCAAAAGGAATGACATTACATTTTAAAAAAAGATAAATTACACTATGGATATAGAGCCATATACCCTTTATGTTGCAAAACATTTCCCATGAAGGTTACATTTCATAGCTTAGTTGTACTCATGATGTGTGCAGTGGTTGTTCACTTGGATCTAAAATTTTGATAACTAAAACATATCAACCCTACAACACCTAGTATTCTATGAACAAGATACGTAAATACAACTTAAGAGTAATATAAGGCACTTGTCTAGAAACATTATAACAAACCATTACATAGATGATTGGAAAAGAAGGACCCATGTCGCCGATACTAACATGGTTGGGATTGAGGTTTCGATGATAATGATGACAATGGCTAGAAACATTATAATAATTAACAAGGTGAGTAAACCTAAAAGACTTTGTTTTAGGCAAAACATGTTTTAGGTTTCATTTTCCATTATATCATCATCAATATTAGGCATTTGACCAACTTATAAAGGAAGGGTCCGTGATGGGCATTTGAGGCTAAAAGCATAAATTTCATCTATTTCTACATGAGGGACCATAAGACCAAAGTCAATGAGCTAACCTTGTTTCAACATGCCTTCTACCATTACCTTGAGAATTCAAGCACGTACACAAGAGTTATATAGTGGAATTATATATTATGTTCAAGGTTTGTAAACATAGTATCATCAATCATGAAAGTAGTATTCATAGGAAAAATAGCTCAAACAAGTAATTAAGTAGCCAAACATTCATGAATTCATACATACAAACAACCCAATATCACGGTAGGGTTAAGAGATTAAGTGTATCATGATAATTGTGAGTTAATTATGATCCTTGGAAAAGATTATAGTGAAGGACAACCAGAAAAGGGATCTAAGATGTAAAAGATATACATGGGGTCTTAGTTCAGTAGGTTCTTCATGAAGTAAACATCATTCATTTCATGTGTATGTTTCTCTATGCCTATGTTACATTAAGTTCATTCTTAATTCCAATTCTCCAAACATGCATGCAATTAATCCACATAGTATAAGTGTCACAAGTATGCCTTAGGTCTACGTTGAAAATCCACATTATAAGAGTCATCGTAGGAGGGAAAAATATCATTTTAAAATAGCAAGAACATGAGAGATGAGTTATCATATTCTTTCAACATATAAGATCATAATCAAACCACATTATATCCTTTAGTACACAAAAGGTTTTTTGATATTTTATGAGAAAAACATGGAAATTAGTATTATATCTTGATAGATCAAGTCACATAAAATACAACATGTTACTGGTTTGAGGTCAGCAATAGTATTTTAATCCTTTTTATCAACCTTTCCACAAGGATCAAGATCTTGTACTAAAAGGCCATGGAAGTCAAATCATATGGTGTATTTCACAAAATAAAGCCATTAATAAAGCTAAGTATAATCAAATTTGATCTCATGGTTAGAAAGATGTTAACATTTACCAATTTATGATTTTGATTATCATAAGACGATTTAGTGTGTCCAAGTTCTAAGATTAGATAAGTAGCTGTAGGAGGTGGGATCACCCCCTTACTAAAATTTTGATTTGAAGAATTAACATCCATTCCGAACACACTCAAAGGTATGTTGGAATAGGTATACATTTTCCAAATTTATTATGATGGTATGCAAAAGACCAAAGTGTAGCAGTGGAATAAAAAATAACTGACTATATTCAACTTTCATAAAAGATTACACAAGTACGTCAAAATCTCCCATTAGGGTTTACAACAAGATACAAAAAAAAAGATCTAAATAGAGGGAAGTCTAAAATACTTCAAATCTTATCTCTAGATCAACATCTCCAAGTTCTAGGTCCATGCCCAAATCTATGCTCTCCTGATTCAACTCAATAGCTTGTCCTAACCTGGGTGGTTGGGAAAAACACCCAACACAAGTGAAAGGAAAACTAAGTATGTGTCAACAAATATGAATATGATATCAAGGTAAAGAAAACATGTAAATAAAGTCTAGTTTTCATCATAAGATGAAGATTTCAATAGTATGAGGTTATTTTTAAATAGATGCTTGCCATAAACAAAATATAATAAAAGGTTACATTTATGATAATTATGACTACCTTAACTAAGTAGGGTTGAGACACCTACCGCACCTCAACCTATAGGTGAGGGGAGAATTAATACATTCCCAGTCACCTACACATATTTTATGGGGGAGAATAAGACATTCCCCATGGTGAATTAATATATGCCCTATCTATGGGTGGTTGTACATAAGTACCAATACTATAGCTAAATAGTTCATAAAATCAACATGCTAGAAAAGAATTCATGGCAAGTAAAATCATCATATCAATTAAAACATGGAAGTGGGGTACAAGACCCAAGAAAAAGAATATCATTACTAATTTTGAGGCAATTTAACAAAAGAATCATGAATAGAGGAAATAGGGTTCATATAGTGCTCATTAGGGAATATAGGGTTTGGTTTGCAAATATCCCAACTTAGGGTGTAAGAAATGCACATACATAAAGAGGGATTGCACATACATAAATAGGGAATGCACATACCTATATTAGTGATTTCAATTACTAACTTTCACCTCTTTAATTGAGTCCAAGTTCCACATTGCCTATTTTCAATGTACTAAAATGTATTAGAGTACATAGTGCACATTAATGTATAGAAACCCTAATTTTAGACCTTTTTAGAAAAAATCGGATTTAGACTCTTAAAACATCACCAATAAACTTATTAAGTTCTCCTAATCAAGAAAACATATTTTTATGTTAATTTTGGAGTTATGATGATTAAGATGTATTTTTTATGGATTTTATGCATTAAATTCATTTTACAAAAATCACCCTTCGTCAAACCATGAAATCAGACCTTGAAAATATTTTTATTAGATAGATATTAATTTTCCAATTCCAAAACATATTTATTTGTCAAATTTGGATAAGAGGATTAGAAGATATGAATTTTTCAATAGTGACTAATAGGAAATTGCCACATCATCAAACTGATCGAGATAATTAAAGAGAGAGGGAGAGGGAGAAAACACTATTTGACCCAAGATCAGGTTTGAAGTTGCATAGGTAACCAAACTTGTAACATCCTAGGATTTGAGGCCCTGGATAAGATGATCTTAAAAGGAATGATTGGACTACCCATATCACCAAGGTGCACTTCCTTTTCCTGGAGCCCATCACTAAAGAACTCTATAGTTAAGCGTGCTCAACTTGGAGTAGTACTAGGATGGGTGACCAGTCGGGAAGTTGATCTTGGCTCGCGCGTTAGTGTGGACAAAGTGCGCAGTTAAGGTTAGTGGTGGTCTGTGGGGACAGTCATCATTCCTAAAACTCTACTAGAGCCTTGTGCAGTGGGCCCATGCGTTACAAATGGTATCAGAGCCAATTCCCCTCCAGTAGGTGGGGCCCACATGGGCCTGTGGCATGCCAGTCTTTGAGCCGTGCGGTCCACGCATGTTGGAAAGGGCTATCCAAGTTGATGGAGCCGCCCATGCACTGGTAGTGTCCAGGAATGTTGGAAAGGGCTATCCGAGTTGATGGAGCCGCCCTTGCATTGATGGCTGTGATCGGGAGCTGGGTGTACATGGGACATTTGGGTCTACACTGAAATGGGGAAAGATTATGAGGCTATATAGTTGAGCCTTGACGAGGACGTCAAGAGTCTAAGTGGGGAAGATTGTAACGTCCTAGGATTTGAGGCCTTGGATAAGACGATCTTAAAAGGAATGATTGAACTACCCATATCACCAAGGTGCACCTCTTTTCAGGGAGCCCATATCTAAAGAACTCCATAGTTAAGCATGCTCATCTTGGAGTAGTACTAGGATGGGTGACCAGTCGGGAAGTTGATCCTGGCTTGCACGTCAGTGTGGACAAAGTGCGCAGTTAAGGCTAGTGGTGGTTTGTGGGGCCCGTCGTCATTCCTGAAATCTACTAGAGCCTTGGGCAGTGGGCCTAGATGTTACAAAACTAGATCTTATAGAGAAGGTAAAACAACAATAAACCAAAACCCTAGAAGAACATGGTAAAAAGAGATGAAGATCATCGATTTAAACATAGAAGCATGAGTTTTAAGCATGTACTATACAATATATGAGAAGGGGTTAACAAAACTCACATGTAGGAAGGTAAGAAGGTCTAAATAGAAATGGTCCCAATATTAGAAGGTCTGGTTGTTCCAAGCCAAGCTCCTTTCTTGAGCAAAGATCACCTTCTCCACTTTAGAGGTGCAAACCCTAGCAAAAGAGCATGAAGATGAGATGTTTTAGGGCTCTAGGTGGAGTTTTACTATGGAAGGTCATGTTTCCGACCTAGAAGAAGGTGGGATAATACTAACAACATGAAAACAAGGAAGGAAAGGAGGAAACTTACTATTTTTGGTCGAAATCACCAAGAAGGAGCTTTAGAAACCCTAAATAGAGCAAATTTGGAACCCTAGGAGCCTTCTTCACCAAGGTAAGCACTCTCTTTTACCTTAGGACAGAATCTTCATGGACAACCAGAGCGGGAACAATGATCTAAGATGGGGGAAATTTAAGGAGAGGATTTCTTCTTGGATTGGGAGGTGGGAAGGGGTAGGCATGGCTTTATAAAGAAGGGGGCAAGCATGAGGTGTCTATGGGACTTTCCATGTGTCCTTAGGCTAGGGCATCATGGCCATGCAAGAGGACAACTCATAGAGACTTCTTGTGTATCCAAGGTCGGTCCTAAAAGCCCATGGAGACTTCTAGGCCATCCCCACTGTTCTCCAACCAAAGAAATAACCCCACTGGTTGATAGCTTTTAAAGATAAGCTCATTTATAAAGAGGGTAATCCCTATAATGTCCTTGGAAAGTAACACCTTCAAACCAAGGTGAAACTAGGTGCCCCATGGTTAAAAAACTCGAGAATGGAAAGGGAATATTAAAGATTATAATGCATGTGACAATTTACAAAGAAAACCTTCAAATCAGGTAAATTGCATACAAGTCTAAAATGTGCATATAATTGTATAACTAGCACAAACATCATCCAAATTGGACCAAACTTGAAACTTAATCTTGTATCATGATTTAAAAACACCTCAAAAGGTTATATTAAGTTTTAGAGTACTTAATGATGGTATTTAAGCTTGTTTAATACATTAAGTAAGGTTTGGGGCCTTACACTTCTAACATGGATTTATATACCATTGTTCCACTTAAGCGATGATTTTATATTTTAGATCCTTAAATAAGATTTCACTGAGGTATTTGTGCATAAACCCTTCTATTGGTATAATTATTGAACAAATGTTCACCAAACCACTATAAATTCCACAATTTAAGCATTAAGGCCAAAAAGGATAGAAATGATAGGAAAATAATGGGAAAGGGCCATAAAGAGAATATGTCAAAGTTTTAGTATGTTCCAGAACTCCACCCCTTAAAAGAGGATTTCATCCTCAAAATATTAAGCAAAGTGAGAAGGGTGAGTATGCAACATCTTATCTTTAACTCCCAGGTTATTACCTCCACACCATAAAACTTCCACCAAAACTTTCACTAACTCAAACTCCTTATTTTTTTATAACTTGGGAGTTCAAAATCTTTTCAAGAAACTCCACATAGGTTGGGTTCTCATGGATCACCTACATGTTCCCCTTTTATGATTTTTTTGGCTTATTAGAATTATATTCATTAGGATATCACATTATCATTATTATTCTTTTAATTGTGTCATGTCATATTTACTTTGTTTCCAAAAGATTTATATTTATTATGCACAAACCCAATAATTAGGAATTTTATCACAACTAGAGTTATACGAAATTATCTTAATATGCATTATTATATCTGACCATTATCTTTAATAATTGGATTTAGACTCCATTATCAATTGAATCAATTATTTGTACGAATTATGACACTTTATCCAATTTGTTACAATTAATCCAAATAATGTCACATTATTACTTATATGTATATTAGACATTTTTACTTTACCATTATTGCTCACATTAATGTCATCATTAATAATTCTCTCATATTTATTCATTTCTTATTATTGATTATGAACATTTGTGTGAATAAATTACTTCTTATCCGTATCGAAGTCATTATATATTTTAATGATCAAGGTGGGACACATTACATATTAATGATTTGATTCACATACGAAGTCATTAGGTGATTAATCAGGTGTGTATTAGAGAACAAGGTGATATGAATTTCATATTGATGACCTGATTAATCTATGATTTATGTGTATTAAAGTATGTTATCAGATTATGACACCTAGTGACACTAATATATCATGAATGTCATTAAGGATGCATAGGTTAAGGTTAGATGATTACAACTTAGGGTTCAGGTTAACATGTTCATTATTCTTCACCTATACCTTCTTAGGATGCATTAAGTCCAAGGTTAGATTACAATTATTTTGCCCCTCATTTCATTAGGGTTTATTGGTTTATGACATGGTCAACATCAGGATTATCCACTATTAATATTTTAAATGCGAGTTACTCTTATTATGTGCATTAGATATTCATTAGGGTTCAAACATATGAACTATTCATTAGATGATCATTATATGTTCTTTTGGATACCAAGAAACATGTGGTTACAACTATAACTTGTTTGGTCAAAACTAAGCATTCAAGCACACTAACTTCCTAATTAGGGAGTTAGGGTTTCTAAAGTCAGAGTAACTAGATTTTAGTATGTTACATGACTCCGTCCCCTTGGAAAGGATTTCATCCTCAAAATATAACTACCCAAACATCATCAAACCAACTACTCTCCACCCCTTAAAAGGTTTGACCTACCAAGACGAACTAATCTAGAGGTAAAAGGGTGAGTCTAAATAGACCACATACAAGATCCGTCACGCTTCATTGCACACTTTGATTGCTTATTAAATACCAAATTTCAAAGTCTAGGTTTTAAGGATTACTATCCAAACATGTGATTCTATGGGTCATAAGCGAACTATATTGGGTATCCATCCTCAAACAAGCCATTACACATGGGATACTAGTTCAACATATTAGGGTCCCTAAAGATAAATCATATAGATGTCTAAGGCTACCATTGCCTAAAAGCATGCTATCTTGGACAACTCATATCAGCTCAGGCCAGGCCGATATCATATGGATTAGGGAGTCCTCGTAAACCAAGCTAGTGGTGTAGAGGAAAGTCTTGCCAACCTCCAAACCCTAATCCTTTCTAAACACCTATGCTTTCAACTTCATGTTCTAGTAGCTGCCTAAAGGCCAAGCTAAATAACCTCAAGTTACTATGGTTACTTATACATTTTTTAGTTGTAAGTATTTTAGGGATCTATTCATCATTATTCTAATGTGAAACTATAGGATCCTAAATAAACCCTTCATCATCTATTGATCAAATCTAGGGAAAACATGTCACTTAAAGGTAAGGCAAGTATTCTAACTAGGGATATAAAATTGAAATAGTTAGATTCTGACTACCATGGGCTCTGATACCATGCTATAAGGAGGCGGGATCACCCCCTTACTAAAATTTTGATTTGAAGAATTAACATACATTATGAACACACTCAAAGGTATTTTGGAATAGGTATAAATTTTCCAAATTTATTACGATGGTATGCAAAAGACCAAAGTGTAGCAGTAGAATAAAAATAACTGACTATATTCAACTTCCATAAAAGATTACACAAGTACGTCAAAAATACCCCATTAGGGTTTAAAACAAGATACAACAAAAAGGATCTAGATAGAAGGGAGTCTAAACTACTTCAAATCTTATCTCCAGAGCAACATCTCCAAGTTATAGGTCCATGCCCAAATCTATGTTCTCCTGGTTCAACTCAATAGCTTGTCCTAACCTCGGTGGTTGGGAAAAATACCCAGCATAAGGGAAAGGAAAACAAAATATGTGTCAACAATATGAATATGATATCAAGGTAAAGAAAACATGTAAATAAAGGCTAGTTTTCATCATAAGATGAAGATTTCAAGAGTATGAGGCTATTTTTAAATAGATGCTTTCCATAAACAAAATATAATAAAAGGTTGCATGTATGATAATTATGACAACCTTAAACTAAGTAGGGTTGAGGCACCTACCGAACCTCAACCTATAGGTGAGGGGAGAAGTAATACATTCGTAGTCACCTACACATATTTTTATGGTGGAGAATAAGACATTCCCCATGGCAAATTTATACATGCCCTATCTATGGGTGGTTGTACATAAGTACCACTACTATAGCTAAATAGTCCATAGAATCAACATGCTAGAAAAGGATTCATGGCAAGTAAAAACATCATATCAATTAAAACATGGCAGTCGGGTACAAGACCCAAGAAAAAGAATATCATTACTGATTTTGAGGCAATTTAACAAAAGAATCATGAATAGAGGAAATAGGGTTCATATAGTGCCTCATTAGGGAATATAGGGTTTGGTTTGCAAATATCCCAACTTAGGGTGTAAGAAATGCACATACATAAAGAGAGATTTCTCATACATAAATAGGGAATGCACATTCCTCTCTTATGGATATCAATTACTAACTTTCACTACTTTAATTGTGTCTAAGTTCCACTTTGCCTATTTTCAATGTATTAGAGTACATAGTGCACATTAATGTATAGAAACCCTAATTTTAGACCTTTTTAGAAAAACTAAGATTTATACTCTTAAAAAATCACCAATAAAGTTATTAATTTCTCCTGATCAAGAAAACATATTTTTATATTAATTTTGGAGTTATGATGATTAAGATGTAATTTTTATGGATTTTATGCATTAAATTCATTTTACAAAAATCACCCTTCGTCAAACCAAGAAATCAGACCTTGAAAATATTTTTATTATATAGATATTAATTTTCCAATTCCAAAACATATTTATTTGTCAAATTTGGATAAGCAGATTGGAAGATACAAAATTTTCAATACTGACCAATAGAAACTGCCACATCATCAAACCGATCGAGATAATTGAAGAGAGAGGGAGAGGGAGAAAACACCATTTGACCCAAGATCAGGTTTGAAGTTGCATAGGTAACCAAACTATAGTTTCTAGAGATGGTAAAAAAGTAAGAAACCAAAACCCAAGAAGAACATGGTAAAAAGAGATGGAGATCATCAATTTTAAACATAGAAGCATGAGTTTTAAGCATGTAGTATGCAATATATGAGAAGGGGGTTAACAAAACTCACCTCTAGGAAGGTAATAAGGCTAAAAAATAAAGTATCCCAAGATTAGAAGGTCTGGTTGCTCCAAGCCAAGCTCCTTTCTTGAGCGAAGATCACCTTCTCCACTTTAGAGGTGCAAACCCTAGCAAAAGAGAATGGAGATGAGATGTTTTAGGGCTCTAGGTGGAGTTTTACCATGGAAGGTCATGGTTCCGACCTGGAAGAAGGTGGGAGGAATACTAAAAACATGAAAACAAGGAAGGAAAGGAGGAAACTTACTATTTTTGGTCGAAATCACCAAGAAGGAGCTTTAGAAACCCTAAATAGAGCAAATTTGGAACCCTAGGAGCCTTCTTCACCAAGGTAAGCACTCTCTTTTACCTTGGGATAGCACCTTCATGGACAAAGATAGTGTGAATGATTATATAAGCTGGGGTAAAGAGAAGGAAAGGATTTCTTCTTGGATTGGGAGGTGGGAAGGGGTAGGCATGTCTTTATAAAGAGGGGGGCAAGCATGAGGTGTCTATGGGACTTTCCATGTGTCCTCAGGCTAGGGATTCATGGACATACAAGAGGACAACTCATAGAGACTTCTTGTATATCCAAGGTCAGTCCTAAAAGCCCATGGAGACTTCTAGGGCATCCCCACCGTCCTCCAATCAAAGAAATAACCACATTGGTTGATAGCTTTTAAAGATAAGCTCATTTATAAAGAGGGTAAACCCTATAATGCCCTTGGAAAGTAACACCTTCAAACCAAGGTGCAACTAGGTGAACCATGGTTAAAAAAACTATATAATGTTAAGGTAATATCTAAATATTATAATGCATGTGACAATTTACAAAGAAAACCTCCAAATTGGGTAAATTGCATAAAAGTCTAAAATGTGCATATAATTGTATAACTTGCACAAACAACTTCCAAATTGGACCAAACTTGAAACGTAATCTTGTCTCATGATTTATAAACACCTCACAATGTTAGATTAGGTTTTAGAGTCCTTAATTATGGTATTTAAGCTTGTTCAATACATTAAGTAAGGTTTGGGGCCTTACACCTCTAACATGGATTTATATACCATTATTCCACTTAAGCGATGATTTTACATTTTATATCCTTAAATAAGATTTCACCGACATATTTGTGCATAAACCCTTCCATTGGTATAATTATTGAACAAGTATTCACCAAACCACTATAAATTCCACAATTTAAGCATCAAGGCCAAAAAAGATAGAAATGATAGGAAAATATTGGGAAAGGGCTAAAAAGAGAATATGTCAAAGTTTCAGTATGTTATAGTAGCACCATGCATATACATTAAGGGTCACTTTTAGGTTAAATGAGTAATCATATGCACATATAGGTAATTAATCTCATTAATCAAGTGAAGATATGTATAAAACGTTACCTATCTAATATCTAAGAGGGATTTTTGAAGAAACAAGATTAAATTGGAACAAGGTACATCATTTCACATTCAAAAAGTACTTAAAAGACATACTTTTAGGGATAGCATAGGAAGTTGGGGCATGCTAATGTCCAGAAAGCATTATTTATCGAAAGGCCTCATTTTTTTAATCAAAATTACATCTTAGAAATACAATTTGGATAAAGGTGTCATTCATGATTTTTTTTTCAAAGATTCACCTTGACTTGGACGATTTGGACCGCTCAATCATGATATAAGGGTGAGGGAGAGTGCTTCAGTGGCTGCCTCCCTGCTGGGCCTCCCAGGCCCGTGCTTCATGACTGTGCATGGCCCACCAACCTAGCTTATAACCCAACTCAACTCTAGAACAGGTGGCGATTAGCAGACTTGGCTGGTTGGACCATTGGAGGTAGATCCAACAATAGATGTGCTTACTTGCAAGCAAGTAGATCCGAACTCCCTACTGTAGCTCATGTGTAGTGGTGGCCATAGTAATTCTCTTCAGAGCACAAAGGTAGAAAATAATTCCAGGTTTGGGAGGGCCATAATGGAAATTGCCTTCCTTTATCACAGTTGCATGATTTCATGGCTTGACATAATGCTCATTGAGGAAGGTCAGATCACAACCATTGAAGCTTAGCACAAAGGAAACACCGACCACAGCAGGCTGAAGAAGAATAAGATGGGGAGGGAATTAGGGTGCATAAAAGTGCATGATAAGGATTGTAATTGAAAGGGGAGGAAGAGAGAGGAAGAATGGAAGTGAAAGAAAGCATCATTCATGTGCGAAAATGGGGCATAGAGGGGGTGGAAAAGTTGCTTCGGTCACCTACTCCTGTCCTTCAAAGCAGGTGCAGAAGATGACCCCCTAGATGTTGGATCTTGGTCGGATCCATGACCACATGATCCATGGGCTATGATAGGCCAAGGAAAAAAAAGTGTATGTTGACATTGGAAATCTATGGAGAGAAGCAAGGAAGTATTTTGATTGGTCAAGAGTAGCTAGGTCATATAGCTGATATGGCACATTGTTATTTAAAAACCAAAATTTTGTATTGTGTTTATTTAGAAATCTTCTAAAAATCATAGCTCCCAAATTGTAAGTACAATGTTTATGAAATTTTCACCATATTTTCATAAATTTCCTCTAATTCTTATATAAATAGTTTGGATATAAGGTGATGATATTTTGGACATTCAATTTTCTAAATTTATGTTCTAAAGTTTAATTATGCACTATAATTTAGTCAAATGGGCACAATGTGACATTTCATCACGTTTTGAACATCAATTGAGTATAATGCGACTCAAGTATCATCCAATTTAGGGTGAGGCTGGTTATTGAATTAAAGTGAGCATCTTATGGTTAGATATGTACATAATTGGGTTAGTGATAAAATAAAGGTTTTTACATCCTCCCCATCTTAAAAAGGAATTTTGACCACAAAATTAAATCAATCCTTTAGGATTTCATATTCGATATCATAAATCATGTTCGTGATATAATATGCTATTATCATCACTTTCATCATCAACCTTATTTCAAAATCAAGAATCAAGGTAAAAGAATATTCATATACATTGTAAAATTAGGAATATCATCACATAGATCACAAATTGGGAGAGATCATTCTATGGATCACAAATCTGGAGAGATCAAAATTTAGGTCAATGATCTTTGATTCAAGAGTAATGTGTGAATTTCAATCCCAACATTTAGAGTTATAGCTTCTACATTGTCCTAGGTGGTGTTATACATCCATGTATAAGATTGCATATTTTACCAATTCAAGATTAGCATCATATTTTAACATCATAATTTCATATCAAAATCAATGGAAGGTCTCACCCTAGTCCATGTCAGCACTTATTCCTAGTTAATAAATTGAGAGGTCTACATAAAAATCATTTTGAGTCTTTAGGTTTTAGGAACATGGATTCAATGACCCCCTATCCCTGTTATCCCCGATTAAGGCAGATCAAGAGGGGAAGGGCCATTATCAATATTTCTAGTATCCAGGTTTAGCAAATAGGCAATAATAATAAGAAATTTCATTAAATGGAAATGAGTTTGATACAATATGAAGATAAAAGCTCCTCCAAGGAGTAACATGGAAAGGGGAAACTAATGTTTGAAGCATAAAGTAATTCTATCTATATCCTCTAGTAGACTTTATTGATCTTTTCTTTTAGTGTCATCTTCTCTAGAAGTCCATTTCTTTAGATAATTTGCAAATTAAACTAAAACACTGACAAACCAAACACATTTAGTATATCTCTATACTGTGTACGTGGTGTAGGTAAAGTATGTGCATGTAGGTGTAACAACACAAACAACCACATCAACAATTATTATTAAATAACTGAACATGCATTTTTTGTTGTAACTTCTCAACCCATATTTGCTCGATCTCTGGGGTATACCCACTCATGGGGGGTATTCTCAACAACATACCGACTCATAGGGGTTAAAATTGGTATCATTCCCACTCGCTGTGGGTAATCTCTAAAACATGCCCATTCACTGGGGGTAGACTCAAGGACATACCCACTCGCTGGGGTGGTATCCATAATGCCTTTATTTCTTACATTCACTCCTCTAGTGATAACTATTTCAGTTCGAGCAAGTTATATTAATATAAGGTGATACACATTGGGCCTTATAGTTTGTAGAAAATAAATAAACAACCAAACAGGTTAATGGCAACACATTCGTCAAACTTCACAAAAACATCGAAATACAATAAGGTCAATTGTCCATAATTAACCATGTATCTTTCTTTAGAGATGACTTAGTTTCTAAGAAAACAAGAGAAAATTCATACAACTGAGCAATCAACCAGTAATTAATGTTTATACCAATGTATTACTTCTATGTTAAAAAAGTATCACTTAAGAGGGACCCTAAGTTAAGGTTTTAGGGTTAAATTAGGGTTACATCAGGGCTAGGCCTCCACATCCATAATTATCACATAGTAGACCTTTCAACTTTCAAAACCCTAATTTGGTAGCATTTGAATCCTTTATCCTGGATTAGATCCAATGGACTATTTAATTAAACTAGATAAGACTTTACTCATTAGGACTAACTAATCAAGATATGATTTTCACATTCATGAAATTAGGGGTTACATGTATTACATGTCATCAAAGTATGCATCTTTATATAATTTTTTATTGGAAACATAATTAGGTAAGGAATCCTACTTTATTAGATTATATGCCTAATCAATTTGATATATAATATGACCCTATTTGGACCTACCAATTAATTACTAGAATATTTTGCAAGATAATTCTATTAAGCCAATCGGAGCTCGCCATGCTAGTAGCTAACTAAGGAAATCACATGCCACGGGGTAGAGTCGAGCCAATTGGCTCGTTCCATGGTGGTAGCCTATGATCGCATGGCTTGGTAGGAAAAAAATAGATAAAGGACAAGTGTACCCCTAAGCTCACAGTAGTCCAGTCGGGTAAAGGAGTAATTTTGTGTTGGTTTATCTTCAACCTACACTCTTCTTCACTCACAAACTAGGTCCCTTGTGTGAGTCAACTCGACCGTTGGATCTTAGCGTATGGCCTCCTGAGAAATAGGTGAAGATTCTATACTCTCTGCCACTCCTCACCAAACTCAATCGTGGCCAGTGATTGCTCGGAGGTGGCAAGGATTGGGATAAAGGAGAGGGAGTTCCTTGGTAGGGTAGAGCAAGAAAGAAGAGAATAAGGCCGGATTTTGTTGTGGAATCAGTTATGAGGGACGAGTCCTTGTATTCTGTGGAATCTTGTAGTGTGTCTTTTGATCTTGTAGGGAGACTACTATGCCTTATATAGGCATGGCCTCCTAAGACTAGCCACCAATGGAGTCTGACTCCCAAATGAATTTGGGGAAAATCCTATATTTACTCCAAGACAGGGTCATCTAGGGATAGTTGGGTTTGGAATCACCTTCCAAATTTAATGGAAAAGTTTTTGAGTTCCCACATGGATCTGAGAGAGACAAGTGAAAGGGGGAAAAGGCTGTACTATATCTGACTTTCCTAATTTGGCTGAAGGTAGGGGACGATCCTTGGATTGTCGATTGGGGATCTGAGGGTCACAGGGCCACACAAAATCTTAAAGGGCTGGGCCCTATGTTTTTTGACCTGATTACATCTGACAATTTTTCTAATATATATATATATATATATATATATATAAATTAATCCTTCACTTTAGGGAAGCTTATTAAATTCACATCTCTCTCCTCCTTTCTCCAACTGACCTTAAATTTTAAGGGAAGCTTTACAATAACTTGATCTCAGATTAGGCAAAATTTGATGGAAAACACGAAAGTTAAATGCCTTTTACTTACCTCTGAAGTATTTGCTTTAGTTGAATCATTCAAGACATGTAATATCTCTTTTTTCTACCCAAACTTGGAAAGAAATCCTATCTTCATATATTATTTCTTTGAGTACAAGATAGGGATGAATAAATTCTATCAGTTGCCTTCAACTTGTGTTTCAAGAAATCCAAGACGTTTCCATATTTTAAGTATCAATTATTCATTACTCTTGGAAATTCCTATATCATTGAGTTTTCCATTATTTCTTTAATCAACAACAATAATAATTATTGAAAACAACAAAATAAATGAAATCTTTTCTGTATGGAGAAATTTCATTCACAAACCAAAATTAAGAAACAAAACATAGAAATCTCAAACTTTCTAATATGTCCTAAACAATCCATTATTTGTATACAAATATATATGTAAATACACAAAAATTCAAGTTTTAACAATGAAAGTGATTAATCATATATCAAGGGTGATCTTAAGACCCAAACAAGGTCGAATGGATACCAAGGTCAATAATGATGGGTCCACATCTCATAAATCCATATGCAGAACCAAGATCAAAAGTCATTTTATCCATAAACATTAACCGATCAACATTTTGTGATATCAACATCAATTTCATTATCATAGTATTCCAAGTTGACAAATGATTTAGATCCAGGGCCTTCTAGAAACTTTCACCACAAACTACAATTAACATCATCCTGGTCAATATAATCATCAAATTGAGATTTGGGATTGAGTTTCAAAATAATCATAAGATCTAAATTGTTAGGAAGTTAGGTAAAGAGATAAAAATTGTAAGAAAGGGTTACCTTTCAAAGCTCTAAATAACAAAGTGATGAAAATTTTAAGAAACCCATTATAGGTATGTGAACTGGTTAGGTAATTCATAAATGAAACTACCACTCTATCCTAGCACATTTTCCCCTCATTGGTCATTAAACATTGGTCACTGTAAATAGAGAAAACTTTAATTAACAACTAGTATTATAACATTAAATCAAAGTCAAAGATTCATGTTTCCAAGATCTTTAGCATGATGGGGTTATACTATAGTTCCCTTACTTTAATAGATCAAGGAACATGGGTATACATAGAAATAGGGGAGTAAAAATAGGGAACTCCAAGAGTTAGAGTATCATAGGATATGGTCAAGAATTCTTATGATTCTTTTTATTAAAAATTGAGCCTTACAAAAGGGCACACATGGAATTTTCCTCCTGTAAAAAGTTTTCCCATCACAATCTAGGGATCGAAGGACATAGTCATATCAAAGTATGAGACATGCTACATATCAATAGGACATATTTTCTTAGTCATGTTTGAGGTTTGGTAAAAAATATGGACAAAATAACTTTATTCATATAGGTTCCTCACCAAAGATGAGGTATAACACATGAGTTCCATCTTATTTCATCACATAAAGATCATTGTGATTTACCTCAAACATAGAAAGCACATGTCAGATTTGGAAAAAAATTGAGTATGTATTGTCTGAGTTTGTACACATGAGTACATTTCTCCAAGTGTAAAAATGATTTTCAAGCTAAGATCTGATCATGACATTATTATCATTTTAATCAAGTTTTATGAATGTAATCAATTTTTTGTTTTCCCATGCATAATGTAACAACCACCACTTTTGAGTATTCCCCAATGAAGAGAGACCATAAAGTTGAGAGTGATTACCTAAAATTTCTAAGATTTGAATTCAACTATTGTTAAATCATAGTCAATAACTTCCATTAATTTAACAAAGATTATTTACTAGATGTATAATGAGGCTCCTCTAAGGAGTTACATGAATTTTACACGAGAAGACAACAACTTGAGAATAAATACTATAATATCTAGCTAATCCTCCTTGTGACTTAGCTTTAATATCTTCAATTGATTTCATCTAGAACTCCATGTCTTCATATCTATATATATGACAATTACCTAAAATGTAGAAAATAAATACATGGATCAATTATCTCTATAATGTGTATGAGGTGCAACTGAAGTGAATGCAAGTGCAATAACAACATTTAACATTTACAATCAAATATTTGCACATATAAATCTTGTATTTTTATTGCATATTATATTCCATGCTTGGTATGCCCTGTAGGATGTAGTCACTGTCCATATGTGGACTTATGTGTATTACACTTGATGGGTGTAACCCAAGGTTCAAACTATTCTAATTTACTTTACATGATACTCACAATCTAATTATAATTCATTGAACTAAATAAACATCTAATAGTTTATTCATCAAATTCATACTTCAAAAATCTACCTACAAACCATTGACAATCGATTATGTGAGTACTCATAAGTAACAATGTACCTCATTATAGTTACCATGTATTTACTTCAAGTATTTAAGCATGCATCCAAACACCCAAGCAATCGACATAATCAAGCAACACTATCTGCATAAATGTATAGCCTAAAGTGTCACCATCCATTCATAACATACTGACTAGACCTAATATACTTCCTAAACTAGGGTTTATGATTATATTAGGTTTGGATAATGAATAAGGGTCAAACCCTAATTCCATCCCATCATGAGTCCTATGGGTTATAAGTCCAAATAATGCATTAGGTGTAGCCCTAATTCTTTGATAGATCATTATATCATCAGAAGCTCATATTAAATCAGGTTACATCAATTCATCATGATATAGAAGAAAATCTATGGTTGACTTGAATAAAAACTTAATATTCATGTACTAACTATACGTTTTTAACAAAAAGAATAACTACACACTAATTCTATTTTATTCTTATTCTACTCATTTTTGTGATCAAATTAATATATATTTTAACTATGTTTTGAACTATGCTTTATATATTGTAAGTTAGCAATATATAGACCACCATTGTGCTGAAATGTAAGCAATAAATCATAGAATCTATAATTTCTTCCATGCATGACTGGTCCTACTGAATGACCCAACACCTGGTAACCCAGAGCATCCACATAGGAAGCTCTTTGAGAAAGGCTAAAAGTACTCAAATGCCCTTGACAACGTGAATTGATTATTCATGCACTCTGGGTAGGGTCGACCACTTAGCCCTGAACATAATATTCAACCATCCATGGGAGGATCAACTCATGGGTTTACCTTCTCCACATGGCCTTGGTATACCCTAACAAGGGTTCAGGCCACTCTGCCTCACCCTTCCAGACATGAATGGTGATTTACTAAGGCTAGAGGTGACCGTAGTAGGGGGATTAGATCCATGTAACCATAATGCTATAGGGGGAAGTAATGAGTAAAAGAAAAGGGAACATGGCCATACCTATGAACCTCTAGAGCATTGGCTGTATACAGAACATATCCCCAGAGCTCATGGTCCTCTTCCCTTGCTCTAGGATCGATTGAGATTCTCTACTCGTGCTTGTCTCACCATGATGATAATGATGCTATGGATCGAGGTTTTGGGGTAGCTCCATATGGTTGGTTTATGTGGAGGAGGGTTAGGGTGTTCTGGTTCCTTCTTCTCTCTAGTAGCCAAATATTACAAGTGCCTTAGGCATTATGTGTCACTTGCAACCCTCCAACCCTCCTTCCAATCATTGAGGGAGACGGGAATTCTCCAGCTAGAAGCTTAGGATAAAGTCAATACTTGGCTTCATGTTTGATCAAGGAGTGATTGAGGGGAATGTATGGAGTTAGTTATGCATCGAAAAAGTCTCATAAGTGTGAGATATAGTAAGGGTGAATCACCCTCTACATCCACATGTTTTCCTACAAAGGCTGGGTGGGAGGGGCGACCTATGGCACTTGATCCCGCCTTGGATCCAAGATTTAGATCCAAGAGGAGTGTTTTCTCTTAAAAAGCTTTATATGTGTTATTTAGATAAAACCCTTATTATCTGAATAATTCCCTATGTCACATTGATATTCTAAACGATCCCCAATTTGGGATTATCGCAAAATAGTCATTATCTACCATAGGTGGTCAATGATATGATTAAAACAAGATTGTTTGATAAGTAGTTTCTAAGAAAACTCTAGGTATTACTTAATAAATTCACAGACCACCATATAACCTGGAATCCCTTGTATTCTTATTTATAATTAATATATCTTTATCCTTCAACTAAAATTTTACTTGTTATTCACTATCATAAGGAGATATTGAATTCACCATTGCTATCTAGGGATCTATATGTAAACTTTAATTATCCCAGATGGGCTTGAATTGGGTTCCAAGGCCCATGGTTCAAACCCTGAACCTCCTAAAGAGTCAATAAGCTTAATTATATTTTAATCATGAAATTAAATCATTTCTTATAATTTCAAGCATCATATACATATATTTTCTCAATGTTACATTATTTCCTTAAACCAGAGACTTGAATCTAAGTCTAGCACTTAGTTTCATCACCCCAATAAAAATTGAAGTCATACTATCGATCCATTATTCTAATATTACTCTAATTGTATAAAAGTGAATCTCAATACACTATTATTGAATTCATAATCATAGAATATGAATTTACCCAATTTGATGATCTTCTACATAAGCTACCCATAATTGAGAAATCATGTTACAATTTGTAATGAGAGAAGAATCACATGAGGAAATGAGAAAACTAACCAATTATCATTTAATGTGTGGATTAGGTCACTCCTTATATAAGAGATGAGATGTTAGAAGACTCTCTAAGCTTTAAGGGAAGAAACCTAATCAACTCTTGTATCCAAATTGGGTAGTTAGGTGTGCAGAGGAACCTCATCCACTGTAACTAGGAGGATAGGATGTGATTACTAGCTACAACCTCCATGGTTTCACCATATCCATTACCTTAGTTTCATCATTATGGGTTAAAGTTTTTAGTAGGTTCATGTAAAGTATTATGCATTAAACATATTTAAAGGCCAATGTGTATGGCCCTAATACCATTTGTCACAGATCCATTTATTACCCAAATATACCTCCCTTTACTAGAGAGTCAGTGGCGATAAAACTTGAGCATCCATCTCTATAATGGCCCAAATTCACACACAAGCAATATATATGTACAAGACAATAAAATTCCATTCATCATCATGAACCAAAAGGTTTACGAGCACTAATACCACATGCAACTGAAAGGAAATACATAAGAAAAAACATAAGTTATACTATGGAGTCAGAGTTGCATACCCATTTCTATTGCAAAAGATTCCTCATAAAGGTTACATTTCATAGCTTGACTGTCCTAATGATGTGTGCACGTGATCTTTAGTTGGCATCTAAATATTTAACAAAAAACATTCTATGCTATAACATTGAGTATACCATGAAAAGATATGTAGGTATATCTTAAGAGCAATAAAAGGTGCTTGGATAGAAGCATTATAATAAGCAAGAAGTAAAGTGAGAAAACTTGAATGACTATCTTTTTAGACAAAGCATGTTTTAGGTTTCATTTTCCATAATATCATCATCAATATTAGGCCTTTGACCAACTCTAAAAAGAAAGGTGGGTGAGGAGCATTTGACACAACATGCCTAAATATCACTATATGAGGGACCTCATGACCAGAGTCAACATGACATTTTCTCTTACCCCTAGAATTCAAGAAAGTAAACAAGGGTTACATAATGGATTTGTATATTATGTTCAAGGTTTGTTATTATAGTATGCTCAATCATGAAAGTAGTACTCATAGCAACAACTTCTCAAACTAGTAACTAAGTAGCCAATCATTCATAAGTTCATACATACAAACAAACCAATATCATAGTAGGGTAAATATATTAAGTGTACCTTGTGAGTAATGAGTAAGATATGATCATTGGAAAAGATTCCTAGTGAAGACACAACCAAAAAGGGGACCTAATATGTAAATCATAAAATGTGGGGTCTTATATCAGTAGGTTCTTGATAAAACAAACACAATTTATCTCATGTATATGTTTCCACTAGGCCTAGGTTTCAAATAGTTTATTCTTAGTTCGAATGTTCTAGATATGCATGAATTTAATACACACAATATAAGTGTCATAAGTATGGCTTAGGTCTAGTTTAAACATCCACATTTCAAGGATCATAAGAGGATGGAAAGTTTTACTTTAAAATAGGGAAAACATGGGTTTTGAATAATTATCATCTTTCAACATATGAGATCATATTCAAACACATTATATCATTTCTAAACAAAAAGAAGGTCTTTTGATATTTTATGAGATAACCATGTCAAGTAGTATAAGATATCAGTTTATCAAGTCATGTAGCATAAAAAAGGTTGCTGATTTTAGGTCACCATAGTGTTTTCATCATTATTGGTCAAGATTTCCACAAGGTTCAAGATCTAGTACTAAAAGTCCATGAAAGTAACATCATATGGTATATTTCACAAAATAAAGCCACAAATAAAGATGATTATAATCAAATTCAATTTTCCATGGTCCAAAAGATGGTAAATTTACTGATTTAGAAGTTTTTTGATCATAAGATGATTATGAATGTCCAAGTTCTAATATTCGATAAGTATCATTATGGATGCATAAAAGGGTCATCTTTATTTCAAATGAGTAATCACAAGCACATCAAGGTAGTTCAACTTGTTAATCAAGTAAAGATGTGGATAAATTTACTGATCTAATATATGAGAGAGAGAGAGATCTTTGAAGCAACAAGACTAAATTGGAGCAAGATATATCATTTAACATTCAAAAAGTACTTAAAAGACATGCTTTTAGGGGTATTAAAGGAAGTTAGGGCATATCTAGGTTCTTGAATTATTTTTAGAGGAAAAGTATCATTTTTCTAATCAAAGAAACATACTAGAAGTAGGACTGGTAATCGGGTCGGGTGAAATCGGGTTCTAACCTGTAAAGTGAATCTTGGGTTTAATTCGAGTCCTAAATTGGGTTTGTACTACAAACTTTATGCAAACCAATTTTTTATTATATATTTGATTGTAGAATTGTTTATGAGACATGCCAAAAATGTAATGAAGTATCAATATCTAATAAATCTGAATAAAATTCACCAAAAGCCACATTTTGGGTCATTTTAGGTTACTCTCGGGTTGAACGGGCCGGGTTCGGGTTATTTGGGTCCATACAAACTAAAATTTGCACACATTGTTGAATTTTAGTTTACAACTGAATTAACATTTCTGGATTCAATTCGGGTCATTTTGGGTTGGGTCGGGTCAGGTCGGGTCATTCGGGTCTAAGATTACCAACCCTAACTAGAAGTCCCAATTTAGATAAAGGGGTGATTTCTAGATTTTTTCAAAGATTCACCTTGATTTGGATACTTTGAATTGATCAATCATGATCTAAGAGTGACGAAGGGTGCTTGAGCCACCGTCACCCTATTGGGCTTTCCAGACTCATCCTTTACGAGCATGTTGAACCCACAATTTGTCCCAACACTAGAGTGGGTGGCATCTAGCAAGCTTGTCTAGCTATACTTTGATGTGGATCCAACTGCAGTTGCACCTACCTCCTTTCTAGCCAGAAGAGTTGGCCACCCTAATGCAACTTGAACATGGCGTCCTCCATGGTGTTGCTCACCATAGAACAAAGGTAGGAGAAGATACATGTCATGGGGGATCTAGGAAGGCACCCATATTCCTTTGTCACAATGGTGTGATGGACTACGTGACTTGATGGTCGCTGAGGAAGTGTCCAGGGCACATCCGTACAAGCTTAGCATAGAGGCGACACCGACCATGGAAGGGGGAAGAAGAATAATATTAGGAGGTATCTAGGAAGTATAAAAATGCATGATAAGGGTTGTAAATGAAAGGGGAGGAAGAAAGAATAAGAATGGAAGTGAAAGCCCATGACTGTTAGATCTTTGGACAAATCCATGGCCTTATATCCCAACCTAAGATTCTGATTTGCATGAAGGTTTTACCGACGTGTCAAAAATTTTCTCTAGTATTTATAATAGAGTTTGGATCCAAGGTGATGATGTTGAGGTCATTTAATTTTTAAAATTAATGTTTCAAAAGTTTAACTATGAACTTAACTATATTCAAATGAGCACAATATGATTTTCTTGATGTAGCCATTGTGCACAATGTAATATTTAATCATGTTTAAAACATCAATTGAGGATTGTATGACTCAAAGTCATTTAATTAAGGGTGAGGGTGGTTATTAAATGAAATAGAAAATATTATGAGTTGATATATACATAATTAAAAGAGTGATAAAAATCAAGGTTGTTAAAGAAATCTACATAATATTGGGTGAAGACCATAATAATGCATGTATGATAATAATCACCTCTTAATGAAAGCAAACATATGGTTTGTTTATGATCTACTTCAATGATGATAAATAAGTATGATATTTCATGCTGAGAGTATGAGACAAATAGTCACCAAAACCTGATTGCTTACATATTAGAACTGTAGAATGTCAAGGCCAAATACCTTGACATAGATCAGAGAGTTTCATATCAAGGTAGGTCTGGAAACCTAAGGTGGGCATCTTGTTTATTTGATCAAATTTCTAGGACAAAATTCTTAATAAGGTGGTAGTGTTGTCACACCCTAATCTTTAGAATCTATATAAGTATATATTAAATATGTCTATGAAACCTTGATAGGTTAAGCTTAATACATATAGGCCCATGTATGGAGCATTTCATTATAATTGAGCCCACTTGAATATTGTTGGAATCTTAGGTATAAATTAGTATTTACTACATTATAAATAGTTTTTGGATCCATATGGATTTAGGGTTGATTGATATAAGGAACATGGAATTTTGCACAATTTGGTCAATTTTGAGGGTTTTTAGTATTATAAAATAATTTTGGGAATAATATGTTGTCCGTTAGGATATTATTAGTCATTGGATCAAATTTGACATAGTTTGAAATATTTGTTGATTCAATTTGATCTTTGTATAGTTGAACTAGTAGGATCATGTCATCACATTATGGATATAATGGATTTTGGTACATGTTATCATAGTGCATTTGGTCTCAAGAAATTGCCTAAAGAAATAGGATAGTTAGATGATGTTATATCCAATATTGTGAGATCTTTGTAATTATAGTGTAATGTAGAGAAAATATGAATGAAAAATCTAATAAAGTTCAAAAATGCTAAGTGACAAAACCAAAGTATCAAACACTCTTTAGTGTGGAATAGAACCAGAACGTGAGAGTTATCCCCTTGCTTTAGTTGTAAGGTAACTAGAGGCACTCCCTTTGGGACTAGTACAACTCGGATCTCATGCAAAAAAGACCATATTATAAGTCAGGAAGGGATATGACAAGTCTATATCTTACAGTTCATGTTTACAAAATTGAACTTGGATCAAAGACATATTTGAAGTCCAATTTGGACTAGAATACCAAAGGAAGTTGGAAGATAGACCAAGGAAGGCCTAACATATAAATATAGGTTATATAGTACCCATTAAACAAATTAACCTTCAGCCGATTGTTTGGTACATCTCCAAGTTGAAAATCAGTGGACCAATTTTCTCAACCATGAGTCTATTGACTGAAATCCCATTCTATCAATTGGATCATATATCAACCTATACATATTTCAAACCATTATAATATAAAATTTACAAGCAATATAGGAACATATTATTACTACCCAAATAGCTTGAATAAGTTGGAGAAAAAATTTAACATGTAAGTGATCAATGTTACCATGACCATGTAGTCCCTTTGTTCCATATATATAGATTGAACCCGAGGCTTGAAATCAACATACTCTTAATATTCAATGTATGTTTATTGATCTAGAATATATATTGAGATATAGTGAGCTCAACATCCAATATTGACTCACATGAACGTCATCATGTGCTTCATAATTTCACTTATACAATTGCATTGATATCACTTTAATAGGAGGGACATACCATATACGCCATTCAAACTAATCCATATATGTCACAACACACCCAATCACTACATATTTGGAAACCCTTACTTCGATCTACATTGATCAGGGTTAGAGTTAAATAAATTACATATGATCACTATAATGACTTCAAGTTTAAGGATCACAATCACCACTATCACATTGAGATATGATTCTAACCACCATAGGATGGCTTTCATGTATCATTATTAAGGTGCGTTAGATTGATACACTTGCTTTCCAATAAGCAATCATGAACTTAACTTGATATCTAATGTCATGACTACTAAGGCATAGTCATCAACCATCATGCATACCTGTCTTATGCATTATTATTCTCCACTAATAATTCCACAATAACATATGACTAGGGACAATATAATAATGAATGCTATGAAGTATACATATGATCTCATGTTAAAGTTCTCAACCTAAAAGTCATATGTTGTCAAGCCAAACTTTCTTAGGATCTTATTACATTTGATCATTATCTCATTTTGAAACAAACATAATTTGTATAATTGCCTTTTATTTATTATCAAATAAAATACAAAATAACCCAATACAATCATCATATGACTATCTCTCAAGGAAAATGCACCAGTATGTCCCACTTGCACCAGATACAATCAATGATGGATCGAATCCCAAGAGATATTGCATGACTATCATGTTTCTATTGTGATAATGATTTCATTAAGGGATAAACAACATTTCATTTAGTCAGTACTATGAAAATATTCACATCTCCTTATTGTATAATCTCTAATATGAGATGAAAATGCAACAATATGTGCTTGGAATGTTGATGTGGTTGGGTCTCTTAGAATGTGCAATTGCCTCATTGTCGTCATGGTTTATCATACAACATTGTCAATGGTGAGAACCACCCCAAGTTCACTAATGAACTTCTTGATACACACAACACTATTTTTTATTTTGAGAAGGAGAAATATACTTGGCCTCGATTGTTGAATCACCTAATGACTCTTTCTTGGAACTCTTCAGATTTATAGCTCCACTATTGAGTCAAAACATGAATCCTAATTGTGATCACTAGTCATCTTTTTCAGTTTGGAAGCTTGCATCACTGAATCCTTTACAACTAACTCTTCCTAATAATTGTAATAGTTCTTATCAAGTACTTGAGTATATTCTTCACAGAAGTCTAGTGACCTTCATTGAGTTTTGGTTGTTATTTTCTCATCATGCTCAAAGCATACAAAAAATTAGGACATGTATATAATGTTGCACACATGAAAACAACATATGCATTTGGTACATCACTCAGGCATTCTCTCTCTTTTAAAGAGTTGGGACATTGATCTCTTAGAGAGATACTCCATGTAACATGTGCAACTTCCATATATTAGGATCCTACATGTTAAACCTCTTCAACATATTGTCAATGTATTGTATTTTGACCTAGAATTAGAATCCTTCTATATCTATCTCAATAGATATTGATTCCTAAAACATGGGAGACTTTGCCTATAACTAAGTATATGGTAAAGGTATTGATGAAATATTGATAGGTTGAGCATGAGACATATGGTCCCATGATGAAGCATTTAACCTAAATTGAGCCCATTTACATAATAGTCAAACCTTAGGGGTAAAGTTCTAATTTGACCACATCATAAAGTGATTTTGGACCCAAATGAAATTATGGTTGATTGATATGAGGAAGAAGGACTTTCGTACAATTAATTCATTTTGAGGTCTGATAATATTTAAAAATAATTTTGGCAATAATTTGATGTCCACTAGGATACAATTAGATAGTGATTCAAATTTCATATAGGTTGCAATAATTTTCATGATTCAATTTTATAATTATGTAGTTGGACCTTTAGGACCATGTTGATCACACCATGAGAATTTTATTACATTTATGAGATTGAATTGGGTCTCAAGGAATTTCCTGAAGAAACATGATAGTTAGATGATGGTATACCAAAGATTGAGGGATGCTTGGGGTTAGTGTGTAAATCGGAGAAATATATGAGAGAAAACTTAAGATAATAACCTATATACCTAGAAAGTTCCTATTTAGTTTGTGGCATTACACATAGGATAAGAATTTGATTCTACTATTTGGTTTACTGGAAGGGACTAGAATAGGTTGAAAAATAAGGCATGATAGGATAGTATACAATGTAACATGGGATGAAGGATTACCATCCCATGTTTGGATGCAACACTAAGAAGGACTTGCTTTTTGAGAGGTACTTAGAATAGAGACATGACCATTGGATAGTGACAAAGATTATTGCTGATTGCTCACTGTGTTACCCTTCAACCAATATATATTTTACATATGATTGTTCTTAGATCCGAAATCACCACTAGGCTCGTGGTAGCATCCATTTGTGATAAATTAAAAAACTCAATAGTACTAAACAACATATGGAAAGTAGGTACAAGATGTCTCTTTTGTTTCTCTGTTGGAGATGTTGCGAAAGTCGTGATAATTGACAACAAAGAGTTTGCAACAAGGGTAGTTTACTTATTTCATTATTTTCTAGTGAAGAAAAGAGGGACCAACAACAAAAAAGTGAGGCGATGACATAGAAATAGAGAAAGGAAGATAACCATTTTTTTGCGAAACCTACCAAATTAAAACCAATAGAAATCACTAGGAGGGAAGGGTCGTCAGTCAGGCATCAATTGTTGCAATCAGGTAGTCTCCAGTCTGGCAATGTTAGTTGCAGGAGATGGGAGTCAAGGTGAAGACTTCGAGAGTTGGGCATCAGGAGTCCATGTGCAGACTCAAAGAGTAGGGCATCACACAGAGGGACTATGCTACTCTCATAGGGGGGTGCATAACATGGTACTCCTACTAGGATAGGATTTCTATTTCAATATATGTGATGTCCTGATGTAGACTTTCATCAAAACAAATGTTAAATTGCACATATCAAGGAGATCCGAATGTTGAACTATACATACTGCAAAACAAACATGACCTTAAAGTTACCTTGTTTGGTTCAGTGAAAAGGATAGACATTAGGTATGAAAAGAAATGAATAGAAAGGTACATATATGAGATGGGATACCAATTTTATCATCCTATATTAGGATGCAACCATTGATAAGATTTGCAATAATGTCAATTTATAAACTATATTTTCCTTTTCAACCTAATCAAAATGGATTAACAAACTCTTTAAAACATTGCATTCTTTGCGGAAAGGGGAGAAAATACAAACACAGATGAGGAACTTTGGTTCACATTTCTCACCACTAAGTTTATGCACTACCACATGCTATATATATGGTAGTACCCTAAAATATTTTTTCAGAAGAACTTGAAGTGGATACATAAACTACATACAAGTACATACATACACATGTACCCATGTATGCACATGTGCTGTACCTTGCACAGATGATCTCTGGCATGAGACTTGAGGGTCATGTGTTATAGGAATTATTTTCAATCTTTGAACTTTTTTAACACAAGAAGATAACTACACATTAAAATTCAATCAAAATTGTTCTACTCTCCAAAAAGACTTCACTACCAATTAGAAAAGTAACTGATTATAATATGTTTATGTTTACAAGAACATATGTGAGATTGTCATTGTATGGCATTTCTTTTCATAAGTCAAGAGACTCTGACGGTATGCTATAAATAAGGCTCCTTCGACGTTTAGGTTATTATACTCAAAGTGCTCCCTACCATATCTATTTAGGGAGAGTTTATCTCCTATATGAGAAGACACATATTCAATGGCAGAAGACGGGGGGGGGGGGGCAGCGGGACCACAACCCGCGTCAAAGTTCTAATTTTTTTTTCTTTCAAAAAACACCAATGATCCTGGTCATTAACTTACTGAATCAGTAGTTACATAGTTTTGGATGAGAAGGGGGACATTTCCCTCCTCTTTTGTGCAACAAAAGTCCCCATCTAAAGCTAGAGAGGCTGCTTCATGTGCAACTCTATTACAGGATCTAGGCACATGTGAGAAAGGGAAAAAGCTAAAATAAGAAGTTAACTAGAGAATATCTTCCACAATCAGACCCAAATGATCGAGTCTCTTGGCTGGGTTGAGTAGTGTTGATAACAGTATTATGGAGTCAGTCTCTATTATAATGTGATCGCAATCCCTACTCAAAGCCATACGAACACCTTCAAGCATCACCATGCCTTCTCCCAGGTCAACCGCCCATCCCGCTGGCCTTCTGCATCCTTTTATGATCTGCACGTCGCGCGCTGTGATCATCCCACATCACCATGCCTATAGCAGACCATGTCGGGTTTCTGGTAGTAAAGTCCACGTTCATCTTCATTGGTCTTGCCCTGGTGGCTTCCATCGCGGTTTGACAACCTACTGCGCTGGTGGAGGAATATATCTGTTCAGTAGACGAGCTTTGTCGTAGTCTTCTAAGTAGGCTGCCGTCTCCCTAATGAAGAAGTCAATGTGCTTGCCTCCTCCTTCAAAGTCCTGATGGTTCCTGTACTACCAAGTGCCCCACAAAATCTTGAGGATATCCAAGAACAATTTCTCATGTAAGTCTTTCTTCAACTCTAGAATGATCTGGCTAGGACTTAGGTGGATGCACGTCTAAATTAGGTGGCCAGCTGGGATAGTCGACCACACTCTACCCACTTCACAGCACTAAAAAAGCATATGAACTATTGAATCCCTCTCCCTATGGCACATTGGATACATCCCGTATGCATGACAATGTCTGTCGAAAAGGCGGCCCTAGGTAGCTAGACTTCCCAAACAAACTCTCCACAGAGAGTGAGACAGTTTTGGTGGCCATTTGGGATCCTAGATCAGAGACTAGATTTTATCAGCAGGGGTCAAGCGAGTAGTTATATAGTCATGTTTTCCTAACAGTCCCAACCAGTAGGCAGACCTGTTTGGGAAAATTCCCCTATTATCGGGCCACTACAAGGACGAATCCTTTGGGTTTCGAAAGCTGATGGGAGTATTCGAGATCAACCTTACAATGTCTGTGGGAAAAAAGGCCTGAACCGTAGTCACATTCCACGTATGTGTATCTAGTTCTAGCAGCTCATAGACGTACTTGGGAATCTCTGTATTGGTTACCCGAAACTCATTCAGTAGTCCGTCATAGTCATATATCCACCTATCTGACCAGATGTTGATCTCATTTCCTTTACCAACCTTCCATTTGATACCTTCTAGAATGGTAGCCTTCGCACTCCAGATGCTCCTCCAAGTATAGCTCGAGTTATGACCTCTCGAAGCTTCCAAGATAGAAGAATGTGGGAAGTACCTTGCTTTCAACACCTTAAAAGCCAGAGAATCATGTGTTTGCATCAGTCTCCATACTTGTTTAGCCAATAAAGCTTGGTTGAAAGCATGCATGTCCCGGAAACCCATCCCGCCTCCTTTTTTGGGTTTACATAAATTCACCCAACACTGCCAAGATATTTTTCTCTTTTTATCCTTTGCCCCCACCAGACACGGGCAATGCAACTCTGTATATCATCAAGAAGACCCATAGGTAGTTGGAAGATACTCATTATGTATGCCGGGATAGATTGAGAAATAGATTTAATAAGGATTTCTTTCCTTGGCTTAGACAGAAACCTTTCTTTCCAACCTTGGAGTTTCATCCATATTCTCTCTTTGATAAAATTGAACACCATGGTTTTTGATCACCCAATTGTTGTAGGTAGTCCTAGATATTTTGCATGCCTTTCAACCTCTCTGACCCCCAAAAGCTCTCTAATCGGTCCTTTCATGGTAAACGATACTCCTTTGCTATAGGCCACCTCGGTCTTCTCAAGGTTTATCTTCTGACCCGATGCTTGTTCGTATTGGCTAATCACATTAGCTAAAGTCAAGCATTCATGATGAGATGCTCGGGCAAAGAGAATACTGTCATCTGTAAAGAAAAGGTGAGAAATACGTGGTGCATGCCTGCTAACTCTCACTTCGTGTAGGAGGTTCGAGCTAACAACATGACTGAGAGCGGTAGAAAAAGCTTTTGCACAAAGAATAAAAAGGTAAGGGGAGAGAGGGTCACCCTATCACAGTCCACGGGAGGGCTTTGTTCTTCGACTTCAGTCCCCGTAGATGGCAAAACGGTGATTGACAGACATTGCACATTCTTGAATTTTCCTCCTCCACACACTCCCAAAACCCATTTTTCCTAGACAAAATCAAGGAAATCCCATTCCACTCTGTCATAGGCCTTGGTCATGTCAAGATTCAGAGCCAAGTAGCCTTTTTTTTGCCTTGGGCTCAGTCTTCATTTTGTGAAACACTTCATACGCAATGAGGGAATTATCAGTAATCATGCGTCCGGGGATAAAGGCACTTTAGTTCATAGAGATAATAGTATTCAAAAAAGATTTCAGCCTGTTAGCCAGAATCTTAGAGGCCAGCTTATATATAATGTTACACAAACTAATCGGCCTGAATTGAGATACCTCCTTAGGTGACGTAACTTTGGGAATGAGAACAATCAAAGTATAATTGTCAGGTTCAATACTAGAGTCCTCCTTCCACCAACCTTTGATATAGTTTGACACCTCTTTTCCAACCACATGCCAATATTTTTGAAAGAAAATAGGTTTCATACCATCTGGTCTCGGTGCCTTGTTTGGGTGCATTTACTTCAGGGCCATCGTGATTTCCTCATCAAAAATATCTTTTTCCAGAGCAGCATTCATGTGGTTATCAACCACACAATTTATCCCCCTAGTCATTGTGTCAAAACCTCTGGGATTACCAGACTCAAACAAGTCATGGAAATAGTCAGTACTAATGTTTTCTATCTCCTTCTCCTTTGTCTTCCATGCCCCAAATTTATCTTTCAGATCCCCAATGTTGTTTCTCTTCTTTCTCTGGGAAGATTTGTGATGGAAATAAGAAGTGTTCCTGTCTCCTTCTTTCATTTCTTTGATTCTGGCTCTTGCACACCAATAGGATTCCTCCCTCCTATGCCACTGCTCCAACTCCTTTGATAATTTAGTGCATCTAGCAAGGAATCTTGCATCGAGAAACTTTATCTGTTCCTTCTTCAATTCAGTTTCAATTTCTTTAATCTTTTTTCTCAACTCCCCAAAGTTTTGTTCAGCCCAAATCAATAACTTTTCACCACATCCTTATATTTTGTTAGCAAGGGAAGCCCAAGAGTGGCTAGCCCAAAATTCTCAAATCGTCTCCTCACACCCATTTTCCAGCAGCCACCACGGTTCCAAACAAAAATATTTCTTTTTCCTTTTCTTTTTTTCCTCCCTAGTGTCACCCGAGATAACAATCGGGGCATGATATGAACTATATATAGGAAGATGAATAACTTTGTACTCTGTGAAAAGTTGTATCCAATCTAGAGTGGCTAAACCCCTGTCAAGACATTCTTTAACTAAAGTATCCACCGCCAGCCCCCTCTTCCAGGTGTAGGGACTCCATGAGTACCCTAAATCCAAAAGTTCACATCTATCCACAGTGTATCTGAAGTTCTAAATGTATCACTCGGGTTTGGGCGGACCTCCCCATTTCTCTTCATTTGACAAAATCTCATTAAAATCACCAAAGAAGATAGTTGGTAGGTCAGGATCTCCTTTAAGCTGCCCCATAAGTTCCCAGGTGTGATGTTTATGTTGCTACTCGACCCAACCATATATAGCAATAGCCCTACATTCAGCTTTACCCTGTTCTTCTCAGACCATGCAGTCAATATGATGTTGAGATATGCTCTTGATGTCCACCTGAACGTCCCTCCACCAGAGGCCTAAACCTCCCGATAAGCCTTCTCTAGATAAGCCAATTCCATTCACGAACCCACAATCCCTTTTGACCCCATCCAACTTATTTTTATGAGCCTTGGTTTCCGAAATAAAAACCAAGTTTGGGCGCTCCCTCCAGCACCATGTGCGGAGGGCCTTTTTCCTGTCGAGTTTGCCCAGGCCTCGACAGTTCCAACTTAGATTTTTCATTGTTGTTCATGGGTCTGGTCTACGCTAGGACCCACTACTTGAGGAGTTTGAACCCAAACTTCAAAATTTGCCGCATTGATTGCCTTGATCGAACCATAGTACCTTTTTAGAAATACCAACCCTAACTCTGTGTCAATGTCCATTAGCTTAGAATCCATGTTGCGATTTCTTTTGTTACCTACCAACAGATCTGGATCGCCCCTTGCTTCCATCAGTAGTTGCTTATTTGACTGAGTTCTTCTTTTAATAATTTTTGGTTTGTACTATTTAGCCCCTTATTTCGATTCTTCGTTGGTCCTCTGCCCTTTTGAGGTTCTCTCAGGCTTCTTTTTCTTCAAGCCTTGTGTAATGACTCTGTATTTCTCCCAACCTTGCATGAAGCTAACTGCTGGAACAAGATCTACCGTAGTTTATGTTGTCATGATAGCATCTTTATCAAGATCATTAAACAGTCTACCAAACACCTGTGTCAATAACGTCGAGCCACCTCCATGTCTTGGGTCTGCCTTTTTGGAAACAATGTCTTTGGTAACTAGAACCTGTGTAGACAACACTTCTAACTCTCGTGGAGCACCTATAAAACCCATTTCTATTTGTACCTTGTCAATCTCTCTCTACCTCCTCTCCATCTCTGTTGGCAAACTATCATTAATCTGGGTCGTATGGGTGGAAATATTCTGCACCATCACCTGTTCCTAGATCTCCTCCTCAACTTCTCATCCCTGTAAGCCATGGAAAGATGCTCCTCCATGCAGCTCTCCTTTACCCTCGGTACCCTTCTCATTATTACTGCCTTCTCATATTTCCAAACCTCTTTCTTGGACATTCTTTCCATTCAGAGAATGCGTGCCAGACCTTACTCCTTGAGGACGTGGCTGGGTAAGTTTTGACGAGTCCAGTTTTGTGTGGAAGATGAGTTTTTTTTTCCAGTTCCTTCTCCATACAACTTCTCCACCATTGATAGTTTAGTTTACCTAGGGGAGGCTTTCAGCCATGGTCCCCAAGGTCTGACCTATTCCTCTAGAGTCCCATCAAGACTGCAATCACGATCTACATGCCCCAGTAGTTCGCATAGGTAGCAGAAATTTGGTAACCTCTCGTACTTACTTCCAAAGAGACAATGTTCCCCTTTCGGTCCTTTAAAAGAAGGTTTCACTTTAAAGGTCGACTGATGTCAATACTAACTCTGATTTTGGAAGAGGATTCCCATCCCAGGTCATCCCGGTCCACCTGGACAACCCGCCCAATCCTCCTTCCTATAGAAGTGATGGCCGATTCAGACTTGAACCCCAATGAGAGACCATATATTCTAGCCCAGAGGAGACACTCTGCAAATTCGACTTTCCCTGGGAGATCCGATTTTTCAACCTCCTTTGTGAGAAGCAACATGTTGTCAAAATTCCATGGCCCTCCCTCCACCACCTTATGTTTGTCCCTCCAATGCAAGAATTGAATAATGAAAACTTCCAAATCAATCTGATTGAAAACTGGTTTATTTGGCAGTGACCACACCTGTGTCAGTGTCCATTTTAGCACCTAGAAATTATATGGACGATCCGTGAGGAGTCTAGCCGTCAGCTCCAGTTCTACATGGACTTATCTTTTGCCTATCTCTTCCTCCTCGAGTTCGATGATCTCTTGTTCTTCCTCCTATAACCCTAGTCTATTCCATCTGTCAATTAACTTGTCTGTCATCATTTGAGACCTCAGCCGAAGTAAACAGCCCGCACCCTTAGACCTACAAGAGAGAAAGAAACCACTTAGGAGAGGGAAGGAACCACGCAGGAGATCGGGGTCGCCCATAGTCACCTCCCTAGTCACGAGACACACTAGGGTTTGCATCGGGGGAGATTAAATTTCCTGCATATCCTATTCCCATTTAAAGCCCACTACAAACCAGTCTCCGATTCTAATGTAGAAACACAAAAATCTTATAAATAAGATATTATATCTTAACTAACTATCACGCAAGGGCCGCAACATGGTCAAGTTTACCTATTAGATTTCTCATTCCTCATGATCCCATCTCACCATCTCTAGCATTCATCATTACCGTGTAGACCGCGTGATGAGTTTCCCTATTCCCCGAAGACTACCGATGGCAATGCCCAGTCAGCCAGAGGCCACAACCAACACTTTGTGTGACTGACCGACCAACACTCCTGATAAAATTTATGAAACACCGGCACCTAGACAATCTTGCAGCCTGTTTGTACTTGTGAAATTTCTGATCTGTGGCACATCAACGTCATATTAATTTCCTTCAACAAATCAATGCATTGACAGATATTCTTTTTTTATATGGGTATGTTCATTCTCTGAATCTAGAACTTACCAATATGAGCAATTTTTGCTAGTCACATACATTTGGTGCAATTATTTTGACTTAACTGTAGCAACAGTGTTACCAACTGGGGTTCGACAGAGGGCGGGGCAGTGACGAAAAACCGTCGGAGGAGGATTCTCCCAACTGACCCGAGTCTTGCAAGAGCAAGGAAGGTGGTTGCATGCAGCTGGATTCAAATCAAGAAAATGATTATGAGTTTCATTGTTTAAGGATATATATACATGGTGCCCCCTCTATGGGTTACACTCTAGTCACACACAATGCGCGTGATACAAATATGATGGATTGCTATTCTTATCCTTTATTCTAATCATTTGCTTCAATGGCCACCTATGGTTCCTTTTTCTACACCGGTACGACCAGTGATAGTGGCACAAACATGATCCTGCCACTAGCCATGTTCCCATGTGTATCAGTTCCCTCCTAGACCTAAGATACATCCACACCATTGTGGTCTGTCCATGTCAGAAAGTTTGTCTGGGGCTCAGTGTAGGGAATTCATGTTGCCTGCGCCGATCGATGATTCACCCATGAGTTAAGAACTTCAGTTGAGGTCGATCGACCAGTATTTGGTCTGGGAAATGCTCGACACCTGGAGAAGGAGGCCAATACTATGGAAGAGTAGTTGGTTCTTCCGGTGTTGCATTTCCTATCTTGGCCTTCAGTTGGCTGATGTGGAAGACTGGATGGATGCGGGAGTGGGTGGGCAACTGTAGCTTGAAAGTGACTTTCCCAATCCTCTCTGTGATTTGGAATGGGCCAAAGAACTTGAGGGTGAGTATGTTAGTCATGCAGACTGCCACAATAACTTGGAGGTGAGGTTGGAGACGAATATAAACCCAATCCTCTGTGGCAAAGGTGCAGTCCAAACGATGTTTATCATCTTGTTGATTCGTCTGAGTTTGGGCTCGTCACAAGTTGGCTTTGATCTAGGCTAATTGAAGATTTCTTGCTTAGAGCATATCATCAACTTCCTATGACCGGGATGAGCAACTCTTCACATAATGAAGGAGGGATGGAGGTGGTCTGCCATAAAGGATTTCAAATGGAGAATACTCGGTGGTCAAGTGCCAATTGGTATTATAGTTGTATTCATCCCATGGAATCCAACTTATCCACTCCTTGGGACAACTAGAACAATAGTAGTGCAAGTACGTCTCTAAAGTTATATTGATGACCTCTGCCCATCGATCTGTTTGTGGGTGGTAAGGGGTGGAGAAGGTGAGGCGGGTGCTGAGGTGTTTGAACAACTCTTTGAAGAATGCATACTAGAAAGCAAGGTCCCGATCACAAACGATTGATTTGGGAATGTAGTGGATCTTGACTATATTGTTGATGAATTGGCTTGCTACTGTTGCCACAGTGTATGGGTGGCACAAGAGAAGGAAGTGTGCATATTTAGATAACCGATCAAAGTTCCTTTAACTGGTGGTAAACCTTCTATGAAGTCCATAGAAATGTCGTCCTACACCAATTCTGGAATTGTAAGTGGTTGAAGAAGCCCCTTCGGAGCTGTATTATCCGTTTTGTGCCGTTGGCAGATGTCACATTCCTTGATATGGTTACAGATCACACTACACATGTTTGGCCAATAGTTGTCCTGTCAGATGCGTTGATATGTCTTATCGTAGCTGGCATGGCCTGCAACTGCGTTGCTGTGGTTGTCTGTGAGAATGCTGGGAATGAGTTCTGAGTGTGGTCTTAGGTAGATGCGTCCCCATTAGAATATAACACCCGATTATGTTGTGTAATGGATGGATCTAACTTCCTTGCCTTCAATTCTTTGTGTAAATGGCAGAGGTTCTCCAATGATGTAGCTTCTTGTTGGAGAACGGTGACCCAATTGGGTTGGAGTTGTGTCACTTCCAAGACCTATTGGTCTACCAGGCAGAGAGATAGAGCGTTGATCGCTCTGTTGGTGCTACCCGACTTGTACTCCACCTTGAAGTTGAAACCCAGAAGATTGAGTAGCCATTTTTGTTGTGTGATGGCGTGTGAATTTTCTGCTCGAGTAAGAACTTGAGGTTGTGGTGATCTATTCAAATAATGAAACTAGTCCCCAAGAGGTATTGTTGTGAGGATTTTGTCTCTTATCCTAATTGGATAAGAAATAATATCTAACAATATGAGGAAAGTGCAATTAATGTTAGACTTGGAGTCCAAGACATTATTTCCTTATCCTTTTATATTGTCGTTCCTAATCCCTATAGAATTGTCATATCTTCTTGTATTCTCTAACCGGGAGTCCCTATCTATAAATAGGGATAGACACCGATGGATATGGTGTGCCAAAGAGCACCGATGTGTGGGGGTTCCAACGTGTGGTAACTTCGGGTGTGCCAACGTAGGACAACATCATGTGTCAAAATGGAAATCCACAAAGGATAGCCAAATAGGGGAGAGAATGAGAGTGAGTTACAGAATTTTATTGTGGGCACGAGATTGTGAGGGAGCAAAAATCCTTGTAATCTTCTTGGAGTTGCTTAATAGAATTCTGCGGTCTTCTTCGCCAATCATGTTCTCCACTTGGTTATTTATTTGGTGGTTATTGGCTTTGTCAACGTGGGCGGTCGTGACTTTTATTGTGCATGCTTGAGCTGTATCTCGTGTGGTATTTTTCTTGGGCTTGAAGCTTCTGCAAATCTCTTCAAGTGGTATCAGAGAAGGATTCATGCGAGACGATCAGAAAGCATTGGAAGCACCAAAAAGCATGACGACGTCGACAATTACCGTTGGAGGTCATCCGATAGTAAATCTTGATGGCAACATCGTTATGCAACCAGGCGGGAGCGAATCCACATGTTGTGAAATATCAATGTGAGGTGGAGTCATGCAATTCACTTGCAAGGGGCAAGCAACAACGGAGGCTACCTTGTTCTATCGACTGGTATGATGTTTTCTAACCAAAAGAGGAGTGGCTGATGAGAGGTCTACTAACTCAGAAGGTGTATATGAAGTAGTAGCATGGGTGGTGGGTTTCATGAATCCAAAAATTGCTACATGTATTCAACTCTCACAGGCATTCTGGTGTGAGATTGCAGACTCAACTGTAAATTTCAACAGATGCAGAGGCAAAGCTGTCAACTGTTGGAAAGAGGAAGTCGTGGTTGGACCGACCACACAATGTCTTCAAGTGGGTGTGACTAAAAGAAGACACAACCCTATGGTATGGGGGCTAAAGGTGTGAAGGATGCTGTTCTTTCAACTGCAGGTGGAGGTGGTGCAGTTTCTCAAACTATACAATACGATAAGCTCTCACAAGAAGGGTCTGGACAGTCATGTCTAGACACACACTCTATGCAGGCGTGCATGGTGATATGCTTCTAAAAATAGGAGCAACTTTCGAGGGCGGAAGCACAAATGAAGAACGAGAGCAGACTTTTTAGAGGAGCAACTTCAGCGGATAAGATTCAAGGTGGAGATTATTAGGATTTTGTCTCTTATCCTAATTGGATAAGAAATAATATCTAACAATATTAGGAAAGTGCAATTAATGTTAGACTTGGAGTCCAAGACATTATTTCCTCATCCTTTTGTATTGTCATTCCTAATCCCTATAGAATTGTCGTATCTTCTTATATTCTCTAGTCGGGAGTCCCTATCTATAAATAGGGATAGACACTGATGGATATGGTGTGCCAAGAAGCACCGATGTGTGGGGGTTACAACGTGTGGTAACTTTGGGTGTGCCAATGTAGGACAACATTGTGTGTCAAAACAGAAAGCCACAAAGGATAGCCAAAGAGGGGAGAGAACGAGAGTGGGTTACGTGATTCTATTGTGGGTACGAGATTATGAGGGAGTGACAATCCTTGTAATCTTCTTGGATTTTCTTAATAAAATTATGCGGTCTTCTTCACCAATCATGTTCTCTACTTAGTTATTTATTTGGTGGTTATTGGCTTTGTCGACGTGGGCGGTCGTGACTTTTATTATGCATGCTTGGGCTGTATCTCGTGTGGTATTTTTTTGGGTTTGAAGCTTCCGAAAATCTCTTCAAGTGGTATCATAGCAGGATTCATGCGAGACGATCAGAAAGCATTGGAAGCATCGAAACGCATGACGACGTCGACAAATACCATTGGAGGTCATCCAGTAGTAAATCTTGATGGCAACATCGTTATGCAACCAGGAAGGAGCGAATCCACGTGTTGTGAAATATCAATATGAGGTGGAGTCGTGCAATTCACTTGCAAGGGGCAAGCGACAACAGAGGCTACTTGGTTCTATCAACTGGTTGGATGTTTTCTAACCAAAAGAAGAGCGGATGATGAGAGGTCTACCAACTCGGAAGGTATAGATGAAGTAATAACATGGATGGCGGGTGTCATGAACCTGAAGATTGCTACATGTATTCAACTCTCACGGGTAGTCTGGTGTGAGATTGCAAACTCGACTGTAAATTTCAATAGATGTAGAGGTGAAGCTGTCAATTGTTGGAAAGAGGAAGTCATGGTTGGACCGACCACACAGTGTCTTCAAGTGGGTGTGACTAAAAGAAGACACAACCCTATGACATGGGGGCCAAAGGTGATAAGGATGCAGTTCTTTCAACTGTAGGTGGAGGTGGTGCAGTTTCTCAAACTATACAATATGATAAGCTCTCACACGAAGGGTCTGGACACACACTCCATGCAGGCGTGCATGGTGATACACTTCTGGAAACAAGAGCAGCTTTTGAGGGAGGAAGCACAGAAGAAGAATGGGAGCATACTTTTTGGAGGAGCAACTTCAGCAGATAAGATTCAAGGTGGAGATTGTTAGGATTTTGTCTCTTATCCTAATTGGATAAGAAATAATATCTAACAATATTAGGAAAGTGCAATTAATATTAGACTTGGAGTCCAAGACATTATTTCCTTATCCTTTTGTATTATCATTCCTAATCCCTATAGAATTATCACATCTTCTTGT
The DNA here is from genome assembly GCA_963693085.1 of Alisma plantago-aquatica. Taxonomy (NCBI): domain Eukaryota; kingdom Viridiplantae; phylum Streptophyta; class Magnoliopsida; order Alismatales; family Alismataceae; genus Alisma; species Alisma plantago-aquatica. The sequence goes on from OY856412.1 coordinate 1,206,546,594, forward strand.
ATTCTCTAACCGGGAGTCCCTATCTATAAATAGGGATAGACACTGATGGATATGGTGTGCCAAGGAGCATCGATGTGTGGGGGTTCCAATGTGTGGTAACTTCGGGTGTGCCAACGTAGGACAACATCGTGTGTCAAAAAGGAAAGCCACAAAGGATAGCCAAAGAGGGGAGAGAACGAGAGTGGGTTACGGGGTTCTATTGTGGGCACGAGATTATGAGGGAGCGACAATACTTGTAATCTTCTTGGAGTTGCTTAATAGAATTCTACAGTCTTCTTCACCAATCATGTTCTCTACTTAGTTATTTATTTGGTGGTTATTGGCTTTGTCGACATGGGCAGTCGTGACTTTAATTGTGCATGCTTGGGCTGTATCTCATGTGGTATTTTTTTTGGGCTTGAAGCTTCCGCAAATATCTTCAAGTGGTATCAGAGCAGGACTCATGCGAGACGATCAGAAAGCATTAGAAGCACCAAAAAGCATGACGACATCGACAACTACCATTGGAGGTCATCCGGTAGTAAATCTTGATGGCAACATCATTATGCAACCAGGCGGGAGCGAATCCACATGTTGTGAAATATCAATGTGAGGTGGAGTCGTGCAATTCACTTGCAAGGGGCAAACGACAACGAAGGCTACCTAGTTCTATCGACTTATTGGATGTTTTCTAACCAAAAGAGGAGCGGATGATGAGAGGTCTACAGACTCGGAAGGTGTAGATGAAGCAGTAGCATGGGTGGCGGGTGTCATGAACACAAAGATTGCTACATGTATTCAACTCTCACGGGCAGTCTGGTGCGAGATTGCAAACTCGACTATAAATTTTAACAAATGCAGAGGCGAAGATGTCATATGTTGGAAAGAGGAAGTCATGGTTGGACCAACCACACAGTGTCTTCAAGTGGGTGTGACTAAAAAAAGACACAAACCTATGGAATGGGGGCCAGAGGTGCGAAGGATGCAGTTCTTTCAACTGCAGGAGGATGTGGTACAGTTTCTCAAACTGTACAATATGATAAGCTCTCACACGAAGGGTCTAGACAGTCATGTCTGGACACACACTCCATGTAGGTGTGCATGGTGATACGCTTCTAGAAATAGGAGCAACTTTCGAGGGCAGAAGCACAGAAGAAGAATGGGAGCAGACTTTTTGGAGGAGCAACTTCAGCGGATAAGATTCAAGGTGGAGATTGTTAGGATTTTGTCTCTTATCCTAATTAGATAAGAAATAATATCTAACAATATTAGGAAAGTGCAATTAATGATAGACTTGGAGTCCAAGACATTATTTCCTTATCCTTTTGTATTGTCGTTTCTAATCCCTATAGAATTGTCGTATCTTCTTGTATTCTCTAACTGGGAGTCCCTATCTATAAATAGGGATAGACACCGATGGATATAGTGTGCCAAGGAGTACCGATGTGTGGGGGTTCCAACGTGTGGTAACTTTAGGTGTGCCAACATAGGACAACATCGTGTGTCAAAACGGAAATCCACAAAGGATAGCCAAAGAGGGGAGAGAACGAGAGTGGGTTACGGGATTCTATTATGGGCACATGATTGTGAGGGTGCGACAATCCTTGTAATCTTCTTGGAGTTGCTTAATAGAATTTTGCGGTCTTCTTTGCCAATCATGTTCTCTACTTGGTTATTTATTTGGTGGTTATTGGCTTTTTCGACATGGGCGGTCGTGACTTTTATTGTGCATGCTTGGGATGTATCTCGTGTGGTATTTTTCTTGGGCTTGAAGCTTCTGCAAATCTCTTCAATTGTCTCCACTTCCCGATGACAACTGTGAGGGATAAGAGTTCCCTTTTGTATGTGGAGTTGGCTTCTTAGCGTCTGACAATTGCGCACTAAAATAGGCAATTGGATGATTGTTTTGCATCAAAACACTGTCGATTTCTCTTCCAGACACATCACACTCGATGATGAAGGGTTTGTTGTTGTCGGGAAGGGCGATGACTGGTGGTTGGAGGAGTGCTTATTTAGAGGTGTTGAACGTCGTTGTGGCTATAGGTGACCATTGAAACGCCTCCTTCTTCAGTAGTGCAGTAAGGGGTGCTGTCATCGCCGCGTGCGTACCTGTGGATAAACTTGCGGTAGTATCCTACAAGGCCTAGGAATCCATGCAGGCCTTTTGGTGTCGTTGGTTGAGGCCATGTGCTTATTTCTGTGAGCTTTTTAGGGTTCGTTGCGACTCCTACTACCGAGACAACATGCCCGAGGTATCTGACCTTGTTACGGACCCAATAGTCCCACCTCAGCTATATGGGCAGCTAGAGAGGGCTGATATACAATAAGGGCACTCCCCCCATTGGACATGTCTTTTGGGCTGATATACTCCAAGGGCACTCCCCCCATTGGACATGTCTTTTGGGCTGATATACTCCAAGGGCACTCCCCTCATTGGACATGTCTTTTGGGGTGAATCCTTTGGGGCCTCTATCACACCTAGTGTGTGACAAGTAGACACTTGGATGGCTTGGCATGGAGGCGGCTGGTTTGTATCATATGGAGGACCAGTTGTAGGTGTTGGAGATGGTTATCCCTGCATTTACGATAAACCAGAATGTCATCAAGAAAATGAGAACGAATTTCCGCAAGAATGGTCAAAATATGTTGTTCATCAATTTTTGGAATGTGGATGAAGCATTGGATAAGCCAAATGACATTACCATATACTTGTAATGTCCTGAATGAGTGATGAAGGCTATTTTGTGGCAATCCGATGGGTGGACTAGGATTTGGTGCTAACCAGATTGGAGATCAAGTTTTAAGAAGATGACTATGCCGTGCAACTCGTCTAGGATCTTGTCAATGGACGTAATTGAAAATATGTCCTTAATTCTATTGGAATTTAAGGCTTTGTAATAGATGTACAATCGCCAACTGCTGTTAGATTTTTTTGACTAAAAAGGCTGGGGATGAGAACGAACTTGAGCTCGGTTGGATGAAACCTTGGTCCAATAGGTCTTGGACCTAGCACCTCAGTTTGAGCTTCTGAAAGTGTGGATAGCGGTAGTGAGCTCCGACCACTTCCTGTCCCTCGTCGACCAACAATTACGATGATCATGGGAGCGGATCGGAGGTAGTCCTTTTGGTTCATCAAAGACCCATAGGAATTGTTTGAGGAGGTGTGCAATGTCCTTGTTGTTGTGTTGTGGAGTAGGCTGGGTTGTGGGCATGGTAATTGGTGCGTCTCCGCTAGTGGTGCTTTTACACCCCACGAGGTCAGAGCGCACGGGATATGATATTGTGCTTTCGAAATTTATATGGTCCCACACTAACTACCTACGTCTACTAAGACACTACACCCGCAAGCGCACGGGGTCATGTCGTAGTATAGGTGAGGCGGCAAGTACGGGGTCGATCTGCGAGGATAAAGGGGGCGCTAGAGTTAGATGGCGTGAGCTACGTTCCTAGTGCAGAGAGTAAAGTTTTTAGGGTTTTAAGGTTGATTGTTGGTTGATTAAACTAAGAGAGCGAGTATGAAAAGCAATATGAAACTAAGTTATCAAAAGACTAAACTAGCAATCTAGGCGACAAACTAGCTAAACTAAGGCAAGGGCAAGATGGACTAGACTAAGCAAGCAATTAGCAACTAAAGAACTGAATTAACTACTAAACAAGATCAAAGACCTAAATTAACACTAGCTAGCAGAACTAGGCAATTAACTAAGGTAACTAAAGTAATTGAGCTACACCAGAATTAACGAGCAAGCAGGGCGATTAGGGTTTTAAGCAAGATGATTAAGGTGGGTGGGCCATTTGGGAAATGTCACTTTGATTTTAGTTGGGGGAGTTCATTAAACATGCATGGTGCTCAATTCATATCTAGATTACCAAACCAAACAACAAGGGCAATGCCATTAGAACATACCCTATACTACTAGTAGAAGACTAGGGTTAGGTGTAGTTCTAGTGAGATTGGCCAAATCTAGGTTTCTAGGGTAAGTGATAGTGGACAATTGAGGGTTGAGGGTAGAGATGGGAGTGGAGATGAAGGGGTTTAACCTCATGCCACTAGCCACTCTCGCCTTTAGAAGGCCCTATGCAATTGCATCACTCTCACTTATACTAGCCACTTAAATCTCACACTCATTTGTAGGGGGAGGGATGTGTATGTGGGAACAAATGGGGCTAGCTAGGGATCCACTAATTGGACCTGGGAGCCATTCCTAAGATTGCCACATACACCCCAATTCCTCCTAGAAATGAAGTGTCATCAAAAACCTCAAAACAAGCAATTCATACAAGAAGCACAAACCACATGCAATAAGATAGGAAAAGAGATGGAAGCAAGAAGTAATCATCATAAATATGAATTGAGTTCATTACAAGAATTTATCCCCCAACATGGTATCAAAGTAACATTTTAATCCCAAACAGCCCACCACAAGGGGGCTTAGCTAGACATAATCATGAAAACAGGAAAAGAAAGGGGTAGAAGAAGGGAAAATGCCATGAAGCTCGATGTAGTGGCCTCCTTCTTCACCTCCAAGCAGCTGCAGACGACCTCCCTCCTCCAAAGGTGAAGGGGTGCATGAAAATGGTGGAATGGATGGATAGAAACCTAGAGAAACTAGGTTTCTATGGTGGAAATGAGTGGAAAATGGATGGAAATGGGGTAGATTGCAAGGAAATGGGTGGATTGGAGCAAAGGATGCAAGCGCAGCAGCTAGGGTCGGCTAGGAGTGTGTAACCTTGAGCCCTAGAAGCAACTAGTGCTTATATAGGAGCTAGGGTTAAGTGGGGGTAGAATAGGAAAAATAGTGAAAAGTTGTTAGGTTTTGGGGTGGTAGCACGGCCGTTCTGGGCAGCACGGCCGTGCTGGGTAGGAGTGGGCACGGCCGTACTGGAGGAGAACGGTCATGTTGGCTAAGTGTTAATTCAACAGGTTGGTGGGTGAAAACGAAGGCTGGTAGCACGACCATTCTGGGCAAAACGGCCGTGTTGAGGGCTAGGTAGAACGGCCGTGCTGGGTAGCACGGCCGTGGTGGCGGAGTTGGGAGGAGGTCGTTCTGAGCAGCACGCCCGTTCCATCTTCATCTAACACGGCCGTGCTGGGCAACACGGCCGTTCTGGCTGACTTGCTTGAACTTCAATAATTTGTCGATCAACCTGTAACTTTGCTCAATTGCCAGCACGGCCGTTCCATGGCACCACGGCCGTGCTGGGGTCTTCTAACGCTAGCATGGCTTCAAACTTCGTAATTCTTGGATGTCTTTTCTTGGAGACGATTCTTGGCCATTGGAGGTAGGTTGCGGGAGACTTCAGGGCCTTCTTTGGGCCCCTCCTTGAGTGGGGGAACCCTAGAACTCCCTTTCTCTCTCTCTTCGATCTAAGTATGGTCCAAGTACCTGAAAAACAGCGCAAAGAACATCCATAAACATATTTGCAATGATAATCATGTTGGGGAGAATAACATGTAATTCTAATGCATTTGAATGTGATAAAAGTACAAAATGACACAAGATACAGCCCTAGAATAGGGTTGGATCAGTAATGAGCAAAAGGATGTCATGTTCACTAAAAAGTTGTCCTAATAACCTGTCTATGTCAAGGTTGACCTTGGGAGTGTGGAGGCCTACGAGGGAGAATGGAGGTGATGCTTCAAGGATTGAATGATGTTTTTTCTAAAGTTACATAAAGATGGGCCATACTGTACAAGGCATTATACTCCTAGAACCACGTCATAGGCATCGATGGGAAGGAGTATAAAATTTTCCACACCAGAGAAGGATTGAAATTGGATTGGGATGCTGTTGATAGTACGAGAGTATTCGACATATCCCTCACTAATAACTGTACTAGTCCCGTCACTGGGTGGACCCGATCTCTCTAATTTCTTGGGAGTACTTTTGGGTCGATGAAGTTGCGGGAACTCCCTGAGTCCAAAAGGATTGGCAATTTCTTTCCGGTGACAACACCCCACAACTTAATGGTACAGTTGCCTGTCGACCCCATGAGGGCCATGGCCGAGATGGTTGGAGTGCTCACAGAGGACTCATGTTCTTATCTTGGAGATGCATCCGATGATGATGTGGGTGATGAATTCAGCGTGGATTGCTCTGTGCTGTCGGTGCTTGGTGGATCCTCCTCTCATTTTTCTATGAGGAATATCATTGGATTCGTGTAACCGGTGGCTGGGAAGATACTTATCTAGGCTTAAAGCACATCCCCTTCATCCTACAGTCTGCTTCCTCTGCTCGTGAGAGCCGTTGGATGGGAGTGGTGGATCTTACTATTCAAAAGAAAGATGTTGTTGCTGAAAGTTGTCCCTTCTTGTCTAAGTGTTTGAGATCTTCAATTCACTTGGATCTTCTCGCAATGAGATGGTGTTCCATAGACATGTCGATGGCGTGCAACTCCAGGGTGATTTGGAGGTCCTCTCTAAGCCTGCCGAACAACAATGGGTGAGGAGATCAAACTCACACTGGTATTGGAGGAAAGACCCCATCTGGTGGAACTTGGAAAGCTTCCCCAGATGATTGGGAAGTGTTGGGTGATAACATCCAATTTTGTGGCTATTATATGTTTTATTTTATTCATATTTTCCTGCTATTTAGGAAAATTCATATCCATTTCCCTCCTGCCCTGCATATATTCTCCTTACTTTATGTTGACAAGGACAATGACATTAAATGTAGGAAATAAAAGACTGGAAGCTCCATTATTAAATGCTGAGCCATCACCGAATGACAACCGATGGCCCTTGGGAAGCCGTTGTATTACCCCTCATCAGATGTTACTTAACAACCCCTGCCGCACCACCAGATTGACAACCACAACTACCCATCACTCGTAGATGCGTCTGCGCCTACCAATCGGTGGGGCTTCGACGCTCGTCAACTGATGACGCGTCTGCGACTGATGATTAGTGACGCGCCATCGCCTATCACCCATAGACAAACCCTCAAGCATCCACAAGCGTGTATGTGCCTATCGACCGATGGCGCATATGCGCCTGACAACCGATGGAGTTTCTGCACCCATCAGCCGATGGCGTGCCTACTTCTGACACCCGATGGCTACCCTGACAGGTACCGTACTTGGACCGTTAAGCATGTGCCCCAAGGATGGGTACTTGGGAGGCTTGGGGCACAAGTAAAGGACCCCACGCCGACACCTATAAAAGGGGAACGACCATCTATGGAAGGGGGTCGTTATAAGTGGTCGTGCATGCTACCCCCAGGCGAGCACGACCGACTAAACATGGAGCTACAGAAGGAAAGAGCCACCATCGATTGATCTCTGCCACCACCGACCAATAGGAACGACGGGTGAGAGTCCATCAATCCTGACATCTAGACCTTCACCTGTCCATGCTCACCCATTCTCGGCATCCCTCCAGCGTCAGGAGAAGGAAGAAGGATAAAACAAAGGTCGGCGCACTGTTGCTTTGAGCCAGGAGCGATAAGACCAAGCCACCAGTTGAGGCCATCACATGACTACCATCGGTGTATCCCTCAGCTTCCCCCCTGCTTTAACTTTATTTTCCTTGTTTTTCCTTATTCCCTTTCCTAATGTTCTCCATGTCTACGTCCGTTCCGTTTGTAAACCTGAAATACCACTCATCATAATGAGTGGCTAAACACCTAACTTGGGTTGAGAGTAGCTACTAAGGCCCTCTCAACATGTATATACTTACACCCTTTTGAATATATATATATATATATATATATATAAGTGACATTTATCTCTATTCTCTTATTCTTGAATGCTTTGCTTGTACGCTTAGCTACCATCTCGTGATGTTTGATCGTTAGTGTCTCAAAAGAGTAGCACCAACCTTATCTAAGTGTTATGGATTAGTAAGAATGCATAAAAAATGTTGAAATACTAAAGCTAATGATCATATTGTTTGCTTTGTGGTTGTTTATTTGGCATCTCAAGAGGGAGGCAACCTCATAATCTAGATCTATTCTAAGCTCGAGAGAGGAGAGAATAGACGTATATGATGATTACTTATAATCTTACTAAGAATATACAAAAGGAGTGTGAGTATTGCATGTTGGTAAGAGATCTAAATAAGTGAAACCCGATCCAAGTTCCCTTCCATACTTTTGCTACAAATTCTTTATTTGATTTAATTCTCTTGTTTTATTTTCTTACTTTTACTTTTTATCGCTTTGTTTGGAGTATCATCGTTTCTTAGGGAACACCATCTTGATGAACCTTTTGTTTGGTGTATCTGAGTTTGAGGCTTCACGGTCTTAGCACTTACCAACCTTGTCCCTATAGTTTGACCCCGATTTACTACATCAGATTCTGTATAATAGTTGCGGGGCCCTGAGTGTCATGTTATAAATTAAAGAGTCTGACTACTCTGGATTCGCTCTGTTTTGGACGTGTGATTTAGGCCGATCACTGAGTCGTCGAAACAGATGAGGATATCCTCCACAAATTCCTCCCATGTCATATCGATATTTGATTTCTTGTACACAATGTACCTTTCCAACGCCGCCTCTCTTCTAGGTGAAGATCCACGATCTCGAGCTTTTTTTTTCATCGTCTGTCACTTCGCCCATGTCGAAGTGGTGGTTACACTGGGTTATCCAATTATTTGGTTTCTTGGTGCCATCGTAAGTCGGAAAGTTAAATTTCTAGTACTTCCTATAGTGGTTCTTACCACAAGAGTTGTTGGAGCGGCGGTGGTGAGCGCGCGCGTTCCTCATCGTCTTTGTCTTTGTTCTTTCCTCTGGTGTCGACGTACAGGCTGAGCTCTTGGAGTTCCTTATGGATGTTCTCAAAGGTTGCTTCATGAGCCTCGAGCATTTGGTTTTGACAAGCATGAAATCATGAATGTTAGCGAACTGATTGTCTGCGTTTCTCATGGTGGTTGTTGTTGGGTGGAGGGTGGCAGGGGCAGAACCAAATATTTAGAATAGGGGGGCTGAATTGTATCTATTACCCATTAGTTATAATAGGGGGGCTGAGTCTAAGATAATAGTGATTTTTTTTGAAAAAAATTACATTGAGTGGGATTTGAACCCGAGTCTACAAACTCTAAAGACACTGCAATTTACAGTTCGGCTACGCATTTTTGCTTGTTTAGTATGCGCAAAACTGTTATATGTACTATTACTTCTTATCATATAGATATACATATATGTATACCTTTACATTTTAGTTGTTGGGGGGGGGGGCTCAAGCCCCGGCAGCCCCCTGGTAACTGGTTGCGCCCCTGGAGTGTGGTATGGAAATGGCAGGAGGGCTGGTGTTGTTGTGGGAAGTGAAGGTGGAGTTGTCGGCTCTAGTACCAGATTGTTACCATCGGTGGTTCGACGGAGGGTGGGGTGGAGACCGCGACCCGTCAGAGGAGGTTGAACCGGGTCTTGCAAGAGCAAGGAAGGTGGTTGTACGCAGATGGATTCAGATCAGGAAGATGATCGTGAGCACCATTGCTCAAGGATCTCTATACACCGTGCCCCCTCTATGGGTTACACCCTAGTCACACGTAATGCGCATTAAGCAAATCTGACAGATTTCTATTCTTATCCTCTATTCTAATCATTTGCTCCAATGACCACATGATGTTCCTTCTGCTATGTCGGTACGACCGGTGATCAGTGGCGCAACCACGTTCAGGCCTGGGTAGGCAAGTGCCCGACCCAGTTCCTACATTTGTATGCGATTTGATACATATATGAACCAGATTTTTTGAGAAACTATTAGTTGTGCCCTATCTCAGATGACCGCCAACACATTTACATTGATGATGCCCCCCTTATGCAGATTTTCTAGCTTCGCCACTGCCGGTGATAGTGGCACATATGTGATCCCGCCACTAGCCATGTTCCCGTGTGTATCAATTAGCAAACAAATTCAAGTCGATTTCATCTAAGGCCTTGTTTGGTATGGTGTAAGACCGAAAGAGTAAGTTGGAGCTTCAGGAATTCAGGCAACATTTTTATTTGGTTACAGAAATGGAAAAGGAATTCACAAATTTGCTACCCCACCTGGCGTGACTTTGCCCAGAAATCAAGGAGTTTGTATCGCATTGTGAATGGACACGGTACATAGCTGAAAAGGTAGAACATTTCCGGGAACAGACATACAATGCATAAATATGATGCCCACTGCTCTTAACCAAATAATGTCAAAGAAAATCATCACGTGGACCCTGCACCTAACCAAACATAGTACCTATTTATTAAAATCCATCTTTTTAAACTTTGTGTTTAAGAAAACATATAACTACATCTCGGTACACACTAGAAAATAGGGCCTAACTCATTCCCACTTACATATATGTACCTCCGACCACTATAAAACCCCTCCCTAGACGCCATGCTTGGGGTTCCAAATTTTTGGGTTAACATTGACGAGCCTGGTATATAATATCACTTAATGAAGAGATTTGTGGAAACTTTAAGCCCAAGAAAAACACCATAGGAGATACAACCCAAACATACACAATAAAAGTTACGACTGACCACGTCGACAAAGACAATAATTACCAAATAAATAACCAAGCACAGAACATGGTTGGCGAAAAAGACCACAAAATTCTACTAAATAACTTCAAAAAGATTACAAGGACTGTTGCTCCCTCACAATCACTTGCCTACAATAGAATCTCGTAACCCACTCTCGTTCTCTCCCCTCTTTGGCTATCCTTTGTGGCTTCCCGTCTTTGGCGCATGATGTTGTCCTACGCTGGCACATCCAAAGCTACCACACATTGGTACCCCACACATCGGCACATTGTATTCCACCGGTGTCTACCCCTATTTATAGATAGGAAACTCCCGGTCAGACAATATGAGAGTATCACCATGCACGCCTGCATGGAGTACGTGTCCAGGCTTAGTAGCCCGAACATTCACGTGAGAGCTCATCAAGATGTACAATTTAGGAATCTGCACCGCCTCCACCTACGCTTGAAAGAATTGCATCTTTCGCACGTTTGGGCCCCATGTCATAGGGTTGTGTCTTCTTTTATCCATGCCTACTTGAAGACACCGTGTAGTCGGTCCAACCATGACTTCCTCCTTCCAACAGTTGACAGCTTCACCTCTGCACCTGTTGAAGTTTGCAGCCGAGTTTGCAATCTACACCAAACTACCTGTAAGAGTTGAATACTTGTAGCAATCTTCGGGTTCATGAGGCCTAACACCCATGCTATTTCTTCATCGACACCTTCCATGTTGGTAGACCTCTCGTCAGTCTCTCCTCTTTTGGTTAGAAAAAATCCAACCAGTTGATAGAATATGTAGCCTCCATTGTCGCTTGTCCCTTGCAAGTGAGTTGCATGACTCCACCTCGCGTTGATATTTCACAACGCGTGGATTCACTCCTGCCTGGTTGCATAATAAATTTTCCATCAAGATTTACTACCGGATGGTCCCCAACAGTAGTTGTCGATGTCGTCATGCTTCTATGTGCCCTCGATGCTTTTTGATCGTGTCGTATGAACCCTTCTCTGTTACCACATGAAGAGATTTGTGGAAGCTTCAAGCCTAAGAAAAAAACCACACAAGATACATCCCAAGCATGCATAATAAAAGTTACGACTACCCACATTGACAAAGACAATAATCACCAAATAAACAACCAAGCACAGAACATGGTCGACGAAGAAGATCACAAAATTCTATTAAACAACTTCAAAAAGATTAGAAGGATTTTCACTCCCTCACAATCCCTTACCCACAATAGAATCCCGTAAACAACTCTCGTTCTCTCCCCTCTTTGTCTATCCTTTGTGGCTTCCCGTCTTTGGCGCACGATGTTGTCCTACGCTGGCACACCCGAAGCTACCACACATTAGAACTCAACACATTAGCACATCATATTCCAATGGTGTCTACCCTTGTCAGAGCCGTTGGACACATTTTAGAGGCCCCGGGGTGAAGATAAAAATGGGTCCTCTGTATACTCTTATTTAACAAATTTAGTTAAACACAAGTTTAGTCATAATTGTCAAAACTGTCATATAAAAAAATAAAACATGTTCTTACAAATGAAACTAAAAAGAACATAAAAATTAAATATAGATATCTCCTTATCAAACTTCATTCATCATATAAAACGACTTCTACGAGCCTTTCTAGATGCAAAATCTTGAATATCAGTATCAACATCAATATTTTTCAACATATCCTTCTCAATGTATAACATTGCCAAACCGTTCAATCTTTCTTGAGACATTGATGATCTAAGATAGTTTTCTAGCAACTTTAGCTTGGAAAAACTCCTTTCTTCAGACGCTACTGTCACTGGTATTGTCAATAAAATACAATAAGCAATTGAAATATGAGGGAAACAATCTACATCTTTCACAAATTCAAGAACTTCAATAGCTAACTTTTACTCTTCTGGCAAACTCATCTACAACACTTTCAACTCAGAAAAAAGTCATCCAAGTTTATGTTTGATGAACTTTCATGAGAAAAAGTAGCATAAAACTTAGTTCAACATGCCTTTAGGGTAGCTTCACCCAATGATTTTAAAATCTCTGAGTTATATAGGAATCCAAAAGTATCATCAAATATCTAGCACAAATCTCTTCTTCAAAGAAGACATTGCCATATCCACAACTACTAGAAAGTAATTCACTCGAAAAAACTCTTTCTCTGATTGAATAATATCATCATCATCATCATCATTCTCATCAAATTTTCTTTTCCTAACAATGCGACACTTAACATGAAAAGTTGGCTCAACATTCATTTCAGAGGCAATCTCAGTAGCAACAACAATACTAGAAGCAAATCCTTCATCTATGTATTTCTTAAGAAAAGACACCATATCTTTCAATAACTTAATAGTAGCATCAATGCAAATAGATTTGGATTGCAACTTCTTACTTATTGTATTTTCAATATATAAAATATCATGCCAAATAACAATACCAAACAGAAACTCGAAACTCTCGATCGAGTAAACCAGACTGTTTGCTTCACTTTGTGTCTTCGCATCATCATGAGACTTTAATAATTCCAATAGAGCCAACCTGATTTGAGGAGCTTGAAATCTAATATCTTTGATACTTTTAGTATGACTCTCCCAATGAGTATTGGACAGTGATTTAACAGTCAAATATGAGACATTGTCATGCAAACACTTCCACCTTTTCGGAGAACTTGCAAATAATGTATATATGCATTGTATAATTCTAAAAAAAGAAACAACCAGAACACAAGAATGAGCCATATCACTAATAGTGAGATTAAGACAATGACAAGCACACATCATATATAACGCTCCGGGATTTACCTTGAGTAACCTCTTTTGCACACCTTGGTGTTTTCCCTTCATATTAGAACCGTTGTCATAACCTTGACCTCTCACATCCTCCATATTAAGATCAAGAGACTCAAGAGAATTTACAAGTTCATTAAAAAGCCCCAATCCAGTCTTATTATCAACTTTTAGAAACTCTAAAAAGAACTCCTATTTTTATTTTTTGATCAGACATGTTCACACATCATATAATGAGAGTCATTTGTTCTTGGTGGCTCACACCGGGAGTACAATCAAGAATTATGGAGAAATATTTAGCCCCTCTAATGATGTTCAATATAAAACTTTTAATACTGTGGTCTAAAAGAGATATCAACTCATTTTGAATTGAATGGCCAAGATAATGATGGTGAATCTCATGATCATGAATGCATCGAACATGATCTTGCATTACCAAATCAAATTCTGCAAGCATTTCAATTATCCCCAAAATGTTTTCATTTCTATCTTGGAAAAGTTTGTCATTTGATCTTTGAAAATCCAAATTACTTTTAGCAAGACACTTAACGACACACACTAATCTTAATAAAACTTGCCTCTAACACTCTTTCTCCTTTGAAATTTCTTTTTGTAATTCTTTATTAACAGTTTGCTCATTGCTAAATCTTGCTTTTAATTCATGCCAAGTGCTCATATTAGTGAGATGCTCGATGCTATTCTCATTCTCTTTGAGTCTCTCACTAACATGTTTCCAGTCTTTGAACCCATTATGAGATAGAGTACTTTTATTGTTCTCAAACTTGAACAACTTATAATAAAAACAATAAATTTTATCAACATGTTTTGAGTAAACTAGCCACTTCTATCACAAGTCTCTCCATTGCTCAATTTTTGAGAATAATAAGCATATGAGAAGTGCCTCTTATTTTCATCTAAAGGAAACACAAGATTTTCAGTTATCTTTTAGGACCTTTTTTAATTAAAATATCCATAACTTTGTTGTCAATATTATTCCAATTTAAGGAATCATAAATATCAAAAGGAGGGAGAAGTTGTTCAACACCATCTAAGTTGCCAACATTTAAATAAGTGATGTCAGTATCATCCTCAACCTCATCAGCATTTTCATTCCCAATTATATTTTTGGCTTCTATAGTAACATGATCATCATCATTGACTTTTTTATTAGATTGATCATGATTATTAACATCTTCATAAGTTTGTGGGATAATGGAAATAAATTTATCAAGTGCACCTTTCTGAGTAGCTAGAAATTGCTCATCTTCCTTCTTCTTTCTTCTTTTCTTACTTCCGGATAGATATTTTTTTTAGAGACATGTTGAGTAAATGGTATGGATGGTCTTTTCGGGAGAAGAGCAGGGATCCTTCTCGGTTCTCGCCCCACGCTTGTGGTTGTCAGCGAAAAGTTTGGCGAAAACTGCACCAACGCGACAACAAGAGGCGTCGTAGTCCTCATAGACGTCTGCGGAGTAGGAGCAGCGGAGTCTGCGGATAAGGATAACAGGAGGCGCTGAACATGCACGACGACAAGAGGCGTCGTGGACTTCTCCGGAGGAGCAACACTGCCGCTGCAACATAGTCCGCTGAACGTGAACAAGGAGAATGAATGGGAGCGAGCATCTTAACTGTCGAAGGGTTAGCAGAAGTCGCAAATGGCACAAATTGGGATTTCAAAACAACAAGATATGTTTAGAAAAATAAAATTATGGGCCCTCCTCTTTGCTGGGCCCCTGGCCATCGCCCAGGTTGGCCGACCTTGACCCCTATTTATAGATAGGGAACTCCCAGTAAGATAATACGAGAGGATATGACTATTCTATATGGATTAGGAAACGACAATACAAAAGGATAAAAAAATAATGTCATCGACTCCAAGTCTAACATTAATGTACACTTTCCTAATATTGTTAGATATTATTTCTTATCCAATTAGGACAAGAGACAAAATCATAACACTTACCTTGTTTCATTACATACACATTGTTTTTGGCCTTAATCATGAGTACCTAGGATGCGAGATCCTGTTTGAGTAGGTCGCACTACGTGGACCCCATGTAGTTATTAATCGAACATATCATGCTAGGGTGGTCTTAGAGGTAATAGTAAACCCTAACACATTATAGTGAAGCTAACATGATAAAAGTACTTCGTGGTTTTAGTTTTCATGCTTCGCTCGATCTTGTGATTTCTTTTACATTGGTAATTTGGCTGAGTTAAAATTGGTAATTCTTATTTCAATTGTACGCTTATTACTTCTACGCCTATTATATTCAAGCAATGTATTCTACCATACATGTTTCTTTTTGTAGGTGGGATAGATCAATGCAGCCTTCGATGGATCTCAATTCAGATGAATTTTGAAAGCAGTTTTTGATGTTATCTAGATCTTAGTAGAGGCCTTAACTCCAAAAGCCCACATCTGGAACATCTACGAAAAGAGATTTGGTGGTCAATCTTCCAACAATGGAATAGTATGGGTCCCATGATTTAAATGGAGATAACAATGGAATAGTTCAGATCAATTAATGAACCCCCATAGTAGACATCCTTCTATGTTTGCATTTGTAGCTTCCGGTGAAGGAAGTTAGTGTTATTGAAATTAAGGAAATAATATGTTTTCGACCGACTAGCTAGAAGACTATAAGGGGCTATTTGGGTGGAGTAATTAAAAGCGATATTGTAATTAGATTTGGTATTCTAACTACTGCATTTAACATGTCATCGTTTGGGTTGTGGTAGGAGATTTCATGACTGTCGGATTCAGAAAACCGTATTTCTACTTATGTGTAATCGACGACCGTCCTGAAGTACGTCAATATTGGCGTTATTTGGAACTGCTACGGAAGGGGTCATCCCCCACTAGCCCCTGATACCTCCTTCTCTCCTGATCTCTCTTTTCCCCCGACGATCGTTTGCTCTGGCGATCGCCTCCTCCTGTCGTCTCCTCCCCCATCTCCCTACGCCGCCACCACTACTCCTCCCTTTTCCTCCATTATTCATGTACCCAATCGCGGAACTAGGGTTCCGACGTGGTGACGCGTGGCGTAGGTGGTTCGAGATTCTAGAGTTGATCCCCCACGACCTCCTGGTTCTCTACAACCTCGTCCCTCTCGGGCCCGTCCCTGCCCTGCATTCCTTAATCATGGCCATCCTCTCCGCAAGCCATGGAGAATCAGCAACCACAACGGCTCCTTACCGGCGAATGGCGACATCGGTGGGGGCGTCACGGGTGATACCGGCGGTGTCGACCCAGGGGTCCCTCCGCCGGTTTTGCATCCACACCAGTAGGAGCCTGCGGCTGCCTGCATATCTTGATGCTCTGCGTCACCCTTGCCGCGGCAGAAAGCTGCTGGTCGTGTTGCAGGCCCAAGGGAGCACATGCCAGCCGAGCCGAATCTGCAACCAACCACATAGCATCAGTGACTGGCCTTTGCAGGTACCACCGAGGTCGTCGACGTGGGGGGCTAACGAAGCCTGCCGAGCCCTAACAGAATGGAGGGAGATACGGGTTGATAACGAATAAGCCCAGATATCTCTACAGGTTCCAATACAATACAACTTTACGGTACGGTACGACACATTGTTAGAAAAAATACAGAAGCAGCTCAATCCGCTTTGATTAAATCTGAGAAAACAAAGCAGCAGCAGCAGCAGCAGCTTCAAATGACCCTCAACCATGATGATTTATGCATTTCTTCAGCGGTTCACTCACCCTACGTACTGTTGACACGGACGGTGTGGGGATTGTCTTTGTATGATTTTCTGAATAATGAAAGAACCATATAGTTTACCACGGTGATCTTTAGGCCAGCAGATTTGCTGGTCCCGATTGTACAGGGAATTAGCTGCTCCTTAAAATCAGATTAATCAGCATACACACATCATGACTGTACCGGATTTAATCCCTGATCGTTACATTGATCAGCATACACACATCCACAGTGGTAAAATCAGGATTAGCAAATCCTTGCTCTCAATGATAAGACCCTCGAACGTCGCACCTCATTAGACTCTTGTGTAGCGAAGCTCATTGTCATCTTATTCAAATAAAGACTGGAAACATTATCTCTTCACAGTGCATGAGATCATCCCATCTACTTTGATCAAGAAGCTTAATCCATTTAAAGTTGATTAAAAGAGGGTCCCCTATGGCGGCGCAGCGCGATCTATCTCTCAGTCTCAGCCACCCACGTGAGGCAATGGCCATGGTGACAACAGCCAACATACAGCTAAGCTCGGCATATGTCAAATAAGCTTATAAAAAATGTTCAGTAGTTTCAGGGGGACAGCTTTCCGTCAAGGGCATGAATTCACACACAGTCAAAGACAAACACACGCAACATCTTTGGTGGAGTCCCGGATGTCTGTGCTTGTGCGCGCGTATTAGGCCGCGCAAAGAAAAATGAAACTATTGGATGTATTAGTTTCGTTCAACTCTCTATTAATCTTAATTTATCTCTTTTTTTCTTCTTCTAAAAACAGCAAAGAACTTTTAACGCCTAAAACGAACAGAGAAACACATATTCTAAAAGCAATACGTGAGTCATTTGTCTCGTGTTCACCTACTGCCACGAAGAAAAAGAAGCATCGCGTTACTTTCAGTAACCATGAGAAACGACTTCTAGTTTTCTATACCTGAAAGAGCAGGGTGCATGCGTACTGTTGCGGGCTGACGCCACAACGATACCCAACAGGCACGGGTTCAACATCAACCTCACAGTACCTACTGGGACTACTAGGACAACTGGACGAATTCCGCAAAATATCGATCCGTCAAAAACTGAAACTTCATCAACTTCATTCTATATGCAAGACAAACATATAAAGGAATCTTTTGAAATTGGAACACGACATTTTTGGGCATGATTTCAGAGTCATAGTATCATTTATTAGATGACGCAACAATGAAAAATTTGTCTAGAAATACTTTGACCTTTTTGTTGGTTATGTCAAATTGTAAATTTATTTTTTGGAATGTTCATTAATATCTAATACATGTACTATTTTTAACCCTTCCTAGCACAATTCTATCTATTCAAACAAGAACTGTAAGAGCTGAATTCTTATTCAGAATTGTTAGATGCTGCATTTCTTTATGACTACATAGTTACACATTTTTGATTTTATTTTTCAGGTCTTTTTCTACTTCCCATATCTATTATTTAGTGGTTATTATAAAGACTATGCTATTCTTGAATTAGGACAACATAATTCTAAGAGAGTAAATCTTATGTGCATACAATCATTGGAGGTGTTAATAAACTACGTGTGAAATCAAGGTTCTATTGAAATACATCACATTGTTAAAAAGTTGAAGATGAAAAAAAAGCACATGGTTCACATCACTAGCATGCACCTTTGAAGTTTGGTTTTCTATCTATAGAGCAACTTCTACAAACAATGGTATAAGTAATGATATGCCAATTTATGTAAATATAACATGAACATAAAGAAAATAAGGATCTCACTATTTCACGATACATAATGTTTCCACTTAAGGTGCATGTTAAAATTTCTCGTGAATAAAATTCACTTTTGAGTACTCATAAAATAATTTGTTTAATAAAAAAGAATATTAATTTTAAAGTTCAGGTGCATATTTTATGTTACATGATAGAGACAGTAGAAAGTTACGTTATCCACAAAACTAAATTAAAAGTGTGTTCTTTGTTGTTATAGTCGTCTACTATGGTGAAGACATCATTGTTATCTTATTAGTCAAACTATAATGCAACTCTTGTTATCAACAAAATTATATGATTGCTAAAACCCAATGTAACCAACAATTTATACGATCAAATGTCCATTTTAATAGGGCAGACGACATTGGCCAATACTTATCCAATGTTAAATGGCCTTTTCTACCATCCCTATGTCAATTGTTAAAAGAGCTCATCAACAAAATCTTTGTTTGGTCTCCAGACTTAGACAATCATCATGGTTCTAGAAAATCCTACAAACTATAGTTTGTGACTTGCTCAATGGAATTAGTAAATAATAGATTTCAAGACCTAAAAAAATGTATGGCTAGATGTGATGGCAAGAGAGGATGTGGCAGCACCAAGAGCTTCCATGGACATGCCCATGAAAAAATTTCAATGACCCCTTCGTGGAGGACCTCGAGATGCTAGATGAGGAGGCTAGCTCCATAGAAAACCAGTCCTAGAAGGCAATGATGTCTATGGGGGGGGGCAATCCCAAAAGAGTCCGTTGAGGAAATCATGCAAGGTAGCCAAAAATAGAGGGGGTGGTGGGACACTTTCCAATTTTAATTTATTCTAACCAGACTAATGTTTGTATTGATAAAAGTAGAGTACTCCAACAATTGTCATCAATAAAGATGTGTTCGACTTCCTATGTGTGTTGTTGAAATGTGCTATTGATGTATATGATTTATGTTATTTATGCTTCAAACCTATCATTTTCTTTTCCTTATATCTCATATCTATATTGTTTCTATTTTTCACCTATTCTCTTATCATATAAAAGAGACTGCCTTCTAATTGTTTCAGACACATCAAATAAACATTTTCATGTGGTTAGACACTTGTGTTCCACCCTAGCCTCTCCAAACCTTCTCCTCCCACCTTAACCTAACATTTTTCTCCATAGACACCACCCTTCCCCCCTCCATTTCTTCTATCCTACCTGCTACCGCTCCTACTTTTCCCTCTCTTCTACCCACCCCTACCTTCTTCCATGTTGCTTCTTCCCCCTCCCCACCTCTATTCAGTTATGACTAAATAGTTACAATCCACCCTAGCCTCTCCAACCTTTCCACTTCAACACTATCCCTACACTTCCCTCCATAGACACCACCCTTCCCCCTTCCTTTCCTTCTATCTTGCCTATCGATGCCCCTTATCTTTCCCTCTTTCTTACCCCTCCTCCTTGCCATTGCATCCCTCTCTACTTGCAATCACCATATCCCCATCCTCCCTCTTTTTTCCCTACCTTACACACCCCCTTCTTGGAAGACACCTGACCTGAGTTTCAGGGTAACTCTATTTGCTTTGGGTTGATCTTGTGATTAGAACCTTAATCTAATATTTTTATATGTATTTAGTGCTTGTGGAGAGCTTAAGTTTCAAGTCTGGGCTTGTTTGGAGGTTGTTTGTGTTTTATGTGCTAGTTTTGGTGCAAATTACAATTTACCCAAAGTAGGGGGTTGATGTGCAATTTGTAACCTCTAGAGTGTTCCTTATCTTTCTTGACATCATACAGTGGAGAGATAAGGATGTGGGCACTGTGTTTGAGCCTTGGTTGAGAGTTGGCACCCTTAGTGGTGATTAGGGTTTCTAGGTGATGAGTGTCTCGACCTAGGTGTACCTAGCGAGTTGTATCGACCTAGGTCATAACCTAGGGTTTGCTTTGGTGGGTGTCATAGTCGAGACGCCACTTTAGGTGTTAGGGTTGCAACCTAAGTGGTCTTGGGTCAATATGGTTGCCTTCTTGTAGGATGTCTCGACCCAGGGTTTGAGGAGATTCCTTGTCTCGACCATGTGGTGATGGGTGGTTCTTGTCATGGCCATGGAAAGTGATCCATGGAGGTTCGCGACCACGACCATGTTAGGTGACCATGGTGGTCGAGACCCATCCTAGAGCATATCACCATGTCTTTCATGTTGGGCTTAAGTGGTTGCATGTTGGTATTTTGAGTGGACAAGTGTCCCTTTGGTGTGCTAGAGTGTTGACACCTCACCTCTTGCCTTCTCTCTCACCTTCCACCCATATAAACCCTCATCTCTCCATGATTGTAGCCTTTTTCGGCCCGCCATGTTCTTGCTTCTCTATTTTTTTGTTTTTGGAGCTAGGTGGAGCAAGGAGATCTGACCTTGGAGTTCTTGGTGACCAACCTCTTCTTGCATGTGGTGCTTGTGGTGACCATAGCTCATCTTCAACCTTGGTAAGTGTTTATCTTTTATGATGGCGGTTCTTTTGATCTCCTACCTCCATCTCCTTCTCTTTTCTCGGCCCTAGACCATGGTTTCTCCATGGTGGTCATTTTGGAGGAAAAATCCTCATCACAATGGTCATAGACCATGTTTTGACAAGGTAGACCCAAGTTTCCCCCTCTCTCTCTTTCCTTTTTGGTTTGGCCTAGAGGTTTTTGCTTTCTTTTCTTGGGATAGCTTTGACCTTGGTACCTTCTTGTTCTTGATGTGCTCTTATGGATGAGAGTAGAGCCTTTGGTGGAGCTTCTTCAACCCTTGGATTGTATGCTTGGAGCTCTTGATCTTGGAGCTTGGAATCCTTGGTGGTGATCATATTAAGGCGGGTTATATAACACCTAACCTACTCTATTATTGCACTCTTGTATGTATGATTGTTACTATCTTCTCTATAAAAAATTCTTCCTTATCATTCTATTAGATCATGTTAGTCTCTAGAACTTGTTTGGTGGAGATATATTGCTTAGTTTGGTATAAATCCAATACCCTAATCTACATGCACCCATTTTGTAGTAGATGTGTTATGGAGGTTCTTCTCTATCTTTTAACCTTGGTCTTGGTCTCATCCATGGTGTTCATGTACCTAGGTGTTGAAGGGAGGTTAGTTTATTTTTTGGATACCCTAAGCATGGTTTTCTCTTCCTTGGAAAAGGTTCTTTCTTGGTGGTTTCTTGACCCATGACTTAGGGTTTTTGGTGATCATTTTCTTGAGCCCTTACTTCATGGTGACCATGATTTTCCCCTTAGTTTTGGTTCTATTTTGAGACCAATATGTTATCCCTTAGGGTGGTCAAGATATATTCCCCTTGATGGTCACAACCATGGTTAGTTTTGGGTTGATATGTCCCTCTTGTTGATGGGTTGGAGCTAGTGTTCTTTAGGTCATGACACTTGATGTTAGTGGACCAGTTAACTGTAGTTTTAGTTGGGTGGTTGCCCTTGTGTTTGGTTCTTGGTCTTGCCTTTGTCTTAGTCAAGACATACCCTAGTGGGAGGTTACGACCAGATGGTCTTAGGTCGTGACATGTATCTAGCTATGGTTGAGGTAGCCTTGAGGTCAAGTTCTAAGTCAAAACTTTTGTGGAAGAGGTCATGATCTATTGGTATGAGTGGTTGAGACACCATAGTGTTAGAGTTGTGACATGTATCATGTTGGGTGCTCATGACGTAGTTGTTATGTGGCAACACGTGGTGATGGTAGGTGGTTGAGAGGTATACGTGGACACTTAGCTTTGATATGTGTGATGCATATGCCATGCATAGTGTTGTTTAGATAATATCTAGACAACTCTAATTATGTTCTCTAACCCTAAAATACTCCAAGATTATGGGAGGTGATGAATCTAGGGTTGATGGTTGAACCTAGCCTTGTAAACCCTATTGGGATGAGAACGAGCCCTAAACCTAATTAATATGCAATGTAACATGCTTGTCTCTCTTTGATGGAATGGATACAATGTTATGATGTTATATTTATTGTTTATGAACTTCTAACCATGTAGGTATTATGAGTTTGATAGTCATCGCTAGTGTACGCTATGGTGACTATGATATGAAATAGGTTGAATGTGCATTCATGAGGCATGTTGACACACTTGTGACATAGGAATGATGTGAATGAATCCTATGACCTAGCAGTGGTTTATTCCTATTATGAGATGACACCTCCCATTGATGAGCTGAGGGATTGATATCCCATAGTATGTGAGTTTGGTATTAGTGATGTGGTGAATGGCAAAAAAATACTGGCATCATGTGGTGACAGTGTGACATGTTCACACCCTACACATTTATATCTTCTGGAGTGTACTATGCCCTTATCTTTGTAAAGTTTGTTATAACTTCATATGTTGTAACTTGATTGATGCTAAAAGACACTTAATTGACTTAACTAATCAAGTGTAACCTAATCATGTAGTTTTGCCCTATGCTATAAATCTGTCTCAGTGTCAGCATTTTCTAGACGGTGAAACATTCTTTCCCTTGTAAAAGCTTGGAGTTATATACTGTTGAGTACATGCATTCACAAGATTGGTTGTGGGCCATACCCTAGTAGGAGTGCAGCTGCATACCATAGCTCAGTGATTCGATGCTTATGAGGTTTTCACAGGATTGGTTGCGGGCCATACCCTAGCAGGAGTGCGGCTACGACTGTAGCTCAGTTTTACTAGCACTGTCACCTGTATTGAGGCAGGATATGACTTTACTATTTGACTATATGTTATAGGTTGTAGTTGATTGGTATGTCTCTACTATGTAATTGTGTACTAACCATGAGGTTTGGTGAGGTCGTGAATTCTGACTCTTCCATAGATCTTGTATGGCACTGATTTTGACTTAATAGTGGTCAGTTGGATTTGAGTGGTACTACTCAAATCCTCACCGCATAATAAAATACATAACCAACCTTGTATCATACTTGTTAGGATTAAATATGAGAACACTGGTTGAAGCCTTACCTTACTTTTGTACCTGCTAGTTGATAGAAGATATACATGTTCTTCTTATTCCTTTTATGATGATAAGATGTTCTGCAATCCAATTGCATTTGGTTATATGATTTAGTAATGATTATCTACTTTAGACATATCATTTACCTAAATCTACTTATCATAGATGTAGTTTAATTTTGTTCTTTAATTACCTTATCTATCTTAATATTATCATTGGTGGAGAGTTATATCTCCATGGGTTTCTCCATATCTTTTACGTGGTCATGCATGACAAGGTGGTGATCGTGCTTCTGATGCGGAGCAGCAGCCTGAAGTAGTAGTTGAGAAGGTTGGAATTGATTCTAGTCTTTTGGTGTAGAGTCCTAGAGTCATCCTTGTACACTCAGATCTTGGGGGTGTTTTTGATGTGTTTGTGGTTATGTTATCATCACAAGGTTTCTAGTATGAGTTCCTTTTGCTGTATAGTGATTGCATATGTTCATGTATATGTATATGGGACATATATGATGTGTAATAGGTTGACAACATGACATATAGGTGTTTTGTTGAGTACTTACATATTAAACATTTACACTTGTGTGCTTCTATAAAATCAGTTTTAATTTTTAGTTTTTTTCAGTAATCATCTTGTTGTTAGTGTTAATTCTATTTTTGGTTTTGAGTAATCTCACTTTGTGTGGCAGAGGGTGTCACATTTCGTTGGTATTAGAGCTTTAGGTTCAACGAGTCCACATGGACCTAGGACTAGGGTTTGTGTTTATTGTTGTGCCCTCCAGTCTATCTTATAGTGACTTCTGCGTATGCAGAAGAAGCAAAAAAGCTTAAAGATGTTTGGAGAACATAAAGAAAACACTGCTGAAAGTAGTGTTGCTGCATCAGGTGGAGGTGCAATGAACCATGCACAAGAAGATGGGGCACCTGAGGTCCCCTAGTTTGACCCAAACATGCTTGAAAATCCTACTTTCCAATCTCTTTTTGGGCAGTTCATGGCTACTATGACGCATATGGCAGATAGGATGCCTACACTTCAGCCTAGGGCACCGGTTCCCAATGGGGAATCTTTGGGTACTAGGAAGAATTTTGAGTGGATTCTCTGTGTAGGGGAAGTAGAGTATGCTAGGATGATTGATTCATCAGATAGTTATATGTGGCTTACTGATCTTGAGAAAGTCTTCAAGATCCTTAACATCCCGAAGGATGATAAGGTGAAGCATGAAATGTATCTTCTGAAGGGGAGCGTTGGCCATTGGTGGGCCGTAGAAGAAGAGAAGAGGCATGGAGTATGTAACAACCCTAACCTGGGTTATGAGGTAACCCTATTTATTTTGGCTAATAAAGTTGCTTAGAACTTTAATATAATCCTCTAAGGTGTTTTGTTATCATGTGACACACTCATGTTTCAAGTTTGGTCCTGATTGAATGTTGTTTGAGCAATTTTCCTTTATTTTGGACCAAAGTGCAATTTACCCAAATTGAGGGGCTATAATGCAAAATGTCACATTTTGAACATGCCTCATGTGTTGTAGAATAATTATTGAGATAATGATGCAAGGTGGTGGCTTGTGGAAAGCCTAAATTCCAAGTTTGAACTTATTTGAACAATGCTGGTACCTTGTGCACCAATTTTGGTACAAATTGTAATTTATCCAAAATGTGGGGTTGATATGCAAATTACCACCTCTAGAGTGTTCCTATTTCCTCTATGTATAATTTAGAGGAGAGATAATGAATGATACACCATGTTTGATTCCATTATGAATGATGGTAATCTTGGTGATGAAATGACCAAGAAAAAGGGTTGAATTTGGAAGCTTAACTTGAGTTGTATCAAGTTGAAAAGCTTATATATGAGTGCCTATCGGCCATGGAGCCCAAGGAGGTGTTCCATATCGTTTTGGGAACTCTTGGCAAATTCCATATCGTTCAAATCACCTCAAGGAGGTGAGGTATGATTGCCAATAAGTTTCCTTAGAAAAAGTGTATCGGCTTGACATAAAATAGTGATTAAACCTAGATGACTTATCCAAATGGATAAGCAATGGGCGAATTTGCATCTTTAGATGATCCTCAACCTTTTTGCATGTCAATATAAATGTTGATGCATGCATGGACACGTGTCACCCATGCATGACACGTGGCACCTACTAGCTCAAAATGTTGACACCTCATTTTTGCCTTTCTTCATGATCAACAAGTATATATACCCCTAGTTTCACCCCTTGGTGCAATTTTGCGACCCTTACCACCCTACTACCCTAAGTTATCGTGCATAGAGCTCCCATATCGTGAAGGGATGCTGTGGTATCGTGCATGGGCCTTGGGGTATCGCCCATGGAAAGACCATATCACCCAAGTAGGTGATATCAGCTATATAGGGTGATATCGGCCATAGAGTGAAGTGGTTTGACTCCAAGTAATTGCCATATCATGCAAGTGAGTATCATATAGTGAAAGAGGGGTGGCATGTCGTGCAAGAGCAAAAGGGTATCATGCATAGGCCTTGTATATCGTCTATAGCAAGTATATCGGCCATACCATGTTGATATTGCCCATAGCAAGTCGATATCAGCCAATTGAAGTGATTTTGGCCACAAGTGAGGGGGTATCGGCCATAAGCAAAGTTGTGTCTGCCAAGAGGAAGTCCATATCGCCCAAGAGTGGTAGGGTGTCGGCCAAGGAGCTAAGGAACTCAAAAATTAACCCTAAGGTAAGATATAGTTGTCTTCAAGCTTGAATTGAAGCATGGAATTAGGGTTATAATCTACCTTTCTTTTCTTCTTCACCAATTGCTTATCCTGTTTGGGTTTTGTGGAGAAAACATGCGCGGCGGAAGCAACTAAATCCACGCAAACCGTAACAGGATCTCGTCGATAACTGCGTGTTCGGAAATAGGTTTGCGGGATATACCTTATCGCGGAGCAAGTCCGGCGATGTCCCGCTTCACGACGGTGCAACGCTGCTTGTCAAACACGAATGGATCTTCTCTCCCGTTCGCTATGGCAGGTTGATCCGGTGGCGCTCCTTTGTGGTGACATAAGCTATTCGCAACACGTACAAGTGGTCGTCGACGTCCTCCGAACGCAGGCATCAAGGTGTCTGCGTCTCTGCTTCGTCCACGCGGATGGACGGAACTCCACGTCGCGCTTCTCAAGCCGGCGGGAAGGAGCGTGTCTCTGCGGCGACGTGCTAGCGGCGCGTTGCTCTCCTTTCGCTCCTAAGGATGGAGACGGCTAGGTTTTCATACGTGAGCATAAACGGTAAAACCTCTCTCTATCTTATATAGATATCGACCGTCAATCCTCCTTTAAATATGATACGAAGGGAAGTAGGGTTTCCTAAACCCATCAGTAAACAGAAACGTTGCGTTAATTAAAACGCCCGTGGATTAATTAGAATATTCCGGTATTCATTAATTAACCAAATAATCGCATTAATTGATTAATTAATATCCGACTCCATGCAATCGCTTGGGATGGCTCTACGGGCATACATATATCAACAGACTCCCACTTGCACTTAGAGCCAGTCACTCCAATATCATTCTAATCCATTACATAAACATTTTAGTAATCAATGTGATTAAGAGCAATTCCAATCAAATCCACAATTATACTCCTATTCCAACACATCCTATGCGTGTGACCTGGTAGGCTCCAAATTACGTTGGCAGTGATATATATAATCATATTATGATGTCACAAACAATGATTGGTATCTAGTAAGACTTCATTTCTACCCAAGTAATTGGAGAAGTTGGAGAACAACTTAACCTATCATTCATGATTGGTGTTATAGTGATTGTATAGTTCCTTTGTCGCTGATATCCGGATTGAACTCAAGTCATGGAATTGTTATCCTTTTCAAAGTTCAATCCATGTTCCTTGAACTAGAGCAGACTGTCTGAGATATATGTAAGCTCAATATCACATATTGATTCACATCAGCATGGCCATGCATTTCTCAGTCTCGCTTATCAAGTGGCCGGAATATCAAACTCCCATAGGAAGGACAAATTCCATCTACATCACTCACAGTCATCCCCATGTGTCACAGTGCACCCAAGCACCATCTTTATAGCAATCCTTATTCAGGACCATGGTGGATGATGTCAAAGTACACCGAACGACATGTGATAAGTGTAGCGACTTCAGGTCTAAGAACTACAATCACCACCATCATTATGAGATGTGACTCTAACTACCAATCATGGTATCCATGTGTCACTCTCAAGGTGGGTCTGTCCGATACACTGTTCTCTAACAAGTATCTATGTATTTGGTTTGATATCTCCATATCATGGATAATGAGATTCTTCCATCAACCAACATACATTCTAATCTTATGTGTTATTGATGTCTATGGATATTTCCACAATAACAACCGATTAGGGACAAAACAAGAATACATACTCTTAGCATACATATGATCTCACTGTTCAGGTCATCAACCCGAAGACATATGTCATTGAGTATATTATTCTATAGACATCTATAAGTTTTATGGTCATCTCACAATATAAAACATAAACATATAGATTGGAACTTGCCTTTATTGATATGATCAATGTAGTATACAAATCATTTACATAGTATCCCATTACAATCATCGAATGATAGTCTCTATGGGCATACATACCAACATATTTCCACTTGCACTTATACCCAATCACTCATGAATCTCAATCCAAGTGATCGAACATGTCCATCATGTTTCTGCTGTGAAAGTGCTTTTGTGAGCGGGTCAGCCACATTGCTTTCTGTAGGTACTCTGCAAATCTTCACATCTCCTCATTGTACGATCTCTCGTATGAGATGGAACTTCCGTAGAATATGTTTGGAACGTTGGTGCGATCTTGGTTCTTTAGCCTGTGCAATTGCTCCATTGTTGTCACAAAACAACTCAATTGCATCACCAGTGCTTGGAACCACTCCAAGTTCAGAAATGAACTTCTTGATCCACACAGCTTCCTTTGCAGCATTAGATGCGGCAATATATTCAGCCTCTGTTGTAGAATCCGCAACTGTCTCTTGCTTGGAACTCTTCCAGCTCACAACTCTGTTGTTCAGGCAAAACACAAATCCAGATTGCGATCTGTAGTCATCTTTGTCAGTTTGGAAGCTAGCATCGATGTAACCCTTTACCACAAGCTCTTCCTCACCGTCGTATACCAAGAATTGATCCTTAGTCCTTCTCAAGTACTTTAGGATGTTCTTTACGGCTGTCCAGTGACATTCACCTAGATCTGACTGATACCGGCTCGTCATGCTCAAAGCATACGACACATCAGGATGAGTACATAACATTGCGTACATGATAGATCCAATTGCTGATGCATATGGAATCTTACTCATGCGTGCTTTTTCATCACATGAACTAGGACACTGGGCTTTAGAGATCGTAACCCCATGGGACATGGGCAAGTTACCTCTCTTAGAACCCTCCATGCTAAACCTCTTTAGCACCTTGTCAATGTATGTGCTCTGGCTTAGGCCTAGAAGCCTTCTAGATCTATCTCTATAGATCTTGATCCCTAGTATATAGGATGCTTCGCCTAAATCCTTCATAGAGAAAGTCTTCCCTAGCCAAACTTTTACTGTCTGAAGAGTAGGGATGTCATTTCCCATCAATAGTATGTCATCCACATACAATATGAGAAATACGACTATGCTCCCACTAACCCTTTTGTAAACACAAGGTTCATCTTCATTTTGACTAAAGCCAAACTTTTTGACTACTTCATCAAAACGTAGATTCCAAATCCGAGATGCTTGCTTCAATCCATAGATTGACCTTTGTAGCTTACAAACTTTATTGGCTTCCTTTGGATCGATAAAACCCTCAGGTTGTGTCATGTACACATCCTCGAGTAAATTCCCATTAAGGAATGCTATTTTAACATCCATCTGCCAAATCTCATAGTCATGATAAGATGCAATGGCAAGCATGATCCTGATGGATTTAACCATGGCAACTGGTGAGAAGGTCTCGTCATAATCAACACCCTAAATTTGACGGAATCCTTTAGCAACCAATCTACCTTTATAGGTTTGAACATTTCCATCCATGTCATTCTTATTCTTGAAGACCCACTTGCATCCTATGGGTCTTACCCCTTCTGGTGGATCCACCAAGGTCCATACCTTGTTGGTGTACATGGATTCCATCTCAGATCTCATAGCTTCAAGCCATTTCTCAGATTCTGGTCCCTTAGTAGCTTCTAGATAGGAAATTGGCTCATCTGCTATGCCCAATTCATCACTATCTTGAGTCACGAGAAATCCAAATCTCTCAGGCTCAAGTCATGTCCTACTAGACCTACGAGGTTCCTGTGTTACATTTGGAACTTGAAATTCCACAACAACTTGTGAGTCTTCATGTTCCTTATGTACCTCCTCAGGTTCTCTGCTTTCTTGTTGGTCTCGAACTTCTTCGAGCTCTACATTCCTCCCACTAATTCCTTTGGAAATAAATTCCTTTTCAAGAAATACAGTAGTCCTAGAAACAAACACTTTGTTGTCAGTTGGTGTGTAGAAGTAGTATCCCCGAGTTTCCTTGGGGTATCCAACAAAATAGCATTTTTCAGATTTGGGTCCAAGCTTTTCAGGAAATTGTTTCCTAACATAAGCTTCACATCCCCAAATCTTTAACATAGACAAATTGGGACGATTCCCATTCCATATCTCATATGGTGTCTTTTGAACCGATTTGGAAGGTACACGGTTGAGTGTAAACGCTGCAGTTTCAAGAGCATATCCCTAGAACGATATTGGAAGTTCGGCTGAACTCATCATTGATCGTACCATGTCTAATAATGTACGATTCCTTCTTTCTGACACACCATTATGTTGTGGTGTACCAGGTGGAGTCCATTGTGATACAATACCACGGTCTCTCAGAAGGTCCTCAAACTCTTGGCTTAAGTATTCGCCACCTCGATCTGAACAGAGTGCTTTAATACTCTTACCAAGTTGCTTCTCTACTTCATTCATGAAAGTCTTGAACATTTCAAGAGTTTCTGACTTTTGT
The DNA here is from genome assembly GCA_963693085.1 of Alisma plantago-aquatica. Taxonomy (NCBI): domain Eukaryota; kingdom Viridiplantae; phylum Streptophyta; class Magnoliopsida; order Alismatales; family Alismataceae; genus Alisma; species Alisma plantago-aquatica. The sequence goes on from OY856412.1 coordinate 1,206,577,243, forward strand.
TTCATAAGATATACATAGCCATACCTACTGAGGTCATCAGTGAAGGTAATGAAGTATTGATAGCCTCCTCTAGCATTTGATCTAAAAGGTCCACATACATCAGTATGTATGAGCCCTAACAGATCACTGGCTCTCTCACTGTATCCAGTGAAAGGAGTTTTGTTCATCTTCCCTAATAAACATGCCTCACATGTCTCTAATGATTCAAAATTAAAAGAGTCTAGATAACCATCCTTATGGAGTCTAGATATGCGCTTCTCGTTTATGTGCCCAAGACGACAATGCCATAAGAATGTTTTGTTTGAGTTGTCAAGTTTTAACCTTTTAGTATTTACATTATATATGCTAGTCTCAAGTTCTAACAAGTAGATACCATAAGACATAGGGGCATTGCCATAAAAGATCTCATCTTTAGATATAGAAATAATTCCATTCTTAATGTGAAATTCAAATCCACTCTTGTCCATACAAGATACAGAAATAATATTTCTATTAATGGCATGTACGTAATAGCAATTCTCTAATTCTATTACAAGGCCCGTAGGCAAAGATAAACTAATAACTCCAACTGCAGTGGCAGCAACTCTTGCTCCATTAGCAACCCGCAGCTCGACTTGGCCCTTTCGTAAAGGCTTACTTCTTATCAGATCCTGCATATTAGAACATATGTGAGATCCACATCCGGTATCCAGTACCCATGATGAAGAAGTATTTAAGTTTATCTCAATAACGTATATACCTAAAGTGGAGATCTCTATCCCCTGCTTCTTCTTCCTCAGTTCCTCCAGGTTGAGAGGATAATTTCTTTTCCAATGTCCAGGCTGGTGACAATGGTGACAACTGCCTTCTTTGGAGATCCCACCTTTAGCTTTGAGTGCGGATGACTTTGGCTTCTGCCCGGCTTTAGAACCTTTCTTAGCCTTGCTTTTGCCTTTTGACTTTCCCTTTGCCTTGCTGATCACCATCACAGACTTGGGCTTGTCTTTCTTCATCTGTGCTTCAGCTGTCCTCAACATGCCCAACAATTCTGACAACGGCTTATCAAAATTGTTCATGTTGTAGTTCATGACAAAATGACTATATGATTCAGGAAACGATTGTAGAATCACATCAGTGGCCAACTCTTGACCTAGGGGAAATCCCAGCTTGGATAAGCTTTCCACGTACCCAATCAAGGTGAGTATATGGGTGCCAACTGAGTCTCCCTCTTTCATCTTGCTTTTGAACAAAGCTTTTGAGACATCATATCTCTCCTGTCTTGCTTGATGTTGATACATGTTCTTGAGATGTGTTACTATCTCCATGACATTCATGTTCTCATGTTGCTCTTGTAACTCATAGTTCATTGAGCACAACATCAGGCATTTGACATCGACGACATCATCAAGGTGCTTCTTGTAAGCATCCTTTTCAGCCTTGGGCGCATTTACGGCGGGCTCCTCTGGCTCTGGTGTTTCAAGGACATAGAGCTTACGCTCATGTGTGAGAACAATTCTCAGCGTCCTAAACCAGTTTTGAAAGTTGGTTCCGGTAAGTTTGTCCTTCTCAAGGACCGATTGCAATGAGAAAGTGTGAGTGTTGGTTGCTACAAAAGAAAAATTTGCATTTAGTCCAAAACATTTTGACTTGTAAAGATTTGATAAACGAGATTAATTAGGCCTTTAATTAATTACGTTCCCACTATTTTATTCAAATTGATAGCCCTCACTATCAACTCAGAAGATTGCAACGCACAACCTTCTAGTGAGCCAAGACCCAAAATAATTGGATCAATGCCCAGCCAACGCTGGCGTCAAAGACCAAATACTAAGGTAGGGAACTTTTGTCAATTGCATCATATGCAACTCTTAGATAGATGAGCATGCACAACTCCTTGTCATGATGCATCTGTGTGCCTCTAGGTACTTGATCCTATCAAGGTTCCCTAGTTAAGTCCAACCCATAAGCCAACACGATGAGTGTGCACCCTGCGGAGGCAGACCCACACACCCACCATCACACTTCCACGAGATAGACAGTGTAGCACGCGGAGGCGTACCCACACATAATCGATCAAGCTTTTCATGTGTGTTGCTTTATAGAAGGCAACTAAAACTTAATATCATTAATTGAGGGGTTTTATTAATACATATACATATCCAAACACCACATACTTATAGTATGTATCATATACTACTATATCCACAACCACAAACGATAGACATGCAATCAAAAACACAAATACATCGGTTATGGACATACTATTGTAATCCTTTGGAGCAACAAAGGATTACGGTCCACCTAGGGTCTTATGCATCTCATGCAACACCTGTGAATCAACCTGTAAGCACGTAATGATCAACATTACAATGAACAACTTCATGGATGCTTCGTGAGGTTGGAACTTGAAGTTGCTTCTTGGAATTGGATCTTCTTGTTGCTTCTCCATGGACGCTCCTTGGAGTTGGATCTTCAGGTTGCTTCTTGGAATTAGATCTTCATGGTGCTTCTCCATGGACACTCCTTGGAGTTGGATCTTCAAAGGGCCTCCTTACGTCAAGTGTACAAAAACTAAAACTAATCCTATCTCTATTACATCATGTGAGTACAAATATAAAAAGAAAGAATTAATTACACTTTGAAATAAGAGATGAGGCTCGGCATGTAAGCCGAATACTTTATACAAAGGATCCATATGTAACCATTATACATCCATAGAATTCACAAACAAACATATCCACAAGATTGACATCCACATTCATTCACAACATTCACAAAAGGGGATACTAGGCCATAACCGTGCATGCACTCACCACATAAAACAGATTTTAAAGGCGACATGTATGCTATCATAGGTATATCTACATATACGTATATACATATTAAAATTGCAGTACTTTTAATGCGAGACATTCCCCATTAAATGATTTCTTGACTCCCACACAGACTTTGCAGGATACACAGGGGTCGAGGGGAGGCCGCCCCTCGCGGGGTCTCAGGGGCAGAGCCCCTGAAAGGTCTACGGAATTTCACTTCCGTGCACTTAGGAAAATCTATATTTTCCATAGTCGACCCCGTCCAAAACGTCAAAAACAGTAGCCTGCGGCGTATGTGGAATTAGGTTTAGATTTGCACATTAACATGTTTAATTCGCATCGTATGCAACTTAAAAACAATATACAACGATTCGATCATATCGAAACTAATCCAAATACGCCGTAGATCGACGCTGCTCTGATACCACTGTTTGGGTTTTGTGGAGAAAACATGTGCGGCGGAAGCAACTAAATCCACGCAACCCGTAACATGATCTCGTCGATAACAGTGTGTTCGAAAATAGGTTTGCGGGATATACCTTATCGCGGAGCAAGTCTGGCGATGTCCCGCTGCACGACGGTGCAACACTGCTTGTCAAACACGGATGGATCTTCTCTCCCGTTCACTGTGGCAGGTTGATCCGGTGGCGCTCCTTTGCGGTGACATAAGCTGTTCGCAACACGTACAAGTGGTCGTCGACGTCCTCCGAACGCAGGCATCAAGGTGTCTGCGTCTCTACTTCGTCCACGCGAATGGACGAAACTCCACGTCGCGCTTCTCAAGCTGGCGGGAAGGAGCGTGTCTCTGCGGCGACGTGCTAGCGACGCGTTGCTCTCCTTTTGCTCCTAAGGACGACGACGGCTAGGTTTTCATACGTGAGCGTAAACGGAAAAACCTCTCTCTATCTTATATAGATATCGGCCGTCAATCCTCCTTTAAATAGGATACGAAGGAACCCATCAGTAAACAGAAACGTTGCGTTAATTAAAACGCCCGTGGATTAATTAGAATATTCCGGAATTCATTAATTAACCAAATAATTGCATTAATTGATATTTAATATCCGACTCCATGCAATCGCTTGGGATGGCTCTACGGGCATACATATACCAACATATCCATGGTGATTCCTTGTATATGAAGGAGTTGTGAATGAGCCTTGGACCTTTGATAAATTCATCTTCAACCTTAGGAACATGGATCTTTGAACCTTGAAGCTTTGAAGTGGTTCTTAAGGCAGGTTATATAACTTGAACTCAATCATGTTATTATTCATCACCTAAATTGTTGTATTTAATGATCTACCTTTAATTCCAAAATTTCCTGAAATATTTGATGAAATTATGAGTTCTAGTAGTTGCTTAGACCTGTTGACTTGAACTATAATAGTTAGAATAAAGGTCTAGAGATTGAAGATTGTGATATCACCTTATAAAAGTGATATCGGGTGCATGCACATAAGCAAGCACCTCTAACCCGATATGATGATGCACCTATTTCACTAAAATGATATGAATAGGTTTGTAAACCTTATTGAACGATATGGGGGTGTAGTATACACCTCTTTCATGATAGGAAGTCTATTATAGACTCCATGCACGATACAAGGTCAATTGTATACTTGTAAGTTGACAAGAAACCCTAAATTGGGTAGCCCGATATAAGTGAAGAGTAACAAGTGATATTGCATGATATGATCATATGATACATCATTGATACTTAGTATCATGAGGCCTACATGACCTTGTATGACATGGTTGCATGACAGGGTTGCATGATACACAACCCTAAACAATATGGTAACCCTAACCCATCATGGCTAACCCTAGATGGTGACTAGCCCGATAGGGTGATTGAATGTACTTCTAGCCCGACATGGTGATGGGTTGATACCTCATAAGTGTGATTTGTAAAATATGTTCAGCCGTGTAGTATATCTTCTTAAGGATCGAATACGAGAAACATTGCTTGATGCGCAATACAGTTATACATTCTAGTTGATAGATGTTATTTCTGTTTCTTTACATTCCTTGCAAAGTAGATAGATGAATTATAATCTACCATGGGTAGATGCAATGTTCTCCTTATGAAAGGAGATTACTTCATTCTGTTCATATAGTGAATTATCCTACTTGTTAATATAAAAAGAACCTCTGCTCAATTTATAAATGCTTAATCTGTGATAATAATATGGTCGGCGGAGAGTTATATCTCTCACTGGGACAATTACAATTGTCTCACCCCTGTGGGACCCAAAATTTTAGGTGGACCTGCACGAGGAGGTGAAGACCTTTTTGTAGAGGAAGAACAACAGTTGAGGCAACAGTGACAGCTCAGGTTGAGTGTACAGTCTGTCATGTCTTGTAGATATGAGTCATATGTGTCGTCTCTGTATTCTCAGGTCCTTGGAGTTGGTTCGTACTGGTTTTATGATCAATAAGAGATTTTGGCTTACGCGCCTTGAGGTTTTATGTTGCTCATGTATAGTTTGGTAAAGCAACTGTTATATGTTATTTTCGAGATGAGATGTACCCTATATGTACAATGTGAATAATGACGTATATAAGGTTTTGGACCTTTCAGTAAGAGTTTTCCTTGGAATGGATCTCTTTGAAAAATGGTTTTAATTTTTAGTGATTTTTGTTAATATGTTGTTTATGTTTAATTCCGCTTAATTAGTAACGATTTGATTGTCGGTCGTTACAGTTTTGGTATCAGAGTTTAAGGTTCGCTGAGTCTACAGAGACATAGGACTAAGGTGTTGAGTCTGTGTTAGTGTCCTCCAGTATATAGTGACTTCTGCTTGTGCAGAAGAAAGGGCGAAGTTTATAAATGACTGGGGAACACGAGGAATACATTGTTGAGGGCAATGTTGTTGCACCAGGAAAGGGTGCAAGGGATCAGGAAAGAGAAGAATGAATGCCTGAGAATTCCCATCATGACCCAATCAGGATAGAGAATCCTATGTTTATGCTCTTGTTGGGCAGGTTAGGACAACAATGATGCATATAGTAGACTGGATACTAGCATTACAACCTAGGTTACCAGTCCTCAATACAGAAATTTTGGGCTTTGAAAGGGTTCCTGAATGACATAGTCATGTTGGAACAGTGGAAAATGTGGGAAAGATTAACATATGGTGATAAAGTAGACTCTGCCATAAGTTTAGACAGATAGTATATTTGTGATGGCAGTACCCAAGAAGGGGCAATAAGTCGAGAATTAAGGAAATGTCATTACAATTCCAGAGACTTTTGCCTAGTGGTTCTAAAAAGCCAAAAGTAACAACATGAAATAGCTAGACTCTATGGGTTGAGTCAACCTAAAGCGGTGGATGACCGCGAGGGGTAACAATCAGATAGAGCTTTTTCATTTTGATATTCCTTCTTTTGATGTTACCTGATAATCCTAAAAAGGATTGCTGTTATGGACTTCCCTATTGATTGTCCTATGGGGACATAGGGAAGAAATGATGAGAACTAGAATTTATATTCTGTTCAGTATTCTTTTAAATGCTCTATAATTGCTCTTATCTGTGTGAAAAAGGATGAGGTATAGAAGAGATGCCTGGAGAAAATCTAGGAATGTTAAATCATGTGTTGGTTATTATACAAAAAGTAAGGAATATGATAGTAAACAAAGTGCATACTACTTAATCTCAGTACTTGTATACCCTGGCCAGGTATATAATTATTAGAGATAAGGTGAGTATGGAACTCTTAGATTGATTATCTTTCTGATTACTCTGATCAAGTAGTCATTCTGAGACAATCTAGTGAGTATAATGAAACTAGAAATATGGTATGGACATGTATATCACATCCTAAGTGCAATAAAGTGGAATCTGAGATGATCTCAGATCAATCTGTATGTATGAGGAAATGAAAAGTATAATCCTCATGATAAGAGAATGAGAACAAGGGAGATGATCCCTATCAGATAAAGCATGTGTGAATAGCAAAGATCTTTTCCCATGATGTGGAAATGGGAAATGCGATAAAATCACAAAATTCTCATGAACATGTTAGATAATAACAAAGAAAGGAATCATGACATGTAATCATCCTTATAATTCCTATGTTGATGGCAAGGAACCTAGGATGAAACATGAGTAAATGACTCATGAATAGTTGAAAGTTCAAGCAATAATCAGAGGAGATGAGAATCTCTTCTCTTTGATAAACAACCCTGGATGATGATGGGGTGATAACAGGAATATGTTCATTTGTGTTCTTTCCCTTCTGGGACATGGTAATCATGTGGGTATTATGACACTTGATGTGCATAAGTTAAAAATGTTCAATTGATGGATACTTAGAAAAGTATCAATTTGTCTTGGACTTTGGTTCCAAGATAAAGATATGTGTAACAAGTAATGTCCCAAGATGAAAGAAAGATGAGGATGTGATGTGTTTTCGACACATGTGATGGATACCAAGATAAGAAATTCTGGTATCCAAGAAGTATCAAGTGATATGGCAAAATAAAAGCATAACTCCTAATCAACTGATTTATGTGGGTTACCTGGGATGGCCAACTGTGAAATTAGTCTAGTTACATAAAATAGTATGGACATCACATGTTAGGGGTTTATGCTCCGCATAAACATAACATCGATAAGGATGTACTATTTGAAGGAACAATTGTAAAATCATTGTGGGAAAAGCTTATCAAGCTAAAAATAATTTCTTAGAATACCCCTATCTAGATCTGTTAAGGCAACTTATACATAACATCTAAAGATACCTCTAAGATAAGTTCTTCATTGATAAGTAACCTCCCCTTATTATAAGAGAATGTACAACTAATGAGATAGTTGGTACAAGTAGTAAGAAAGTTTAATGTTGTGTCAGTAGATTAGATGACACAACATATATATGACAAGACTTGTAGTCACAAGTGGGTGACAGAACATGACTCTGGTCTTTCCTTTAAAAGTAAAATGCTAAATGAGGAGTATGGGAGACTTCCCAGAATCTTGTCACATAAGGTTGTAAGTTGAGAAAGGTGACAAATCAGTAAGGTATGACACCTGAGTTAAATAAGGTATGAATGATGTTTCCCTGACTAAGAAAAGTATTACCTGACATAGAGTTGACTCTACAGTCAATAATGAAAAAGACAGTGGAATATGTGCCCTGTGTGAAAGATTCAATGATAACCCTGTGTGGAAGAACTTTGTGTTGATCAAAGTTCTATGTCATCTACATGACATTAATATGTTATGTGTAGACTTGATGGTATGACGAATGAATAATATATGTCTTCCTTTACCTGGGATTTCGGGGACGAAATCCTTGTTAGGGGTTTATAACTTGTAACAACCCTGACCTGGGTTATGAGGTAACCCTATTTATTTTGGCCAATAAAGTTTCTTAGAACTTTAATATAATCCTGTAAGGTGTTTTGTTATCATGTGACACACTCATGTTTCAAGTTTGGTCCTGATTGAATGTTGTTTGAGCAATTTTCCTTTGTTTTGGACCATAGTGCAATTTACCCAAATTGAGGGCCTATAATGCAAAATGTCACATGTTGAACATGACTCATGTGTTGTAGCATCATTATTGAGAGAATGATGCAAGGTGGTGGCTTGTTGAAAGCCTAAATTCCAAGTTTGAACTTGTTTGAACAATGCTGGTACCTTGTGCACCAATTTTGGTACAAATTGTAATTTACCCAAAAATGTGGGGTTGATATGCAAATTACCACCTATAGAGTGTTCCTATTTCCTCTATGTATCATTTAGAGGAGATATAATGAATGATACACCATGTTTGATTCCATTATGAATTATGGTAATCTTGGTGATGAAATGACTAAGAAAAAGGGTTGAATTTGGAAGCTTAACTTGAGTTGTATCAAGTTGAAAAGCTTATATATGAGTGCCTATCGGCCATGGAGCCCAAGGAGGTGTTCCATATCGTTTTGTGAACTCTTGGAAAAGTCCATATCGTTCAAAGCACCTCAAGGAGGTGAGGTATGACGGCCAACAAGTTTCCTTAGAAAAAGTGTATCAGCTTGACATAAAATAGTGATTAAACCTAGATGACTTATCCAAATGGATAAGCAATGGACGAATTTGAATCTTTAGATGATCCTCAACCTTTTTACATGTCAAGATAAATGTTTATGCATGCATGGACACGTGTCACCCATGCATGACACGCGGCACCTACTAGCTCAAAATGTTGACACCTCATTTTTGCCTTTCTTCATGATCAACAAGTATATATACCCCTAGTTTCACCCCTTGGTGCAATTTTTCGACCCTTACCACCCTCCTACCCTAAGGTATTGTGCATAGAGCTCCCATATCGTGAAGGGATGCTGTGGTATCGTGCATGGGCCTTGGGGTATCGCCCATGGTAAGACCATATCGCCCAAGTAGGTGATATCGTCTATATAGGGTGATATCGGCTATAGAGTGAAGTGTTCTGACTCCAAGTAAGTGCCATATCGTGAAAGTGAGTATCATATCATTCAAGAGGGGTGGCATGTCGTGCAAGAGCACAAGGGTATCGTGCATAGGCCTTGTATATTGTCTATAGCAAGTATATCGACCATACCATGTTGATATTGCCCATAGCAAGTCGATATCAGCCAATTGAAGTGATTTTGGCTACAAGTGAGGGGGTATCGGCCACAAGCAAAGTTGTGTCGGCCAAGAGGAAGTCCATATCGCCCAAGAGTGGTAGGGTGTCGGCCAAGGAGCTAAGGAACTCAAAACGTAACCCTAAGGTAAGATATAGTTGTCTTCAAGCTTGAATTGAAGCATGGAATTAGGGTTATAATCTACCTTTCTTTTCTTCTTCACCAATTGCTTATCCATGGTGATTCCTTGTATATGAAGGAGTTGTGAATGAGCCTTGGACCTTTGATAAAGTCATCTTCAACCTTAGGAACATGGAGCTTTGGACCTTGAAGCTTTGAAGTGGTTCTTAAGGCGGGTTATATAACTTGAACTCAATCATGTTATTATTCATCACCTATATTGTTGTATTTAATGATCTACCTTTAATTCCAAAATTTCCTAAAATAGTTGATGAAATTATGAGTTCTATTAGTTGCTTAGACCTGTTGAGTTAAACTATAATAGTTACAATAAAGGTCTAGAGCTTGAAGATTGTGATATCACCTTATAAAAGTGATATCGGGTGCATGCACATAAGCAAGTACCTCTAACCCGATATGATGATACACCTATTTCACTAAAATGATATGAATAGGTTTGTAAACCTTATTGAATGATATGGGGGTGTAGTATACACCTATTTCACGATAGGAAGTCTATTATAGACTCCATGCACAATACAAGGTCAATTGTATACTTGTAAGTTGACAAGAAACCCAAAATTGGGTAACCCGATATAAGTGAAGAGTAACAAGTGCTATTGCATGATATGATCATATGATACATCATTGATACTTAGTATCATGAGGCCTACATGACCTTGTATGACATGGTTGCACGACAGGGTTGCACGATACACAACCCTAAACAATATGGTAACCCTAACCCATCATGGCTAACCCTAGATGGTGACTAGCCCGATAGGGTGATTGAATGTACTTCTAGCCCGACATGTTGATGGGTTGATACCTCATAAGTGTGATTTGTAAAATATGTTCAGCCATGTATTATATCTGCTTAAGGATTGAATACAAGAAACATTTCTTGATGCGCAATATAGTTATACATTCTAGTTGATAGATGTTATTTATGTTTCTTTACATTCCTTGCAAAGTAGATAGATGAATTATAATCTACCATGGGTAGATGCAATGTTCTCCTTATGAAAGGAGATTACTTCATTCTGTTCATATAGTGAATTATCTTGCTTGTTAATATAAAAAGAACCTCTACCCAGTTTATAAATGCTTAATCTGTGATAATCATATGGTCGGTGGAGAGTTATATCTCTCGTTGGGACAATTACAATTGTCTCACCCCCGTGGGACCCAAATTTTTAGGTGGACGTGCACGAGGAGGTGAAGACCTTTTTGCAGAGGAAGAACAACAGTTGAGGTAGCAGTGATAGCTCAGGTTGAGTGTACTGTCTATCATGTCTTGTAGATATGAGTCCTATGTGTCGTCTCTGTACTCTTAGGTCCTTGGAGTTGGTTTGTACTGGTTTTATGATCAATAAGAGATTTTGGCTTACGTGCCTCTAGGTTTTATGTTGCTCATGTATAGTTTGGTAAAGAGACTGTTATATGTTATTCTCAAGATGAGATGTACCAGATATGTACCATGTGAATAGTGATGTATATAAGGTTTTGGACCTTTCAGTAAGAGTTTTCCTTGGAATGGATCTCTTTGAAAAATGGTTTTAATTTTTAGTGATTTTTGTTAATATGTTGTTTATGTTTAATTCCGCTTAATTAGTAATGATTTGATTGTCGGTCGTTACAGAGTAGGTTTTGGATGGGAGGAGTTTTGACATGAGTTTGTCGGTCGGTACTTCCCTCAGACCTATCTAGATGAGAAGATCCGATAGTTTGAGCGAATCATGCATGGATCCATGTCTATCAATGATTATGAGGCTAAATTTATGGAGCTTCTCTAGTTCTGTCCTTACATGGATACCATAGATGATGAGTGAATTTGGCATTTTGAGAAGGGGTTGAATTATTAGTTTTCTGCCCTGGTGGCTACTTTGGAGAATCGAGAGAGATTTGCCACGTGTATGGAGTTTGTTCGGAGGATAGAGAGATCTGTGATAGAGAAGCCAAAGACAAGTTCCCAGAAGAGGTCTGCATAGTTTTAGGGATAGTCTTTAGGAGGATTTAAGAAGTTGATGTTTTCTACACTGCCATTACCGCAGAGGTCCAGTGCACATACATAGTGGTTTTCGACTAAAGGTAGATGGTGTAGCCTTCCACTTAATGGGGCACACAACACAATGTCCTGTGTTAGTGACGGGGCCATTCAAGCCATAGTTTGAGACCAGAGCTTGCCACAAGTGTGGGAAGTAGGATAACTGAGGCGCAAATGTCCAGTGAGAGATGGAGAGGTGACCTAGCAACTGAGGCAGTGCCAACAAGGTTTGTTTAGGCAAAAATTCAGCTATGCAGGAGGAAAATGACATGGACAAGAATCATAGGTTGGGTCGTCTACTCAAGGAAGTAGTAGATGGGGTCAAAAATAGAAAATAGATAGATTCTACACCATGAGTCATCCAGAGGTGGTGGTCAACCCGCAAGTAATGACAGGTCACATGGAGTTATTCAATTCTGATTTGTCTTCTTCTTGCTTCATATCTATTTTGGTTGACCCAGGTGCAACTCACTCTTTTATCACTCATGAAATGCTTGACAGTTGTCTTTTGCATGTTAGTCATAGGAGAGATAGTTTGTTATTAGAAACTCTGTTAGTCAGTTCTACGGTGTTGTATGAGGTGTTCCATCCCCTATCCTTTCTTTTTCAGGGCACAACATTCAAGTGGATCTCATACTACTTGATATGCATGGATTTGATGTAATCCTTAGAATGGACACATTGGAGAAGTATAAAGTGGCTTGCATTGTGGTTCCGAGTGGGTGACATTTGTGGAAGGTCATAAGGTGTGGATCTTCCAAGGATATAGGAAGATTATTTTGACATGTTTATTGTTGGCGATGGTGGAATAGAAGCCATTGTGATAGGGTTGCGAGGCATTATTGGCACATGTGTTGGATACCAATGCATAGGGTTCTAGTATACAGGAGGTGCCAGTTGTCAAAGAGTTTTTGGACATGTTTCTTGAGGAGTTCCCAGGTGTCCCCCCACCCCAAGGGATTGATTTTGAGATTAATCTAGTTCCATGCATGCAACTAATAACTCAAACACCGTACAAGATGGCTCTAACTGAGATGGCAGAGTTGAAGATATAGTTGCAAGAACTACTTAACAAAGGTTTTATCAGGATGAGTAAGTCACCATGGGGTGCTCCAGTGCTGTTCATGAAGAAGAAGTACGGGTCCATGAGGCTTTGTATAGACTATAGACAATTAAACAAGGTGGCGATAAAGAACAAGTATCCCTTGACAAGGATAGATGACCTGTTCAATCGGTTGCATGGTGCGATAATGTTCTCAAAGATAGACCTGAGATTAGGGTATCATCAGATGAGGATTAAGGAGGATGACATACCTAAGTTTTCTTTTAGGATAAGGTATGGTCACTATGAGTTTGTGGTTATGTCGTTTGGGCTGACTGATGCACCGACAGTGTTCATGAATTTGATGAATAGGGTGTTCTGACTATTCCTTGATCAGTTTGTGGTGGTCTTCATAGATGACATCTTGATATACAATCGTGACAGCCATCAACATGAGCAACATATTCATTAGGCATTGACCCTATTAAGGCAACACCAACTGTATGCCAAGTTCAGCAAGTGCGAGTTCTGGCTGAATGAGGTCACTTTTCTGGGGTATGTTATCTCTACCAAGGGTGTTCGCATGGATCCCAAGAAGGTTGAGTCTATGATAGAATGGGAGCAACCGAGGACACTGACTGAAGTACACAACTTTTTGGGTTTGGCAGGCTACTGCATGATCTTCATCAAGAACTTTAGTTCCATTGCTCTACCACTGACTAAGTTGACAAGGAAGGATGTGCCATTTGTATGGGATGACAGATGTCAGTGTGCTTTTCATATGTTGAAGGAGATGTTGACAAGTGCACCACTTCTGGTCTTACCTGAGCAAGGGAAAGGATATATTGTCTTTTGTGATGCATCCAGGAATGGCTTGGGTTGTATGTTGATGCAGGACAAGCAAGTGGTTTCTTTTGCTTCTTGATATCTTAAGAAACATGAGGAGAATTACTCAACACATGACCTAGAGTTAGCTTCCATCGTCCATTCTTTGAAGATCTAGATGCACCACCTTTATGGAGAGAAGTGTCAGATCTCCACAGATTACAAGAACTTTAAGTATATCTTTTCATAGTAGGAGTTGAACATGAGGCAGCGGTGCTGGATGGAATTAATCAGAGACTACGATTGCACGATTGATTACCATCCAAGAAAGGCTAATTTTATGGAAAATGCACTGAGTATGAAGTTTTCCTCTTCACCTATGGATAGAGACTAGTTGAGTTCCTTGGTATGCTACAAGCGAGACATTTTGGTCTCCTTATGTTAGATGAATGTATGTATGGAGATGTCATTTCTAGTAGGGTTGTTGGCACAGTTGTAGGTGAATCCCATGCTAAGACAGAATATCATAGAGGAACAACATGTTGATACTGTGATACAACAAATTAGACTAGAGTTTGGTAGTGAGAAGCACGATGGATTCCACGAGGCAGATGATGGGATAATTTGTTACCATGGTAAGTCATGGTTCCTGATATTGATGATCTGAGGAAGTTGATTCTGGAGGAGGCTCACTCGTCTATGTATGCTATGCATCCATGTAGCACCAAGATGTATCACAATCTAAAAGCCATGTATTGGTGTCCTGGCTAAAGCAGGATGTAGCTGAGTTCGTTGCAAGATGTGTTGTGTGTCAGCAAGTTAAAGACGAGCACCAGAAGCCTCCAGGTACGTTGCAACCATTTCCCATTCCATGGTGGAAATGGGATCATGTGACTATGGACTTTATGGTTGGTCTGCCTAGGAAAGACAAACGTCATGATTCCATCTAGTTGATCATTGACATGTTGACCAAGTTAGCACATTTTCTTCCTGTGAAGACAACATATACATCTGAGAAATTGCCCAGATCTATGTTGATGAGATAGTGCATTTGCATGGTGTCCCAGTTACCATCATATATGATAGAGGTCCCCAGTTCATAAGTTACTTTTGGGGGAGCGACTGCACATAGCTTTGGGTATGCAGTTGAGGTTCAACATTGCTTTCCACCCACATACATATGGATAATCTGAGAGGACCATTTAGACCTTGGATGATCCACTGAGAGCTTGTGTTCTTTAGTTTTTGAGAAGTTGGGACATACACCTCTGTCTACAGAGTTTGCCTATAATAACAATTACCAGAGAAGCATCGACATGGAACCATATGATGCATTGTATGGGAAGTGTTGCCTATATAACAATTACCAGAGAATCATCGACATGGAACCATATGATGCATTGTATGGCAAGCATTGTAAGTCTCCATAGTGTTGGTATGAGACATGTGAGTATAAAATTCTTGGTCCTAAGCTTGTTTAGTAGATGACGGAAAATATGAAAGTGATTCAACAACAATTGAAGGCAACACAACACATATAGAAGTCGTATGCAAACAACCGCCATAGAACTTTGGAGTTCCAAGTGGTACACAAGGTGTACCTCAAGGTCTCTCCTTTGAAATGTGTTCTGAGGTTTAGGAAGAAGGGTACGTTGGCTCCTAGGTTTAAGGGACCTTACCCTATGGTGGCACATGTTGGGAAGGTGGCCTACAAGTTGAAGTTGCAACTTGAGTTGCATAATTTTCATCCAGTGTTCCATGTGTTTATGTTGAGAAAGTGCCATCCTGATACAGAGTTAGTGTTACATCCAATGGAGGTGGAGCTTGATGAGGATATGTCCTATGTAGAAGGTCTAGTGTTGATCCTTGACATGAGAGTGAAGAAGGTAAAGAAGAAATACATAGTGTTGGTGAAGGTTCTATGGCATCACCTTGGTGTTGAGGAAGCCACGTGGGAGCTCTAGGAAGAGATGAGGAGGAAGTACCCCTCTCTTTTCTCTTAGGATTTTGGGGACAAAATCCTTGTTAGGGGTTTATGGCTTGTAAGACCCCTGGCTCGAGTTTTGGGGTAACCCTATTTTCTTTGGCTTGATCTTGTGCTTAGAAACTTGGTCTAATCTTTTGAGATGTATTTAGGGCTTTTGGAGAGCTTAAGTTTCATGTTTGGGCTTGTTTAGAGGTTATTTGTGTTTTATGTGCTAGTTTTGGTGCAGATTGCAATTTTCCCAAAGTATGTGTTTATGTGCAATGTGTCACCTCTAGAGTGTTCCTTCTCTTTCTTGGCATCATCTGAAGGAGAGATAAAGAGGTGGGGGACTTGTTTGAGCCTTGGTTGAGAGTTGGCACCCTTAGTGGTGATTAGGCTTTCTAGGTGATGAGTGTCTCGACCTAGGTGTACCTAGTGAGTTGTCTCGACCAAGGTCCCGACATAGGGTTTTCTTTTGTGGGTTTTGTATTCAAGACACCCCTCTATGTGTTAGGGGCACAACCTAAGTGGTTTTAGGCGGTCTAGGATCGATATGTTTTCCTTCTTGTAGGATGTCGGGACCTAGGGTTTGAGGAGATCCCTTGTCTCGACCATGTGGTGATGGGTAGTTCTTATCGCGACCGTGGAAGGTGATCCATGGAGGGTCACAACCGCGACCATGTTGTGTGACCATGGTGATCAAGACCAAACCTAGAGTGTATCACCTTGTCTTGCATGTTGTGCTTAAGTGGTTGCATGTTGGTCTTTTGAGTGGACAAGTGTCCCTTTGGTATGTTAGAGTGTCGACACCTCACCTCTTTCCTTCTCTCTCACCTTCCACCTATATAAACCCTTATCTCCCCATGCTTGTAACCCTTTTCAGCCCTCCATCTTCTTCCTTCTCTTTTTCTTGTTCTTGGATCTAGGTGGAGTAAGGAATTCCAACCTTGGAGCTCTTCGTGACCAACCTTTTCTTGCATGCGGTGCTTGTGGTGACCTTATCTCATCTTCAACCTAGGTAAGTGTCTCTCTTTTAAGATGGCATTTCTTTTGATCTCCTACCTCCATATCCTTCTTTTTTTGTCCCTAGACCATGGTTTCTCCACTGGTCATTTTGGAGGAAAACTCCTCATCACAAGGGTCATAGAACATGTTTTGACAAGGTAGACCCAAGTATGAGGAAGTTTTCTCCTCTCTTTCTCTCTTTACTTTTTGGTTCGGCCTAGAGCTTTTTTCTCTCTTTTCGTGGGCTAGATTTGACCTTCGTACCTTATTGTTCTTGAGGTGATCTAGTGGCCGAGAATGGAGCCTTTGGTGGAGCTTCTTAAACCCTTGGATCGTGTGCTTGGAGCTCTTAATCTTGGAGCTGGGAATCCTTGGTGGTGATCTTCTTAAGGTGGGTTATATAACACTTAACCTACTCTATTATTGTAGTGTTTTATGCATGATTTCTACCGTCTTCTCTCTCTAAAATTCTACCTTATCATGCTATTAGATCACGTTAGTCTCTAGAACTTGTTTGGTGGAGATATCTTGCTTGGTTTGGTAGAAATCCGAAACTCTAGTCTACATGCACCCATTTTTGTAGTAGATGTGTTGTGGAGGTTCTTCTCTATCTTTTGACCTTGGTATTTCTCTCATCCAAGGTGTTCGTGTACCTAGGCATTTAAGGGAGGTTACATTCTATTTTGGATACCCTGATCATGGTTTTCTCTTCCTTGTAAAAGGTTCTTTCTTGATCCATGACTTAGGGTTTTTGGTGATTGTTTGCTTGAGCCCTTCCTTCATGGCGACCATGGTTTTCTCCTTGGTTTTGGTTATGTTTTGAGACCAATATGTAATCCCTTAGGGTGGTCAAGACATTTTCCCCTTGGTGGTCACAACCATGGTTAGTTTTGGGTCGAGATGTCCCTCTTGTTGATGGGTTGGACCTAGTGTTCTTTAGGTTAGGACACTTGATGTTAGTGGACTAGTTAACCCCTGTTTCGATTGGGTGGTTGCCCTTGTGTTTGGGTTTTGGTCTTACCTTTGTCTTGGTTGAGACATACCCTAGTGGGAGGTCGTGACCAGGTGGTCTTGAGTTGTGACATATTTCTAGCTATGGTCGAGACCGCCTTGAGGTTGATACACTTCTAAGTCGAGAAGTTTGTGGAAGGTTAGAACCCTAACCCTATATGTCACATGCACGACATGGTCTAGGTGGAAGAGGTAGAGACCTATTGGTATGAGTAGTCGGGACACCATAGGTGTCACGATTGTGACATGGATCAAGTTGGGTGGTCGTGACCTAGTTGTTTTGTGGTCAACACAGGTGATGGTAGGTGGTTGAGAGGTATATGAGGACACTTCATGATACTCTTGTATGTGTGATGCATAGGCCATGCATAGTGCTATTTAGATATTATCTAACCAACTCTAATTATGTTCTCTAACCCTAAAATACTCCAAGATGATGGGAGGTGGTGAACATTGG
This sequence comes from Alisma plantago-aquatica, assembly GCA_963693085.1. Lineage (NCBI taxonomy): Eukaryota > Viridiplantae > Streptophyta > Magnoliopsida > Alismatales > Alismataceae > Alisma > Alisma plantago-aquatica. The sequence continues at coordinate 1,206,595,166 of OY856412.1, forward strand.
GTTGATGGTTGAACCTAGACTTGTAAACCCTAATTGGTTGAGAAGGAGCCCTAACCCTAATAATATAGAATGTAACATGCTTGTCTCTCTTTCATGGAATGGATACAATGTTATGAAGTTATATCTCTTGTTTATAAAGTTCTAACCATGGAGTTGTTATGAGTTTGATAATCATAGCTAGTGTATGCTATGGTGACTATGATATGAAACAAGTTGAATGCGCCTTCATGAGGCATGTTGAGGAACTTGTGACGTAGGAATGATGTGAATGGGTCCTATAACCTAGCAGTGGTTTATTACCTATTATGATATGACACTTCCCAACGAGGATCTGAGGGATTGATATCCCATAGTATGCGACTTTGGTATTGGTGATGTGGTGAATAGCAAAAAAAATACTGGCATTATGTGGTGATAGTGTGAAAAGTTCACACGCTATATGTTTATATCTTCTGGAGTGTACTATGCCCTTATCTTTGTAGAGTTTGTTATGACTTCATATGTTGTAACTTGATTGATGCTAAAAGACACTTAATTGACTTAACTAATCAAGTGGAGCTTAATCATGTAGTTTTTCCATATGCCATAGATCCATCTCAGTGTCAACACTTGCTGGATGGTGAAACAGGCTTTCCCTAATGAAAGTTTAGAGTCATATACTATTGAGTATATGCATTCACAGAATTGCCTACGGTCCATACCCTGGTAGGAGTGCGGCTGTGAGCTATAGCTCAATGATTTGATGCTTCTGAGGTTTTTATAGGATTGGATGTGGGTCATACCCTGGAAAAAGTGCAGCTACGGGCCATAGCTCAGTTTCACTAGTATTGTGACCTATACCGATGCAAGCTATGACTTTCACTATTTGACTATATATCATAGGATGCAGTTCACTAGTATGTATCTACTATGTACTCGTGTACTGACCATGAGGTTTGGCAAGGTTTTGGATTTTGGCTCTTCCTTAGACCTAGTATGGCATTGATTTCGACTTAGTAGTGGTCGGTTGGATTTGAGTGGTACGACTCAAATCCTCGGGGCATAATAAATTATGTAACTAGTCATGTATTATACTTGCTTATGATCAAAATGTGAGAATATTGGTTGAAGCATTGCTTTTCTTTTGTACCTACTAGTTGGTAGAATATATATGTGTTCTTCATATTCCTTTTATGATGATAAGATGTTCGAAAATCCAATTGAAATTGCTTATACAGTTGAGTTATGATTATCTGCTTTAGACATATCATTTAGATGAATCTTCTTATCATAGATGTAATTTACTTTTGTTCTTTAATTACCTTATCTGTGTTAACAATAATGTTGGTGGAGATTTATATCTCACACTGAGATTTATATCTCACCTTGTGGGTTTCTCCAAATCTTTTATGTGGTTGTGTACAACGACGTGGTGATCATGCAACTAAGGCAGAGCAACAACTAGAGTAGTAGATGAGAAGGTTGGAAGTGTTGCTGGTATTTTGGTGTAGAGTCCTAGAGTCACCCATGTACACTCAGGTCTTGGGGGTGTTTTCGATGTGTTTGTAGTTATGTTATCATCACGATGTTTCTGGTATGAGTGGATTTTGCTATATAGTGATTGCAGATGTACATGTATATGTATATGGAACATATATGATGTGTAACAGGTTTATGACATGACATATAAGTATTTTGTTAAGGACTTACATGTGGAACATTTATTTTTTTTTGATCCATCAAAGCTTGCTGCTCCATTACTATTAACAAAAGGTAGTTGTACAACAAGAAGCTATGTACATAAGGAAAAAGCACCAACAGAAAACAAACTAAACAAAGGTTCCTATCGCTATCTTTACATTTCTCCAGACTGTATCAAACTTGCCACATCTATCATAAAAAATTCTACCATTCCTCTCTTTCCATACTTCATAGAAAAAGAACATAATAAAGGTCCTGGATTTCATCTCCATCATACTCGTCATCTGATTAAGGCTAGTAGGCCTGTTCTTAACAATTTTATCATCAATCGCTTTGCTCCATATGTCTCTCCCAAAGCTGCACTCGAACAAAATGTGATTCATAGACTCCTCACTTTCAAAGCAGAGTATACATCTGGAAGCACATTGATAACCCCTCTTTTTTAGGCAATCAACAGTAAGCAAGCCACGTTTCAGACATCTCCAAACAGTTAGGATAGTTTTCATCAGTGCTTTTGTCTTCCACAGCCAATTAGCCCACTGACATCTCGGCTGGCACACCCTAACATAATCCCAAAACTCTTTCATCTTTTTCACAGACTTTCCCCTAAACAGAATCTCATCATCTTTGTCCATAGAAAAAGTAATTATGTCCCTAACAACATCTAGCACTCTGCTAACGTGTCTGGATCTAGAGACCATCCAGCTTCCATCTTCATTAAGATAACAATTAACTTTCACAAATTTACCAAAACCACAGTTAATACAACAGTTGTAAGATAGGATATTGTACAAGAAAATCCCTTCACCAACCCAAGGATCACACCATAATAGGGTCTTATCACCCTTCCCAACCACATAAGAAACATCATGTACAATCTTATCCTTGAAAAGGATAAGTCTTTTCCAAATCCAAGTAGCATTGGTTTGGAATTTAACACTCCAAATCGAGTCACCTTTGAGGTACCTTTCATGTACCCATGTGGAACATTTAATCTTGTGTGCTTCTATGAAATCAGTTTTAATTTTCAGTGTTCTTCAGTAATCCACTTGTTGTTAGTGTTAATTCTACTTTTAGTTTTGAGTAATCTCACTTTGTGTGGCAGAGGGTGTCACACCTCTCCATCCACAACAACACCTACCCTCCTACGTTCTACCCACCATAGGCCCTCTCCCTTTATCCAGCTATCTCCCACTTTACACCACCCATCCACCTCCTCTTCCCTTGTTGCCAACTGAACCCTCCTCCATCTCTCTATCCATTGCCATCCATCTATCCTACACCCTTCCACAAATAGCTTGTTGACATGTAAGACAATGTTCTATGTCTTCTGCCTGTGCCACATTGTGAATTGAAATCTCATTGTAGTGTAAGTTGCTTTTTCATATTTCTACTTTCCCTACGTGGGTTCATACATTCCAATAATTTGGATCACTTTCTACTGCTACTACTTAGTATCTCATGTCTTGTGTTAGACTACTTCATCTTCTACTTTTGTGTTCTTGGTCACATCTTAACCTCTGGCATCTATTGATCATCACAGGTTGCTATGTGTTTCATATGTATAAGTGGATGTCTCAAACTACCAACTATGGTCGGCCTCATTTTGACTTTATGTAAAAGCATAATGGCGATACTCTTATATCATTTCTTGATGCACCGACATATACTGCTAAAATGGGTGATGAGAAAGCCAAACAAACCCATGCTTAGTGTACTAAATATGACTTGAGCATGAAGACTTGGACGGTTAACATTGTCAAACCAATGATTTTTTTATTCAAATGTGAAATTATCATGAAGGCAATCAAAACATCTTTTGGGTATTAAATACTTATCAATAGAGTCTAGAGACTAAGAGAGTCATCAAACCCGTACATGGTTATTGAGTTTGACTCAGTAAATTACATCTTCTAGTTAACCTATCACAAAGATTTTAAAACCAAAATGACCAAAGGTTTAGAGTCAATGATGAATTGAGATATTATCCAAATGCCCGATCAACCATATTGTAAAAGACATTAAGACCCCAACATTGTCCCTTCTAGACCCCCTAATACATCTATAGTAGGTATCCCAAGGTATATCCAAGAATCATCTCATTATATTCTCTTCTATAGGCCATGCATAGATTAGGGGAACCATTTACTAGATTCATAAACAAATGCCCTCTTGTCCTCCCGAGAAAAATGAAGATTTTGATGTGGTTTTGGTCCTTGACATTCTCCAAGGCCAGAGAAGGAAAATCCACACGTTGGGAATATGGCACAGTAACTACATTCTATATGGATGATTTAGAGTATGTTGGAGTCAAAGACATCCTTCACTATAGCACTATCCTTCTCGTTGTAAGGCTCAAAGCCCTTCTCTCATTTATTTGGGCATTGAAGAGGGAAACAATTTTTTTAGATGCTCCTCTACTAAATAGACTTATGAAATACGCACACTGATAACTCCTCTCACTAGTATTAGGTGGGAGTAGTGTACACTAGTGATGTAGATCAACTAGTAACTCTTATCGACGTGCAATCTGCTAGGTCAAGACCCCACCAAAGTCTAAACGATTAGGGTAATATTAACCAAAACAAGGGGAGGAGAGGGAGACAAGGTGGTGAGAACATAGGGCAAGGGTAATGGGGGAAGGATATAGGGAGAGCCCCCCGACAGGATTATCGTTCCAGGCTATAGAGAATAATGTTAAGAAAAAGTAAAGGTTTATGCAGTATATAGAGAAAAATATTTCATGCTCCTTGGTACCTTTGTTGGTCTCATCGATTATATTTCCCTTTCTATTAGTATTTTGTTTGTATAGTTAAATGGTCTTCCTTCTTTATTTCTCTTAGAGGGTGTATTTACAACCTCCAAGCTATATATGGATGAATTGTCTGTACCCTAATAGACCAGGGTTAGTCTCTTATACCAATTGATGTTGAAAGCATCAGGCAAAAGGTAGACAAAGAAGAGATTTAAAATTATGATACTGAAATCATCATAGAATGTCTAGGTACAAGATTCCATGGATTATTTTTTGTGTGAAAGGTATAGGTCTAGGTTATGTTTCGGAGAATTGATGTAGAAAATATGACCTACATGTTGGGAAATACAAGCACATAGTATAGTAGCTGAAACAAAAAATTTATCCACCTATATTTCCATAACAACAAGATTGCGTCAAATACTATGAAATAGGAAGGATGGTTTAGCGAATTATACCTGGTTCTGGAGAAAGTCCATCGACAAAAACTCGATTCAATGCAATTGTGAACAAGTTGTACTTGGATGGTGGCTATGCAACTCCTGGGTGTCACCACAAACAATGAACACAAACAACTTTTACAGTGACTCTTGTGGTCTAGCCACGAACTGTAGGGTGACTTTGTTATCCTAGCAGTAGCCAAAAGACTCCTACCTTTAGAGTAGTCCACATAGACTAACTAGAACTCCTATCATTCAACTAGAACAGACGGGAAGGAGTTGTCTCTCCCGTTGGTGTACTAGTCACCAACTTGCTCTCCCATAATAACAATCCTCAATTATTCTCTCCCGTAGCTATCCCTCCCTTGTAGGGTAGGACTTGCTTGGGTTCTTGCAGTTACCACAAATAGAGAGGACAACAATTGTCAGAGTGACTGATTCTTAGTTGTCTGTGTTGTGTTCTGGGAAGCCCCCAGTACCCCTCTATTTATAGGCGTGGTTAGGGTTAGGGTTCCCAGTCTGTAGGGGATTTGTGCAGGAGTAGAAGGGACTGGAAGATCTTGAATTTTTGCAACATGTGACCATTGAATATGTCGTATGGTGACCCATACAGTCATATAGTCACATGAGACAGTCCTTTTGGAATGAAAAATGGTTGTTTGGTAGTTTCCCAATCACACATGAAATTAGCAATTTTTCTTCCAATTAATATCACATATTAATTCCTTGCACCCCAAGTAATGTGCAATCGAAACTAGTTTGGGAAAGTTCCAGAATGTTCGTTCATCCCAACCGAGCCATCTCACCGAGGTGAGATGCCTGTCTGGTTCACCCAAACATCTATCTGGTGAGTCATGCTAAATTGATCGGTTCAATTGATCAGTTCATAGAGAAGAACTTAGCCAATTCAAAATTTGATCACTCTGACAATCCAAATGGCCATCTCAACAATTGAGATGCTCGTCTGGCAGCCCAAATGGTCATTTTAACACTTGAGATGGTCGTTTGGCAGTTCAGTCAGCCAATCTATTGATCTATTGCATGAATTGAATATCTAAATGCTTTAGTAATAAATCCAATCATCATTCAAGATAAACTCCTCTTCTAGATGTGTTCCTTTGTGTGTGAGCCTATAGGTCCCATATCATGTTGGTAGTGAATGTCCATAACTATCTTATGACATCACAAGAAAGGAGTGGTGCCTAGTCTCACATTAGTGCTACCGAAGTGAATGGAAAGTTGGAGAACAACTTCAACCTACAATCCATGTAAGGTGTTGCAATGATTGTATAATTGCTTTGTCTCTGATATCTAGAGTGAACTCTAGGCATGAAATCATCATCCTCTCAATATTCAATTCACATTTCTTGAACCAAGAGCAGACTATCTGAGATAATGTGACCTCAATACCATATATTTATTTGCATGTGCATGCATATGCATTTCTCAGTCTCACTTATCAAGTAGTCAGGATATCATACTATAGTAGGAGGGAAAAATCCCATATCTATCACTCATAGTCTATCCCCATGTGTCAAAGTCATCCAATCATCACCTTTGTAACAACCCATGTTTCATGATTATGATTGATGATTTCAAAGCGTATCCAATGACATTTGATGGATGTAGTGATTTCATGTCAAAGAATCACAATCACCACCTTCACTATGAGAGATGACTATGACCACCAATGATGGTTTCCATGTGTCACTCTCAAGGTGGGTCTGTCCGATCCACTGTTCCCTAACATGTATCTGTGTGCTTGGTTTGATATTGCCATATCATGACTAAGGAGATTCTATCATCAACCAACCCATACTCTAGTCTTATGTGTTATTAGTGTCTATCTACCTTCCATAGTAACAACTGACAAGGGACATAATAAGAATGTAAAAACTCTTAAAATCTATATGATCTCATCCTCCAAGTCACGTACTTGAAGACATACATCATTGAGTATTGTCATTCTTTAGACATCCATAATGTTTCCTCATTATCTCATAACTAAATCAAACATAATGAATTGGAAGCTTTCCTTTATAAGAATTAATCAAATCCTTTATGGTATATGCCATGTCAATCATCACATGATTGGCTCTCTGGGTATACCTTACCAATAGACTCCCACTTGCACTTATAGACAATCACCCACGAATCATATTCTTAGTGATGCAAACATGTCCACCATGTTTCTACTACGCAAGTGCTAATACAACGAGTTTAGTAACACTTTTCTATTTAGTCAGTATATTCCATGTTTCTCATCTCTTCTCTCTAAGATGAAACTACCGTAATATGGTATCTGATATTCCTTGCCTAATAAGTAGATATGTTGTTGTCCCAATATCACTATTGAGTCATCAATGGTTGGAAAATCTATAAGTTCATCATAGATCCATATAGTATCACTCTGTGTTCATAACACAAGTATACTCGGCTTCTATTATAGAATTGAATTAATGTCTATTAGTTCTAGACCCTTCCAACTAACAACATTTCTCCTTTTAAAACATATTTTATTGCGATCATATTGTCATTACAGAAGCTTGCATTGACGTAACCCTTTATATCCAATTCTTCCTTTTATTGCTATCCATATTGACTAGCAATCCATCCTTAAGTACTTATCAAGTACTAATGGATATCCTCAATGGAATTCCAATAACCCTTATTGGATTGTCTTGTCATGTCCAATACATACAAGATTATAAGGGGTAAGTACACTTATATCATTTATGATAGATCCATTGGTACAGCCTTTGGCATCTTAATCATGTCATATCCATTCTTCACAAGAATTGCAATATATGGTTCATGAGGGACTAATATGGAATGCCCCTTATTGAATCCATTTATGCTGAACTCTTTCAACACATTGCTATTGTATGTGCTCAATCTTCCATTGTGAAATATTCAAGAACTATCTCATAGGTCTTGATCCTTATCTCATAAGATGTTTCACCTTATCCTTCATTGCTGAAGGGGTTTTCCATGCTAGATCTCAATATTCACAACACTGAGATGTTATTCTTCATCATATGTGGAGTATTCATATATGCTCCCACTAAATCTTTTGTAATAATAGATTATATCTTTGTCTAGATTCATGTCAAACTCTTTGAATCATAGACTTTATCTTTGTCTTGATTCAAACCAAACTTTTTGACTATCTTGTCGAATAAAAAGATCCATCCTCTGAGATGCTTCTTTCAGTCCCTGATTGAACCTTGTAGTTATAAACTTTATTTGCATTCTTGAAGTTATGAAACCTTTTCGATTGTGTCACGTACACATCCTATGATGTATTCTTTTTAAGGAATCCAATTTTCATCTTAATATGCCAAATCTCATAGTCTATTTTAACCACAACAACAAGCATGCCAATTGGTAAATGAATTTCTATCATGTCCAACAACTTGAACTTGATTTGAAATTATAATTCAACCAATATGTCCTTTTATGTTATCAATGTAGGTCTTTGCCAAAAGGCCAAATTGTACCCATTAGGTACTACCCCTTTAGGTGGAGCTTATCAAGGTCCTGTCTTGTTAGCTTTCGTAGATTCCATATTACTCAAAAATAGATTCTAGTCAACTAGTTCACTCATCCTATGATGACCAACCTATCTGAATTGTTGGATTCAAATCCTCCAATCTCATATGTGTTCTACTAGACCTATTTTATTCTGCATTACATGAGGAGCCTGAGATTCCACAACAATTTCTGATTATAATGGTTTTTATTGTACCCTTTTGTTGACCTCAAACATTTCAAGTTCTACTTTTACTCCCACTGATTCTTTAGGAACCCAATTATCCTATTAGCAAAGTAAATTTTGTTATTGGGTTGAGATTAATAGTAAGATTCAAATTTTTTGGTTTGTGGATAAACCTTTTCAAAAAACTACTTTCTCAATGTTGGTTTCATTCCCTTAGACATATTGGGACATTCCCAAATCATATCATATATGATGTCTTACAAACCATTTAGATGGTACATTATTAAGTGATAAGTATATATTAGTGAGGATTTAAGAAGACTAGATTAATTGATAATTATATCATGACATCATGGTATAATTCTTGTATTCTGACACATCATCATGTTTAGATGGACTTGTGATACATTATCAGAGTCCTTTCTTTGAAGGTACTCAAAGGTATCGATGTAAAATATTTCAACATTTGATCTCATCAAAGTTTCTTAATACTTTCATCAAAGCATACTTCATTTATAATCCCCTTGAACACTTCAAGAGATTTATGTTTTTATTTCACTGAGTACATATCATCATATTACCAGTAAATGAAATGAGGTGTGATTAATTAATTATCTATAATGTTTATACTTGAAGTAGAGGCTTTAGTGTCTTCCTTCTTCTTCTTTAGTTCCTCTAACCAGAGTGGGCAATTTCTTTTCCAATGTCCAGGCTGGTGACAATGGTGACAATCACCTCTTACTTTCTTTACACCTTCCTTTGCTTTGAGATCTGAAGACTTGGGCTTCTAGGTAGCTTTAGAACTCTTCTTATCTTTGCCTTTGCCTTTAAACTTCCCTTTTGTTTTGTTGATCATAATCACAAACTTGGACTTGTCTTTCTCCATTTGTGTCTCAGTTGTTCTCAACATGCCCAACAACTCTGTCAATGGCTTGTCAAAGTCATTCATGTTGTAGTTCATGACAAACTGACTATATAACTTTAGTAGGGACTACATAATCACATCAGTGGTCAACTCTTGACCCAAAGAGAATCCCAATATATATAGATTCTCTACATACCCAATAAACTTGAGTACATGAGGACCTACTGGATCTCCTTTTGCCATGTAACATTTGAACAATGCCATGGAGACATCATATCTCTCTTATCTTTCTTGGTCTTGGCACTTGTTCTTGAGATGGGTGACCATCTCAATCACACCCATATTCTCATGCTACCTCTACAACTCATAGTTCATGGAGCATAGCATCAACCACTTAACATCCACGACCTCTTTAGTGTGCTTCTTGTAAGCATCCTTATCATCTCTTGGTGCATTTTGAGGTGGTTTCTCTGATTCTGGTATTTCTAGGACATAGAGATTTCACTCTTATATGAGATCAATTCTTAGAGTCTTGAACCGATCTTGCAAGTTGTTCCCATTTAATTTGTCCTTCTTAAGGACCGATCATAGAGAAAAGTGATTGTTGTTCATTTCCATTTGATTCTAAAAAAGAATTTGCAATTTTGTCAAAAACTCAATTTTGATTTGGTTTGATCTGATTAAATTTTAGGTGATAATAATTCGGTCTTTAATTAATTATTGTTCTCATTATTTTGATCAAATTGACAACCCTCAAGTATCAATTCAGAAAATTGTAGTGAACAATTTTCTAATGATCCAAGATCCAAAATGATTCAATTATTACCCGGTCTACACCAACGTCCATAATCAACCATTAAGGTAGGAAATCATGCCAATTGCATCATATGCAACTCTTGGATAGATAATATGTGCAAGTCTTTGCCATAATCATCTGCATGCCTCTGGGCTTGGGCTCCCCAAGTCACCAGTTAAGCCTGACCCAATAGCCAAAACTATAGATATGCACCATGCTTTGTGCAAATCTACATTTGTACCATCACACTTCTGCGAGATAGACGGTGCACCATGCTTTGTGCAAATCTACGCTTGGTCAATCCAGTTTTTAATGTGTGTTGCTGATGGAAGACATATTAAACTTAATATGTTTGATTTGAGGGATTTAATATATATATCATATATACATATATTGTATCCAATCACCACATATATAGTAGGTATCATATGCATGATATATCCCACAACACAAACATGCAATATAAAACAAAAAATGATGGTTATGGTCATGTCTACTAGTAATTCCTTAGAGCCATAAGGAATTACTACCACCTAGGTCAATAATCACATCTCATGTATGAAAGCTGTTGGTGCAGACCTGTGCTTGCCAATTTGAGTAGATTCATTCAACCCTTAAACCGGTCGTCTTGCCTCTTGGTCAGTGGGTTGGTCATCACAGATGGTCATTTAGCCTCTTGTCCAACTGATGTTTGGACTCCTTTCAAATGGTCAAATAGGCCCACCAAGCAGTCGTCTGGCTCCATCATTCTGTCCTCCATGGTCCTCCATATGACCGACTTATCTCATGAACTGGTCATCTCATCTGGCGATGATCATCTTCCTCGTTGTTGTAAAAAAAGAAACTATCCTATTACTATTAAACTATTACAATGTAAAGAGAAACTTTGAGTTACATTCAAGGGGAGAAAAGGTAGGAAACAATTAAGTTTACATTCAGAAGAGAGAGGTAGAGGCTCGATACATAGACAAATATAAACATGAAAAAAACCAAACCATCCAACCACACACATATATTGGGTATTGGCCATAACTACACTACACATCCACCATTGAAACCAGTTTTAGGGTGACGTGTGTAGATTGTATATATATACATATTAGTTTGGGATTATGTGGTCTTTGATTGGATACACATGTGAGAAAGTTTAAATATTCACATTATATGCAATAAATAAATGATTCATCATAAAATCTAATCATATAGATTATCCTGAATCATAATAAATTGACATGGATCTGATACCACTGTTGGGAAATATGAGCACAGAGTATAGAAGTGGAAACAAAAAATTTATCTATTCATATTTCCATAATAGTAAGATCGCGCCAACTACTTTGAAATAGGAAGGATAGTTTAGTGAGTTATACTTGGTCCTGGAGCAAGTCCAACAATGACAACTGGCTCAACACAACTGTGAACAAGTTGCCCTTGGACAATGGTTATGCAGCTCCTGATCTTCACCATGAATAATGAACACGAACATCTTCTGCAACGAATCCTGTAGTCTAGACATGGACTGCAAACTAACTTTTCTCTTCTAGAAGTATGCAAAGGACTCCTTCCTCTAGAATAGTCCACCCAGACCAACTAGAATAGATAGGAAGGAGTTGTCCCTTCCTGTTGGTATACTAGTCACCAACTTTTTCTCCCACAACAACGATACTCAGTTGTTCTCTCCTGTAGATATCCCTCCCGTGACGGGTTGGACTTGGGATCTCTTAGTTACCACAACTAGAGAGGAAAAAGTTGTCAGAGAAACTGATTCTTAGTTGTCTGTGCTGTGCTCTGGGAAGCCCCCAATACCCCTCTTTTTATTGGCGGGTTTAGGGTTAGGGTTTCCAGGATGTACGAGATTTGTGTGAGTAGAAGGAACTGAAAGATTATAAATTTTCACAACATGCGACCATTGTCATATGGTGACCCAGATGGTCATCTAGTTATAGGGAATGGCCGTCTCAGACTGCCAAACATCCGTTTGATAGTTTTCCAATCTCACAAGAAATTGGCACTTTTGATTCCAATTAATATCACATATTAATTCCTTGCATCCCAAGTAATGTGCACTCGAAACTAGTTTGAAAAAGTTCCAGAATGTTAGTGCAACCCAACTGAGACATCTCACCTAGGAGATATGCCCGTCTCACTCACCCAGACACCCATATGGTGATTCAGGATGAACTGATCTATTCTACCGGTCGATTCATACATCATAATTTAGCCAATCCGAACTTTGATCAGCATGACAACCCAAATGGCCGTCTCAACACTTAAGACGCTTGTTCGACTATGCAAACGACCATCTCAACACTTGAGATGGTCATTTGACAGTTCAGCCAACCTATCTATTGATCTGTTGTGTGAATTGAATATCTAAACGCTTTAGTAATCAATCTAATCATCATTCAAGATACTTCTAGATGAGTTCCTTTATGTCTGAGCCTATAGGTCCCATATCACATTGGTAGTGAATGTACATAACTATATTATGACATCACAAGCAAGGAGAAGTTCCTAGTTGCATAACAGTGCTACCCAAATGAATGGAAAGTTGGAGAAAAACTTCAAGATACAATCTGTGTAAGGTGTTGTAGTGATTGTATAATTCCTTTATCTCTTATATCCAGACTGAACTCGAGGCATGGAATCACCATCCTCTCAAAATTCAAATCATGTTTCTTGAACCAAGAGGAGACTATCTGAGATAATGTGACCTCAATATCATATATTGATTCACATCTATATCACATGTGTTTCTCAGTATCTCTTATCAAGTGGCCAGGATATCATTCTCCAGTAACAAGTACAAATCCCATATCTTTCACTCACATTCTATCCCCATGTGTCAAAGTCAACCAATCATCACCTTTATAACAACCCATGTTTCATGACTGCCTTTGATGATGTCAAAGCATACCCAACACTATGTTCATTATGAGAGATGACTATGACCACCAATGATGGTTTCCATGTATCACTCTCAAGGTGGGTCTATCTGATACATTATTCCCTAACATGTATAGGTGTGCTTGGTTTGGTATTGCCATATAATGACTAATGAGATTGTATCATCAACCAACCCAGACTCTAGTCTTATGTGTTACTGGTGTCTATCTACCTTCCACAGAAACAACTGACTAGGGACATAATAAGAATGTACATATTCTTAACATCTGTATGATCTCATCCTCCAAGTCACGTACTTGAAGACATATGTCATTGAGTATTGTCATTCTATAGACATCCATAATATTTCCTCATTATCTCATATCTTCATGAAGAAAAATGAATTGGAAGCTTGCCTTTATAAGAATTAATCAAATCCTTTATGGTATATGCCATGTCAATCATCACATGATTGTCTCTCTGGGCATACCTTACCAACACTACACTGTTTAAAAATTAACAACTTTACAAAATCTACTTGGAAAGATGCTAGCTAGAACATTTCTCTAGTTAGGTGTCACAATATGCTTACACTATTAAGTATCACAACCTACATAAAGTTCACATTGAGAAATGAAAACAATTGAGAAATACTAAAAAATATATTGAAAATGATCGATACACATGGACACCAAATATGTAGGTTGATGTCATTTTAAAGAAGAAGTTGTTTCTTTCATTTTTTTAACCTATAAGCGGATGGGGGTGGAAGTACACAAGTTATTTATTCCATACAACCGAGCACCAGTTATAAAGGCTTTGTTTACCTTGGATCATAGTCAATGTTTAAAACCTTTATGCACCATGGAACTATTGACTTGAGAGTTATACATTGTCCATATTTTGATAATGACAAAACCATTCCATTCATAAGTATCTAATATGTTTGTTTAAGATTGATTTCATGCTTTAGGTACATGAAAAGGATCAAATCACACAAGCCCTAGCTTGTCCCAAGTTCAAGTCAAAAGCAATGCACATGTGCATTTTGGGAAATCACTCCTAACTACCTTAGAATATTGTAATCATTTGTATTGATGATATGACATGTAACTAAGATGAGAAAAAATCAGGGACGCGTAATTCCATTATTTGATCACTTAAAAATTATTTTGGAAAATTTGTCACAACAACTTGGCCGATCGAGTTTGAATGTCGACCAATCCGTGATGGATTTTCTGAAATGATTGCATTGGTCAAGTTGTACACTCACATAACTCGACCGACTGACTTATTGACCAAAGTTGATTTTAGCTGATCGGTCGAATTACCCCAAGACAAACTCGATTGATAGTTTGAATATTGGCTTTGTCAGTTAGTTGATCGGTTGGGTTACCTTTATTGAAACTCAATCAAATGTATTGTATGGAAAATGTAGAAAAAGTGGCTTGAACCATTTGAGAGTTGTTAGAAATGAAAATAAATCCATTGCAAGTTGTAAAATGGCGTTTTTTCATTCTTAAGTGATCCCACACTCAAAGGAACACCCCTAACTATGGATAGGACCTCTTGGAGTTCATTCCAAGGTTTCTCATTCATGCTATCCTTGGTCCTTGCTATAGTTGAGTGTGCTATTGACTTTTGAGCCCCTTTCTCTCTCTCATTTACAAAGCATTTTGTGATTATGAGTGAGTTAGGCATGTTGTAAGAGAGATACCTCAATGTTATCTTGTAAAGCTCTCCACATTTCCATCTTCCCAATCCCCTTTCTCAAAGAGAAAAGACTGAAGTAATCTTCTCTGAGTGAAGGAGGAGTTGTTGTTCTTCTTCAATGTTGAAGAAGGTGTGAAGATATTCTCCAAGTGAAGGAGATGGACAAGGTAGAAGATTCAAGAAGAGTGGGCAATCCCTTCCTAGATTCTTTTTCTTCTTACTTTGCTTCCTCTTCTTGCTTTTCAAGTCTTAGCTCATGAGCTTGTAGATTTCCAATAAGCTCCTCAGTTGGATATCACCAAGTCTTCTAACTTCTTCAATGGAGGTCACCTTTGACTCTCTTCTCTTTGGAAGAGACCTCAAGATCTTTGAGTTGATTGCTCCTCTATCCAAAGTGTTTCCCAAAGCAGCTAGGCCATTTATGATGATGTTGAGCCTTGAGTACATCTTAGAAATTCCTTCTTTCTTCCCCATCTTGAAGTACTCTAGGAAGTTGTTCAACATGTAGATCTTTGCCTCCATCACTTTGTTTGTGCCTTCATATGTGATGCACAATCGGTTCCATATCTCATAGGATGTATCCCATGAGGAGATGCGGTTGAACTCGGATGGAAAGAGGGATGCATAGAGGATGCTAATTTTTTTGGCATTGAGTTGTGCATTCTTTAGGGATATTTTATCCCTAGTTGATACAACTCTAGTTGGCTCCTTGTATGGTGTAACCATCACTTTCCACATATCAAAGTTCATACCTTGAATGTAGAATTGCATATGTCGCTTCCAATAGAGGAAGTCAGTTCATCAAAGACTGGGTGGGTGCACAGAGAAGCCTCCCTCTAGGTTGAGGGGACCAAGTAGGTTCTCATACATCCCCTTGTCTTGTAGGAGATTTGTTGGAGAAGATCCTTGCTCTGATACCACGTGTTGGATCTAGGTCTATAGAGGGGGGTGAATTGAGCTTCCAAATTCTCACAAGAATAGTTAGAACTTCAAATTATATCAATTTAAACCAAATGCTAAAACTACATTTGAAGTCCTATCTAAACAATCATAGCAAGGATGACAGAGATTGAAACAAATACTTGAACAAGTTTTTTAGAGTGGTTCTTGTCTCCAAACTAGGATACCATTAATCCACTACCTAGAGAGGTCAACCTCTAGGATGTTTCAACCCATGTATACATATATTCCATTATAAGAGATACAAGAAGACCACCTTACATCCAAGCACTTACCTATCCAAGCCAAGAGTCTTCAACCTACACAAGGACTTACCCACTTGATCAAGATGTCTTTAGCCTTTACCAATGACTTACCCACACTTGCATCAAGCCTTTAGCCCTACAAAGTGCCTTCAAAGATCAAGTGGAGACCCTCATCCTTCAACAACAACTTGCTTGCCGGACTTCTCCCTCCTCCTCTAGTGAAGATGATGGCCCTAGTGAGCATGAAGCCAACTTCTCAAAGGGAAATCACTTTAAAGGAAAGTAATCTTCTTCATATACTCCAAAGTGCTACAAGTGTGGTAAAAAAGGACACTACAAGAGTGAATGTCTTAAGGCTAGAAAGTCACACCACAAGAGTAGCTCCAAGAATGAGGAAGAATACAAGAAAGATAGCAAATACAAGAGGAAGGACAAGAAGAAGAAGATGCACAAAGATGCCACTCATGCAGCTTGGGAAGGATCACCCTCTAGTGACTCATACTTCGATGAAGATGGAGAGTGCCACCTTGCACTCATGGACTCTACAAGTGAAGATATTGGTGAGGTAAGTGAGGTAAGTGAGTTAAGTTTGTATGAGTTATCTAAAGAAACTCTTATTGACATGCTTGTTACTACACGTTCTTCTTATTCCAAATGTAAATCTAAAAAGAAGAGGTTGGGTAAAATCATTTATGACTTTTATGCCAAACTTGATATTCTTGACCAAAATGAGACAATTCATATGTTACTTAGTCAAGTTGATGATTTATCTTCTAGACCTATTTTGCCTAGTAATGATGTTGCTTCCATTATTCTTGAAAACTATTCTTATTTGACTGAAGCCTTATTTTTTAGATGCTGACCTTATTCATGATAGAGACGATCTTGCTAGTTTGTGTCTACTATTATATCTCTTACTGATGACAATCATAGACTTAGAGCCTCTCTGTAGAAATTCCTCAAAGGGAAAAACTCCCTGAATGAAATCCTTGACCATTCTACCAAACAAAGTGGTAATAGTGATTTAGGATTTGTATGGGGAGCACCTAAGGGCAAGAGTAAGGCCAAAGGTAAGAAAAAGAGTAAGGAAACTTACTTTTTCACTGGAGAGTCCTCTGGCTCTAAGAACCCTATGATTTACTCTCATTGCAAAAGTGATGATCATTATTCTACTTATTGTCCTTACAAGCTGAAGGGGACCAATCCAAAGATGAAATGGGTTCCCAAGCTAACTCTAGATCCCAAAGTATGAGTTGGGAATCGATACTCTCCTTTCTTGCAAGAAAAAGGAAAATGGATTGTTGATAGTGGCTTCACAAAACACATGACAGGTGATATAAGCCATTTCAACAATTTTACAAAGAAGAAAGGAGGTCTGATTACTTTCAGGGACAACAAGAAAGGTAAGGTAAAATGTGTCAGTGATGTAGGTGAATCCTTGTGTATCAAGAATGTTCTCTTTGTGTATGGCCTACATCACAATTTAGTAAGTGTTAGTCAATTATGTGATAATGGTTACCTTGTGCTATTTATGTCTTTTGGATGCTTGCTTCTAGATTCCCTCACTTATCATGTCATATATAAGGGAACCAAAAATGGTAATCTTTATCTAATTGTGCTTGACTATATTAAGCCTATTTTTGGTAGATGCCTTGTAGTCAATTCGAATGATATTTTCTTTGGTATCATCGACTTGGTCATGTAAATATGCAGTTGAAGAAGTTTAGAAAAAAGGACTTGGTCAAGGGACTTCCTAAATTGAATTTTGAAAAGGATGAGGAATGCCAAACTTGTACCAAAGGAAAGCAAACCAAGTCCTCCTTCAAATCCAAAGGAGTCCTTAGTACCAAGAGAGATTTTGAACTTATCCATATTGATCTATTTGGACCTATGCATACTCAATTGCTTTGTGGCTACAAGTATTGTCTTGTTATTGTCAATGGTTTCTCTCGATATACTTGGACCTTCTTTCTAGTGTCTAAGAGTGATACACTTGATGTTTTCTCTAGCTTTCACACACATGTTGAAAATGAAGCTTCTTGCCAAATTGTTTCCATCCATAGTGATCATGGGAGAGAATTTGAAAATGATTTTTTTGAATGTTTTTGTGAAGACTCAGGCTATGCACATAACTTTTCTTCACCTTGAACACCTCAACAAAATGGGGTTGTAGAGAGGAAGAATAGGTCACTTTAGGAAATGTCTAGGACCATGCTTTTAGAATGTGACACTCCAAAGAAGTTTTGGGCTGAAGTCGTTAGTACCTCATGTTTTGTGCAAAATTGAGCTTTCACAGACCCGCCTTTGAAGAAAACACCCTATGAGCTTTGGAGTGGTAGGAAGACTTTTATCGAGTATTTTCACATTTTAGGTGTCCTTATTTTGTTTTGAACATGAAATATTCTCTTGACAAGTTTGATCCAAAATCATACAAGGCTTTCTTTCTTGGCTATATCACTATTAGCAAGGCTTATTGAGTGTTCAATGTTAATCTATCTAAAGTAGAAGAATCTATTAATGTCAAATTTATTGAAACTAATCCCTTTGTTCCCAAGGATATTTCTAGTGATGATGTTGCAGAAGAAGTAATTCCTATCTTGAAAGAACTCAACATAACCAAAAAAAGAAAAGAGGTGGCTACTCAAGAAGAAGAGATAGATAAAGAAAAGAAAGATCCAACCCCCCACTTTGCAAAGAATCATCCTAAAGAGATAATCATAGGTGAGCCTTTTGAAAGAGTAAAGACGCAGGCTGCCTACAACACGGAATAAGCAAACAACACCTTCATCTCACAACTCGAGCCAAAGAATGTTAAAGAATCTCTTGAGGATGATGAATGTATCCTAGCCATGCAAGAAGAACTAGAGCAATTCAAGAAGAACAAAGTGTGGACTCTAGTTCCAAGACCATATGATAGAAAGATCATTAGCACCAAGTGGATCTACCACAAAAAGCTAGATGAAAGTGACAAGGTGGTAAGAAACAAAGTAAGTTTAGTGCCTCAAGGAAACAATCAACAAGAAGATATAGATTTTGATGAAACATATGCACCTTTAGCTAGACTTGAGTCCATTTGTATGTTGCTTTCTTTTGCTAGTTATAAGAATTTACTTTTATATCAAATGGATGTTAAAAGTGCGTTTTTGAATGGTTCAATTGAGGAGGAAGTGTATGTTGCACAACCTCTGGGCTTTGAAAATGATAGTTTACCTAACGATGTTTATCTATTGCAAAAATCTCTCTATGGCCTCAAACAAGAACCTCGAGATTGGTATGAGAAATTAAAGAACTTTTTGTTAGATCATGGGTATATTATAGGAAAAGTAGATTCTACCTTGTTTCTTAAACATACTTCTAACCCTTTTATTATCATTCAAATTTATGTTGATGATATCATTTTTGGTGGAACTAATCTTGATCTTTGCAAGGCGTTTAGTGATCTTATGCGGAATGAGTTTGAGATGAGCATCATGGGTGAACTTACATTCTTCTTTGGTTTTAAAATCAAGCAAACTAAAGATGGGAACTTCATCAACCAAGGCAATTACACAAGTGAGATACTCAAACATTTTAGTATGGAGAAAACCAAGCCGATGGACACCCCCATTTCAAACACCGCCAAACTTGATAGGATGAAGAATGTGAAAAAGTGGATGAGAAGCTCTATATAGGTATGATTGGAAGTTTACTTTACTTAACTGCCTCTAGACCTGACATAATGTTTAGTGTTTACTCATGTGCTTACTTTCAGTTAAATTCCAATAAATCACATCTTATAGCTGTTAAGAGGATTTTAAGGTATTTAGCCAAAACTCAAAATTTTGGTCTATGGTATCCCAAGTCAAGGGTCTTTACTCTTACTGCTTATAGTGATGCTGATTATGCAGGATGCTTGATTGATAGAAAGTGCACAAGTGGCACTTGCTGCCTCATAGGACCATGCTTGGTCTCTTGGTTCCCCAAGAAACAGAGCATAGTGGCTCTATCAATTATTGAGGCTGAAAACATTATAGTAGGGAGTTGTTGTGCCTAGGTTCTAGGGATGAAGCAGATGCTCCAAGACTTTACATTTATTTTGATGCTTCTCCTATCTTTTGTGAAAATACTAGTGCAATCAATTTATCTTACAATATTGTATTGCATAGTAGAGGCAAGAATATAGAGGTTCATCATCATTTTCTTCATGATCACATTGCCAAAAAGGATATATATATCACACATGTGGACATGGAAAATCAGTTGGCGGACATTTTTACTAAACTACTAGCTTGAGAGAAATCCAATTTTATTAGATCTAAACTGCTCATAATTTCTTTGGATGAATCTGAAATTCCTTCTAGTTAGTTTCTATCTATCATATATGCTTTGCTCATATCTTGATCACCCTTTCTTGCTAAAGGGCTAAAGTTTTCATGTTCTTATGCCTTGTTTTTCGCTTGTTTCGGGTATTGTTCACAAAAGCTTATTTTATAGCTAAATAGTATCCAATGATGAGTGATATGTGCCTAAGTATGTTTAAAATGCAAAATGGATCAGAAAAATAAATTTAATTAGAAATCAAATGGCCAGAATCTAAGATTTCTAATGATGGATCAGGTTGACCATCAGTCAAGCTGCCAACTCGACGGATCCATGACCGATGGCTTTTGTAAAAAGCCATTCGGTCAAGTTTCCATCTCACAAAACTCAACCGATGGCCAGGCTGGAGCAATATTAAGTAGGGTTTGACTGACTTTTCTTCCTCTCAACTAGAGAAAAATTGACCGATTCCTCTTCGATCTCTCAACCCTAGCCCCAACCTTCCCTTTCCTATCCCTAGAGTTCCCTTGCTTGACCTTCCTATCTCCCTTGCCTAGAATCCCTAGGTGTTTGGATGACCCTTTGAGGTGCTTCCTTCATTTTTGACCTCTCAATCTTCTTCTTTGTGCCTCATGTCTTCAAAAGAACCATCCTCTTCATCCAACTCTCGTCTCATTCCATTTGATGGTACCTTCTTTATTTTTGATGAAGCTCTAAATAGGTACAAGGAGCTCCTTCCCTTTTCGTGCCATGTTTGAGCCTCATTCGCATAGACAAAAGGTCATAGATGAGGTAGCTGAGTTGTTGTATGATCATCACCCAGCTTCCCTGAGTGTTGAATGCCAGTTCTATAACAACTCCATCACAAGCACCAAGACAATTCATGAGTTATATGCCAATTTGTCATGGAATTATGACACTCTTGTACCACTTCTTAATACTCAAGTAATTCTTACTTTCATGATTGCTGGTAAGAAATTCATAATCTCATAAAATAACTTGAATGCCTTTTTCAGTGGTACTGAGGTAACCGACACATGGAGGAAATATTACCCTAAGAATTTCAAATTGTTAGACCTTGAGGCCTTCTACAAGCAATATGAAATCACTCACCTTGACATTCATAAGTTCTTAAAGATGCATCAATTTCTATACAAGAGGAAGTCCACCCTACTTTCTTCCGCCTTGGACCTTAGGAACGACATTCTCGCCTTAATAGTCAACTACAATATTCACCCAAAAAAATCAAACTAAAATTGTAGAGAATAACGTGGTGATTATGTTTTGCCTGTTGAAAAATATTGGAGTTGAGTGGTTTAGATACATTCTTCACCATATGACCTACTTCAACTCTGAGAAGAACACCCAAGGTACCCACCCACCCTACCCATCCTTGATTTATGGTCTCTTCCAATCTGTCATTGGGAAGTCTCTTTTTCATGATCTTCATTATAAACATTCTAGAAACGGAGTTTGTATCAGTGAGACCACAATCAAGAATAGTTTTTGTCTACATCTTCTTCCACCACACTTGGAGCCTCTACCTCCACCTCCACCACCATCCCGACCTACCCAAACCGTATTTCATGTATCCAATGAGGCCCTCAGGGTTACATGGTGGATCAACAGGCGTACAACCTATAGGTTCAGGAGCATATACATCAGGATCTTTGTTCTATCATGTCTTCCATGAATCTATCTTGTGTCCATACCCTTTGTACCAGCCTTACCCAGGTGGTGGTTATGCTCCCTATGCATATAATCACTTCTACCTGACCCCTCCACCCCCTGCTTCTACTGTTACACCCTCTTCTATTGGTGGATCTTCCTCTGCACCTACCCCTGGAGTGCTACCTCTCCCTTCTGGCCCCATATCTACCCTTCTTTCCAGACTTGGAACCTCTAATCCCACTTTCCCTCAAGCCCAGGAGCTGCATGACCTTGGTAAGTCTTGGGCTGAGTAGAATGCCATGTGGCTCGGTTGTGGTTTCGATTTTTCTGCCAATGAGAAGATTCCTGACCAGGTTGATGAGGAAGCTATTGTTAACGATGAGGAGGCATCTTTTGATGATGGAGATGATGGTTTTGATGATGATAATGGTTTGCTGGTGGCTCTAGTGATGAAGGTGATGCTGTTGCACCTTCAGATGGAGATGATGACTATGAGCCTGAAGCTGATGATGATGATGCTGATGATGATGCCATGGACAAAGATGCCATATATGTTTATTTTTTTAGTTATTAGTCCTTAGATGCTGATAATATATATCTTTCTAGGCTATTGTACTTAAAACATCTGGACACAACATCTCAGATGTACTATTTCTATCATCATGTTTGTTTTAATCATTTTGGCTTGTAGTTGCTTTGAGAACATGCTCATGTGTTGTAACATTAATCTTCTGTATCATAACTCTATGTATATTATACCATGTGAGTTATTGGTATGCTATCCATATTTTTATTATGACACAAGTTACTTGTTTCTCTATCGTCTCTATATGTTGTGTGTTATGTGGTTGCATATTTTATCTTAAGGTTGGCTATTTTGGTTGTGCTTGGAGAAGACCCATTTTTTTGCTCTTCTACCCCCTTCCTTTTTGATAATGCCAATAGGGGGTGAAGAGTTCAATGTTTGGAATCTCAACCATATTGATTTTACTACCTATGTGATCCTTTTCTTGTCTAATATATGTTTTATCATGTGACTTGCTAAAGGACCATGTAGTATATCTATTATATAGATTTGTGAAGAAATACTAACTATGCAGGTAAGAGTGATAATAGATTGTGGGGGAGCAATTCACATTGTTTAGATTATGAATCCCCTTGCAATCCATAAGGCTAAGGTATAACTTTACATATCCTTTTCAATATGTTGAGGAATGGTTTGTCATTGTAAAAAAGGGAGAGAATGTTGACTTGAGAGTTAAACATTGTCCATATTTTGATAATGACTCAACCATTCCATTCATATGTATCTAATATGTTTGTTTAAGATTGATTTTAGGCTTTAGGTACATGAAAAGGATCAAATCACTCAAGCCCTAGATTGTCCAAGTTTAAGTCGAAAGCAATGTAAATGTGCATTTTGGGAAATTACTCCAAACCACCTTCGAATATTTTTGTAATAATTTGTATTGATGATATGACTTGTAGCTAAGATGAGAAAAAATTAGGGACACTTAATTCCATCATTTGGTCACTTAAAAATCATTTTGGAAAATTTGTCACAATAGCTTGGTCGGTTGA
Source organism: Alisma plantago-aquatica (assembly GCA_963693085.1). Classification (NCBI taxonomy): domain Eukaryota; kingdom Viridiplantae; phylum Streptophyta; class Magnoliopsida; order Alismatales; family Alismataceae; genus Alisma; species Alisma plantago-aquatica. Next base: position 1,206,618,775 of record OY856412.1, read on the forward strand.
GTTTGAATCTTGACCGATCCGTGATGCATTTTTTGAAATGATTGCATCGGTCGAGTTGCACACTCACAAAACTCGACCGACCGACTTATTGACCAAATTTAATTTTAGCTGATCGTTCAAGTTACCCCAGGACAAACTCGATCGATAGTTTGAAAATTGGCTTTGTCGATTAGTGGATCAGTTAAGTTACCTTTATTGAAACTCAACCGAATGTACTTCAAATTCAGTTCTAGTATTTGGTTTCAATTGATATAATTTGATGGTCTATGTATTTTTTTGAGAATTTTGAAGCTCTATTCATCCCCTCCTCTAGAGCCTTAGATCCAATAGGAACAACTTTTCCACCTCCTAGGTAATCAGGGCCAATTTGTTCAATTTCCCTCATAACAATGAAAACCAATCATGATAAACCACAACACATAAATAGTGGGAGTGGTTATGAATGGTGTGGGGTATATGTGGAGGATGCAAAGTGAACAAACAACTACCAAGAAGTATATCTATCATTGTCTATCTGACATATGTATATCAAAAATATCATCAACACCATCATTGCTAGATATGCACCATACTACCAATATCATGAAATTATTCATTAATCCAAGCCTTTGGTATGGTTATGGGCCCCAAGGAGAAGTTTTGAATATAGTAAGAAACCTGACTTATCTTAAAGTTGAATGCTTCTTGAAAGCATGATTATGTAGCCTACTTGGGGTACTGTATGGAGGGGTCTGGTTTCACTACGTTTTAGTGAGAATTCAACCCAATATAGATTTGTATGAAGAAAAAAGGTCCATGCAACTTGCATGGTTGGGTTTAGGCTAACATCCTTAACAACCAAATGAATAAACCACCACGACATAAATAATAGGATCCTAGGAAGTGTGATGAGAAAGTAAATAAAATAAGACTACTAACTATACATTCTCTATAAATGTTTACAATTTAGATATCTAGAAAAGTGTAAGGAAACTCTACTTTGTCCATGTTAGAAACTAAAATGCTAGGAAATAATGCGGGACTTAATTTTTGTTTTTTTTATAGATGGAATTTATTTAGGCACACTTTGAATTACCTGCTAAATGCTACTCAGACCTCTCATTTAATCTTCTACGTCATTTCATTGAGAACAAAAAAGGACCTTGGATGTAATTGTTGCTTCTTTTGGACACTCTCATGTTGATAGGGAGACCTAATAAGTAAGTTTTGAATTCTGATATAATCTATTTCCCTACATTTATAGCTCATAATGATCCAATCACTATGAGGAAAAACTTATTAGGATAACTGAAACAAATAAACATACACTAGTAAAGACACTATCTCTAGTGTTGGTTAAAATGACCATATAACATTAGTTTACTATCAACACCAGAGTGGGTGACACTATAGTCACATGTCTAAGATGTCAGTTATTTTGGGACGCATAAACTGACTACAAAGATCCAGCCTCAGTTGTGATGATAAAAGAAAGTGACACGGGTAGGATTCCAAGTGATAGATTCTAGAATAAAAACCGATGTCGTAAAGCAATACCAAGTCACATTTATAACTAGTAAAATGTTCCTAACTCGTCGTTTTACAAACAAAACTGACACCTATTTAGCATCAAAGCTGTTTGTTTCGTCATGTACAACTGACAATTAAGAGATACAATGACAATTTCTTCAAGAAACCAACAATTATAACCATGTTTTCCAGCACTGTCATGCTACCCATCGTGGCCGTTTTAGTTTAGTCCTATAATGTCGGTTTTAGGACTAAAACTGACGACAAAGACCAACAATTATAGTTTTTTGTAGCTACCGACGACTAAGTTTTTTTAATAGCAGGTCTATAGACCTACCTTCTGGCTGTTCAGTAGGATGCATCATCTATAATTTAGAACTACATGTTACATCCTGTGTGCATCTTAACAACATGCCAACAAACCTACAAAACCTATAATAACAAACACAATCCACCCACATACTAGATCCATTCTCCAATTCCATTCACATCACATGTATAAACATAATTCTATTCATTCATCTTCACATTCATTCACACATGATATTTCATTCACACGCACCAATTCCATTCTCATCAAATGCACTAATTCTATTCTCATCACATATAAAAAGACAGCATTCATTCTATTCATTCATCTTCAGATTCACACACAGGTATATATTCATTATTCACATACTTACCTATAATTTACTCGTGTCAAATTTAAAATTGCAAGAAGTCACATGCACTACATTTATATAAAAATAACGACATCAAAGTTAAAAAATGCAATCTTTCTCCCAGTCAAATTCAAAGTTTACATCCTTAACGAAGGCTTGTGCCCATTATTCTCATATCTCATCTAGTTGTTCTGTCGTATAGGGCCTTTTTGTTTCAAACATCTACAAAGAGAATGACATATATATTTAAAATTTTTGATATTTTCATATTCGAATGAGACTATTTACTTTTGATGATCAAGACTATATATACAAATTACATTTTATATAAAATTGATGTCTAGTACCCCATATCTGACAATCATGTTCATATCCCGCATCACATCATATTTGCATGCCCAACTATTATCTTGTATAGGGAACTATAAATTTCAACATACACAATGTTAATAACTAAAAGTAAGCATAGTTGGAATAAATATGCACTAGAGTTAGAAAATTACTTCAACATTCTTCCAAATTATCACTTTCTTTTTCTTGTCTACCTTTCCTCCAAACTTTTTAAATTATCTTATAATCCTATATGCTAATGTAACACATTGAATTGCATTAGTAAATAGTCATATAATAATATATTTTAATAGATATAAATAGAAACATTTACTCACATGAATAATGCCTTTTTCATTATGTGTCCCCCACTATGTACTTCATAACCGTTATGATCTAGATAATACATAGTTTGTGTTACAAGGACAATAACCAACAACACCCAATAATTATTCCTGAGTGAAAAACAAACAAAGTAAAACTCAAAATACACAATGAAACGTAATTCTTAAGTCAAAATTATAAGAAAAGTAACTAGACTTATTCAACATTGAATGAAGCTATAATCACACACTTTTTTCATTTTATAAAATATTTAAGTGAAGTAGAGCAGTATTTGATAGAAGATGTAGGGTATTTAACTACTCGGGTAACCAACGATGGAACTAGAAACGCACATGGGGCAGTGTGAACTCCGCAGACACCCTATGTAAGTAGCTACAAAATGTATATCATGTATGCATTAATATATAAGAAAATAGATCAACATATAAAAATGAGGTATTTATCTATATACGACCTCGCTATATCCAAAGTTCTGTCACAAATGTGTTCAACCATGAATTAGTAAACATCTCCAAAACATCTTATAAAATATACTAGTATCACGAGGTTTACTTACAACATTCTCCTTAATATAGATTATCATAGGCAACCCTTCTTCAAAGTTTCCTATCCATAATATCACCCCCTGTAATCAGGACCTAGAAAATTGATTGGGTCCTTTGCAAGCCAACTGGGTGATTGAGGAGAAGGTGGAGGTGGAAGACAACCTCTAGGGGGTTTCTTAGGCTCTATGTCCTACACACATATATATATATATATATATATATATATTCTCATATCAATTGTCATGTATATACAGTACAGATACAAATACCATGTAAATTTAGCATACAACAGTATAGACAACTCCTGCTTTGGGCCACACAACCACACCTCTTTCTGCATCACCTATCGTCTCATGCTCGAGGTGGTCATATGGCAATGCAGTATGCTTCCAAAGGTCGTAGACAAGCCTACACGTCATGCAAACCGCATCAGGGGGCAACATAGCACCATAAATCATGTCACTTTCTGATCGACCCCAAAGGGGTGATCATACTTTAAATTTATAACCCAAAACCTTCAAGGACCCCCCGTAACTTTATTACAGGGTCGAAGTAGATATACGGGGTCGAACACATGGATGTGGGGACGTTTAGGATGCTTAAGATCTCGCTCTTAAGTTAGATAAGCCAATCCGATAGTCGATAAAAGTATGGTGCTAGAACTAGTCTAGCAGATTGTCATAAAATAAAATAAAAAAAAGAAATGAAAACAAAATAGAGTCTGTCAGATTCTACTAATCAAAGAGAAGGAGTTCTTGGCTATGTAACCACAAGTTGGGTAGTCTATGCACCTATTCTTGGGTGTAGACAACCCTCAAATACCTCAGCAAGCAACCTACATCTAAACATAGTGCATACCGTGATATCTGTTCCTATGAGGTCATCCCACTCGCTTTCGCGTAGCATGACTAAAATCCATCAATGATATGAAACCTCTCTTGAGAATGACAAATTAATACCCTAGAATATTATAGATACCCTCTCAGGTCTAGAATATTCTGAGATGCTAGGAATAGGTGTGATTTTGGTAGAACCTGGTAGTGGGCCTGGCCATGCCCAGATCTACAGTTCTGCACAGATCACCTTGAATTGTCCTCCTTTCAGATTCCGATCCGAACTACCTTCTCTTATCTATTTCTACAATGAATCTTTTGATATAGGTAGAAATCAAAGTTCAAGCAACAAAGAGATCAACCAAACTAGCAATCATAACCAGAAAGAGAAGATAGAACAAAAAACGTACTAGATCTAGAGTAAAACTACTTGCTTAAGGTAAAAGTACTTAAACACGCCCAAAATGGGCTACATAGCCAAGGTAGCCAAGGAGCTCAACTAGCCATAGACAAGCATAGTTGGCACCAAACAAAGATGGAAGAACATCATTTGTATAGAAAAAAGGAGAATAGTAGAAGAAAGGAGAAAAAGAAGAGATTTAACCCATACAGAAGAGGTGGCTCTCGCTCCTTAGCCTCTTTATAAGCTGGATCTCATCTTTGGGTCCTCCTCCTTGGTCTTCTGAACTCCTTGGCCTCCTTTCTCTTTGATTCTTCCCCAAACATCAACTTGGTGGGTGTATGGAGGTGGAAGATGGCTGGGAATGATAGGATATGGGTGAATGGTGGTGAAAAACAATGGTAGATGGAAGAAAACTGAAGGAACAGACATAGGATGAGCACTTCAGCCTTTTCAGACCTTGGAACTCTCCCATGAGGCTCTGGGAATCAAAACGGGTTGGAACCGTAGAACTAGAACCTCCAAAAACTAGAACTCCAAAATCTCAGAACCCCTCTTCAGGGCACGAGGGGTGAATATTTATAGGCAAAGGAAGAAGATGGTCACGACACCTACCTCGGTCGTGGCCCTGGTCTCGGCCCTGGTCTCAACCCGATTGTGCCAGGCTGGGCACGATCATGCCTGGGTCATGGTCGAGACAGACCCCACGGTCGAGGCAAATGCCTCGGTTGAGACAGACCTCACGGTCGAGATGGCTGTGTCACGGTCACGGTCGTGCCACAACCAAGGTTGATGTGCCGCTTTTGCGGTTGCGGCCTCAGCCCGACCGTGCGGAGTTGGTCCCGGTCATGCCGAGTGTCAGTCGACACTACATCTTGGCCACGATCATGGCATTGTCTTATTGGAAATGGTCGCGACATCCTTTTTGGTCGTGACATCATGGACCAAAGGACCAAACCCACCCCTAGTGGGACCACCTCTCCTAAGTTGATGCACATAATGCGATGCTTAGTCTGTCATAGTAACGATGGAAGGAAGTCTAGCTGCAGCAAAAACCACATGTTGGGGACAAATCTTAGAGAATAAATGTCTTTTCAGGTTCGGTGCCTACAAGTCCCAAAATTGGCTAATTGAGAAACTTTATCTATGAAAAGATATAAATTACTAAAAGATAAGAATCTAAGATTATTTTGGGCATATTAAGGCTATAATGATACAAAACCATTAATAAACGCTTAGCATACATGCTTGAATTTGGGTGTTATCACCTTCAAGGCATGGGAAATCCACACCCAATGTGATGATGTATCCTTGTAATAAAAGATGGCATGACCACAACCCCTACAAATTTGTATAAAGTGTTATATATACTTAAACTCAAATGGATTACAAATTACTATGAAAGATGACTATGTCATAAATATACTTACATCAGACGTGATAGGTGGTGGGTCTACATGATTATGCTCAATGAACTCTACCGTAGGACGTCCACCTCATATGAAGAGTGGGGTGCTACATGTACTATCTGATTAGCTGAATAAGAAGGATGATATTGTCTCATTGCTTCCTCCATTCCTTTTGCAATAATCTCTTCTGCATTTTCTTTTGAGAATCCTCCTTTCTAGAAAGATTTGTGTATGCTCTGATGAACTTAGGAAGGTTCTTATACCAACGCCAGCACTAGTAGCCCTAACATGCCCATGATGCTCTAGGTTATCTAGTGTAAGATTTAATTCATCCCTTGTGACCTTAGGGATGAACTTCCCATGTTTTCTTTGCTCATGGAGCTCCCAATAATGATCATCAATAATAAATGGTAAGTAAAATATAAAAACCAAGGTCAGGGTAAAACATAACAATCTTCAATAGTAATTGCTCTGAGAGTTGAATTTTACCATTTTTGCAGTCGCCTCAACAATTGTGAGATTGGGTATTCCTCGAGATTTGGTTTGCCTTCTATCTACCCATAGATTATGGCAAGGTAGAGGTGTAGGAGTAGTAGAAGACAATAGTCCTAGGAGTAGGATGCTAAGAAGAATAATCTGTGGTAGCTTTTAGAGAAGATTTGCATAGCCATCTGAACCTATTGTGTGGTTATGCACATTTTTTGCATGCCTTTCTATTTGGGAATCACTTATAGCCTAGTTAGTCCAAAATAGATGTTAAATATATAATACAATGAATTCCTAAGAATTTATCCAAACTGAGGAGTGAGGATTAATACTTTGAATTCGTCAATTTGTCTCTTAGCAACAAAGACCTCCCACACCTTTGGGTCAAGATAGTCCCATTGCTTAGTTGATGATTTCTTCTTCTTCTGAGTGTTCTGTATGTGTTCTCTTGTCAGATTTGTCCTATAATTCCTTAGTACCCTGTTACAATGTTGCATCACCTTTTTGAGGTGTAGTTTTTCATCTAGGTCAAATATGCTCTACAAAAATTCATATACTTAATGGAATATTCTTGAAAATAGAATTATAAATAACCATAAAATAGAATTGTAAATGATAATGTTTCACACATAGTTCCTTCCATTTTAATTCTTTCTTGCCTCAATCAACTTTATTCCAGGATTCTAGATTTACATCTATTTTGCTACAAGTCCAAACCCTTATATATGACACAAAAGAACCACGATTCTTCTCAACATGATTTCCTTGATCATCAAACTCAATGACAATTTTGGTCTATTACCCCTTTGCTCTAGTACTTGTTCATCAAGGTGATGCCTCTTATTTTTGAATGCTGAAGATGTTTCTCATCAAGCTCAACAAGATCCTCAGGGCACAAATTCTCACGCTCAAGTTGACAAAAAGCACACATAAGTCATAAAAAGGTATAAGTTATAAATGTAATAAAACAATACAACAACACAACAAGATAGACATTGTAAAAGACACATCTATGTAATAAAACAATACAACTTACAACAATGTCATGCTCACAGTGCACATTGTCATGGTGCTCATCCTTATGATAATCATCATCATGATCATCAAACTCATGGTCAGATGCCATCTAAAATAATGCCATATAAAAATAGTCAAACAATGAAATACAAGTGATAAAGAATGTAAAATTCTTAACATTTAAAAAAAAGCATGCCCCTAATATTTGGATCTTGTATCAATTAACATTCACTCAGTGTGATCTCCACACATATATAAGTCGATGTCAGCTTCAATATTTGGTGTTGGCAAGCCAACTATGAATGGTATGGAGTCATCATACTTGTCATAGTACTCTTCTTCATCTATAGGATCTGCAATGAACTACATTTTACCATAAAGAACAACTGACCATTTTTCATTGCAAGATCATTAATATAAAATACTTGCTTCTCCTGTTATGCCATTATGAATGGTTCACCCTTCTCCTTAATCTTTTTAAAATTCACTAATGTGAAACCCAATTAATCCACTACAACTCATTTGGAGTTATCAATCCAATTACACCTAAAGAGTGGAACTTTGAAATCTATGTACTCTAACTCCCATATGTCTTCGATAATACTATAATATAATATTTTAGCTCCATGTGGACTCTTATCCTTCACACTAAAAAATAAAATGAAGATGCTCGAAGGGTGACCCCACTATTTTAGATGGCACTCTTATCATCTTGACGCTTTGTGTGATATGAAAATCTATTTATGTCAAACCCTTCATAAGACATAACATTCTTTTTTGGTTTAAAGGTGAGGCATTTTATATTTTCAACAACATTATTTGGTGTTTGAGATAGTTGACGTAAGACTTTATCTTCAAACCACCTAATAAATATCTTGTTATACTCTCTAGCAAGCCATATTGAATTAGCTCGAGGATATTTTGTCTTAATGGAATTGGTATGTTCAGTGAATTATATATACTCACTTCGTCAATTTTATATAAAATATACAAGTGTCCTTGTTCCCACAACTCATGACTGAGTAATTTCACTCGTTCTCCTAAATCAATTTTGTTGGTATACTCTTTAATATTCTTTTCATTTACAAGAACTTCATTACAACTTAGAAAGTCACTATAAAAGTACATAACCTCCCTAACCACATAACCCTCAATAATATTCTCATCGGGTCGATAACAGTTTCAAACATCACCTTTAAAAATAGTCATGTACCATTTAAAAGGATACATCCAATGAAAGAAAATTGGTCCGAACATTTTCACCTCCCTATTCAAATGGACAACAAGATGTACCATAATATCAAAGAATGACGGAGGAAAATACATCTCAAGCTGACATAGGGTAACAACCACTTCTCTTTGCAACATATTGATATTCTCAAGATCAATAACTTTGTTGTACAGAGTGTTAAAGAAAAAATAAAGTCTGGTGATTGCAAACCTTACATTATTTGGAAGTATATATCAAATTTCCATGAATAAAATTTGTTGCATTAGAGTGTGACAATCATAAGGTTTAAGACTTATCAGTTTCAGATCTTTCATTGATGCCAATCTACAGATACTAGAAGAGTATCCATGTGGTATCTTAACAGTGAGCAAGCACTCACAAAAAGTTTACTTCTCCTTCCAGACAATGTGTAACAAGAAGGAGGTATATATATTTTGCAATCACTACTAACTTATTTTGTTATTCTTTCCTAATGTCCATTTCATGTAGGTCCATTTTAGATTTCATGCCATATTTACTCTTACCTGGTATATTCAACAGAGTACCGATGATGCTATCATAAATATTTTTCTCAACATGCATGACATTGATACAATGCCTAATTGCCATAGAAATCTAGTAAGGAAGATCCCAAAATATTAACCTCTTTTTCTATAAAGATTTGTCACTCTATGTGAATGGTACATTGTGATCTCTTACTGAATGCATTGCCAAAATATTTTACTCTTCCATAAACAACCTCCCCTAATATAGGTTTAGGGGCACTCTATTCCTCATTCGATCCATTGAATGCTTTGCACAACCTTCGGTAAGGATGAAATTTTGGAAGAAACCTTCGATGACCAAGATGTACAATCTTAGGACCATGTTTTAGTCATATTGAATCAATGTTCTCTTCACATATAGGGCGTGATTTGGATCCTTTTACACTATAGCCAGACAAATTCCCATATGCTGGAAAGTCATTAATAGTGCAAAACAACATAGCATGCAAACAAAATGTCTCTATACGTGGTCATCACACCTTATCCCCAGATTTTCTTTAAATCACCAATCAGAGGTTAAAGATAAAGATCAATATCATTGCCAGGTTGTTTACAGCCCGATATCAACAACGACATCATGACATACTTATTTTCATGCACAACCAAGAAGGAAGATTGTATATAACAATCATAATAGGCTAAGTGCTATCTTGGATACTCAATGTGTAATATGGTTTCATCCCATCAGTACAAAGGACGATTCTTAGATTCCTGACTTCTTCACCAAATTCAGGGTACAATAAATCAATCTTCTTCCACTGTGGGGAATCAGACGCATGTAGTAGGGTTCCATCATTATTTTTCTTTACCTTTTCATGCCACCTTACATTTTCCACATCCACGAAATTGGAAAAGAAGATTTGAAACTATGTTATTATAGGTAGAAACCTTATCACCTTAGCAGGAGAGCCAGTTTTGGAATTCCACTAAGTCATCATTTTATACCTTGATGCCCCATATTTTGGATAACTTTTCGAATCGACATAGTCCTCACAAAATAACACATAGTCATTCGGGCATGCATGCATCATCTTAGCCTTCATTCTGATTTAGCACAATATTTTATTTAATTCATATGTAGATTGGAAGCTCGATGCCTTCATAAAGAATTTCTTTCAACAAAGACAACAACGGCGTGAAGCTTTTATCAATCCATCTATTATTATCCTTCAAAGTATGCAATCTCAAAACAACGCTCAACTTCGTAAACTTAGTACAACCTAAGTATAATGATATCTCATCATCATGCATAATGTTTCTAAATAAGGAAGGTGGATTAGTGTGCTATACCCCACAACTATCTAGCATCACATCAACCATGTCTATCGAAATTGGGTCATTCACATCTACATCATTGTCGACAATTTCTCCTTCAACACAAGTACTTATATCAACATCTAATGATCTCATAGTTGGAATCTCTACATGCCATTACCATTATGTATTACCTTATACAATGCCATTGCACATGACATGAATTTTGATTTTGTCAGCAATGCCAAATTTTAAGTTGTTATGTCAATTCCTACATGAACAATAGAACATATCTCCACATAATTTCCTATGTTCCTCAACAAATCTTATAAACTTATCAAGACCAGTAATAAACTTTGAGATGCATCGATTTGGAAATCTATACATTCTATGATCAAAGAGAAAACAAGTATTAGGATTTAGTGTTAACATGATTAGGGTGTAGGGTTTACATGATTAGGGTTTAGGGAAAAGGGTTTACAAATGAGGGTTTATCATTTCAAGTTATAGGATAAGGGTTTGTATATTAGGGTTTAGGGTTTACAGATTAAAATTTAGGGTTTATGGTTCACAAATTAGGGTTTAGAGTTCAATAATGAATGTGTGTACCACCTATCCCATTCTTAAACACCTAATCTCACTAGTAAGTGTCTAACGTGTAATTGGTTTTCAAGAAATTTTTGACAACATTTCACTGCAGTTCCCCAAGTACATCGATGTAGATGGGAAAATATCCACATACATATGCACTTAGAGAACAAATGAGGAAGTGTTGAAGAAGCATATTGAAAACTGGGTACACATTATACACTTACATCCTAAGTGAGATTAAGTATTTCAAGAACAATCCTAAATTGGGGACTTTCCAAGATTTACTCCTAATGAGTAAATCTCAGACATGTTTCTAGGCCAACATATATATGTCCAAAATTAAGGTTGATGATTCATACCAATTCAGTATAAATACTAATATATAAAAAGAATATATATATATATATATATCTAAATTAAGGTTTACAATTAAGAGTTTAGGTTATACATAATAAGTTTAGTCTAAATCAAGTTAATTTAGGGTCATTCATATCACTGTAGTGTGCTCAAGTGTGATTTTGTATCCGTACAACATTCAAATTAAATAATGCAACCAAATATACAAATATTGAATACATGAATTTCAATTATAAAAGAAATTATACAAGTGTAATTTCTCCAATTGATATCAATTTAGGTATTAAAGCTCTAGTTACATTTCATCATAATACAAATATAGTTTTACCCTAGTTACATTTAATCAAATTACAGAGAGAATTTAGTTGAAATAATAACATAGCTAGCATTAGAATTTTAATCAATTGAATTCAATTTCTATATTTGACTTTGTTACTTGTATATAGATAAAAAATAGAATAAGACATGGGTTGCATGCTCTATGTACCTCTCTATGGTGGAGTTGAGCTGCTGCTATAGGAGAACAAGAGATAGGGTTTTAAGTAGCATCTCTGGCGAGCTCCAGTGGCAACGGAGTCCACGGTGGTGAGCAGAATGGCGACGGTGGCTAGCACAACAACTCCAATGGAGACCTTAAGGTGGAAAGAGGTGAAAATGGTGAGCACAACAACACCAACCACAATAGTAGCAAGGCTGAGAACAATAGCAACAACAACAATGGGGTTAAGCTCCTGGAGTGACGATGGTGGCAGGGGAGAATCACCTAAGGTGGGGATGAAATCACAATTAAACAGAGATCGGGGGAAAGTCTATTTCATGGGTGTGCTATTAAGTTATCCATAGTTGTCAGACGTTTGCAAAAATTGACAATTAAGAGAATATTCATTGGTTGAAAAGAAGAAATCGACACCTAATCCGGTGATATTGATGTCAGTTTGTTGTAAAAAAATAGATGCATAAGTCCTTTATTCAGACAAAAAAACCATTCTAAGTAGGGCCTGAGTCGTCACTTGGTCACCGGAAATCATCACCTTAGCATTTTACTTATACATTGGTTTACCGTAAAAGACCGATGCAATATGCCATTAATTAAATAAAATAGATAGGCCTGATTAGTGCCTGAGTCGTTAGTTTTTTCTACCAAAACTAACACTAGAGTGTAATTTTAGGGGAACACTTTTTTTGTAGGAAGGTGGCATGAATCCTCTAACGTCAGTTACTAGAAATAAAATCAACACCGATTGTGCCATTTTTTTCAATTTTTCCTACAAATCCATGTCAATTTTGTAGAGAAACAACCGACAACAGAAGTATTTGGGAGGAAAATTTTATTTTGTGTGAAGGTGTATGTCATCAGTTTCCTGACAACCAACATTATCTTAAAATTTTTGGAGGCAAATATTTTTCTCTAAAAAATTATATTTCTTGAGTTATTTTTGATGTCAATTTTGTAAAAGTGTAACCGACGTTAAAGAAAAAGCAGTACTCGTATCTTTTTTAAATCGACATGACTTGATCGACAATTACATTTATGGTAGTGAACAAATATTATTTTGTCTTATCGTGTCATTTTTTTTTCAATGGAACCATCTTATGGAGAAGTGACATTAGAGGTCAGAAATATACTATTGATAAATCAAATAAAAAGCACATATAGAGGCATTGAAGTTCCAGATGCAATTGTACTGCCTGTAAAATTGAATATCTAAAAATGTTTTTATCAGTATATTAAAAATCAAAATTCACTATGAAGTTTATACGACAAAGAAATTTACAAGATAGAACAATTATTCAAGACAACCAGTTGTTTAGATGAGTATTGAAGTGTTATGATGGAATCCTCTAAGTTTTGTTCTCTAATATTATAGACAATTAAGGGAATCAAAGAAAGAATATAAGAAGGACACTATAGATACTAGACATACTATAGATAGTTATTAGTTGTAAAAACATTCAACAAAAAGTAGATGTCCAATTACCCGACCAATATGGCTCAGGTGGTTCAATCCAGCTTGTCCTCCCTGGGGGACCCGGGTTTGAATCCCCCTGAGCACACTGTAATTACCAACTCCTTGGGTCATCTGGGCTCTGGAACCTATTTGATGAGGAGGGGGAGCGGGGTCTCCCTAAGACTAAAAAAAAGTAGATGTCCAATTGCAAATATATATTATTATGACAAAAAAGCAATTTTGATTCAATATAAATCCAACCAGAGAGCTAGTCCTTGGTCATGTATTCTTTCATTGTGACCAAATTGCCCAATTAGTTGTGCCAACTTGTTCCTAATTGTATTTTTATGAGTTGCATTAAGATGCTTCAACTATAATTTTTGCTAGTGAACTATGTAAAACCATAGTTCATTCTGACCCCTAATCATGCCTAAATTGGAAGCAAGATCCAACCATCTAACTGTTTCAGAAAACAACTATCATCTCCAAGACAAGGGGGACATGACACTAAAGTCTACGGCATGGCTATTCATAGTTATAATTTGTAATATGTTGTCATTAGAGAGGAGACAATATTGCAAAAATTAGTCATGTATTAGTCCAATTATCTATAATATATTTAGTTTCTTACACAATGATGTTGTTCTCCTTGCCAAAATTTATCTTATAACTATGGTTACCTAATTTAAAAGATGCATACTTGCTATTATTCACACCTACGCTTGCCTAGATGACAAGGTGGCCAAGGGGGTGTGCCTTTCCATGCACCTTGCCTTGTTTTCTGCCTTGACCTATTCTGTGGGTTTTAGGGAATATTTAATGTATTCTAGTGCCATTTATCATTATTAATGTTGATATTTGATATTGTTGTCTATATTGTGTGTCCCATTCATTTAAAAATTCTAAGTTAAGATCCATATTATTGAGTATACCTTTTACTTGGCTTAAGATTTGGAACTCTATCATTCAACTAGGATTTATTTGTTGAATTTATATCTCAAAGTGTTTAATTTATTCTCATCTTGACTCAAGCATTAATGTTTATTTAAAATATTAAAAATAAAATTTTGTAATTATTTTATACCATATTATTTATGTATATGAGGGGATTAGACATAAATACATGTACATATAACTATAAAACATATGTAAGTGAGGGACAAAATTTATTAAACATCACTAAATATATGTGTATTAATAGTTGGAACTTGATTACATAAAAATATATATGAGTGTGTGTATGCATGCGGGCATAACTAACACTTAGGATGCACCCATGTGACCAGCCTCAGTGTTTTGAATTTTTGACATGCATCAGAAGATGTTTTATACTCCCATTGGTAAACAATAACATCATTTACTCTATGGATATGAGTAGTCCGATAGGCCCACTAACCATGATATCCTTAATTTGAGATAATAGTAGTGAACATATGAAAAGTGTGGCTTCAGTAGAAATCATATTCAACTAAATAGTGGTACTAGTTTTGTATAAGATATATAATTTGCAATTGAAAAAGTGTCATATGTAGTGTATCTAACAAGAAATTATTTACATGGAAATCCTATATAGGCATGAAAATATCCATGTAGTACTCTATCACAATGTTTTATATATTATTCAATTCCTAGTAAAATTCATGGTTAATTTGAATTAACATTGCAAAAAATGGGATACATGTAAATGATAACCACTCATTGATCTTGAAGGTAATTTTGATTTCATCATAAAATTTAATTCTAAATTATTTACCTTTAAGAAACCTATTAATGTAAAGAGAAAGTCATCCACTAATAAGCCACTTCAAACATTTAATGATAGGTAACAATGTCGGTAAATGATTGATTTAGTAATCTAACTGTAGTGTTTCTCTCTGTAACTAATTTATATATTTATCTAGTTTCCTCCTAACATATTTCTTATATGGAAATATAGCCTTACTTGTTTAAGTTATGCCTCATTAATAAACTCAGTACTTCCGAGAGTAGTGATCTTATAATACTAGTCTTACTAATCTTTTATTTGGTTCAGTGAAAAGTTATCTATGTTTGTCTAGTATAACTACATTACAATTCATGTTGGTCTTATCAACTATCAATAACTTATTGTCTTGGAATATAAATAACGTTCTTTGTTGCATGCACTTTTTTTGCCTTTCCTACTTGTTTTTATATGGCTATCTAAAACAGGAAGTAAATCCAAGATTACCCCTTTCTAAATTATTATATGATGTAGTGTGCTACATAGAGAGACAATACTTTTGTAGTTTCTTTGTTAGATATTAATCATTTATTTTTTTCTTCCTCTGACTAGCGGTAAAGATCTGAAGTATCAATATTCTCTATACTGATTTAGAAAATGCCGTAGTTGTTTTTTAAGAGGAGAAACTCACTACTGTGCGGAATCAATCCCAAAATGAGTGGAAAAACCCGTGATTGCAAAGAATGCCTTTTTTGAGGTGATTTTTGAATACATATTTTATAACAAAAATATGAAAATAGTAGCATTTGTAATCACCAAATATTGGATATAACACAAAAGTATTAATGTAAGAATGCAGTATTTGGAAATTTCTTACCCGAACTAGGCCTAATACTGCAAATAACACTAGCACTCTAGCTCATTCCCTGGCTATGCTATTAGTAATGCATGTGTGTTGGAAGCCGCTCTAGCTTTGCCCTTCCCCTACATTGATAGTTCCCTGGTGTATATTTTCTTACTGGCACCCATATTGGAACACGATGGTGAGGAGAAGAACACATACTATGACCATGATCTATTACTCCATAAACCCATATTCAAATTGGGGTGGTGGTCTAGGTCCCAAATAAGGACCAATAGGGGATGGGACAATGAGAGAATGCGAGGACATGAGTGGAATATGTTGTTCATATTTATGTTAAAAGTGATCTCTTACCAAGAGTTGTAGAATCTCCACCAAAGATCACTAAGCTTGAGACCAAGATGCAAAATGAGCCCCAACTCCCAAGGAGGAGGATCTTGGTGATGTAGTGAGGAACTATCACATAGTGGCAGAGCCAGCCTCCTGATTTAGGGGTGCACAAACTAAAATAACATTAAGTATGTACATGATATTGATATCATATTTTTTTACATCAGAAATATACATGATCGAAATTATTGCCATGATACAAATAAAGTTTTTATATGTCCCAAAACATGTTATTGACCTATTTACTTGGATCCATGTAGGAAAATAAATGGATCTTACACCAAGGAAAAAAGAGGTGGAGGACATAGATATCCACTTTGTGGACTATTTAATTTTTAGATCTGATTAAAATACTCTTATGTGTATATATATATTATCACCTAGGGTTATCTAATATTCTGGATACATTTATTTATTTTTACATTTGAGATGAGTTTGAAAAGGCGACCACTGACTATGAAAATATTTAGTTTTTTTGTACTAGACCACCTAATCCTATAAATCCTTCATAAATGTAAGTCATTTCTACAAAACCACATAAATGTTATGTTTAATATTCATTGTATGGATTATTATTTATTTTTCTTTATTAGGAAAATTGCCTTTTAATGATAAATTTGACGAGCTAGTAATTAAAAGTAACATAAAATTTTAGAAAAATTATATGTATTAGTACCATGTGATAGTTATTAATATTATATATAAGTCATGAGAACAATTATATACTAATCTAAAATTGCAAAAAAAGACAGTCCTAATGGTGTTGGTTTTATATATAAGTCATGAGAACAACTATATACAAAAATGTATTCATTGCTTTTATCTAATAAACTAGTAAATATTATGATAATTGATTAGTAGCTAAATAGAAATATAATTAGTTCTATGTTTTGTTGGAAACTAAGAAAATACCAAACTCCAGTATCTTTGATATTATACTACAATAATATCACAACTTAGAGAAACAATATGTGTATGACTTGCAAATATAAGTATAAGTATGCACTTCATTCATAAGAAAAAGACAAAACATTTTCATGAATGAGACATTGGTGAACAACATAATAGACATATTGTGCACTCTTGGTGAAATTAAATCATGAAAAGTGAACATATAATTACACAATAGTATCACAAATGATAAATGTGATGCAATGAATCTATGAACGTTGTTGCAATATTTTATATTTTTATTATAATTTTAAGAGTTGCCTTCATAATGATATATGATATTTTATTATTTTAAGAAATTTTTCTTCATGTTCAACAATTAAAAAAGGTAAACATTTATCGTGACACCATGTAAACAATATCATATTTATTTGAATTTTACCTCTAGTAGCATGTATGACACTTTTAATAGAGAAAAAAATCAATATACATTCTCAGCACAAGTAAAATGTACACACATAGAATTATATTTTTTTATATTTATTATAAATATAATTATTTATATAAGATACAAAAATATTTGGCATTTTCATAAAGTATACCATTAGTTATGGATGCCAGATTGTTTGTTTCCTCACTAAATAAGTTTGAGTAAAGCAACAATTCTAAGTTGACATTAATGTATATGTCAATGATATAATTATTAATATGGTTAATAAAATAAGAATAATTCATTATTTTTGAAACATAAATATATATTTTAAATATAAGAATAGTAATGCATTTATATGAAATGTATCCTATTTTAATGTGTTTTGGCTTGTGATTTCTTACTTAATTCGTATTGGTATTATTTGTGGAAGAAATTCTATGTATCTTGACAGAAAATATATAACTGTATGAGGTAGATAACATATAAAATAAATATTCACTTTAATAGTATGAATATATACAACATTATATGTTTAAAAAATTAAATTAGAGGGGGTGCACATTCTCCTACTTGTCCCCTGGTGCGGTCACTGCCACCACAAATCGAATACTTTAATGAAAATAGTATTGGTATATTTAGACCACACCTCATCCAAAGACAAGGAAGGGTGTTTGATTGGGAGTTGTGTAAGAGAGGAATCAACCAAATCTCTTGCAGAATGTTCAAGCCACTTTAAGATGATGAGGAAGAATTTTGGAGAGGAAAAATTAAAGGGGCAATTGCAGAGGGTTGCATGGAAGGAGGAAAGTAGAGAGACATATTGGCAACCGAGGCGGTAATTGGGGGTGTATTGGGGAAGAAGATTTAGGGTGAAGCCTGAAAACACAATGATTTCACAAAAAATAAAGATAGTGGGATTAGTGTGAGAGGTGCTTAGGGAACACATATGGGCAGATTGGGTTGTGAAATACTAATAGTCAGATGGATCCACCCGTGAAATTTGACCCCTGGTTGAAAATAATAATTTACACCTGTTGAATGTGTCCATTTTTCCAATAGTGATGAACTCCACAAAAAATTGATCCATCAAAAATTAAAACTTCATTAGCTTCATTCTATATGCATGAGAATATAAAGGAGTCTTTAAAAATAAAAGCATTGAGTTTTTGGGCTTGATTTCAGAGTATCAAAGTATCATCTATTAGATGGTGCAACAATAAGAATTTATCTGTAAATACTTTTACCTTGTTGTTGATTATGTCACTTTGTAAATTTATGATTTTGAATGTTCACTTATATCTTATACATGTACTCATTTTAACCCTTCCTTGCACAATTCTATCTTCTCGGACGAGAAGGGCAAGAGGTGTATTCTTGTTTAAATTGTTAGATGGTACATTTTCTTATATGATTATACATTTTTGATTTTATTTTTTCAGGTTTCCGTCAACTTTCCATATGTTTTATGTAGTTGTTATTATAAAGATCGTGCTATTCTTGAATTAGGACAACATAATTCTAAAAGAGTAAATCATGTGTGCATACAATCGTTGGAGGTGTTAATAAACTGTGTATGAAATCAAGGTTCTATTGAAATACATCGAATGGTTGTAAAAAAGTTGAAGATGAAAGAAACACATGGTTCACATTACTAGCATGCACCTTTGAGGTTTGGTTCTTTATTTAAAGAACAACTTCTACAAGAAATGATAGAAGGAATGATATGCTAATATATGTAATTTTAGCATGGACTCAAAGAAAGTAAAGATCTCAGTATTTAGTGCTACTTATTGTTCCTATTTAAGGCGCACTTTAAAATTTCTCGTGAATAAAATTCACTTTTGAGTATCCATAAAATAATTTTTTCTCTAAAAAATCACTATCATATTTGAAAGTCAGGTGTGTCTTTAATGTTACATGATAGGGACACTAGAAAATTACAATATCTACATAATTGAATTGAAGTGTGTTCTTTATTGTTATAGCTGTCTACGATATAGAAGACATCATCGTTATCTTACTAGTCAAACTGCAATGTAGCTTGTATTATCTACAAAACTATATGATCGCCAAAACCAGATGTAACCAACAATTTATGTGATACTTAAAAAATAAGTGTTCACTAAAATCATCAATGATTAAGAATTTATGTTAGTGCAGTAATCAATCATTAAAGTATTGAAATTTATTGTTATTACTAATATTTATGAACTTGAATTAATTATCATGAATTTTATTTTGGACAACACAATGTGACGTATTATAAGAGCTAATGAAGTTTTAATGACGTATTAGATAGTGGGAGAAATAGATACATTGGTAGGGTAATGCTAACCGCCATGCCCACCCCGGCATAAGTGTTCGGCTTGTGTGGATAACTCAGCCAATGACTGAAAGTGAGTGGCGAAGATCAAAACAATTGTGAACGGAAACATCCCGTTCTTATCATGTCCCTTTCCCTTTCATCTCGTGATCATCATTAATTAACAAAATTGATGACTAGGTGTGCCCCAAGGCGGCGCAGCCCGACCCATCTCTCACCCTCAGCCACCCACGTGAGGCAGCGGCAACAGGTTGGTAGGTTCCGTAGTACAACACACATAACCCTGCGTCTAAATATTAGTAACGGTTCAGTGGTTTTCAGGAAATGCTCTGTCAAGGAAAGACAAAGGTATGAGTTCACACACTCGTTCATTTGCGTGCATACTGCGGCTTCAAAAAATAGTAGCCCAGCCCAGCGAAGCATCGCCGCACTTTCCAATACCGGCAAAAAAGATCCTTGTTTTCTTTGCCAAAAATCAGCTTGCTGCCGACTGTTGCCCACGCACACTACAGCCACCCGGGGTCCAAAATCAACCATGACTCTACACGGTTCACTGAGACCATCACCATCAGCAAGCATAGTGCTCAACATATTCACCATCGTGTGAGGATGTCCACATGCATATTAGGATTTTGTTGACAATTGGTTACTGCCAAGGGACGTGGGATAAGCATGATACCGAGTGGGTTCACAAGGAGACCGCCCACGACTCCTCATGCTTTGGGACTATAACTGTCAACATGCATCCTTATGTATATGAAGCACTGAAACGAGTATGAAAAAAATAAGATGACACCAAACATTGAGGAGATTATTGACCTTCCATTGGAGATTTGACACTAAGAGAAAGATATATACACATCCAAAGAGAGTCACTCATAGTAGGGGAGAGACTAATTAAGGACTGGTAGTAAGAGAAGAAGGTGCATCAGAAAGAGGAGCAATGAGAAGCCATAGTGGGAGAGCTCGGCGGAAAACTTCAACGCATAAGCAATTTCAATTGTTGGGAAGTTCATCTATACACACCGTTAGGAAGCATCTACACTATGGGCTCGGTTCAAGCTGTACATCGAGTTGTACTTAAACACAAGTCGTTTGCTTCCATAAATGTCCTTGGCATTTATTTGTCACTTGTTTTCTTCCTTGCCTTTGCAATCTCTTGTCTTGTTATCTAAGTCAAATGATTTTTGCAATAACCCGGGTAATACTTTGTGAGTAAATATATTAGTCTCGTACCAGTAGTTGTGAGTATGCCTCTTATATTAGGGAAATTTCTCTAAAAAAACCCATGTTGTCTCTTAGCTTGGTGGTGCGTCATAATTATTGGTACCATAGCTCTCTCAGTCGTAGTCTCTTTTGTATATCGTCCACTCTACTTTTGGCAATGGCCGATCATTCTACAGGATTGGCTAGATTTGAGGAGGCGTTAGAGGCATTTCATAGATAAGATCATGTGTTACACTTTTTTCCTAAGACCTAGCAACGGTAGACCCAATAATGATGATGATGATGATGTACAAGGTACATAATACCTCTAAGAATCTTAGGAGGAAATTCACTTGTTTGAAGGAGAAATGATGCGTCTCTATAGTACTTTCTTGGAGATATTCTTCAGAATTCATGTGAAGATGAAAAACATCAAATATATCTTTATGGAGTAAGCCCTAAAGGAGAAGCTGGAAAAAGGAGGGAGTCATATTACAAAGTTTAAAGTGTCCTTCAGGTACATCATGTGCATGATGATCTATATAGGGTTTTAAGGAAAAGAGGCACTACAAAAATACAAAAATTTTCCATAATGACTATACCAGCGAATCTATTGTAGCTACAAAATGTTAGTACATTAAAGACAATAAAGAATATAATACACCTTGGCGCACCTAGTTGCCCATCAAATAGACATGTTTTATGTTTACATATATTTTTTGCACTTCTAGATCCTGATCTAAAGTCATGGTGCAACGACTCATTCGTCCATCTCACAGTAACACCATTTAGGACAAGCCCTTCTTGAATATGGAACTATCTTCCAAGACTTCAGATAATGCCTTGACATCTATATAGTCCACACTGATGTGTGAGGTCTTAGGTCACCATTTAGGTCACGAAGAGGAAGCTGAACTAGAGACATTAAAGTGCTACGACTGTCTTTCTCCCTCTCCTCCTATAATAGGTGTTGTACATGGGATTAGTTATTCTCTCTCCAAGAGGAAGAAATTTGAAGGCAAAATTTGTTTCTATGTGTTGGACATTCACCGTTACATATAGGAGAATCATGTTCCTAAAATTCCAAAAAATTAAATCCCTTTCATATTTGCAACTCATAAATCAAACTAGGAAACATAGACAGTCTGCCCAATTGATCAACTGGGACATCTAATAGATCAACCAAGGCACTATGTCAACAAACTGGCTACATCAGACAAGTCTTGGTCTGATCCAATCGGCTTATTTAATTGATATTTGTTGTATTCTAGAAGCCAATTGAGATATTCTAAGATCAATATCAAATATTAAATCACATTATCATGGTCATGAATTTTATAGTTTCACTTATTAAGTGGCCAGGATGTCACTCTAATAAGAAAACAATTCCATCTACATCACTCGCAATGATCTACAAGTGTCACAATTCACCTAATAACCAAAAGTATGACAACCCTTATTCAAGATCACATTGAGTAGTGTTAATGCACATCAAACAATGTGTGATCATTGGATTGCCATAATGTCTTAGGATCACAACTCACAATTTTAACATTGAAAAATGACTTTGACTACCATGAAATGCTTTCGTGTCATCCTGAATTGGTATGTCTAGTAAAATTTGTTCCCTAATAAGTACATGGTGTATTTGAAGTGATATCCAATATAATGTCAAAGAGATATAGTCATCATTCAACATACACAATAGTCTTATGCATTGTTGATGTCCTATATGAAGTTCTTTCTTGAGAAGGTATTTCCCAACCAAATTTTGACCACATGTAGAGTAGGTATGTCATTTCCCATCAAGAGTATATTATCTACAAATAATGTTGCAAATACAATTATGCTACCACTAATATTTTTCTAAACACAAGATTCATTTTTCTTTTGATAAAGACAAACTCTTTGTATGTCCCACCAAAATGAAGATTCCAACTTGTAGATGCTTGCTTCAAACATCAATTGACCTTTGTATCTTACAAACTTAATTGGCTTCATTTGGAGTGGTAAAATCTTTCAGGTTGTGTTATACATACATACTCAAGAAAATTCCCAATAAGGAATATGGTTAAACATTATTTTCCAAATCTCATAGTCATGATAAGAAGAAATTGAAAACATGACCTAATATATTTAACCATGGTAAATAAGGAATGTTTTTACCATAGTTAGCACCTTGAATGTGTCCGAAACATTTTTCAGTCAATCACCTTTTATAGTTTTGTACATTACCATCCATGTCAGTCTTATTCTGTAAGACCCATTTTCACCCTGTGGGGTTTACCCCATTAGGTGAACCCATTGAAATCCATACAGTATTGACCTACATGGAGTCCATATCAAAATGTATGGCATCAAGCCATTTACTAGGTTTGGGTGCCTACATAGACTTTCTGTAGGTTGATGTCTCATCATCATTTTTGACCAAAAAAGCATCTGATTGATTCATGAAAAATCCAAATATTTCTGAATCCACATGTGCTAGGATGTTGAGGTCGTTGTTCTACATTATCAATTTGAGATTCCACAATGTCTTGTAATTCTCTTTTTTCATCATCTATACCATATATTCAATGTCATCTTATCGGCCTCAAACTTATTCGAGATCTATTTTCTTCCCACGAGTACCTTTGTAAATAAATTTCTTTTCAAGGATTGCATCAATTCTAATATGATAAAATGTTTTGTATTTGATTTTTTTTAATTAAAGTCATAAAATCCTTATATTGCAACCTCTTATATTTCAATATATTCTACATCTAATGATTTTATGTGATTGTAGAAAAACTTTGGGTTATGCATGAGCAAGCATCAACCAATGCCTATATGATTTATATGTAGCTTTGACAAATGATTTGTTAATATTCACTCTGAGATCTCACACAAATATTGTTTAGGATATTACTAGTTTTGAAATTTGGTTAGAGTTTGTCATGCTTCCATCAGAATTTCATTCTCTATTAAATCAACCTAGCTTGATTGATGATTGTTGTAAAAGAGTGAAATTACATAAGTACCAACTTATAGATGAGGGGAGAGTAATCACATTCCCAGTCACCTATAAAATATTTATATTGAGGAGAAATAACACATTCCCCAAGGGGAGAGTAAACACATTCCACAAGGTGAAATAACACATGCCCTAACTATGGGTGGTTGTACATAAGTACTACTACTATAGCTAAATAGTCAAATAAACCATCATGCTCAAGATATAGTAATATGGAAAGATTAAATCATCAAATAGTTGCAACATGGTAGTGGGGTTCCAAGACCCAAAAATAATATACCAAAACTTATTTTGAGGCAAATAGAACAAGAGAAACAATAATAAAGGAAATAGGGTTCAATTAATGCCTCACTAAGGAAAATAGGGTTGGTTCACAAATATCCCAACTCAAGAGTAAGATTTACACATACCTCTCTTAATGAACTCAATTACTCACTTTCACCACTTTAATTGAGACAAAGATCCATTTTTCTATTTTTCAATGTATAATCGTGTATTAGGGTATATCATGTACATTAATGAAAAGTAAACCCTAGCTTTGGATTTTTTTTGAACAAAACCTCGATTTAGACTCTGAAAACATCACCATTGATCTTATTAGATTCTCATTATTAAGAAAATATATAATTTTGTTTGTTTTGGAGTTATGGTGCTTTAAGTGTATTTTTGGTGATTTTTATGTATTAAAATCATTTTATAAAACATCTTTCAACAAAACTCAACCTTGAAAGCATTTTTCTTAGAAATATCACATTTTTTAATTCAAAAACATATTTTAGTTTAATTTTTGGACAATCAAATTAAAAAATATGTATTTGTAAAATTGACCAATCAAAAAATTTGTTTAATTCCACGTGTACCAAATTCACTCAAAATCCTGATGAGTCACAACATATGTGAGCCATCCACTTGGCCGTGAGCCCATGCCAACACAGTGCTCGAATCACTGTGAACCAAACCATAGAAGGATGGTGAAGTGACTCTCTTACCCTCATAGGAAAAATAGAAAAGAAGAGCAGACAAGGGCATACTCAAGAAGCTATCAAGGAGATTGTTTCTCCTCCCTCATGCCCTGCCATGGCCATGAACATCAATTGAGCAGGTCAGGAGTAGATTGGGAAAAACTACGAGAAGGAACTAAAGTGTGATTAGAAGGTGTAAAATAGAAGTACAAGCTTCGTGGAACTTACCCTGAAAAGCAATCAAAGACAAGAGGTGCCTGCTTCCCATACGAGCCGCCATAAACTATAGGGGAAAACTTGATCGGTGATGGTAAAACACAAAACTACTGATGAAATTGAGTGGATAAACAAGTTGTGTGACATGTGGAGGAACTAGGGAGAGGGTTATATATAGGTGGGGGTCTAAGGTACAAAAAGTAGATTGGGAAACCGAGATGCTTGGTTCCCAAGCTTTAGGCATTTCTCAAAAACTTGAAAAAATGATTCATGTCTTGGATCATTAGATGTGGAACACAAACTTGAAAGCATAGGAGGAAAAATCTTGAGAAATGATCGAGTATTGGCTGAGAAATTTGAGAATTACCCGAGCAATATACTGTTCTCGACACGCCTCTCCTACCCAAGGTAGGAGTCGGGTTCCAATCCATCAAATTAAGGATCGGACGGTCTTGGTTGCTTGTGAAATTGAAAATAAAAAAAGAGTCACGTGACATATGATTGCTTACCAAATCCGATTCAAACTAAAGTGACACATTGAATTTATTTCTCTTTTTCTCTCTCCTTAATTGAGGGTGCAAACGAAGCCCAAATTAGATGAAAATTGACACCTAGCCTATTTTTGATATGAGGAGTCTGAATATGCAATTAGATTTGCCTTTTGAGAATGTTTAATGTTTTAAATACATAAAAACTTATTTTCTCTTTCCTCCTATATTAATGGTTATAAGATTCTTCAAATTTGAAGAAACTTCACCAACAAGTCATATTCAGTGCCTTAGATACGAATTTGCAATCAATTTTACATGTTGGAGTTGTTTGTACATTTATTTAATATTTTGAAAGTTCTACACATTTCTCTCTCCTAACATCACATGTATATTAAAGATTATCAAGATTACATGAAAATTTACCCAAAGGCTATTTTTATAGCATAGATTATGAATCCAAGGTTATTATCCACTTTTGGACTCATTAAGTATTTTATTTCATATTTTGAGGAACCCTTACCTTTCCTTTTTCAAAATAAAACAGATATAGTTATTATCATCCCAAAATTATGAAACTTGGCCTCCAAGCCAAACCAAACCCAAGGAAAACGAATCTCAAGTTATTTTTAACCAATCAGTCTTCGTTTTATGATTTTTTAGTCAATTATCCATTATTACCACAATTTCTCATATTAAATAATTCAATAACACATTAACATGTTTAAATCATTATTATTCATTCCTTTTTCTCTTCCTTGATCCTTAAGGCCAAGGAATGATCTAGAAAGAATTATTTTATCATTTTCTCACATATGCGGTAGATTTGCATATTTGACCCTTATTAAAAATATTTACTGAGGTATTTGTGCATAAACCCTTATGTTGGCATAAATGGTGATCAAACTCATCACAAATCACTGTTATTTCCACAAATTGAACATCAAAGCCAAAAAGGACAGAAATGAAAGCAAAAGCTTAGAAAGAGGGTCAAAAGAGAAAATGTCCAAGTGTTTGTATGTTATAATTGTTCCGAAAGGCGAGTACCATTTTGCAACTTGGAATGGCCAACATATTGTTCAGTTTTTTTTATCTTTTTATTGTATTCTATCCTCACATAAATATAAGGACATTATATCTTCTTGGGTTTGTTGGAAGGTTAGTACCAACTACTACTATATTCTCCCTCCTTGACTTCTTCATCAGAATCGATGTTGGTTAAAGATGTCTCCCCACTTTGTAACCGCCTATAATTATTAAAACAAGTAGGAGGAGTTTTTCATCCTCCTTCTTTCTAGGGGGAGTATGAGAAAAAGGCTTAGATGTTGGGAATAATTGGAATGTCCTCTCTAAAAGTCATTAAAATCTTATGAGGTGTATGTTGTTTTCTATTATCAAAGAATCCTTCTAATTATTTTATCCTTACCATATGAGAACCAATACATCATTGATGCTCTCTGTTAGTGGTACTATAAGACCCATGACCTTTCTTAATCTCTTATTTTTTTTCTAACTTTATCATCTATGTAGATGCTTGTGTGGTGCAATTTTTTCTTGTAGTCGTATGTAAAATTACCCTAATTGAGGTTTCCTTACTCTTTGCACATAGCATGCTATTAGTCTTCCTCTATTCTTATCTTGTCCTTGGTGGATATACTAGGGTGTTATAACCTAGACTTGTTGACCTGTAATCAGTTGAGAACCGATTTGAGTGGTATGGCCTTCCATAAGTAGAGAACCAATGGATGTATCACAGAGCCATTTATTACCCCAAGTACACACTCCTAATGTCTACACAGCCAAAGACAAATAGACCCAAGCATTTTTCCCTAGAATGTATCACATAAAATATGCATGAATAAAACCACAAACAAGAACAAGATAAGAGACAACATGGCACATAATGAAAACTAAACTAGTACTTGACATAAGATCTTAAACCCATATATTAGTTACTAGTTTTGTTTTCCTTATGTGCCATGTTATCTCTTATCTTGTTCGTGTTTGTGGTTTTATTCATGCATATGTTATGTGATCCATTATAGGTGTGGACTCCCAGGTCCACTCAGCTTTGTCTTGTAGCCATTAGGAGTGTGGCCTTAGGGTAATAAATGGCTCCGTGACAAACGATATCAGAGCAATCAAATATCCTTTGTGCATGTTTAACAACCCAATTCCACATACATTAACGAGTCTTCTAGCATGGAATCTCTTCTTTAAGGACAACCTAAGCCACCAATTATATGATTTGTTAGCTTCTCATCTCCTCATGTGATTCTTATACTTGCGACTATCAATCACATGATCTCTCAATTATTGGTAACTCATGTATGGGGAAAGACTATAATTTGATTGAAATGGTAAAATTTGAGTGGAATAATGATGATGGCATGATCTAACCTTAAATTGGAAAGTCAATTATGACTAATGAAAGTACTCTTGGAGTTAAGCACTCATGTATGACCTCTTAGATCATTTTAACTCAAGTTTACCAAATCTAGACTATATGCTTTCTATATTTGGGGTAAAATGATAATAATCATGATAAGATGAGATAAGGATGATTTTTATGTTATCCCTCATGGTTGATGAGGAACCTATTTGATTGAATTAATGGTGACCTAATCTTAACCAAGCCTCAAACATGATTAAGAAAATTTCCGCTATTTGATATGTACAATGATTATGCCTTGGAATGACTATGCTCTTGGGCTCTCAAATCATATTGAAAGATTTTGATACAAGAGACTTCTTCCTATTAATTTGTATGTCTCTTTGTAATCTTGACTATGAATGATAAGATGGATACATGTCTCAATCTTGCGCTATTATGCTCAAACTCTTGACTTCCCAATTTGACTTCTTAATTTCTAAAAATATACCCTTACCTTGATCATTAAAGGAAGGGAACATGATTATGACCTTGATCTTGAAAAATCTTGAAAGATAGTTGCCCTATTATTCATTTATCTTTAATCTCATGACCTTATGAAATATGATTTTATAATAGATACTCTCCCTACATGGATGTGTTAACTAATCAGTTTAAGAATTGATGTAAACTTGAATGTCACCTAAAGTTTGAAGGATTAAGTATAAAAATAATGAAAGCACATATAATGATTATAATTCTTTGAACCCAGTTATTCCATCTCTGGGGGACAAAAGTAAAAGTCACAAAGAGACCAAGGCTAGGAGGGAAGGTCACAAACAAGCCAAGTCCAAGAGGGAAGACCTCATGAAAATCAAGCCCAAGAGGGAAGGTCACAATCGAGCCAAGCCCAGGAGGGAAGGCCACCACAAAGACCAAGCCCAGGAGGGAAGGTCACCAGGAAGACCAAGCCAAGGAGGGAAGGTAACCATGAGTTCCTAAGAGATGGAGAAAATACATGTTAAAGAATTATACACAAAATAATGTGATCAAATATTAATAGAAAAACCTCAAGTAAAATCTGTATGGCATCTCGATAAAACATTAGGAAGGGTAGAACCCATAGTCACACCTAAGGTATAAAATAGGAATCTAAGCCTAGATTTGAAAATTTGGACCTATGACTTTTATGTCCAAACATTGACTCTCAAAATTGATGTATGAAATATTATCACGTGAGTACAGATCTTGATTTGACTCTTCTGATTGCCCTGTTTGGATCTTGAGATCACCCTTGATACATGACTAATGACTTTCGTGTCCCAAATCTTGAAAAGTTGAAATGATGATTATGTCAAATTGATTGATTTATGACTTAGGGTTACGCTCCACATGGACTAGGGTGGGACCTTCCAATTATTTTGAGCATGAAAACATGATGTAGACCTATGATGTTTGTCTTGAACTATTGATTTACAAAATCTCAATCATGGATGTATAACCCCACCTAGGCTAATGTAGGAGCTTAGACCCTAAAATTTTGGGATGGAAAGTCATTTTGTACGCTTGATTCAAGAACTCTATTTGTTTGACCTATAAGTATGATCTTTCCAAATTGGTGATCTATTTGATACTATCTTCAAATTCATGAGTCTTATAATGACCTTTCCAACTTGATGATCAATGTGACTATTCTGTGACTTTGATTCTTGATTTCCCGATTTTGAAATGATATTGAAAGTGATAATGATACTTTAATGGATTGCAGTGATGAATTTTTGATATGGAATTGAAAATCCTAATCTTGATTGAGAAGTTGTGTTAATTTTGGGGACAAAATTCCTTTTAAGACGAGGAGGATGTGATAACCTATATTTTTTCTGTCACTCAATTTATGTACATCTGGACTCATTAGACTCTTAATGTAGATAATACCTCCATCACCCCTAATTTTATGACTTTGAGTCACTTTATGTTCAATTGACAAGTTATCTTAAATTATATATCACTTTGTATTTATACATGACTCTAATTTGAGTTTTGAAATAAGTATCATGCTTATTATGTATCATCAACTTTAAATTAAAATTGTAAGTATTTAATAAATTCTCCTTGCTATAAAATGTATTTATGATGTATAGAATTCAATTAGAAATCCAATGGTGTAAAATCACCTCAATAGGACCATCCTAGCCCTAGATAAGGCCTTTTGAACTTTGACAATTTAATATTTGTTTTAACCTTGATTTTAGCTTGTTTCAACGCTAATTGGGCTTAGATGGGGCACACAACCCAATTAGAATGAGCACCACCCATCAGTGACTTGTATTTGTTTGGACCAATTGCTACTGTCAGATCCATGTCCATAGATCAAACCCAAGGATCCAACGGCTGGGAGGTGTTCTCCAACCTCCGTATGAGGACCAATGCACATGGCGCGACTTTCACCTTACCTAACTTTTGGCTCCACCAATAACTGATGTTCTAGATTCATTTTGAGTAATTGACAACCCCATTCCATACGTTTCTCCTTCCTAGTCTTTCCCCTCTCTTCATTTATTCTATTGCAAACCCTAGCTCTTTTTTCATATTCTTCTTCTACCTCCTACTCTAAGGTGGCGCCATGGATACAGATTTCGGGTGTTTTCTCTTCTTTCCCCTTGGCCCCATATATCAGTCTCATCACCTTTGGAAGGTTCATCCAAAGCCAACTAGATGGTTTTTTGAGGTCTTGCATGTGACAGTACGCATTGCACTCATAGCTCTAGTGATCTCCTTTGTAGGCCACCATTGTGACGAGTGGGCCCTCATGCCAGTAGGTGCAAAGGATGGGAGATTCTACCATCCATTGATCGCTGAGGGACCATGATGGCCCTAGGATAGATGACTTAGATCGTGGTGCACCACAGTCTCCCTCCACGTCTCTCTACCTATCTTGACTGGGGTCAATGGCTGGTGCGGGATGGTGGCAACACATCACGTGACTAGGGCCGCTCTGCTGGACTCCCCTCTCACAATCTTCAAGGACACTTCACGACAACTTGATCAAGAATAATGGGCCACAATCACTGCTTTATACAATATCCTTCTCTCTAATTTTTCAAGATTCATACTTCAACTTTTAAATGTCATATCTCTTCATTTCTTGGGCCATTTTGTTCATGTAATATATGGGTTCAAGATCTTATGTCAGCTACTTGTTTAGTTTCCCTTATGTGCCATGTTGTCTCTTATCTTGTTCTTGTTTATGGTTTTGTTTATGCATATGTTATGTGATCCATTCTAGGGACGAAAACTCAGTTCCACTTGCCTTTGGCTGTGTATCCATTAGGAATGTGGACTTAGGGTAATTAACGACTCCATGATAGGTAATGTGCTCAACTCCTTTTTGGTGGAGAACCTATGAAGCTCTCTATCTTTCCATTGGATGGTGTGTGCTTGGTTTTTTGTTGGTTGAACACCAAAGGTGCTATTTTTTCTTTCCATAAAAATATGACCAATGGAAGTAGCTTCATGTGTTACCTTCTATGTTTCTGTCAGTTGTCTACAAATGAAATATCTGGTCAGCTGAGTGATGAATTTTCATGGACTAAGAACCGATGAGAAACCTACACACATGTATGATGGTTTTATTCATGTTATCTACTGATGATAATTTGAGGTGTTTAAAATAATGATCCTCTGAAGAGCTTGAACTAGTAGAATCAACTGAGGAGCTTCTTACTTGCATCTATTGATGAGATGTATGATTGGACATACTGATGGAATGTTGGGGTCCATCTATCGATGAGAGGACGGAATGACATAGGTACATCAATTTGACCAACAATATGATGGTTTGAACACTTTTTCTTTCCTCTGGGGATATATATACCCCCTAGTCTTCCCTTCTTATCTCACTTGAGAAACTGAGAGGTTGTACTATAGAGTGAGACATCATAAGTTGACGTGAATTGATGAGAATTTTACTTTCATTGGTCTTTGCTTTTGATGAGGTCTAACCTATGTTGTCTTCTATGCTGATGCATGGTGATCCATCAGGAGGCTATCAAGCTTAGATAAGTTGACCCTAATCCTTACAATCCTTGGCAATCTTCCAACTTCCTGCCTTTGTGGACATTTTCTACGTAGTTTTTCTCTAGGGTTTTGGTTGTTGAGTCTTATGCCATGTATCCACCTTCTTCTTGCTTGCTTAGTTGCTTTTAGGTTATGAAGTGGCAGATGTAGAGCACAATTGTAAGGAAGGAGCTCTTATATTATATAGTTTGCCTTCAATACTGGAGTTTGTGGTGAATCTTGGAGCTTTATAGTTGTTCTAAGTGTGCATACTTGTTTCTACCCTTTTCAGGTGAGTGTTACAACCCTTGACTTGTTGATGGCCTACTAAATACTTACAGTTCATATATCTTGCTATTATATAACTTTAAATGCTAAAATATGGTACCTTTACAAATATTGATCCTATATCGATGGGTTTACATATTCCATGTTGGAGTTATGTGCCACTTGAGTACCCTTTCCTTACACAAAAGACATTATTTGTTATTTTCTTGGTAGAAATATAATTGGTATTGGTATGTGCAGTTAAAGACTTCTTTCAAAATGCCAAAATATAATCTACATTATTGTAAGGTATAACTAGTAAGTAACCCTATAAATGGATTCTGGAATCCACACATTCGATTCAGATTCAAGTATGAGATTAAAAAAAATCCAATATCTGTCTGATTTCAATTGAATTTTGAATTTTGGATCAAAAAGTTTCCGATCAAATATCAGATATTTCTATATCCACTCTAAAATGATCTAAATTCGACAAATGTATACATATATTATTAGATGTATATTATTTATATATAAAATATGAAAATATAGACACTTTCATCATTTATATTCAATGTAATATCAATATTTCATGTACACAACATATTTGTTAATATTAAACATATGTTTGGATTGTATATTTATCATAATTTGAATGTTATCCATTTGGATCACATTTGGATGTTATCGTTTGATACCCTCATATCTCGGATGGAATTTTTTTCTCAGATTCAGACATCAGATATAGTAGCATCTGATTCGTACACAATCCATTTATAGGTCTACTTGTAAGTGGACGTTATATATTAAATTCTTAAAGAACATGTCTTGAGCTATTTGACTACTTCCATGTTGTTGGATCATGTAAAAATGGCTCCTTCATAAGCTGTGCGGCTCCAGAGTCAACCAACCATGAAGAAGTTGAGCCAGAAGCCAATAAAGAGGTAGCCTGATTACCAGTAGCAGATGCTGGATTTGCTGAAGAAGAAGATGATCCCAAACTTAGATGTTGGGTAGCTAGAATAAATCTAACATATTCCTCCTTGGTGAGTGTGATGCCAGAAGATCTTGAATTCAAAGTAGGCATCTAAGAAGACTCAGTAGTGCCCACATAGTTTTCTGCCTCCACAGGTGGTGCAACAAGTTTGACATGCTTCTTCTAACATGTCTCAACTATGTGTTTAGATTTGTCACAGAAAGTGCACTTAGGATGTGTACCACATCCTCGTCTGGTACCTATATGACCTCCTCTAACTATAGCGGTTACATATGCATGAGAATCTCCATGAGATGGGACAATTGTAGGATCAACCTATTCAAAATTTGACTGTAAAATCCCTGAGTAACCTTCTTTCTAAGATGGGAAGTTTGTTAGAATCTAGGATAATGCTACGGGCTATATTGCATGAAGAACTCAGGCCGGATAAGAATTTTTTTGTAATCAAGTCATCTTTGTCTTTGAATTATTTTGTGATAGTCACTGGATTATAGAAGTTTAGTTCTTGAGAAATAGCTTGGATCACTCCAAAATATTGTTCTAAAGGATTGTCTCCCTGTCGTTCTACAAATAGATGGTCATATATCATAAACTGACAAAGATCATTCTTTTCTTATGAGTGATGTTTTTTACTGCATCCCATATCTCTTTGGAAGTAGTGTAGAACATGAACCTAGCAGCAATTGCAGGTTCCATGCTCCCCCATAGCCATGTCTTCACCAGAGTATTATGATGCTTCCATTCAACATAGCCTTTGTCATTAGAAGTAGGATGAACAAAATCAGCACATTTTACCTTGTCTTAGGATTCCAACACTGTATAGACAACATTCATCCACAAGAGATAATTCTTCCCATTCAGCTTGATGGAGGGGATAAATGACATATCATTGTAGATGGTAGATGCCTTGTGTCCTCCATGGTCTAAATGGAAATTAGAATTATGGGTTGATACACGTCAAGAGAGAAATTGAGTGACGGAAAGATACACGTCACGTTGGGAAAGAGAGTGACACAGAGATACACGTCACCCAAATATAGATGAGATGATACATTTTTGACGCATCAACAACCTCCAAGCGAGTATTTCCTAATCACACATGGAGGAGATGTGATTAGGAATTCTCTAAATAGATACGGGCTACTTGATTTGTAATTTTAGAAGGACATTGAAGAGGTTGAAGGAGTATGTGCCTTATGGTTAAGAATCACCTATGTTTGGCCCCTAACCCGGTGAAAACCAACCCATCAGAAAGCTACCTGGCGGCTGGTTGGCCAATGGTGATGGGACTTCGACGGCTGCAGGATGTCAGCGCTGGGCTTCCGACGTCACGACTGCTACCCGACAACCTATTGCTACTGGCGGTGGAGCATGTTGCTGCCTGACGAGGGCGATGCTACTACTGCAACCAACTGCTATTGCTTCTTGGTGGCGACAGCTTGCCCTATTGGTTAGTGTAGCAACCTCACTTTCCAAGTCTCCCAATCAAGGAAGACCTTCAAGTTGAGAGCCATGACCTATATTCCCAAGGATCCAAATTAGTCAAACAACAAATAATAGAAAACAATTTTGATTAAATTGCAAATATTTTTTACAAATTGTAAAATGATATACCTCGTGGAACTGATACAAGTAACATCTATCTAGTCCTCCTTGGTATATCTTTAATACCTATGATATCTTTCATGTTATTCTTCATGTCTTTCATGATACAAGTAACATATGTCTGTATTTTAATTACTACATTATTTTCAAGATAGACTTATTTGAACCAATAGAATACTGGCACATCAGTAAAAAGATTTAGTTGTATACCTTTCCTTCATAGGCCCACAAGCTTCTTTCTTGGGCCTATGTGTACTTGGCCCAATCCAAATAGGAGCAGGTCCAGTGTCATAGGGACCTCATCCCTTTCTCCTTCACATGCCTGTACGGACGCATTTCCCCCGTCGATGATTCAGCCTATAGAGTGCCATCACCAGGCTACACTCTTATTCGCTTCGTGACTCCATCAACTACTTCTCCCCTTTTGGATCTGCTTCCTCCCCAATCTCTTTCTCCAAGCCACCCCCTTTCTGACTGGTACATGTAGGAGGTGTGCCCTATGTGCTATGCCCAATTCTGCCTCCTGTGCTTCCTCCAGAGCCCATCTCGAGGTGGCTAATAGTGCCAATCCCACCTACCAAGTTTTGAACCCTCTACTAGATTTCCTCATATCCCAGCCGAACTTTAGGGTGAGTCCACATCAGTTGTAGACAAGGAGGGAAACCTATCATGGCTCCTTGTGGTGTTGAAGATCTACAGTAAAAGAAGATCCTAGGAGATAGCATGGGGTCAATGGAAAGGACTGAGCACTTGAGTTCTATCTCCCCCTCGGAGGCCATCGACACCCTATCCAAGTGAAGGAAAATCTGTGTATAGGTTTGCAACACATGCAGACTAAAAAGTCTGGTTCTTGCCTCTTCGAGACTTCTTGTGAACAACAAGGTTGGATGCCTCATATGAAATGGAGGCTGATGGATGAAATGTATATCCATATATATACACTTCTTAAGAGAACCCTATTGGTCTCTATGATTAGAGAAAAGGGAAGGGGAAAAGAGAGACCCTATGGACAAAAGACACGATTCATTCCTCATATATTCCCAATTGTGGGTCATGGTCTACTAATTTGGATGTAACACCATAAACAGAATACTTTATCCTCAAGCCACAGTTAGATATCGCATTTGGAAAACCATTAATGTATGGTTATTCCTTTCCCTAATCTTTCTACTCATTTCTTGTATCCTCTCTTTGTTGGACAAAAGGCAAGGTATTCCATAAACATATATGACCACCTTTTTATGAGTATCCAATTATAAGACCTTTCTTTTGTTGAACACATGGTCTCCAACTAAATAGGAGAAAGGCAAGACATCTTGTTTAGAAAAAAATTAAACATCTTCCCTCTTTATTTCTTTGTCATATGTACATGGATCCAAAGCATTTCTTTTACTCTCTTTCTTTTGTCCAACATTATTAATGGATTATTGCAAATGGAATCCATTTTATTTATTTATCTTGTGCCACAAGAACCCATTCCACAAAGGTGATCCACATTGTTATTTCATCAATAATACCATTGTGGAAAATTATTTGTCAACCCATGGTATTATATTTATACTATTCAATTTTACCAAAATTGAGAATATAACATTCACCCCTCCTTAAAAGGAATTTTGTTCCCAAAATTCACACCCATTTAGGATAAGGTGAATGATAAATCAACTTAGTATCAAACCTTAGGGTTAGCAACCCTACCTAGATGTTTTTACATCTATTATCGATATGCAAATTCTTCACATTATGACTAAGCTTGATTGTTGAATTCAATTCAAGGTATATGCCCTTAGTTTTTACTTGACATCATCCCTTGATGATTTCATTTCTCATTTATGATTTAAATTTCAAGTGGTGATTACCTTTTAACCTAGGTATCCAACCTATTATTCATTTATTTTCACATAAGTGTGAGGTAACACCACTAACCCTAGGTCATCTCATTAAATTTTCAACATAGGATATTCATTCTTACATCTTGATTAAGCATGATATGTATTTACCCAATCTCTCTCACTCATAATGGGATGGAATAAGTATTTGACTAAAGCCCGAACACAAAGTTCAGTCCATTCCAAGAGCAGAGATGGTACATCCACACATTATCTTTCCACTTCATATTTTAATTTGAATCATTATCAACATTACTCTAAACATACTTTATTGTAATTCACAATATTCTTATATTTCATGAATTCAAGTGCCCCTTCCTCACTCTTAAGTTTGGGCACAACTTATCTCAAGTTTTCATGACTTATTTATATATTTTATATTTACACCTCATGTATTATGAGCCTTAGTCACTTCCTTGAGATATCTAGGGATATACGTAATCTTTGAAGTGATCTCATCCTTATGCATCTAGGGAGTTCCTCTCACATCCACCCATTAGACCACATGATCATCAAGAAGGTAGATAATCTCCCAAGTCATGGACCTTCGGCAAACCTAGTTGTTACCTCTTGACCACATGGTCTTATGCATTCAGGGAACAATCAAATCCTAATCCCTTCGATTCATGTACCTTTAATACTTCCTAATTGACCTTAGTATTAACTTCAGTATCTACCCTTCCCAAGGGTTCATCACTAGCACATTATTTTCATATGTAATTCTTTAAAATGGATACCTCCATCTCTTATAATGCTCATTATTCACTTTATGTCCCCTCATTGGACACATGGCAACATTTTATGGTGACATTTCTTTTCTGGACTAAGTCTCATACCGTCAATCACATCCATAGTGGCTTTTCTTCACATCCTTCAGAGATGGCATACTTGGGTTCAAGAATCATACTCCATATATGCATTTTCATCTTTTATATTAGGTGACATTCATGGTTACCTCAATCTTTACATTGATTTAGTCAACTTACCTTTCTATGGAAAGTCCTAACCTAGGGCACCTTCTTGGCTCATAGGAGGAAGTTAGGCTCTCTAGCCACAACCCGACAACGAGGTCTAAGGGGTTGCCTTCCCCACAGGTCCTTTTCCCACTCTTGGGTTAACCCACCCCAAGTTGGCACACTAGCCCTAAAGGTTTCATATTTTCATATGTATGCATTGTTTTTATTATTATAACTTCTCAACCCTTGTTTACTCAATCTTTGGGATACCCTATCATGGGGTTTGTCCATGCAGTGGACTTCGGCCACCTTCCCCTCTAGGGGATTGATGCTTATGTCGGCCTTCCTCTCCAGGGGATTGAGTTGTGGTGACCTTCCCCTCCAGGGGCTTGGTACTATGTCACCCTTCCCCTCCAGGGGCTTGACCTTCTGCGATCTTCCCCTATAGGGGCTTGATCTTTTTTTACCTTCCCCTACAGAGGCTTGATCATAATCATCCAAACTTCCAGAGATAGCATGAGGGGTTCGAGCAATTTATATTTAGATTTTTGTTTTTCATATATATAACCATTGGTTAGTTATGTTTATCATGTATATACTCATGCATTTTCTTTCTAACTTCTCAACTTATTATCTATGAGAACTCCATTTATGAAGTATTCATGTGGGGAACTCTCTTTGTTGGGTAAGTCCCTGTAGTGGACATCATACATAAGCCATGACCAATCACCTATCACTATAGTGGCAATCATACATATGCCTTTTCCTGAGGTGATTATCTTTTCTGGTCCAGATCATCATCCACCATAGTGACCAATCATACATAGGCCCTCTTGGCCCAAGGTGATTAGATAGGCACAATCATACATCCCACATGTATTGCATACATCCATCAGAGTTAGTTGAGAAAGTTATATTATACCACATGTTGTTCATAAGTTTCTTAAATTTTTTTCTCATTAATTCCTTGTTCCACATGTACACATGCATGGGGGGCTAGGTCACTTAATTCATATTTATCTTTTCTATTCCTTTTTTTGTAACCATAATATGTTGGGCACACATTTATATTATAACTTCTCAACTTTTATTTGTCCAAAATCTATGGTATACCCACTCACTGGGGGCGTTCAGACTCACTTGCTGGGAGTATTCTCAATGGTCTACCCACTCTTTGGAGACATCATACCCACTT
The DNA here is from genome assembly GCA_963693085.1 of Alisma plantago-aquatica. NCBI lineage: Eukaryota > Viridiplantae > Streptophyta > Magnoliopsida > Alismatales > Alismataceae > Alisma > Alisma plantago-aquatica. The sequence continues at coordinate 1,206,658,060 of OY856412.1, forward strand.
ATATGGGGGTATTGTTTATCCATCCTTTCCTTTAGTGTTTGCATTAGGGCGATGAGCAAGTTATATTCATGTTTTTCATTTTCATGTATAACCTATCGTTATTTTATATCTGTCATGTATAATTAAATTTCCACATGCATCAAGCATAAATTTCTCCACCTTTCATACATGGAAAACTATATCACCTAGACTTAATTATATTTTTCTTAATTTTTGTTACTCTTACCCTAATTAGGGTTCATATGGGAAAGGTTTCCATTTTACCCATTCCACTCCCTTTTCTCAAGATTAGGGTTACAAACTACACCCTACCTCTTAGGGTTTCTATGTCCCTTGACCCACTAAGGGTTTTCCCAATCTTAGTCCCATCTAGGGTTTACCCTTTCTAGGAAAAACCCATCACTATTTTCTCCTTTACCGCATCATTATTTCCATTTTTCATATACATTATTATTCCACATTACCTTCACATTATTATTTCCACATTTACATGTACATTATCATTTCACATTATATGTACAGTAATTGGCAGAGGATGCCTTAATCATACTTCTTCTCAAAAATCCTAACTTATGAGGAGAGAAGTTTCTTTTTAGGGTTTATGAAGCAATAGGATGAGAAGTGAATGAAAGAGAAGAAACTCTAAGTGTATTTTACTTAGGGCAAAGACTTCCAACTTTGGCCAGGCAGGATGCACGGGTCCAAAAGTCCTCGTAATCCGACTAGCGGCGCGGAGGAAAATGTTTCCACCCCCCGGTTGTGGTCCCTTCTAGACACCTCAGTCTTTAGAAAATGTCCTAATACTTCCCTTATATTTCTATAGATTACTTGAAATTATAAATTATTAAATATTATTTGAAAAAATCTGGGGCTTTGATACCAAATGTAACAACCTCACTTTCTGCATCCCCCAATCAAGGAAGGACCTTCAAGTTGAGAGCCATTACCTATATTCCCAAGGATCCAGATTAGTCAAATAATGAATAATAAAAAACAATTTCAATTAAGTTGCAAATATTGTTTATAGATTGTAAAATGATATACCTCATGGAACTAATACAAGTATCATCTATCTTGTCCTCCTTGGTATATCTCTCATCTTATTCTTCATATCTTTTATCATGTGAAGAATATGCCTAAAATGCCAACAAATAAAACTCTATCAGCATATTACTATACTTTGTATGTGGGGTGCAACCACAATGTGTGCAACTAACATGATCACATAATAAGCATCAAATATTGCAAATAAGAACTAACATATTCTTTACATATCCTAACCCTTACTGGATATATTATCTTGGGTGTGATCACTGCCGCATCCAGGGCTTGTGCGCATCATCGCTTGATACACGTCAGCCTAGGGTTTAGAATATTATCATTTACTTATGTGATACTCATATTGGCGATATAGTTGAACATGAATTAAAAAAACATTCAATAGTTTATTTATCAAACCAGTCCTCGAAAATCATTCAAAAAACATCGGAAAACTATATTTCGAATAGCCATAATCATAACCACGTACCTTGATGGTGAGCCATATAGATTATCAAATCATACTTTAAGCATAACCAATCCAATCAACATGTCCAAACAATTTAACAGTTAATCTGCATATAGGTGAATCCTAAAGTGTAACAATCACATATTAATCACATTAAACCCTACTCAGGCCCTAAAATTAGGGTTTATGTTCTCTTGGTGTCAAGTTGTCATTAGAGTCATGGTTTGAAAGCCCGATTGCCACGTTCATTGATTTGATGACTCAAGAACCCTAATTCATATTGGGTGTTGCCAAGATTATCAAATCTATCATATTATTTCCTCATGAACACTTAGATCATGTTAGTCAGAGTAAGGTTTGAACAAGTTACATCATTGATATTCAAGATCTTAATTACACATTTAAATATCATCCATACTAGAAAACCTAATTTCTCATCATTATTATTATGATCATCTTTATTTCTCATCTTAGTCAACAATATCAATAAAGATGACAAATTAAATGCTTTAGCATAATCATCTTAATGCATAGATCTAAATTTTATGTGGTTTAATCCCCACTCATCTTGTATAGCACTACGTTTAAAACAAGAATCCTAATCAGATCCAAATTATATATATTTTTTGTTCCTCTCATTCTCCTGATCATTTTGATATATAGTTTCACTATTATCCGATTTTATTTTAATTACTACATTATTTTCAAGATAGATTTATTTGAACTAATAGAATGCTGACAGATCAGTAAAAAGATTTAGTTGTATACATTTCCTTCATAGACCTGTGAGCTTCTTTCTTGGGCCTGCTTGTACTTGGTCCAGTTCAAACAGGAGCGGGTCCTACATCATAGAGACCTCATCCCTTTCTCCTTTGTGCCACGTTTCCCCCGTCGACGATTTAGGATGGAGAGCACCATTGTCGGGCTACACTCCTACCCTCTTCACAATGCCATATGCTACTGCTCCCCTTTTGGATTTGGTACCTTCCCACTCTCTATCTCAAAGCCATCCCCTTTCTTACTGGTACTGGTAGGAGGTGTTCCCTACATGCTACGTCCACTATTGTCATCTATTCTTCCTCCAGAGCCCATCCTGGGATCACTAACAATGCAAACCCCACCTACCATGGTTTGAACCCTCTTTCAGAATTCCTCAGATCCCAGTCAAACTTTAGGATGAGTCCACAATAGTCATAGATAAGGAGGGAAAAGGTCGTGGCTCCTTGTGGTGCTGAAGATATAAAATAAAAGAAGATCCTTGGAGATAGCATGGAGTCTAAAAAAAGGACTGAGCGCTCAAATTCTGTCTCCCTCTCAGAGGCCATCGACTCCCTATCTAGGCGAAGGAAAAACATGTATAGGTCTGCAACACATGCTAACCGAAAAGTGTAGCTCTTGCCACTTCAAGACTTCTTGTAAACAATAGGGTTGGGTGCCTCATATGAGATGGAGGTTGAGGGCTTTGGTGTATATCCATATATATTCACTTCTTAAGAGAACCCTATTTCTCTCTATGATAAGAGAAAAGGGAAGGGGGAAAAGAGAGACCCTACGACCAAAAGACACAATTATTTCCTCATATATTCCCAACTGCGGGTCATGGTCCACTGATTTGGAAGAAGTTTCCATATGCATGCAACACCATAAAAAGGAATACTTTATCCTCAAGATACAGTTAGATATCCCATTAGGAAAACCATTAATGCATGGTTATTCCTTTCCCTAATCTTTGTACTTGTTTCTTGTATCCTCTCTTTGTTGCACAAAAAGCAAGGTATTCCACAAACATATATGACCACCTTTTTATGAGTATCCAAATATAAGACCTATCTTTTGTTGAACACATGGTCTCCAATTAAATAGGAGAAAGGCAAGGCATCTTGTTTAGAAAACAATTAAACATATTCCCTCTTTATTTCTTTGTCATATGTACATGGATACAAAGCATTTCTTTTACTCTCTTTCTTTTGTCCTACATTATTAATGGCTTATTGCAAATGAAATCCATTTTATTTATTTATCTTGTGACACAAGAACCCATGACACAAAGGTGATCGACATTGTTATTTCATCAATAATACCATTGTGGAAAATGATTTATCAACCCATGGTATTATATTTATATTATTCAATGTTACCTAAATTAAGGATATAACAATTAGGGTTAGGGTTGGCTACAATTCTCTTAGATCTTGTTTCTCTGATACCATGTGAACAAGAAATATAGGGTGTTGCAATGAAGAGTGTAGAGTGGAGCAATGTGTCCTCTCCCTTTTATTAATAAAATAACCTGAATAAATTACACAGAGGTCCAACAATATATAAAAATTACAAAATAAAATAAAGACAAATATAAATAAGTTATATTAAAAAATACGACAACATTTTTTAATGAATTGTATGTATAAAATAAATATAATAATTTTTAAATTATGTTATATATATGGTTTCTTATAGGACCCACTAGTGTGTCAATTGTAAATGAATGCCTAAGTACTTTTCTTGCCACTTTGGCATTATGAGAATTAGTTGATCTAGTTATTATCAATGTTATTATTGCCAATGGGTTTCAAACTTGTGACCTCTTGCTCATACATCATCAACTCTACCATTCAGGTGCCACTACATTGGATAAAATAAATATAATAATTTTTAAATGATGTTATATATATGGTTTCTTATAGAACCCACTAGTGTGTCATTTGTAAATCAATGCCTAAGTACTTTTCTTGCCACTTTGGTATTATGAGAATGACGTGATCTAGTTATTATCAATGTTATTATTTCCAGTGGGTTTCAAACTTTTGATCTCTTGCTCATACAACATCAACTCTACCATTCGGGTGCCACTACATTGGCTACTTTTCTAGCCACTTTAAAAGATTGTTTTGCAGTAGTACATGTCATGGTCAAGTGTGATTGCAAAGAAGAGTGACATTGAAGTTGCCTAAGGTCAGATTAGGGTGAATGGTAGGTAAAACCCAAGTGATGCCACCATCCATATGATGTTGTGTTTAATCAACATGAGCCATTTTATTGGAGCATGTCTACTTTACTGTAAAAAATATACTAAAAGTTTTCAATATATGTCACTATAAGCATTGTTAGATCCATCACCGCCAAACATTCTAAAATAATACAGTATTTTTTAGAATTTTAACTTCATTATATAGTAACATATGAAATATTGAAAAATTAAGAAATGTTTAACCAAGAAGGACCAGACTATTTTTTTTTGGAAAATAGAGGTCTTAGTACAAATATTATTGTCGAAGATTGTCCCAAACTATGTCTTCCCACATGGATGGGAGGGAAACAAATCTTCTATTAGGTCCAAACTAAGGATGGAAAATAATATTGTGTAAAGACCATACATGCAGATATGCTCATTACATTTTTCTCTATATAATCCTACCAAGTGATTATGGCTTGGATATGTTTTTGAAATTTTGAAACTACTGTAGAACGGTGAAGTTATAGTTCTATAGAAAAATCACAGATACAAAAACACCATAATTATTTTATACACACATATATATATTATATCCTAATGATATAATTTATTATTTTTGCTCACATACATGACTAACATCTACTTTATATGTCATTTAATATATAGCCTACAAAAAATAGGAAAGTCTATTTTGTTCAATTACTGAACACATGATTTCCCATTTGCACTATTAGTAAATATACATGTATCCCTTGCACATGAAATTGTAACTAACAATATTTTAATATGATATATTTTGTGATTTGCATTTATAAGAGCATGTTCACAAATTTATGTCATTTATATGGTGGTGGTTGAGAGTTGGAGTTAATAGAAGAATCATATAATTTGTATTGTATTATTTTGTTATCTTATTTCAAGAAAATATCAAGCAAACATGTGCAACAATAAGAGAAGGATCGATAAACAATTAAGGTGTGAATGGATGATATATAATTAAGGTGAGATTTGTTTACTATATATAACCTAATATTGGTGGACTGAGTGGTGCAATTATTGGTGGAGATAAAACTAAGTTAAAAAAATTAAGAAGAGTGAATAAACATGGGACAAAGAAGAGAGAGAGGGAGTCTAGACAAGATAAATAAATTCATTATTATTAGTCATTATGTTTCACCATTACTATTATACATATAAGAATAATTTTGACTCCCTCTCTCTCTTTAAAAATGTATCATTATATTTAATTCTTAGTTTTAACTTACTTCTTCCAATTAAAAATAAATATGAATAGGAAAGAATCTATCACAGAACCGTTTGTTACCCAAATCTTCACTCCTAGTGGCTACCAAGCCAAAGGTGAGAGGACCCGAGCGTTCGTCCGTAGGATAGATCACATATCATATGAATGAATAAAACCACAAACAACAACTAAGGTATGAGACAAGAAAGCATAAAAGAATGCCAAACTAATACTTGACAAAATCTTTGGTTCCATATAGCAACCATGTGTATTCCGTTTGTTTGCCATTATATACTATTAGAGTATGAGAAAATTATTATTAGGGCGGAAGCATTGATCGTAATTAGATATTCATAGCGTACCTATTACCTGAAATCATAAAGTGGATACACATCAGCACAATTGTGCTGAGTATGTTATGCAAACATATAAAAATGTAGGTTTAAGAACATATATTGCTTGGCAAAAGCATAAAGTAAATAACAGGAATGAAGCAACAACATGATTAAAGACTCTTTTATTAGCATGTTTTATGTTCATTTCCATTATACCAACAATTTCATAAGGCCTTTGACCAACTTATAAAGAGAAGGGGTCCATAAGGGTGCTCAAGATTAGCTCCCTTATTTCAACATGAGGATTACAAGACAAAACAACAAGAGTTAACCCTATTCGTAAGGGACATTAAGGCCATTGCCAAGAGACAACCCTTGTATCAACATGATCTGCGCTATCAGGACAACTCAAGTAGGACACCCAACCTTGTGTCCTTACCCTGAGAATATAAGTAGGTAGACAAGGTTGTATAATGGACATCTATCGTTGTGTTTTCAAGTTTGTTCAACATAAGTAATCAAGACCAAAACATAGTAATCATAGGGAACGATAGCTGAAACAAGTATATTAAGTCAAACATTTATACCAAATACATACATGCAATTTCAATACCACTAATCTGGCCAATAGGAGGATAAAGCACACCTTGATACGAGTAAACTAGCATTAAACAATAAGATTAGATATTTGAAAAGAGTCCATGAAAGAGATCCTGACATTACAAGAAAGTGTTACTAGATTTACATCACAACACTTAGGTCATCTTAAACATATTTATCAAGGGTGGATGTTTCACCTAATCTAAGTCCATATACCACGATGATTGATTTCAACATCTCCAATATTCATACAACTTCATCATCAAGCTACATGCTACATCATATTTCATTTTGACTTAGGGTGAAACATCCTTATCATCGTTATCAAGATTAGGGATTTCAAATATAGGGTTGCATGATATCAATAGGGAAATCATAAGATTCGAATAAGCTTAAAACCTTATTTACCATAACATCAATTTAATTTAGATCTAGTCATTTTCATGCAAGATAGTCAACACTAGAATACATATGAGATCAATCTTGATTTATTGGCATAAAGATCAAATAATTTACTGACTTGAGTACATCAAATAGCAAGGGTGACCATTAGGGTGAGATTTATACAAGATTAGATACCAATTTTGGCAACATGCACATTAAATCACTTTACATGTCATTATTAGGTCACTTAGTCAATAATAGTGTGCAAGATTGATCCATAAATAATTTAGGTGATCAAATCATGTAAGTTATTGGTCTAGATCAAACATAAAGATTTGAAGTTCATAAGTAATCAGGTTGAGCATCGAGACAAGGATCGATAGCATAAAAGTCCAAATTAAACATATTACATGGCCCATTTCATATATTAGAGTCATCAAAAGGACTAAGAATGGCCAAGTTCGATGAAAGATAGTATAAATTACTTATTATGATCATAAATACCTAGTGGAGTCATCATATGATATTGGTTGAGGATTAAACATCATTAATAATGTAAAAGAGATGCATTTGATTCTATTTTGATAATTACTAGATCTAAGAAAGGAATTAGAATATGAAACAAAGTGTCTTGGATAGATCTTTTTGAGTAGATTAATTTGCATATATAACATATCTTGTTTGGACTTATTAATGATTTTCTATCAATTTTTCAAGATCTGGCATATATGCATGAGAGAGATATATACCCCAATGGGGCATTGAGGTGGTGCACCACCATTGGCTCATGTTGGGCCACATGGGAACCTAACGGAAGTGGGTACAAAGCTTGAATTTTTGATTGGTCAAGAAGAGAGAAGTTGAGAGGTGGAGTGGATGTGGGGTTCAGTGCGATCTTGGCCCTTAGCCGAGGGATCATCGTGGTCCTTAGCACGAACGGTGGTGTTAGGACCCTAACCTATGTTTTAACCCTATCTTTTTTTGCTTAAGTAAGTTTCTTAGAACTTTAATCTAATCCTTTGAGGTGTTTTGTTATCACGTGACACACTTATGTTTCAAGTTTGGTCTTGTTTGGATGTTGTTTGAGCAATGTTTGTCTATTTTGGACCCATGTGCAATTTAACCAAGATGAGGGGTTACCTTGAAATATGTCACATTATGAGTGTGCCCTTAGTGATATATAATAGTAATGGAGAGAATGATGCCAAGAGGAACCTTGTGGAAAGTTCAAGTATCAAGTTGGGCATGTATGGATGATGCTTGTGTTTTATGAGCTAGTTATGGTGTAAATTGCAATCTACCTAAAGAGAAGGATTAATATGCAATTTAACATCTCTAGAGTGTTTCCTCTCTTGTTTTACATCATCTAGAGGGTAAAGGAAGGTGTGTGCACCTTGTTTGGATCTTGGTTGTATGGTAACATCTTTGGTGGTATATGGAGTACATGTATGAACTGTGCCTTGCACTTAGATGTGTCATCTCGGGTTAGAGAGCCTTGGAGAGGCTGCCTATCAGTTTGGGAGTGTGTGGGGTTGTTCCCTATTGGTTTGAGAGTGTGTTGATTTGTTCCCTATTGGTTCGAGAGTGTGTAGGGTTGTTCTCTATCAGTTTGTGAGTGTGTAGGGTTATGCCCTATCAATTTGTGAGTATGTTGGATTTTTCCATATCGATTTGTGGGTGTGTAGAGTTTTGACATATTTTCCATGACCTTGGGGGAGACCTAGAGTACGATATCTAACCTAGATCATATCATCATGCCTTGCATGTTGTTGCATGTGGCCCTTTTCTCGTGGAAAAGTGTCACCTAAGCTCCTCGGGTGATGACACCTCTTCTTTTAATCTCTCTTCATTCCCTCAAGTATATAACCCCCTCCTACTTCACACAAGTAAACCCTTTCATCCATCCTTGTTCTTCTCCTCTTGGTGGATGAGCTTGGAAGCTTGAGGAGCTAGAGGAAGCCCCATGGATCTTGGGTGGTCGTGTTCCTTGCTCATGGTGATTTCTTGTTCAACTTCCATCATGGTGAGTTATGTTTCTTTGATGGAAATTACTTTAAGCTCTCTTCTTCATCTTCTTCTTCCACTCTCATCCATGGATCATACCTTGGATGAAGGTTGATTGGGACGTGGTTCTCTCTCCTTCTTTCCTTCTTAAGCTATCACAACCATGGCATCTTCTTCTTCTTTCTTGAGGTGATCACTAGTACATAACCGGCCTTTAGTGTTGGTTATTTAAGGCCTTTAGTGTCAGTTCTTAAGCGACACCTATGTGGGCACCGCTAAAAGCCCAACTGTTACGTGTCAGTTCTCAAACCGACGCCAAAACCCTTCGCGCGCCACCGAAAACACGCCAACAGGGGGTATCGGCCTCGGTTATTAGGTTCGAAACCGACGCCACATACCTTCACGCCACATAAAGGGCACCATTTGGGGCACTATCGGCGTCGGTTTCTTAGTGATAATCGATGCCATCTCACCCGCTGCCACGGCCGTGCTGACCAGCACGCCCGTGTTGTCTGGCCTCTAGGGAAATCGACGTCGGTTACTAGAAGGGCAAACGACACTGTTATCCTATGTCGTCGGTTTATACAAATATCCGACGCCTGTTGTATGTCTGGTCCGCTGCCATGGCCGTGTTGGCCAGCACGGTCGTGGTGTAGAGAAATTGATGTCGGTTACTATAATGGAAACTGATATTGTAACCATATGTCGTCGGTTTTGTTCAAATAACCGACGCCGATGTTTTTATTTTTTTTCTTTTTTTTCTATCAGGATGCAGACCTGCTGTGGCTGTTCACAGGATGAGAAACCTACAGTTCAGTTATGAACATCATATTTTACGACATCCATTTATATCAACCAACAATAGGCCACAAACCTGCAAAATTAACATGATGGACAATATTATATATATGTGATTCACACTCATGTATAAGAACATTTAATTCATATTTCTTTTTTTCATCACACCCATGTAGAAACCAGTAGCAACCTGCAGTTCCATTTATTTCATCTCTTTTCACATTCAGACACATGTAGAAACATTCATGTATTGATGATTTTCACACATGTCATCATTGTCATCATTGTCAACAAAATCATATATTCAAAGAGCCATGAAATAGCAAAAGAAGCCACAATGAAGGGAAGCATGATACAGATACAATACATAAAGTGCAGCACACACAAGTGTTTCAAATTCATATAACAACATGACAGACTAACACATATATAGTGCATAATAACAGTAGTGCCAAATTTACATACAACACTATAGCTGAGCACATATATATAGTGGAACTAAGGTGACGATCCAACCTGCTAAAATAGGTTGCTGACAACTACATTTTACGATTGGGAGGTCGTGATTCAGCAACCGTATGCATTAGCAGGAGGATAAATAGATTTCACCACGAGTTAATATTAAATAAGGTTAGTAAACCTTCTTCAATGTTAACTTGTGGTGAAATATGTTTTTCCTCCTGCTAATGCATACGGTTGCTCAATCACGACCTCCCAGTCGTAAGAGTTAACATTGAAGAAGGTTAGTAAACCTTCTTCAATGTTAACTCATGGTGAAATCTGTTTGTCCTCCTGCTAATGCATACGGTTGCTGAATCATGACCTCCCAGTCGTAACATGTAGTTGTCGGTAGCCTATTTTAGCGGGTGGGATCGTCACCTTATTCCCACTATATAATCTATATAACCTTAGTGTGGGATGCTTGCTTTCTCTCTGACTGTTGCGCTTTGGATTTACAAAGCAATGTCGATGGCCTGCATAGCTATGTCATGGCCATCCTGCATAGGCTGTAGTCTTTGGCGAACGCCTACAAATTAAATAGAATTGCTATAAACTAGTATCCTAAAATTTGAAAAAAAACACACTTACATAATATAATTATAAATGAACATATAGATAGAAACCTCAGGGATATATTCTTAAAACTTACATTGTCAGGCGGCGCAAGCACGCCCTCACCCTCACAGTGATCATCAGCACGGTCATCATGGGAACATAATAAATTAAAATATAAACATCCATGCCTCTAATATTGTGATCTTTTATCAATTAACAATCCTTCATTATGATCCCCGTGAACATACAAGCCATTATCATCCCCAGTTTCAATGTTTGGTGGTGTTGGCAACCCAACTGAGAATGGATTGGAGTCATCATACTTATCATAGTACTCTTCTTCATCTATAGGATCTTCAATGAACTGTCTTTTACCATGAAGAACAACCGACCATTTATCATTTGGAGGATCATCGATATAAAATACTTGTTTTGCCTGTGATGCCAATATGAATGGTTCACCCTTCTCACCAATCTTTTCAAAGTTCACTAACGTTAAACCCAATTCATCCAGTATAACTCCTTTGTTGTTGTCAACTCAATTACATTTAAAGAGAGGAATTCTGAAATCTACATACTCAAACTCCCATATGTCTTCAATGACACCGTAATATGACATTTTCGCTTCACGTAGACTTTTATCCTCTGCACTTGCAAAAAACAATGAAGACGCTTGAAGGGTGACCCCGCTGTTTTGCGACACTCTTATCATCTTGGCGCTTTGTGTAATATGAGAAACCATTTATATCAAACCCTTCATAAGACATACCATTCAATTTTGGTTTAAAGGCGAGGCATTTGATGGTTTCAGTAACATTATTTGGTGTTTGAGATAGTTGATGTCAGACTTTATCTTCAAACCACTTAATAAATGTCTTGTTATACTCTCTAGCAAGCCACATTGAATTGGATTGAGGATATTGTCTCTTGATGAAATTGGTATGTTCCTCGATATAAAGACTTACTTCGTCAATGTTGTGTAAAATATACAAGTGACCTTGCTCCAACTGCTCACGGCTGATTACTTTCACTCGTGCTCCCAAAACGCCTTTGCCAAAATGCTCCTCAATATTCTTGTCATTCACAGGAGTGTCATTACCACTCAGAAAGTCATTGCAAAAATCCATAACCTCTCTCGCCATATAACCCACAATAATACTCCCTTCAGGCCGATAACGGTTTCGAACATCACCTTTAAAAATGCTCATGCATCGTTCAAAGGGATATATCCAATGCAAGAAAACTGCTCCCAACATTTTCACTTCCCTAGTCAAGTGGACAACAAGATGTACCATGATATCAAAGAACGACAGAGGAAAATACATCTCAAGCTGACATAGGGTAACAACCACTTCTCTTTGCAAATTATCGAGAGTATCAGGGTCAATAACTTTGCTACATAGACTGTTGAAAAAGAAACAAAGTCTGGTGATTGCAAACCTTACATGCTTTGGCAATATAGATCTAATTGCCACAGGCAATATTTATTGCATTAGAATGTGACAATCATGAGATTTAAGACCTATCAACTTCAGATCTTTCATTGATACCAATGTACGGATGTTGGATGAGTAACCTTGTGGCACCTTAACATTTACCAAGCATTTACAAAATGCTTTCTTCTCCTTTCTAGACAACATGTAACAAGCGGGAGGTAAGTATGTTCTTTTATTACTCATTTCACATAATTCTGTTAATTCTGACCTTATTCCCATTTCACGTAGGTCCATTCTAGATTTTATCCCATCTTTAATCTTACCTGGTATATTCAACAGAGTACCGATGACTCTATCACATACATTTTTCTCAACGTGCATGACATCGATACAATGCCTGACTGTCAAAGAACTCCAATAAGGAAGATCCCAAAATATCGACTTCTTCTTGAATAAAGACTTGACACTCCTTGTGGCCATCGTACATTGTGATCTCTTACCAAATTCATTGGTGATGTCTTTCACTCTTTCATAAACATCCTCCCCTGATATAGGTTTAGGTGCACTACGTTCCTCATTCCATCCATTGAATGCTTTGCACAACCTGCGATACAGATGAAATTTTGCAAGAAACCTTCGATGAGCAAGATATACAATCTTGTTGTCGTGTTTTAGTTGTATTGAATCAGTGTTCTCTTCACATATAGGACACACTTTAGATCCTTTGACACTATATCTAGACAAATTCCCATATGCTGGAAAGTCATTCACAGTGCAAAACAACATAGCGTGCAAACAAAATGTCTCTCTTTGTGAAGCATCATAGGTCATCACACCTTCACCCCAGAGTTTCTTTAAGTCATCAATCAGAGGTTCCAGATAAACATCGATATCATTTCCAGGTTGTTTAGGGCTCGATATCAACAACGACAGCATAACATACTTATTTTTCATACACAACCAGGGAGGAAGATTGTATATAACAAGCATGACTAGCCAAGTGCTATGTTGGCTGCTCAATGTCCCGTACGGATTCATCCCATCTGTACAAAGCCCAAGTCTTAGATTCCTGTCCTCTTCACCGAATTCAGGGTACAATAGATCAATCTTCTTCCACTGTGGGGAATCAGACGCATGTCGTAGGATCCCATCATTATTTTTCTTAACATCTGCATGCCACTTCAAATTCTTTGCATCTATAGGATTGGAAAACAAGCATTGAAACCGTGGTATTATAGGTAGATACCACATCACCTTGGCGGGAGAACCAATTTTGGACTCCCCCGAAGTCATCAATTTATACCTTGATGCACCACATTTCGGACAATCTTTCAAATTCACATAGTCCTTTTAAAATAATACACAATCATTCGGGCATGTGTGTATCTTCTTGGCCTCCATTCCCATTGGGCACAACAATTTTTTTAACCGGTATGTTGAAATCGGCAGCTCGTTTCCTTCAGGAAGAATTTCTTTCAACAAAGACAACAATGACGTGAAGCTTTTGTCGCTCCATCGATTGTTAGCTTTTAGTTTATACAATCTCAACACAGCGCTAAGCTTCATAAACTTACAACCCATGTATAATGGTATCTCATCATCATGCACAATGTTTCTAAACATGGGAGGTGGATCGGTGTGCTCTACCCCACAACTATCCAGTATCGCATCAACGATGTCTACTGGAACTGGTTCATTCACATCTACGTCATCGGAGGCAATTTCTTCTTCCATACAAGCACTGCTATCGACATCCACTGGTTACAGATTTGAAATATCTCCATGCCAGTGCCATTCTGTATAGCCTTGTACAATCCCGTTGCACATGACATGACTTCTGATTTCGTCACCAATACTGAATTTCAAGTTGTTACCGCAATGCCTACATGGACAGTAGAACCTATCTCCAGGTTGTTTCCTCTGTTCCTCGGAAAATCTAACAAACTGATCAAGACCAGAAATAAACTCTGGGGTGCAGCGATTGTGAATGGACATCCATGATCTATCCATCTATGATCAAAGAGAAAATAAGCATATATTACAACAAGATTAGGGTCTAGGGTAAACAGATTAGAGTTTATGGTTAAAATTTTAGGGTTTATACATGTGATGTCATTCTTAAATGTGTACCACCTATCCCATTCTTGAACACCTAATCTCACTAGTAAGTGTATAATGTGTATTGGGTTTTCAAAAAAAATTTGGCAGCATTTCCCCGCTGTTCTCCAAGTACATATGTACTTAGAGAACAAACAGGGAAATGCTGCCGAAATTTTCTTGAAAACCCAATACACATTATACACTTACATCCTAAGTGAGATTAGGTTTTCAAGAACAGTCCCAAACCGGGGACTATCCAAGATTTACTCCTAATGAGTAACTCTTGGACGGGTTTCTAGGCCAACAAATACAACACCAATTTCTTGTTCACAACCCCATTCAACACACAATTTCTTATAAAAACATTTGTGGACAGCCATAACAACATATCAATGCTTCCTAAATTAATCAACATTAATAGCTTATGAATGTTTATATGCATTTAAATATAAAGCCCTAAATTTAAATAATGTGATGAATAAAAAATCATTAGATGAACGAGTAGATAAGTAAATACAAATTAGTATTGAAGTAAATACAAATCAGAGGGTGAGACAGAGGGTTTTTGGGGATGTTTACCTCTGTTTGAGCCCAGTCGGGCATCTTGCTCTGGAGCAGGGAGAGAGGCGAGACAGATGGGTGCACGTGGAAGCCGAATGGGCAGGCAGAAGGTCGGCAAGCTCCTGAACCATAATGGAAGTGATCATTGAAAAAATACTAGACAATCATATGTTAAAATTAAGCATTTTATTTTTGTCATATATTATTAATAACCAAGCCAATCATCAATTCTATTAAATAAACATTACATGTTTATAGGGATTATTTTTTAACATAGTTATAATAAGGATAAAAGAACATTTATAATGAAATTTATCAGTAATTTGTAACATTCAATAACCAAGCCAATCATCAATTCAGTTAGAAGCATTCATATAGAAACTTTTAGTTCCATTCATTAATCTCTTTTTACATCCACACACAGGGGTTGGTGTACCCCTAAACAGTAACTAAAAAAAGGGGTTGGTGTACCCCTAAACATGCACATAATTAAAATAACTATTAATACATACAAGTCTAGAAAGATAGACAACTAAATACTACACCAACATGGTCCCGCATCAGTAACTTTGAGGACTTATCATTGTGGCGATATTCTCCTGAAGTTCAGAAAAGAAAGCAGCTATGAGTATTGATTGCTTTCAAACAAAAAGTGTAAACACAAATTTTTTGTCTTGACAATTATATTTGTTAATTGGACCTACCGTGGCCTTTTTGATGATTGTGCTATGTCGCGGAGCTCCTCACTGTATTTAGACAAATTTGAACTGACAGGGGCCTCATAATCAGATTCGTCCGAACTCGAGTTGATATCCTCCGTTGTGCGCTCATACCGCCGTAGATGATCGGGGGTCTCACAGTTGATGTTGGTTATCCAAACGTTGATGGTATTATGGCCAACTGGATGGAGAAAAATCCTGTCGCTACGACCCACATGCATCTTTCCAATCCAATCACGCCAATCGGATTTTGATACAAGATTTCCCGCCAAATCATACTCAGCCTCAATAACATGTGAATAATTGCCAAAATTTAGGTTCACTTCACCAGGCCTGTAGTGTCTTCCTTTTAGAAAACGCCAATGTTTGGGTATGGCCAATTGGTTTAAGGAACGATCATCTAGGATGATGTCCAATTGTTCTTCAATAGGGAACGTTAACATTGACATAGAGGCCCAGTTCATTGTGACTGTTGTGGGTGGACAGAGACTGCATAATATTAGTATTAACAAAGTGTACGTAAGTACATATAACGATGTTATATATTTTCAGAAAAAGTGTAAGTACATATAATGATGTTATAAATTTTTAGACTAGTATTTTCTATAATTTGATGTATCTTGGTATTTCATAAAATGAGGTGATACTTATTATCTATTTGTTTAATCAACACTCATATTTAGTTTTATGAGTACATGACACTATGTTTGAAATACTTTTTAAAAGGATAAAAGAACATACTTATAATAAGGACCCAGGCACATTCTAATCATTTTGAAGTGAATCAGAAAATGAACAGGAGCATGGGTCCTATCCGCTAGTAACATCAAAAAAGTCAAACCTAAAACTGGAAATGCACACTACAAATTTTAGCACAATTGTGTATGAATGCAAAACAATACATAACTGAATTAGGATCAATCATAGGGATTGGTTAACTAAATTATCATTGACATCTACTTGTTTAAAAAATAGGTTAAGCCAAGGTCAACACACATTAACAACACACATTAAAAAATAGGTTAAGCCAAGGATGAATTGAGGATGCAAACCTAGTCAATTGGATGCTTTAACTCTAGCAGTGATAGTGGTGACGCTAATGGCAAGCTCTGGTTCCGACTGCTGCTGTTGGCACTGGCTACTGGCACTGGCACTGGCTTTGGCTCCGACAATAGGACTGCTAGCACGGTGGCTACTGGAATTGGCTTTGGCTCCGAAAGTAGGACTGCTAGCACCGGCGAGAGGAGGACCGACAGGAGGAGAGGACCAACGACGGTGGCGGCTCCACGAACGACGAGCTCCATGGAGGCGGCGAGCTCCATGAACTTCGGTGAGCTCCACAAACGGCAAGCTCCACGGAGACGCTTCACGGTGGCGACAAGCTCCACGGAAGCGGCGAGCTCCACGAACGGCGGCGATGGTAGTAGTTTTAAAGAAGTGAAATCACACCTCTACTAGAAAGAAAAGACCACATCCCTTAAAATAAACACCACGTAAATTTTTTTGCCAAAGGGATGGAGATCAATTCATTCAACATGTATGTATCATTACACAATGAGTAGCAGCGGAAAAAAAAGAAGTTTTATCTAACAATTTACAAAGCTTGTTACAACACTTCACCACATAAGGTAATCTAAAGAAAAACTAAACATAAAGCCAAGGACTAAGCTGAGGGTCATCTAACCACCTCTTCAAACCTCCCAGAGATCAGCAACAAGGTTGTTATGAAGTTCACTCCCCTCGATCTATTCTGGGGTTGGAAGCATACCCCGACAAAAGAAGAAGAAAAGAGAAATATATCAGCAAAAGCTGGTATGTGCATTCTAAAGAAACGCTTGAGCAATATATGACATTAAGGACATCAAGTATGAATGCTTCCCATGCAAAAGAATAGGACTACCCACACAGGCATAATAGATAAGATTCTTAACAAAAGAGATACTTGCCATATGTAAACAATAAAGAAATGCCACATGCACATATCATGACCAATATCCTGCATACATGTGAGATAAGCATAACACTAGAATATTATAAAACACAAAGGCGGTCAAGAATCACACATTTTGAACCTGGTGAGACATGGGCCAAGAACCACACATCTTGCCTTGGCATGGGGAATCACACATCCACCATCATATACATATAATATGGGCCAGGAATCACACATCCTGCCCGAGAATGGGGAATCACACATCCACCATCCAAAATATCACAATATTGCCACAAATTATAATGAGACAAAACTAATGCAATTATACTACTCTAGGGTTACTGAATCACATAGCAGGAAAATGTAGAGGCAAGTAGGAAAGTTTAGTCCAACATCAAATAAGATTTTCCACAATGGTCAACATATGAAACATCAATAAACTTCCACATAACAATGGTAGATACCATCAACAATATCATCATGTTTCCATATCTCAACAAAAGATTCCAAGAAATTATTCAAGATCACAATAACTAGGATAGTTCACATGAACTATGATAACAAAAGAATAGACATGTGTGTAGGCAAAAGTCAAAAGAAAGATAAGATAGGTGAATTGCTCAATATGGATGAATAGGTGATACAACATACCTTAGTATCAAAGTCCAACAGATCCTAAGCACTTATGGATCCAAAACTAGGTCACCAAAGAGCCTATTAAACACATATATCAATTTTATGTCAATTTCATACATAAAGACCAAACCCTAAAAACTACCTTTTTATTATTAGGTGAATTAGGTTATGAAAACTATTCCATATTTTAGGTTATGTTATTACGAGTCTAAAACATATTTTATTATATTTTTCTGACTTATATATTATTAGTTAGGATTTTTACAAGTTAATTATCATAAATTAGATTCAAAGAAAAACACCTATTATTAATATTTGGATTCAGTTATCAAAACGTATACCATTAGCTAGATCTTATTTTTCTAATTCCAACGAATATTTTTCCATAATTTTTTGATCATTCGATAATTAGTTATCAATTTTTAACTACTAACCAATCAGATAATTACAAATAATTCGATCGTAGATAAAGGGCAGAGAATGTCCATGCGGACCTGGGTAGGCCAATCAGGGTCGCCCATGTCAGCGGACATCTTAAGCCAAGTCAGCGGAACCAGGCGCTAAACAAAAGGAAGAGGAGAGCGCGAAAAGACCAAATTACCCTTCGGTCGTAAAACTAAAACACAGACCGGACTGAGGGGTAGAAAGGACTGAAAAACCACTAGAGGGGGGGTGAATAGGGTTTTAAATTAATTTAACAATAATTTAACTCAAACAACCACAAATGAGAAATTAAGAAGGAGATAAGGGGTTTAGAGTGGTTCCAACCTTAGCAAATACTAAGGTTGTCAGTCCACTACCCGGTTGCTTACCCAACCGGGATTTTGAAAGTATCAATTTTATTACCTTCACAAGGATTTACACAAAATACAATACTTTCTTACACCCCTTGAACATCCTTCACTTGAAGTAGATGCACCAACCTGAGGTATCCTTCTTGAAGTAACTCCAAGCTCCCCCTTGAAGTAGCCTTCCTCTTTAGAAGTAACCTCCCGTTGCACCAGCCTTCTTGAAGTAGCTCAAGGTCCCCTTCTTCACCAAGAAGATCTCCAACCTCTCCAATCCGCAGCCTCCAACCTAGGAGTAGCAAGGAGAGTACAAACAATAATAGTGAACAAGAAAGGAAAAAGGAAATTACAACTTATCCTTTGAAGCACAAGGCTTGATTTGCCTAGATCAAGCGTATAGATCTCCTAACCAATGTGTATGGAATTGTGATTGCTGTGGATAGGAGATGCTAGCCTATAGGACACGAAATTTGAGCTGAGAGAAGAAGTAGCCAGTTGTCAATATGCTCAATTTCTCACAAACAGATTGCTCAATGTAAGTGTATGCTCAAAGATTGCTCAAGTGTAAAAACAAGTGAGTTTAGGTGTCCTAAGGCATGTCCTATTTATAGGAATGTCCTACAAGTTCTTAAGGACATTCTAGACACTTTCTAGGGGTTTCTAAGTGCTTAACTAGCTGTTAGGTATAAGTTAGTTGCTTTAACAACGACTAGTTAATTAATTCTGCAGTTGTTGTCAAAGTCCATCTCGGTCGAGAAATGGTGGACCGAGACACCTACTCGGTCGAAGTTTTGTCGACCGACAGGCTCTCTGGATCAAGTGTTTTGCAACATTTATCTCCAACTGCCAACTACCTTGTCAGCTGTGTCTAACGGCTACTTGGGTCTTTCTCAGTCGAGAAGTTTGTCGACCGAGAGTGTCTCGGTCGAGGATTTTGTCGACCGAGATAGACCTTGTTTCAATGTTTCAAATAAAGACATTAAGTATGTGTATGAGTGTGCATATGTGACACTATTGAAGGAGATGACCTATCTAAATGTGGTGTTTATCTAGGGAAGATCTAACGCTTGATTTACATGAAGTCTAAATACTTGTACATTATATATTTGTACAAGTTTACAATTGATTACATTTCATGACATTTACAATCATTCAAGCATATAGATTCCCTAGTTCTTTGTCATTCACCTTATTCCTGCAACACTCAAGTAGCACGTTAGATCAACAAGAATGAAATGTTTGTCATTATCAAAACAAAGGGATTTACAAATGTCCATTTAGCCAACAATCTCCCCCTTTTTGAAGATGACAAGCATTTCCTAAATATGAAATAAGAAAAATATAAAACATGTGAGTTTCATACCTGAAGATTACCTTTGTAAATTTCTTCTCTCGTTTATAAAATGTGTGCTTATTATTCCCCATGAATTATGGAACATGAAATCTAATTCTTTGGGGAATATAGCAACTTTCAATGTAAAGCCAAGAGTTTGTTTATGAAACTCATTGATTGAGTTTTGCATTTATATTTATTTCTCCCCCTTTGTCATTTCAAAAAGATATACGTTTAAAAGAAAAACTCCCCATTAATTAGATGTCCTGTCAATTTCAAAAAATTTCCATTAAAAGCCAAAATGATGCAAATAAACGACATTGTTAAGAAGCACAAATATCAAAGAAAACATCTTCCAAAGGAGTGATAAGCAGTTGCTTCCTTATTTTGTTGAATTGGTCTAGTGGAAGCGGTTTTGTAAAGATATCAGCCAATTGATCTTCCGTATCAACATGATGAAAGGAAACATGATTCTTAGAAATATGATCCCTTAAAAAGTGATGACGGATTTCAATATGTTTAGCTCGGCTGTGTAAAATGGGATTGTGTGCTAAGTTTATAGCGCTTGTGTTGTCACAAAAGATAGGCGTAGATGAAAGAGTAAAACCATAATCGTTTAACACTTGTTGCATATAAAGCACTTGAGCACAACAAGATCCGGCTGCCATATATTCAGCTTCAGTTGTAGAGAGGGCAACCGTGTTTTGTTTCTTGCTAAACCAAGATATTAAAGCTCTCCCTAACAAGAAACAACCACCACTAGTGCTCTTGCGATCAAGTCGACAGCCAACATAATCAGCATCAGTATAAGCTTTAAAATCCAAGGATTGTCCTTTTGGATACCATAAACCAAAACATGTAGTGCCGGCTAAGTATCGAAGAATTCGTTTAACTGCTTGAAAATGAGAGTGCATAGGTTGCGATTGAAATCGAGCACAAAGACCAACAGAAAACATGATGTCCGATCTAGAAGCAGTTAAGTAAAGCAAACTACCAATCATGGCTCTATATAAGGAATCATCAATAGGTTCCCCATTTTCATCCTTATCAATCTTAATAGAAGTGGCCATAGGAGTAGTAGCGTGTTTGCACTGATCCATCCCAAAACGTTTTAAGAGTTCTTTAGTATACTTTTCTTGGCTTATAAAGATCCCTGCAGGGGTTTGTTTAATTTGGAAACCAAGAAAGAAAGTTATTTCACCCATGAGGCTCATTTCAAATTCTTTTTGCATAATGTCACTGAATTGTGTGCACAACGATTCATTAGAAGCTCCAAAAATAATGTCATCAACATATATTTGAACAACTAGAAAATCAGATGTATATGTTTTGAAAAATAAAGTAGAATCTGAATTTCCAATAGAAAAACCATTATCAAAAAGATATGTTTTGAGTCTTTCATACCAGTTCCTAGGTGCTTGTTTTAAACCATAAAGTGCTTTCTTAAGTTTATAAACATAGTTACCTTTTTCTGGTATTTCAAAACCATGTGGTTGGGCAACATATACTTCTTCTTGAATGATTCCGTTTAGAAATGCACTTTTTACATCCATTTGGTAAAGTTTGATGTTTTTATGTGCAGCAATAGCTAGTAACATTCTAATAGCTTCAAGTCTGGCTACTGGTGCATACGTTTCATCAAAATCTATTCCTTCTTGTTGATTATATCCTTGTGCTACTAATCAAGCTTTATTCCTTATTACTTCTCCTGCCTCATTTAGCTTATTCCTAAAAACCCATTTAGTTCCAATGATGGTTTTATCTTGTGGTTTAGGAACTAAATCCCATACATCATTTTTAGTAAATTGGTTTAATTCTTCTTGCATTGCTATTATCCAATAGTCATCTTTAAGAGCTTCAGATATATTCTTAGGTTCAATAATAGAAACAAAAGCCATGTTTGCAACATCCTTAAAGGAAGACCGAGTTTTTACTTTATCATTTGGATTTCCAATAATTAATTCTTGAGGATGATCCTTAATAAGTCTAGGTATAGGTTGTGTTTCAGCTTGGTTATTGTTTGTAGTATCTTTCTCACTATCATTTGGTATGTTTAAGTTTTCGAATTGATTAGTGAGATCAATTATTTCAAAATTTTCTGATTTGGACTCTTCATGAAAAGAGACATGAATAGATTCCTCAACTTTTCTAGAGATAGTGTTGTAGACTCTAAATGCTTTGCTAGAGGTAGAATATCCCAAAAAGTATGCTTTATGTGATTTAGAATCAAACTTATCTCTATCATCTTTGGTATTTAAAATATAGCATGTGGATCCAAAGGTATGAAAACAGTCAACTCTAGGTTTCTTAGAATGTATTATTTCAAATGGAGTTTTCTTCAAATGGGAGTGAACAATTACTCTATTTAACACATATCATGCGGTGTTTACAGCTTCAGCCCAAAAGGTTTTGGGTGTGTTATGTTCGAGCATCATAGTTCTAGCCATTTCTTGTAATGATCGATTTTTCCTTTCAACTATGCCATTTTGTTGTGGAGTGCGTGGAGCAGAAAAATTGTGAGTGTACCCATGAGATGTGCAAAATTCTTCAAATACATGATTTTCAAATTCTCCACCATGATCACTTCTAATGGTACATATTTTGCTTTGTAATAGATTTTCAATCTTGGAACAAAATTTTATAAAAGCATGAATAGTATCATCTTTGGTTGCAAGAAATTGTACCCATGTATATCTACTATAATCATCAACAATAACAAAACACTATCTTTTGCCACCAATAGATTGTGTCCTCATGGGTCCAAATAAATCCATATGAATTAATTCTAAAAATCTATTGGTGCTAAGTACATGTTTAGGTTTAAAAGAGGTTTTTGTTTGCTTTCCCAAAGTACATGGTTCACAATTTTCAACTTGATCAAAGGATAAAGTAGGAAAACCACGAACAAGATCATATTTTACTAGTTTTTTGATAACATGTGAACTAGCATGTCCTAGCTTTTTATGCCATAGTTGTAAAGTATTTTCATTTGCAAGCAAGCATTTTCCTACTACAGATTTCATAGAGTTAGGTCTAAGAATATAAAGATTTCCAACTCTTTTTCCTTCATAGACCACATTTGTAGTGTTTTCTATTAATAATTTGCAGCATTTTTTGTTAAATAGAACATCATATCCACTGTCACATAATTGACTAACACTTATCAAATTATGGTGCAAACCATCAACGAGTAGAACATTTTTTATTTCGAGGTTTGTACCAATATTACCTATTCCAACGATTTTACCTTTACCATTGTCTCCAAAGGTGACTGTTCCACTTTTCTTTTCTTCAAAAGTTTGAAATGCATCCTTGTTCCCGGTCATATGTTTGGAACATCCACTGTCAACCACCCAATCCTGCATTAAAATGTAGGTTTTGGTACCCATGTGATGGCCCGTTATGGTTAGAAGAATTTAATTACAGACTAAAAAAATCTGACTTAGAACTTCAGTCGGTCGACAACTGTTCGACCGACATCTCTCTCGGTCGGCTAATCGTCAATCGAGAAAGTTGTTGTAGCTTTTATTTGTTACAGGCGTCTGGTCGGTCGACAAAAGTTCTACCGATTTTATGTTCGGTCGACAATACTTCGACCGACCAAGTTTCTTTTTCAGTACAATATTTCAGAAAATTACCGTAATGCATGAAACCTTTTATTAAGTTGAGATAAGACAATATAATTTGCAAAATTAAGCATTTGATCATATCTCAACTGTATTTTATTTGACTCTACTAAGTTTGGGGTTTTGGGACCCAAACTAAGTCAGAATCCTTGGTCTTATAAGGACATGAAAATGAATAATGTCCAAGACGTAGACAAAAATGACAAGTAATAGAATCAACTTCATTTCTTTTTCTAGGAATTGTATTCTTAGGTACAAACATAATCTGAGTCTTAGATGATGTAATTCTTCTGGGTTTATTTTTCTTTGGAGCATATCCCAAACCTTTTCTTCCATTGAAACTAGAGGAGGTTTTCAGAATGTTATCAAGGATATCTTTTCTTCTTAAATCATGTAGGTTTCTTTGTAGCTTACCAATGTCATCCATATTCTTGTGTAAATCTTTTCTTGCTTGATCTAAATCAGATAATAGGGAGTCTCTTTCTTTTACAACATTGTCATAGTCTAGATGGTTACACAGAATTGGTTGAGTCTGAAAATCATTTAGTTTAGCTAACAATTCACTCTTTTCTTGAGAGAGAAGATCAACATTTGTTTCTAGAGTGAGTAGCTTTCTAGTGCAATCATTTAAAGATGTTTTTAAAGACAAATTCTCAAGATCAATGTTGTTCTTTTCAGAAGAGAGATCATTTAATTTAGCATATAGCTCATCATTTGTTTTGATAACCTTCTTTAGTTTCTTCTTGACATCAACATACTTATCATGAGTTTCTTGTAGACTAGTAATTAACTCTTCTTTAGGAAGATCAAGAAGGCTTACCTCTTGAGAGTCTTCATCATCTTCTCTTGCCATTAGACATTCCACCTTTTCTTCTCCACTTTCACTTTCACTTGACTCGTCCCATGCAGCTTTATAGGATTTTTCTCCCTTCTTCTTGTGTGAGCTTTTCTTTCCTTTCTTTGCTTTAGGACATTCATTTTTGAGATGTCCTTTCTTTCCATACTCAAAGCACCTAGGAGGGGAAGAAGAACTAGAAATTTTGTTAGACTTAAATCTTTTATATTTCTTACCATTGACGATTAAGGCTTCTTCCCCTTCTTCTTCACTTGACTCCTCACTTTCTGGTGTGATGATCTTTGAAGCTTTTAGAGCCACATCCTTCTTCTTTCCTTGTTGAAGTTCATGTTCTCTTCTTTCTTCCTCTTCTAGGGTTGCTTCATGAGCTTCTAGATTGCCAATGAGTTGCTCCATTTTCAGTCGAGTGAGGTCATTAGCTTCTTCAATGGCTGTCACCTTAGGCTTGTATTTAGGAGGAAGTGATCGAAGGATTTTTGAAACCTGATCTTCTTCAAGAACAATTTTTCCTAGGGCATTTAAACCATTAACAATAGAAGAGAATTTTGCAAACATTTCACTAATAGATTCATTTGGATCCATACGGAAGTGTTCAAACTTTTGTTTAAGCATACTAATCTTAGAATTCTTGACTTGAACCGTACCTTCATAAGTTATGGAAAATCTATGCCAAATGTCATAGGTTGTGTCACAGTTTGATATTCTATTAAATTCTCCTACTGAAATTGAACAATATAAAATGCTTACAACTTTGGCATTAATTTGAGCCAACTTTACCGTATTTGCATCCCACTCTGCATATTGTGTTTGAGGAAGCTCGTATGGGGTTGACACCATCCTCCATAAGTCCCAATTGATGCCTTGGAAGTAGAACTGCATCCTTCTCTTCCAATATGTGTAGTTTCTTCCATCAAAAGCTGGAGGTCTAGCAACAAGAGTCCCTTCAAGGTTAAGGTTGTTAAGCACCCCGTCACCCATTCTTCAAGACCTTGTTAAGGTTCCTTGAAGCCTGCTCTGATACCAATTGAAAAACCACTAGAGGGGGGTGAATAGGGTTTTAAATTATTTTACAATAATTTAACTCAAACAACCACAAATGAGAAATCAAGAAGGAGACAAGGGGTTTAGAGTGGTTCCAACCTTAGCAAATACTAAGGTTGTCAGTCCACTACCCGGTTGCTTACCCAACTGGGATTTTGAAAGTATCAATTTTATTACCTTCACAAGGATTTACACAAAATACAATACTTTCTTACACCCCTTGAATAACCTTCACTTGAAGTAGATGCACCAACCCGAGGTATCCTTCTTGAAGTAACTCCAAGCTCCCCCTTAAAGTAGCCTTCCTCTTTAGAAGTAACCTCCCTTTGCACCAGCCTTCTTGAAGTAGCTCAAGGTCCCCTTCTTCACCAAGAAGATCTCCAACCTCTCCAATCTGCAACCTCCAACCTAGGAGTAGCAAGGAGATTACAAACAATAATAGTGAACAAGAAAGGAAAAAGGAAATTACAACTTATCCTTTGAAGCACAAGACTTAATTTGCCTAGATCAAGTGTATAGATCATCTAACCAATGTGTATGGAATTGTGATTGCTGTGGATAGGAGATGCTAGCCTATAGGACACGAAATTTGAGCTGAGAGAAGAAGTAGCAAGTTGTCAATATGCTCAATTTCTCACAAACAGATTGCTCAATGTAAGTGTATGCTCAAAGATTGCTCAAGTGTAAAAACAAGTGAGTTTAGGTGTCCTAAGGCATGTCCTATTTATAGGAATGTCCTACAAGTGCTTAAGGACGTTCTAGACACTTTCTAGGGGTTTCTAAGTGCTTAACTAGCCGTTTGGTATAAGTTAGTTGCTTTAACAACGGCTAGTTAATTAATTCTGCAGTTGCTGTCAGAGTCCATCTCGATCGAGAAATAGTCGACCGAGACACCTACTCGGTTGAAGTTTTATCGACCGACGGGCTCTCTGGATCAAGTGTTTTGCAACGTTTATCTCCAAATGCCAACTACCTTGTCAGTTGTGTCTAACGGCTACTTGGGTCTTTCTCGGTCGAGAAGTTTGTCGACTGAGAGTGTCTCGGTCGAGGATTTTGTCGACCGAGATAGACCCTATTTCAATGTTTCAAATAAAGACATTAAGTGTGTGTATGAGTGTGCATATGTGACACTATTGAAGGAGATGACCTATCTAAATGTGGTGTTTAGCTAGGGAAGATCTAACGCTTGATTTACATGAAGTCTAAATACTTGTACATTATATATTTGTACAAGTTTACAATTGATTACATTTCATGACATTTACAATCATTCAAGCATATAGATTCCCTAGTGCTTTATCATTCACCTTATTCCTGCAACACTCAAGTAGCACGTTAGATCAACAATGAAATGTTTGTCATTATCAAAACAAAGGGATTTACAGATGTCCATTTAGCCAACAAGGACAAAGTGCAGGTGTGTTTGTTCTTCGCTGCTCAAGCACGAAGCCCTGCTAGATCAAAACCCAATCAAAGGAGGTTCTTTCGAGAAAAAAACTACACCAGTGAGTTTGCAAGCCCAAACCGTAGCTATCAACCTAAACTACAACTTGAACGACAACCAGAAACACCAGAACCACCTTCCGCCATTACCAGAAGGTCAAGGAGAAACGAGAGCAAGGCTGGGAAGATCAGATGACGATTTGAGGCCAGGAAAAAGAAGAAAATACTCGGCCGAAGGTACCCAAACCAAAACGAAGCCAAAAACACGAGGAGGGCGAACAGGGACCTCGCCGGAAATGACCAGAAACCAAGCCCAACCCAAGCTTGTTGACCGGGAGGTAGAGACATCCACAGATGAAAGAGTAAGAATGAAAAAGGAAGAGGAAGGTCCAGGGATGCTCACCGGCGAACGAATTGGATCGGAGGTGACAGAGTTAGACGAGATGTCACCGAGGTCGCCGAAGAAGAAACCGAGTAGGCCCGGCTGCACCTTGGGCTTCGCGGTCCAATTGAGGTCAGGGTTGAAGAGAAGGATGGTAGGGGGTTCTTCCTGGACGATTGTGCGGGTAGAAGGTGCACCAAGAGGGCGGTTGGATAAGACGCTGGAGAATAGGAAATTGGGGATTCTCTTCTTATAGGGTTTTAGAGGTTAAGTTACGAATCAATGGGATCGGAATCATAAAAGGAAACGTTTAGAAGAAGAATCAGAAGATTTCACCGAGAAACAAGAGAGAACAGAAATCAGGAAACTTGCACTACAGTCTGACGTCAAGCAGACTCCTACCCAAGGTAGGAGACGACCCACAGCCGTCAGATCACACATCGGATGGTCAGAAATCGCCAGGGAAAAATTAAAAGGGCGTGTGACAGAAACTTTAGGCGATAAATAGGAAAAATAATTTGTATTATCCAAAGTGTAAACCAATAATGTATGTATTTTCTCTTTCCTCATTTAGGGGTTCTAGACTCATCCAAATTAAACCAAAATTTACACATATGTCAAATTAAGCATGTAGATTCCGAATATACTCTTAGTTTTGCCTTTTGGAAACCTTTAATGGGTTAAATAAATCAAATATCATTTTCTCTTTCTTTCTTCATTTAGGGCTTTAGGATTATCCAAATTTTATGAAACTTGACACACAAGTCATTTTTAATGTGTTGAATATGAATTTGCCTTTATTTACAACTTTTGGTGTCATGATTTACATTTATTTATTAATTACACCTTTTAGGCATTTTCTCTCTCCTACTATTACCTAATAGCCAAACATTATCCAAATAAATTGTAAACTTTCCCAAAGGCTTATTTTAATGTTTAGATTATGAAATTGGAGTTAGTTTTCCAATGTGAGGGCATTAAATATTTTGTCTCACTTTATTGGCCTAATTCCTATTTTCTTTAGATAAGGACATTAATATATACAATTATCTTCCAAATTAAATGATACTTGGCCCTTAAGTTACTTTTTGGTCAAGAGAACGAATTTTAGTGTCAAATTATCCTGATGGGTTTCCAATTATAAATTTTGGTACATTATCTTTCTAATTATCTTCTTTACCCATTAATTCCCATATTACCATTAATTTTGCATTTATCTTCTCCTTTATATAAAATTCGGATTTTCTCCTATTTCTCTTATTTTAGGAAGTGCTAGGAAGTTCTAAGATGAAATACTTTATGATTTCTATTACTTAGTGACAATTTATACTTCAACCCTATTAATACCAATTTGGTGTTTATGTACATACAAACCTATATTAAGAATATAGGGAGAGGTAGTTATCCAACTAAGTTCTTTAATTTCTTATTATCATTTAAATGAGTTATTATTAACCACAAAGTATTTTGTATTCCTTTAATTACATGTATTAGTTTATTCATGTTTGGCTAAGACAAAAGGATAAAACTACTAGGGTAGGGTTCTAGTTCTAGTTTGTTACAACACACCACCCCTTAAGGAGATTTCGTCCTCGAAATCAAAACATCCATAGGAAAATTATTCACCACCCCTTAAAAGGGTTCATCTCATAAAATCAAACTTAACTTCAGTTATAAAAGTTCAACTATACTTCTTACATCCATTACATAAACAACATGCAAAGGGAAACATAACTTGTAAAGACTAGTCTAAGGAACTATGGGTTAACTTGCTCCTGATCAGCATCATTAACTTCTTCACCATCCAAAGAAAAAACTCTTCCAGCTCTTCTTTCCGCAGGTCTTCCCCTATTATTGTTACCATTATTGTTGCCATGATTCTGAAGAGGTGCTTGCTGAGGAACATGTCCAGGTCCAAAATGAAGCTTGGGGCACTGAGGTCTGACGTGTCCAAGTTCATTGCAATGATGGCATACCACTAGACGAGGTTTGTCATGAGGACACTTCCCTGGAGGATGGTAACCATTGCACTTAGAACACTTGTCCCTTCTCTGATCATTACCTGAAGACTTCCTTTTCTTGTCAAACTCCCTAGGTTGAAACCCTGGGTAAGTCTCCATGGCCAAAGCTTTATCAACCATTTGCTGAAAGGTCAAGGGCAGTTGTGGGATTAGAGCATGACCCACATTGTAGTTGAGCCCTTGGAGGAAGAGGTCTGCCCTACGTTCTTCACCCAAACCAACTGCATAACGTTCTAACAGCAGAAACCTTTGCACGTAGGCAGAAATGGATAAGGGACCTTGCTTCAAACTGTAGAACTCTGCTTCTTTCTTCTTTAGGGCAGCAGTGCATATGTACTTCCCTCGAAAGAGAGCCAAAAACTCTATCCAGGTCATGGTGGAGATATCTCTAGTCTTAGAAATTCCATTCCACCAAACTCTAGCTGGTCCATCCAAGACATAGGAAGCAAACCTAACATTTTGATGTGGAGGGCATGTCATACCATCGAAAGTCCTCTCCATGGCTAACACCCAATCATCTTCTTTGTCCACCATCTCTATCTCACCCTCACCCTTGAAGGAAGGTGGTTGCATCTTCATGATCTCCATGATTGTGAACTCCTTAGGCTTCACAGGTACAAACGGGTCTTTCATCTTTCCCCCAATAGAAGAAACAAAGAGTTGTCGAAACATGGCCAACTCCTGCTCTGGAGTCATAGCTCCACCCGAACCAACAGCATCAGAGGTTCCCTAACCAAACCTAGCATTTTGAGGCGTCTCATAACCATATTGGTTGTCCATTGTTGAGTTATCACCAGCCATTAGGGTTTTGCCTGCACAAGGCAAGGACACGAGGTATAAGCAACCTAAGATAAAGGTAAACATCCTAAGGGAGACGAGTTTGAAATAGTTAGATAACCAACTGCTAGTGGCTCTGATACCATGCTTTAAAGAAGTGAAATCACTCCTCTACTAGAAAGAAAAGACCACATCCCTTAAAACAAACACCACGTAAAATTTTTCGCCAAAGGGATGGAGATCAATTCATTCAACATGTATGTATCATTACACGATGAGTAGCAGTGAAAAAAAAGAAGTTTTATCTAACAATTTACAAAGCTTGTTACAACACTTCACCACATAAGGTAATCTAAAGGAAAACTAAACATAAAGCCAAGGACTAAGCTGAGGGTCATCTAACCACCTCTTCAAGCCTCCCAGAGATCAGCAACAAGGTTGTTATGAAGTTCACTCCCCTCAATCTATTCTGGGGTTGGAAGCATACCCCGACAAAAGAAGAAGAAAAGAGAAATATATCAGCAAAAGCTGGTATGTGCATTCTAAAGAAAAGTTTGAGCAATATATGACATTAAGGACATCAAGTATGAATGCTTCCCATGCAAAAGAATAGGACTACCCACACGGGCATAATAGATAAGATTCTTAACAAAAGAGATACTTTCCATATGTAAACAATAAAGAAATGCCACATGCACATATCATGACCAATATCCTGCATACATGTGAGATAAGCATAACACTAGAATATTATAAAACACAAAGGCGGTCAAGAATCACACATCTTGAACCTGGTGAGACATGGGCCTAGAATCACACATCTTGCCCTGGCATGGGGAATCACACATCCACCATCATATACATATAATATGGGCCAGGAATCACACATCCTGCCCGGGAATGGGGAATCACACATCCACCATCCAAAATATCACAATATTGCCACAAATTATAATGAGACAAAACCAATGCAATTATACTACTCTAGGGTTACTGAATCACATAGCAGGAAAATGTAGAGGCAAGTAGGAAAGTTTAGTCCAACATCAAATAAGATTTTCCACAATGGTCAACATATGAAACATCAATAAAATTCCACATAACAATGGTAGATACCATCAACAATATCATCATGTCTCCATATCTCAACAAAAGATTCCAAGAAATTATTCAAGATCACAATAACCAGGATAGTTCACATGAACTATGATAACAAAAGAATAGACATGTGTGTAGGCAAAAGTCAAAAGAAAGATAAGATAGGTGAATTGCTCAATATGGATGAATAGGGGATACAACATACCTTAGTATCAAAGTCCAACAGATCCTAAGCACTTATGGATCCAAAACTAGGTCACCAAAGAGCCTATTAAACACATATATCAATTTTATGTCAATTTCATACATAAAGACCAAACCCTAAAAACTACCTTTTTATTATTAGGTAAATTAGGTTATGAAAACTATTCCATATTTTAGGTTATGTTATTATGAGTCTAAAATATATTTTATTGTATTTTTCTGACTTATATATTATTAGTTAGAATTTTTACAAGTTAATTATCATAAATTAGATTCAAAGAAAAACACCTATTATTAATATTTGGATTCAGTTATCAAAACGTATACCATTAGCTAGATCTTATTTTTCTAATTCCAACGAGTATTTTTCCATAATTTTCTGATCATCCGATAATTAGTTATCAATTTTTAACTACTGACCAATCAGATAATTACAAATAATTTGATCGTAGATAAAGGGCAGAGAATGTCCACGCGGACCTGGGCAGGCCAATCAGGGTCACCCATGTCAGCGGACATCTTAAGCCAAGTCAGCGGAACCAGGCGCTAAACAAAAGGAAGAGGAGAGCGTGAAAAGACCAAATTACCCTTCGGTCGTAAAACTAAAACACAGACCGGACTGAGGGGTAGAAAGGACAAAGTGCAGGTGCCTTTGTTCTTCGCTGCTCAAGCACGAAGCCCTGCTAGCAGAAGCTTAAATCCCCGATCAAAACCCGATCAAAGGAGGTTCTTTCGAGAAAACAACTACACCAGTGAGTTCGCAAGCCCAAACCGTAGCTATCAACCTAAACTACAGCTCGAACGACAACCAGAAACACCAGAACCACCTTCCGCCATTACCAGAAGGTCAAGGAGAAACGAGAGCAAGGCTGGGAAGATCAGATGATGATTTGAGGCCAGGAAAAAGAAGAAAATACTCGGCCGAAGGTACCCAAACCAAAATGAAGCCAAAAACGCGAGGAGGGCAAACAGGGACCTCGCCGGAAATGACCAGAAACCAAGCCCAACCCAAGCTTGTTGACCGGGAGGTAGAGACATCCACAGATGAAAGAGTAAGAATAAAAAAGAAAGAGGAAGGTCCAGGGATGCTCACCGGCGAACGAATTGGATCGGAGGTGACAGAGTTGGATGGGATGTCACCGAGGTCGCCGAAGAAGAAATCGAGTAGGCCCGGCTGCACCTTGCGCTTCGCGGTCCAATTGAGGTCAGGGTTGAAGAGAAGGATGGTAGGGGGTTCTTCCTGGACGATTGTGCGGGTAGAAGGTGCACCAAGAGGGCGGCTGGATAAGTCGCTGGAGAATAGGAAATTGGGGGTTCTCTTCTTATAGGGTTTTAGAGGTTAAGTTACATATCAATGGGATCGGAATCATAAAAGGAAACGTTTAGAAGAAGAATCAGAAGATTTCGCCGAGAAACAAGAGAGAACAGAAATCGAGAAACTTGCACTACAATATGACGTCAAGCAGACTCCTACCCAAGGTAGGAGACGACCCACAACCGTCAGATCACGCATCCGACGGTCAGAAATTGACATGGAAAAATTAAAAGGGCACGTGACAGTAACTTTAGGCGATAAATAGGAAAAATAATTCGTATTATCCAAAGTGTAAACCAATAATGTATGTATTTTCTCTTTCCTTATTTAGTGGTTCTAGACTCATCCAAATTAAACCAAAATTTGCACATATGTCAAATTAAGAATTTAGATTCCGAATATACTCTTAGTTTTGCCTTTTGGAAACCTTTAATGGGTTAAATAAATCAAATATCATTTTCTCTTTCTTTCTTCATTTAGGGCTTTAGGATTATCCAAATTTTATGAAACTTGACATACAAGTCATTTTTAATGTGTTGAATATGAATTTGCCTTTATTTCCAACTTTTGGTGTCATGATTTACATTTATTTATTAATTACACCTTTTAGGCATTTTCTCTCTCCTACTATTACCTAATAGCCAAACATTATCCAAATTAGTTGTAAACTTTCCCAAAGGCTTATTTTTATGTTTAGATTACAAAATTGGAGTTAGTTTTCCAATGTGAGGGCATTAAATATTTTATCTCACTTTATTGGCCTAATTCCTATTTTCTTTAGATAAGGACATTAATATATACAATTATCTTCCAAATTAAATGATACTTGGTCCTTAAGTTACTTTTTGGTCAAGAGAACGAATTTTAGTGTCAAATTATCCTGATGGTTTTCCAATTATAAATTTCGGTACATTATCTTTCTAATTATCTTCTTTACCCATTAATTCCCATATTACCATTAATTTTGCATTTATCTTCTCCTTTATATAAAATTTGAATTTTCTCATATTTCTCTTATTTTAGGAAGTGCTAGCAAGTTCTAAGATGAAATACTTTATGATTTCTATTACTTAGTGACAATTTATACTTCAACCCTATTAATACCAATTTGGTGTTTATGTACATACAAACTTATATTAAGAATATAGGGAGAGGTAGTTATCCAACTAAGTTCTTTAATTTCTTATTATCATCTAAATGAGTTATTATTAAGCACAAAGTATTTTGTATTCCTTTAATTACATGTATTAGTTTATTCCTGTTTGGCTAAGACAAAAGGATAAAACTACTAGGGTAGGGTTCTAGTTCTAGTTTGTTACAGTAGTAGTAGAACGGCATCGGCGAGCAAGGAGATCGGCGGCGGCGAGCAAGGAGAACGCCGGAATCACCAGACCCTAATAGCCGATTGCAATCACAGAGAGAAAGGAGAAGAGTCGGGCTCTCTTGGGTGATATTAAGTTAACATTCGGTGTCGGTTATTAAACTCAACCGACACATAAAACTAACAGTGTCGGTTAACAACACAAATCGACACCTGTTCCAAATGATAATCATCGGTTTTAACTAGAAATAAACCGACATCTATCTACATACACTGATTAAAAAATTAGTTGTCAATTACTAACCATAGTCGTCGG
This sequence comes from Alisma plantago-aquatica, assembly GCA_963693085.1. NCBI lineage: Eukaryota > Viridiplantae > Streptophyta > Magnoliopsida > Alismatales > Alismataceae > Alisma > Alisma plantago-aquatica. Next base: position 1,206,692,846 of record OY856412.1, read on the forward strand.
TTGTTTTGAAAATCCGACGCTCAAAGGGTGTGAAAAATTTCCCGTGAAGAGCGCGAGAAAAACCATAAGTGTTGGTCATTGATGTAAAACCGACGATCAAAATGTGCCCAATTTCTATTTAGCGAATTACCTTTCATCATCATTTTTTAGGTAATGACCGACGCCATATGTTAAATTTTTGGAGGTAATTTTTTCGCTGGAAATTTTGGATTTGGCGGTTAATTTTTGGCGTCGGTGTGTTATTAAGTAACCGACACCGAATAAAAGTGATACCCATGTCTGGTCGCCCTTCAAAAATTGATGTCGGTTTATTTTATTAACCGACGCTTTATTGTTTAGGTGTCAGTGTATTATTACAACCGACACCTTTAAAAGTGACGTTATAAGCCATTTCTGTAGTAGTGGCGATGTTGAAATTGAGTTGGGACTCTTGATGGATCATCTTCAAGTTGAGGAACGTGTGTTTTGGAGCTTTGATCATAGAATCTGGAACTCTTGATGGAGACCTTCTTGAGGCAGGTTATATAACTCTTAACCTCCTTTGTTATTATCACTCTTTATATACTTGAGTTGATCTTCATCTCTAGAATGTGTACCTCTTATATGTTAGTAGTTAGTGATTGTTTTGAGGATTATTTTGATGGAAGAACTCCATTTAAGTTGCTGCTTATGTCTTGCTCTTTCAAGCATTGATTAGTATATAGACTAGTGACTGAGTTTCCTAAGGTTGAATATGACTAAGTCAACACTTAGGTGGTGAATGTTCGTCATGACTCATGATGCTTAAATCGACATACATGTTGCAAGTCGTCATGACTTGGGAGTGCTTAGGCCGATAAGTTTGGAAGGATGCTAAACCATCACACCCTAGAGATGCCTAAACTAATATGATGGCTATATCGTCATGCCTTGATAAGGTTAACTCATTATGACATAGAAGCACCTAAACCGATATGTGTTGTTAAACCAATAAGCTTGATGATTGCTACCCGACATGCCCTAAATGGGGTTAAGCCAATATGCCTTGATATCCTGTCATGATCATGAGGACACCTTATGTAACTAGTCTGTTTTGAGTGCTAACTCGTGACACCCATGATTGTGCAAATGTCCGACATGACCTAACCCTAACCCTTAACAAATCATCACACTATGTGTTGCCCATCACACCCTTAGGGTGGTGTTTCTCGTCACACCCCTAGGGTGGTGTTGCCCATCACACCCTCTCAAGAAAAGCTAAACCAATACACTAAAGGTGGGATAAACCAATACACTACAAGGTAGGTTGAACCGATACACTTCTTGTGTAGTTAATCTGACATCTCAAGTGTAACTAAACCATCACCCCTTATGTGTAGTGAACCCGACATGATTGGACAAGATGGCCTAAATTGATACACCTCATGGTGGTCCAAACCGATACACCACAAGAGGGTCTAAACTGATACCTCGGGTTGATGAGGTGAAACCAATATCACATGATGAGGATTGAAGGGTATGATTGGATACTCAATGATGTACACATATGAGCAATACATAATATAGAAGAGTGTTGTTTTGGATAATGTATGTTTAACCTTAATTGCTTCTCCTAAATCTAGTGCACCATAGGATGATGTTATTACGAGTGTTCCATCTTTAACCAAAGAGCTTAGACCTAAACTCTTCAACAATGAGGGAAGTAATGGATGAAGAATTTGATGTTTGAGTATCCATATGATAACAAGATTATAATACATGGAAAGTGTAAACTATATATACCTTTCATAATCTTGACTTGTGGAGTGAGGTAAGTGACACAACTATGTGAATATATATGTGATGGTGATGATAAGCCTTGTTGGAATAAAAGTTGACAACATTTGTGTAGAAATCATATAAACAAGTCTAATGATCTCATAAGTGCCTAGAAGAGAGTTTGAAGTGAAACCCTCTAGATTATGTAATATAAGGTTTGACTTCCCATAGTATGATAGATGGTTAATGACTTGTAAGAAGTAATAACGTCTGGGCACAATAATGATGAAACGTCACATTGGTGTAATAGTCAACATGTTTATATAATGCATTAATGTAACCCTCACATAACTTAATGACATGATACACATATGCATTTATGAAAGGGTGACACCTGGTACCGATGGTACAATGAGTGATTCATATCTAACTAATGTTATTCAAACCTAATCAGTTTTAGGAAGGTGGGATTTGGTGTGAGGGTTTGGTGTTGTGACCATGAGGTAAAACCCTAATCGACTACATGTAAAGAGTATTGACCCTAATTCTAAAGGAAAGCCATATCATTGAATGTGTGTGAATAGAAAGCATGATATTGTTCTCTCTCTTAAATTGTATGGCTATAACCTAATGGGTTAATTGGGTGTTATAACTTGTGAGTACTATGAAGATGGTTAAATAATATCAAGCTTTGTCTATGAACCATGATAAGGGAACACGTGAAGTATGAATGTGTGAATGTGCATACTTAGTTACATTAATTAATTCTTAGCCTTATAAACTCCAACTTATGGGAGGCAGTGCATGTCAGGGAACTGAGATCTCATGATGCTTTGCTTGCTTTAGTTAAAGGTGTTTAATGTGTTTTAACATATTCTCTCTGTGAACATAATGGCTAATGGTTGCTATGTCAAGTACATGTGTTGTGGCATGAGTAATGATTGGCATAATGACTGCTTATATGCCCAATGAGGCACAATTAGATAACCATGAATCATAAGTATGATGTGATGGGTCTTAGGACCTGGTAAGGGCTTAGTGCCTGGATGAGGTGATATCCTCTGGTACTGGAATGAGGGATTGATATCCCATGATAATGTGTTGATGATTAAAGCCTTGTGGCTGGTAGTGATACAGTATTATGGGATGATGAGAATCAGTTTATAGTTTAAAACAATGATATCTGATGTTGTTATACTATGCCTTTTCCTTTGAAGGATTTATTTGTGGTTCATACATTGTAACTTGATTGATGCTAAAAGACACTTTAATTGGTCTAAGTAATCAAGTAGATTCTAATCATGTAGTTTGCCCTCTACCATAGATCCATTCAGTGTCAGCATTTGTTGGATGGTGAAACAAGTAACTCCTCTAGGAAACTCAGAGCGCATACTGTTGAGTATGTAAGAATAGCTTGGTACCCTAATATTAAGCAATAGAGTGCTGCTTCAGGCCCTAGCTCAGTGATATGTGGCACAAGATTGGCTGTGGGCCATACCCTAGAATAGAGTGCGGCTTTGGGAAGTAGCTCAACGATGTGTGACACAAGATTGGCTGCGGGCCATACCCTAGAATAGAGTGAGGCTTTGGGCCGTAGCTCAGTGATATGTGACACAACATTGGCTGCGGGCCATACCCTAGAATAGAGTGCGGCTTCGGGCCATAGCTCAATGATATGTGACATAGGATTGGTTGCGGGCCATACCCTGGAAGAGTGCGGCTGTGGGTCGTAGCTCAGTTTCACTAGCACCATGACCTCTACCAAGGCGGGCTAGGTTTACATAACTAAACTATATGTCACTAGAATTAGTTGACTTGTGATGTCACTAAATGTTCACTCGTACTGATTGAGGGGGTGAGGTTGTGTATTTCCACTCTTCCATTGACCTTGTAGGGTGCCAATTTCGTCTTAGCAGTGGTCGGTGGGATTTAGGTGGTACAACTCAAATCCTCAGGGCATAACAAATATGTAATCAGTCATGTAGTATACATGTATAGGATCAAATACAAGAACATTGGTTGAAGCCTTGCCTTGATTTTATATTGTTTAGTTTACAATAGTTATACATGTTCTTCATATTCCTTTTTAAACTAGTAACTATTCTATTGCTCATTGGCAAGTGCATGTTACTGCTCTATTTACTTCACACATGAGATATATGTGCTTTAGTTAATTATATTCAATCTGCTCAGTATGTTAATCTATATGCTTAGTTACATGTGGTAATAATAGAGTTGGCGGAGAGTTATATCTCTCGCTAAGACTGTTGTCTCACCCTGTTGGTTAAAAAAACTTTTTAGGTGGACATGCATGCTGAGTTAAAGATCATGAGGCTGAGGGCATAATACGAGGAGAAAGCACACCTGGTAAAATATGGTATATGAAAAATGTCTAGTAATAGAGTCCTATGTGTTGTCCTTGTACACTCACGTTCTTCGGGGTGTTCTTGATGTGTTTTATAGACATGATGATCGATATATGATTTCTGGCTTGTGTGCCTATGGTAGTATGTATATACATGTGGAACTATTATCTTGTATAATAGGTTGATTGTAATATGATGATGTAGCACCTTAAATATATGTTATGAAATGCAAGTGTTGGCTCTTGTATAATAATTCTCAGGTCATGGTGCTTGCTGCGAATCAATTTTAATTTCCTGTGATTTTCAATAATTTGTTGCTTATGGTTGATCATGGTTTAAGTTTTGAGTAATCTCACTTTGTGTGACAAAGAGTGTCACAGGTGGCCAGAAGATTGTCACCCTCACCCACCCAAGCAGAAGTTAGGTACCTAGTTGTGGCGGTGGCCCAGCGGTTCAGCTCATCATAGCTAGCAAGTTTGATCACGAGGAGGAACAGAGAAGAGAAGGAGGGTGACACCTCCAGCCTCATTTCCTCACTACAGACTCAAAGGGGACCACAATTGGAGGGTGCCTGAGGCAGAAATGCTCAAATGGCTCACAACGGCGGTGCTATCTAGATTCGACAAAGAAGAAGGGGTTGGGGATGGTGAGGCATGACATGAAATGCCACAAAAAAGGGGGAAATGAAGGAGGGGGCCTCGTTGTTTTGAAGGACTTAAAAGGGTGTCACTTGGTGGTGAAAAGTGAGTCAAAGAAACTATGTTGTGGCCGTTACGGCCATGCCTTTTCGGATTGGTGCTACAACACTTTCTAAGGGACCATGCTGCTCGAAAACATAGGGGAAAGGACATGGAGGGTAGGCCTAAGACTTTCATGGTCTCAATTTTGACTTTGGTGCACTCCTGTACCACACACTTAGGGTGGGTGTTCCCCTAGGGCATAGTGGTGCACTGTTCCAAGGTTGAAGATGACCATCAACCCTTGGATCGCAAGGACGATTCACATCCATTAGATTAATGGCCCATGGTACATTAGCAGCAACAAGATAGTTGGACGCACACGCGAGCCTGGCCCAAGCGAAACCAATGGCTGAAGCCCATCAAGGAGAAAGAGAGGAAAAGGGCTAGAAAAAGAGGCAAATTCAAATTGCCATAACATTGTGCTTGATCATCCAATTTGGTTGAAATATTCACCATTGATTATATATTTCATCATCTTTCTAATGGACAAAGACTGGGATCAATATCAGGACATCTATCTGGCTCAAAGATTCCAATTCTTATTCAATGTTGATTAAGTCACTCAACATTATACAAATGAGTTTGAAATTGTAAAACATCAATCATATCTCATCAATTGAGCAATATGTGATTCCAAAACATCAAATTAATGATTAGGAAGGTCATTGAGATGTAGACATTTCTTTTATTCTTTCCTGCATCTGGGAGCAGGATCAATAAACTTTATCCTGTAGTTGTCAAAAAAAAGGAAGGTCATTGACTCAAAATTTGCATAGTCGAAGGAGAGAGAAAACCAAGTTGTTACAGAATCACAATCTTAATGCTTGAAATTAGAAGACATAAGTATGGGTAGAAATAGAGAGACTAAAATGGGAACTCAAAGATTACAACTTAGTAGGAGAGAGAGAGAGTCTTCGATGATAAATCTAAATAGGATAATTGTATTTGAAAAGAAGAGATTATTTAAGAGAATCAATGAGTTTTTTTTTGTAATAGGATGATGTTTGAACTTCTAAAGGGAAGGAATGTGTAGTTTGAAAGTATCTTGGTGATTGGTGTAAGAATATCTGTGAGTGGTGTGAGTGAAACTGTGTAAATAGAAAAAATGAGATAAGCGAGATAATTAATGAGTATGCATCATTTAAAAATGCTAAAACCTTATTGGCTAGGTGTTTGAAGAAAAATTCAAATGGCACATTAGTAATTTAGTATATTCTTCAAGAAACTTGAACGTTCTATAGAAGTATGGATCACTAAAACCATGATTCATGGGAAATGAGACTTCTGACGCGTGACTATTACATTAAACCCTCAATAACCAATGTCTACTCTAGCCAACTATAGAGAAAAAAAAGAATGTCTCGTCTTCTGTTTACCTTTTTATATCTCTATTGAAGTAGAAGATTTTGTTGTGATCTAATTGTAGTAAAGTGGGACCTAAATATTTTTCTACTCCTATTAGAGATGCACACCCAATGTTTGAAAGATATAAATTCATCTTGTCTTCAGGGATCTTCACTAGTAACAAAAGTTGAATCTAGAGACTTGTTGCATGTTGGAACGATGGGTAATAGTCTTCATTTAATTAATCATGTCAATTACATAGATAAACAAGGGGATGATAATGGAAAGGTGGACCTAGAAAATTCAAGTGAAAAAAAGATGTCATCAAATATGTAGGAGAATATCATAAGGAAGAAACACTACTCAAAAGTATGAAAAAATTATGAATATCACCAAAAACCTTTAGGTGGAAATACAAGGAATGAGACCGTAACATTCAAAAATATTTGATTCAATATCCAAGAACGTAAAAAAAATGCCACTCAAATGTTGATCACTCACGAAAAGAAATCTCGTTGGAAGATAAGCTTGTCAAAATATTATTTTGATAAATATTCTGCTATTTAGAATGTTCGTTCTCATGAATCTGAAAGTTAGTGGGTTCTTTTTATATAATATGAATAATACATTATTCTTTCAGTTTGTTTTACAATTCATATACATTGTTACTACCATGTTGTATACGGTTTCTTCATACATATCATGTTAATGCTAATGTGATTAATAATAACTTTTTCGTAATGTGGTGTGACATTTTGCAGTGCAGATATAGTTTTTCATATAAAAAAATATGATATATATGGTGCGGATATGTCATTTGATTTGTTTTTACGTTGCACCATTATGATTTTAGTATAAAATGTACCATATCTTCACTACTGTCATCCCTAATTCCAAACCATCAATCTTCGCTAATATTGATTATGATTCTTTGTAGAAACGCAGATTCATGCGCCTTAGACCTGTCATACACATGTGCAAAAGGCCTGTCAGACATATTTGGATGAGATTTCAGGGGCCTTCGGATTCTAGGTCCGCATTTTTGAAAAGCTCAACCAAACACATGCGCAATGCATTCCAGATTAATTCCTCAAAATATTGTATCTTAATTTCATGTTCAATTTGGCATGTCCTGGTTCTTCCAAAACAATCGATGCACTTGGGGATTAGTGCTGGATCCAACGGCTAATCAAAGACAAATGGGTTTATTTGCATGTTGTCCCTTTCAAACGTACATGTCGTTTTCAACAAAGCACACATCGTAAGATGAAAAGTGACTCGAACTCAAGAATAGTTGAAACATACGAGTTCATAAATTTCAGGCGAAGGTGGTGTTTTATCCTTTTAAATTTGAGTACTGATTTAGAGGACACATCTTCCACTAAAATTTATATGTAGATCTTGATCAACACAAATATAGAAGACAAAGTGACTGTCTAGTATTGTACGATGAAAATTTTAATATAATGTCAGAAGTCGAAAGGTTTCGAGACAAATGAGAGAATAAAGAAATATACAAGTAATTGTTATTAGTGATAAAAGTCATTAAGAACACTACCAACTTTAAATTAAAATTGTACCAATATAAATATAAAAAATTATATATATATATATATATATATATATATATATATATATATATATATATATATATATATATATATATATATGAGAGAGAGAGAGAGAGTCAGCTAGAATACACTCGAGTGTATTCAGAGCAGAATACACTCAAGTAGTTTTTCATGATGCAATATTTTTTTAAATTTAATCCGTTGATCTTCTTAAACATGTTGTGAATAGCTCATACACAAAATTTGAGTAGATTTGGATATTTATATGTCATGTTATAAAGACCACAAAAATTATATATTTCAAATTAGTTTCGCGTGTCAATTTTATTGTCCGTGGATGAGTGACTTACCCTCATCCAAATGGGCTCAAAATTTATATGTAGCCTATTTATAGTATGACAGTGAAGACCAATGGTTTACATTTTACAAAAAATGTCTTGATATGCAAACACACTTGAGTGTATTTGTGGGATCTATACACTCGAGTGTATTCTAACCTAACTCTCTCTCTCTCTCTCTCTCTCTATATATATATATATATATATCATGTCTATTTTTTATAAGTTATATACGTAATTTTATATAATACTTATGCATTACGCATTTATACATCTTATATTGAATATTTTTAAAGTAGACAATTCTTATAAAGAAGTGCTATAAATATAATGTGTATTTTTAAATTGAGCAATGCTCATTAACATATATTACAATAATATGTACACAATATTAACAGTACATGCACGAATTATTATGTGGCCATCTCTCACTCTATCCATGACTTCTCTGTTTGTATTTTGTACACTTTCTGTCTCCATTAATTATTTTTTCTTTGTATTTATTACACCATCTCTCTATCCACTTCACATTCTTTCTATTTATTGCACTTTCTCTCTCCATCTACTCTCTTTTATTCTATTTATTACACCCTCTCTATTTATTATCTACGTGTGTGTATTAATTATAGTTTCTCTCTTCATTCATTATCTCTCTTTCTTTTTTATTTCATAATCTCTCCATCCACTAACAATTATTACTCCATCTCTCTTCAATCACAAATTAATTATTCCACATTTTTTTCGAGGTACGGATAAATAATTTCTCTTAAATTTTAACCTATTCCTATCTAATCTTTTCTCATGAAACGATCCTCATACGCCACTGGTATGTAACAATAACATTCCAAAAAGATGTTTGCTATCTAGACCCATCTTAAAACCCATAGCGGAACATCACTCATTCTCCTCCACATATTTGAAGGCATAACAAATAAAATATATATTTTATTTGTTGTACTCTCAAGCATGTGGTGGAAAACGAGTGAGGTTCCATTTTGGGTTGAAAAGGAGTGAAGTTCCATTTTGGGTTCCAAAATGGTATCCACCTAAAATGGGTTCCGGTTGCGACTTATTTGAAAGTCAACGTGTAGATAAGCGGGAACGAGTAGATAAGGCCTCTTGTAGAGCAGTACAACCAGAAGGAACGAGTAGCTAGATGCCGCCACCGACGGCAGGGCAAAAACCATACGGCCCCAGTTCGCTGTACGGAAGAGGAAAGTCGAAGTGGGGGAAGGTTCCTCCAGCCCACACGGAAGAAGAAGACACACCATTGGCGACTGGGCTATGATAGCTTTTTACGTAATAAAATCTAATGCAAAGGCCACGTGACTATTATCTAATTTTGAGAAACATCCGTTTTCAATACGGAATAATACTTGAATGTTTCAGCTTAGTGCTTTCCATGTGCGTGTCGATAGTCTCTGCCAATGTTAATCCTAGAAGAACAGGAAAGTTATAAGACTTGGAAGCTTCACACTCACCATCTTGAACCTACCCCCAGGATCTGCTGGTCCTGGTTTAATGAAAAGTAGGCTACACCTTAGAACAGATGGTGCAACGTTTTCATTGTATCTAATCCACACCCCACTATGTGATCTGCTGTTACAATTGTAGGTAGATGACCAAAGGAGTAGGCTACACTTTGCAAAATGAGAAGCAAAGGATCCGTCCTCCTTGAACCTAATGTCTTTGCAAGATACTAGGCCCACCTTTCTTGAACGATCAATCATCAGGAATATGGTCAACTTGGGCTAAGAAATGTGGGAGACTAGTTTTTGCTTTGACCGAAATGTCACGACATTAATTCGGCCTACGTCGTGTGGAAGGACACGGGCATTCAGCCCACCAGCAGCAACCCACCTACATTACGTATTCTTAATTAACCGTGGAGTTTGTTAAAAAATCGACGGAAGAAAGCCGTGGACGTGCAGAAAAACACGAATGAGAAGACACACAATCACACAATCAGAGAATAATGAATTTACGTAGTTCAATCAGGATAACTTATTCTACGGAAAGAGAATAGATGTTTACTATGTCAGAAAAAGAGGTACATGCACAATATTCTGGAAGGAGATAGAATACACCTTGGAGTACAACCGGCGACGTATAAAATACAGTATGCAAATGATCTCAACCCTAACAAGAGTATGTAGACTTATACATGTAGAACTATAATGTAATGCTTATTCGAATGTGAAAAATAGACTGAGTTCTAAGACCAACCCCCCTTGAATTTGGCGGAATAAGCCCCACACAAATCCCATCAATCTAGTCGACGAGATTTTGTGCTGCATATACAATTAGATCAACATAATTTTTCAGTGCACATAAAAGAGTTATATTCATGATTGGAAAGAGATTGGGATATTAGTATCCGGATTGGGTTACTATATGACACATGTCGTCCGGATTTGCATGGAATACTGTTTGTCAAACACGGACGATCTCAGTTGTATCCAAATTGAGTTCAATGCCAAACATTGACTATGGTTGTACATTTGGATTTCCGCTTAGTTGCTCCACACAGACAGATTGCATCATGCATTCATTATCAATGAAATGGGTTTTCATGTCAGATTACATTAACTAGGATCTACAACGATATATACTTCTAAGCTAGTCTAGTTCATCATCTCCCTCAATGACCATTCTTGCCAAGTTGAGGGTGTTTGGCCTTGGACTGAGTTGGTTGCACATCTATCGTCAAAATGGGATGGAGCCTTTCATGTACTTATCATGTTAAGCGTTAAGGTTCAAGAACTTCATTTCTTGTTTGAGCATATGTTAGAGTTTGATTTAGTGAAGCCCATGTCCATGTGAATAGAACTGAATGGAATAACCATTGATTTGAATGAATAGTGTTACAAGAAACATGTAATATATGTTGGTCAAAGAATAAAACAAAACAGAGAAATCAACAAAGTAATCTTTTTGGTCAGCTTTTTTTTTTTTGGTCAGCTCAACAAAGTAATCTTTAGTTTGCGAAAACCCTGAACAAGAAGATTAAAAACATTCTGTTTAACTATGCGGGGGTGAGACCAAGGCGGAGCTTCTTGGGTATGGGGCTAAGGACCTCATCCTCCTCGTCGGCCCAGCACCTTCCAACATCTGCCGTAGCAAAGGTGAACTCCGCGGGAGGTGGCAGGTTGAGGTCTAACCCCAGCCCAGAGCCAGTGGACGAGAGACCGCTCACAGAGACAGTGCTGCTACTGGACGCACCACCGGTGCCGTCGTAGTGGCAGCGCTTGTGGCCACCCAGGGCCTGGCCGGACGGAAAGGCCTTGAAGCAGATACTGCATCGGTGAAGGCGCGCACCATTGGGAGCCCAGGAGATAGGGACGGCGTTGATGGCGCCGGATATGCCTTGGCTGTGGGTCGAGGACGTCGTCGTTGTCTTTGTTGTGTTAGCGGTTTCAGTGACGGTGGGCCTGCGGTGGCTGGCTTTGTGACCCCCAAGGGCCTGGTACGAGCTGAAGGCTTTGCCACAGACAGAGCACTTGTGGGCGAGGAGCTGTTCGGGCTGGTGTCCCGGCTGCTGAGGGAGGAGGAAGGAGTACTCCGTTGTTGGTCGGTCTTGGGCGTTCATGCTGCGGGATATCATGAGGAGGCACAGGGCGAGACACTCATCCTGGGTTGCCTGTGGTGCAGGGTTCAGCTCCAGCGGGAGGAAGCGTGGACGCCTCGACAACTTCTTGGCGGACGGCAACGTTGTCGATCCAGCTTGGGCTTCCAAGGACGACAAGCACTCCGGCGCCGGGACCGTTGAAGCTATCGTGAGGTCCAGCGCATCTAGAGCCATTAAACTTGAATAGTGATATTCGTAAACCAGCTGAGAGGAGGAGAGCAGGGTATTATGGGCGGTGGCGATCGTTCTTGTTACTTGTCACTTTGCTTGTTATTATATATACGTGGGTAACTTGTTGGTGAGATTGAGCAGTACACGGCCACTCCAAATCTGCTGTCCCATATTTGCTGTCTTAGATGTGTCCCATGAAATCCTCACCATTCAGTAACCCAAAAACCCAACCCTAAAAAAATTAATGCGGAGTGTATACGGTAGAGATTAACAGGGACACGTCCGGGACAGCATGTCCGGGACAGCAGATTTGAACTCGTACACGGCTGTCCGGACTTGTTCGACTCATGACTTTAAGACTTGGACTACGACGGCTTGGTGATGTCCTCTGCCTGTTAGAATTTGAGATAGTTATCTTTGATAATTCATTATATGTTGTCAGTGGTTCATCCATGTGATGTCTTTGTCTGAATTAGTTTATGGTTTGTAGAAAAACATTATCGCACTAGTTAATATAATTAAAGAAATAATATATAGGGATCTCAATGATTTATCAAGTAATAAACTAATGCTCGGGATGCTACAACACTGTCTTGTTTTCCAGTGAGTCACTTGGCTAGTTGGGTGGCTTTAGCTTAATTGGTACATTCCAAGCTACATACAGAAACAGTGTATAAAATAATTTAGTTAATCAACTACTTTGTCACTACAATTCATCTAGAAGAGTAGTCAAATTAACTATCTTAGAATTCATGGATAATGAATTGGTAGTAAATGATTTAGTTTATTGAATTATGTACATGTTATATGCATTAGGTCTACTTTCTTCATATACAAATAATCTCAATGTTCATTACAAACTCTTCTTTGCAAATTTTACATGAGATGCATTGCTTTAAATATTGTTGATGTCTTTGTCTTATAGATTGGGTGTTGACACCCATTCTGGCCCCACAACGATGATATTGATTGTGGCAACCTTGCAACACAATATGGCTTTTACCCCCTTTTTTCACATTCCGTCTATATTTTTACGCATTTGAATGTATTTTATCTATTTATTACATTCAACATCGCTTCCTGATAGAACCTAGTTGTTCCCTAGATTGAAGAACATTGGAACTTTAATCGGCAATCATGAGATCCAAATCCTAATTAAATTTTAATTGAATTTCCTCTAATCAAGTTATGTTCAATATCTTAATAAGTTTAAAAATGGTTTATCCTTTGTAATAAGAACTATCAAATTAGAGATATATCTTTTATTTTACAACAAGTAAATGGGACTAGGAAAGAGAAGTGCCTCGACTTGGATCCCTAGTATTTTCCTTTCTCTCCTCATTTAAAAAAAAATAAAATCCACTCAACCCAAAAAATGTACACATCATGTAACACTCTAAGAACTAGGCAATCAAGCTAGAAAGAAACCCTAAAAAAGCTAGTTCCACCAAGGGGAAGAAAAACCTCACATATTGTATTGTTCCTCTATGATACCTACTTCCATTTGATGTTAAATGGCCTCCTTTTGTAAATGCCCTTTATTTTAGAACGTGAGGTCAATGAAACATCTTCATATACCTTGACTCTCATTATGAGGTAGGGATTACACCCTCATGATCATGAAAGAATTATAACTTTAACTTTTATGTTTCTAATGATCCTTAAAGAGACAAATGCTTCATATTGTTATTAATAAATATGTAAGTTATCATCAATGATTTAGCTTTTGGGCCCTTTATATTAAATTGCATGAGAAAAAGAAAACAATAATAACAAAAGTTACATGGACCCAGGGGCGTAGCCAGAGGGGGGGCTGCCGGGGCTGAAGCCCCCCCTTCAAAAAAAATATTTTTATTATTATTATGATACCATGTACATATTTGTATTTTGTAAAAAAATTTATTACATCATACAAAATGCGACTTTTAATCTTATAATTTCAATCAATCCTATCATTCTTCTTTGTATGAACTTCTTAATAGTTAAACTTAATATATTTGTGGATTATGCACCTTATATACTCACAAATCATAAAATTTACCGTCTTACCGTCCTAATATGCATGCCATCAATTATGAGCTTAAGAAATCATATATTTCATTTTTATCCTACTAAAATTTATTTAATAGTTTCATATTAATTGTGTTAATATTTACACAAATCGTCTCCCTATAAGACTAGGGGTATGTATCCATAAAAGATATAAATAATTATACAAAATGAAGTTTATAAAAATATATCATTCATCATGTTGACCTATTAACTGAAATTTGATGTAATATAGTTGACTTATTAATTAACATATATCATTAGCTATAAATTGAGTAAGTTTACTCAATTATAATTATACACCATTGGGAAAAATAATAACCATACATGCACAACTATCACCTTCTATTTATATATATTTTTTTCAAACTTTTATTAGTCAATCACTCTCAAATTAAGAAAAGATATATATTACTATATAGAAATAATCCAAATAATATTTATTGTTACATGGTATTTTACAAACTTTTTTAGTTACATAACATTTAGATATTATAAGTTTTAAGACAAGTAACAATTATTACAAATTTACAAGAACTTGAGAAGATAATGAAAATATTTCTATCCATAAAAGAAAATAAGACGATTAAATTGGCATAAGGTAAAAAAAGTAGAAAAAATATAAAACGTGGGGTAAGAAGGAGAAGAAAATGTGAGAAAATCCATCTAGTAAATATAATTTTAATCAAATAGAGAGAGAAAAACAAGGATGATATGTAAAATGAAAGTCAATAAAAAATATATAATTTTTTCTTTCATATCCTCTCTTCTTCAACTTTTAAATAAAAAATATCATGGATTTTTCCTCTTCATTCTCTTTACTTTTTATTTCCCAATGTGCTTCTCCATCATATGTTGTTCATACAACCACATTAAATATTTTCCTTCTTTTTTTCTGAAGTTTCCTTCAACTGATCATTGTGTCAAGATCTTATAATATACCAAGTACATTATACTTATATCATTTATAGTATAAGATTTGACTGCTACAATTTTTATATTCTTCCAGTATGACAACATCCACTAAATGATGTCATATTATTTTTTAATACTTGTTCTCCACTTAAAAGATGATTTTGTTCCCATTTTTAATATAACTATTATTTTTCTTACACATTGTCAATTGTATGCACATTGTACTGATCAAGTGATCATGAATTATGATTATACTGTTGATCTTCTAGTTGTTTAATATGAAAGACATATCAAATAATGTGTTTGTTATGTCCTTAAACATATAAACAAATTCATTATTTTGAATAGTGAATTTATCATTTCATTTATGTTAGATTTGTTTTTACAAATAGCTTATTTTATATGTTGGAGAAAATGAGACACTAATTAGGTGTGTTTTTCTTTTTTTTTCTTCTAAATAAGTATTATTTTCCTCATCGTCACTACTCATAGTAATTCATCCCCCCTGTAGTAGATTTCTGGATCCGCCACTGCATGGACCAATACTAATCTTGACCACTAGGTCCTCAAGTAAAACCTAAACTTGGCTACTAGATCCTCAAGTCAAACCCTAGTTCTTGAAAATTTTATGAATATCGATTAAATGAAAATATCTAAAGTACTATGTTAGATTAGGATTTCATGTCTCATCAGGTTCATTATCTGCAATATAGTAACTACAAGGACCACTTTTCAGAATAAAACTGATACCAACAATCTGAGTGTCCTTAGGCTAAACATAACTTAATCTAACAAACATCACCAATTTGAAAAAATGTGATCCAAACAATTTTTAGAATAGAAGTGTAATTTTGTTTCCTTTTCTAATAAATTCTTGATTAAGAACTTACATAGTAAAAATCCTTATTATTACTCCATTGAGGCAAATCACTCACACACAAATATGTTAAAATTGAATCAAGTATCTTTATTCATATATAGTGCATATTAATCAAGTAACATGTGCATGATATTAAATCATCAGTTTACATGAAAACACTCACACCAACCCGAGAAAGTAAGAGTATATGTAAGTATTTGATCAAAATTAAGTTTTTTACATTTTCTTTATCATAACCAATATGTTGGATAACAATAACCCTAAACGCATGGGGATCAGACAACATGAGACTCATTTATAGGCCCAGGGAGTGAAAATTCCTACTCCAACTATGTAATCATGTAGCAACAATAATCTTTAAACATATTTAGTCATAAAAAAAACTAGTACATGCCATGGCATGTCTAATAGTTTATTCTCACATAAATACATCACTTTTTAACAATGTGTCAATTAGCATAAAAGTTGATATATAGATCATTTTATTTATATGTACATATTCTTAATAACATGCAATACTTTCTAGATATGTAAAATGTATAAATTACTTTTTTTAGTGATTAGCACAAAATTTAACATTGTAAAGTCTACATATAATTCAATAAGGTAGTTAGGATGGGTAATATTTATTCAGATATAAAGACCACAAAAACAAATGTATTTGTAGTATAAACTGAAAACATTAGGCAAGTTATGCATAATCATGAGCATTATAAAATACACAACTAAATATAAATAAATAATCCTAAGTAAGGTATATGTACATGAGACCAAACATATATTACTATACCATTAAAACAATTCTACTTAGTTAATTGTAGTGAATTAGCATTTATTAATACCTCTAAGACCAACTTACCTTGATATGTTAGAGGAATAAATGCATGGGGTCAATGTTGTGCAACCTACAAAAATAGGGTATCACATTCCTAGGTACTCAGGATGAGGGCAAACAACAATATGACACTAATCAAACGTGATCGGTGATATTATGTGCCATACTCATTGATGTAAGAATAATAAAAGAAAGAGGTGTAAAATCACAATCCTTTCAACCACAACATTCTAGATGTAACGACCCCGCCTCCCAGTAACCCCCAATTAAGGGAGACCAAGAGGTCAGAGCCGTTATCCCAATTAACAGGATCACAAGTTTAACAAATAATCAATAATAATTATAAAATTCTACAAATCTATACTAAAAGTTGGTATAAAATAAAACTTTGCATACCTTTTTCAAAAACTTGGATATCTTCTTCTATCCCCAGTTGGAGTCTATTCTAACTAATCCTCCTTGCACTTTTAATTCTTACTTTCACAATATGTCATTTTACTATTTGTCCTTTTCAACTTTGTACGGAAAACGCCAACAAACAAAACGTCGGTCAACATATAGGAATATGCCGATATGTGGGGACAATCAAAATTTCACAATTATGGGTAACAGTCTAGATATCACAATCGAGTTAATTAACAAAACAAATTACGCTTTTAGTGTGACATTCTCCACCGCTTTTTCCCTAACCCTGGCATACCCACCTTAGGGTTTATCTTATGCCAATGACTGAAGGCCACCTTCTCAATCGCAAGCTTGGTGCCTAGGGTCACCTCTCATAGTTCTCATTAGTAATTCTATAAAGACCACCTTCTCAATCCCAAGCTTGGTGTTTGGGGTCACCAATCATGGTGCCCATGGGTCTTCCCTCCTGGGCTTGACCTTTTGGCATCATCCATCAGGGTGGCATGTAGGTGCGAGAATACACACTTCTATTATTGTTGTGATAATCATAGTGACTTTATGATTTGCAAGTATGAACATCCAAACTGATAAGTTGCATTCAATGTGATTAATCATCCGGGAAACTCTTCGGGAAACTAATGTGATTAACCATAATTAACCACATACATGTCATGTTGATTTGAGACAGAATTAATCCAATCAATGCAAGATATCCAATAGGCAAACAAGCACACAAAGAGATCCTAAAATATGCATACAATTTCCTATCATTGATCATGCCATCAAGATCTATTAAACCTAGCTCGCTTCCTAGGGTTTCTAGTCCACTTTTAGGGTTTCTATTGCAATTAGGGTTCCTCTTCATTTTTACTCTTTTAAACCCTAATTTTATACAATTACTCACAAACCCTAATTATCTCATATATTCTTCATAAAAGATATTAAGGTTACCTTTTAACAACATATAACCTTAATTTCGGATTAAAGACACAATTAACTATCAATTAAATCTATTATGCTCTTTTACATTAAAACTACCATTTTTATCCTTTTAATTCATGACAAGATCATTAGGCCTAATTATCATCTTTGGTTCCTTTCAGAATAACAACTCATAGTTCATTATGATCTAATTCACATATGAACTCTATTTATCATTAATTCCACCTTTATCCATTAGAAAACCCTAAATACCATATTAAGGGTATTTATCCACAATTAGGAACACTTATACTCAAAATAGCTTAGAACCATCATATCTCATCTTATTCATGAATTTGAACAATTAAAGTCATTAAGAGTCATAATTACTAGCATTAGGGTTTCAAGGCCCATTAAAGCTCATTTATGCACATGGAACCCTAAATTAATCCAATTACATGCAAAGTTCATCCTTTTCAATCTTAATGTATCTTTTTATGATTAATAGGTTAACATCAAATTTAATCGTCCATAAACCCCTCTTAATACATTAATCATCTCAAAATAGGGTTTCTTAATCATTAATACATTAAAGTTGATAACTTTCACTATTTTTCGAATTTCAAGAGGAATTAGCTTCTAAATAGTTTTAATGTATTCCTCTAATTTTTCTAAGCAAAATTCATATTTTATACGCATCCATCCGAGTTACCAATAAAAAGATACGAATTTTGCAATATTTACTTACTTGGGCCAATCATTGAGCGCTACATCATCTTTTTTTTTTAAATAGCTCAATATCATTAGAAGTAAGCCATACGACATCTACAAGATAGAAATCTCTCATCAAGTAACCAAGAAGAAACTCCTTTTGTGGTAAGACATAGCACAAGTCTCAGATTGGGATGCGATAGGTACATTTTAGCACCCTCCACGTCTTGTAGTGGCTGTCTAAAATAGCTATCCGAGATGGAATTCATCAATCTACCAGAGCCTATGAGTACATCAGAAGAGGAGTTTGCATAGCCGCTGGTAGAGATTACCATCATGAAGACAACGAATGATCACCTGAAAAAGAGCTCGACCACAAAGTAACAACACAAACA
This sequence comes from Alisma plantago-aquatica, assembly GCA_963693085.1. Taxonomy (NCBI): domain Eukaryota; kingdom Viridiplantae; phylum Streptophyta; class Magnoliopsida; order Alismatales; family Alismataceae; genus Alisma; species Alisma plantago-aquatica. The sequence goes on from OY856412.1 coordinate 1,206,711,852, forward strand.
CAACACTACACAAACAGGACTAGAAACACGACTACCAACAAAGAAGCAAAAAGAAAAAAAAACTGGCCAAGGAGCCACCCAACAATGCAACGTTCACACAGACAAATGTCGAGCACTAAGGGTGCACCAACCAGGAGTCCCGAGAAGGAGGCCAAACCCCAGCGATGCAGATAGAGAGGAAGGATGGCTCATGCAGATACAACGGTGGGGAGTAGAGGGTGCCATGAACCCCACCACCACTCCCGACCACAACTGTGAGCAGGGGCAGAAGACCTGCACAAAGCACAAACCCAGTTTAATCCTCCTCTGCCTAAAGCACCAAGGGGCACCCGAGCTCACCGTCTGCCCAAGAAGGAACCCAAGGAGACACTTAACTAGGGAGTTGGAAAAGAAAAAGGAAAAAAACAACAGACGACTGAGAATAAAACACAAACACCTGCAGCTCACAAAGACACAGGAAAGCAGCTCGGATTGCACAAAAATGTTGCTCAAGACTGTGCAAGAGAAGGCTGGTGAAAGGAAGATGTGAGGGGAACTAAATGGGAAAGTCCCCACCACCACGACCAGCCCACCACGTCTCTCCCCCTTCTCAAGCCTGAACTCGAGAAGCACAAGGGACGGGAAGGATGGGCGAAGGCATCCACCACCCAACCGAGGGCTCCCGACGACCCCCCTACACCTGCAAGGCAATGGCGATGGCAGAGCCAAGATCAAGACCACCACCTGGTCAAAGGATCAGTGACCAGAAGCAAAGCCCTAACAACTAAAGGGAAAAAAAGAAGAGAACAATACGGCTCAAAAGAAAAGGAAACAACCGGGAGGGTGGGGACTGGATGCGTGAGGTCCACAACAGAAGGGAGGCCCGACCACCTACACCAAGCCTACAGCAGGCAGCTAGGAGCCTAGAACAGCACCCGAGAAGCAGCCACTGGAGTCCCGGCTGCTCGAAGATGATGACGAAACCCGAATCTGAGAAACCTACAACCCGTCCCCTTCCTGAGCAGATGGAAGGGCATCAACCAAACGTCTGTAGCAGGAGTCACGTAAGGCCAGTCGAGGAAGAGGGCCCTAAGGGAGAGGGGAACTGATCTCTGCCGCCAAGCCCCCTCCCCCTAAGCCAGGAATCAAAAAAACCTTCGCCGCTCCGCTCCTTTTGCCCTATCTGGTCTCCTAGTCTAACCAATCTTTGTTCTAGTCTCTTTGAGTGCCACATCATCTCCTTCCATGCAACATAGCTGATTTGGAAATATAATCAAATGACATTATTGCCCTCGTTTAAGTGATGGTTTCTTCAGCCTGTGGAGGGGCATTTTCATCCAACGCCTGTTTGGTCATCTTCAAGCTCCCGACGCCCGACCTGGCACCAGTTGCAACCCTACGCAGGGCTGCCCACCCCTTCCCTAGGGCCCGACGACTGCCGTCACTCCTTGCCCTAGCTCTGCCACTTCCCACCGCACCTGGGGCACCGCCCAGCTCATGGCCTAGGTGGCTAGTTCAAGAGAACCCGACCTACAATGTACGACCAGTTTGCAGACCTCCTACAGCGCTGCGTAGGGTCAGGGTGGGTCGATGGGGGTCGCGATCCTTTCTAGCGGTGGGGGTGCATCGTTCGTCCATCATGAACTTTGTCATGGCTTCTCGTTGCTCCAGGGGTTGGACTACCCCCCTTGGTTAGGTTTTGTGTGCAAGGAACAAGGAGAAGGGAGAGTGGGGTGCGTGGGATGTCTCTTGAACTTGAACCAGAGGGTCTACCCCTTATATAGGGGAGGATATCCACGCCCTAAGGTGTTCATCCACGATTTAATAAGTTCTTTTCCCAATAGGAACCCAAATTCCTTCATTAAGAAGCAAACTTCTCTCTCCTAATTATCTTCTTAATAAACCATGTTCATTGGATATTTAGGAATTCAAAAATTCTCTTTCTTATTCTCTTTATGCTTGACTTTTAATCCATTGGCATGAATTTATATTTTCTTTTAGTAGAAAATACCTCCTTTTTAACAATGCCACAAAATTAATTAATTATGCATCACATTATCCTCTTATTTTTGTATTATTTGTATTTTCTCTTTCTTTTTCTCCATTGGGGCTCCTTGGACCCCAAGAAACTCTAATATCTCGAAATCCTTTTTAGTGGATACTCATTATCCTTCTAGATGCATCTATATCCATTCTTTCTCATTGTCCTTTTTTTTCTTTATTAAAATATCTCTTTTTGAGGATTTCTCTTTATATCTATTTTTATTTTCCTTATTAAAATTCCTTTTAATATTAGAAACCTTATGGATATGAAAATCCATCAAGGATGACTCAATCTTACCTCTTTCCACTTATTTCCCATATTTAATCATTGTCTCTAATTTCTTTCTTAATAAGGAAATATTTGATTGATATTTTCTTTTCTTATTGCATTATCTTTGCTACTTTGGACTCCTTAGAACCCAAGAGGTACGAAATCCAACTTTGGATAACATTCCTTTGCCTTCTAGAGGTTTCTACATATTTCTTTTCTCCATTTCTTTAATATGTGAAGTTTCCATTGTCTTTTCCATGTTATTGGGCCCAATAGCCAATAAAGCCCACAAAACAACCAACAAGGATATTGTAAATGAAATCCTTTTATTCAAAACAAATTATATCACTATTTTTTGAAATATCTTTAATAGGAGAAATTACATTTCTCACCAAAAGAACCCAAAAATTGGGGTTGTAACATCCTTCCCCTCTTATAAGAATTTTGCCCCCAAAGTTCCTCCAAGCACACAAACAAACAAGATAAGTCTTTCTTATGTCCATCATGGCTCCCATGTGGCCTCACCCTTTCCATGGTGCTTCCCAAGAACCTTCATCATCTCATATTCTTTCATCTGAGTTCTTTATCACCTTGGTATATCGTACCCTCATAGGTGACTCAGGACATTTCAGCCTCTCATAAAGCTGAATAGGTTCAGGGCTCAACACATGGCTTGGGTACCTCACATAGTGCTCTAGATCGGACTAATGGAACACATTATACATCATGTTATCCTAAAGGGTAAGGCTAAACACAACCATCTCCACCAATCCATCTTAAATGGACCCATATATCGGGGACTCAGCTTTCTCAATTGTAGCTTAGAGGGGTCAGATTTTCACATCACATACTCTCCCACAATGAACTACATGTCAGTCTGCTTTGCATTAGCTTACGACTCATGTCGCCCTAGGCTCTCTCTCAGCCATTGTACGATCAAAGTGACTTCATCTGCACACACTGTGGTTCTTTTTCTGACCCTCATGAGGTCCCTTCACCAACATCATCTTAATGAAGTGGTGACCGACACAACCTCCCTTACAGAGCTCCTTTACATCCCAATACTGGCTATGTTGGTTATCATCACATCTTGCAGAGGACAAGAACTGTGTCTATGTATCACCCTGAACAAGCACACATGCTCTTATCAGACCCTCTAGTCTGGATTATACTAACCATTAATTAGGGGTGTACTAACATCGAGTTCTTCATGTACCTACTTCCACAACATGGAAGTGAATCTTTAGGTTATACTCAAAAGCTTTTGAACTCGCATCATGGTGTAGTTGAACCATCTCTCTCATATGTAGTTCAACCATATCCGTCCCGTGACAACATTCTTTCTTTCTCATGTCATCTAGGCAAGGCGATCTACCATAACCCATATTGCATCTTGACCTTCCTTGGTCCAGGGGAGACTTACCACAACATCCATAGTGATGAATTCCCATTCCCTCTTGGGGATTCTTTATCCTCTATATCAAAACACTGGGTTACTGGTGTTCATCCTTCACCTCCTAACTTACATGGTGACAAGCCACATGCAACTTTATCTTAGGTATCCCAAGTACTACCACAACTTACTATCTTAGTAGTACTACGATGTATGATGAACTTAAGATCATGATCTCCCGTATGTCATGATTCCTCAAGATTGATTCCTCAGAAACCCTAAACCACTCTAGTCAGGTTTCATCACCTTTTTTTCCCAAAGAAGTGCATCTGAGGTTCTACAACCATCCTTTTATTGCATCAAGGCCTAGGCTGGCTAATCAAGCAAATACTAACTTAATCAACAATCTCGTTACATCTGAGTGTTAGCCAAACATATCTCCTTTTTCAAACTTAGGGTTAACCTAACAACCTCTTCTAGCCTCTAGCTAAACTAGGCAGCTGTATCTCAACCAAAGCATCCATTACTACCTCACATCCTTAGGTGTTAGGTAATGTTGAAGACACATACCTCCATGTATTTCACTTATCATCTCATCTTGGACTCAACAAGAAATCTTAGAGCTCATCTTCTTGGTTATCAAACTCAACCTTGTATGATTCACAAATTCCACATAGCTCATGACATAAGCATCCTCATAAGATGACTACCTTAGTTCTCTTATTGTTTGTAAACCATCCACATATCGTTCACTCCACAAGGGTATGTTATCATCTCTGACCTCATACCTCATAGCAACATTCCAACTCACATCATCTTTATCCTTGGTGTATGGCATGCATACTGTCCTATCTCTCACTCCCATAACAAGAGGAAATAAGCATTTGGCGGCCGTCCAAATATAGTGTTCTTCTTGTTCCAAGAGTAGAGATGGTACATCCCACTTTTCCAGTACACCTACAATCTAATTTGAAACGTGCATCACATGCCTCTACATCATGAACATCTTGATATCTAGGTTACTTTCATGAAAACTGGTCTTGAACCCACTTGGGTCTACACACCATCATTGGTCATCTCCTCTAGGTCTGTAGGGTGTCAGCACTTTTGGGGTCATCCCTCTTCCCTTATGCATCATAGAGTGCCCTCTTCATCTTCCCTTTGGGTCCCATGAGTTCATGAAGGTGATCAATCTCCTAACCCATGGCCCTTAGACAATGATAGTTGTTACCTCCCGACCCTATGGTCACGTGTAACTAGGGAATTAGGTAACTCCTACTTCCATCGATCTTATCCCTACCTGGCCCTAGGATAGACTTAGGATTCTAACATAGTACATGTCCAACTTAGAACCTTACCCATTCCTTCATCATCTCTCTCTACATTCTTGGGCTGACATTCATCCTTTCATAGGGGTCATGGCGACCTGCCTACCTTGGTAAGGCCCCATACCAGTTACCTCCATGGTAACACATCCAAATGCACTTAGAGATGGTTATCTATGGGTCTACAGGTTCATTCTCATACTATGTACTTTTCACTTAGCTTCTCAAGATCCTATGAGACCTCTTTAGGTTACCTCAAAACCAATAAAACTGGTATACACCCTACAAAAGGGTCCCTCTCCCAAGATGGGAGGAAGCCATCTCTTGATAGAAATAAAGGTCACAAATGTCCTTATGTCTAGGGTTTACATCCACATGAGCATGTTTAACCCTAGCATGCTACTCAGGCACAAACAGACCACCTACTAAACCATGCTAGGTCATACTTGTTCTCATTCCTCAACATTGGATCGAGATCATACCTTCCCATGTCACCAACCTAGCTGTGAGGGGTTCATCAAACATACCTTAGACTTAAGGGGTTTCCCTTTCCTTTCAACATGATGAGTGCCATGCTTGAATCTAGAGAAACTCAAATCTCATCATGAGCATCAGGTGCACCACTTCCCCTCTTAGGTCTAAGAATCCTAGGTTCACTTTTTGGATGTCCAACTGCATGCTCAACCTTTTAACCATGAACCAAGCATGTACAAGGTATGGCATACACTTCCCATGATCCTTCTATTTGAACAACACTTCAGAGTGGAGTCCTTCTCAAGGACAACCAACTAAGTGTAAGGCCTCACAACTTGTTACTAAACCTCTTCAGGGTCTATGGTACTCTTTTTCCCATCTCAGAAGGTAAACACCTACACCATAGGCACATAGGTACCAGAAGCCTCATCCTCTCTCTCGGGTTTGATTCCTCTAAAGGCAACCAAGATATCATCAGCCTCCAGGGATCAAGCATGAGGCAACCACTATCATCTACTTAGGTCGCATCATCCTCAACTCCCCATTGTTCCTCATATCTCAGAGTCTAAGATTCCAACCTTCTTGCTTGGGTCATGCTCTCTCTCTCTAGAGCTAACCCTAAAAACAACCTTACTACTATAGGTCCTCTCTCTATGAAGGATCAAGCTCACAAGTGTACCCCTACATGGGTGAAGCCTATGTTCAAACTTATGTTTGCTCAAGATTATCCATAGCCCTTTATTATTATCTCATAAGCTATCTAACATACTCTCCTGGCAAGGGTTTTAGCCTACTGCCCACACTACTGACGTACTTTGGGTGCATGTTATGCCCTACTCATATAAGCCCATAGGGTCTCTATATGTTCTTCACTAACATCATCATTGAAGGAGCTATCCTTCGCTCTAACATGCATGACCCTTTCCAGGGTTGGGTCGCCAAAGTTACTACATCATTCAACCTCACATGGCTCATAACATCATGGGCATCCAAAAGCATGTCCACACACCTGGTCTATCATGACATCTAACTCATCCTGCCATATCTCTCTCTAACCACCACTTAGGGTTAGGGTTAGCATCATCTTCAAAGGATGTTCCAGGTCTCTACTTATAATGGAGGTTTCTACCTCCAAGACTAACTCTCTCTACTCATCCTCCTGACAAGAAGGTCTAGCCTCAGGTCTCTCCTGAGGGCATGGCAACTCATGTCATACGACCTAAGCATGTAGCTATTCTTTAGTTTACGCTTAAACTGTTAAGCTTATATCCATGACATCTTATTTACATGCTTTTCATTAATTTGGTGGAGGATTCCTTAAACCTTATCATGCACACCCTATCCTCAAGAGGGTGAGGAAAAGAGAGAAAACCCTAATCCTTATAATCCTTAACAACATTTGAGTTGAGAAGGGATGAAAAAGATGAGACAGTCCTAAAGGTATCTTATTTCGAGTCAAATCCTGAGACATTGACCAGGCATTCACACAAATCTGTGAGTCCTCGTATTCCAACTAGTGGTACGGAGGAAAATATTGCTAGCACCCGAACGTGATCCTTTTCTAGACACCTATGTCTTTTAGAAAATCCTCTAATAACTCACTTGGGTTCTACAGAGTTTGTAAAATGTAATAATTATTAAAGATTAAATGAGGAACCTGGCTCTGATACCAAATGTAATGACCCAACCTCCCAATAATCCCTAATTAAGGGAGACCAAGAGGTCAGAGCGTTATCCCAATTAACAGGATCAAAGGTTCAACAAATAATCAATAATAATTATAAATTCTACAAAACTATACTGAAAGTTGGTATAAAATAAAACTTTGCATACCTTTTTCAAAAACTTGGATATCTACTTCTATCCCCAGTTGGAGTCTATTCTAACTAATCCTCCTTGCACTTTTAATTCTTACTTTCACAATATGTCATTTTACTATTTGTCCTTTTCAACTTTGTACCTAAAACACCGACAAACAAAACATCGACCAGCATATAGGAATATTCCAGTATGTGGGGACAACCAAAATTTTGCAATTATGGCTAACAATCTAGATATCACAATTGAGTTAATTAACAAGCCAAATTACACTTTCAGTGTGACATTCTCCACCGCTTTTTCCTTAACCCTGGCATACCCACCTTAGGATTTCTCTTTTGTCAATGACTGAAGGCCACCTTCTCAATCCCGAGTTTGGTGCCTGGGGTCACCTCTCATAGTGCCCATTAGTCATTCTATAAAGACCACCTTCTCAATCCCGAGCTTTGTGTCTGGGGTCACCAATCATGGTGCCCATGGGTCTTCCCTCCTGGGCTTGGCCTTTTGGCATCATCCATCAGGGTGGCATGTAGGTGTGAGAATACACACTTCTATTATTGTTGTGATAATCATAGTGACTTTATGATTTGTAAGTATGAACATCCAAACTGATAAGTTGCATTCAATGCGATGAATCATCTAAGAAACTCTTCGGGAAACTAATGTGATTAACCATAATTAACCACATACATGCCAGGTTGATTTGAGACAGAATTAATCCAATCGATGTAAGAAATCCAATAGGTAAGCAAGCACATAAAGAGATCCTGAAATATGCATACAATTTCCTATCATTGATCATGCCATCAAGATCTATTAAACCTAGCTCGCTTCCTAGGGTTTCTAGTCCACTTTTTGGGTTTCTATTGCAATTAGGGTTCCTCTTCATTTTTACTGGTTTCTATTGCAATTAGGGTTCCTCTTCATTTTTACTCTTTTAAACCCTAATTTTATACAATTACTTACAAACCCTAATTATCCCATCTATTCTTCATAAAAGATATTAAGGTTACCTTTTAACAACATATAACCTTAATTTCGGATTAAAGGCACAATTAACCATCAATTAAGTCTATTATGCTCTTTTACATTAAAACTACCATTTTTATCCTTTTAATTCATGACAAGATCATTAGGCCTAATTATCATCTTTGGTTCCTTCCGGATTAACAACTCATAGTTCATTATGATCTAATTCACATATGAACTCTATTTATCATTAATTCCACATTTATCCATTAGAAAGCCCTAATTACCATATTAAGGGTATTTATCCACAATTAGGAACACTTATAATCAAAATAGCTTAGAACCATCATATCTCAGCTTATTCAGGAATTTGAACAATTAAATTCATTAAGAGTCATAATTACTAGCATTAGGGTTTCAAGGCCCATTAAAGCTCATTTATGCACATGGAACCCTAAATTAATCCAATTACATGAAAAGTTCATCCTTTTCGATCTCAATGTATCTTTTTATGATTAACAAGTTAACATCAACTTTAATCATCCATAAAACCCTTCTTAATACATTAATCATCTCAAAATAGGGTTTCTTAATCATTAATACATTAAAGTTGGTAACTCTCACTATTGTTCGAATTTCAAGATGAATTAGCTTCCAAACCTATTTTTAATGGATTCCTCTCATTTTTCTGAGAAAAATTCATATTTTATACGCATCCATCCGAGCTACCAATAAAAAGATACGAATTTTGCAATATTTACTTACTTGGGCCAATCATTGAGCGCCACGTCATCTCCTTCCATGCAACGCAGCCGATTTGGAAATATAACCAAATGACGTTATTGCCCTCATTTAAGTGATGGTTTCTTCAGCTCGTGGAGGGGCATTTTCATACAATGCCTGTTTGGTAATCTTCAAGCTCCCGACGCCCGACCTAGCACCAGTTGTAGCCATACGCGGGGTTGCCCACCCTTCCCCAGGGCCCAACGACTGCCGCCACTCCTTGCCCTAGCTCTGCCACATCCCGCCACACCTGGGGCGCCGCCCAGCTCATGGACTAGGTGGCTAGTTCAAGAGAACCTGACTTGTAATGTGTGGCCGGTTTGCAGACCTCCTGCGGTGCTGCACAGGGTTAGGGCCCATCGATGGGGGTCGCGATCCTTTCTAGTAGTGGGGGTGCATCGTTCGTCCATCATGAACTTTGTCATGGCTTCTCGTTGCTCCAGGGGTTGGACTACCCCCCTTGGTTAGGTTTTGTGTGCAAGGAACAAGAAGAAGGGAGAGAGGGGTGCGTGAGATCTCTCTTGAACTCAAACCAGAGCGTCTACCCCTTATATAGGGGAGGGTATCCACACCCTAAGGTGTTCATCCACGAGTTAATAAGTTCTTTTCCCAATAGGAACCCAAGTTCCTTCATTAAGAAGCAAACTTCTCTCTCCTAATTATCTTCTTAATAAACCATGTTCATTGGATAATTAGGAATTCAAAAATTCTCTTTCTTATTCTCTTTATGCTTGACTTTTAATCCATTGGCATGAATTTATATTTTCTTTTAGTAGAAAATACCTCCTTTTTAACAATGCCACAAAATTCATTAATTATGCATCACATTATCCTCTTATTTTTGTATTATTTTTATTTTTTTATTTCTTTTTCTCCATTAGGGCTCATTGGACCCCAAGAAAGTCTAATATCTCGAAATCCATTTTAGTTGATACTCATTATCCTTCTAGATGCATCTATATCCATTATTTCTTATTATCCTTTTTTTTCTTTATTAAAATATCACTTTTTGAGGATTTCTCTTTATCTCTCATTTTATTTTCCTTTTTGGAATTCCTTTTAATATTAGAAACCTTATGGATATGAAAATCCATCAAGGATGACTCAATCTTACCTCTTTCCACTTATTTCACATATTTAATCATTGTCTCCAATTTCTTTCTTAATAAGGAAATATTTGATTGATCTTTTCTTTTCTCATTACATTATCTTTGCAACTTTGGACTCCTTGGAACCCAAGGAACCCAAGAGGTACGAAATCCAACTTTGGATAACATTCCTTTGCCTTCTAGAGGTTTCTACATCTTTCTTTTTTCTCCATTTCTTTAATAATGAAGTTTCCTTTGTCTTTTCCTTGTTATCACTGCTACAGAAACATCGTTCAACGTCGCTTTTTGAGGCATTAGTTATTTAATGAAACTGACGCTGATAAACATTACACGTCGTCTATTGAGGAAAACCGACATCTATATTTGAAGACTAGCCAGACATGGGTATCACTTTTTATTCAACGTTGGCTAAAGAAAAGAAACCGACGCCTAAAATAGCCCACAAAATCCAATTTTTTCGAGCGTAAACAAATTGCCCCCAAAGTGTAACATACATCGTTGGTGTTTTACCTAATAACCGACGCCTAAAGAAGATAAAAATTGCATGCAATTTTTACCATATAGGTGTCGGTTGTCATGGGATAACCAACGCTGATAAGGGTTCGTGCACCCTCCCTGCCAAAAATTTTAGGATAGAGGATTGTCCAATTGACGTCGGTTGTTATATTCAGCTGAAGTTGATTCTATTTAGGTGTCGTTTTGTAAGATAATTGACGCCTTTTATTAACTTAATTGTCCCCGTGAGAAGGAGACTCTTCCCCTTTCTTATGTTTCATCACGAAAACAACTGTGCCTGATCTTTCTCCTCCCGACGACGCCACCGCCGCACCTACTTCATTGGTTGATCATGCCGCCATTGCTCCCCCGCACCGCCGCCGCACATTTCTGCTCTCCTCACCGCCGCTGCCGCCAGTTGCCATGGTCACCGCCCACTTGCCGGTCTCCTACTCCTGGTCGCCACCCTGGTCGGCGGTCTCCTGCTCCTGGTCATTGCCCACCTCCTTGCTACTCCAGCCACCCGCTCGCTACTCCTACAGGTACCCTTCTTCCTCCTCTTCTTGCTCCTTGGCGCCCCTCTTTTCTTCCTTCTCCCTCCTTACCAACAGCAAGCACGGCCGTGTGGGTTGGCCACGACCGTGCTTGCTGTTGGTAAGGAGGGAGAAGGAAGAAAAGAGGGTATATGACACCTAAAATTGTGATGAAACCCTAACATCTAAATCCCTATTGCATGATGAAACCCTAACATCTACATACTCTATATGATACCTAAAATTGTGATGAAACCCTAACATCAATTGTGATGAAACCCTAACATTTACATATCTATCCAAGATGATGAACATGCATGGACACTCGAAATGTTGAAATCAATGTTATAGAATATGATACCTAGATTAAATGAGGTTACATGAAACCTAGGATATGAATGATGAAACTAGGATTGCAGGTATTGGAATGAAAACATACATGTATTTGTTGGCCTAGAAACCCGTCTAAGATTTACTCATTAGGAGTAAATCTTAGATAGTCCCCAGTTTGGGACTATTCTTGAACACCTAATCTCACTTAGGATGTAAGTGTATAATGTGTATTGGGTTTTCAAGAAAATTTCAGTAGCATTTCCTCGTTTGTTCTCTAAGTACATATGTACTTGGAGAACAATGGGGAAATGCTGCTGAAATTTTCTTGAAAACCCAATACACATTATACACTTACTAGTGAGATTAGATGTTCAAGGATGGGATAGGTGGTACACATTTATTATATATAAGATGAAACTAGGATTGTAGGTATTGGAATGACAACATACATGTATTTGTTGGCCTAGAAACCCATCCAAGATTTACTCATTAGGAGTAAATCTTGGATAGTCCCCAGTTTGGTACTGTTCTTGAACACCTAATATCACTTAGGATGTAAGTGTATAATGTGTATTGGGTTTTCAATAAAATTTCGATAGCATTTCCCCGTTTGTTCTCTAAGTACATATGTACTTGGAGAACAGTGGGGAAATGTTGTTTCTTGAAAACCCAATACACATTATACACTTACTAGTGAGATTAGGTGTTCAAGGATGGGATAGGTGGTACATGTATGTTTATTATATAAAAGAATGACATCGCATGTATTTGTTAACCCTAGACCCTAATCTCGTCCTAATATATACTTGTTTTCTCTTTGATCATAGAATGGATAGATCAAGGATGTCCATTCGCAATCGCAGCACCCCATAGTTTATATCTGGTCTTGATTAGATTATTAGATTTGTCGAGGAACATAGGAAATAACCTGAAGATAGGTTCTATTGTCCATGTAGGCATTGCGGTAACAACTTGAAAGTCAGCACTGGTGACAAAATCAAAAGTTATGTCATGTGCAACGGGATTGTACAAGGCTATACAGAATGGCAATGGTATGGAGAGATTTCAAACCCAAAACCAGTGGATGTCGATAGCAGTGCTTGGATGGAAGAAGAAATTGTCTCTGATGACGTAGATGTGAATGAACTAGTTCCAGTAGACATCATTGATGCGATGTTGGATAGTTGTGGGGTAGAGCACACCGATCCACCTCCCATCTTTAGAAACATTGTGCATGATGCTGAGATACTGTTATACATAGGTTGTACTAAGTTTACAAAGCTTAGAGCTGTGTTGAGATTGTATAAGTTGAAAGCTAACAATATATGGAGTGATAAAAGCTTCACTTCATTGTTGACTTTGTTGAAAGAAATACTTCCTGAAGGAAACGAGCTGCTAATCTCAACATACTGGGTAAAGAAATTGTTGTGCCCAATGGGAATGGAGGCCAAGAAGATACATGCATGCCCGAATGATTGTGTATTATTTTAAAAGGACTATGTGGATTTGAAAGATTGTCCAAAATGTGGTCCGTCACGGTATAAATTGATGACTTTGGGGGAGTCCAAAACTGGTTCTCCTGCCAAGGTGATGTGGTATCTACCTATAATATCATGGTTTCAATGCTTATTTGCAAATCCGATAGATGCAAAGAATTTGAGGTGGCATGCAGATGTTAAGAAAAATAATGATGGGATTCTACGACATGTGTCTGATTCCCCACAATGGAAGAAGATTGATCAATTATACCCCAAATTTGGTGAAGAAGATAGGAATCTAAGACTTGGGCTTTGTACAGATGGGATGAATCTGTACGGGACATTGAGCAGCCAACATAGCACTTGGCCAGTCATGCTTATTATATACAATCGTCCTCCCTGACTGTGTATGAAAAATAAGTATCTTATGTTGTCGTTGTTGATATCGGGCCCTAAACAACCTGGAATTGATATCAATGTTTATCTTGAACCTCTGATTGATGACTTAAAGAAACTATGGGGTGAAGGTGTGATGACCTATGATGCTTCACGAAGAGAGACATTTCATTTGCATGCTATGTTGTTTTGCGCTATTAATGACTTTCCAACATACGAGAATTTGTCTGGATATAGTGTCAAAGGAGCTAAAGCGTGTCCTATATGTGAAGAGAACACTGATTCAATAAAACTAAAACATGGCGGCAAGGCTGTATATCTTGGTCATTGAAGGTTTCTTTCAAAATTCCATCCATATCATAGGAAGCGCAAAGCATTCAATGGAAGGAATGAGGAACGGAGTGCACCTAAACCTATACCAGGGGATGTTGTTTATGAAAGAGTAAAAGACATTGTCAATGAATTTGGTAAGAGATCACAATGTACTATGGCCACACGGAGTGGCAATTCTTCATTCAAGAAGAAGTCAATATTTTGGGATCTTCCTTATTGGAGTTCTTTGACAGTCAGGCATTGTATCGTTGTCATGTACGTTGAGAAAAATGTATGTGATAGCGTCATTGGTACTCTGTTGAATATACCAGGTAAGACTAAAGATGGGATAAAATCTAGATTGGACCTACGTGAAATGGGAATAAGGTCAGAATTAATAGAATTACATGAAATGGGTAATAAAAGAACATACTTACCTCCTTCTTGTTACACGTTGTCTAGAAAGGAGAAGAAATTTTTTTGTGAATGCTTGGAAAATGTTAAGGTGCCACAGGGTTACTCATCCAACATCCATAGATTGGTATCAATGAAAGATCTGAAGTTGATAGGTCTTAAATCTCATGATTGTCACACTCTAATGCAACAAATATTGCCCGTGGAAATTCGATCTATATTGCCGAAGCATGTAAGGTTTGCAATCACCAGACTTTGTTTCTTTTTCAACAGTCTGTGTAGCAAAGTTATTGACCCTGATACTCTCGATAATTTACAAAGAGAAGGGGTTGTTACCCTATGTCAGCTTGAGATGTATTTCCCTCCTTTGTTCTTTGATTTCATGGTACATCTTGTTGTCCACTTGACTAGGGAAGTGAAAATGTTGGGACCAATTTTCGTGCATTGGATGTATCCCTTTGAACGATACATGAGCACTTTTAAAGGTGATGTTCGAAACCGTTATCGGCCTGAAGGGAGAGAGGTTATGGATTTTTACAATGACTTTCTAAGTGATAATGACACTCCCGTTAATGACAAGAATATTGAGGAGGGGAAAGGAATTTTGGGATCACGGGTGAAAGTAATCAGCCGTGAGCAGTCGGAACAAGGTCACTTGTATATTTTACACAACATGGGTGAAGTGAGTGTTTATATCGAGGAAAATACCAATTTAATCAAGAGACAACATCCTCGGGCCAGTTCAATGTGGCTTGCTAGAGAGCATAATAGGACATTTACTAAGTGGTTTGAAGATAAAGTCTTACATCAACTATATCAAACACCAGATGATATTACGGAAACTATCAAATGCCTCACCTTTAAACCAAAATCGAATGTTATGTCTTATGAAGGGTTTGACATTAATGGGTTCACATATTGCACAAAGCGCCAAGATGATAAGAGTGTCGTCCAAAACTGTGGGGTCACCCTTCAAGCGTTGACTATGTATTTTGCAAGTGCAAAGGATAAGAATCCACGTGAAGCTAAAATATCATATTACGGTGTCATTGAAGACATATGGGAGTTTGACTACATAGATTTCAAAATTCTGCTCTTCAAATGTAATTGGGTTGATAACACCAAAGGTGTTATAGTGGATGAATTAGGTTTCACTTTAGTGAACTTTGAAAAGATTGGCAAGAAGGGTGAACCATTTATATTGGCATCACATGAGAAACAAGTATTTTATATCGATGATCCTGCAAATGATAAATGGTCGGTTGTTCTTCATGGTAAAAGACAGTTCATTGAAGATCATATAGATGAAGAAGAGTACTATGATAAGTATGATAACTCCAGTCTATTCTCAGTTGGGTTGCCAACTCCACAAAATATTGAAGCTAATGATGACTTATATGTGCGCAGAGATCACAATGAAGGATCGTTAATTGATCAAAGATCGCAATTTTAGAGGCATGCATATTTATATATTTTTTATATGTTTCATTCTTCAATGTTTCATTTTTATATGTGAACTATATAAAATGCTAAATGTTTGCTTTATTAATATAAATATCATTTTCAGATATAATGTTTCATTATCTTCTAGTTAATACAAATGATAAATGTTTGCCTTTGTAATGACATTTTCAGATGGCTGACCATGATGTCCATGATAAGGATGATGTCCATGATGAGCATGGCGAGGATACCAATGTAAGTTTTAAAAACATATCCTATATTTCTATAGAAATTCATTATCTTCTAGTTATGTCATATATCATATATTTCTATATTGGGCTTATTCAGTGTGTTTATTTTATCAAATTTTAGGTTGATGATGCACATGTACCCTCTGAAGCGCTGGAGGCACTTGATGCGCAACACCAAAAAGTTAACAAGAAAAGGGGCATCACTCTGTTGAAGAAGTTAACATTGCTAAGGGGCAGTGGATCTAGATTAGCTGTGGAGTTTGATAATGCAGGAAATGCAATTGGAGTGAACCGCAATAATTTTGTAAACTATCTTGGGTGTGTCACTTGAAGCCATTGTGGTGTTAAGTATGATAATTGGCATAAATCTCCTCAAGCGAAGAAAGACTTGATATGGAAGGATTTATGCATGAGTTATTATTATTTGCAATTCTACTTTGTAGATTACAAATTCTGTTATTTGCAATTCTATTATTGGATACTAGTTAATAGCAATTCTATTTTACAGAATCTATTTGCATTGGATGATAAGATGCATCGTAAAAGTGTGATGTAACGCGCTAGAAAGATGCTAAGGAACTATAGGACAAATATCAATAGAGAATACATAAAAGATGGTGATAAGAAGAAGAAGTCAGCCCTTGAAAAGTGGAACTTCCTGGACAAAGAAGATTGGGACATGTTTGTTGCTTCAAGACAAACTGAAGAATTCAAGGCATTAAGCGTCACTCCCAATTTAATTAATATATGTTGTATTCACCTTTTCAAGATTAACCTTTAGTGTTACTAACCAAATCAATGTGCATACTAACTAGGCGTTCAGTGAGGCACAAAGGGAAAGGCGTGCATTGAATGTTCATGACCACACAATGGGTCCAAATGGCTATGCAGGCGTTCACCAAAGACTACAGGCGGAGTCTGCTGCTACTCAGGAGTCCTCTACTACATGTACCACACCCATGCCTCACCATGATGTCTGGATAGCTGGGAGGCAAAATAAGAAGGGTGAAATAAAGAATCCCGTAACTACTGAGGCGGCTGCAAAAATGGTCAAATACAACTCAATAATGCATGTCGTTCGAATATTGATTAATTGTGGTGTTTACTTACCAATTTCTGTTGATGGTGATTAGCGGGAGCTGTACGAGCAGAGGAAATAGGGCACGTTCATCCCTCAGGGCACAAGGGATGAATTGATAGTTGCTCTGGGTAACCCAGAGCATCCTGGACGTGTTAGGAGTGTAGGCGCTGGTGTGGGCATCAAAGCATTCTTTGGGCCATCCCAGCGCAAACCTGTCGTAAGAGCGGGACTTTCACAAGAAGAGGTAACCTATTCTTTTTTTAGAATGTTACTGCATAAGGGAATTCAATAATACGAAGCTAATATTTCTTTTATCCATATATAGGAGAATAAGAGAGTCGAGGATATAGTTGCTAAGAAGGTCAAGGAAGAAATGTTGCGGTGGCTGGCATCTCATGCTTCCAATCAGCCTATGGCAACCCGCTCTTCTCCTGATGCACATGCTGAGAGTAATCCTGTAGACCCACCACCTAGCACATCTGCTGTAAGTATTGTTTATGACATAGTAGTTAGTCTTTTCAAGATGATATGTTTTCAAGATGATATGTATATATGTATAACATTCTTTACGTAAATTTATAGGTGTTGAAGCCATGTCGCTTAAAAATTGAAGATTATATTGTTGCAGAGGCACATGCTTACATGTCCCTTCCCGGGGCAACAATTCACGAGGCTCCAATGCCACAGGGTTACGTTCGTGTGAGCCTGATACGTATATTCCCCGATTGGAGGGAAGCTGCATTGCCATATGCCCACCCAGATATTGATACACTTGATGAGGTAGAAGGCGTGGTGATATTATGGCCCAAAGCGGATGTCGTCTAAACTACTGAAATTGTAAGATAAATTTACATTACGTTAAATTGTTAATGTATATATATGAGGTCAATTGATCTGAAATTATATATACAGGTTAAAAATAAGACACCCGGAGCATCTAGGCTTCCACCTCCATTTCCTGCATTACCAAGTTGGGTTCCAACTGACCTAAAATTCCCGTTAGGTCCTACTTGTAAGGGAATGGCAGTATGGCTACACACACATAATATACATTGCCCTATAGTTGTTTCTTTAGAAGCAGATTATGCAAGTCAATCATACGAAAGCTGTCTATTTATACAAGATATTATTGAGTTGTTTATCTATGATTGGATGAATACATCAATGATAGAGGCATGAATAAGGTGAGATCTTATTTATACATCCATATACCTTGTGTAGGATCCGGTGATCTGGATTCTTATACATTAATGCATATGTAATACATGTTTTGCAGCTACTTAGTCGAAATTCAATGTAAACAATTTGGATTTGAACATGTGGGATTTTTGATTCCATCATTGATTAGTCTGGACGCTAAAGACCCTGATAGTGTTCAACAATACTGTTGTGATACTTTTACAATTTTCTGTCAAAAAAGAAGACGATAATAATAGCTCCATTCAATGTGAAGTAAGTTTACTTTACTTATAATTTGGACTTTAGAAAATTACATTTTTATTGTGGATTTTGAGTTATTAATTTTTCACCTTTTTACCTCTAGCGCTAAGCATTGAGAGTTACTAGTTATTCTTCCTAGGACGTTCACTGTCTATTATTAGATCCTGCGGGGAGTACATTGAATCCAAAAATTGTACACGTAATGATAATGGCATTATTCTGGTGAGAAATATTTCATTTTTATATATGTTAACATATGTTATTATATTACTATTTAATTATGCAATTTACTGTGTTACATTAACATGTAGGAGTTTAGATGCGTTCAAAAAGGCTAAAGGAAAGGTTCCCCGTAAAAAGAACCAACCAATAATTTGGGAGAACGTGAAA
This sequence comes from Alisma plantago-aquatica, assembly GCA_963693085.1. Lineage (NCBI taxonomy): Eukaryota > Viridiplantae > Streptophyta > Magnoliopsida > Alismatales > Alismataceae > Alisma > Alisma plantago-aquatica. Next base: position 1,206,730,582 of record OY856412.1, read on the forward strand.
GCAAGTTCCCGACTCTAATGTATATGTTATTTATGTGAACTGTGCTTATTTGTATTTTTTAATATTTTGTATCCATTTTATAGTGTGCTACACAAGACAATAGTTGGGCATGTGCATACTATGTGATGCAATTTATGGACTTGATTATCAAACATACATATGAAATCAATGCCATACCTAAGGTATTATATATAGTCTCATTAGATAGTATGAAATATATCAATCTTATTTATATATTATTACTTATATATATACATCATTCTCTTTGCAGGTGTTTAAAACTGACCCCACTACAGGTAAAGCCTTAAAAGATGTACATGCTCCATATATGATGGAAGTATTAAATGACGTAAGAGAAGAATGGGCAAGAGCCGTACAAGCAGTGGGGACTATAAGATATAATTGGGATGCTGATAGCGATGATGAATGATATTTTGTAAATGAATGTTTATACATGTGTTTCTACATGTCTGAATGTTTCTATATATATTTGAATATTTCTACATGTGTGAATGTGAAAATTGAATTGATGTCTGAATGTATCTACCTACGTGTGAAGGTGTGAAAAGAATATTTGTTGATTTTGCAGGTTTGTGGCATGTTTGTTGGCTGATATCAATGGATGTCATAAACCTACAGTTCAGTTCCACTGAACTGTAAGTTCTCATCCTGTGACCAACCACGACAGGCCTGCAAACTGATAAGAAAAAAAATCAAACCATAGGTGTTGGTTATTTGTCTAAAACCGACAACAAAGGCTTACAACGTCGGTTAATAGCAAAAAACTGCCGCCTAATATTACCAGACAGCCTGGCAAGCATGGCCGTGCTGGACAGCACGGCCGTGGCAGTAGGTGATATGGCGTCGATTATTAGTAGAAAACTGACGCCGTTCTGGCAGCACGACCGTGTTGAACAGTACGGTCGTGGCGGCAGATGATATGGCGTCAGTTATTAGTAGAAAACCGATGCCGATGGCATCCTAGATGGTGCCTTTTTTGTGGCGCAGATGATTATAGCGTCGGTTTAGTTACTTATAACCGACGCTGATGGGGGCCCTGTTGGCACGTTTTCAATGACGCGAAGTGTTTTGGGTTTGACTTTTAGCGGCGCCCACATAGGTGTCGCTTGAAAACCGTCATGAAAAGGGCTTAAATAACCGACACCAAAGGATGGATATGTAGTAGTGAATTGGGCCCAATAGCCAATAAATCCCACAAAACAACCAACAAGGCTATTGTAAATGGAATCCTTTTATTCAAAACAAATTATATCATTATTTGTTCAAATATCTTTAATAGGAGAAATTACATTTCTCACCAAAAGAACTCAAAAATTGGGGTTCGAACAATAAAACTTCTTAATAAAGATACGAGTTGTCTCCAAATACATGAGGTCCCATATTCTACTCTTGGTATCTATAAGCCAATGATCGCTCCACTCAGTGAAGCCCTATTAGCTTACATGTAAAACTAAAACTTTATGATTCCTAGAACCTTCTCACATCCCTCTAAACTTCTATAAGATAATTTCTCTATGTTCCATATATCTAAATAGTGGGGAAGCTCCATAGTATTAACAATATACTACAACTATCATGAATTAGGTTTTCATTGAATATGTATCCATATTAATTATTGATTTATAATTATAGTCCTTATCAAAATTAAATATCTTATAAATTTAAATATTTATATATTCTTAGATTCCTACATCATAAATCTACATTATGTATGAAAAGGGGAAGTTTCGTGATATCCAACAAGAACAATAACCTATTTAACAGTCAATCTTAGTGAACTTGTATGCAAATAAGTATATGCTACTTTGCCAATCACATAGAGTTCTCACTGAAGGGTTCCTGGGAAATTTGTCGAGAATCCCTACATAAACATGGTTGGGTATGTTGTCTTTGGAAAGATAATATACATTGTAATTTCCTTATTCATGCCTAGAACGCACTACATGGTAGGTTTGTTACTAAGGAGGCTCTAAAGGGTAGGGTTTGAAATTGCATCTAGATGATGCCTGTGCAAATATAATGAAGAAAAATACAAACACTTGTTATGGAACTGTGATAACATGGGAAATCTAGACATGCTTACATTTTTAATATTGAACTAGTTAGGATAACCATACAGATTTCCAGGATATAAGTGGCATGAAAACAACCATGATTTAGACAAGTACTCAATTATTAAGGGGTGTAAAAAACTGATTTAATCAGTTCTCAATCTAGAAAGAAACAGTTCTAAATAGTACTACTCAACTCAAAATCCTCATAAAACTTACCTTTTAATAAATTTTAATATATATAATCATCCCAATTGTGTAATGTGTATCACATTAGCCAAAATTGGATTATATCATCATCTATACACATCCGTATAACTATAAAGAGCTATGTTATTGTTATTTTATGCTATAAAATTAGTTTTGAGGTTTATAAAATATAAATATATGGTAAAGTATAAATAATACATTATAATATTGATATATGCCTGTATGAGAACTTGATTGTCCAATTTTTCAATCCAAAACAAACTCAATTTCATTTCACACATCAACTTTCACACCCAAAAGCAACTTGGTCAAGTTTAATGGCTTAGAAATAACTACAAAATCACTACAAGTAGACACCAACATGCATATTGTGTTAATAGCACTTAATTTAGTCTTAATTTAAACTACATGTAACTAATATTTTAGTTAGTATCTATTATATTTAATAATCTAGATAATATTATTGTCCAATATTGAATGGAGAAAAGGTACCAAAAAAACAACCCCAATGTTTTTATTGGAAAATGATGATACGGTCTTGGTTGGAATGAAGAAAATAGAGTATTTATCATATTTTTATCCATGCTAGGGGATTCAGAGAATAAACAAAAATTCTATCATTTTAGTGGATAGTTGGAACTAGCTGGCAATACTCATTATCCATAAAATACAAGACAAATCTAGCATGTCATCTCAATGAGGTTATGAATTTATGAACAATACCTATAAATGACAATTTGGGAACTAATAGATTGAGGTATCCTCTCTTTGACCTCATATAAATCAACTCTCTACCATAGTAATTGTACTTTGTTTATTTTCTCTTCAATAGTTATGGTCTCCAATTTTTCCTCTAAGGTGTAAGCACACACTTTGAACATTCTACAAAATTCCTTAGTGATAGATGACAAGATCATGTCTTACATGATATAGATGGCTTCTAGGTGTGAGTATTGTGTTGACATGATCTATGAAGACTTGGATCATTTATTTCTTAAAGGGGACCCTATTATGAAGTTCCAATGGATGAGCTTGGAAGAAATGTTGGATATCCCACTGCTCCTAAACAACATGTCCACATCTACATCCCTCAAATGCTAATGGAGGAGGGAGGTTCATTTTCCTTTTTTTTTGGTAATCTGTGAGTCTTTCTCCTATAGGTGGTTCCTTCAAAGATGTGGAGGACAAGGTCTAAAGGCTTCTATGGTTAAGCTTGTAATGGTATGGAGACAAGACATACAACTTTCAACATCATGATGAGCAATATAATTATTGATGATCCAGGAGATCAATCAAACATAATGAAGGCATGAAAATGATTTCCTATCACTACTCTACAAACATTCTGTTGGGTATGCCAATCTGTGAGATCGTAAAAGCCAGTCCTTAGCAAAGTGAAGATGAACATAGATGTTAGAATATGGAATAACAAAGTAAGGAGGACTGCAAGGGGTTCTAATAGATAACTCGTATGGGATTTTTCCTTTCTAGGCATAGTGGAGAGAAAGGGTAAAGGTTTCTTGGAAGCTATTTTGTAAGTTGCAAATTTGGGATGAGATCAAGGGTCACATATTGACTTGATGGAGATGGGCCTCAAGATGGATGTGGACCTTATAAGGGGATGTTTTGACTCACCATGAAAGATAAAATCATTGTGGAGCAGATCTAAACTATCTTTAATAGTGACTCTACTTGCACAGTCTAGGTGGGGAAAGTATCTAATTAGGCTGCAAGGATCCTTATTGACTATGATGGAAGCATATTGTATAGTTTCTTCTTTGAATCCTTGCACCTCATGCCACCAAGGGTTAGAGAGAACTAGTGTGATGACCTACGTGACATATCCTATAAGAAACATGTTAAATATATATATATATATATATATATATATATATATATATATGATAGCTCAGAGTTTCTTTTTATCATATGGGATACCAAACTATAAGGGTATCCCACATCACTAATTCCAGGTCTGTATGGAAGACATAGTTTCTTTTCATTCATATGGGACACAACATTATAAGGGTATTTCACATCATTAGTTTTGGTCCTGGATGGAAGCTAGAGCAAATAATATATTCCTTCTACATTATAAAAAGAAGCTTTATCAATTTGATTTTCTCATATAACATCTTGATCCAGTGTCTTTCCTCTACTATCATAAATGATCAAAAAAATTAATGAAAAGGAGGACATTAACTAGATCCATCTTTAAGCCACCTAGTTGAAGCAAAATCTAGGAAGATGACAACAAGTTGGACAAGAAACATGACAAGTTTAGTATAACATAGTTGCATGATGACTGCCAAGGGTTTAATAATGTCATATATCTAGGTGAAACTCAAAACTGGAGTCTGCCAGTCGAACACCAAGGTGTTTATCACTTGAGTCATAGAGTACATCCAATGGTTTGGTACCCTTAGGCAATGACTATTTCCCTGTCACTTCTATTTTGGGGTTTCTTCCTATAAATTATTAAAAAATTATTTTTGTTGAGAATCCATCTACTTCGAATTAAAATTATATGAAGTATTTGCTAGGCATGTAATATATTTGACTTTTCGCAATAAAATATCACACATCAAAATTATGCATATAATATTACATATGAAATCCAAAAGATTAAAGTTTTCAGATTCTTAATTTCTTGCTCACGAGGATATATAAATTATATTTGATTTTTTATTCATATAATGATGACCATCAATCTTAATCAGAAATATATCTAACGTGATTCTTAATACACAGAATTGTCAAGATACTTACTGGAGATGGAACTTTATACTTTATTTTAATTATATTCTAAGTACAAAGGAGCAATCATACTTCAAGAAAAGTTCCTACATAAACTATTAACAACTTCAGTGATCTTAATAAATATGAAAGCCATTTGGTTCATAACAAGGAATTAGACATTTAAATAAATCCTTCTATTAATACTTGAGGTGACATATGAGTCCACATACCATGTACCATATGATGAAATTAAAGTAAAAATATAGAATTCTTACATGTTAGCATACCATGTATAATGCTCATGTTATTATTGAATATTTTAATAGAAAAATCAGCTACTAAGTCCAGAATACAATCTAGGATATCTTACTTTAAAATATTATATAATTTATTAGGTGTCATGGTGATAATATAAATAAAAATGCCTGTTTCCATTTATCTTTAATATCACATGAGATGGGTAAGAGTTTGGAGTCTAGACATTACAATATGGTTGACATGTGTGAGTTGGGTTGTCAACGTTACTGACAAATATGCGCACCTGGACTGATTGACTTTTTGAATTTTGACTGCCAAACAATTGGTAATTTATTCTTCTAATTTATTTAATGAAAATCATAGTAGTTTTTCAAAAATCAATCTAAAGTAAGTAGGCATCTCTGAGTGTATGCGATTGGTAAAGTTAAACTGAAATAGAGATTGACATAGAAATATTACTAAATGACTCTCTCAATTACTTAGTTATGATAGACATGTGAAGTTAACTGAGTTGCTTGTGGTGATATAAAAAAGATATATAGATCAAAAGGAAAACATCATGAAAGCACGATATTAGAAAAGAAAATAAATTAAACAATTTACATAGACAAATATAATAAGATGAACTAGACATATTAACATGATAAGTAAGTAAAAAATATGATAAACAAATAACCAAACCAGAGAAGCACGCAATCACACATACATTATATAAATAAATGAAATATTTAAGTAAAAAGTAGTAGTAGTAGTAGGCACATAGAATGATCGACTCGCTCTTATTAAAGGTTATTCTCTATTAAATCCAATAAGCTTTGCCATCTTTGTCTTATAAATTATTCTCTACCTTTCTCAACTATTTTTTTAATAAATATCTTGTATGTGCTTATACTTTTTAATGTAATTTGAATGAATCTCTACTTGCACAATCCTTCCCTCTTGCCCTAATATGTTAATGAGTCTTCAATGTTTGTTAATCTCGTAATATTCAGCCATGAAAAAAAATAGAGTAATTATGAAAAGTTAGCTTTGATTTGATTTTTTACTATAGTTCACGTGAAATAATTTTGCTAAAAAAAGGATATTTTTTCAATCAATTGAACATGTAACTCTTTATTTTGGAATTTTTTTTCATGCTCATGCTTGTGCTTATATCAATTATCAATGTCATTAGGGATGTACATGATTATGTCAACATGACCTAGTTCAAGCAAGAAAAAATGAGCCCATGATTGGATTTTGTCAAATTTGGGTCATCTTTTTCTACAAGAAGTTATTCTCACTACTACAGAAACAACCTTTGGCGTCGGTTGTTTAACCCCCTTTGGCGTCGGTTTCTGACCGACGCCTATGTGGGCGCCGCTAAAGGTCGAACACTTCGGCGTCGGTTTTTTAACCGACGCCTATTAAACATATAGGCGTCAGTCTTTCAGTAGATAACCGACGCCAAAAGGGTTCGTGCCACAGAAAACGGCATCATCTAGGACACATTCTGCAGCGGTTATCTACTAAAAGACCGACGCCTATATGGACTATAGCGTCGGTGTTTACTTGGTAACCGACGCAGAAAGTGTCCTAGATGACGCTGTTTTCTTGTGGCGCGAGCCAGTTTGGCGTCGGTTATCTACTAAAAGACCGACGCCTATATGTTAAATAGGCGTCGGTTTGACACAAACAGCCGGCATCATACTTCAAGACGACACGGCCGTGCTTCCCTGCACGACCGTGTTTAGTACTATAGGCATCGGTTTTATATGAATAAGCGACGCCTTTTCCACCACGATCGTGCTATCCTGCATGGTCGTGTTGTTTGTCATATTAGGCATCGGTTTTTATCCAATAACCAACGCTGTAGGTCTTTGCTGACAGTTTTCAGTAAATAACCGACGCCTATATCTATTTTTTTTTTCATATCAGTTTGCAGGCCTACTGTGGCTGGTCACCAAGATGAGAACCTACAGTTCAGTTTTCTGAACTGCAGGTTTACAACATCCATTGATATCAGCCTACAAACAGGCCACAAACCTGCAAAAGTCCCAAGGAAAATTTCACACAAGTAGATACATTCAGACATCAATTAAATTCTCACATTCACACATATAGAAACATTCAAATAGATGTATTAACATTCAGAATTATTCATTTACAAAGTATCATTCATTATCACTATCAACATCCCAATTTTATCTTACAGTTGCCACTGCTTGTATGGCTTTTGCCCATTCTTCTCTTATTTCATTTAATGCTTCCATCGTATATGGAGCATGTATATTTTTTAAGCGTTTACCTATAATGTTGTCAGTTTTAAATATCTGCAAAGAGAATGATGTATATATATAAGTAATAATATAAAAATAAGATTGATATATTTCATACTAACTATTGAGACTATATAGAATACCTCATGTATGGTATCGATGTCCAATGCGGCATGTTTGATAATCATCTGCATAAATCGCATCACATAGTATGTGCATGCCCAGCCATTGTCTTGTGTAGCGCACTATAAATTGAAACATACAAAATAATACAACTAAGCACAATTCACATCAATAATATATACATTGGAGTCGGGAACTTACTTGTACGTTCTGCCAATTTATTGGCTGGTTCTTTTTCCTTGGGACCGTTCCTCCAGCCTTTTTGAATGCATCTAAACCCCTACATGTTAATATAACACAGTAAATTACATAAGTAAATAGTAATGTAATAACAGATGTTAACAGATACAAAAATGAAATATTTCTCACCAGAATAATGGCATTCTCATTACGTGTCCAATTTTAGTGTTTAATGTACTTCCCGCGGGATCTAGATAATAAACAGTGAACGTCCCGGGGACAATAACTAGTAACTCCCAATGTTTACCACTAGAGGTAAAAAGTTAACAATTAATAACTCAAAATGCACAATAAAAATGGAATTTTCTTAAGTCCAAATTATAAATAAAGTAAACTTACTTGACATTGAATGGAGCTATTATTATCGTCTTCTTTTGCTGACCAAAAATTGTAAAAACATCTATACAATATTGTTGAACATTATCAGGGTCTTTAGCTACCATACTAATCAATGATGGAATCAAAAATCCCACATGATCAAATGCAAATTGTTTGCAATGATCTTCGACTAAGTAGCTGCAAAACATGTATTACGTATGCATTAATATATAAGAAACTAGATCACCGGATCTTACACAAGGTATATGGATGTATAAACAAGATCTCACCTTATCCATGTCTCTATCATTGATGAATTCAGCCAATCATACATAAACAACTCAATAATATCTTGTATAAATAAAGAGCTATCGTATGATTGACCTGCATAATCTGCATCTAAAGAAATAATTATCGGGAAATGTATATTATGTGCCCGTAGCCAACATGCCATTCCCCTACAAGCAGGACCTAACGGGTATGTTAGGTCAGTTGGAACCCAAGTTGGTACTGCGGGAAGTGGAGGTGGAGGCCTAGGTGCTCCTGGTGTCTTCTTTTTAACCTGTTTATATAATTTCAGATCAGTTGACATCATATATACACATTAACAGTCTAAATCAATGTAAATTTATCTTACAATTTCAGTAGTGTAGACGACATCTGCTTTGGGCCACAATATGACCCCGCCTTCTGCCTCAGCAAGTGTATCAATATCCGGGTGGGGATATGGCAATGTAGCTTCCCTCCAATCGGGTAACACACGTAATGGGCCCACACGAATGTAGCCCTGTGGCATTGGAGTCCCGTGAAACCTTTCCCCAGGAAGGGACGGGTAAGCCTACGCCTCTAAAATAACATAGTCTTGTATTCTTAAGCGGCATGGCTTCAATGCCTACAAATTTACGTAAAGAATATTATACATATATACATATCATCTTGAAAATATATCATCTTGAAAAGACTAGCTACAATGTCATAAACAATACTTACAACAGACGTGTTAGGCGATGGGTCTCCAGGATTACTCGCAGTCTGTGCATCAGGAGAAGAGTGGGTCGCCATAGGATGATTGGAAGCCTGAGATGCCTGCCACCGCAGCAATTCTTCCTTGACCTTCTCAGCAACTACATCGTTGACCTTCTTAGCAACTATATCCTCGACTCTCTTATTCTCCTATACATGGACAAAAGAAACATTAGCTTCTTATTATTGAATTTCCTTTTGCAGTAACATTCTAAAAAAAGAATAGGTTACCTCTTCTTGAGAAAGTCCCGCTCTGGGTTTGCGCTGGGATGGCCCAAAGAATGCTTTGATGCCCACACCAGCGCCTGCACCCCTAACACGTCCAAGATGCTCTGGGTTACCCAGAGCAACTGTCAATTCATCCCTTATGCCCTGAGGGATGAACGCGCCTTGTTTCCTCTTCTCGTGCAGCTCCCACTAATCACCATCAACAGAAATTGGTAAGTTAACACTACAAATAATCAATATTCAAACGATTGCTCTAAGAGTTGTATTTTACCATTTTCGCAGCCGCCTCAGAAGTTACGGGCTTCTTTATTTCACCCTTCTTATTTTGCCTCCCAGCTATCCAGATATCATGGCGAGGCATGGGTGTGGAAGACTCCTGAGTAGGAGCAGACTCCTGAGTAGCCGAAGACTCCGCATGTAGTCTTTGGTGAACGCTTGCATAGCCTTTTGGACCCATAGTGTGGTCATGCACATTCAGTGCACGCCTTGCTTTTTGTGCGTCACTGAGGGCCTAGTTAGTATGCACATTAATGATTTGGTTAGTATCACTAAATGTTAATCTTGAATAGGTGAATACAATGTATATTAATTAAATTGGGAGTGACACCTAATACCTTGAATTCTTCAGATTTTCTTGAAGCAACAAAATTGTCCCAATCTTCTTTGTCCAAGAAGTTCCATTGTTCAAGGGATGACTTCTTTTTCTTATCACCCTTTTTTATGTATTCTATGTTCAGATTTGTCCTATAATTCCTAAGCATCTTTCAAGCGCGTTGCATCACACTTTTACGATGCAACTTCTCATCCAATGCAAACAGATTCTGTAAAATAGAAATGTTATTAACTAGTATCCAAAATAGAATTGCAAATAATAGAATTTGTAATCTACAAAATAGAATTGCAAATAATAATAACTCACGCATAAATCCTTCCATATCAAGTCTTTTTTCCCCTGAGGAACTTTATGCCAATTATCATACTTAACACCACAATGGCTCCGAGTGGTACACCCAAGATAGTTTACAAAATTATTGCGGTTCACTCCAATTGCATTTCCTCCATTATCAAACTCCACAACCAATTTGGATCCACTGCCACTAAGCGCTATTAACTTCTTCAACAGAGTGGTGCCCCTTTTCTTGTTAAGTGTTTGGTGTTGCGCATCAAGTTGCTCCAGTGCTTCAGTGGGTACATGTGCATCATCAACCTAAAATTTGACAAAAATAAACACACTGAATTAGCCCAATATAGAAATATAAGATATATGACATAACTAGAAGGATAATGAATTTTATAGAAATAAAGGATATGTTTTTAGAACTTACATTGGTATCCTCGCCATGCTCGTCATGGACAACATGCTCATCATGGACTTCATGCTCATCATGGACATCATGCTCATCATGGTCAGCCATCTGAAAATGTCATTAAAAAGGCAAACATTTATCATTTGTATTAACTAGAAAAAGGCAAAAATTTAGCATTTGTATTAACTAGACAAAGGAAAACATTTAGCATTTGTATAAACATACATGTCTCTAACATTGTGATCTTTTATCAATTAACAATCCTTCATTGTGATCTCCGCGCACATATAAGTCATCATTAGCTTCAATATTTTGTGGAGTTGGCAACCCAACTGAGAATGGACTGGAGTCATCATACTTATCATAGTACTCTTCTTCATCTATAGGATCTTCAATGAACTGTCTTTTACCATGAAGAACAACCGACCATTTATCATTTGCAGGATCATCGATATAGAATATTTGTTTCACCTGTGATGCCAATATTAATGGTTCACCCTTCTCGCCAATCTTTTCAAAGTTCACCAAAGTGAAACCCAATTCATCCACTATAACTCCTTTGGTGTTATCAACCCAATTACATTTAAAGAGCGGAATTTTGAAATCTATGTAGTCAAACTCCCAAATGTCTTCAATGACACCGTAATATGACATTTTAGCTTCACGTGGACTCTTATCCTTTGCACTTGCAAAGTACATAGTCGACGCTTGAAGAGTGACCCCACTATTTTGGACGACACTCTTATCATCTTGGCGCTTTGTGTAATATGTGAATCCATTAATGTCAAACCCTTCATAAGACATAACATTCGGTTTTGGTTTAAAGGCGAGGCATTTGATAGTTTCTGTAATATCATTTGGTATTTGAGATAGTTGATGTAAGACTTTATCTTCAAACCACTTAGTAAAAGTCTTATTATGCTCTCTAGCAAGCCACATTGAACTTGCTCGAGGATGTTGTCTCTTTATGAAATTGGTATGTTCCTTGATATAAACACTCACTTCGTCCATATTGTGTAAAATATACAAGTGAGCTTGTTCCAACTTCTCACGGCTGATTACTTTCACCCGTGATCCCAAAATTCCTTTGCCCTCCTCAATATTCTTGTCATTATCAGGAGTGTCATTACCACTGAGAAAGTCATTGCAAAAATCCATAACCTCTCTCGCCACATAACCTTCAATAATACTCCCTTCAGGCCGATAACGGTTTCGAACATCACCTTTAAAAACGCTCATGTATCGTTCAAAGGGATACATCCAATGCAAGAAAATTGGTCCCAACATTTTCACTTCCCTAGTCAAGTGGACAACAAGATGTACCATGATATCAAAGAATGAAGGAGGGAAATACATCTCAAGCTGACATAGGGTAACAACCACTTCTCTTTGCAGATTATCGAGAGTATCAGGGTCAATAACTTTGTTGCATAGACTGTTGAAAAAGAAACAAAGTCTGGTAATTGCAAACCTTACATGCTTCGGCAATATAGATCGAATTGCCACAGGCAATATTTGTTGCATTAGAGTGTGACAATCATGAGATTTAAGACCTATCAACTTCAGATCTTTCATTGATACCAATCTACGGATGTTGGATGAGTAACCATGTGGCACCTTAACATTTACCAAGCATTCACAAAAAGTTTTTTTCTCCTTTCTAGACAACGTGTAACAAGCAGGATGTAAGTATGTTCTTTTATTATCCATTTCACGTAATTATGTTAATTCTGACCTTATTCCCATTTCACATAGGTCCAGTCTAGATTTTATCCCATCTTTAGTCTTACCTGGTATATTTAACAGAGTACCAATGATGCTATCACAGACATTTTTCTCAACGTGCATTACATCGATACAATGCCTGACTGTCAAAGAACTCCAATAAGGAAGATCCCAAAATATTGACTTCTTCTTGAATGAAGAATTGTCACTCCGTGTGGCCATACTACATTGTGATTTCTTACCAAATTCATTGACAATGTCTTTTACTCTTGCATAAACAACATCCCCTGGTATAGGTTTAGGTGCACTCCGTTCATCATTCCATCCATTGAATGCTTTGCGCTTCCTACGATACGGATGGAATTTTGAAAGAAACCTTCGATGACCAAGATATACAGTCTTGCCGCCATATTTTAGTCTTATTGAATCAGTGTTTTCTTCACATATAGGACACGCTTTAGCTCCTTTGACACTATATCCAGACAAATTCCCATATGCTGGAAAGTCATTAACAGTGCAAAACAACATAGCGTGCAAACGAAATGTCTCTCTTGCTGAAGCATCATAGATCATCACACCTTCAGCCCAAAGTTTCTTTAAGTCATCAATCAAAGGTTCAAGATAAACATCGATATCATTTCCGGGTTATTTAGGGCCCGATATCAACAACGACAACATAACGTACTTATTTTTCATACACATCCAGGGAGGAAGATTGTATATAACAAGCATGACTGGCCAAGTGCTATGTCGGCTGCTCAATGTCCCGTATGGATTCATCCCATCTGTACAAAGCCCAAGTCTTAGATTCCTATCTTCTTCACCAAATTTGGGGTACAATAGATCAATCTTCTTCCACTGTGGGGAATCAGACGCATGTCGTAGGATCCCATCATTATTTTTCTTAACATCTGCATGCCACCTCAAATTCTTCGCATCTTTCGGATTTACAAACAAGCGTTGAAACCGTGATATTATAGGTAGATACCACAACACCTTGGCAGGAGAACCAGTTTTGGACTCCCCCGAAGTCGTCAATTTATACCTTGACGCACCACATTTTGGACAATCTTTCAAATCTACATAGTCCTTTTGAAATAATACACAATCATTCGGGCATGCGTGTATCTTCTTGGCCTCCATTCCCATTGGGCACAACATTTTCTTTACATGGTATGTCGAGATTGGCAGCTCGTTTCCTTCAAGAAGCATTTCTTTCAACAAAGTCAACAATGAAGTGAAGCTTTTGTCGCTCCATCTATTGTTAGCTTTCAACTTATACAATCTCAACACAGCGCTAAGCTTCCTAAACTTAGCACAGCCTGTGTATAACGGTATCTCAGCATCATGCACAATGTTTCTAAAGATAGGAGGTGGATCGATATTCTCTACCCTACAACTATCCAGCATCGCATCAACGATGTCTGCTGGAACTGGTTCGTTCACATTTACGTCATCAGAGGCAATTTCTTCTTCCACCCAAGCACTGCTATCGACATCTACTGGTTTTGATTTTGAAATCTCTCCATGCCAGTGTCATTCTGTATAGCCTTGTACAATCCCATTACACATGACATGACTTTTAATTTCCTCACCAGTGTTGACTTTCAAGTTGTTACCGCAATGCCTACATGGACAGTAGAACCTATCTGTAGGTTTTTTCCTATGTTCCTCGGCAAATCTAATAAACTGATCAAGACCAGATATAAACTCTGGGGTGCAACGATTACGAATGGACATCCATGATCTATCCATTCTATGATCAGAGAAAACAAGTATATATTAGGAAACAAGTATATATTAGGAAAAGATTAGAGTATAAACTTACAACCTAAGTGTATAATGTGATGTCATTCTTATATATAATAAATGTGTACCACCTATCCCAGCCTTAAACACCTAATCTCACTAGTAAGTGTATAATGTGTATTGGGTTTTCAAGAAAATTTCGGCAGCATTTCCCCGCTGTTCTCTAAGTACATATGTACTTAGAGAACAAACGGGGAAATGCTACTGAAATTTTCTCAAAAACCCAATACACATTATACACTTACAACCTAAGTGAGATTAGGTGTTCAAGAACAGTCCCAAACCGGGGACTATCCAAGATTTACTCCTAATGAGTCAATCTTGGACGGGTTTCTAGGCCAACAAACACATGTGATGTCATTCTTATATATAATAAATGTGTACCACCTCTCTCATCCTTGAACACCTAATCTCACTAGTAAGTGTATAATGTGTATTGGGTTTTCAAGAAAATTTCGGCAGCATTTCCCCGCTGTTCTCTATGTACATATGTACTTAGAGAACAAATGGGGAAATTCTACCGAAATTTTCTCGAAAACCCAATACACATTATACACTTACATCCTAAGTGAGATTAGGTGTTCAAGAACAGTCCCAAACCGGGGACTATCCAAGATTTACTCCTAATGAGTCAATCTTGGACAGGTTTCTAGGCCAACAAACACATTTGATGTCATTCTTATATATAATAAATGTGTACCATCTATCCCATCCTTGAACACCTAATCTTACTAGTAAGTGTATAATGTGTATTAGGTTTTCAAGAAAATTTCGGCAGCATTTCCCCGTTGTTCTCTAAGTACATATGTACTTAGAGAACAAACGGGGAAATGCTGCCGAAATTTTCTCGAAAACCCAATACACATTATACACTTACATCCTAAGTGAGATTAGGTGTTCAAGAACAGTCCCAAACCGGGGACTATCCAAGATTTACTCCTAATGAGTCAATCTTGGACGGGTTTCTAGGCCAACAAACACAATAATAGATATGTACATGTTAGGGTTTCATCACGATTAATGTTAGGGTTTCATCACAATTGATGTTAGGGTTTAATCAAATCAAATTAGGATGCTACAATTGACAAGTTTAAATCTTATTTCAACATGCATCAAAATTTACTGAATTAGGCCAAACATTACGATTAGAAGCACAAATATATGACAAATATATGCAAGCAACAAACCATTATATGGAACGAATCCTACATTATACACATACTTTTCCTGAGTAAGATAATGTGCACTTCATGGAATTATTAATATCTGAATATATATAAGTTGTTTCTACCTACTTTGATGGGATTTTATAACATTTGAGTCTTCCATTTAAGGCATTAGATGCATATATTGCAGTCCATTGTGTTGAGATAAGAATCCCATGTGATACACACGATTGAGAATCTTTAACCAACTCTGGGGTCGAACATGTGGATTATATGGGACATACACATCAAGGTGGTCATAAGGGAGGATATTTCCTTATTTATGAGTAAGCGATATAAGATTAAGATCCATATAAAAATTAGGGCAGAAGGAAGAAATAAATCTTCTTTAGGATACAATAGACCCTTATGGGTGTATTTAGGGTCATAGGTACCATCATAGAACAAAAGGGGTACACTCTAGGATTTAAGATCACACTACATCATGTATTTTATACAAAATTACATGTATGTGTATATAAAAAATATATTTATAAGGAACTTCTATACATATCTAATCAACAAATCAGTAATTAACTAAGTATTCATCAATACTTACTATTAATCAGTATCTCTAATCATTAAAATTGGCAAGCAAATCAGTAATTGTAAATAACAAACTACGAATTGTTGAATTAAAGTAATCACTAAAGTAATACTAACCAGTAGTACCAATCATTAATCACTGAAAGCAGCAAGGAAATCAGTAAAACTAATCATGCATTACTAGTATAATAGAGCAATAGGATATTTACTTCGATGCATTACAGCAGTAACCAATTATTTCAGCTTACATACCTTTCGTTAGCGGCGGCGGACAAGTAGGCGAGCTCCCAGCAGTGGTGGCGGTGACCGGCGAGCTCCAGGAGGCAGGGCAGGCAGGTGCAGCGGTGGTCGGCGAACTCCAGGCGGCAGCGGCGTCAGTGGGCGGCGGCGAGCAAGGACGAAGGAGCGGGCGGCGCCGGGTGTGAGCAGGGAGGAAGGAGCGGGCGACGCCGGGCGTGAGCAGGGAGGAAGGAGCTAGGGCGGCGGGCGACGATGGACGAAGCAGGAAGAAGCTAGGACGGCGACACACAGCAGCAACACCGGCAGCGTCGGCGAGGCGAGGAGCACATGCAGCGTCGGCGACGGTGAGAACCAGCAGGCGATCGAGCAGCAGCGGCGCGGCGGGCGATGAAGACAATGAAACAGGTGTGGGCGAAGAGTCGGGCGATCGCGGGATATTAAGTTTCCAAATAGCGTCGGTTGTTTCCAACAACCGACGCCTAAAGATCTTTCGCGTCGGTTGTTTGAAACAACTGACGTCCAATTGGACGATATTTTCACGAAATTATTTGGCGGGAACCACTTTCAGCGTCGGTTATAAAAGGATAACCGACGCTGAAAGTGACACTTTTCGTGCAAATTTCCATCGCACATAGGCGTCGGTTTCTATCTACATAACCGACGCTGAAAGTGACACTATTTTTTTTGCTCGAAAATTGGATTTCGCGGGCGACTTTAAGCGTCGGTTTGTTATTAACAACCGACGCTGTATTCAAAGAGGTACCCGTGTCTGGCTGGTCTTCGAATATAGACGTCGGTTTGCCTAAATAACCGACGTCTAATATTGTTAGTGTCGGTTTTCCTAAAGAACCGACGCCCAGCAAAGCGACATTGAATGTTGTTTCTGTAGTAGTGTCTATAGTCAAAATTGGGTCCTTAATAGTTTGAAAAGTTCATATAATCCATTTTGAAGTCGGTTCATATTATTAAATTTTATAAAAACTAAGGCAAAATAATGATTAAGAACTTTACTAGTTTCTTGCAATGTACATCCTACTACCACACCCAATTTATATACATTTTTGGGATTAAGAGAGAAAGATTTCTCCCCTCTCTCCCATGCCCATGGTGAGGGCCAAATTCCCAAGAGGGTGATAAATCAAGGCGACAACTGGGATTCGACCCTGGGTCCCTTTGTTAGGGGATATCGTGCTTGACCAGTTGAGCCACTCCAATTTATATATATATATATATATATATATTTTTAAGTAATAATGTAATTATTTGAGTAAATCAATATGGAGAGCTGCATATGTTTGTGATATTATAATTTGTGATGGTCATAATTACTATTGAATTTTAGCAATCCAAAATATAAAATAATTTGCACCTTTATATGAACCTAGATTGTCCAAATTCATTAATCTTATAGTTACCTAATTTTTAGATCAAATTTCAACTCCATATTTTCATACTGACCTTGATTGATAAAAAAATATAATCATAACTTAATTTGTTACAAGTTAGATGGTTTGGATTCATTTGTAACTTTGCATCTCTACAACCACTCATCATGTGTACACATGTGCAAAAATATTTTCCTATCACAGAGTTCTATTTTCTATACAATGAAATTGAGTCACACTCATATCATTAAATTCAAAGAGTGCTCTTTTGATCCATAACCAACCTAATTCTTCTTTGAATAATAAATTCTTAGCCCAAAACCACGATGTTTTATCAAAACTGAACTACTATCTTTTGATGATACGGAATCCCTCCTAGATAGACTCAATAATAGACTCACCCTAGCAGATTATATTTTGAAGATAGACGTGTGATCGTCACTCACTCCCACGCTATACCTGATAATGTGTATCATAACACGTACTTGCTACTTTTTTTCTTTAAGTTAGCTCTCAGAAGAATTTGAAACCGGGTGACCTAGCAGAAAGGTGTCATTGTCAACTAGTTGCTCCAATGCTGAGTGATTAGGACTACCAACTGTATCTATACATAGTTAATTATTAATATATAAGAATGACATGGTCGGAGCCATAGAGGAGGGTAAACATAAGTAGCAGGTGAAGAAAAAGTATTGATCAATGGACCAACTTGAACCACCGAGGAAATGAAAAAAAATGATAAATGGAAGGAATGACTTTAGTGACGGGAGGTAAGTTGAGGAAGGGGTTCACTGGGATTATTCAAAGGTGAGGCCGTCTTCTGAAAATTCGGAAAGGGTTTATTACTAAACAACTGTAAACCAAATGCGTGAATTCACACTTGGTTATAGTCCTGAATGTCGACGTCTTCTTGCATTGCATGTCTGGCCCCATCATAAATATAAAATTGTTGGATATATGTATCGACCCGATAGAGTATTTTTTTATATTATTCCAACTAAAGACACCAGACCCTCACACTTTCTAAATGTGCCAAAACAAACCATAAGCAATCTTCATTGTTCTGTTCATGTGTTCATGCTACTACACGGGGACGGGGAAGCATCGTCGAGCTTTCGTTACACGGGAAACCATTCCTATACCACAGGCAGCCCACTGTTGTCGATTAGCCACACTTGCCACTGACCTCATGGTCCTAAATCAACCGCTCGTTATTGTCGACGGACCGGGTCAGCAGAGTCTCGGTCACCCTCCAAACCACTTGGGAACAGCCGTCCCAATAACCACTCACGCCTACCTTGTTATTACTTACAATGAGCATGTCTGCTTAATGAACATGTCAGTGAACTCTATATTATGTTTCGTCGGACTGTTTGTGTGCTTTAGCACTATTTCTGAGAACTCGATCAGTCCATTCTGAATTTTGGCAGCGTGTTGTCAGCTTTGAGCCATGTTATAGGCTATCAACCAAAGAATGGGAGTATATATAGCTTTAACAACCAAATACTATAACTTGGAGGGAGTCAGGTGACAATTAATAGAATTGATCTCTTTTAACAGGTTGTATAAATTATGGTGAACACTACTTTATATATTAATCATCAACACACACATGCATAGGAAGGGGAACAAAGGTAATATTGATAAGGACACTCTACACGTTGGAGAGAGTCGGTTAACAATTAGTCGAGTTGTTTTCTTTTAACAGGTTGTGTGTAAATTATTGTGATTACTAATTATGAACTGACAACGAAACTAGTATTGGAGTCGACTTTAGTTCATTAGCTTTTTCATCTCTTTGCTTTTGATTGATATATTTCTCATTGTTTATTTACTTTCTTACCTTTTGATCATTTTGAATTTTTTAGCAGTTAACATGCACATGTCAAAGAAGGAGGTAAAGGTAATTCTAAAAAGTTCACGTTATAAGTTGGAGGGAGTGAGTTGATTGTTATTCATGTTTTATTTTCTTTTAAAATGTTGTATGCAAATTATTTTAGGTACAAATTATAAATCTAACAAAGAAATTAAATTTTGTGTTTAAATGTTGTCAAAATGGATAAATAGTCAGTTTGTCGACCTACTTCATTACTTTATTTTTTATCATACAACATTTGATCTTACTCATATGCTTTTACTCTTGCTTTTTGTATTAAATCAACATGCACATGGAAAAAAGGAGAGCATTGGTAATTTTATTAATGTCACTATAACTCCCTCTTTAAGTGCACACATGCAGATAGCTGAAGCAACACCGAGTTATTAATAACATGTGCATTCAGCGGGCATTACATAAAATAACATTCATAACAACAATATAATCCATCACACAAGTTGAAGTATTAAAACATTCTCATGATTGTTCTTACAACAATAACATAAATGTTATTACATAAAAAACTCATTTGACATCTTAAGTCTCTACTCTAAAATTCTAAACACTAAAACATATCTATAAACATAAGGATCATTTTATAGTTGGTGTCCCACCAGATCTTATCCTTCTCTATCTTTGTTCTCCAAATCTCTAGATACTATTGTTGCTCCTTCTCCTCAACTGCGGACATCTCGTCCCCAGTCATACACAAAGAAAAACCTAGGTTAGAGTAGGTGCCTTTAAATTCTAATAATCAGAATGAAATACATGAATTATAAATCTAGAAATATACACTAAAGTAAATATCTTCTATTTACATCTTTTATCTTTCTATGACAACTATTATACAATAAGTCCTCTTTTGTGGCACTATGTGCCTTGTATGGTGTAATGCGCCTTCTATGACATGAAAGCCTTCTGGTGATACTGAGGTGTCTTCTATTCTATGGCACCAAATGTCTTCTGTGGTACAATGCACCTTCTGTGGTATAAAAGCATTCTGTTCTATGTATCGTATACTTCTGTTCTGTTAGGACTTATTATATAATATAATTTATGTTATGGTATCATTTTTTATTCTTTTATTCTTGTTCTATTCCTGATTCTGATTCTATTCTAATTCTGCTTCTATTCTGATTCTATATCTCAACTATCTAAGATAAATTCTGAAGTATGTAATATGTTCTGGCATTCTAGGTTTTAAATTCTATTCTGACTTCTATGAGAAATCTAAATTCTGATATAGCAATCAAGAACTAAAAGTTGGAGATAACTTATAATATTTCCATGCTAAATTTATCATCCTATTCTAAATTCTAAAACTCAATTAGTAAAGATTGTGATAATTTTTAATTCTAGATTTTGTACCTAATATTATGAAATAGATTATAAATTCTAAATGATATCAAGGAATTAGCATACTGAAATAAATCCTAATCACATATATTCTAAGTTCTTTTTTTATCATTCATATATTCTAAGTTATAATGATTCCATTGTTGAATTCTAACATTTATCCATGAACAATAACTTGAAACTATAATGTATAAGATATAGACACTGTCTATCTGAGGCAACAATTATATTTTACTGGAAAGTTATACTCTACATATGAACATTAGACCACATGTCTAATAAATTAACTTAAAGATGATCATTAGACTATTTGTCTAACAATATACAATATTAATTCAAGGACATGGCCCACTTACTTGAGGTAAGCCAAGTCTTATCTAAAAACACTCCTTTGAGTCTATAGTTTATCTCTCTCCTAAAAAACCAAGAGTCATCATTAGTTCACATGTCTCATCTTCAAGCCAAGACTTTTAGGCTCGTTAATGTTCTTATTTAGGGTTTTGTGCTACATGTTCTAGATTCTTGGGTAAAACTTTGGATTATACTCATGATATGAAGTTCTAGTGACTACTAGGGTGCATTATGTTACCCTTTATATATGTTAGTGTTAGGGTTTAAATAACATTCATTTCTTTCTAACTTAATTCATTGACCCTATCCTTTCAAATTTGGTTTAGGGTTTTCTTATACTTACCCTTGTGTTGTACCCATAGAGATATTAGTATTCAAGTTTGACTTCTCAAAAGAAATGGAAGGGCTCTAATTTAAATCTCATTGATTCACATATATGACACATTATCTCTATGTTCTTGTTACATAAATGTTATGTATTTAGGATTATTGATAAGATAGCATTGTAATATCTTAACATCACTATTAGTAATTACTTATCTCTAAATGTTGGTGATTGGGATTTCTATTTTAGCTATTAGTTATGATCATTAGATTCCAAAACCTAAAATATGACCAATTAGTATTAGTTCACAATGATGGTCATAAAGTGTAACTAGTATGCATTTTCTTGAATATATGATTGCATGAAAACCATTAGGGTGATGTTAGGGTTCCACTAAGATCAGTATTTGTTTTGAGTCTATGATTTAATTTTGGAAATTTTCTAACAATTGGATTACTTTATAGGCTTTTCTAAATATTTGAGCATTCTCAACCAATCAAATTAGAGAAAGGAAATTAACCAATTGATAAACCAAGGCAGAGAAAGAGGGGGAGGTGATACCCTCACTATCAACAAAGCAACTGGAAAAAGAGAAACAAAAAACTGAGTTGCCATTATGTCAAAGAAGGACTTAGAACATATGAACACAAACTCGCTACTCTTCTTTAGTTCCTACTCAATCAGATCAAAGTCGGTCCCACTACATGTGCACAAACAACAAGGAAGGGTGAAGAGCCTTGGCTCCATTGAGCAATGTTAGTATAGAAGACCACTTGCCAGGGTTAGTGGGTGGTCACATAGCAGACTCCCATGCTCTTGGGAAGTCAGCAGGAATAGAGGATGAAGGTCTCAATAAGACAAGGAGGAGGAGATTTGTGCACACACAACTCACCAGAAAGCATTAATGCAATCACCACAGAGTTAAGGAATAGGTCATGTATCTTCACAGAGAAGCAAGGAAATAGAATGACAAAGGCCAAGAAAAATAAGATAGGAACCGATGAGTTGGGTTCAGGTGAGGTACCTCTCGTGACAACTTAGGCAAGTTTGAGGAGGCTACAGAAAACTTTGAGAGATCTCTTGTTGCTCCCTGCAAGTATGCACATGCCTAGAGTTACTCGGCAGAAATCTTCACACTGTGACCTTCGCGGGATCTCATGGGTAGGCCACCTCAAAAGCTTGCATCCCTAAAGGAAGATGTTGATCGACTTCAGGGATCTGGGTGATGGTGTAGGAGCGGGTAATTGAAGGGAGGCTACATGATGAAGAAGGATGACACCGACATAAGATGATGATCACATTATTGGGTATTTCTCTCTTCCTAGATTCTAGGGTTTGATTAGGGGTTATATATATGTGGATTCTTCTCCTGATTCCAACACTGGAAACCATTCCTCTCTTGATTCCAACTTGATTCCTCTCCTGATCACACAATGAGGAATCTGCTAGAGTCCCATCCCAAGCAGACTGGGGTTGAAGAAAGTTGGGGATGGTTGTGATGAAATTTCTACAATGTACGTCGCAATTTGACAACCCACAAAAGGCCTAGAAGAACAAATTTTCTATAAAAGGCCTTTATCTCATTAAAATCACCATTATCTTCTAAAAATCATTTAACTCATCGAAGCAATCCCAAACAAATCCAATTTTTTACCACATTTCTTATTCCATGTGTAGAATGATATAGAAGGGTTAGTTTTCTATTTACATGACTAGACTAACTAACATGATTAATAAAAGAAAAATCTCAAATGTTTAATAAGTAATTATCTCAATATAGTTAAACCTAGGAGATTTGTGGTCATCCTTTTCACACGTTATCTCTTAATAGGAAAATTCTTAGTGCATTGTAATAATCAAATTAGGGATGATGACATGTTTATATAATGATGACCGTGCATAACATGTATTTTTGAAATGATATCAAAGTGCTCAAAAAATTAGGATGTTACAGTCACATGATAAGTTAGAGGAAGCCAATTGGATGATAATCAAGCTATAATCTTTTAGTAGGTTGTATGTAAATTAATGTGGTTACTAACTATGAATCTAGAGAAAAAAATTAGTTTATATTTTGAATTTTGTAGATTGATAATGAATTTATCAATATGCTTAGTCTATATTCTTTAGCATTATATATTTTTTTCTTATCTGCTATTTTTTCTGCTTTTTGTATTGGTCTTTTTAGTAGTCAATAAGCACATGCATGGAAGGAGAGTAGAGGATTCTTTAATAATGAAACAATATATGTTGGGAGGAGTCAAGTAGTTATTCAGTAGTTGTTAATCATAATATCCTCTTTTAGGAGCCTATATATAAATATTGTGAGTACTAATATGATTATGAATGGAAAAACAATTTTTGGTGTAATTTTATTGATCTAGATCGATTACAAGTTTGAAAATTTTGAATGTTGATACCAAAATTAAAATTAAATCTATTCTAAATTATTTGGTAATATAATATTTTCATAATGTGTTTCAATATTTTGATTCTACTATTGTGTAACTAAAGGTAACAATAAAATATATTTGAATAAAGATATATTATAAATGAGAGAAAATGAATAATTTTATATTTTGTAGTCATGTATTAGGTGAATGTAATTCCAAGGCACATGGTAAGCATGTGTCTTCTATTATTCATAATAATGTCATATGCATTACCATCAATGGTATTTCATAGATGGCCACTTATACAATCTAAAGTGGTACATCAAGTCAATAATGACCACTTTCCAATCACCCTTAACACTCTTATTGACTTTTAGGGTCCTAATCCTTTCCATTCTGAATAACATTTTTCTTAAACCCATCTTGTTCAAGAGTGTTGGATTACTATTCTTAATACTTTTGAGCATGGTTTAATTTGAATTCGAAAATTAAAAAATATTAGGGTGATAATAAGATTGTGTAATAAGTATACTTCGGAAACAATCATAGAAAATCAATTATCTTCAATTGAAATTTATTTTCTCTAGACACCAACCCCATTTCTAATCCTGCCATTGTTGCCTCTGGTAAAGTTATGCTTACTGATTTGGTCTCATCACAAAACATTATTGGGAAATTGACATTTAAACTCACCAAATCAATTAATGTGAAATGAATGCCAGATGTATTCACCAAACATGAGAAAAAAATTAGAGTGATCATATGCATAGTCTTATGATTGACAATGTTCTCAGTAGAAATAAGCACCTCATCACCTCTCACATTATCAACTTTGTAATGAATCTCATAAACTATACCCATGATTTCTCTCTTCTTTCTTAGTTTTATAGGACCTTCTTTGCCTGACAAAGGGGTTTACCCACAACACCTTACTACTTAGTTTTCGGAAGAAGAATGTTTTTAGCTCTCAGTTAGATGAATTTAGATAAATTACTAGGTATGAATGCCATTGATTTGTATTTCTATCTAGCTTCACTAGTGTAGATACCACCTACAATGTCGATTAATATAACATCAGTTTTTATACCAATACCTAAGTGGGTGACACTATACCTGATGACCTTTTACATTAGTTTTTTTGGAACGGTCACACCAATGCCATAGGGTGAGCGTTGGTTGCTATGAAAATAGTAATCAAAGACTCAACTGAAGACACAAAGAGATAAAGTGTCGTGGAATTACTCTGTGTTGTTGGTTCCTAACAAGAAATAAATGCTACCATCCAACTGTTTCATTGGTTTTAGTATGAAAAACTGACACCCCAGAGCAGCACAACCGTATTATAAGCACAACCATTCCAGACATTAGGACCATGTTGTGGACTGGGTAGCACTATCATAGGTTTTGGTAACAACAATAGATGCCATATGATAACAATATCGGGTTTTTTTATAGCAACCGACGCCGCATGTTACCTGTTGCTTTAGTTCGATCACCAAAACCGATGTTGTACTTTCGTATCAGGTAAAAAATTAATTGATAAGGGTAGATGTTTTGTCAATTTCAGTTAAAAAACTAAAACAATAGATATACATCGTCAATTTTTTATAATAACAGATGCCACATTTTTTCTTCTTCTAAACAGCAAGTCTATAGACCTTATGTCTGGCTATTCAACAGGATGCAGACTATGCAGTTTATTAGAACTAAAGGTTTTAGCCTATGTTCAACATAACAACATGCCAACACACCTACAAAGCCTGTAATGACTAATACATACACATAATTCATCACCCACACATATTTTCATTCTTCAAATCCATTCTCTTCAACACTTAATTCCATTTTTATGCACATATACAATTCAAAAAACACACATACAAGATGCATTCTTCAATTGCATTCTCATGACATGTACAAATACAATTTCTATTGAATTCATTCATCTTCACATTCATTCAAACACATGCATAAATAAGCATATCATTCACATATGCACCAACAATTCACTGGCATTAAGTTTAAAGTTGCAGAAACTCGTAACCACCACATGAATATAGAAATAAATGACATCAAGGTTTAGAAAACTCATATTTTATCCCAATCATGTTCAAAGTTGACTTCCTTAACAAAGGTGTGTTCCCCTCTTCTTGTATCTCAACTATCTCTTCTTTTGTATATGTCTTAGTTGTGTCAAACAACTTCTAAGAGAATAACTAATTCAATAGTTCGATTTGATATTTTCATATTATCAAATGAGGCTATTTATTTATGATGATCAAGACTACATAGATTACCTTTTGTGTAGAATCGATTTCTAGAATCACATGTCTGACAATTAGGTCCATGTACCACATCATGTAGTCTCTTCATACCCAACCATTGTCTTGTATAGGGCATTATTAATTTATAGCTATGTGAAATGTTAATAAATAAAGTTAAGCGTAGTTGCAATATATATGCACTGGAGTAAGAAAACTACCTCAACATCCTTCGAACTTAATGATTATTTTTCTTATCTACCTTTCCTCTGACCTTTTTGAATTCTTTTATAGACTTATAAACTAAAGTTACACATTTAGTCAGATTAGTAAATAGTCATATAATTAATGATGCAAACATTAATATATGTTGATAGATATAAAAATTTACTCATGAAAATGATGCCTTTCCATTGTGTGTCCCCCTGTCTACTTTCTCACCCAAAGGATTTAGATAATATGAATTTAGCATCTTAGGGATAATTACCAACAACATGCAATGATTATTAATGAGTGAAAAAAAGAGAAAAAAACTCAAGACCCATAGTGAAATATAATTTTTAGTCAAAATTATTAGCAAAGTGCTAAAAACTTACCCAACATTGAAAGGAGTTGTAATAACACCCTTTCTTGCATTATAAAAATATTTAAATGCACTACATAAGTAATTACTAACAAATTTTGGGTCTTTAGCTACATGGATAACCAATGATGAAACTAGAAGTGCCACATTTATTAGTACAAAATCTCCATACACCCTAAATAAGTGGCTGCAAAACGTATATGTATAAATTACTATATAAGAAAATAGATCAACATATCTATACACATATGTAGAATTAATTATTTAGGCATAAGATCTCATCATATCCAAAATTCTATCACTATTGTATTTAACTAATCATAAGTAAACAACTCCACACATCTTGCATGAATACACTAGCATCGTGAGCTTGACATGTAGCGTCCTCTTTAATATGGACCGTCATAGTCAAATCTTCTTCTAAGTAACTTAGCCATAGTGTCAACCCCCTCCACCTAGTACCTATTGAATCGAATAGGTCCGCTGCAAACCAAGTAGGTAATTGAGTATCTGGAGGAGGAACTAGAGCATGAACTATAGGAGGTTGGGTTCTATGGCCTAATATATACATACATACATATATATACATATATATATATATATATATTCTCATATCAATTTCTAATTATATACACAATTCGAAAAGAATCACAATTACAAACGTAAAAAAATTATGATACATCATTGTATACCCACTTTCGACCACGCAACCATGCCACCTTCTACATCACCCATCATATCATGGTTGGGGTGGCATGTGGCAATGGTGTCTATTTCCAAGTACTACAGACAAGCCAAGCCTGATAGACACACAAACCACATTGGCAGACATTGGATGACCATGAATGATGTCACTTGGAAAGGGTGTGTAAGCCATGTCTGGTGCAATGACATATTCTTCTAGTGAAAGACTATGTGGCCTCAATCCCTATAAATTTATATATAGTATGATATATACCTAAACATAAACATATTATAATTCACCTAAAAGACTATTATATCACAAAAAGACTTATATCAGTGTGTTGGCTGGTGACTCGATGGGAATACTTCTAACTACCTTTATCATAGGGGGTCCACCTCCTATGAAGAGTGGGGTGACACAGGTGTTGTCTGAGGAGGTAGAGAATGAGAAGTATGATAATGTCTCATTGTGTCCTCTATTTCCTTTGCAATCATGTCTTGCACTTGGTTTTGTGACTAGACTCTTTTCTTAACATATTTCTTCTTCTCTAATGACCTAAAAAAATATCACCAGCCCCAACGGCCCTAAGATGTCTAGAATTTTTAGGAGTACCCAAAGTAACTGTCAATTCATCCCTTTGGCCATCAGGGATGAACTTGCCTTATTTTCCTTTTCCCATAGATCTCCCACTAATCTTCATCAGTAGTAATTGGTCACTAAAACATAATAATCAAGGTAAAAAATGAACACATAGTGTGAAAAGTTGAATTTTACCATTTTGGCAGCCACCTTAGAGGTTTTAGGGTTGGGAATTTCTCTAAATCAATTTGTCCTCACAGTTATTCACTCATGAAAAAGTAAAGATACAAGAGTAGTAGAATACACAGTAGACCTAGGAGTAGGCTGCTCAGGCAAAGATGATTCTAGTCTCTTTGGCCTCGACATTATGTAACCCCCAAGATCCAAATTGTGGCTTTGCACGCCTTCCTTTTTTAGAAACGTGTAGAGCCTGGTTAATACAAACTATATGTTAAATATGTAATACATTGATATCATAAAAATGTATTTTAAAAATGTAATAGGTAACGTAATACACTGAAGGCATCTAATTATTCATTAAGAATATTATGTATAACTAAAGGAGGCTTAATACATTGAATTCATTTATTTGTCTTGATGCAACAAATGCTTCCCACACCTCCAGGTTAGGATAGGCCCATTTCTCAGTAGCGAACTTATTCTTCTTATTTCTCATTATGTACTCTCTTGTCAAAGTTATCCTATAATTCCTTTATAAGCTCCCACAATGTTGCATCACCACTGTACGATGCAATTTTTCATCAATGTCAAAGATCCTCTACAACGTCATATACTTAGTGGTATATTTATAAAAATAGAATTGTAAATATTTTTAAAAATTAGATACTCTCACTCATAAGTCCTCCCAAATGTATTCTTTCTTGGAAGGATGAACTTTGCGCAAAGATTCTTTTTTTATATCAACTTTGTTGCAAGTAAGAACCCCTAGATATTGTGTGAAAGTAATGTGATTCTTCCCAATTTCCTACATTATCAAAGTCGACCAGGAAATTCGGTCCTTTACCCCTTTTCACTACTAACTTGTTCATCAAGGTGATGCCTCTTCTACATGCACGATCATGTTGTTCCTTTACAAAGCTAGAAAGATCCTCAGGGTGAACATCCTCAGGATGCTCATCCTAAAATTGTCAAGAAACACATATAAATGATAGTGAATGTAAAATGCACAACTATATAGTAATTGTGATAGAGAATTAAAATGCACATCTATGTAACAAAATAATAAAACTTACACTGTCATGGTTCTCATCTTCATGGTGCACATCATCATGGTGATCATCCTCACGGTCAGACACCATCTAAAAAATAGTCAGAGAATGAAATATAAGTGATAAAGAATATAAAATGTATATGTTATATATGAAATGTATATAATTGTAATAAAGAATGTAAAATGCACATCTAGAAATTACGAAAATAAAATGCATGCCTCTAGTATTGGTTGACTCTTTGATCAATTAATGTTCCTTGTGTGTGATCTCCATGCAGCTAGAAGTTAGTGTTAGCTTCAACATTTGGTGTTGATAAGCCAACTGAGAATGGATCAGAGTCAACAATTTTTTCTTAGTGCTCTTCTTAGTCTATATGAAATATAATGAACTACCTTTTCCCATGATGAACAACAAACCATTTTTCATTTGTAGGATCATCAATGTAGAACACTTGCTTCAGCTGTGATGCCATTATGAATGATTCACCCTTCTCTCAAATCTTTTCAAAATTTACTAACATGAACCTCAATTAATCCACTACAAATCCATTGTTGTTATCAACCCAAATACACATAAAGATGGGAACTCTAAAATCTATGTAGTCAAACTCCCATATGTCTTCAATGACACCCAAATATGACATTTTAGCTTCACATAGACTCTTATCCGTCACATAAGAAAAATACAATGAAGATACTTGAAGGGTGACCCCACTATTTTGGACGACACTCTTATCATCTTGACATATTGTGTAGTCTAAAAATTCATTTATGTCAAACCCTTTGCAAGACATATCATTCGTTTTTGGTTTAAGGCGAGCAATTTGATATTTTTAACAACATTATTTGGTGTTTGAGATAGTTGACGGAAGACTTTATCTTTAAACCATCTAATAAATCCCCTATTATGCTCTCTATCAAGCCACACTGCACTAGCTTGAGGAAATGTTATCTTGATAAAATTGGTATGTTCCATAATATAAATATCCACTTCATTTATGTTGTGTAAAACATACAAGTGTGCTTGTTCCCAAGGATTATGACTAATTACTATCACTCACGCTCCTAAAGTCCCTTTGTCAGAATAGGGGTCAATATTATTTTTGTTGGAAAGAGCTTCATTACAACTCAGAAAGTCATTACAAAAGTCCATAACCTTCCAAGCCACATAAACCTCAATATTACTCCATTCATCCCATAACAGTTTCAAAGATCACCTTTAAAAATACTCATGCATTGTATATAAGGATACATCCAATGCAAGAAAATTGGATCCAACATTTTCACTTCCCTAGTCAAATGGACAACAAGATGTAGCATGATAACAAACAATGGAGGAAAATACATCTCAAGTTGTCACAGGGTAACAACTGCCTCTCTTTCAACTTATGAAGATTCTCAGGATCAATAACTTTGCTGCATAGAGTGTTGAAGAAGAAACAAAGCCTAGTGATTACAAACCTTAAATGCTTCGACAATATAGATCTAATATCCACAAGAATTATTTTATATATTAGAGTGTGACATTCATGAGATTTAAGACTATCAACTTCATATCCTTCATTGATACCAATCTATGGAAATTGCAATGATATCACTATGGTACCTTAACATTAAGCAAGGACTCACAAAAAGTTCTCTTCTCCTATCTAGACAATGTATAAAAAGCTATAGGTAAATATATTTTTTTATCACTGCTAACTTCTGTTGTTAATTCTTTCCTAATACCCATTTTATGTAGGTCCATTCTGGATTTGATGTCATCTGTAGTCTTACCTGATATATTCAACAAAGTACCAATGACAATATCACAAATATTTTTCTCAACATGTATGATGTCAATGCAATGACTAACTTTCAAAGAACTGTAATAAGGAAGATCCCATAATATGGACCTTTTCTTGAATAAAGATTAGTCATTTTGGTGGAAATAGTATATTGTGATCTCTTACCAAATGCATTGAAAAAGTCTTTTATCTTTCATAAACAACCTCCCCTGATATAGGTTTAGGGGTGCTCTGTTCCTCATTTGATCCATTTAGTTCTTTGCACAACCTTCGATAAGGATTCTCTTTTGAATAAATATTCGAGAATCGAATATACACTCTTGCCACCATGTTTTAATTGTATTGAATTAGTGTTCTTCTCTCATATAGGGCTTTTTTGGATCCTTTTACGTTGTATCCAAACAAATTCCCATATGCTGAAAAGTCATTAACAGTGCAAAACAACATAGCATGCAAAAAAAGTGAAATAGTTGAGGGTCTAAATGCAAAAAGACCAAGAAATGAAATTTTTAGAAGTTAATGAAGTGAGTAAATAAAATGAGACTCAAAAAATAGACTTTTATTTCATATGTGCATTAATTGTTACAATTAAATCAAAAATATAAATGTTGGTTTACCTTTCCTCTCTCGTAATCTTGAAATTTCTGAAACAGATGAAAGAGAAAGGCAAGAGGAATGAAATTCATAATTAAGGATTTGATGACATGAATAAGAAGTATTCTTTCCATTTGATAGCTTTTAAGATAAAAAATCCATTAATATATTTGTTTCTCTTTCCTCCTCTTTGGCTTTGCAAAGAGAATAACAAATGACTTCTATGCACCAAGTTTGAAAAAAATACGAGACGAGTTACTCCCTTGAACCATAGTAAATGACTTCCGTTTTCTTCTTAATAATTACTAGGCAAGGAAATAAAGGAATTTGCAAAAATAATGAAGAATCGGTGATTAAAAAAGAATTATGTAGAAATCTCTAGAAAAGATATGTTGAGAGTAACCAATGGGCATATTTCAATCCTAGCTTTCACCCAAAGGAAAAGATACACTAACATTAGATATCTTGCCAAGTTTGGATGGAAAAGTAAGTTAATTGATTCCTTAAAAGAATCAAATAAGTCGATTATTTAAGGGGCAAGAAAATAGTACCTAACTTTTGTATTTTGGTCACAAATCTTTCCCACATGTAGATTTAAATATTCAAACTTTTTTCCTCAAAATTTGGGACCAATCAGAATTAAGGAGAAAGAGATATGAATTAAATAAGATTTCCTAAAGTGATAAGACTTGATGGAAAAACATTAAATGTTACAATTTGATATCTGAATAGGAAACCGTATTCAGCCCCTTTAATATATCACACATTCTTTTAGACCGTTGGATCAGAGATCTGATGAGACGTAGGTTGTCTCCCACCTTCTGCTAGATATGGAAGCAAGGAATAGGAAGTTCTTTTTGTTTTCACAATTTTCTCTTTCTCTGGTTCATGTGCAAGTCTAGAATTACCCCCATAAAGTTAACGAGAGTATTTCATACTTGACCATCCCTTGTTCTACCCACTTTGGTTAGCTACAACAACTTCACCCAAAATGCAGAGTATCCGTCGGCCACCCTCCATAGCCAAACAAGTATAAATAGGATGATCACCCATGACAAGACCACCTTATGCCAAAAAAGTGTCGCATGATTGGAGTCTTGCATCCCTACCTCCAATTCTTGTGCTAGCTCCTCCTTCACCCTTCTCCTTCTCAAAACTCCATCAGAAGAAACCCCCCATTGTTCTCCTTACTCCAGCCATCTCCAAAAGCAATTGAACCCACCAAAGACTCCGACGAGGTGATTCGAAGGTGTGGACACACTCACTTGCTGCCTAGGGGCATCAGAGATCAGAGTCAATGTTGAGGTTGACCCACACCTTGATGTAGATCGTGTGAACATAGTTTTAAGATAACCTCAGTGAAAAAGGCCATCCTTCCCCGTTCGTTCCTCTTTACAGGTAAGGATGTTTCTATTCTTTTCTCCTTTTTTTGCTTATATGTGGGCATCCACGTGGGCACAGCTAGTTGAGTTGGCTTGAGGCCATTGGCTCGGCCCTGACCCCGTGGCACAGCCAAAGGCCCGACCAGCCGTTGTGGCCTATGATTGTCTAGCAATGTTTATTTGTAAAAAATATGGTAATTCATAGGAAAGTTCAATGATAAAAAATTATATATGAAATTTGATAACAAAAATATGAGGAGTTCAACAAAATTAGTTTCATAGCTTGATTTCAATTCTAATTCAAAAAGTGTATTAAAGTGCTATCTTTAATGTTCATATGTGAAAAATACTAATTTCATAATATTAATGAAAGTGATGATCATAACTTGTTTAAATGATCTTAATAGTCAAGGTTTAACCTTTTTGAATAAAAATAGAATCTTGGATCGAATTTGGGAAAAAGAATTCATATGCTACAAAAAGTAGGGTTTAGATAGTATTTAAGATGGTAATTGATATACGGTATATTAATTTTAGGACATTATGGTTTCTACAAATCTCAGGAGATTTAGGATTTGACTCAAGATCAGAGGAACTAACTTAGGATCTACTTTTCTCCAAGGTAAGAAGGTCATGGAACTATACATAAGTATGTTGATGAAATTGTATGACATGTATGGTTTATGAATTATGCTTCAATTTCAAGTTCAATGCTTTAATCATATTCATTATATAAGTTGTTTCATGATTTCTATATCCTATGTATTATAGTTACCATGCTCATTAAGATTAGATATTAAGATTAAGATCAACGGTTAATGCATTTATAGATCAAGTTTTAAGAGGGAGAAATCCCCATCATGTTAAAGATTAAAGTTCAAGATTTTCATGTTCATGGTAATGTTAATGTTAAGATAATTAGAATTGAATCAATTTTATATGCTTATCGAATCATGGACCTTAATGGTCATTATGGGCATTCAATCCAATTATGGGCTTTATAGACAATCATGGACCTTATAGGGTCGTTATGGGCTTTTATAGCCAAATCATGGGCATTTGTGCCAATTGTGGGCTTTCCTAGCAATCATGTTCTCTTAAGTGGGCGTCATAGAGAGATGCATATATTACTGGTAAATTCTTCATGTTATAAGATTCATGTAATCAAGAAATCTTAAGTTAAATACATGTCAAGATTTTCTCTCAAGTCAAGTATATATGTTTATTTTTCAGTTCCTATAAAATGTATAATGTCTCTTATTGATGTATGTCTTTGTTTTTGAATGGACATGGGATGAGATGTCCCTAGACTAAGGAGCAAAAGAAATTTGAAGCAAGCCCTTTAGCATAGCTGACATCAAAGAAGACATTAGCTTGGTGGGGTAAAATCTACCACTCAGTAGATTCTTAGTCTAGTTTATTATCTCATGCTTTAAATTTACTTAGCCTCCATGTATTAGGTATGGAATCAAGATGTGACAGTTTATGTTTTCCTTTCAAGAATAATGTATGAATCTATATTTTAAATAATGCATTGTGCTTCATTTATCTTGTTACTATGTATATCATGTTTTGTGACGTTAAGCGACCTATGTTATGGACAACATAGGGTTTGCTTCTATTGATGTATCTATATGCTTGGAGGGGCGTTACAACTTAAACTTTTAATGTATATTTTTAAGTCAATATTAAACATTATGTTGAATTTTCATAATTTGTAGATGATGTTGGAGTGATCCAGAGTGCAAGGTTGGCTGGTTTTCTTATCAGTCACAACTCGGCCGACCAGCCAGTCTGAATTAGTACAAAAAAAGAATGAAAATAGTGTTTGAATTTGTTTATAAATGTTCTAAGCACCTCAATTAACATATATGATCAAAATAACTCCCTAGTATCTCCCATAATCTGTGATTCCTACATAACAAACGAAATCCTTGAGAGAGAAGAGGATTTTTGTTTTGAATGAGAAAATCACCAGAAATGTTAATTTAGGATTTTGGCTTCCTAAAGCTTGCGAATTCATGTAATTTCATCAAACCTAGAAAGGTTTATATTATGAATCTTATCTCCTATGTCCGAAATTGGTGAATTCTTTGATTGAATTAAAATGATATCAAATCACCTTATTCTCTCTTTATTCTCTCCAATTCTCTATTTCTATGGCCGGGTTGGAAGGAGAAAGAAAAGGAGTCGATGGCTAGAACCTTGATGGATTTCTAGATATTCAAATTATAGGAAACATTTTTAAGGCTCTTGTCACCTTAGGTGAGTGTTTCTCTCTCTATTTAGCTTTGTAATCATGTTGAAAGCCTAATTTCATTTGTCAAAATTAAAAAAGATCATTGATAATATTTGTACGCAATTGAGTAATCAAATAGGAAGACTTTTGGGAAAGAAATGCTACTGATTTAGATTGTTTCTCATTGACTTATTCTTGTCTAGTTCCTGATTTGTTGATTTACATTTTATGAAAAATCATGTGGCTAGAGAACTATGTTATTTTATATGGGTATTGCCAAAAATCAGGCTAATGTCTGATATGCTTGGAAATTGAGTTGACAGGTATAGATTCATGTTTGAACATGATAAAAATGAGTTCCAAGTGGATCTGCCGTGCCATTTGGTCTACTGGCGGTCAATCCATCGATCGGGTTTTTTTAGGTGTGGGATCATATGTAGGTTAGTTGGTTGGTTGGAGGACCAGCTAATCGATTGGACAAATTGATTCTTAGGTCCAATGTAGGTCATTAGATTTATTTAAGGTGAATTGACTGGTTCAATTAGAATGGAAGTCCCCATTTTTCATGTTGAGTCGATCGACTGAGTGGCCACTTGATTGATGGGCAAATCATGATCTGAAATTCTTTTCTTATGAGTCTACTGACTGGTTTTATCATTCGACTGGTTGAAAGGTTAGGGAGGATAAGATGCACATTTGAAGCCTTCTTGATCTTCTTATCTTTAGGGTAATTGAGTTTTGGAGTAATTGGGCCATTTTACTACAATAAATAAACAAATATAATAAAAACTCTAATTTAGTAGACAAAAACAAAACTAAAGCATATAAATCCAAAAACTAGGAAAAAATAGAGTAATGTCCCTAATAAACGATATAAGAGATGTGATAAATATAGATTAATATGTATTCATCAGTTCCCTTGACACTGCTTTGGCATATCCAAGGTGTCTTTGAGCAGTGACCAATGGTCATATTGGGTTTTAGCCCTTTTTGGCATGACATGTAGAATTATAAATATGGAAGGAAGTATTCATAAAGTGTAAGTAAAAATGAGATCTACCAATATAAAACCTAGAGTGCTAAGAGAAATGAGGATGAAATAGGCATGTAACATATGAAAAATTGGATGTTATCAACCCCCCAATCTTAAAGTCTAGCTTGTCCTCAAGATGATAAATAGAATCAGAGCATCAAGTGACATTAAAGGACTTTCTTAGTTTAGTTATTTTTGGTGTTGATCATGTTCGTACGCCATATTTAGGTCAAAATTCCTGACATACTACTTAATTTTCTTGTTGTCTGCACATCCTCCTTCTTAGAATTTAGATTCTCTTGAATTTTTATTTGTTACTTCCTTCTTCAAGGAATGGTCACCCTCATGGTTTCCAATAACAACATTGACTCCTAGATGTACTTGTGCATTGATATTTCTGCCGATAGCAAGTGCACCAGTTTTGGTTTTTCCTGAGCAAGGAAAAGGATACATCATCTTCTGTGATGCATCCAGGAATGGTTTGGGATGTGTGTTGATGCAAGACAAGCAAGTGATTTCTTTTGATTCCCGAAAACTTAAGAAACACAAGGAGAATTACCCGACTCATGATTTGGAGCTAGCTGATGTGGTTCATGCTTTGAGGATTTGGAGGCACTATTTATATGGGGAGAAGTGTCAAATCTTCATAGACCACAAGAACATGAAGTATATCTTTTCATAGAAAGAGTTGAATATGAGACAACATCATTGGATGGAGTTGATTAAAGATTATGATTGCACGATTGATTATCACCCGGGAAAGGTGAATATCATGGCAGACGCTTTGAGCAGGAAGTCTTCATCTATGGATAGAGGTCAGCTGAGTTCTTTAATGTGCCACAAGTGAGACATGTTGGTCTCCTTATGTCAGATGAATGTCAAGTTGGAAGTCTCTTGGTTAGCCAATTTGTTGGCACCATTACAAGTGAAGCATACATTGAGACAACAAATCAAAGAAGCCCAACAGATAGATATTGTGACATAGTAGATTACATTAGAGTTCGGCAATGAGAAGCTTGATGGTTTTTACGAGATTGAAGATGAGATAGTATGTTATCATCATAGGATAGTAGTTCCTAATGTGGATAACCTGAGGAAGATGGTGTTGGAAGAGGCTCATACATCTATGTATGCTATGCACCCAGGTAGTACCAAGATGTACCACAATCTGAAGGATATGTATTGGTGTCCATGCTTGAAGAAAGATGTAGCTGAGTTTGTCGTACAGTGTGTAGTATGTCAATAAGTTAAAGTTGAGCATCAGAAGCCTGCAGTAATGTTGCAACCATTGCCTATGCCTCAGTGGAAATGGGATCATGTGACTATAGACTTTGTGATTGGTCTACCTAGGAAAGCCAAAGGTTATGATTCCATTTGGGTAATCATTGACAGGTTGACCAAGTCAGTGCATTTCCTCCCTGTGAAGACAACATTCATAGTGGAAAAACTTACTCAAGTTTAAGTTGACAAGATAGTGTGTTTACACGGTGTTCCACCTACTATCATATCTGATAGAGGTCCTCAGTTTACAAGTTTCTTTTGGGAGTGATTGCATACAACTTTGGGTATGCAGTTGAAGTTCAACACTACTTTCCACCCACAGACAAATGGTCAGTCTGAAAGGACCATCTAGATCTTGGAAGATCTATTAAGGGCTTGTGTTCTTCAGTTCTGAAGAAGTTGGGATAAACACCTCAATCTGATAGAATTCACCTACAACAATAGCTACCAGAAAAGTATTTACATGGCACCATATGAGGAGTTGTATGGGACATGTTTTAGGTCTCTGTTGTGTTGGTATGAGATAGGGGAGTATCAGCTTCTAGGCCCTGAGCTTGTGCAGCAGATGACATGGAAGATCAAAGTGATACAACAACAGTTGAAAGCAATACAGGACAGATAGAAGTCGTATGTCGACAATCACTGTAGACCTTGGAGTTCCAAGTGGGAGACAGTATATCTGAAGGTCTCTCCTTGGAAAGGTGTTTTGAGGTTTGGGAAGAAGGGTAAGTTGGCTCCCAGGTTTTTGGGACCTTACCCAGTTGCAGCACGAGCTGGGAAGGTGGCCTTCAAGTTGGTGTTTCCACCTGAATTGCATAGGTTGCATCCAATATTCCATGTCAGTATGCTGAGAAAGTGCCATCCAGATACAGAATTAGCGTTACATCCTATGAAGGTGGAGCTTGATGAGGATATGACCTTTGCGGAGGGTCCCGTGTTGATCCTTGATCGGAGGGTGAAGAAGTTGAAGAGGAAGGACATTGTTCTTATGAAGGTTTTTTGGCATCATAATGGTGTTGAGGAAGCCATGTGGGAGCTCGAAGAGGAGATGAGGAGGAAGTACCCTATTTTTTTTCTCTTAGGATTTCAGAGGCAAAATCCCTATTAGGGGTTTATGGCCTGTAAGAACCCTGACCCATATTTTGGGCTAACCCTGTTTGTTTTTCTTAAGAGTGTTGCTTATCTCCTTGCTCTAATCCTCTAAGTTGTAATTAGGGCATGGTGGAGGTTTGTATGCTTGTTTGAGCTTGTTTCCTGATGCTAATGTTTTGTGGAGAGGTTTGGTGCAAACTTGCAATTCACCCAGAATAGGGGTTGATGTGTAAGTTTTCCACCTCTAGAGTGTTTTGTCTCTCTCTTGATATTATCTAGAGGAGAGAGGAAGTGTTGGGTGCCTTGTTTTGTACTTAGTTGAGTGGTGACATCCTTGATGATGTTTTGGACACTAGTGTGAGGTGTACTTTGCTCATAAGTGTGTTGTCTTGGGCTTGAGAGACTTGAGGAGACCTGGTATCAGTTTTTGGTTGCCTTGAGGAGACTTAATATTGGTTGAGGATGTCTTGAGGGACATCCTATTGGTCTGGTCGTATCTTAAGGATCACAATATCGGGTTGTGGTGACTCTAGAGGAGTACCATATCGGTTTGTGACCTAGGGTTTCATCACTATCGGTTTGTAAAGGGGGTGGATGAGTGTATCGACCTTGACCTTCCTTAGTGACCAAGTGGGCGAGGCATAGATCCTATAACCTTGTTGCATGGTGTTACATGTGTCCTTTCTTCTTGTACATGCATGTTTCTTCAACGGTTCTAAGGTGGTGACACCTTCCCCTTGCTCTCTCTCTCATCAGCCATGTATATATACCCCTCTCTTCCCATGCAAGAGAACCCTTTTAGTGATCCTTGCTTTCTCTCCTTGGTTAACGACCTTGAGCTTGAAGAGCACTCTCCCTTAGATCTTGGTGGGTGAGCTAAGAGCTTATGGTACTTTCTTTCATCTTCTTCCTTGGTAAGCAATGGTTTTCTAGATTTCTTTCTCTTCTTCTTTCTTCTTCTTGGCCATGGACTTTGGTATCTTCTTTCCTCACTTTTGTTCTCTCTTAACCTCAGTTCTATCTTCCTTCTTGGAGGTTTTGTTCTTGGAGCATCTTCTCCCTATACCTTGAGTTCATGATCTTGGAGCTTGACCTTGGAGCTTAGAGCTTGGTGGTTGTTCTTGAGGCAGGTTATATAACTCTAAACCTACTTTGTTATTATCACCTTTCTACTTGTTACCTTGCTAGTTTTCCTTAGCTCGTTATTCCTTGCTTGTTAGTAGCTATTCTTGGTAGACTTACGTTCTATTTTTTAGAATAGAAACTTGCTAAGTTGCTGCCATGAGATGCACCTTTCATGTGCCTTGTTAGTATTGTCATCTTGAGGTAGAAGATGATTAAGACGATATGATATGCTAAACCGATATGATACTTTAAACTGATATGCAATGCAATCTGACATGCTAAACTGATATACCTACCATGATGGGGTTTGTTATGATCTATGACTAATGAGGAAGAGTGTTGAATCTCCATGCTTTTAGTTGAGTATGGAAGTTGACATGGGCAACCCTAATATGATATACATATAATCCAACACACATGCAACCCGATACACCTAGAGTTGAAGATGGAAACATCTCCCTTGAGGCTCAACTGATATTACTCTAAACCCTAGTGGTCGATATCCCTTGGTGATCTTTGAGGCCGATATCTTAGTTGTTGGTATGGCTGATATCCCATGATGGTGAAGGTGGTCGATATTTAAAGAGATACTTAGGCCAATACCCTATGAGATTGTATGGCTGATACACTTTCTCATGAACCTCTACACTGATATCTTTTGTGGTGCCCGATACCTAGTGATGATAAACCGATATCCTACCATATCATGATGGCCGATACCCTACCTTAATATGATGGCCGATACCCAATCCTAGGTTGGTGGCTAATACCCAATCTTAGGTTGGTTCCCAATATCTAGGGTCAACCGATACCCTAACCTTAATCGATACCCTAATCCTAACCCTAACCCTAACCCTAACTGATACCCTATGTGATGTGTAGTGATGCATCTTGTTGATGATAGGGTCACATGGTGTGATGTGATACTCTATGGTGATGGTTGAGACATACCATGTTGATGTTAGTGTCTCATAATGATGGTGTGGTATCCTATGGAGTAGTTATACGCATGATGTGAGGGCTATTTTTCTATAATCAGAACATGTTTTATAATAATAACAAGAAACATACTTCTATGTCTCATAACATAACACATCTCATAATGATGAGGAAAGTGATAACCTAAGGGTGGTTGGTGATCCAACCTTGTAAACCCTAATTGGGAGAAGTGAAACCCTAATTTTTATGATGTAAAATGTATGATGTAAATGTATAGCATGAGTTCCATGAGATGATGATGCCTTTCCTTCTTATTATTAGCTTCTAACCATGCATGTGATACTGATTGATGTACATATCCATGTATGAGCTATGGTGGTTATGATGTGATGGACATTGGTCCTTGTGATGGATATTGGTCCTTATGGTGGACATTGGTCCTTGTGTTGGACATTAGTCCTTGTGATGGATGTTGATCTTTGTGATGGACATTGGTCCTTGAGGTGGACATATAATTAATAATAGGCATAAAGTGATGATGTGATTCAATATGTTCTGGTAATGAGTCATGCCCTATTTATGTAGATCTTGTTTAAAGGTTATACGTTGTAACTTGATAGATGCTTAATGATGTTTTAATTGATCTAATTAATTAAGTGAAATCTAATAGTGTAGTTTTCCATGTGCCATAGATCCATTCAGTGTCAGCACTCACTGAATGGGGAAATGAGTTTAACTCAGAGCGCATATTGTTGAATATGCGGGGTGCAAGTTGAGGTATCTCCTTGTGTCGTGAATGTATATGAATGGGATTGGCTGCGGTCATACCCCAATAATGAGTACAACTGTGGTTGTAGCTCAGTTCAAGATACATGAATGGTTGCGGTCATATCCTAGTAAAGAGTGCGGCTACGGTCAAAACTCATTAGCGTCATGACCTATACCAAGGCGGGATAGATATGTACAGTTGGACTATAAGTCACTGATAGCAGTCTGACTAATGATGTCACTACCAATTTCCTTGTACTGACCGAGGGGATGAGGTCATGGATTTCGGCTCTTCTATTTGACCTTGTATGACACTAACTTTGACTATATACATATAGTGGTTGGTTGGATTTTTGTGGTACAAATATTCAGGGCATAATGCAATACGTAATCAGCTGTGTAGTATAATTATATAGGGCCAAATATGAAAACATTGGTTGAGGCCTTGCTTGATCTTTATACAATGTTCTAGATAGAAAATATGCATATTCTTCATATTCCTTTTTAATTATTAATATGTTTCACAATGCAACAGTAATTTCCCTTACTGTTAGTAATCCTTTCCTGCTTCATCTTAGTTGTATTTATATTGCTGCTCAATTTATCTTATCTATGATAATAATAGAGTTGGTGGTGAGTTATATCTCTCACTGAGATTTGGAATCTCACTCGTGGGTTTCCCACACCTTTTTTAGGTGGATGAGCACGAAGAGGTAGAGATCATGTAGAGAAGGTTCAGCAGCAGCTAGAGAAGCGGTAGCTAATAAGGTTGGAGATACAACTGGATGTCTTTTGTTGATAGACTTCTAGAGTCGTCCCTATACACTCAGGTCTTTGGGAACATTTTGTAGATGTTTTGTAGACATGCTATCTTTATGTGCCCTTTTGTATATCAGATATGATGGAATCATGTATATATGTTCTGGAACAGTGCTTTCATTACAGGTTGACAACATGCTTTGTGAATGCTTTGAGGCATGAAAGGACTCTTGTGTAAAGGTTCTTTCTATATGGCTATTTTCCGAAAAAGGTTTTAATTTTTAGTGTTTTCTCAGTAATATATTTGCTATTCTTTCTTCTACAATTATGTTTTGAGTAATCTCACTTTGTGTGGTGCGGGGCGTCACATCAACCATCTTGCAAGACTACGGCACCATTTCCTCAAAGGTTTGCATGCCAAAAAGAAGATGGAAAAATTTCACAAGTTTATGGACATTCTGAACAAACTGTATGTCAACATTCCATTAGAAAAAGTCATTGCTGGAATGCCTACCTATGCAAAGTTCCTGAAAGACCTCTCAGCCCAAATGAGGAGGACAGATCAAATGGTAACTATCATGATATTTGAAAGGATGAGTTCCATCATTGAAAATAGATTATTAGAGAAAATTGATGATCAAGTGCCTTCACACTTCCACGCAAGATTGGTGATACAATGTTTGACAGGGGTTTACTTGACCTTGGGGCAAGCATAAGCCTTATTCCATTTACATTATGGGAGTAGCTTGACATTGGAGACTTGAAGTCAACCAAAATGGCCATTACATTGCCAGATCACAACATCAAGTATCCGAGAGGAATTGTTTAATGTGTTCCTATTCAAGTGGGAAAGTTGTTTATCCCTGGTGACTTCGTTGTGATTGATATGAATGAAGTTCCATCCAGTCCTATTCTCTTTGGAAGACCCTTCCTCTGTGCAACTGATTGCATAGTTTATGTACGGGAAGGCAAGATCACTTTTAGAGTAGGAGGGGAGGTAATGGAATTATGTATTCTAGATGTAATGAAAGCTCTAGATAGGATAGATAATATCTTCCTGGTTGATTGTATTGACAAGTTTCTAGAGGAAGACAGAGACAATTCTAATTCCCTTGTTGACTATTGTGATGGAAGCGAATTGGACACCGTCATGGACACAAAAAATTTAGATGTTTTTTTCAATACTAGACCACCTCCATCTCATGAAGATACTTCACCATTGAAGGATGATTATAGCAAGCCCACCAAGGAGAATATGGTAGAACTCAAACCCCTTCCACCTGAGGCTAAAGTATGCTTTTCTTGACCCTAATTGTACATCTCATGTCATCATAAATGTTGATTTAACCAATCAACAAGAAATCAAATTGCTAAATGAATTGAGTTTGCATAAATAAGTAATTGGTTATTTGATCAACGATTTGAAAGGCATCAACCCCTCTATTTGCATGCATAGAATTAATCCATAGGATGATGTTAAGCCTTGTGTAGAACCTCCTAGGTGTCTAACTCAAAATATGCTTGAGGTTGTTAAAATGGAAATTTTCAAGTTGAAAGATCCCATAAATGACAACCCATGGGTGAGTGTTGTTCATGTAGTGCTCAAAAAGGGGGGTGCAATTTTCATCAAAGGGGATAATGATGAATTTCTTCAGACCTGTGTAGCCACCATATGACGCATGTGTATAGACTATAGGAGGTTGAATAAA
Source organism: Alisma plantago-aquatica (assembly GCA_963693085.1). NCBI lineage: Eukaryota > Viridiplantae > Streptophyta > Magnoliopsida > Alismatales > Alismataceae > Alisma > Alisma plantago-aquatica. Next base: position 1,206,774,616 of record OY856412.1, read on the forward strand.
GCAACTCATAAAGACCATTTTCCATTGTCTTTCATTGATTTAATGCTTTAGAGATTACCCAATCATTCTTACTTATGCTATCTCGATGGTTATTCAGGATTTTTCCAAATATCAATTTATCCACCAGATCATGAAAAGATGACTTTTACATGCACCAATAGCACAAACAATTTTTCCAAAACAACATAATGAACGTTCTCATTATGTCCGACTCCAAGCAAGCTATTTATATCCTAGAGGACTAACATACATCACACCTCCAATTCAGGCCTCATGCAAGACTGGCATCTAGACGTTTCAACTTAATCAATCATGTTGGGTACCAACACATATCTAGAAGCAAGAACATAGTAGGAGATGAAATTTCTAAGCATTGTTTATCATCAATTTTGTTGTTTATTTCCACCCACCAAAACCACCCTTGCTATGCCAGAATATTAATTTTGATCCCTTTGTTTTGACCGTACTAGAGAGCAGTATGAATAAGAATTAGTCTCTAGTTTTGGTCAAAAAAATGTACATACACCTATAGACACATGTTGTTCAGTCTTTGCAATGCACCAATGACTTTTTAGTGTTGCATGATGGCTATCTTCTCAGATTTTATAGAATGAACGATGGAAGTTTTTATGGACAATTTTAGTGTCTATGGAACTTCTTTTGTTGATTGTCAGTCCAATTTATCTAAAGTCCTTGAGCATTGTAGAAAAGTTAACCTAGTACTAAACTGGTATAAGTGTCATTTTATGGTACAATCTAAAGTAGTACTAGGCCATGTGATTTCTAACAACAATATTGAAGTTGACATGGTGAAAGTAGAAGCAATAGAGAAGATGTCTACTCTATCAAATATAAAGGATGTTCAAAGCTTTCTTGGCCATGTAGTTTTCTACAGACGATTCATCAAGTATTTTTCCAAGATAGCCAAACCTCTGTGTTGATTGCTTGCCAAAGATGTTGAATGTGTTTTTAATGTAGAATTCCAAGATGCTTTTTGAAAGATCAAAGACACACTTATCTAACCTCCCATCATTGAGCCACCAGATTGGGATGCAGTGATTGAGTTGATGTATGATACAAGTGACTACTCCATCGGCATAGTCCTTAGTCAAAGGAAGGAAAACAACTTCATGCTATCCACTATTCTAGTAAAATACTTGATGAAGCCTAGATAAACTATGACACAAATGAGAAGGAGATGCTAGCCATAGTGTACAACTTCTTCAATAAATTTTGTTGATATCTAGTGGGTTGAAAGGTTGTGTTCTTTATTGATCATGTCGCCATCAAGTATTTGCTGAACAAGGACACTAAACCACACTTGATTCATTGGATTTTTCCACTTTCAGGGTTTTATATCGAGATCAAAGCAAAGAAAGGAACTAAAAATAATGTTGTTGACCATCTTTCTAGAGTGACTACACATGCAAAAGATGAATTGTGTATTGATGATTACCTCCCCGTAGAGAGATTGTATGTTGTTGATACACTAAAAGCACCATGGTTTGTAGACATCGCCAACTTTCTTTCTACAAGACATCTTCCATCTGATGTCACTCATCAGCAAAGGAAGAAATTTCTACATGATATCTGATTTTATTATTGGTATGATCCAATGTAGTTCAAAAAAGGAGTTGATAGACTGACCCAGAGGTGTGTAGCTGAAGAGGAGATACGAAGCATCATTTTTGGTTGCCATCTTCTTCCTATAGAGGTCACATTGGGGGAGAAAAGACAACTACCAAGATCCTTCAAGTTGGATTCTATTGGTCGGCCTTGTTTTGAGATGTTCATGTAATTGTCAAGGAATGTGACAAATGCCAGAGGACATGTGCAATATCAAAGAGAGATGAGATGCCCCTCAACTCCATCTTGGAGATGGAGGTGTTTGATGTAAGGGGCGTCAACTACATGGGCCCCTTTCAATCATCTTGTGGTTACAAAAACATATCGGTTGCCTGTGATTATATCTCAAAGTGGGTAGAGGTCATCTCTACCCAATCTACTAATGCTAATTCTGTGCTCAAGGTGTTTCAGATAATTATTTTCTCTCACTATAGAGTTTCAAGAGTTGTGATTTTAGATGGTGGAACACATTTCAATGAGAAATAATTCAATAATATTCTCACCAAGTATGGGGTGACACATAAAGTATCTAACCCATATCACCCCCAAACAGCTGGACAAGTTGAAGTGTCAAATAGACATCTGAAGAACATTCTTGAGAAGATAGTTTCTAGCTCTAGAAAGGATTGGGCACTCAATCTATATGATTCTCTTTGGGTATTCCGAACATCCTACAAGATAGCTGTCAAAACCAAACCCTTCCAACTCGTATATGGAAAATCTTGCCATCTTCCCTTGGAGCTAGAGCATAAAGCTTTATGGTCCATCAAATTTCTTAATTTTGATATGAAGAAAGTATGTGAGAAATGGCTGTTGCAACTCCAAGAGCTTGAGGAGCTCTGGTTGGATGCATATGAGAATCCAAAGATCTATGAAGAGCGAACCAAAGCATGACATGATAACAAGATCATGAGGAGAGATTTTGTTGTAGGATATCAAGTTTTGTTGTTCAACTCAAGATAGAAACTCTTGCCAAGGAAGCTTAAATCCAAGTAGTCTGGGGCCTTCCTAGTCTTGAAGGTTTTTTCATATGGAACAATAGAGCTACAAGGGAAGAATTCGATGTTCATGGTTAATAGATAGTGATGCAAGATCTACACTGAAGGAGGAAAGATAGAACCAGGAGCCTCATGCTCCCTTGTTGAACCATGTTGAAGAACAATGTAGTCTACTTTCGGACTCTAAACGGAAGGCCTTTGTGGGAGACGCCCCCACATATCCATAGTTTCTTTTGTTTTGTTTCTTTTAATTGTACTTATTTAGTCATGAACTTCCGAATAAGACTTCATGGTTCTGTACTAGTGTATTAGTGTGTGACATCAAGTAATCATTAGTATTTTTTTGTTGGAGACTATTTCTCTCATATTGAATAAAAAGATAAAGATATGCAAAAATTGTGCTTCCACACAGCATGTGGGTCACCCCACATGTGTGTTTAGACAAATTAACAAATTCATTAAATTTCAAATAAATTGCTCCTCACCGCATGTCCACATCATCCATGACGTGCACAATATTGAAGGAAATTTCAAGCTATAAGAATGTCAGCAACACGACGTGTCAACCATAGACACAACATGTTGAATTTATTTGATGGAGATCATGGTTCATAGAAAACTCATCTTACGCCGTATCAACACTGGCTACAACGTGTGATTTTCGAGAACAAAAATCATCCAAATTCATAGTGAATCGACCTTACAATGTGTTGTCTCCCACCACGGCGTGTCAAGTTCTAACAAAAAATTTTCAAGTTTTTTTGTAGCATTTGCATGCTACGACGTGTATCAACACATTACACCATGTGATTATGTGTAGGATTTGGGGGAAATTGGGTCATGGCTTATGGCTTGTGGTCTGGCATTACGATGTGTTATGACATAACTTAACTAACCAAACCCTAAGTCTTAGTTCATTTCTTTTTCTTCATGTTGTGCAACCACCCCTTTCACACCACCCCCTTGCAAATCTGACTCCTGCATTGTGATTCTCTACCTTCACAGTGTGAGCTCACTCAACCAATTGACCTCCAAGCCATTGTCTTCTTCCTCACATGTTGTGGTATAGTAGCCGCCACAACACCAGTAGTAGTAGGGAGGAAGCTGAGCCACCATCGCTCATTGATCGTCCTCCATCACTAACCCACTCGAAGATCGAAGCTCTAGCTGCTGAGATCACCAACATGAGATCCAATCAAGGAAACTACTGATGCCACCCTCAAACCCACATTGCTGAAAAGGGTTGTATCTGTCGGTCCACAGAAGATTTTTGCAAAGTGATCCCTTCTAGACCCCAAGGTATCATCCTCTGGTTCTCCCTACATCTCTCTGGTGCACTTCACACTAAATGTAGAGAAAGACATCATCTAGTTCTACCTTGCCTCCCATCGGGTAGTCTAGACTAGGTTTGCATGTGATAATGATATGGAAAGGGTAGGCATTCTAAATGAGGCTAAAGAGTATATGGTTTTTACCGATATGGGTTTCTATTGTTTCAATTGAGTTTCAACTTACCCTCGAATGACTTATGAATTTCTCACAAATCTCAAAGTGGCAGAGGATCTGTCTGATAAACACAAAGCATTTGGTCTGATTTCTATTCGTTTAATGAACAAACCTTTCAAACTAAAATTAAGTTGATTTTGTGATTTTCTTGAATTTGATTATAATGATAGTATTATCATGCCAGAACAATTTGAGGCTCTCCCCTTTGGGAGCCAAATCACTTAGGAGACCTCCTACGATCCTGCTAAATTTAGAGTGTCTCATGTTCACAGCTTGATATTTCAAAATGTTCACTGTATTCTCAGCAAATATATTTTCACAAGACAGGAAACACAAGGTATAGTGGGTAAACTTGATTTATTTTTCCCGTGGGACATGGTGAATAATTATGTTGTGAACATTGGGTACCATTTTAGGTTGAAAGTTTTAAAGATTCAGAAGGAAGCAAAAGGTGATATCATGATAGGAGGAATTATCACAAAACTTACTATTGGTTTGTATGTTGATCTATCTACTGTTCATCCCCTAGATGGAAGTGAATATGTTGATCGTGATTGTCTCATCTCTACTGGCCTATTGGGTGATAAGAATGAAAAACTCTTCCACAAGGTTCACGTGAAGTCATCTGTCATCCAGTTGCCCAATCCTACCCTGATAACTTTTAAGGATAAGGAAAATTGGAAATATTTTTGGAATGAGGGACTTTCTATGGGTGTAGAGGCTGAGTCTTCCTCTGCTAGGGATGACATTCCACTTCCTCCTTCCACAGGAGCATAGACGGATCACACTTGGAGGTACCTACACTTGAGGTAGTTATATGAATATGTTCAATGCAGATTTGATGATCAGGATGCCCACATCTCTTATCTTCATTAGTAGTACACTGGACTATCCTAGAATGTCACTAACATCCACACCATGGTGACTAGAATGGATTCCTAGCACATCTCTCAGATTCATTATGGGTATCCTCCACATCCACCTCCACCCACATGACCCTCCTCCATGGACATCATCGATCCCACCCTCTTCCCAGAGAATCTCCAACTTCCCCAATAGGGTTTTGACCCCTCATTCTTAAACACCTGAGGTACCTAATTGTACATCTCTTAAGTTTGCTATGAGCAGTGAGGACACTACAAATTTCAAGCTTGGGGGAGGAGGCACAACCGATTGGTAGTTTTAGTTTTACATTTCATGTCATTTGCTTATGTAATTTTCTTGTTACTTACATGTTTTGCATTTCATAACAATGGATGATTATTTAGTGGAAAATTTTGATCAATTCACCTTTACCGCTTGAATCATAATTTTACAAAGAACATGGCTATATGATGACAGATTGGACATGAATCATCCTTATTTTTTTTTGGCTGTTTAGCTCCATATTTAGGTGTTTGGCTAAACATGATTTCCAATTCTCTCACTCATGATCTTAAACCATGTAATCATTCATATGCTTTGAATTTTTCAACTTTAGAGCTTTTAGTAATGATATAGATGATTTTGCTAATCTTATAAACCATTTTTCACTTATCTACTTGAAAATTCATACAAAATGAAAATTTTCATACATGATTAAAATAATGAAGGGTGAACTAGCATAGGACTATGTGGTTCCAAAGTGGTGCTCGAATCACATAGAAAGGGGAATTTTGATCGTCAATTAAAAATCCAAACACCCACAAAAGGTGTCTAAGTCACCCATGTTTCCACCAACCCAATGAAGGTTGGGGATAATGTCTGAATGAGGGTAATTATTCCCATATAGTATTACATGTCCACGTAAGCCTATATTGTCATTCAATTACTATGCACTGAAATCTGGTTGAAACTTTTTCTTGAATGATAATGTCATTACAGAATGATAGACAATTTCATTTCAGTGAGCTTTGCAGAAAATCATTATATTTTTGGCTCTATCATCTTATTTTTAGTAATTTCTATCTAGTTGGCTCTTTCAAGCAAAAAAAATACTTATTTGAACTTAAAATCTTATCTTGAGAGTTAGAATTGACTTCATGTTTAGTAACATATCTAAATTATGAAAATTGCCATTCTAGGATCTATCAATTCACGTTCAATAGGATATGATTTTTTCTTATCTATTCATTCTAGCTATTTTATCTAGTTCTTTTTGTTTGAGGACAATAAATGGTTCAAGCTTAGGGGGAATTGAAGTGCACAGATCATACCATATTTTCATGCCATTTTAGTTGCACATTTAACTCAATTTGGCCACATTTCTACTCCAATTCAGGATAAGATGCTTCTTTCTTATCGAGCTTACTCATTTCATAATTTGAACTACATGTACATCACATTCCATTCACAATGAAAGAAAAATTCCCAAAATCTAGCCTTTTGGCAATTCCTGAGCTTCACCAATGATTGGAGCTCAAAACTTAATAGAAAAGCTACCTTACACCATGTTGATAGCAAACATGGCGTGTGATTCTCAATTAGTCAACGATTGAATCATCTAAAGTCATGGTGTGTGACCTAACGACATGATGCAATGCAAAGAAACCAGAATTTGACAGAAAAGTGTTCTTACACCATGTGATCCACTCAGATGGTGTGTTACTTGCGATGATGGCTTGACTTGTTTGGAGAATTGGATCTGACACATTGTGTGATTTGCAACGCGACATGTCATATTTATTTTCTACAATTTTTTAAAAGAACAATTGCTCATTTTTGTTAGATATAAGAGCCACTTCCCTTGGGAAGGGTGCCACATACCATTTCTAGTAATTAGAGGCCAGAGACCAGCGCCAAGCTTCAGAGAAATGACCCAAGAGAGGAAGCTTGGGTTTCTCAGGAGAGAACCCTTTCTCGGCTCATTTTCTCTTCTCTTTCCCTTTAAAAAGCTATAGAGAGGAGGTTGTTGGAGCAATAGAATTTTCAGAGGAGGATTTCCACATTTTGGTCAGAGATCTCCATCTATTCTTCATTTGTATAGATTTATTTGTTATTCCTCTCTCTCTCTACGCATGTTTATTTTGTTTACACATCATTTGTGCCTATATTTCCTTGCCATGAGTGATTAAACTAATTTTCTTGGACATGAGAGAGTATATCCCATGTCATAACTCATGTGATCTGAATTTCATATTTGAGTATTGGTTAATCTTCTATTTCAAAAAGATTTATGGTGTTTATCTTCTTGTATGCATGATTGGCCACCATATTTACATGTTTTATGTCTTTTATTATTTCTAGAATGATTTAATAAGAGGTAGGGAATAACCATTTTGACAATATGTCCTTGATCATGGGAATGGCTAGGATCATGTTGAGGTCTCTCGGTTGTAGTCCAAAATTGTTTATATGCATAGGAATCTTATACGGGATAAGGACTATCTTTTATCATTAGGAAATGTATTAGATAAAATGAACCTACCCTATGAAGATTGACTAATATAAATGAATTTGTGGTTTTTATTTGAGTTATGATTTGGAAGTGAAATCCCATATCTAAGATCATCTTCATCTGATCTATAATCATTCTCCAAATTATTAATGTTCTTAATTTTCTTGTTTAGAATTTGAATTGATTTGATCAAACCAACCTATTAATTGAAACCGACTTCGATTTTTGAAAGTTAGCAATTTTGTTCTTGGCTAGCCTAGCTCCCTATGGTTCGACCTCGACTACAATTGATCTCGTATATTTGTAGGTGATTATCGAGTTGAGACAAGTAATATTTAAAACTAACTTGCCTTTGGCAATCAACAGTGTGTTAGTAATAAAGTTGGTTTAGACTCAACATATTAATATGATATTTGTCATTGGGTAGAACAATGTCCTGATACTAATGGAAGTCAGAAATTTCATTGGTTTATGACTTACATGTTCAACAAGTAGAGGTCAATAAAGTTTTCATTAGGGAGTTGCAAATGTAAACTTAAAGGGAACTAAAAAAGACTCTAACACAGTATTTGAAGTCCAGAAGAAGATTTTTGTTGATGGATTTTTAGAAAAATTTCAAAAGATGACAACTTTAAAAGCATGACTAACAAGGTAGCCATTGGTCCACTAAAACTACGATCAACCGATGAAGGGTTTTGTCATTCCAATTAAAAGTCACCCCTGGATGCTTATTTGTGAATGAGATTGTTCCCCATCAATAGTATTATCATAGGTAGGGTAAAAAAAAATACACCTCTGATGGAAAATGATATCAAGGGTGAATGATAAAGCCAAAATTAGGAAAAACAAACCACCAAATTGGGACAACAAGCAAGCTTCAACAATGATTAGGTTTTAGGCAAATTGGGTGAAGGATGATTAGTGGTGAGAAGAATGTGAGGAAGGGCGATTAAAGGGTTAAGGACTTACTGTCTTGGTCTATATTGATGAATGGGATCTGTAAATATCCATTGTTGGGTCTCTGGCACTTTTCCCTATTATGTCACGCTTAGATGTTAGGGCTTATTTGCTTCAGAACCAACAAGGATGATGGTAATAGATTTTTGTTTAGTCCCCTTTGTATTCCTTTTTATATTGTCACAATCATTATCAGTGGGCAATGACATGAACTCCTACTCAGTTCAATGGGTAGGTGGCGGTAGAAGGTCGACTACAATCCTATGGATGTGGACTTGGTGTACTGTGTTCTTGTGTGGTGAATGGATCAAAGAGGCACTTAGAATTTACTCTCCTCTGTCGAATTAGGGATGCGTTGATTTAGCAGGTCTGACTTTGTGATTCTATAGGCCAACTAATAAGTGTCTCTGAGTCAGTTTCCCCATTGGTCTACTTGCGGGTCAATGAGGATTAAGGGAGATAATGCCCCTACAACTTCATTGACCAACAATATGACTAGGTATTTGGCATCCGATTATTGTTCATGTCTTTGTCAACTGATGGTGGTTCTAGATCTTATATTCGATGAAGATTCTTAGTCTCTAATGGTAGCAAGCCCTGATGGAATATTAGTATGTTACTCCTGACAAAGGTTTAGACTCGGTGTTTCAATGGAGTAACAAGGTTTAGGCTTTGATGCAGACTAATGCCTCAAAGGTCTATGAAGACCCTTAAGACTTCACTTCTAGCTTCATTGGATCATCGTGCATCATCACATGAGCATCAATGTTATCACATAATGTTTTCCTTTATACATTAGAATTTTGTGAAATAAAATTTTGAAACAAACAAAAAATAAATGTAAACTAAAGCATTTTATTAATGAAAATATGCTAAAGGAAAAATTATCAAAACTAAGAATGAAAATTGTAGAAGGGTTTAGAAAGCCTTGTGTTGCCTACCAAGAAGATCTAACTCATTGTCTTTATCTTGACTTTCTCTGTGATCTCCTCAGTCTTGGGTTGGTGGTTCTTCTATCTACATATCAACTCTTTCTATAAAAGATTCATCTTCGTAGAATCTTTTTATCCCATGACCATTCACAAGAAATGTACCTAATTTCTCACTAAAAGATTCCATCATCTGTGATGGATAAATCATAGTAACTAAGAAGGGTCTAACAATTTGGACCTCAACTTGCCAAGAAATATCCTAATCAAATAATTGAAGAGGAGAACTTTGTCTCCCTCACCAAAATCTATACTTTTTAGGTTAGAGTTGTACCACAACTTAATTTGTTCCTTGTAGATACAAGCATTCTCATAGGAATGCAGCCATAACTCCTCCAACTGTTAGAGTTATACGAATCTATTTTTCTCCAAATTTTGGATCAATGTTAAGAAATTTAATATCCCATAATGCCTTGTGCTCAATCTCCACAAGGATAAGGCATGCTTTTCCATATATCAATCGATAGGGAGTGATACCTATAGGCATCTTATATGTAGTGAGGTATGGTCATAAAGCATCATCTAATTTTATTTCTAAGTCCTTTCTCATCCTTTAATAGTATTTTAAAGAATTTGCTTGATTTTTCTATTAGAAACTTCAACCTGACCAAACTTGTGCTTCACCCCATTAGTCCTAAGCAAGGCTTCAAACTACTTTTCTGTGAAATGGGATCCACCATCACTAATGACAATTCTCAGGACTCCATATCTCAAGAAGGTAGTTTCCTAAACAACTTCATCACATATTTAGAGTCACAAGTGGGTGTTGCGATGGATTCCACCCACTTGGATACATATTAAAATGCAACCAAGATATACAAGTTTCTGCTTGATGAAGAAAAGTGACCCATATAGTCAATCCCTCACACGTCGAAGATCTCAACTTTGATCTTGTCGAACTGAGGCATCTTGTTTATTCTTTGTATATTTCCAATTCTTTGGCATTCATTACTTGATTTGATGTAGGTCTGTGAGGACTTGGCCAATAAAACCCAAGCTGAAGTATCTTTGTAGTAGTTTTGTCAACACCTAAGTGCCCATCATAGGGTGAGACATGTCATTCATAGAGAATATTCAACACTTCTTCCTCAAGCATACATCTTTAGTAAAAATTACCAAGCATCTATGGATTAATAGGGGAACATCCAAGTAATAGTTTTTTAGATCTGAGAAAAGCATCTTCTTCTCATTGTAAGTGATGTCTGGAAGAAGTTGTCGACAAGACAGATAGTTACAAGTATTAGCATACCATAGTATGACTTGGCGAATGGAATTAACTATTGTGAGAGATTAAACTGGATAGATGTCATTGATTGGAAAAGAGTGATCATCCTCCAGGTGTATCTATTATAGATGGTCATCAATGTTATTTTCTAATCATTTTTACCAACAATTTTATGGTCAAACTCTTGAAGCAGGAGAGCCCATCTCAACAACCTCATCTCCTTATCTTTCATAGTCATGATGAATTTGATTGTGGCATGGTCAATGTAAACCATGAGTTTTTATTAGGTCAGGTATGATCAAAACTTATCAAAATTATATACAATATAGAGCATTTCTTTCTCGATTGTGGTATAATTTACTTGGGCGTCATCTAGGTTTTTTATTACATAATAAATTACATATGTTTCTAGTCTTTTTCTCGATCGATAACTGTGCCAACCGTGTAATCACTAGTGTCACACATTAGTTCAAAGGCAAATCCTAGTTGGGTACTTGGATCACTGGTGTAAATGTAAGAGCATTTTGAGTGTGTTGAAAGCTTTTAAACAATTTTCATCGAAGTTGAAGAGAACATCCTTAACTAGAAGACTGAGTAGAGTTTTATATATCTTCAAGAAATTTTGGATAGAATGGTTGTTGTACCCACATGACCTAAAAAGCTTCTCACCCAATCACAGGCTTGGGCTGTTGTAACTTTGATATGGATTCTACCTTACTTAGGCTCACTTCAATTCCTCTCTCTAAGACTTTATGTCTGAGAACTATCCCCTCCTATAACATAAAATGGAACTTTTCCCAGCTGAGAACTAGATTCTTTTCCTCATATATTTTCAAGACTAGGGATATATTCTTGAGGTAGTTGTCAAATGACGTCCCACAGATTGAAAATTTTCCCATAAAAAATTCCATGATATTTTCTAAAAAAATCAAAGAACATAGATATGATGCCCTTATGGAACATTATAGGTGCATTACATAACCCAAAATACATACGCCTAAAGATGTATCTACCTCAGAAATAGGTGAATGCAATCTTTTCCCAACTGTCTGAGTGAATAGGAACTTGATAAAAACTAGAATAACCATCCAGATAGCAGAAGTAAGAGTAGTGGGAGAGACACTCCAACATTAGGTCCACAAATGGTATTGGTTTCCATATTCAAATTCATATAGTCAATGCACATCCTCCACCCATGATGGTTCTAGTTGATATTATTTGATCCCCATAATCTCCCTTGATAAAAGTCATACTGCCCTTCTTGGTTACTATGTGGACTGGGCTCCCCATTTACTATTAGTGATTGGATAAACAATACATGCATCACAAATCTTAATGACTTATTTCTTCATGACCTCTTTTAGGTTTTGATTTGATCGTCTTTGCCCTTAGGCAAGAGGTTTTACATCTGATTTAAGGTGAATGTGATGCATACAATCGATATGGTTCAACTCTTTGTTATCATTTATAGAATACCCTATCACTTTTCTTCTAAACTTCAGCTTGGTTAAGAGTTGTTCTTCTTGCTCCTTACATAGAGCAAAGCTTATAATGACATAGTTACATTCCTATGTGTCTTTTAACTCATGCTTAAAACCTTCAAGTAACTTTTATCTTAGGCTTAGGTCATGGGATATCTTTATTAGATGGGGTCGTCTCAAGGGACGCATGTTGACTATCTCATTCATATATTATTCATCCTCTTAGCTATAACTTTTGTTGGCATCCAGATAATCAAGAAATTTCGTAGCCTTGAGATCTTCAACATTTGTACTCTAATCAATTTGAGTACTATTTAGTGGGTCAACAATAGGATTTTGTTCTTGAATTTCCTCGCAAAATTAGTTATATCTATCCATGAAGTAAACTAATTTGAACAGGGAAGGGACTTGAAACTTGAATTCGATGTGATCATTTCTAACCCTGATGGTGATGATACCAGCCTCAACATTATTAAAGATCTTCTTACAGAGAGGAAGTGTCTTCCAAATATCACAGTGCAAGTCAAATCTTCCATAGCATCAATAAATACAATGTCGCATGGGATAAAGAATCTTCCAATTTGGATGGGCACATCCTCCTCAAATCAATTGGTTTGGTGAAGGTTTAGTCAACAAGCTAGATCCACATTCATGTCTTCTTTATATCTGTAAGACCTATACTCTCATCTAGGGTAAGCATCATTAGTCTTATATTGGCTCCCAACTCATCTGGTCCTTTCCTTTCCTAATTATCACCAACATTAAATGGGACAATAAATGCTCCTGGATCTTTTTGTGTTGAGGGAATTTTGGCTTTAAAAAAATACTTGACATCATGGAGAGTTCAACCATTTCCACCTCATCTCCATGTATTCTCTTGGAAATTAGATCCTTGAAGAACTCTTTGTCTCGACGTCTTCTCTTGGTAAGCAGATCGTTGAAGAACTTTGCGTACATAGAGGCAAATCCTCTATGGAATTCAAGAAAGGATGTCCAAATGTGGCTCTTTAATGCCTCAATAAACTTCTCATATATCTTCTTCAGGTGAGCTTTATTAATCTTGTGTAGAAAAAGGAATTCTTGGGGCATAAGGGTCTCTATTTGCAATTGCCTTTGTAGCATATCAAGTTTCTTTTCTTGAGCAGGTTTCTTCCCTTTGTCTTTATCTTTTTACTTAATCTTCTCTGCAATAACTATTGGAGTAGGTTCCTGTTCAATATAGACTGTCCTAGGTTGGGATTCATGAGTAGGAGTACTCTATTGATCAATTTAGGGTGATCAATTTTCCATAATGGTACTAGATCTTAGAATGACCATCTTTTTCATATCATTTCCTCTAGTATTTTGCTCAGTTTTAGAAGGGATCCTTCGTGCAACTTCTTTAAAAGGTCTGATACATTGATAAATTGTTGGTTGACCATCTTTTTATGAGTTTACAGATCATATATTTGCACATTCATGCAACCCATTTGAGCTTGCATCAAACTCAACATGTTGTTTTTGGTCGTTGCGTTTTGGTTCAATTTTCATTGATATATACTTTCCTTCTTGTGGAAGTGAACATTTCAAATACCACGCCCGACCTTGTTTGGCTCTAATTCTGATTTTGCCCTTGATTTTGGTCTTGAATCTAGCCTTGCCCTTGAATTTTGTTCTAGTTCTACTCATAAGTTGTGTTTGTGATCCGAAAAGGTCCTCCTCCTATACTATAGCTTGATGGCCTTAAGAGTGGGTTGTCACAAATGTTCAGTAGGTAAGCATTTTCCACAACATTTTTGTTTCCATAAGATAATTTGTGATGGTCTCATCTTTAGAAATTGGCATAAGAGACGTTCTCAATTGAACCATCATGGTTATCTTTCTCTTCATAGTTACAAATGAAATAATATGTTCCATGGAAACTTTCTCCACATGTAACATAGTGCATTTTGGTTTCAAGACGATTCTTCCCTTTATAATTGGATGTCTTTAAGTACAAACATATGTAGCTGTCTCATCATGATTCATGATAAATTTTTCAAGAGCCTTGGAAGCAGTTGTGTTCCCCACAACAAGGACATTACCAACCGGTCCTCTTTCATATAGTAAACTAGCTTCAAAGGAAACCATGCTATCAAATATTTGTTTGACCATTGTTTGTTATGCCCCATGAAGTCAGTTCTAGAAATAGTGTTGTGGGATGTCCACTCGGTTGGAGTTAAGCCATTGTAGAAGGTGGTCACGAAGTATTGGATACCCAAGAAGGTGGTCAACTTTTGGCACCTGGACGCAAAATCTTAGGCGATCAACTTTTGGAGGTGGATCTAGAGTGATCAGACTTTATATTTTTGTACAAAGTAAACTCAACAATGGAGGTGGATCTAGAGTGATCCCAACGTCCATGTGGCCGCGTTCAGGTGGTCTGATTTTGGCCAAAAGTTATAACTAGGCATACCCAACAACAAAGGTGGATCTAGAGTGATCAGACTTTATATTTATACTTGATACTTGGACGCATGTAGTGATAATATATGGTCTTGTGTAGTAAACGGGTTCGAACATAGGGACATGGGGTGACAAGTGTATAAGACTTGAGTCCTTGTCTTAGTTATATTGAACCAAAAATGAGAGATGGGTGTCCCTTAAGGAATGATAGAAACTAAACAAATATATAATTAACAAAGTAAAGTAAGTCTATATTAACAAGACAACAAAGAACATGGATCATTTTTAAATGTTTTGGACATATGAATAACACTCAGGTTGAGTTTTACTATTAAGGTCACTCACCAACATGCAATAGTCACAATCATTGGATACCCTTAGCATACCTTATAAGCAATCATCATTAGTGTCTATTGCCTCCTCTTTTAACAACAAGCTATATATAGATCATAAAAGCTTTCTCTCTTGACATGGAAAACATACAATCATATATACAACTATATTATCTTTAGCTTTAGTATTCCAACATTCTCATGTATTCATACTACTACATAATTCTAGATATGAACTAATACTACTCTTTCAAGGCATTACCATTTAAGAACACAATATGGTAGGTCATCATGCAAGTGAAGCATTAAAGAGAAAGGGTATGCAGATAAACATTACTAATCATATATACAATGAATGGATATAAGTATTTACATGTTGGGAGAGAATTAATGGCTACTCACAACCTAAGAAATTGGACTAGCCACTCATGGTAATGAGAGACAATACACATTTACACATGAAATAATTCATAATAATATGGATGAATGGAGGGGGGCAATAAGATGGAGAAGAAGGAAGAAAACACAACAAACAATAACCACATGGTAATCATGATCGATGGTGACCTCCTTCTTTAATGTGATTATGATGGACATGTGGGTGATGGATCTAACAATCATTCTTTTCTTGAAGAGGGGTCCCCCCGGTTGTAGAAAGAAAGGTTAATGGTGAAGAGACTTGGACTGTCATCCTTGACCTCCAAAGGTCGATGGCAAGTGTGGAGTTTGGAAGCACTTTGTGGTGTAGGAAAAGGTGTGGTTCACAATGATTGTGTACGTCTATTTATAGATGGTGTCCAAGTACATGAGGATCTTAGGTGTAGAGAAATGTTCACGCACTCCAAGATTAGAGAACATGCCCTGAGGAACATGCCTAACTAAATGTAGTAGCAGTCATACATTACATATACGTCTTGAGGATTCCGACTTCTTTGTATCTTCATTGGTCAATGGTGTTATGATCACTGGTCTAGATCAGATGTAGTTGGGGGAATCGAGGTTGAATTTCCATCAGGCCTTTGCCAATTTAACCCATCGTCAGGATGGCAGTCTACCTAATATTCGGGTCACATAGGTGAGCCACTAGGGAAGATCTATCTTCAGGCTTCTGCCAATCTTCTTGGTCTCTCCTCAGCCTTTGACATTGACATCATTCACCAGTGCAACAATGAGTCTTCTCAGGCATCATACTATGGTATTAGAGTCATTGGCGTCGGGCTCTCATTGGTGGTGAGAACCCCATTTATTAGTGGACGATGGGAATGTTAGGCATCACCTCCCATATGAGGCTGAGTAGTTGAGGGAACACTATTGGTGAGTGGCCACCAAATCTCATATGAGGTTTACTTAATGCTTCCTTGGTCTATCCAACATGTTGTAGGCAGTGAGCAATTCCATGTTGGGTTTTAGCCCTTTTTCTTGCAAGACAAGTAGACTATAAGTACAGAGGGAAGTATTCATTAAGTGTAAGTAAAAATGAGATCTATCAATATAAAACTAGATTTCTATGAGAAATGAGGATAAAGTAGGCATATAAATCCACAAAACTAGATGTTATTAGGCTTCAAACACATCATTGGGAAGAACTACAGGTAGGCCATCTCAGACTAGGATAGGAGGGCTAAGGCTTGGACCATGGATGGGACAGTGATGCCAATAAGAAGAAGCAATTGTAATGTAGAATATCAAGTATGAAGACCATTAAGGAAGTGCATGGTAATGAGAGTATCTCTTTCCTTGGCAACTTTTACAAAGGTGGTACGTGAAAAAAAAACATTTGTTTTGTAAGAAATTTCATGAAATCATAGTATATTTACAAGGATGAATCTCCTTGGTGTTTAGAGAAAATCTTATCTATGGTATTGCACAAACACATACTATATCCTCCTATGTGTAATATTGTTTCATTTCTTCCCGCTTGAGTTTTGGTTTACTAGTCCAGATAATTTGTAGAAAGAGGACTCATATATTAACTAAACTAGATAATTATCAATTGAAAATTGTGCTTCAACTTAATTTTCCTTGGCACATGCATTTTAAACTCCCATTCTTGTTTGGTCCATGAATTTTACAACCACTTTTAATCATTCTTTTTTCTCCCTAAACCTTGTTTTGATCAAAAGGATGAGTATTCTTTATCTACATAAAATTTAATATCATAAAAAGACTTAACAATAAAGTTGAGTATAACAAAAACATGATATGGAATATATATTAAATAAATTATGTCATGAGGATACAATTACAAATCAAACCAAATACCCAAACAAATCAAATTCTAAAGTTTTGGAAGAATATTTCATTTAGGATAATATATAAGGTGATAATAATTCTGAACACTCATATACTAGAGGGCCTAAGTAAAAAAATCAAACAAGGAAATAATGATTCAAATTGGTTTCTACGTACCAAAGTTAGATAATATGTCAAGTTTTACTTTAAACGAACTTCATTTACTAGTTCAAAGAAAAGAATTAAAGAGGCTAATTTAAATTACACTATTAACCATACTAGGATATTATCGATAAAAAATTCTAATTTAACCAAAATTTTAGTATCATCATAGTTTAGTCTCCTTCTCTATGTAAATCCACAAATTACAATGTGATTTCTAGTTCTTCTTTTTGTCACTGAACCTAATTTTGATTAGATAGTTTAGGTGTATTCCTCTACCTCTGGTTTCATTCTAAAGAATACCCTCAGAGTCATTTTTGTTCGAGGTAAATAGGTTCCCTCTCTATTCACCCTTGCATCATGGTTTTATTCTCTTTAGCTTCCGCATGACTTTCCTCATCCACCCATACCAAGTTTCCAATTCCCTTCTGAATTATCTTTTTGTACTAAGCCCTATCTTTTTTCCATTCCTTTCATTTCTCCAATTAATCTCCTTGATACTTTGACCACCATGTGCATATATAACGCTTCTTCTACCACCACACCACTCTTATGAACCCTTTTCTTCTTATCATTTGAGCCCATATCCCACATGCCTATTATCCCAACATCATCTAGTTGTAGTAGATGGCCTTTGTCTGACATTATAAATTGCACCTCTTGGGACCCTCAAACCATCTAGGAAATTTTGTAGAGATCATGAGGTGTTGTTCATGCCCTCAATTTAACCAAAGAGCCAATAGTGCATTATTCACCTCTTTTACCCCTTCTCTCATTATATCTTAATTTGTGTTTCAATCTCACTCCCCCTACCATTATCCCTATTAAATTTGGTGGGGTTATCTTTGACTTATTCCTAGTAATGGGATACAACAATTGCTTTTTCTTCTTGTTCTCTCTGTGCCTTCCTTCACTTCTTTCCTTATAGCCACTCATGGCTAGGGATAAATCATGGTTGTCTCTAACATTTACTCGATGTGTGTTTTAGCTCTTTGGGTTTGGGATGGACTTGACAACCTTATGTAACACATTCTTCACACTAATTCTAGTATTTTTAGGACCTAGGATCTCTTCTTACATGCCCTAACCTACTTTTGTTGGTATGTATGCCCATAGAGCCATCTTGAGCGATTACATGGAGTTAGATATTAATTAATCAATTAATATGATTAATTGGTTAATTACTTAACTCTAGAACATTCTAATTAATCCATGAGTGTTTTAATTAACGCGATCTTTCTGTTTACTAAAGGGTTTGCTTCCTTTTGTCTCCTATTTAAAGGGGCTTAACGGGCAATGTCTTTACCAGATATTGAGAGAGGCTTTTCAATTTACGCTCACGTACATAAACCCTAGCTGTCACTATCCTCAGGAAAGAAAGGAGAGTACCACGATGCTAGTACGTCATCACACAGAGGTTACTCCTTCCTGTCGGCTTAGGAAGTACGACGGAGAGTTCCAGTCCATCCATGCGGATGAAGTAGAGATGCAGACACTAAGACATTTGTGTTCCGATGACATAAACGACCATCCATACGCTCTACAAGTGGCTTACATCACCACACAAAAGGAGTACTACCATATTTTCCCTCGATGCATTCGGAGGACAGGAGAGAAGTATTGTCTCTGTAAGCCAGGAGCGTTGTACACCATCGTACAGCGGGACGTCTCCAGACTTGCTCCATGACAAGGTATATCCCATGAACACTCTTTCTGAATACATTATTATCTACGAGATCCTGTTACGAGTTGCGTAGAAATATATTTTATTTTTTTGCTTCCGCCGCACATGTTTCCTCCACAAAACCCAACAACTTCTTTATGGAATGTATGGTTTGAATATTACCCTACATGGTTTTCCTTTTCCACTCCACTCTATTTTGGTCTTTGCAATGTCGTTTAAGGGAAATGTGATGCTACCTCTATCAGTCACATGAGCTTTAAAGTTGTGAGATCTACAAATTTTTCTTTCAAAATTTTCATCTTGTCATGTTGTTTGTTCAAGTGGTATCTTTTCATGTTCATTTGACTAATGTTATACATGTTTTGATTTATGTGGAAAGATACAATGTGTCACGCCACTCATCTAGGAATTGATGTGTGATGAAGGGGTATTAGTGTCCTTTTGCACAATATTTTGGATTTTATACTAGCAAAAGTGTAAATCAAAATCCATATATTATTATTCATAGATTCCACATTAACAAATAAATATGTTTTAGAATCATAATTATTATGGTTTTCTTGATTATGTTAGTTTAATGATATGATTAAATAATAAAGCATCTACAATTTGGGATTATATATTTGATAAGAAATTAAATGTGAGCTTATTGAAAATTTTATAGGTAACCTGAGACCTTGCTTTGGACCTCAGTAGGATATGCACAAGTTATTTATATCTTTGCCATGTTCCTTCATTTATAATTCATATTCTAAAATTTATTCATATTGTCTCTCTTTGACCTACTCGAGATACATTAATATTGAATATTAATTTTTCTTCCTATTAGATTCATTTGGTTCCAAGATCATGAATTTGAACTTATATCATTACCATATGTTGAATTTTTTTTCATCCTACTTCTATGTATTATTCCATTCTTCAAATATTTTCCAGATTATTATCCATTTTTCAATGGAAGGCCTATTTATCCATTTTTGTGGTGGAAACTCTTAATTGATTCATTTGGAGATGGAATTCCTTATTAAATACACATTTTTTCAAACTTGAACTTGCATATAATATACATGATTTTGATGTAGTATTTATAAAGTTGTATAATTCCTTCTATTTTTTTTTATTATATCATTTTGGAATGGAGGCCAAGTTGCACATACTTGAGCTAGATGCCTTCTGTGTTATATTTTTATGACAAAACGTATGTGTCCCCTATCTGTGTTATATGTCAAACACGTAAAAGTTTTGAATGGTTAGTTATATTTCAAACTATGGGAAGTTCAATTATTTACTAATTTGTAACAAGTTTTGGGTTATGTTCCATGGACTAATCTTCTTGTATTAAATTAGTTATGTGTTGAATTTAGTGATTGTTGTTGACTTCTATTCATGGGATGTGTTCCCTAATTTTTTATATGGTTTCATGGCATACTTATAGTTTTCTTAATTGGAAAGTATATCCTTAAAACTATTTTGCATCATGATGATATCTTTTTTGGAATATTATGTCTCAAAACCTTAAATGGATCTTGTTTTATATTTTTTTTACTTTGGGATATTATTATTTTTGTAACTACATTGAGTGGTGATCCTTACCTATCCTCTCTTTTGATGTGAGCCATTTTTTTCTTATTAAACAAGCATGCTTCTTCCTCATCTTCCATTCAGAACCTCATATAATGATATATACAAAGCATGTAGTAGAGAACTACAAAGCAAGGGGAAAGAAAGATAAAAAATGTGAGAGATAGAAAATTGTAATTGCATTATGGTTTTCCATACAAGAAAACCATATAGAATCGAAGTCTCTTGATATGCTAAAAAAACCTTATTATTCTTGTCCTACAATATTTGGTGAATTATCAAAGAACCAACAGACTTGGATCTTTATCAGCATGATCAAATCTTCAAATTGATTCAAACCTTAGGAAAACTGATTCTTGAATTTGAACAAAGGGTTATTAGTAAAGCAACCTAATAAGAAGAGGTGATATCTAGTTTCCTCCTCACATCAACAAAGAATTCACAAATAAGAATAATGAAAACCATTATTTTTTAAAACATCAATTATTGGAACTTTATTCAAGAAACTATTCCAAAAAAAACAAAAACTCCTTGGAATCCACATTGAACAAAGCCAACACTCACAACTTATAGTATTTTATTTTGGTAGATTTAAATCCCTTGAATATATTATCTTGACCATTAAAACTTACAAAGCATTCACCATAGTAAGGAGTGGGAGCCCTTTTAAAACTCAACACTTGTGGTAGATCCTTGAATTGTTGGTAAACACGAACAACCATCTTAAATACAAGCATAAGTTAGCAATTAGTACCATCAACAATATATGAACAAGCTGGTTGTCTAGAACTTGGGAAAGAAATTTACAACCATGGACTTAAGGGAACTTCATAGAAGAGTTTTTTTTCAAAACACATAAAGAACTATATGTACTTGCTTAAGGGGTACATGTGGTTGATGATTTTCTATCATATCCTTGAGGAACCTTGTTTACGCTTCACAGATCTAATTGAGGCACCAATATATTTCTTATGTAAGCATTTCACTGAGAGATATTGGAAACATCCCATAGATTCTTAATTATGGAAGAAGTAACCCATTCATAAATAGGTCTAAATGGATAACCTCCTTCACTATAATGTTTGTACATCCTTTTCTTGGAAGAAGCATGAAAATACCTATGCTTTATAGGTCTCCCATATAGAATTGTAAAAATAATCCATCAATATCTTTAGTAACATATTTATAAAGAGGGACTACCACTTCCAAAAATTATGACATGAATTAAGAGTTAAATTAGAAGTTTAAATATGACTTTCATGGAAAGTAGATTACCTTTCCCACTATCAAGCTATCTTTTTTATTTATCAATGATTGGCTTAGAAATCTATTTTACTATATGATTAAAAATAGGAAGGCCAAAATATCTTACATGTAAGCTACATACAACAATACCAAAAGCTTCAGAGATAGAGTCTTCACACTCTATCAAGAAATATTTGTATTTTTAGCATTATTTCACTTCAAGAATGAAACTTTACCAAACATGTCAAGACCATCTTTAATTGAAGTTGCATTTTCCAAGTTAGATTTCGAATATACCAATATATCATTGCAAAGATAATGTGAGAAACCATCATGTTTTTAGAAGAAACAAATAGGTTTAATCCAATTCCATTTGAGAAAGTAATTCATATTAGAGGCAAAGCTCTGCATGAAAATCACGAAAATATAATGGGACATGGGGTCACCTTGCCTCATCCTACAACTAGTAGAAAATATGAGGGGAAACCATTAATGAATACTTGGAAGGAATAAAGTTGAGACATGTCATATCAATTTTTTCCAACAAATAGGAAACACCATTATGTTCACGATAAAGAGAACAAACTCCATATTAGTAGTATCATACTCTTTTGGAAAATACTCCTCAATACACATGTGTTGAGGGCCATGAATATAAAGAAAAGATCTAAAACGTTCATTCAAAAGAAGTAAAGGATAACCTATTCTCCTGTGATGAATACAATCATCCTGGTTCAAATCAATGTAT
Source organism: Alisma plantago-aquatica (assembly GCA_963693085.1). NCBI lineage: Eukaryota > Viridiplantae > Streptophyta > Magnoliopsida > Alismatales > Alismataceae > Alisma > Alisma plantago-aquatica. The sequence continues at coordinate 1,206,797,182 of OY856412.1, forward strand.
TAATTAACAAAAACTTCATACAATTAGCCATGATTTTGGTAACGACTTCATAGATGATAAGAAAAAGAGACATTTGTCTCAATAATTAATTGGGAAATGGCATAAATACTCTTCAAAATAAAATTAATCAAACTCATGCTACACTCTCTAAGTATCTATGTATTATCAAAGAAACCCAAAACAACTTTAGGAACATCCATGCCAAAAATGGTTCAAAATTTACTACAAAATATGCATTGAAGCCACCAAGCCCAAGGGACTTGTCCTAATTTAAGGACTTGAAGGTATTATTCAAATCTTCCTAAGTTACTTCCGTTATGAAATGCTTAGGATAATTAATAGACATGCTAAGGAGAAGCCTATCTTCATTCTAGAGAACAAGGGAATTAAAAGAAGCATGACGATGTCATAGTAAACAACAATATGGCTAGAATTGTCTTTAGAGTCATTAATCATGGTACCACTGATATCTTCAGGATAGAATCTATTTATGATCCTTTAAGTCTTTAAAGAAGTATAAAAAAGGTTTTATTCCTATAACTAGCCTTAAACCATTTAAATATGGACTTTTTTCCTTAGAAACCCTCTTCTTTATCATGAGAAACACAAACTTTAACTGAAAGCTCATTCAAGTCAGTCTACAAGAAGATAAAATGTGTATTGGCATCAACCTCATCATGTACAACTTGAGATTTGTCTTCAAGCTCTATATTTGTAAAATTGAAATTACCAACAACTTGTTGGTTTCACTTAATATGACTATTTCTAGTTGCTCTGATTTTTGATAGAGTATGAACATGGATGACCTTTATTCTCCATAGAAGACCATGTATAACTAATAACTTCTACCAAACTAGGTCGTGAATACCAATAATTAATGAATCTGAATGAAGATTCAACATGCTTACCACTATTGAGATGCAGATTGATGATATGATGATCAATCACCATATAGCAATAACTTCATTCCAAGTGGTAGATAAATGATTGAGAATACTTAAAATATAAAAAATATCTACAAATATTTTCAAAAGTTGTGTTACCCTTCTTGATGCAATCATTCTAGGTGAAGAAATGCCCATTTGTAAGGTACTCAAGAAGCCTAGTAATATCTAGGAGTTATTAAAGTCTCACATACTAGTAGATGAGGTCATATTCTTGACAACTTCTCACTAGCTAGATGAACACCACTGAAGTCCCCCATCTCACACTAGTCTCAAGTAATAGAATTAACAACAATATAGAGGTTGTTCCATAAATAAATCTTTCAATTTCCCCATTATCTTCATATATAACAAAAAGATTAAACACAAGTTTCCCAATCCCTATATCACATTGAAGAATGTGTTCTTGTGTCACTAATAGAGGATTCCTTCCACATGATGACGGTGCAAGTATATGAATCTAATTAAACATATATAAATTTCATATTTTCATGTCAAGTTAACAGCAAAATGAATATTACTAGCTATAACACTAGATTCTAAGATAATTAGACAGTAACCTTTGTCCTGTGAATATCACCCTGAATGTGAGGGAGTTTATTCCTGGCCCCTTCTAGGATTTAATAGAGAAAGGTTATTCAATTGAAAATAACACTTTTTGGATCGCCACCCTTCAAATGTACAACCTCAACATACTAAAACTAATCAAAGAGAAAAAAAACCTATTTGAAGATAATTGAATAACTGTTGATTAAACATTCACACTCTTCATGTATCATATAAGTGGGGATGTGGATCTATGTTTTATGACTTCCATCCACTATTATTATCATTTGGAGTCACATTAGGACTAACAAAAATGATGTTACTATACCCATGATAATTTTTACTAGAAGGTACCTTATGTGCAGATACTTCTAGAATTTAGATTTAGTCTATGTCCATTAAAACATGAAGCTACTTGGAATATCTGGCTCTACTTCAATAATTTCTTCAGACTCACTTAGTTGATCATCAACATGCTACATAGGAATTTGTTTCTTATTATTCTTATTATAGGAATAATGAGTTTCACCTTTTAAGTTATAGAATGTCTTCCCCAAATGTTAGGTTCATGTCTAAAATTGCAACAATTTAGGCACCTTTCTAATTCCCACTTATAATCAAAAGAAATAGAATCATATTGTTCATATTCATATTGAATTTGCAACTCCTTAGGGAAGGAGAAGCCTATAGGGATAATAATTTACATCTGAACAATTTCAAGACTCACAAAATTCAAGGTTAGATTATCCACCCTAATTAAGTTCCCTAGTAAGGAATCCAAATTTGGTGAAACTTCATCCACGAATTATCTTTAATGTGTTGAATATGAATTTGTCATATTTCCATCTTTTGAAATTATATAATCACACTATTCATTACTTATTCCTTTTACTCTTTTTTTTCTTTCCTAAACTAATCCTAATATTTCAAGGTTGTCCAAATTAGATGAAATGTGACACGTGGGCTAATTTTGATATGTAGATTACAAATATGAAGTTTGTTTTCACTATTTAGGATTTTTTATGAGACATGCCATATGGCCCATTAACGTCCCATCATCTAAATTTTTCATCCAATTAAGTTTCTTATCTTCATATTACCACCAAAATGAGTTATGTGACATATTTTATGTATCCATTATTAACCTAAGATTAATGTTAGAACATTAGGTTACATTAGGGTGATACATTAATGTATTAGCTCATTAGGATCATACTAAACATCTATTTAGGTCTAACCTTCAACCTTGTTTGGCTAAGACCAAAAGGTAAAAAAACAGGGTAGGTCCAAGATCTAGTATGTTACATCCCAACTTTTGTGAAGAATGGGAGCACATGAGTAAGATTTCTTATGCGTCTGCAATTGGATCTATCATGTATGAAATGTTATGCACTTGTCCCGATGTCTCGTATGCTTGGGAATGCATAGAGAGTGTCATTCACACCCCGGTGAAGGTCACTAGGCTTCTATAAAGAACATCCTTATGTAGAACTATGTATCAGTTCCTTGATTGTGGTGATAAGAAAGAGTTGGGTGTAAAGGGTTACACTAATGCAAGATTCCAAACTAACAAAGATGTTTATCTATCACAATTTGTGTATTGCCTTAACAACATAACTATAAGTTGGTAAGGTTTCCAACAAGAGACACTTGTTGTTGATTACAATGGAAGTCGAGTACATTGTTGTTTTGGAAATAGAAATGGTATTTTATGGATCAAGAAGTTCATTGGTGAACTTTGGATGGTTCCAACCATTAATGACGGAGTAGATATTTTGCGGAAACAATGGAGCTATTGGATAGGCTAAGGAACCCATATCACATACTATGACACTTCCACTTCATATGAAAGATCATACAATGAGGATATGTGAAGATTGCACCAACTAGAAGCAAATATTCCAATCCCGCTTACAAAAGCACTTGGATTTGGATTCATGGGTAATTGGCTCTAAGTGCATGTGGGAGTCTGTTGGTATGTATGCCCATAGAGTGAATCATTTGATGATTATATGGGGCATCAAGTACATGATTTGATAATATTAATAAAGTTAATTATGTTTGTTATCCATGTGTCAGTTATGAGACATGACATAAGCATAATAGATGTCTAAATAATGATATTACTCGATGACATATGTCTTCAAGTTAAGGACCTGAAGAATGAGATCATATGTATGGTAAGAGTAAATACATTCATGTTATGCTACTAGTTGGATATTATTGTGGAAGAAAAATAGATGAAAATAATACATAAGACTAGAATGTGTGTTGATTGATGATAGAGTCTCATTACTCATGATATTGGATATCAAGTCAAACACATAGGTATGTGTTAGAGAATTGTGTACCGGACAGACCCACCTTGAAAGTGATACATGGAACCCATGAAGTAGTAGCCATAATCAACTCTCAAAGTGATAGTGGTGATTGTGGTTGTTAGACCTAAAGCTAGAACACTCATAACATGTCATTTGATGAACTTTGACACCATCCAATGCTATCCTAAATAATGGTTTTCATAAATGTGGTGATTGGATACATTGTGACACGTGTGTATTGATTGTGAGTGATGTATATGGAATTTGTCCCTCCTATTGAAAGTATGATATCACAGGCCCTTGATAAGCAAGATTGAGAAATGCATGGTGATGCTCGTGTGAGTCAATATATGATATGTGAACTTGTTTTATCATAAATTTATGCTCTAGTTCAAGAAACATAGATTCAATATTAAGAGGATGATGATTCCATACCTCAGATTCAATGTTTATATTAGAGACAAAGGAACTATGCAATCATGTTAACATTGATCTCAAATTGTAGGTTGAAATTTTTCTTAGACTTGAAGTCACTACACTCATCACATGTCGTTCGATGAACTTTTACACCATCCAACTTGGTCTTGAATAAGGGTTGTCATAAAGGTGGTGATTGGGTACGTTGTGACACATGGGGATTGACTATGAGTTATATAGATTGAATTTGTCCCTCATATTGGGAGTTTGATATCCCAAGCCCTTGATAAGAGAGACTGATAAATGCATGGCAATGGTCATGTGAGTCAATATATGATATGTGAACACAATATATCATAATATTCTTCTCTAGTTGAAGAAACATATATTCGGTGTACCAAGCCGACCCACCTAAGAGTGATGCATGAAAACCATAAAATGGTTATCACAAGAATCTCTTAAAGTGATATTGGTTATTCTTGAAGTCACTTCACTCATCACATGTCATTCTATGAATGTATGATTTCCATCTCGAGAGAGACACTCTTTCAAACTAGATTTATCCTAAGCTCGAGAGAGGAGGGAATATGCATTAGGATTTCTGGTAATCTATGATAATGATAATCATTGGGTGTTAGTATTTCATGTTGATGGGAGGCCTTAAAAAAGTAAAATTCACTCAAATTTCTATTCATCCTGATTCAAAACATATCTAAAGATCATATCTCATTCTTGCCTTGTTAATATATATTAATTTACTTTTGTTCTTTAGTTCTTTGTTTGGATTCCATTGCCTCGGTGAAGGAAACTTATATATCCTATCAGTTATGCATAACTAAGTCAAAGTTTAGATCTCAAGTACCTGCCACCCTTGTCCCTGAGTTTGACCCCTTTTAGTGCACAAGGCCTTGTATTATTGTTGTCAGTATTTATAATTATCCAGGATCCACATCCATTTTGAGCGTGAGATTTTAGGTGATCAAACATACTTACTAGTATTCTACCAATAAACTCTATTATATTATGTGAAAAAAAGTACTCAGTGTTCTTTCCTAGCAAAGGTCAAATGATGCCGTCAACATGCTTTTATATTAGAGTCAAAAGAAATATATGATCATGTTAACACAGATCATAGTTTGTAGGTTGAAGTTGTTCTCCAACTTTCCAACTACTTGGATAGAAATGATTTGTTGCTACATACTTCTCATTACTTGTGTAGTCATAGTGGTTATGAACTTTACTTCCAATGTAAAACAAGACCTATAGGATCACACACATTGGATGCACTTGAAATAGGAGTTTAATCACAGATAAGATTTAACTTGGTTACTAGAAGTATTTAGGAAATCAAATTAAATAACATTGGCTATGGTAGTCCACTTACTGGAGTGTCCAGTCAATTGACTGGTGTGCTAGTCTATTGATTAAAGTGTCCAGTCGACCGACTAGATCTTATTAACCCCAGCAAATTGGAGGAACAAGTTGACTGGTTGGAGTGTCCAATTGACTGAATCAGGTTCCCAAAGGATGGTCAAAATAGTGAGTCGACTGACTACAATGTCTAGATGAATGATTGATTGTTAAACAACCACTTTGATTGGGTCAACCAATTAATGATATAGGTAGCTGGGTGCATTAATTATTGCATTAAAAGACAGTGTTGCTACATCACTAGCCATAAGCCAATTGATTGACTGGATAATCCAGTCAATCGATTGGTATTCCAGTTGATTGATTGGATCATATAGTTGACTGAATGGTTGTCTGCAACAACTATCATGCAATGAGATCTAACATTTCATATCCCCTATGTTTTGGAAACCCTAGCCCATCCACTTCTATTTAACGAGGGGTGGCCAAGGCTCAAGACACATGATTGACACAAAGTCTAGAGAGGAAGAAAAGAGATTAACTCAAGAATCCTCATCTCATATGTCTAGTAACATGTGAGAGAGCCTAGCAGTCTTTTTCAAAAGGGAGAGATAGCAAGGGAAATGGAAGTCGACACTAGCATGTTGACAAATGGAAGGACAATTCCATCCCTTCAGCTTTGAAAGTGTGACCTAGAGTTCTTGGAGGTCTGTGTTGACTATGTAGAGGTGTGGAAGCTTTTGTTGCAACTCTAGGAGGACATTGTTGATCACCGTCTGTGTGTGCTACACCAGACAGACACCTATAGTTTTTGTATGTGTACTACATATGACAGAAGCACATCTCTCTGCAAGAATAATCGCTAGACTTGCTCCATGACAAGGTATGTGTTGCACCCTCATTCCTAATATCTTATTGTTGATGCGGTCTGCTAGTTAAGAAAACTTTTGGCATAAATTTTTTTATTTCTATTACCTACTTTGATTCCCATATTTCCTTATAAAATGCACTTTTATCTAGAATTGTAAGGATTTGGTTAGAGACCTAAAATAATGCAGTGGGGAATGCATCATTTTCCTGAAGTTGTAGAGTTAAAAACTAAAGCTTTTCAAAAAAGTGTGATGGTGTTAAATTCACATAAATAAAGAAATACAGAGGGCACGAGAGAGATAAACTTGCATTACCTTGATAATGATCTATCCATGGTAGAGACACTCCTTACCTGTCAGGTTGGACATGAAGCTATCACAGAAAAGGTACCAAAAATACCCTCATGTCCATCCAACCTCTCAATTAAGAAGTAATTATTTTGACATACACCTTGGTCGTTAAAATTGGTTGGGAGTGACTCCTTTTAGGTCATCAAAGTATCTTGCACCATCAATACTATTATTCCATATCTTCCTCCTTTTATATTTGACTTGCATTGATTGGTCAATCAAGATCCAATAGAAACCCATTGGACCTTAAACCTTGTGTATTCTTATACGATTCCCCCCTTCTTGCATTCATGTTTTCATAATTGAATATTTTCCATTCATTATTTTAGTCTTTGGTTCATGTTTACATTTTGCATTTCTTGACTTGTCTTGTTGAATGAGCGCCTCTACTCCTTCTTTAAATTTCATAGAAAAAGGTTGATCTCGGGCTTCTGCCTACCTTGTGACATTCCCCTTGGCCTTTGAGTTTGGTTTGAGCAAGGATTTGAATGACATTGTTCGCATCTATGAATTCTCAACACCATGTGAATGTTGATTCAAGGATTCACGAGATTATCAACTATTCTTATGCAAACATTTTAGGAAATCCTTGATCTAATTTTATGAGAAATCCCAATCCTCATTTAAACATTAGAAAGATAATCAGAGGCATGTTAATCTTTTTTCTCTCTAGTTTTGTTTTGTCTGTGAAAGTCTAAAGTATTATTTTACCAAAAGCCTTGTCATATGTCAATGTTGCACCATATGATGTAAGGGTATTATCATCCTTTGCCTTGTGGTTTTGGATTTAAAAACCAATAAATGTATTAAACATATACAGTTCATAGTAAATTATTAGTAAGTTGTAATAACAGAGTAAAAAATGTTTCATAATTATAAGTGTTTTCAACACAAGATGGTATGAGTTGTGTGATCCAAATCAATCATCAAAAGGAAATTTTTAGAGTTCATGTCATTAATGAAGGTTAACTCTTATTCCATATATGTGTTTCATAGGTTTTTTAGGACCTTGTTTAGGATATATGATTGACTTTCAATATATCTAGACTAGATATCTGGTATGTTGCATTTCTTTGGGACATAGTTGGGCAATCACATATGTTCCTTGTTGACTATAGGTCAATGTTGACTCTAGATATAAATTGACCAAACTCTTGTTTAGATGATGAATAAATCATTCCACTTATTTGTGTCTAATGCTTCTACTTGAGCGATTTCAAATTAGGTATAAACAAACTCCAAATGCCCTAACTTGCGCATCTCAACTTGGAGAAATGATAAGTCAAAATCAATGTAAGTGCACCTTTGTGGAATATGATGTAAATCTGTCATAATCATGTTGTAAATAACTTTTAATGATTGTATGAGTTGTAATTAATCTTATTAAAAATCAAGATCACTTAAATCAAATATTAAGCACTCAAAAGGAATTTTCCAAAATTCATTACAGGTTGTTTGTCGGTCGAGATTCAAACTCGACCGATCCCTTGATGGATTTTGAGAATACCTTGGTTCGGTCGAGTTAGCCACTCACAGAAATCAACCAATCCCTGAATAGGACAAAAAAATTTAAGTGATCGGTCAAGTTTCACATGGGACAAACTCGACCAATAGTTCAAATTTGCTTTGTCATATAGTACAATTGGTCGAGTTATCTTTATTAAAACTCGACCAATCGCAGTGTACGAAAAAGTGCAGAAAAGTGTTTCTAGCCCTTGGAATGTTGCAAAACTTGAAAAAATATCCATTCCAACATCCCAAATATCTAGTATTCATCCTTATGTGTTCCCAAGGCTATTGGTCATCCCCAACTATAAAAAGGACCCCTTGGGCTTCATCCCATGGTTAGACAAGCACTATGAATGTCCCTATTCTATAGTTGAGTGCATCCTAAAGCCTCCTCTCTCTCTCTCTCTATGCTTAATCACTTGCATCATCCATTAGAGTGGGTAGGATATTTGTGAGAGAGCTAGTCCTACATGTATATCTTGTGAGGCTATCACTTCCACTACCTCCCGATCTTTCATTTCCACCATGAAGATGAAGATGAAGGTTATCTATCTTGGATAAGAGAGGTGAAGAAGTTCAAGGCTGAAGACTTGGTGCAAGAAGTGGGTAAGTCCTTGGTGAAGAAGAAGACTCCTTGATCTAGTGGGTAAGTCCTTGGTGAAAGCTTCTCCTTGGCAAAGGTGAAGTCAAAGGCTGAAGATCCAAGAAGAGTGGGTAATTCCTCAAAGGTTGAAGACCTATGCAAGTGTAGGTAAGTCCTTGGTGAAGGTGGAAGACTCGTTGGAAAGTGGGTAAGTCCTTGGTGACGTTTAAGACTCTTGGTTGGATAGGTAAGTCCTTTGGTAGGTTGTTGGATCCCTTCTCCTTAAAGGGAAGGTTGGGTAACCTTGTCTCAGAAAAGGTAGGTCATGTGTTGTAATTCTTATGATGAAATATAAGAGTGCAATGGTTAAGAAATCCTAGAGGTTGACCTCTCTAGGTAGTGGACTGACTTACTCCTAGTTTGGAGTATGGAATAACTCTACATAGCTTGTTAATTGGTGCATGTTCAATCTCTCTCATCCTTTCTATGTATGTTTATTTGCACACGAAATTTCCCATATTAGCAACCTTATCTTGTTATATATCTTGAAGGTCTAAAGAATTTTGTTAAAGTGCATTCATCTCTATGCACCCCCCTCTAGAGTAAATCGTCCATCCTAGGATCAAATATTCCTCTCTCTTGATCAATTTGAGACTTGAAACCCTAATCTTCTTAATGTAGATTAGTCCTTGAAATTATCTTATTAAAATGTCATTTTTTATTTTTTCTATCTCATAAATTAATTAAATTGTTGGATTTTGATTAATGGGTCCTCTACTCCCATTTTTATTCCATCCATGGATATTTGGACTGAACTTATGATCTTTCCTATAATATTATGCATGTGTGATTTTGATTAGTCATGTATAGAAGTAGTTACACCATAATTTAAGACATTGGGTTGTATGCCCCTATCATAAATTGAGTTTTATTACCCTACCAAATGTGATATATTTAGGCACTAGTTTTATTTCCCTATCATGAATCAAGATTTTATTCCTCCTATCATGCATTGAAGTTATACTTCTCCTGCAATACTACAATTTTTTTGAATTCTAGTTTTATTCCTCCTACCCTTGTTATGGAATGTATGTGATTCTGTCCTAATTTTTAGTTTATGCTAGTCTTTGAGATAATGAATATGAATTTGTTTTATTTATTCATGATTGTGTAAATGTGTAGTATGCAACAATCTCTTTTACAATTTATCTTCTAAAAATGAATTTCCTTAATGGAATCCCTATTCTCTTGATGTCAATTTGGATGATATTATATCTTATTTGATTGGGAGCCTTGATATATTATATGATGATCATTCCTTATTATTTCCTAATTTCCTATTATATGCACATATGAGCTTTATCTATCATTTTCCATTATTTATTCTTTTGTGGTGCTTGCTTCTAGCCCCTTAGGTAAAAAATTGTATGGATGAATAAGCTGACCACGACTTGCACATGTTTAGATGATGTTCCTTGGGAGGTAGAATTGAAGTGATTGGTTTACACTTTACATTCAGGATAAGTGATATACATTGTACATCATGCATTCACCCATATGAGTTTCAATCTTGTAATAAAATTGTATAGACAAATAGATTTCTTTTCATTGCTATATCTTATATATTGAAAATGCTTAATTAGATATATTTGATCATCTTTCCATGTAAAAAAATCATGTCGGTGTTCAACATCATGATTTTTTTCCTTTTGTTCAATTGAGTAAGGAGCATTCCCTCTCGGGCATCATTTCTTACACTTATATTTTCACATTTAACTAAGCTTGGCCCAATAGCATTACTTGACATTTGTTCACTTCTCACTATGTGTACATGTCTGTAGCATCTAAGGAAACCCTCACATAACTTCTCCTCAATACTTTACATCCACACTTTATTAATTATGTATTCAATTATGAATATGTTTTCTTGTTTTACTACATATCCATCTTAGCATATGCATCTTTTTCCAAATAAATCTTGATAGCATGTTTTTTCTTTAGTTGTCTCTCTTTTACTCCCATATAGCATGTATGTATTATTGATACCTAAAACCTACCTTTTAATGTAAGTGTTATATTACAATCACATACAACTCGAGTTGAATTACTCCACTTCACACATATTGGTGTGATCATGTAACAATCCTAAATATTCTAAAGAACAACTAGTTTAAAGAACTAAAGTAGCAACACTAGTCACATTCTTGTTCATCCACTCTAGTTAGGTTGACGCAAAGTTTCAAAATTTTGCATGGTTGAATTTAAATGTGTATACAGTAATTTTCTTCTAACCATCTTGAAAGCATTAGGTTTAATACAAGTCTCTAGGTGTTTGACTTTTCCATCAGTATTACTTTGGTTTCATTAATAAAAATCATTATTGATTGACAGAAAAAAAACATTAATGTTGTTATATCATGATCTTCATCATCTACTTCTTTTTGTAGGTTTCACTCATATTCTAAGATCATTTTTAAGATGTTTCCTTAAAAATCTTTTAAATATACATATATATAATGAGATAACATTTTGTTTCAGAAGCAATAATAGTAAAAAATGATCAAAACCATCATAAATATTGATTCATCAACTTTTGAAGAAACATCCTTAACATCCTTTAAAAGTTATATAACCTACGAACTTAATTTAAAATGTTCTATTGTTCATCAATATAAATAGAAGTTTCATAAGTATCATAAAACAACTTGTCAATGAAAATAATTTATCAAAACCTATGGCTGCTACATGAGATTTCCACCTCTATCTACCATGAAGGTTTTTGATTTTCCTATAAGCTCTTTCAATTCTTCTTATTATGGACCTCTTTAAAGAATTTGGAGAATGTTTGGGTATGGGAAAACCCCTTCATGGATTCTCCATATCTATGTGTCCCTCTTGAGATCACATGTGGTCATTATCCCCCTTAGACTTGGATATTGATGTGTCCTTATTGAACTAAGATTGAATCATCACCCATCCTATTTCACTTGCTAGTGTGTCCCTCTTTGTCCATCATCCAATCAATGTGCGATTATAAGTAAATAATTTATGATAAATGCATGAATCCATTTTCTTGATCATGGTCAAAGCAGTTGAAACTCATTCCTAATCCCACTATTAATCATTAATCTAACATTGATAATTATTAATAATGCAAGATATCATTTATATTAACTATCACTTTAGTATTCCACTATTGTATTTAAGCGATTGCATTTACTATTAAAACCTTGCATTGGATTACAACTCCAACTATGAATGTTTCCTAATAATGTGAAGATGGACCTTGGAAAATGGAGATACTATTTCTAGTGAGAGTATCATTTAATATGACTAATGTAAAACATGTTCACAAAACATTTGGAAAGAATGACAATCAAATGATGCCTTTCAAAGATAAGCATGCTATTATCTATTACTATAAATTCATGTTTTGTTTGGGTCCAAATAGGCATATGTTGATTAGATCTTAGTCTTTATAGACCTTTCATGATCATTGGGCCTCTCTAAAGCTCATTCCTTATCATGATATTTCATGTCTCTAGTATTCATGTTGCTCTATCCTTATCTATCACATTAGATTGATATGAATTGTTGAGGATGCTGACTCCATTGTTTTAAATGACTCTTCGTTACATCAACACTGCTTGATAGATCTCTTGTCCTCCTCAATAAATATGTGTGTGGTTCTAGCATGATGCTACCTCATTGTTTAGATTGCATGATGTTCCCATTATGTAAAAACCTAGTTGTCAAAATGATTACACAAAGACACCTATCATGTTCTAGTTGTGAAGCTAAAAGAACAATACGCCAAATCAGTGCCAATAGTTCGGTCTTCCTCCAAATTACTGTATGATATGTGCATAATAAGAAATAGTACGGAAGCATATTCAATGTGTGCTTCCATAATAGGGAAACATGTGGTAATTTCTTCACCCCAAGAAAACTACATGAATTGATGTCAAACTAACAAGTGAGTCATTGTCCTTATTATAATGGCATACTCTACAGGTAAAAAAAACATATATATACATATATATGTATATATTTCTATGTCAAACCTACTCCTAGTCGGCGAACTACTGCTTACCAATAACATCATAATTAAAATAGTCAGAAAATTTTAGTGATAATTTCAAGTTATAGATATAAAGAAATTAACTTATCTCACTAATCCCTAGTTAGTGGGTTCAAGTCACATCAATTTAGATTCAATGGTCCTATCTACAAACCCCATTGACATTTCTCATAACTGACTTCCTAACATCCATCTGTTTTCCATGTCGGTAGGTTTGATGCATGTCCCAAGAAGTCAAAAGAGGAACAAAGACAACTTATGTGGTAGAAAATTATTTTCTAAACATGAAGTACTTATTATAGAGTAATTTTACAGTTAGGAGAGAATCCAACTCATACCAAACTCTTGTCATTTGAAATCTGACCATAGTTTATTCTCTTTATAAATTTTTAAAAGACTTGCTATTTCCCAAAATACCAACACATAGTCACTACCAGTCATCCAAGCATGTGGCCTATTTATAACTTTTGACAAAGATTTAAGGGAGGGAACAACACTATCCCAAACAGTTTATCAACTTAATTTTGAAAGATACGATGAATAGTTTACAAGATAACTGAGATTAAAGGAATTATGAATGTGAACTATATTAATGTGTGTGTGTATATATATACACGTAATTCTTGTGACAATAGTTCTTCATACTTGTGTTTCAACATGTTGCAGATGTCATCCAGATCATTTGTATACCTCTTTTCAAGGTTGGTTTGTGCTTGTTGTAGGTCATTTAGAATAATGGTATTGGTTATCTATATTTTTGGAGATTGTAGATGATCCCAATATATAATAGGAGAAGTTGTGTAGTTTTTAGCATCAAAAGAAGTCAGCAACACTTGACCAATAGTCTAATACTAAATTTTAAAATCCAATGGAATTATTCCATGTAATATTATTTTTGAAATGATAGTTTTATCTTTAATTTGTTGTTGATAAGAAAATAGGATTATTGTATGAATGATAAGAATTCCAATTTGAGAAGTTATTGATGTATTTTGTGTTTTTCAAGAATTGATCCAATCTCTCACGAAGGAAACCACCTTTTTAAGTGAAGGGGCAACCCTAAATTAGATATACTAGCTTCCATAATAGTTTCTTGGAATATCACACATTCATTATAGTTACAAGAATTATAGCCTCATTTTTCAATGGGATTAAGCATTGTGATAAAATTTCATCTTGTAATCCACAAAGTATGCCTATGCCTACCAATTCTAGTAATATACTTCTACAATATTTGTTAATATTAGGATTAGGGTGGGTAGCAAACAAATATGAAGTAGTACTCAAAATTAACCTTGTAATGAATGTACTATCTATGGTTTTTAATGTACATTGATATCTATCTTCATTCCACAAAAGGAAAAGACCTCCAAAAGAAACTTGAGCTTCAACTTGATGGGATCTTTTATAGCCAAGTCCAAGAATAGTATGAGAAGTTGTAATGCCAAAATTAAGAGGTTCAAGCAAAGTCATAATATTTGGTCGATGTATTCTAATAGGACATTGATATTTGTGTCAATACCAACGCCTTGGGTATTCCAACATAACATACTAAGAATCAAAGAAGTGGTGATAAAATGACATATAAACACTCTATTACTGTGTACATTTAGAAAAAATTTCTTCTACAAACTACATGGCTTGGCTCCTGGTGTGATAATGAGCCACTTCAATTTTCCCACTATTCCTTTGCATTCCCTTCCAATTTTCTTTGTGGTGAAGGGTTTTGAAGAAATGGGTTGTTCAATTTTATTGGTTATGATTGGAGGTTCCCATTGTGCATCAACTATCAACATACTACATCTTGTATATCATTAGCTTCCATAGTATCTTCATTGTGTGAGATAACCATATCCCCTTTTGAGTTTATAGTAGTGTTACTATTATATGTACTATTAGTGACACGTTTGGCATTGTTGTAATTGATACATTGTGAATCATCTTGAGATATATCTCAAATTATTTTCCCATGTACTTCCACAACTATCTCTCTAGGTAGTTGTTTCCTTTCCCAAGTCCAAATTTTCATCTTACTCCTATTTAATGATGGATTTTTTCATCCTCTACAAATGCATCCATGTCTTCCTCCTCCATAATGTCATTATCTTCATCTTAATGTAGCACCACAAACTATATGTTGTTTCTTTGTTTCTATTTGTCAACAATCTTTTGAAATTAGTGATTGTTCTCCTATGGACGAAGAGTGTGAAATTATGACTGAGACTGGTTTGCCACCTATCTTCTTCTTGAACACATTTGAATCCAACATCATTAGTGTCTTATGTTCGATCTCCCATGATCTCAGAGTGGGTGACCTTTATGAAATTGTTGAGTGTATGATCCATTGTATCACAAAAAAATCTACTACATACTTGTATTCAACTCTATAGTATGTTTAATTGATAATAACTACTAGATGAAATGGTTAAGTCAAATTCATATTGAATGCAAGGATGGAAAACTTGCTACTTGTCTATTTGATAGTATGATCATCAACTTTGAGGAATTTCCCTAGTGAATTAGCAATATAATGAAATATTACCTAATTGTGCAGTGTAGGAGAGTCCAACATTCTTGCCCATGTTACAATTCTGGAAGAATTCAAGGGGATGGAATGAAATTTTTGTTCCACCTCCAAACCATAAGATGGGACCCAAATACTAACCAAAGTCCTCTTGAGATGACAAAGAGCCCCCACAAATTTGAGCATAGACAATTTATATCTGAATTTTTGAGGAACACATACTAGTATTATGCTGATGGTCAGAACCATTCTATATAGATATGCCTTTGAAGCATGTTCCTCTACGACCATTTCTTCTAGCGATATGTTGGCCACCTACTCCATTGTAGACATCTCATTGAGCCCCATCTTCTCCCTTTAAAGAGCCTTTGATGTTCACCATAGTCATTCTAAGTATCATTTATATCAGCTATTGGTGTGATTCTTCTAGGGGTGCAACACACTAGCCGATTTGACCTGACTAGATGCACCCCATGAGGTCAGAACACACAGGATGGGATCTTTCTTTCGAAATTTATAAACCTAACTTAACACCTACTTACACTAAAACACTACAGCCGCAAGCGCACGGGGTCGTGCCGTAGTATAGGAAGGTGACAAGTACAGGGTCGATCCACAGGGAAAAAAGGGGGCGCTAGAGCTAGGTTAGTTTGGCTAGGTTCCTACTGCGGAGACTAGGGTTAAGGGTTTAAAGGTGATTTGATTGTTAAACTACTATGAACAAATGAGGAATTAAACACAAGAATGAAATCTATGTTAGCCCTAGACTAGATTAAGACTAAGCAGGCAAGAAAGGATTAAGCTAGGTATGAAAGTGAAAACTACACTAAGGCAAGCAAGAAGAACAAAAGAGAAATTAAAGAGCTACGCTAGAATGAACAAGACAAGAGCAAAGCAAGAAGCTAACTAAGCAAGGAAAGAACTAATTAAGCTAAGCAAGCACAAAACTAGGGTTTCAAGCAGTAAAGAGATGTGTGGGCTGTTTAGGGGTATGAACTTATCACTGAAGTTGGGGGGTGACATATGAACATTATGATTCCATTTAGATTATCCAAACCAAACAACAAGTTAGAGTCTAATGAATTAACCTAAGATACTAACTGGACATTGGATATGCTAGGTTGTGCATAGGGGAACTAGTCCCTAACACCCCCTACTACCCTTACGAGGCTCAATTGGGTTAGGGGTTAGGTTCAATTCAATTAGAGTCTAATCAAGTCTAGGTTTCTATATTGGGCATTCCTAGGGCAATTAGGGGCCGAGGGTAGTAATGGGGAGGTGAGATTAGGGTTTTGGACCCCAATTCCCCTACATTCTAGCCTTCAGAAGGCTCCATGCTAATTGCACTAGAATTACCTAATCTAGCTACTTAGATCTCTCACTTAGGTTTAGGGAGATTGATTAGGATGTAGGAAGATGGGAGGCAACCTAGGGATCCAAGAATTGGACCTAGGGGCAAATCCCAAAATTCACACATATAAGCAATTTGCCTAAATTCCTAATGATTTCACACACAAACCAACAAGAAATCCATGGAGAATGAGATGCAAATAGAATATAATCATTAACAAATGGAATTACAATGTTTACATGTCATTTTCCCCCAACATGGTATTAAAGTAACATAATTTCCCCCAAACAGCCCACCCACAGGGGCCTAGCTACTCATAGAAATGGAAAATACAAAAAGAAAGGAGAAAGAGGTAGAAGAAGCCATGGATCTCGGTGTAGATGAAGAAGTCCTCCTCTCCAGCAGCTACAGGACGTCCTTCTCCCTCCTCCAAGATGCAAGGGTATGAAATGAAGGGGATTATGGGTAGGAACTAGTCTAAACTAGTGATTTGGTGGTGGAAATGGTGAAATGGAGGTGAAAATGGATTGGAATGTAGTGGATGGAGATTTTGGGAGCTAGGAGGTGGTGGAAGGTAGCTAGCCTCGTGCCCCAGCCACCACCTAGGTATATATAGGTGTCTAGGGGTCTAGGGTTAAGTTAGGGGTGAAATGGGGAAATCAGTGGAGAAATGGGTGGATTTTATGAGTAGCACGTGGTGGGTAGGGTAGAACACGGTCGTGGTGGAAGGGCACAGTCGTGGGAATTAAAATGTGGAGATCACAGGGATATGTACATGGATGGCCACGACCATGGCGGCTCACCACAGTCGTGGTGCAGACCTATGGCCACGAGCATGTTGATCACCACGGTCGTTTTGGCCATTTTCATCAATTTCTGGGAGTTTTAGTGATTTTTTGTGCTTAGGGCATGTCCACCACGACCGTGGTGGGGTACCACGGTCGTGATGGCGTCTCTCCCATGCATTTGAGCTTTAAACTTGATCATCTATGAAGGGTATTGCTTAAAAACATTCTTTGACCACTTGGGGTAGGTTGGAAGAGGTTTTGGCCTCATTGTGGGCTCCTCCAAGACTGAGGAAACCCTAGATTGGACCATCCTCTTTCCATGCCATCAAGTAGTGGACAAAGTACCTATAAAACATGCTAAAAGCCTCCATAAGTGCATTTGATAGAAATAAGCATATTGGGGGAAATAACATGTAATCTAGCAAGTATAGATGTGATCGAAATGCAATATGACACAAGATGAAGCCCTAAAATAGGGTTGAGTCAGCTATTAACTGTATTATTCCACTATTGTATTTTCCCAATAAAAATTATCATTAAAATATTTCATGAGAAATCAGCTGGCACCATGAAAGTTTCCTAATAATGTGAGGGTGGACCTTAGAAAATGAAAATACTATTTCTATTGATAACATTAATGAATATAATTATTATATATTGGTTTGTTGAATGTTTGTAAACAACAACATGTTTCTAGCACCCAAATCAAATGATATCTATTAATGATTATCATGTTGTTGTTTATTATTATCAATTAGTATTTTTATGGGTCCAAATAGGCTTATGTTGGTTAAATGTTAGGCTTTATATATTTTTCATGATAATTTGACATCTTTGAAGCTCAAACCCTATTACAAGATCTTATGTTTCTAGTATGCATCTTCCCCTGTCCTTCTCCTTTGCATTATGATGATTGGATTCATTGAGGAAACCAACTTCATTGTTTTCACTGACTCCTTATTACATTAACACACTTGTGAGCCCTCTTGTTCTCCTCAGTAGATATGCCCTTTGTGGTGGCATGTCACTTTCCCATTATTTAAATTGCTTGCTCTTTCCATCCATGTACGTTTGCCTAAGTGAGTACACAAAGACACTAACATGTTCTAAATGTGAAGCTATAAAGAACAATGCCCCAAATTAGTGTCTACGGCCTCCAACTTGCTATATAATATGAGCATATCAAGAACAGTACATAAACATATCTAGTGTGTGCTTCCATAATATGGAAACATGTGGTAGTTTCTTGACCCCAAGAAAAGTGCATGCACTGGCATCTTTTCCACAAGCAAACTCTACAAGAAAACCAACCATGCAAATATAATTATGTGTCAAACCTACTCCTTGTATAGGGTGCACTACCACCTACCAACAATAAGAGGGGTAAAATAGTGAGCAAATGTTAGTCATTCTTCTAAATTTGAGTGAAGATAAATATTAGCACAATATCACCTTTTGATATGCCTAATCCCTAGTTAGTGGGTTCAACATATGTCATTTTTACTTCATTGGTCCCGCTTATTGACCCCATTGACATTGCATATAAATGGCTTCCTGACTGTTGGGAAAAGGAATAGTATTCTGGCCCATGTCCTAATTGTATTTGGGCTTGAGTAGGAGTTGGTTTGTGTTGCCAATCCTAGTAGGAGTTAAATCCAATAGGAGAGAAGATGACTCTCTATTTGCAACATAGGAAGTGGATTAGGAATTGGACTATAAATTGGAATGGGATTCCTAATTGCTACTACATGTGATGGAGGCCTATAAATAGAGGCCCTGGGGGAGGCCATTGAGATCATCCCATCAGTTATTTATTATTGGTGCCTTCTGTGGTAGAAGAGCCAGAAAACAAGAACAATTGGTGGTGCTCTCTTTTAGTAAGAGAGGGTTAGCGACTTCGTCTTGAAGTGAAGTAGTGAATGACAGTCAGTGACACATTGGTGGTGCATCAACAATGACGGTGTATCTGGCCAGTGGAGGACGCACATCAGTTGGTGGCACTACGTTGGTGTTGCGGCAGCGACTACGATAGTAATCTGTCCATTCAACAGAGGACATGTTTTCTCTCTCAGGAGGAGAGAGTTCTTTGGTTGGCAGGCGAGGTACACAACCTCGTCAGGAGTAGAGGTGGCCTAGTCAGCGGTTGCAGTGACAACATGCAAGAGCACAATTGTGTGTCTGATTCCCTACAACGACAAAGGTGTTGTGAGGAGAAAAAGATAAGTGGGATATTTTATACACGTTTGGGTGTAATTCTATTCTTCTTATCTTTGTTCTCATGTGGGGGGAGCGATCCGGATTTAGGAGTAATTAAATTTGGACGGTGTGAGTTATAATCTTGATTCCATAGTGCTTGTTGGTCAGTATTGCCTTGTAGTTTTTCTCTTCTTATCTTGGGGAGAGTTTTCCATGTTAAATCTTGCGCTTTTAGTTTTGCAGAACACCTCGCTTACACACCACAAATTCCTAACAAGTGGTATCAAAGCAAGGTTGGAAGGTTGAAGTGGAAGTGACAATGACGTCTGAAGATGGGAAAGTGTGCATTGACAAGTTTGATGGCAAGGATTTCGGCTTCTGGAAGATGCAGGTTGAAGATTATCTGTACCAGAAAAAATTGCATCAACCTTTGGCGGGGACTAAACCTGAACAGATGAAGTAGGAGGATTGGGATCTCTTTGATCATCAGGCACTTAGGGTGGTCAGGTTAACATTGGCATGAAATGTTGCATTCAACATAGCCAACGAGAAGATGACAGCGGGACTTCTGAAGATGCTATCAAATATATATGAGAAGCCAACAACTACAAATAAGGTATATTTGATGTGTCGTTTGTTCAACCTGAAAATGAGCGAAGGAGCCTCGGTAGAAGATCACATCAATGAGTTCAACATCATAATTACTCAACGAAACTCAGTGGAGATAGTGTTTGATGATGAAGTTAAATCCCTTATCTTACTTTCCTCTTTGCTCGAGAGTTGGTCTGCTACGGTGACAGTAGTCAACAGTTTGTCAGGAAGCATGAAGATAAAGCTTGACGATATTCGAGATTTGATTCTGAGTGAAGACATCCGCAGAAGGGAATGTGGAAAATATGATTCTTCAGGTTCAACTCTATACATTGAAGGTAGAGGAAAAAATTAGAGTCGCAATCACGGTTCTAATCACGGAAAGTCAAAGACAGAGTAAAGAATGTTACTATTACAGAAAAGTTGGACACTTCAAGAAGGATTGTAAGATCTGGAAGAAGGTGTCACAAGAACTTGCCAAAGAACACGAGGATGATGACCACAACAATACATCTTCCATTGCGGAAGATCTAATATTGACAGTCCAAGAGCAGGGTTTGAACACAGATGATGGTGTTGAGTGGGCTATAGACTCAGGAGCGACATGTCTTGTTGCAACTCACATGAAGTTCTTCACAAAATATAAGAGAGGGAACTTTGGCAATGTGAGGATGGGGAATGCTAGCTACTCAAAGATCATTAGGATTGGTGACGTCTGTGTCAAAATAGATGTTGGGTGTACTATCATGCTCAAGGATGTTCATCATGTTCCAGACTTGAGGCTTAGTATAATTTTTGGTTCCTTGTTGGATAGGAGCGGATATGATCTCGGGTTCGGTGGTGGCATGTGTAAAGTAACAAAAGGGTGTTTGGTGATAGCTCAAGGCAGACTGTGATGCAATCTATATAAAACCACATTGAGAGTGCACAAAGAAAAGGTTCAGGAAGTCAAGAAGCCAATGCCAGTTCAAAGGAAACAAGGAGGATTTGGAAGTACTCCTATAGATAGCCGCAGGTCTGAGCTACGGGATTCTCTCAGTGATGTCAACAAAGGTAGAAAGGTAAGTTTCTACAAGCATCAAGATGACTCCCAGTTAGAGAAGATTGCTCCAAAGACTTCTTCTAGACAATGTGCACATGTAGAAGAAGGACAATACAGTCAACATGTAGTTGATACATGTAGAATAGAGGATCAGGCTCTTGAAGTGGTATTACATCGACATGGGGAGTGTCAAATGAAGGTTTCTGAGTCTTACTGTAGAAGGTCAGAAATACAATTTTCATCCAGGATGGCTCGACAGAACGGTCAACGAGAGCAAAGAAAGCTCCAGGTGTGGGTATGGAGAGAGAAGTGGCGTTGCCAAGATACTTCTTCTCAATTTCTTGAGAACAAAGTGAAGTCAGGGTGGTACTTCAAGAAAAGGGATGAAAAGGACAATACGCTGACATGCTTGAGGAGAATGACCACCAATCGGAATCCATCATAGGTGGTGATGGAATCTAGAAGTTACTCTGGATGATTGTTGAAGACAAAGTCTCCCTCATGGGCCGGAGGGGGAGATTGTTGGGAAAAGGAATAGGATTCTGGCCCATGTCCTAATTGTATTTGGGCTTGAGTAGGAGTTGGTTTGTGTTGCCAATCCTAGTAGGAGTTAAATCCAATAGGAGAGAAGATGGCTCTCTATTTACAACATTGGAAGTGGATTAGGAATTGGACTATGAATTGGAGTGGGATTCCTAATTTCTACTACATGTGATGGAGGCCTATAAATAGAGGCTTTTGGGGAGGCCATTGAGATCATCCCATCAGTTATTTGTTGTTGGTGCCTTCTGAGGTAGAAGAGCCAGAAAACAAGAACAATTGGTGGTGCTCTCTTTTGGTAAGAGAAGGTTAGCGACTTTGCCTTGAAGTAAAGTAGCGGCTGACAATCAGCGACACATTGGTGGTGTATCAACAACGGCGGCATATCTGGCCAGTGGAGGACGCACATCAGTTGGTGGTACTACGTTGGTGTTACGACAGCAACTACGACAACAGTCTGTCCGTTCATCGAAGGACATGTTTTCTTTCTCAGGCGGAAAGAGTTCTTTGGTTGGTAGGCGAGGTACACAACCTCGTCAGGAGTAGAGGCGGCCCGATCAGCGGTTGCAATGACAACATACAAGAGAACAACTGTGTGTCTGATTCCCTAGAACGACAGAGGTGTTGTGAGGAGAAAAAGATAAGTGGGATATTTTGTACACATTTGAGTGTAATTGTATTCTTCCTATCTTTGTTCTCGTGTGGGGAGAGCGATCCGGATTTAGGGGTAATTAAATATGGATGGTGTGAGTTGTAATCTTGATTGCATAATGCTTGTTGGTTGGTATTGCCCCATGGCTTTTCTCTTCTCGTCTTGGGGAGAGTTTTCCACGTTAAATCTTGCACTTTCACTTTTGCATAACACGTCGCTTACACACCACAAATTCCTAACACTGACATCCATGCATATTTCATGTCAATTGGTCTGATATATGTCCCAAGAAGTCAAACGAGGAATCATGTCATCTATTTAAGCAAAAACAAGTTGCTAAGTTGATGATATCAAATTAACAGTTAAACAAATTGGTTTCGGTATTAGTAGAAAATTCTCACTCAAATCGTAAGTGTGGATTGGGTTCTCCATTAGCATTATGCAGATGCATAAGACACCTTGTTAAGAAAAAAAAATTAGTTGTCAGTTTTGGAAAAGCTTGTCGCAAATATATGTTTCCTAGATTGAATTGAGTTGTGGAGGAAGCTAATTCACGTTGTTTATTTTTTTTTGGACTGACTCCTTGTTCCATCAAAACACCACTTGGATATTATAGGAGTATTTGTTGATGATTTAATATAAGTTTTCTAAGAAGTTGAATGGAGTTTTGGAGGAAGCTAATTGATATTCCTCCTTTGTTCGAACTGATTGACTGACTGCTTGTTCCATCAAACACCACTTATGGGCCCTGGTGTCCTTTTCAAAAGATCCAAGAGCCTACGCCGCCCCGTTGCTTGGATTACCATGTCTGGACCAACGTAGTTGCCTCACTCAAAGTACACAAACACACACCTACCATGTTCTAGATGAGGGCCAAAAAGAACAATATCCCAAACCAGTGCCTAATGTTCAGTCCCCCTCCAATCGTGGATGGACAATATGCGGACAACCATAAACATAACGAAGCATCGGCGTCTGTTTCCATAATCGGAAAACCGGTAGTAAGTTCTCTACTTGAAGAAAAGTGCACTGACGTCGACCCCACAAGTGATTGATTCATTCTCTTATTATAACATACAACATTATTACTGAAAAAGGAGGACCACAAGTTCCATGCTGCAGTTAACGTGCCGCACCTACTCCAACTCCTCCTACTCGGTCCACTCTCTACCGCCTACCAGTAACAATCCATGAAGAGGAAAGCCGCACGCAGGCAGGTAACGTGGGTGAGCTGAGCTGAAGCAGCCCCGTTATTTCCCCCACATGCGCAAAACGAGAAGAACAATATTAATTACAAGCATGTCAAAAGTGAGGGGCAACTCACGCGCGTGTGCAGAGGTCGATCTCCTTCAAACCCACAACTCCGGTCCTCGCTACCGACCAAATTTGACTTGTCCACCTTCAACACACATCACCTTATATAGACGCGGCACGAGGGGATTATAACTCATTCACTTCATTCTCTCACAGCACAGTCTCATCCTCCCATATTCTCCAATCCCATATCCTCTTCTGCGGCCAGCCTTTCCCTGTTCTTCCTCCTCCTATCAGCGCTCACTTGGGACAACTACCTATCAAAGCCCATCAATGGCTCTAGATGCCCTTGAACTCACGATGGCCACCACAACACCAGTACCAGAATACTCCTCTTCCTCAGAAGCTCCAGCTGGGTCGACAGCTTCCTCATGGGCCAAGAAGAAGCGGTCCCGGCGATCACGGTTCCTTCCACTCCATCTCAGTACCCCTCCACAACCTCAGGCAACTCAGGACGACTACCTCGCCCTCTGCCTCCTCATGATGTCCCGCGGCATGACCGCGCAAGACCAACGACCATCAACAGAGTACTTCCTCCTCCCCCCGCAGCCGGCACACCACCAGCCCCTCGCCCACAAGTGCTCCGTCTGCGGCAAGGCATTCAGCTCCTACCAGGCCCTCGGAGGACACAAGGCCAGCCACCGCAGACCCACTAACCCAACAACCACCACAACCACAACGACCACTTCATCGAGCCAAGGTATATCCGGCGCAATCGACGCCGTCCCCATCTCTTGGGCACCCAGTGGCTCACGCCTTCACCGATGCACTATCTGTTTCAAGGCCTTTCCCTCCGGTCAGGCACTGGGTGGGCACAAGCGGTGCCACTATGATGGAAGCAGCGGTGGTGCGGCCAGTAGCAGCACTGTCACAGCGAGCGGCCTCTCTTCCAGTGGATCTGGGCTCGGATTGGACCTCAACCTGCCACCTCCTGCTGAATTTACCTTTGGTGTTGCCGCAGCTGTTGGAAGGTGCTGGGCAAATGAGGAAGACGAGGTACTTAGCCCTTTGCCAAAGAAGCCCCACCTCGGCCTCATCCCAGCATAAGTAAACAAGGAGGATGTTGTTGATCTCTTCTTGTTCTTGGTTTTTTGCAACTCAAAGATTGTTTTATTGGTTTCTGATCTGTTGTTTTATTCTTTAACCGATATACTGTCTTGTAACACCATTCAATTTAATCAATGATTTATTCATTACATTCCATTGGAGTTATTTACAGACACACCCAGCTCACAAAATTGGTGTGTTTAACATAACAAGTACTGTACGTATGGAATGGCACCTAACTCATCGCAAAACCAACCACACCTTGCCCAACTGAAGAGGCAATGCTAAGACCTGCGTAATTTAATCGGACGGCGGACATGCAGATCATTTGGAACATAACTCTAACCGATAATCGGTGCAGGACGCATCGGAAGATTCGGAACTGTGTGTGAACGCATGCAATTGGCACATCAAGTAGCTGGGTTGCAAAGTGGTAAATGCAGACGCCACAATGCAAAGATTTGATTGCTGAATGACGGCGTACGTCGCCCATGTGCATTCACATGCATCTACCTTAAAAAAGTTTTGTTAACGGGTTGTTCACATCTCTAACTTATTTTAACCAAATCCAGCAACGTTTTGGTCAGCGCAGAAAACAAGTCTCCAACATTTCTTAGCATCAAGTTTGACCGGACCGTATCCATAATCATTGATCGTTCAACAAATGTAGGCCTAGTTGTTCTGCCAAGAGCCAGCCAAGGCATTAACTAGGTTCAAAGAATCTTAGGCGGTACCTGTGAAGCTTCCAAATCTTTTATCTTTTTTCTTGTTGATTTTCTATAATAGAATTTGTTGATAAAGACTATCGAACATGATCTCTGATGATTTCTCTTTGAATTCTCCAACTTCTTCATCGATGCCGCTCGATTTCAACACGTGAAGATAAACTCCAATGTACATATTTGGCATCCCATTCAGTTATCAGTAATCATGAGCTATCATAGCCCAATCGTCAATGCCGTCCGTCTTAGTTCTTCTATCCCCTCGATTGGGACCTTCCTTCACGTCGAATTTCACTTCCTTGCAGCAGCCGTATGGTTATCTTGTTGCCGGGCATCCATTAGTAAATTAAGTATCCATGCTTCACGCGTGGGCAAGTGTACACGGATCCTCCTCTAACTAGATATCGAATACAAAGCGAATACCCCTACAACCGATATCTGAATCTGAGAAAAAAATATTTGATTAGATATCCGATCCCATAGATATAATATACGACGTCCAAATACGATCTGAACAGATAATATTTATATTTGGATAAATTTCTTATACGAACCAAAAACGGTACGTTTAATGTGTATAAATATATTATATATATGAGATATTGATATTATATCAAATATATGTGATAAAGTGTTTATATTTTAATATTTTCATATATAAAGATATATATTTAATGGTATATGCATTGTTGGGATTAGGAATATAATCCAGCCCATGTCTTAGTGGGATTT
Organism: Alisma plantago-aquatica; assembly: GCA_963693085.1. NCBI lineage: Eukaryota > Viridiplantae > Streptophyta > Magnoliopsida > Alismatales > Alismataceae > Alisma > Alisma plantago-aquatica. The sequence goes on from OY856412.1 coordinate 1,206,823,673, forward strand.
AGACTTGGGAGGGTTGGTTTGTGCTACCAATCCTAATAGGAGTCAAATCTTGAATAGTAGGAATATGACTTCCTATGTGCAACATGCAGTTGGACTAGGATTCGAACTAGGACTAGAATTCCTGGTTGCAATCACATGCATGGAGGCCTATAAATAGAGGCCCCTGGGGAGGCCTTTGGATTATCCACCAGTTGAGGTGTGAGTTCTCTAGTTGCTTGTTGGTGCCTTCTGTGGTAGAGGGTGCCAGAGAACAAGAACAACTGGTAGAGAAGCTCTCTTGGTTTATAAGAGAGGGCCAGCTACTTTGCCTTGAAGCAAAGTAGTGGTTGGCGGTTGCTACCCGGATTTAGGGGTAATTAAATCTGGGAGGTGTGAGTTGTAATTTTATTACATAGTACTTATTAGCGGGATTGCCCCATGGTTTTTCTCTCCTTATTGAGGGGAGAGTTTTCCACGTTAAATCTGGTGTTTTTCTTCTTTGGGTTTTATACGCTTGTTGGTAGCGCTTCCGTGACAACTTTTCATCACATACGGGACTGTATCGGTACAACATCCCCAACAAGTGGTATCAGAGCGAGGTTGCAGATACAAGTCCAGATGGGGAAAGATGAAGATGCGACGATGATAAAGTTGACAAGCACAAATTGGCAGATTTGGAAACCCAAGATGGAGGATATTCTCTATTACAAAGATCTATACGATCTGATAGAGGGACAAAAGCCAGAGACTACATCTGATGCAGATTGGAAGAAGCTAAACAGGAAAACCGTCGGAACAGTGCGGAAGTGGCTCGACATCTCCGTATTCCATCACGTCTCAGAAGAGACCAATGCCAAAGATCTGTGGGAAAAGCTCAAGAAGTTATATGAGCGGAAGACTGCCACAAATAAAGCTTTCTTGATCCGAAAGTTGGTGAACCTCAAGTACCGGGATGGTACAAACATCGCCGAGCATATGAATGAATTCCAAAGCCTTGTAAATCAGTTGGGGTCCATGAAGATGGTTCTTGATGATGAACTTCAGGCTCTACTTCTTCTAGGATCGCTACCGGACAGTTGGGAGACACTCGTAGTGACAGTCAGCAATTCTGCACAGGAGGGCAAGTTGACACTTGACCAAGTGAAGAGCAGTGTACTGAATGAAGAGACTCGACGACGAGCCTCAGGCGACAGTGGATCAGAGGTGCACTTCACAGAGGGCTGAGGCGTTGATAGAGCGAGAGACCGTGGTAGATCTAAGAGCCGCGGTGAATCCCAAGACCGCGAGAAGTCTCGTGGTAGATCCAAGTCAAAGAATGGTAGAGGGTGCTTCCATTGCGGCAAGCCAGGTCGCTTCAAAAGAGATTGCAAGATTTGGAAAAAGAAACATGGGTCTGAAGCCAAAGACAAGCAAGATGACGATAAGAATACTACAACGACGATCTCAGATGATAGGTGCGATGATGACGATGTGGTCTTAATAGTCCAAGAACAGTGTTTGCATGCTGATGAGGATGATTCTGAGTGGGTGGTGAATACTGCAGCTTCTTATCATGCTTCACCAAGTAAGGAGTTCTTCACTTCATACAGGAGGGGAGACTTTGGGAGGGTGAACATGGGAAATTCCAGCTTCTCTAGAATTGTTGGGATTGGTGACATTTGTGTTCAGACAAGTGTTGGTTGCACGCTCCCGCTGAAGGATGTTCGTCACGTTCCAGATTTGCGACTGAGTTTGATCTCTGGTTCTTTCTTTGATAGAGAAGGTTGTCATCTTGATTTTGGCGGCAGCAAATGCAAGATCACCAAGGGGGCTTTGGTTATTGTACGTGGCAAACTGTCTCACACATTATACAAGACCAAGCTCAAAGTACTTAGAGACGACAATATACATGCAGTTGAGGATAACCAGACAGATCTATGGCACAAACGGTTAGGACACATGAGTGAGAAGGGCTTGAATCTTCTATCCAAGAAGAGGTTGATTCCTTGTGGCAAGGATAGTGGTCTCAGTTCATGTGATGCATGTCAAACAGGAAAGAAACGACGAGTTTCTTTCAAGACAAGGTCTGCGGTGAAGTCAAAGCTTCTACAGTCGGTTCATTCGGATGTCTGCGGTCCGTTTGAGATGGCTTCACTGGGAGGCAATAAGTATTTTGTCACATTCATTGATGATGCATCTAGGAAGGTGTGGGTCTACTTGCTGAAGACCAAAGATCAGGGTTTTCAATGTTTCCAAAAGTTCCATGCCATGGTAGAGCGGGAGACCGGTGAAAAATTAAAGTGTCTCCGAACGGACAATGGAGGAGAGTACACCTCCAGGGAGTTCCAGGCGTACTGCACGCAGCATGGCCTACGGCATGAGAGGACAGAGACCGGCACACCAGAACACAATGGTACAGCTAAAAGGATGAACCATACTATTGTCGAGAAAGTCAGATGCATGTTGAAGACTGCAAAGTTGCCAAAGACATTTTGGGGTGAGGCAGTGAGAACTGCCTGCTATCTGATAAATCGATCTCCATCAGTTCCTTTGGGGTTTGATATACCTGAGCATGTATGGACAGGTAAGGATGCATCCTACTCACATCTCCGAGTATTTGGATGCAAGGCATATGCTCATGTTTCCAAGGAAAAGAGGCAAAAGCTAGATGATAAAGCGGTGCCATGTATCTTTCTTGGCTATGGAGATCAACAGTTTGGGTATAGGTTATGGGATCCAGTGAAAAAGACCATGACCAGACACAGAGATGTGACTTTCTGTGAGAGTCAGACAGTGACAGAGCCTGAGGTTGATGATGCAGAGGCTGCGGGATCAGGTGACAGTTCTTCAGACGATGAGTATGAGGGTGATTCAGCTTCTTCACAGGTGCAGTCTTCTGATGATGAAGAAGAGCAACATAATCACCATGAGCAGCAGAGTGATAGCACATCAAGTGGTCCAGTTCCAGACGCACAGACGAGTGATTCAACTTCACAGGAAGAGACTTCTGGGCAGGGGGAGCAGGATCAGGACCAGGCAGAGTCCTCAGAGCAGCAGCTGAGGAGGTCTGACAGAGTACGTCATCCTTCATCCAGATATCCGACATCTCAGTATATCTTGCTTACTGATCAGGGGGAGCCAGAGACTTTTTAGGAGGCACAAACTCATAGAGACAGAGTACAGTGGCATCAGGCGATGCAGGAGGAGATGGATTCTTTGCAGAATAATGACACCTATGAGATTGTGGCACTTCCCAAGGGTCGAAGAGCACTAAAGAACAAGTGGGTCTATAGGATGAAGAATGACGGCACTGGTAGTGATATTAGATACAAAGTCAGACTTGTTGTCAAGGGCTTTGGTCAAAGACCAGGAGTGGATTTTGATGAGATATTTTCTCCAGTTATAAAGATGAGTTCTATCAGATTGGTTCTACGCTTGGTTGCTAGTCTAGATCTGGAGCTTGAGCAGATGGATGTGAAGACAGCTTTCCTTCACGGTGACCTTACAGAGGAGATCTACATGGAGTAGCCAGAAGGTTTTAAAGTCAAGGGGAAAGACCACTTAGTCTGCAAATTAAAGAAGAGTTTGTACGGGTTGAAACAGGCTCCTAGACAGTGGTACAAGAAGTTTGATTCTTTCATGCAGAGTCACGAGTACCAGAAGACAAGTGCAGATCCATGTGTCTACATCAGGAGGTTTCCCAATGACAGGTTCATTATTCTACTACTCTATGTGGATGACATGTTGATAGTGGGTCAGGATCTCAGTTTGATCAGAAAATTGAAGACAGAGCTTTCCAAAGCCTTTGAGATGAAGGATTTGGGACCATCACGACAGATTTTGGGGATGCAGATCACACGTGACAGGGCACAGCGCAAGTTGTGGTTGTCACAACAGAGTTATGTTGAACGGGTACTTGAGCGGTTTAACATGGGCAAAGCCAAAGTCGTGGGGACTCCACTTTCAGGTCACTTCAAGCTGAGTAAGAAGTCATGCCCATCTACTGATGAGGAAAAGGAGGAGATGGCAATGATTCCCTATTCTTCTGCTGTAGGGAGTTTGATGTACACAATGGTGTGTACCCGTCCTGATATTGCTCATGCAGTTGGCGTTGTGAGCAGGTTTCTCTCAAATCCTAGAAAAGATCACTGGGAGGCGGTCAAGTGGATCTTCAGATACTTACGAGGCACGAGCAACACGTGTTTGATGTTTGGTAGTTCGGAACCAGTTCTAAAGGTCTTCGTTGATGCTGACATGGCAGGTGATATAGATCACAGGAAATCTACTTCTGGGTATATCTTCACTTTTGCAGGGGGAGCCATATCTTGGCAGTCCAGGTTGCAGAAGTGTGTTGTACTTTCAACTACAGAGGCAGAATACATTGCAGCAGCGGAAGCAGGAAAAGAAATTCTCTGGGTGGTGAGATTTCTAAGGGAGCTGGGGATGATTCAGATTGACCAGACTATTTTATGTGATAGTCAGAGTGCCATTGACTTGAGCAAGAGCACAATGCATCATGCACGGAAAAAGCACATTGATGTGAGATATCACTGGCTTCGTGATGTTATAGAGAAGAAGTTGTTGACTCTGAAAAAGATCCATACTGAGAAGAATGCTTCTGATATGATGACCAAGGTGGTGACACGAGACAAGCTAGAGCTTTGTAAGAAGCTCTGCGGTGTACATTCCCAATGATGATCGCTGAAGACCACATCTCCCTCATGGGCTGGAGGGGGAGATTGTTGGGATTAGGAATATAATCCAGCCCATGTCTTAGTGGGATTTAGACTTGGGAGGGTTGGTTTGTGCTACCAATCCTAATAGGAGTCAAATCTTGAATAGTAGGAATATGACTTCCTATGTGCAACATGCAGTTGGACTAGGATTCGAATTAGGACTAGAATTCTTGGTTGCAATCACATGCATGGAGGCCTATAAATAGAGGCCCCTGGGGAGGCCTTTGGATTATCCACCGGTTGAGGTGTGAGTTCTCTAGTTGCTTGTTGGTGCCTTCTGTGGTAGAGGGTGCCAGAGAACAAGAACAACTGGTAGAGAAGCTCTCTTGGTTTATAAGAGAGGGCCAGCGACTTTGCCTTGAAGCAAAGTAGCGGATGGCGGTTGCTACCCAGATTTAGGGGTAATTAAATCTGGGAGGTGTGAGTTGTAATTTTATTACATAGTGCTTATTAGCGGGATTGCCCCGTGGTTTTTCTCTCCTTATTGAGGGGAGAGTTTTCCACGTTAAATCTGGTGTTTTTCTTCTTTGGGTTTTATACGCTTGTTGGTAGCGCTTCCGTGACAACTTTTCGTCACATACGGGACTGTATCGGTACAACATCCCCAACATGCATATCTGTTGATTTCAATTTTTTTCCCAAGTAGATATAGCAATATCCGACATCTTATCTGAAAATTTCAAATCCGATCGAATTCAACAGATGTCAGGTTCATTTTAAAATTAATCCAGATAGAATGTGTGGATTTCTAATATCCATTTATAAATCTACCTTTAACATATATGTTGTAGTCAAGTGTGAAGGGATGGAAAACCAACTCATCGACACTATATATGTGTCAAAAAGAGTTGAAGGTTGTGGTGGACCCAAAACTCTAATATGGTTGAGGCCAAATAAATAATAAACCATCTTTTATCGTGACGATCACCAATATTATTATTGACATTGTAAACTAACAATACCACTATTGTGAATAAAGGTGTCATATCATCAATCTCTCTTGACTATTTTGTTAGTTTCTACTACTAATACTGGTTTGATTCTTTAAGGATAGATATAAATATATTAGCTACAAATTATATTCTGATACATTAGCCATTCGAAGGATCCTAGTGACTTGCACAACATATCAATTAGAAAACAATGTCAATATGACATGAGGTGATATATATGTGCAATAATAAAAAAACACACATATTGTCCTATCAATAACTTCATCATATGGGACCAATGTCTCTACCTTAATCTTATATATCTTGAGGATGTAAATAATTATATATAAAGTAATGAAATGTTTATCTATCATCATGTATTAAAAATACTTAAACAAGAAAGGATGTCTCACATAGGAGAGTAAAAAATGATAACTCTACCAAATTTTGTAATGTTAACTTCATCCAATCTTTTACAGAAAAAAATGGTGGTTATATAAGATAACATGTCAAATAATTAAAATGAGTGGGATAGAAACTTATTTATCAGAAGCAAGATGATGAACCCTATACCGTGGAGGAAGCGATAAAGATAATGAAATGAATGGACACCATGGATGGAAATATTGTTAAACAATTAATAATCAGATAATTGTACAACTTTTTTAACCACAATGCACTAGATGGTTATGGTATGATATGACTTATACATTTAAAAATCGTCATATATTATTGTGGTCATGTTTTTATTAAAAATAATGCGTGGTTAGAAGTCATATTGTGATATTATGGTTTCACTTAGTGTGTTTATGTATGCATGAAGTATTGTAATGGTACGTACATTTGAGGTGTTCATCGATATTAGTGTTGTATTATTATCGAGAACACCAATATGCAAAATGTTTCCACCAAGAGTTGTTTCTTGGACTCAAAATGAACAAAAATCCTAATTTTGAGTCACTATGGATATATAAAAATGTCTTAGAATAAGTAAATATTGCAATCTTGTCAAAATTGTTCAATAATTAAGTAGTCAGTAATTTCCTACATGTTTGGCCCAAATTTCCTCCATAATAAGCAAACTTTGACCTCATTTTGGACGAACAACTAGTCGGTCTAACTAACTATCTTGGCAGTCGACTAAAGGCTCGAATGCAAGGTCCATGGGTGTGATCACACAACAACGATCAATGATAGCAATCACACCAGAGGGATCCATTGGAAGCAATTACGTTATAAGAACCACTATCAGTGATCACACTACAACGATCCAACCAAAATGATCAAATGCCTCACTACAACTAGTCAGTCCTACTAGCCAAAGGTTGACCCATACATATAATCAATTAACTTCGTAAACATAATTTTAATATTACTCACAAAGAAAGCTTATCTTAATTTTAGTTAATATTAGTAATCATATATATATGAATAAAAATAATAGTAACTTATTAATCTATATTGAAAACGTTGTCTTAAATTAGATATAAATCATGAGTGATTTTGATCCTAATTAATATGATTAATAAGAGTAATTTGTGGACTTTGATACTATTGCAAACATTATTTCTTTTCCAAGATAAGTGAACCCGAATTGTGAGTGCATTAAATTAATGCACATAAATGTTTGTCATATTTTTAAAGAAAATTAGCTAATTGGAGATTTTTTTGAATGTTTTGTTTAAATTACCAATTAAAATAAATGAAAAATTTTCTTTTATTAATTAATATTTATTTGAGAATGAATTGGAAAGATATAGTGTGAGTAGACCAATTAGTCAAAGTGGGTAAATCTTTTTTATTAATGACGAGATGAATATATGATGAGTTTCACCATTTATTTTCTCCATTTTTTGAGTTTTGTTTTACCAGAGTAGTTAATAACATGGCATTAACATGACTGACAACACATGTGAGGGTTTATGTACCATTATTCTACCAACAAGTTTCGTCCTCCTATTAGATTAAATACAACAATTGACAAAACCACATTTTTTTAGTGAAAAGTCAATCCAACATATATGTATAATCAGATTTATATGTCACCAGCTATGTATTGAGATGGGCTCTCACATTTTACACTTTTTCTTAATATTATGATTATGTTGCTTAGTAATTATTGTAGTGAAACACATACTGAGAGATGAAATAACTAGGTTACTCTTCATCTATGTGTAAAGCTATACAAGTAATAATATTTTTTCAATTAGAAACAGTTGACATTATAAATTATAATAAAACTATAAATAAAGATGACCAAATGAGAATCCTTAGGTGGAAAGTTAGTTGAGATATTTATTTAGAATTTACTAGCTGATTTGGAAAATTAAAAGATAAGAAAGGGATATAAAAATTACATATAAATTTTACAATATATATACTTATTAATGTCATCACAATATGATACCCTCCCATCATTATCTAGAATATTACTTTTTGATTACTTTTTAATATCTTTAATATGGATACCAACTTCTTATAGCTTCCTGCCTTGGCCTCAAGTGGCTCATGATATCAAGTTCTTGTCCACTTACTTTGGCAACTCAACTAATTAATGGGAGCACAAACATGTTATCAGACGAGTTGCTCCTATGGAGGTGTCACAAAACAATTTCTAGTTAGCTACAGATTGACTACGATTTTGAATCGAGGTAAACTAATCCAAATTGGAACCTACATGTAATAATATCTTGTATTGTCCATCTCGTAGTTGAACTCTATTGTGTATTCTTTTATACATATACAAATAACACTTTTATAACTAATACATTGATATTTGAATATTTATATTTTAGCATGTAATGTTGGTACCTAAGAATTAATTTTGTGTTCAACTATTCATAAGCCGTGAATCACTTTATTATGAAAATTAATGTTTAATAGAATACAAATTTCAAATAGCTCCAATTTAAATCTTGATAAGCTTCTAAACTCATAATGGACCTAGATTCACAACATCCCAATTTATAATCAATTTATAATCAGTTAGATTTAGACATGCTCCCTTGTTGGAACACAATTCAACAATTTGTATGTCTTTCGTGGCTAAGAGAGTCATTTAACTATATTGTATATTAAGATGATTTATTTAAAAGGTAATTCAATTATAAATATGGAGGTGTCATTTGATTTGGTTTCTCTATTTAGAGATGTCAAAAAAATTAGCTTCACCATCACAAAGATGACAAGTAGCATATTTGGTTTGTCTAGGCAGCTCTTTCTACTTGGATTTTAAAAGGAAAAATTAATGTTTAGTAATATTAATGAAAATAGTTGACAGCTCTATTCACTCACCTCTTTTGAATGTCCATCTATTTCAAAACATATGTTGAAATTCTGTTTATCATTTAGTATAATGTTATAGCTCAAGTTGATATCTTTTAAATTTGATATTTCTTTCTAATGCTTTAATATTTGGACAACAAACTATTGTTTGTTATCATTTCTACCTATCTAGTTTATATGTCTATTGATTGATTGATTCCAATACATTACCATTGCTAATCGACGTTCTCGATAAGGTTCAACAAGATTGAAAAACAACATATTAAAAGGCAAGGACAAAATCTTTAAGACACATGAAGGTTGTTGCGTCAGACTGACAGTCACGAATAACCCACCTCATATGTTCTTTGGAAAAATATGTTGTACATATTTTATTAGTTGTTACTGGTTCAGTCTGTCTATAAAACGTAGGCAATTATCTTCTAGTGTCTACTATTTGCTCTAGTGTAGATAGTTGAGTATATTTGGTCTATAATCTATAAAATTTCCTATGTAATATCAAAATCACATTTTGTCATCTGATAACGATTAACCAAAGAGGATGTAACAACACGGGAAGAGAGCCATTGGGTACACATGGTTGTCTGTCCTTATCTATTTTCTCATCAAGGAATTAAAATTTTCTACTCTTGTTTGAACATACAGTATGCTACATTTTTGTTTATCTTTTGACATGTGTATAATGTAATTAAAATTATTAGTTCAAATTAACTGGACATGAGACATAGACTTAATCTGATAAGGGTGTACACCACTCCATGTTCATAGAAAATTAGCAAATTCTAAGGATGTTTTAATGTATGATAGTTATTGGCAGGTTCATATAATCAAATTTATCAACAACTTTAATGATGGGTTGTGTGGATACTCAATAATAAACACTCAAATGGTTTATTAAAGGATGGCCACTATGACTACTCTTACTGAGTATTTTTCTTCTAGTTTCTCAACCATCCAAGGCTTGTTTCAGCTGGTGCTTTGCTGAGTTAGTTGTTTTTTTCCGCAGACAATTGTGGTGGATTGAGTAGGTGTGTGGTTGATTTCAAAGCCCATATAAGATAGTGGGAAATATAATGATTTTAGAGTCAGAAAAGTAAGAGTGATTTTATTAGTTATGGAAAGCTCACTGATGTTTTTCTCTCTTGCATATTTATTGATTTGAACACATAGATCTATCAAGAATATGTGCTTGTCAGTTCACCTATGTTGTTCAATTATGTTCATTTCACCAAAAAACTCTGTCCCGTAAAAATTTGTCAGAACGATCCATACAAGCATATTATGATTTTGACATGGCACACAGACACTCAAGACTTCCCTAAAAGTTGTGTATATGAATTTATAAAGTTTTTTTCCTTTTATGATAACGTCACTAAGAAGGCCCAAAGACTCAACCTGGAGCCTACTAGTTGTTCTCTCAAGCGAATACTAAACTACCACGATGATGGATAGGGTAACCTATTATAACCCTTAATGCATCATGAGAAGAGGATCTATCACCACTCTAGGGTTTTAGCAAAGAAGAAGATTTGAAAATTAAGCTATCAAGTCTTATTTTAGTAGTTTACATATGGTATTTATAGAGATCTAAGCTTTTTGTGATGGGTTGAGCTCAACAACAACACAACTACACCATCAGAAGGAAAACCTTTTCACTGGCATTTCCTAGGTTTCCACCTTCTGTAGGAAAGCCACTGGTTGACTCTACTGATGGTATATGCAACCATTAGTTTCTCAAACTTTGGTAGGAACTAGCCTTCAACTTGGACAACCATCAATTGTCACCTTCGACCAACACACCTATGGTTGATGGCTTTTAGCATAGACATTGGTTACAAAAACCATCATTCTATCATATCCTTGATAGACACTCTCCCCACAAGTCTTTGGTTGATGCACATCAGCCAAACCATCAATAGATGTTCACTAACCCAGCCTTTGGTCTATGGTGCCTAGAAAAACCTTTGAAAGACACTCTCCGCTAAGCAATCGGTCACCCGACCTTAGGTTGTTTCCACTATATAAAAACTTTGGTTTATGATTACCTTTTCCATAGAACTATATAAAAGCAAAACCATCGAATCAAGAGTTCCATGAAACATTTATGTAAGGATCTATAAAACCTTCAATCTTAATCCTTCAAATGTTGAAAGATGGAATCTCTGCAGAAAAACTAAAAAGGTTGTAACTTCTACTCTAACTCCAGTTTGTTTTGTTCTTGTTTGTATGGATTCATAATTAAATTCTCTACTACTTTCAAAAAAACTCAGTGAAACTTATTTTGATGATACATCTTTATTTGCTTTAATTATCCATTTAATGTTCATGATTTCTTAAAGTCAATTTCTAGCATTTAACCAACACATGTCATTTACTCAACCAAGAATACAGATATGAACTAAAACTAATCATCTATCAATTAAATTTAGACATCATTATGAGTGTATTTCTTTGCAAGATTATCTTTAATCCTATCATTACCTAGAAATTAAGGTATGGGTTGTAACAACATAAATGAAACTCTACCCGATTAGGACTAGGGACATACTCAAATGGAATAATTGGCATTGGGAATTTTTGAGTGTATGTCTCATCCTAATGCTAATAATTCTTACATGTTTCTGATGTGGGTCATGGGAAAGTGGAGTATACACATTCCACAAGAATGTTTCTAGTAATGACCACTCTAAGATTCATCAAAATGTTCTAGATGAAGGTCATTGCATAACTAAATGAGGATGTACATAACAATTTAAAAGACTAAATTATACATGATAGTATCAAAATGCCTATTCAACAAACTCTTTATTGTATAAATTTGGAACTCATAAATACTTGTATATGATGTAAGTACAAAATTAAAAAAGCTTATCTTAAAAAAGAATTTGTTTTGTGATCTCATTTATTATCCTAAAATTTCTGATTCATTATGACTTTAATAAGGATTTATGGTAGTAATAAGGTTTCAAACTAGAAGCAACTAGCATTCAAACATATACTAACAAGAATTCAATTTGTAGTGACATCAAATTAGGACATGTTGTAACTAGGGTTCAATATTTAAAGAATTAGGATTCAAACATGCAATATATATGGCTTAATCAAGTAGTAATCAAGATGAAATATGGATGTAACTAGAATTCAAAAAGTAGTAATTGTGATTCAATATGTTAGGAATGAGGATTCAACCACATCATATCTAGGATTTTGTTGTGCTCTAGTCCATCTTGCAACATAATGCACCTATCATGTTGACTGGAGAATATTAGAGATGACACTAGAAAGTGATGCTTTGAGATTTAACGAGGAGGATGAGGTGCTTAGCCCTTTACCCAAGAAGACCTATCTCATACATGTATTACACTATTTGTGGTAGGTTATAGGAAGAAAGAATGCAAGCAAGGATAAGGGAGTCATCGAAATGAAACAATCAAGTAGTCCCACTCAAGCTCCAATTGATTATCCTCCATGGTGGACAACACATACATTGTGCCTTTGACGTTAAACATGACACTTGTTGGGAGGCAACTCAACACATTTCTTCCCTCCATTCCAAATTTAGGATTGGCTCAAGACAAGCAATTTTTTTAGTTTGGAGTGGAGGTGGATGGTATGTATCTATTTCACCCACTCTATCTTCCCTTCTTTTAGCATTTTTATCATGTTATTGAGGTTACTTTCACATTTTCAAATTTTCTTTTTTCTTACATATGATTTTTCCTTTGTCTAGTCAACCAATTATGCATGTTTTATCGATGAACCCCTTGAATAAAGAGAATTCTCTTGTATCAATTTCATAAACTACCATGACTAAAAACTGTCCTATCACATAGGACTATAAGTAGCACTACTCCTTAGTAAATATGAAAATCCTTAAAGGTTAGATAGGAATCAAATGCAATGTGTCTATACTTGATTTATGTAATCGCTTATGAAATTTTTTGATTGTTGCTTATTATAGAAATATTTGAACTGATATTATGATGCTTTCAATGTGCTAAATTCAAAATAAGAAACACACAAGTTCACCCTCTTGTACATTTATTCTATCACCTTCCTATCTCTCCATTACCTAAAAATAATTAAAAGCCAAAAATAATACCTAACTCCAAGTTCGGGGTGGCACACCCTTCCCCATCTACCGCTTCTTCCATACCCCTCCCGTGTAATAGGGGTGTACCACCAATAGAGAAAAGAAACCAGTCTGCACACAAAAAATACAATCAATGTAATTGTAGAAAAAATAAAATGATCTTGTATTAAATAGAGGAGAGATTACCTTCTTAAATACCTCTATTCACTCCATTCCTCTACCTAGAGGAATCTAAATACCCTGAGTCACTCAATTGTTGAACCATGTTCTTATGTATAACTTATCAAATTATGTGGGAGTATCAAATATAGAAGGGATGTTACATGTATTTCTTTGTAGTTATTGAAATGGAAACAAGTTGTAAAACAATTTTAAGCAGAGAATATGGGAAAATTATGTTTTGTGATTTCAGGAAATCAGATTCGCTTGGCCATAAAAGGCGGTAAGGACACAAGTGGTTCTATGTAAGCGATGAGGATAGGTTGTCAATATTAATTTGTGAATGTTAGTGACTCTATGTTTCTCGAGAATGAGCAATATTCAAGTTTGGGGTGATTTGATGTATACATATTCATCTATTTATTCTACATCTTTTAGATCATTTATTAGGGACCCTCCATCGTTGTTTCCTAGTTTTTGTATTTTTTGCCCCAATTTTTATTTTTTATCCTAAATTAGAGTTTTTATTTTATTTTTTATATTGCATGAAAACATCCCATTCATTCCAAAGCCCAATTACCCCAAAGATCAAAAGATCAAGGAGGCTTCAAATGCATATATAAGCCTCCCAGGCCTTCCAACTGGTCAACTGACACACCCAATCAATGACTCACAAGCAAATAATTTTAGATCTATAATTACCAATGGATCGATTGGCCACCCAATCGACTGATCAAACATGAAAAGTAGGAAATTCTATTGTAGTCAAACTGGTCAATTCACCTCAAACCAATCATCTGACCTACATTCAACCTTGACATAAATTTGCCCAGTCGGTCAGCTGTCCTCCAACCGACTGACTGACTTGCATATGATCTCATGCCTCAGCCTACTCCAGTTGACTGATTTACCATTAGTTGTCTGAATGACGGTAGGTTCAGTCTCAACAACTGCCTCCAGACACATTCTTGGGGTTTTAGGGGCACATTCCCCCTATAAAAGGAGGGGGTAGGCCAGACACCAAGGTCTCAGTCATTTTAGAGTCTCTCTTGGGTGCACTGAGCAAAGAAGGGAGAGAAGGAGTCATCATCATACTCACAAAGACTACCTTATTGTTGCTAGACTCTGGAAACATGACTTTTTCTATCCCTATTTGTACTTTTGCGCATGTTTCTACTATGAATGAACATACCTTATTATCAGGGCATGGGATGTATCCTTATAGCCCGTATCTTATTCAAATTCATGTAAACTCTAAGAATTATATTTTTTAAATGTGTTTCTTCAGTACTACACACAATTTCTATGGTTTGATAAATTATATCTTGTAGTTATAATCTAGGGTGAAGACATCATGAATCCCAAAACTCCATATGAGATCCTGAATGGAGTTCTATGATTTCTTTATCATTTTTTGTTATTTGTTATAATCCTAGGAGATGAGATCCTAGATCCTAGGATTTGAATGCCAGGTGAAACATGTAGAACTTTGAAAGAGATTCTAGATGGAGTTCTACTGTATGATTAGACAAAGAACCACAAACATCGAAGTCCGAAGTTTGTGGGGAGTTCCATCCATGTGATATTTTTGTTCTATAAGGACACAAATGTGCATGATTCTAATTAAACATATTCACTTCCATGAGTTAATTGGTTTAGGATAACTAAGAAGGAAATAGTGGTGAACCACAGACTCACGATACTTTTTATTAATTGAATTAAATTTAAATTAATTAGTTTTGCTTCTATGATATTTAACTCCTATTTTTTGTTACAATCAATGTCAACAACCAGGTTTTAAATAAATGTTCTTAGTAATACATTTAAAAAAAATCTTAATCATATTGTCTCATGGGATCGACCCTTTTATGTACTACGATTAACTCGTTCTCTTAGAGGAGATTTAAACTTTGTTGTTAAGGTTAAACTCTAGGGATTTTATTCCCCTATTGTTAAGGTCAAATCCCAAACCACATTGCTTACTACTAGGGGATACAGATGGGGTTGTGGTGCATGCACTCAAACGCAGTCGATATGTATTTATTGTATCAAGCTAGGCCATATGAAGGATGTGTGTCATTCCAAGCATGTCTATCATATTCACTATAGTAGATGGAAAGATAGGTATTCTGCACATGTTGATCAAGATTCTAAACCAACCATTAATCATGTTCCTCTGGCAAAAACTATGTCTTCTAATCCAAGTGGACATCCTACTCATGTGTCATTGAAAAAGGAGTTTGAACATCTTTGTCAAACCTTGCACCAATATGGTGACTCTCCTCTTCACAACAACATGGAAACATCCTCCCCTCTGGAATGTTGTTTACCTTCCCAATGTTACACCTTTAGCCTATCTGACTTCTAATCAAGGTATCCACATCGTCCTCTATTTTTAAAACCAATTCTAGTTGGATAGTGGATTCTAGTGCTACTCAACACATGACCAATATGCCACCTTTCTCACCTCTTATTAATATTTTATCCCACATTACAATTTCACCTTGTCAAATGGATCGATTGAATGGGTCACCAAGTCTAAAACTATTTCCCTTTCTATAAAACTAAAATTAAATATTCTTCTCTTTGTTCCTAATTTTCCCATATAATCTGATGGTAGTGGAAAAACTAGTTGATTCCCATTGTTGTTTTGTAACTTTTGGACCTTCCTATTGGTCCTACTGGATTGATGGCATTTTAAGATGATTGACAAGGGGTATATTATAGCGATCTATAATACTTCTCTGCCCCTCTACAACCTCATCCCAGTTCCCTAATTCATGTTTATCCTCTCAAGCTACATCTCCATTTCATCCTCATTCTCAAGACAAGATCAAATGGGAAAACACCATCATGTATCCTCCCCATATCGTATTATTAAACAATCCTCAAAACCTTTTGATGATATAAATCATGATGTGTGTGGCCAGCTTGGGAGTGGGATTTGTGGCAGGCCCAAAACTCTAACATGGGTGAGGCCAAACAATAATAGACCATATTTTTTCTTGATGATCATCAATACTAAAAACAATATTGAAGTTAAGTTTACCATGATTGTGAATAAAGGTGTGATATCATCAACCTATCTTAACCATCTTGCAAGTCTATACTACTAATGCTTGTTTGCTTTCTTCAAGGACATGATAATATATTAGCTACAAAACTCTATTTTGATACATTATCAATTCGAGGGATTTTAGTGACTTGCACAACATATCAATAAAAAATCATTCCTATATGACATGAGGTGATATATACATACACTAATCAAAAGAACACACATATTGTACTATTAATAAATTCATCATATGGATCAATGTTTCTACCTTTATCATATATATCTTGAGGATGTAAATAAATCTATTAAGTACACATTTTTTTATCAATCATCATGTATTAAAAATACTTAAACAAGAAAGGATGTACATGTTGTTACATAGGGAAGTAAAAAAAGATAACTCATCTTGAGGATGTAAATAAATCTATTAAGTACACATTTTTTTATCAATCATCATGTATTAAAAATACTTAAACAAGAAAGGATGTACATGTTGTTAAATAGGGAAGTAAAAAATGATAACTCTACCCAATTTTGTAAGGTTATATTCATCCCTTCTTTTAAATAAATGAATAGTGGTTGTATAAGATAACATGTCAAATAATTAAAATGAATGGAATAGGAATTTATTTATAAGAACCTTGATGAACCCCATCCCATGGAGTAAGTAATAAAGATAGTGAAATCCAGGACATCGGGGAAGGAAATGATGTTAAACAAATAGTATTCAGATCACTGTACTGCCTTTCCGACCACATAATGTGTAGGGGACAAACTAAGGGGGGAAGGTCTGGACCAATATACATTCCAATTGGGGTTCCATCCTAAAACCAATTGGCAGTGGGTGGACTAGCCCAATGTTTTATATTTAGGCACACATCTCCACAGACAAACAATATGAGACTAATTTCACTCACACATGACTTAACAATTTCCCCCTCATGTGTGATCCCATAAACTCCTCCCTCGAAAGGTAATAAACTGCACCTCACAATTTAGGACCAACTGCACAACTCAATATTGTATTTCAAAAAGGTACAAACTCAAGCCGAACCGAGCTCTGATACCACTTGTAGTGGAGAAACTAAGGAGGGAAGGTATGTCCCAATATACAATCTAGTTGGGGTTCCATCCAAGAACCAATTGGCGATGAGTGAAGTAGCAAAATGTTTTATATTGAGCCAAACATCTCCATAGACATACAAAGTGATGCTACTTTTAGTCACACATGACTTTACATAATGCACCAAATGGTTATGGTATGGTATGACTTCAACATTTAAAATTTCTCATACAGTATTGTGGTTATATTTTTAGGAAAAAGAAGACTTTGTTAGCAGTCACATTGTAATATTATTGTTTAAATTAGTGAGTTTATGTATGTATGAATTATTGTAATGATATGTACATTTGAGATGTTCATCAATGTTGATGTTGGATTATTATTTGTATAATATAAAATACTAGTAATCTTCTATTAACCATCAAAAACACCAATATGAAAAATATTTTTCACCAAGAGTTGTTTATTTAGCTCAAGAATGAACTAAAACTGTAGTTTTGAGTCACTATGGTTATATATAAATGTCTTAGACCAAGTAAATATTGCAATCTTTTATAAACTTTTGAATAATTAAGTACCCAATCAATTTCCTACATGTTGGCCAACTATCCACCATAACAACCAAACTTTGACCTCATTGTGAATGAACAACTAGTCGCTCTAACTAACCATCTCGTCGGTCGACTGAAGGCCCCACTCCAAGGTCAATGGGTGTGATCACACAATAATGACCAATGATAGCAATCATACCATAGGGATGCATTGGAAGAAATCATGTGACAAGAACCAGTGTTAGTGATCACACTACCACGATATAGGTAGCGGAAATATAAATTTACAACCATATTTCCCCATAAACCAGCAGATCGCGTCAACAACTATATAATGGAAAGGGTAGTTTCGAGGATATACCTAGCCCTGGAGCAAGTCCAGTGACATGTTCCTCATTGTTGTAAATGTGCAATTTTTGTCTAGTTTCTCTTGGGCGGTGTTTGTGCAACTCTTGGTCTTCATAGTGGATATCAAACTAGAACAACATATGTAGTGGTTCATGCAGTCTCTCTACAGACTGCATGCTGATATTGTACTCCTAGCAATAGACAAAGACCTTCCACCTCTACCATAGTCCACGTGAACTATTAAGAACTCCATGTTGCATTACTAGAGCCAAAGAGAAGGAGTTGTCCCTTTCTATCAGCGTACTAGTCATCGACATGCTCTCCCAAAACTGATCCTCAATTGTTCTCTCCCTTGTTATACCTTCCTTCAATGGGTAGGACTTGCTTGGGCTCTCTATTGGTTACAACAATCAGAGAGGACAATAATTGTTAGAGCAACTGTGATTACTGTGACACCCCATGCCACAGTGAGCGATATAACTCAAAACCAAACTATGAGATTAAAACTAAACATCCATGTTACCATAAAACACAGAAAATTAAAATCGATTTCATATAAACATAAGAGTTTCAACATATTACACATGAGTCCAACAAATCCACATGTATTACATATCACTTTCCCAAAAGATTATAGAGATATTGTTCACTGGCTCTCAAGCCAAATTTTGTCAGATAAGGTAACCTGTTCATATACATATATGCCATCTCTGTATGACATCAGGCATAAATCCAAAATTGCATATCGATACATACAACAAAAACCTCCCCAAGGACCTGAGAGTACATGTACAACATATAGGACTCTACTTATATACACAAGAAACATATCCAACCTTGCAACAACTATTGGTTCTCTTACTGCTCAGCACCAACAACACAATCTCTACTTCCTCGTTCTCGATCGCCTAAAAGATGTAGAAACCCACAAGGTGAGACCAAACATCCCAATGAGAGTTATAACTCTCCTCCAACGTCTATTAAAAGCACAAATAAGCTAAACAGGTGAAGCAACATACTAAACAGTTGAGAAGATTTAGCTAAATGATATGTATTCAACAGATGAAGCATATCAAACAAGATTAGGCAGCTTCCTGAATAGTAGATCAAGTTATATTTTAAGAAGAAATATGAAGAACCTATATAACAATTGACTTCTCTTACCGTATAATAATTCAAGAAATCAGTAAAAAAGATAAGTCATGGGCTCAACCAATATAAGAAGTATGTCACCCTAAGCACACATACTACACGGTTGTGTTACGTCCTTTATTATTGCCCAAAGGATTTGAGTCGTACCACCCAAATCCAACTGACCACTACTAAGTCGAAATCGGTGTCATACAAGGTCAAATGGAAGAGTCAGAATCCATGAACTCTCCACACCTCTTGGTCAGCATAAGAGAAACATCACAGAGACATACCAGTCAACTACAAAATATGACATATAGTCAACAGAAGGATCAACTCACACATGGTCGTCCATATGAAACACCTAGACCACCTTGGTATAGGTAACAATGCTAGAATAATAGGCTCACAAATGGTCATTCTAAAAGGAGTGGCTCACACATGGACATCCATATCATAAGGATATTGGCTCATGCGTGTGATAACACCAATTTTTGTGATAATTTTGCCCTTTATTCTGTTATCAAAACTACCCTTTACTGTCATTTTCCTCTCTTTTATAAGAACTTTTGCAATAATTGGCCGAGCCATTCTCTAATTCCAATAATTTCATCCTTTTCAGTATTCTTCCTCGCTTTGATACATTTTGTACAAATAAGGGCCGTCTCGGCCCACAAAATAAACCCAAGTCTGTACTGGCCTTCCTGACGCCCGATACACGCCCTGCCCAGTAGGGTGGAATGACACCACGACGCGCGACAAGGGGTGCCGCGCAAGGAGGAACTGACGGACGACACACCTCTTACCTAACAGGGAGCCATAGTCGCCACGACAAACCAAGTATGTCGGGCGACACAGCCACCCACCGGCAGGCGCCGTTGCCCGTCACGTGACCAACGGTCGACATCCCTGCACCGAGCGATACGGGTATCGACAGTCCACCGACCCGCGAATGAGGAGGACATGTGGCGCTTCGAGCACCATAACTTTCCCCAACCGCTGCCTATAAATAACAACTACAGGGAGCCGAAAAGACAGCTTGGTCAGTTCGAACAGTTCAGACAGTTGGGAACTTGAGCTATCTTCGAGGACAATCGTGAGAGAAGATGTATCGTGCCCCAGTGCTCGTACCGGGCGACACTAGGTGAGCTCTTCCTCATCCCGAGAGGGAGGGGACTGGTTCACCTAGGACTGTATCGGGCGACACTGAGGACCGATATTGGCCGATGTAGATGCGCGACACGAGTGCCCGACAGTTGAATGCGTAGCTCCATGCCCGACACGATATCGAACCCGATATGCTTCGCCTGTCATACGTGTCGCCCGAGAGGGTCCACCGCCTGACATGAGCGTATCGGCCAGGATCCTTGAGCGATATTGTTGCCCGTCAGGCGTGCCGCTCGAGAGGGTGTGTCGCCTGACACGACTGTATCGGGCTAGGCCCCTGACCAATATCGGGCTGGAGAGCCGTAGTAGTCTGTCGTCCTTCTACATCAAGAAGGCGACACATATCTTTACATTCTGTCATTTAATTCCTTACTTATGCATTGTAATTAAGACCATTTATTTGTCTATGGAAATAGAAGATGTCTAATTACTTGCTGCTCTGTGCTTGGTACAATCTGTTGGATGACTGCTATGTTTGATATCCAAACTCTAGCTTGCATGTTTGGATCGCGTTTCGCTTAGCTACCGAATCGTGTTTTCCCGTCGCAACAACTTCGAGAGTTGTGTTGTGGCTCTAGTGTTTGGTTCGATTCTGGAGTACGAGAGTGCCTGGAACGGAGTTTCTTTAGTGACCTTTCCACTCTAATTTTAGTCCAGTGACCTCGAGAGGGGCGCTGATGCCTTGTTAGAGGTACCCGCTTCGAGAGGAGGGGTACATGACTGGTTCTACCGCCGCTTGTTTTACCGCAGTTTTATCCTTCGTACCTCGCTTTAGCTCGAGCAATATCTTTCTGTTTCTGTTGCATGAAAACCCCTAAAAACTGCTAAATGGCTAAAACCTTAAATCTTTCTAGTAACTCCACTTGGAGATAGTTTTCTTGTTTGTTCGTGACACCTTACTGCTTCCCTTCTGGGGAATTTATCATCTCTTTATACCTATCGGAGTGTAGCGTGTCGATTCTGGGTTCTCAAAACTACCCCCTTGTCCCTGTGTTCGACCCCGTATATCTACTTCAACCCCATAAACAAAGTTGCAGGGGCCTAGAATGATTCAGGTTTATAAATGTAAAAGCTCGTCTACCTCAAATCCGCCTCCACTTTTGGACGCGCGATTTAGGCCGGTCAACTTTTTGGCGTCGTTGTCGGGGACAAGGCAAAAATGGTACTGTTGACGAATCTGAATCCACTAACTACACTCTTGTGCCTCAAGCCTAGCAATGAGTTTTACAACACTCTTTTGCTTTTTCTTCTTTTTCTTTACTATTATTCTCTACTTGAAAATTAATGAATCTTTCTTCTAAACTTGATTC
This sequence comes from Alisma plantago-aquatica, assembly GCA_963693085.1. Classification (NCBI taxonomy): domain Eukaryota; kingdom Viridiplantae; phylum Streptophyta; class Magnoliopsida; order Alismatales; family Alismataceae; genus Alisma; species Alisma plantago-aquatica. The sequence continues at coordinate 1,206,845,464 of OY856412.1, forward strand.
CTCATGCCACTAATAGGTACTCAGAAGAACGGTGATATGTTCCACTGAGCACCAACTCCAACCGTCATGCCACCTCGCATTGAACCACCCCATTCTGAAGGCGAACGCCAAAGGAGGAGGCCTGATTCACCCCCGCCTGAAGGCAACGACAGGTACGACGGTGACCATCAACAAGAAGATCCAGACTCAGGAAAGTACGAAGAGGACCATCACCGACACAGACGCCATCACCGTCAGAGGCAAAGAAGAAAGAGAACGAGAACAGGTGAGGTGGCAGCACCACCCTCAGCAACGCCAAGGAATACACCCCAGGAACCCTTGGAATACACCCCAGGAAGGTTCCTGCCAAGGGACGACGAGCATGCACGCCGTTACGCTGAGCTGTCAACCAAGCTCTACAGGACGAGTAGGTTCTTCCATCAAACTTCTTTCGTGGAGCTGGGCATTTTTGAAAGATTGAAGGGCGTCCTCGCCGCGGCTAGATTGAAGAAGATCTGCCTCGGCCAGTCTTACTCCTACACCGAGCTCACAAAAGAGTTCATGTCGTCTCTCTGCAGAGTAAAGAATTCTGCAGCTGAAAAGAAAGAATACGGCGGAGCTGATAGACTCCAAGCCTGGCTGTACAACTCGGAGTACGCAATCTCCGAGAAGCTGCTGAACAAGATCTTCTCTTCCAGCGAGGAGGAGGAAGATTTGATGAATAACGGTGAGACTATCACCGAAGGAGACGGGTTCAACCCCATGGAGCTCTGGAATAAGCTGACCGGCGAGTCATCCTTTAAGCTGGGAGTCAAGGTGGCAGCAATGCACTCATGTTTCTGGAGAATCATACATAAGTTGGTGGCATGCCTGCTGTTCAGCAAAAACGAGTCCAACAACATTTACAAAGAAGAACTCCACGTCATATGGCACCTGATGGAGGGAAGAGTGATAAACCTCGGACGGTTCCTGCTGAATAGGCTACACCCAGTAAGGGATGCCACCAAAGACTATTGCATGGGGGGCATCGTTAATCTAATTGCAGTAGGGCTCGGGTACCCTAAGGAGCCACGAAGTCTGTCAAGGACACAAGGCGATGAGGTGATTGACCTCAAATACCTGATGAGGACCGGCAACATAAGGAAGGAGGGGGGAGGCTACTTCTACAAGTTCGCAAGGACGAACACACTCCTCCCGCTTCCTCGCTGTGCCACTTACGACACAGACAAGTTGGTCTTCACTACCACGGAAATTGAGGCCGTGGCGGCAAATACAGCCCACGCCACCGCCGTAAGTGTCCGAGAAAGAACAAATCCAGAGTTTCGGACGACGACTACTAATAGGGCTGTCGTCACCCCTGCAATACCTGCTACAGCCACGACGATGATGGAAATGGCTGAAGAAGAACCGGTGATCATTGAGGTCACCGAGGCAATGACGACGGGAGCTGCCGCGGAGAAGACAGCCACAGTTCCCGACATCCCTGTAATGCCAGTAGAGGAAGAGGAAGAACCGCAGCCGGACGCCAGTAATGAGGTGTTCGCCGTGATCCTCCAGATGAGACTCGAAGGCATGCAACTGACACCGACACCCCCACCAGTATCTCCAGTCAGAGCTGCTGAAAGGATCGCCGAGGACGTAGAGGTGGAGCAGCATCCACCCACACCACGGCCATCTTCACCGGGACATGAAGGTGGGGAGGAGACAGCCGCAAGAAGGCCGACACCTCACCCAGAGACATCTACCACGCGAATAATAGAGATAAACTCTGCCTCGTATGGTAGACCAGAGCGTGAGCAGGGGGTTGCAAGGACGGAAGGGAGGACAGCAGGAACCCCTCCGTCATTCGGGATGATGCTAGGGCACGAGCTCGACTACTTGCGGGAGGTAACAAACAACAACTCAGCTACTTGTATTTCCCTAACCCGCAAGTTTGCATCTTTCCAAGACAAGCTGAACAACCAAGAGCAAGAGCTGCTGACTCTAGCTGGCCTTCCCGGCGGGCTAGAGACTTTGAATGCGACACTGCAGCAAGTTCTCCAATTCCTCGACAAAATCGAGGAGAGGTTGGATAGAGGGGACGATCATCCGCGCCGAAGGCAACCGAGAAGGTCGCCATCGCCCCCTAGCCGTAACTCTCCTTCTTCTCCGTCAACATCTGCCTCTGCAGTAGGGTCCACCTCCACCTCCAGCGAGCGATCCACAACGTCCGAGGAGGGGACGCAGCCAAAGTCAACCGACGGAGCTCCAGCAGGACAGGAGAGCTCCTTAGGTCTAGAGGAAGAAAATCCCTCAGTCTCCCTGGATGAAGTTGAAGATGATAACGCATATATCAGCATCGGGGGAGACTCTTCTGACGAATCAGAGGGAGAAAAGGGGGACGTGTATGCAGCTAATGAAAGACACCTCCCCCGAAGAAGACACTCGATGGCAGACAAGTTTCGTGAGCCATCTGAAATACCTTCCTTCGAGATGGCCGACTTCGACAGAAGAGCCATCGGCTACCTGACGATCAGAGACCAGAAGCTGCTGGACAAGGTCCTAAGATCACGGGCAGATGAAGAAGACGTCGTCTGGAGCGACAGCTACCTCTCCGTACGACGGGGAACACTTCGCGGCATGTTCTGCACGCCGACCGTCGTCGGAAAAAGACTATTTATGGTCCTCGAAAATGCGATAATAGAAAATATCGATAGCAGGACAGGTCGGAAGAAAATATATGCTGCCACCCCGACCTTGGCAAGAAGGATAATGAAGGGGGAACAAGAGTCCACTGCGGTGACCAACATGCTGCGACACATTGACGAGCATAGCCCTAACCTCGTGTTGGCACCTTACAAGCACCGCGACTTTTGGTTCCTCTGCATAGAAGACTTAAAGAACCACGACGTCCGGCTACTGAACTGCAATTACAACGAGGTGCCGCACTCTGGAACTGCTTTCAGCCGCCCGAAGGACCAAAAGATGAGGCTTCTACCGCTGCGTCTTCTATGAGCTATCAAGCAAAGAGCCAAACATCACGGCGGCGTTTGGAACTTCTATTCTATTAGCAACTTCCCCGTCCAGGCTGAAGTGGGAAGCGGAAATAGCGCCTTAGTCGTCTTAAGTGCCATAGAGGTGCTCAGTACTTTTGGCAACTTGAGGGCCCTTAGGGGAAAATGTTTCTATCAACGCAGGGTCACATACGCCATGCTACTGATCAAAGACGGGCGCTATTTTCGAGATGAAGGGGTACCTAATAAGCTGCTGAACGATGACCAAGAGGACGAATCTTCACAATCCAACAGCTTTGTAGAGAAAGAAACAGAACTAGAAACTGACACCCACGGGGCAGGCAAGCAGTTAGAGACCCTGCGGAAAGTGCACAGGATGGAAGACACTGCTTCGTCTATAGGTACAGAAGGGATGATCAAAAACTTCGACTGCTTCTCGTGCACTACGCTCACACAGGAGCAGGTAGATGAAATCCTTCTGAAGTTAGCAGATGCTACCACTGGAGATGTCATTTACAAGGCAGGCAATGTGGTAGTCCCAGTAGATGATCTGAGGGACGTGGTTAAAGAAGGAGGATGCCTAGCGATATCTGTGTTTACCGCTTGCATCCAAATATTACAGTCAAAGTTTGAACACGCATACATAGCCCATCCGATGATGTTCAACGACGTCTGCCTAGCCGATGAAACAGGAGCAAAGAAGTTTTTTTTGGAAGAGTTGGAAAGCGGGGTCCCTAGCTAAATTTTTCTGCCAATATTGCATTATAACCATTGGATGCTCCTGACGGTGTACACTCGGCAACGAGTAGGAATCTTTTACAACAGCTCGGACTGCAACAAGAACCATCCAATACCGTGTACATCGAACCGCTGTCATCCCTCGAACGCTTGACTCAAAAATACTACGACGAGGTGACAAAGATGATACAACCATTCCTGGACACGCAAGCAAGCAAATGGCACGAACTCCAGTTCTGCCACCGCAGCCCGCAACAGTTTCCCCTATCTAACGACTGTGGCATTTATGTCCTGGAATGGATAGCAAACAAAGCAGTGCCTGACCAGCTCCAACACATCGATTATCACAGCAAGAGAGGAGAATACGTGTGGGATCTTCTATCTGACGCAGGCGCGCTCATTGGCTAACCCTCACTGGATCAACATTACCCTACCTTATCTACTTCACAACTCTGGGACAGAGTGTGGACCAAGTTGGGGGGGTACCATGTACCAGTGAGGGAGGTACAAAATTTTGTCTCGAATTCTTTATTCTTTTGTTCTTTCCTATATCATGTGTACATATATATGCTCATATAATTCTCATGCCTATGTAAAAAGTCTATATTAGTAAGAACATGATGCAACTGCTTGCAAAGTTAGTTTTCTTTGTGCTTAAAGAGATACAAGTTCCGTTATATCTTTCTGATAATGCTGCTTTAAACGAACAGAAGATTACATTTTTTCACGCCAAAATTTTTGAAAAATATAATAATCTCGCAAACAGCTAAGAGACGAGTATGGAGAAGGAAAAAGCTGCCCAAACACCAGAAATCTCTTTGTTTCCCCTTTACCCAATGAAAATCCCAAAAAGAGAGAGAAGCCTTATGAGTGTGAATAAAATCATGAGAGTTGTGCCCAATAAAAGAAAAGAAAAAAAATATTTATACCCGCTTGTTTTCCAAAAGTACCCATCTTTAGGCATGGTAGATCCGGGGCAGTTCTACGTAGGATGTGAAATCACTTCTCTAATGCCAACTGGCTTGGACTGCAGGGACCACTTGCCCGCTAACGGACCCTTACCTGGATGGACTGATGGAAAACAAAGATGAAAAACCCAAAAAGCCTTAGCGTACCCTTTACACAACTTTCTGCCCCGGAAATAAAGCTGTTTGGTGTGTAAGCTAACTTCGGAATCATACACTAAAGTCTCGTTGAAGCTGTAAGAAAAAATTTCTACTGAAATAATAAGGCAGGAAACGCAAGGTCTTTTGTTCGTAATGAGACAACATTATCTCTAAAGGCATTACTATACTTGCTTTACCTCTTGGCCTGAAAACTGTATCAAAACAAGAAGAAGCATCACAAAATAAAGTTTTAATATTGATTGAGGACAATCAAAACGCTAAGTTTGGGGGAGTTGATAACACCAATTTTTGTGATAATTTTGTCCTTTATTCTGTTATCAAAACTGCCCTTTACTGTCATTTTCCTCTTTTTTATAAGCACTTTTACAATAATTGGCCGAGCCATTCTCTAATTCCAATAATTTCATCCTTTACAGTATTCTTTCTCGCTTTGATACATTTTGTACAAATAAGGGCCGTCTCGGCCCACAAAATAAACCCAAGTCTGTATCGGCCTTCCTGACGCCCGATACACGCCCTGCCCGGTAGGGTGGAACGACACCACGACGTGCGACAAGGGGTGCCGTGCAAGGAGGAACTGATGGACGACACGCCTCTTACCCGACAGGGAGCCATAGTCGCCATGACAACCCAAGTATGTTGGGCGACACAGCCACCCACCAGCAGGCGCCGTTGCCCGTCACGTGACCAACAGTCGACATCCCTACACCGAGCGATACGGGTATCGACCGTCCACCGACCCACGAATGAGGAGGACACGTGGCACTTTGAGCACCATAACTTCCCCCAACCGTTGCCTATAAATAGCAGCTACATGGAGCCGAAAAGACAGTTTGGTCAGTTCAGACAGTTGGGAACTTGAGCTATCTTTGAGGAGAATCGCGAGAGCAGACGTATCGTGCCCCAGTGCTCGTACCGGGCGACACTAGGTGAGCTCTTCCTCATCCCGAGAGGGAGAGGACTGGTTCACCTAGGACTGTACCGGGCGACACTGAGGGCCGATATCGGCCGATGTAGATGCGCGACACGAGTGCCCGACAGTAGAATGCGTAGCTCCATGCCCGACGCGATATCGAACCTGATATGCTTCGCCCGTCATACGTGCCGACCGAGAGGGTCCACCGCCCGACATGAGCGTATCGGCCAGGATCCTTGAGCGATATAGTTGCCCTTCAGGCATGCCGCTCGAGAGGGTGTACCTCCCGACACGGCTGTATCGGGCTAGGCCCCTGACCGATATCGGGCTGGAGAGCCGTAGTAGTCTGCCGTCCTTCTACATCAAGAAGGCGATACCTATCTTTACATTCTGTCATTTAATTCCTTACTTATGCATTGTAATTAAGACCATTTATTTGTCTATGGAAATAGAAGATGCCTAATTACTTGCTGCTCTATGCTTGGTACAATCTGTTGGATGACAGCTATGTTTAATATCCGAACTCTAGCTTGCATGTTTGGATCGCGTTTCGCTGAGCTACCGAATCGTGTTTTCCCGTCGCAACAACTTCGAGAGTTGTGTTGTGGCTCTAGTGTTTGGTCCGATTCTGGAGTACGAGAGTGCCTGGAACGGAGTTTCTTTAGTGACCTTTCCACTCTAATTTTAGTCCAGTGACCTCGAGAGGGGTGATGATGCCTTGTTAGAGGTACCCTCTTCGAGAGGAGTGGTACATGACTGGTTCTACCGCCGCTTGTTTTACCGCAGTTTTATCCTTCATACCTCCTTTAGCTCGAGCAATATCTTTCTGTTTCTGTTGCATGAAAACCCCTAAAAACTGCTAAATGGCTAAAACCTTAAATCTTTCTAGTAACTCCACTTGGAGATAGTTTTCTTGTTTGTTCGTGACACCTTACTACTTCCCTTATGGGGAATTTATCATCTCTTTATACCTGTCGGAGTGTAGCGTGTCAATTCTGGGTTCTCAACACTACCCCTCTTGTCCCTGTGTTCGACCCCGTATATCTACTTTGACCCCGTAAACAAAGTTGCGGGGGCCTAGAAGGATTCGGGTTTATAAATGTAAAAGCTCGACTACCTCAAATCCGCCTCCACTTTTGGACGCGCAATTTAGGCCGTTCAACGTGGTCGTCTCATACAATCTATAATTGTGGACACAAGGAAATACCTCAATTTGCAACCCCGCATATTCAAAAATATGCGCTCCAAGTTATATTCATTACACCAATACAACAATTAGATCTAACACTAGAAAGGATCTATGGCACATGGCACCTACATGATTAGGTTTCCACTTGATTAGTTAGCCAATTGGGTGACTTTTAGCATCAATCAAGTTACAATGTATAAAGCCAAAACAAACTCTACAAGAAATAAGGGTACATCACAACTCTAGAAAATATAAAACGTATAAGGTGTGAAATTGCCACACAATCACCAAATGGTACACAAATATTTCCCATTCACAGGGACAACACCAATGTTACACATCACTGTGGGATATTAATCCCTTAATCACATCACTTGAGGATATCACCTCTCAAGGCATCAAGCCATCACAAGGTCATAGGACCTATCACATTAAACATGCATTGTTTCAGTAAATGGTGCCTCATTAGGGTGCATAAGCACCACACATTATCATATAATCACCACCATATCATACACAAGCCACAACATACATATCACCTGCAAGATTAGGGGCTTATAAACAAGAAAGTGAAAGTAGTATAACAGATGAACATCTCAAGAGAGTGAAAACAAACACATCACACAACTCATCATTAGGGTTAGGGTTCCATGATTAACTGATTATGGGTTTTTAGGTACATAAAATCATTAAACCCTAGATATGGCACCTCCCATATTCTTTGAACATGTTTAGGGTTAGGGAAACAACTATCCACACAACACTACATGTGGCTTATACATTACTCATAGATATGTATTGATTGAGTACTCAAACATGTATCTCAACCATGTGTCATGACCACCCAACAACATGGGTCACGATCATCAACCAACAACCATGTGCCTCAACTATGACCAACACCATGATGTCGTGAGCATGACACACCATGGGGGGCATGTCTCTACCTCAAACCACACCATGGGTCGCGAACAAACAAAATATAGGTAGAATGTCATCAACAAGAGAAAAGGTCACTATCATCATAAGATCATATAACTCTTCTAAAACAAAAGCAAGGTCCTAACGAATATAGGGCAGGTATCTCGACCCAATGACAAACCATCATCGAGATCGATACTGCAAAACGATCTAGGTGTAACATCCACCAATGTTCCAGGTACCACCAAGACCAAGGGTCATCATCAAACCAAGGGTAACTGAGATCAAAACAAAGGTAATTCACAACTAAAACGAAAGAGAATGACATGGAACACCACCATCCTTAGGAAGGAAAACATATCACTAAGTCGGTCATCAAAACCTTATTACTTGCACCATGAAACCACTAAGAAGGGGGATCTCAAACATGAGAAAGAGAACCAATATAAACCACACCAAAACATAACCAAAACTTAATAGAATGCCAAAACACTAAATCATCATGCATGCAAACAAAACCAAGATCAAGAGGTAGGGGAAAAACATCATCGCACCATAATCACCAAAGTCGAGTACAAAACTAGGGTTTCAGATTCCATTCAAACCAAGCATGATCTCAACTTCAACAAAGTTCTATAGTTTATCATCACTTCCAACATGTTAAGGAAACATTCTAGAGATAGAAAATAGTAGCATGCATGTAGAAAAAGGTTCATTAATATAGAAGGTTATGAGTTATACAACCTGCCTGAAAGAAGGTCACACCAAGGGTTGCAAGATCCAAACACATGATACCAAGGTTTATGAAGGTCTACTAAAATCTCCAACCTTGGGTACAAGAACACCTCAAAAAGGAGAAGACACCATGGTCAAAGATTTCCCAAGGAAAGAGAGCAAGAAGCTCATGGTCAAACCAAAAGAAAGAAGGGGGAAAAGAGAGAAGAAACTTCCTCTCACTTGGGTATCTCCTTATCAAAACATGATCAATGACCCTTTGTGAGGAGGATTTCACTCTCATGAATGACCACCATGTAAAAACATGGTCTAAGGATAAGAAAATGAAAAAAGATGGGGTTGATGATCGAAGGTAAACATCATAAAGGAAAGATAAACACTTACAAAGATAGGAGACGAACAAGGGTCACTACAAGCACCACATGCAAGGTTGATACTCCTTCAAGGCACCAAGAACAACACCTCCTTACTCCACCAAGATCCAAGATCATTCAAGCAAGGAAGGAGGAAGAAGATGACCGAAAAAGATCATTTCCATGGAGAGAATGGGGTTTATATAGCAAAGAAAGAGAGGGGTATGGCAAGAGATGAGGTGTCAATAAGATAGGGCTCCAAGGGACACTTGTCCACCTAAGAAACTAACATGCAACTACTTAAAACCCACATTCAAGAGATGGTGATACACTCTATGTTGTGTCTTGACCAACTTGGTCACCCAACATGGTCACGGTCATGACCCACCAAGGAACACCATCCATGGTCGCGACAACGCCACCAAATACAATAAGGTTGTGACACAAGGTCACCAACCCCTCCTCAATTGAGACACTTAGAAAAGAAACTATCTCAACCCAATATCACCCAAAACTATATTGGTTGTGACTACAACACCTAGAGGGGTGTCTCGACTGTGATACCCACAAAACAACCCTTGGGTCGCGACATAGGTCGCTACACCCACAAGGTACACAAACCCTAGAATCCCTAATCACCCAAGGTGATTCCACCACTTAACCAAAGCTCAAACATGGCACCCAAAGCATCAAAACCTCTCTCATGAATCCAAGAGAGAAGGAACACTCTAGAGATGACAAGTTGTAAGATAACCCCTCAAATTGGGTGAATTGCAATGTGCACCAAAATAAGCGCACAAAGCACACACGTCATCCCAAAAAGATCAAAGTGGAGACTTAATCTCTCCAAAAGATCTAAGGTCTTACCAAAGGATTAGAGCAAGGTTCTAAACACATCATCAAGACAAAGAAAATAGGGTTAACCCAAAAAACATGTCAGGGGTCTTAGAGCAACTGATTCTCAATTGTGTGTCTTTGGAAGCCCCCAATACCCCTTTATTTATAGTAGAGGCTAGGGTCAGGGTTCCCGGTCGGTGTGGGAGTAGAAGGGTCTGGAATCATGAATGTTATAGAACCTACAAACTACAAGATGGTCATCTCATATAATGAAATGGTCGTCTCATATGTGAGACGGTCATCTCTCTTAGCGAGACAGACATTTTGTGTAGTTTCCTATTCTAAATCAAATTGGCAAATTGAATCCAATTAATGAATAACATGACATCAACAGTAGCCCTTGATGCAACCAAATTTCCCCATGAACCAGGCATCTCACTCACACAAGCCAGTCATCTCACAACCATGAACTGGTTGTCTCTCTCACACGAGCCGGTTGGCTCATGACCATGAATTGGTCATCTTGCTCAGGCGAGATTGTTGTCTCATGCCCTAGTTTTGGAAGAGCTCGGCCAATTCAGATTCTAATCTACCTAACAATCCAAAATGTCAGTCCAACACTTGAACTTGATGATTCTGAGTCCAGTCAGTTGATCTATTGTTTAGTTGAATACCAAAACACCTTTATCATTCAATCTAAACATCATTCATGAATATAATCCTTTAATCCAAGTGTATCCTATGTGTGTGACCCTATAGGTCTTTAATTACATTGGTAATGAATGTCCATAACAATCTTATGACATCACAAGTAAAGAGTGGTGCCTAGTTACACATCATTAGTACCCAAGTAATTTGGAAAGTTAGAGAACAAATGCAACCTACAATATGTGATTAGTGTTACAGTGATTATATAGTTCCTTTGTCTCTAATATCTAGATTGAAATTGAGGCATTGAATCATCATCCCCCCAATGGTCAATCCATGTTCCTCGAACTAGAGCAGACTGTCTAAGATGCATATGAATTCACATATCATATTGAACCACATCAGTACAGCCGTACATTTCTCAGTCTCTCTTATCAAGAGGCCTTGGATTTCAAACTCTTATAGGAAGGACAAATCCCATCTATATCACTCACACTTAGTTCCCATGTGTTACTGCTACCCAATCATCACCTTTATGGCAACCCATATTTTAAGAATGGTTGATGATGTCAAAGTATACCCAATGATATGTGATGAGTGTAGTGACTTCAGGTCTAAGAACCACAATCACCACTATCACTATGAGTGATGATTCTGACTACCATTCCATGGTCTTCATATATCACTCTCATGGTGGGTCTATCCGATACACAATTCTCTAACATGTACATGTGTGAGCGAGTTGATATCATATATCATGACTAATGAGACTCTATCATCAGTCAACACACACTCCTAGTCTTATGTATTACTATTTCCTATCTTTCTTCCACAATAATATTCAACTAGGGACATAATAAGAATCTATGTACTCTTTTCATACATATGATCCCATTGTTCAGGTCTTCAACATGAAGACATATGTCATCGAGTAACATCATTCTCTAGACATCTACTTATGTTTGTATCATCATCTCATGACTAAGACAAACATAATAGATGGAATTACCTTTATTATTATCAAATCATGTATCTTATGCCACATTCAAATCATCATATGATTGTCTCTCTGGGCATACATACCCACATACTCCCACTTGTACTTAGAGCCAATCACCCATGAATCATATTCCAAGTGGTCTTCACATGTCCATCGTGTTTCTGCTGAGCAAGTGCTTTTATAGCGAGTTTAGCAATGTTTGCTTCAAGTCGGTATATTGTAAGTTTCACATCTCTTCATTGTACGACTACTCATATGAGATGGAAGTGTCATAGTATGCTATTTGAGATTTCCAGCCTAACCAGTAGGTCCATTGCTTTCTTCAGTATGTATACCATGTCATCAATGGTTGGAACCTCACACAAGCTCACCCATATGAACTTCTTGATCCATACAATATCCTCAATTATTTTCATAACACAGAGATACTCGACTAGTTTTGTAGATTAGAACAAATGTCATTATCTTAGATCCATTTCTAGCTTATAGTTCTCGTTTAATGTCAAACATAAATTTAGATTATGATTATTAATTTGTTAGTTTGGAAACTTGCATCGGTGTCACCTTTTATACCCATACCTTAACCAAGGAACAAATCCTTTTAGTGCTTCACAAGAACCTAAGAATGTTCTTTATGGTAGTATAGTGACTCTCACTGACATCTAAAATATACCCTGTCATCATATCTAATACATACAAGATTTCTAGGTAGGTATATAGATGTCCTCTCATCATGTCCAATGCATATGAGATGACTTGATATCCTCTCATCATGTCCAATACATACGATATAACTAGATATGCTCTTGTCATGTCCAATAAATACAAGATAACAGGATAAGTACATAACATTGCATTCAAGATAGATCCAAATGTGAATACATATGGCATCTTTTCCATGTGTTCTTATTCTTCACTAGAACTGGGACACTAGGATCTTGAGAGACTAACTCCATGGAATATGGACACATTCTCTCTCATCGAGCCTTGCGTTTTGAACTCTTCAACATCTTACCGATGTATATTCTCTTACTTAGGTCAAGAAAATTTCTAGATCTATCTCTATAGATCTCAATCCTATCTCATAGGATGTCTTGCCAAAACCCTTCATAAAGAAGGTGTTTTCGTCTAGGTATTAACTTTGTAGGATAAGGACATTATTCCCCATCATCATGTAGAATATAAATATGCTGCAACTAATCTTTGTAATCACAAATTTCATATTCATTTTGACTCAAGTCAAACTCTTTGACTATCTTGTCAAATAGATGTCTCCAACTCTGAGATGCTTGCTTCAATCCAAAAATTGACCTTTGTAGCTTATAGACTTTATTTGCATAAATGGATTTATAAAACCATTAGGCTATGTCACATACAAATCCTCATAATCATTCCAATTAAGGAATGTGGTTTTAACATCCATATGCCAAATATCATAGTCTTACTAAGCTTTAACAACAAGCATGATCTAGATGGATTTAACCATGGTAACTGGTGAAAGACTTCATCATGTTCAACACCTTGAAATAGTTTGAAACTCTTTGCAACCAATTTATCTTTCCATGTTGGTCTCCTTTCAAAGACCCAAATGCACCCTATGGGTTTTACCTATTCAGGTGGATCCAGCAAGGTCATACCTTGTTAGTATACATGGAGTCCATCCTGGATCTCATGTCCACATGCCACTTCTCATATTTTGGTCCCTCAATAGTTTCTAGGTAGGTTTTTGACTCCTCATCTATGATTAATTTACCACCTTTCTATGTTATAAGATATCATCATCTTTCAAACTCAAGGTGTGTTCTACTACAACTATGAGTTTTGTGTGTTACATAAGGAACTTGATATTCCACAACAACTTGTCAATCTCATTGTTCCCACAGTATCTCTTTTAGGTTCAATGTTTTCTTGTCTATCTTGAAGATTTTGAGTTATATTAATACTTCCACTGGTTCCTTTGGAAAAAAGTTCCTTTTCAAGAATACAATTATCTAGATTAACAAACAACTTTGTTATTGGATTGGGATAAGAGTAGTGTTTTGATAAAATAACATTTATGTGATTTGAGGACAAAGCCCTTTAAGAAAAAAAAATTGTATATAGGTATTCATCCCTAATCACTATAAAAGACATATTGGGACACCTCCCATGCCATATCTCATTTGGTGTCTTTTGAACCATTTAGACGGTACATTGTTTTAGTGTAAAGCATGTACCCAAGAGAAAATTGTAAGATCAACTAGTTTTTATGGATATTGGCACCATGACTTAATAGGGTGTGATACCTTCTATCTGATACACTTTCATGATGCACTATCATTGTGTTTTAGGTTGAGTTCATCATGATACACTATCATGGTCTCTCCAGTAGGTCCTCAAACACTTTGTTCAAAATATTTCCACATCGATCATATCAAAGTATCTTGATACTTTTACCAAGTTAGTAACATACTTCATTTTCAATCTCTCAAAATCACTTCAACATATTCATACTTGTATTTCATAAATATAAATTTCTGTATCTACTGATAGCATCAATAAATATATATAATAAATGGCTTGTAGCTACCTAGGAAAATGAGGAGACTTTTATGAAATGGCCATAAGGCAAAACTTCCAGAAATGGAATCGAGTCATCATCATCAAACACATGGACACTAGGGAGAAATCCATGTGAAATAAAATGACATTGGAATCTTTGGGCAAACTCAGCACACCCTGTCTATGAAATCATTATGTACATTCATATGAAGCCCAGATTGCTCCAGTGCAAATGTGTACACATTAGCCACTGCTTTATCAGCGATCACAATGTCATATCTGAGAACCGCATAGCAGTCGAAATATTGACCCCGATCGACCTGCTCAGCATACCACCACATTTTTCATGGTGGGATAGAGCAAAGAGAGGCCAAGATGAATCATAGAGGTTGCCCACGTGGATCCATAGAAGATGACAAATCTGATTGTGGACTGCCGATCATTAGGCTCTGACAAGACCAATCGGCATCATAGAAAGCAGATAACAGAAGAGAATCAGATCTGTTTATATGAAGAGACAAATTCCACTTTAAGATATCGAAGAAGATCCTTTACTAGTTTACAATGGACATCAGTAGGGCAATGCATCATCTGTGCAAGCTTAGGGACAACAAAGGTCATGTCTGGTTTGGTAAGAGCTAGATACTATAAGCTGCCAACAACTTAGTTATTCCAAAAATATCTATATACATCAGTATGTATAAGGCCTAATAGAATAGTCACTCTCCCACTACATCTAGTGAAGATACTTTTGTCACACTGCATAACAAATAAGATATGCACATCTTTATTGGTTTAATAACCAAAAGAGTCTAGATACCATCATATGGATTCTAGAAATGCACTTCTCACTTATGTGCTCTAGATGACAATGCTACATGAATTCTTTGTTTAAGTCATCAAGTCATTCAATACATATGTCACACACATTCATCTCAAAAACTATCCAGAATAGTTTATAAGATATTGGGTTTTTCCATATAAGATCTTATCTTTAAATTAAAAATCAGTCTATTCCTATTCATACAAGCTACATGATGTTATCATCTATGGTAAGTGCATAATAGCAATTCACTAATTCTATTATGTGCCCATGAATGACATCTTCCAACTATAAAGACAACAACCCTTTATCCATATAGTTTTAGATTACTTCTTCTCAAATCCATCTTATTTCTGAGATCCTCTATAAAGAGGATACTTATTTCCAATGTCCAAATAGGTGACAATGGTGGCACTTTCTTTCATTAATCCATTAAGTGAAAAGGACAGATTACCTTTCGACTTACCCTTCTCCATATCTTGAGTGTTGAATACTTGGACTTTAGCTTAGCCTCAGAACACTTCTTGGCCTTGTCTTTGCCCTAGGACTCACTTCTATTGATCACCATCACGAATTTGTCCTTCTTCTTCCTTGATTTGGCATCAACATGCCAAGCATTTAATAAACTGACTATATGATTCACACAACAAATAGCATAATCATATCCAAGGTTAATTCTTGACTTAAGAGAAAACCCAGTCACTCCACATGCCTAATCATATTGAGCACATGGGGCTCAACTGGATCTCTTTTGTCAGTTAGCACTCAAATAGCGCTTTGAAGACATTATACCTTATTTGCTTTACATGATTCTTAGGATGTGTTACCATCTAGACAATGTACATGTTTTCATGTTTTCATGTTTTTCATGTAACTCATAGTTCATACAGCAAAGCATAAGGTACTCAATGTCTATGGCATCATTCACATGCTTTCAATAAGCATCCATTTAGCCTTTAGGTGCATTTGGAGTGGGTTTTTATGGCTCTAGTCTTTTAAGAACATAGAGCTTTCACTCATGATTGAGAGCACTTCTCAAAGTCCTAAATCAGACGTGGAAGATTATCCTATTTTATCCTTCTTAAGGACTGATCACAAATAGAACGTATTTTTGTTTGACATTTGATTCTATAAAGAAATATTGCAACCTTTTCAAAACATTTTTGATTTGTTTGATTTGATAAGTTAACAATATTAATTAGGTCTTCAATTAATATGGCTCCCACTATTTTATTCAAATTGATAACCCTCATGTATTAATTCGAAAGATTGCAATGTGCAATCTTATAGTGACCAAGATCCAAAACAAGTCAATCAATACCCAACCAGTGTTGGCGTTCATGACCAATTATTAATGTAGGCAACATTTTCCAATTACATCTTATGCAACTCTTGGATAGATGATATGTGCAACTCTTTTCCATAATCATCTGCATGCTTCTGGGCTTAGACACTCAAAGAATCACTAGTTAAGCCTGACCCAATATCCAACACGATGATAATGCACCCACTTGGCAGACTGATGTGCGTCATTGTACACGCAACAATAATTAGGACAAGTCTTAGAGTTTTACCTTCTAACCAGGTTCTCAGCTTGGTATAAGCACCAAGTCAATGGAGTATATATAGGTATCGATCCCTAGATACGACGATGAAGATGGTTGAGTTTCAAATTCGATTGCGAGAACAAGAATGTAAAATCCGTTTTGAGGGATTGTTAAAACTAAAAAAAATATGTTAAATTAAAGATTAACTAATCAAAAGAAATAAATACCAAATCTAAGATATTTCACCACCCGAGCCGATGTGAAATGAGACCAAAGAAATTACATGATAAGAAAGATAAAGGAAGGTATGTGAAACATTCATAAATGATTCACAAAAGATGAACTCACCATGAAACCAGTAGTCTTGACGTTCATGGATCCTAGTTCAATCATCCTAATGGAAAATTTTATGAGGTCTCATCCAAATCCCCATGACATCAATTTGTTTGTTCTAAATCTTGGGTTCCATGATTGCATCTACTAAAATTAATAAGAGATGAAAATGAGAGATCGCTTCATTAAAATCGTCGATTTTCAAATAAAAAATCAATTGTCTAAAAAATTGTATAAACCTTCAATATAATCATCACATGGCTAAGGTTTTTCTCCCCTCACCTCAGTAAGAAGACTACTCACTAACCATAAGAGGGGAAGCAAAAAGAAGAAGGAAAGAAGCAATGGACCATAGGAAGTAGAATCTCCAAGGAGATCTCCAAGGACATTTAGGTGGCACCAGTTAAATGACTTGATTCCTTAATCCTCTATTCCAAGAGAAAATAACAAGAAGTAAATAACAAGAATAACTAAGATCTAGTGATGAATAACCAAATTTGTATTGTAAAAATGAAAGATTACAACTGTGAAAAAAATGTGAGTACAAAATTGAGGACTACAAAGTAAGATCCTATTACAACTAAGACTCGATTTACAACTAAGACTTGATAATTTTTCTTTTGGAGCCCCCCCTCCTTTTATAGGAGAAGGAGGGGTGGAAACCATAAAAGGAGGAAGACAGAAGTGGAAGAGGTGGTTGTTGCTTGTGAATAATTTCTGTCCTCAATAGACAATAAAGAAAATCATTGATTGTGTTCTTTTGACCCTTCAAATTCTGACTCTCTCTCTATAGATTCCCATTTCCAAAGTTTCATGCAAATTTTGGTTGCTAACAACCTTTAAAGTATAATGGAAAATATTTTTTCTTATAGGCCTTTGAATTTCCTTTCCAATGTATATTTGAACATTAAATTCTTCCTAGGGATATGAGAGTTATCTCCATTTTTATGACGGGTATGTATGTAAATTAGGCACTACGGGAAAACGAATAGGTACCTTCACCAGTTGAGTGAACAATCAAATAACTACCAAAGTCACTAAAAAAAATCCTTGTAGAATTGAAATCTTCTTTTCAAAACATATCTAAACTCTAAATTTGGAATTTGTATGTGGGAGTTATGATTATTTTGGTGCGAGGTATATCAAAGTCTGCGAAAAATGTGAAAAGCCTACCATCTTAATCCTTTTTTGTCTTGAGTTAAATGATTCAATAATTTCCTGAATATTGAGAGAAATCTCATAAAAATTCAGAAGTAGAATATCAAGAAGATTAAAGTACAATTTATTTCTAAATTAAACTAAAATTATAAAAAAAGTCTTAATGAATTATCCTAAATGATGCAAAGATAAATGATGAATATGCATTCATCAAAATATCATGGATTTGAATCTTTGCTTGTCCTCAAGCAAATTAAATTACAAATAAAGTCTAATTTATACTGTCAATATGTCATTCCTCATACATGTAACATCACTATAATCCTTACCTCAAATTTTCGGCCTAGTGACCCAATCTCCTAGAACCATGTAGCATAAAGTTCTATATTCCCTATCAAAATAATTTTCACATATTGCTTCTAAATGAGATTTTGTGGAAATATAGGTTCCTCTTACTTTTGCTTTCACACTCTCGGTTTTTTATTTTTTACCAGTTGTTGCACTAAAACATTACAAAATTGGGGGGGGGGAATAATGAAGGAACTGATGAGAAAATATTGATCCCTCCTCTATTCGACTCAGGATATGAATTTGTGGAGTTATGGCTACATTGGTAACAATTTTTTTCATGTACACTTTTGACATCTTTTGATAGTACACCCCTTTGTGGAGTATGGAATTTTTGATATGGGAAGCATGCCACCCTAGACTTTATTTTTGTCCAGTGGTGATTCTTTGCTTCTCTTTTTTAGAAAAAAAATAAGGGGAACAAAAGGTTTCCTTGTGCTTATATCTTCACATTTATATTTTTTTCAGAGAGTGTCATTTCTCTAGTTAGAATATTCCTATAAGCCACATCATACAAGTTTTATAACAAGACAATCTTTTGTTTAAATATAGAGAAAAATCATGCTTGGTTCTGATTGATTCCATATGACTTGCCAACTATTCCAATAGGTGATGTTTTCAGGGGTCCTAGGTGACAAAGTGGTTTCAGAGACATGGCAATTTGTAAAAAAATTGCAAAATATTTACTAAATTCAAGGGTGTACAGTGATAAACATCTATTTATATTGTCTAACTAGATACATACCAAATTAAAAAAATTGATTTTTTTTGAAAAATTAATATTAAACTACATAATATGATGAAAATTTGTAGAAAATTAAGATAGAGTGGGTGGAAGGAGTGTGTACCACCTACCTCCATCCTAGACTTAAAATTTTGCTTGTCCCGAGCAAAACTTAAATCCAATATGGAGGGAAGAAGAGGCCGTCCAGGTGGCCCTGATAGCTCAAAAAATGTCCAGCTGAAGGGGATGTGTATGAGGACTGGGACCTTAATTAGAGGATCTTCATAGTGTACCCTATGATAGGGTAATTGAAGAATCTCAGTGGGGTGTTCATATTTTCTTTCACCTTGCATTCCCTCCAATAAGATCCATATATCTTCCTTCAATATCAAAGAAAGCATTGAAAATGGATACGGATTGAGGGAGGCTGGCAGGTACCCAGACACTATTGTATGTAGAGTAGGATGTACAGAGTCAGGTGGAGGATATAGCTCAGGTTTTCTACCATCATAATAACTTGCATATGGGAGAATTGATGATGATACAAAAGATTTCAAATTATTTACAAAAGTGTTTTGCTTCTCCTAAAAAATAATGCCATCAACATTGGGTGTTGATATAACATATTGCTCTAATTCTTTTATACAAGGGGACCCCAATGATTTATGAGGGATGAGGATGTCTTCCTTATAAATAACCAAAGGAGGTGTATGGGATTCTTTCAAGGGTGTATCCCCTTCTACATCATCCTTATGTAGAATGAGAACTGGCTGTGTCAAAATGGGAGAAATTATTTTATCAAATGTGGTTGTATGCTCATTATCCAAAATAGTCTCAAAAAAAGGGATTTGGTCTCAATATCAATTAGGTTTATGTTAAGGATGGGAGGAGCTATTGGATCTTCAGAATGACTCTCCTGCTTTGACTTTTCATATTCAAGTAATAGAGTTTCTAAAGGAAAGGTAGGGACACCAATGTACTCATCACACACAAAATATGGCTCCATGGTTTGTGCTATTTCTTTAAGATTTGACACATGACAAAAAATAGGATCACCATCGTCATTGTCGGGAAGAACTATCTTAGGTTACTCAAGCTCTATAGGGGGACTTTGTGATTGAGCCTCTAGTAAGGTAGCTAATAGGGCTTGACTAGGTTTAAGTTTTTCTTGTCCTTCTGCTGCCATATTCTCTAGGGCCTTAAGTCTCTCTTCCAGTTCAGGATTAAATTGATTTTCACCATAAGATTTATACACCTCAAAATTTTGTCCATCCTCACCATACCCCTCATGGTATTCTTGTACCTTGTGCTCCTTATATTGATTGTGGCATTTCTCCACATAATAATCTTCATAAGATGGTGGATTGTAATTTCCATTGCATCCATCTTGGTGGGAAGATTCAGTATTACAAGGTGTCACCAAATCATGGGGGAGACATATTTGGAACATCAGGGTTTTGAGATTTGGCTTCCAACAGAGAGGCTAACAAGGCTTGGCTGGTTTTTAGTTTTGATACCATCTTCTCTAGGGCCCTAAGTTTCTCTTCTTGTTAAGGATTATAATGGGGTATCATAAATAGGTCCATTTCCACCAACATTATGTTGGTCATACCCTCCAAAATTTTGTTGATCATGCCCCCTCTCTGAATATGGATCACAAGGTTCCCCACAATGATTCTTAGATAAATGTGGATTCACATTGTACCCACCAGGATGAAGGGCTCATAATTAAATGGGGTGCTACCATAAGTATGGGGTAAAGTCAAATAGGCACGAGACACATGGTGGTAAAAACCACAATAATAACATTGTGGGGGATATTGGCATGCCCACTCCATTTGAGAAAAAGTTCCTGAAAGGTATGTCAATTAACACATGAGAGTATAAAGATTACGAGATAAGGGGGTTAGTCAAAATTACAAAGAAAACTAAAAATTATAAATCTAATAAATTATGTAATAAACTAAAATTAAAAAAAAAACTAGAAAGCAGTACTGCTGGAATGGACACTCAGCAGAAAGAGGAGATACATTTCCTGAATTGTGCTCAGAAGGCAAAAAGAAATTACAAATAATCTAAAATAGAAATAATAGAACTAGGCTAAAATTTATTGAACATGCAAAAAAATTATGAAACATAAATAAATTATGAAACAAGATTAAAAGCTGCAAAAAGAACAAACTAGAAAGTGGTACTGCCGGAATGGAAACTCGGCAGGAGGAGGTACACTACAAGAATATTATTTGGTAGGTAAAAAAATTACAAAAATCTAAAAAAAGAAATTATGAAATAGAAGATATTAAACAAGACTAAAGTAGTACAAATTAGAGAAATATGAATAAAATTATATAAGATATACAAGAAATCTGATATGAGAAACAACCTTGTCGTCCCCAACAACGATGCCAAATTGTTGTGTCATTGTACACCCAAAAATCTTTTGGACAAGTCCTAGAGTTTAACCTTCTAATCAGGTTGTCAACTTGGTGTAAGCACCAAGTCAACGTAGTATAGACATGTATCAATCCCTAGAGGTGGCGATGAAGATGGTTGAGTTTCAAATTCAATTGCGAGAATAAGAATGTAAAATCTGTTTTGAGAGATTAATAAAACTAAAAATAAATAAAGATGTTAAATTAAAGATCAACTAATCAAAAGATATAAATACCAAAACTAAGGGATTTCACCACCCGAACTATTGTGAAATGAGACTGAAGAAATTACGCTATGAGAAAGATAAAGGTATGTGAAACATTCATAAATGATTCACAAAAGATGAACTCCTCGTGAACCCATTGGTCCTGGCCTTCACGTATCCTAGTTCAATCATCCTAAAGGAGGAATTTTCCGAGGTCTAATCCAAAACCCCATGAAATCAATTTGGTTCCAAATTTTGGGTTCCACAGTCGCATTTGTCAAGATTAACAAGCAATGGAAATGAGAGATCACTTTGTTAAAATCCTCAATTTCCAAATCAAAAACCATTTGTCTAAAAAATTGTGTAAACCTTCAATCTAATCATCACATGGATAAGAAGTTGCTCCCCTTGCCACAGTAAGAAGAATGCTCACTAACCATAAGAGGGGAAAAAGGAAGAAGGAAAGAAGTGATAGACCACATGAAGAAGAATCTCTAAGGAGATCTAGGCGGTGTCGGTTAAACGACTTTATCCCTTAATCCTCCATTCCAAGAAAAAGAACAAGAAGTAAAGAATGAGAATAACCAAGATCCAAAGATGAAGAACCGAATTTGTATTGAAAAAATGAAAAATTACAAATGTGAAAGAAAATGCGAGTACAAAATTGAGGACTACAAAGTAAGATTCTATTACAACTAAGACTCAATTTACAACTAAGACTCGATGAATTTTTTTGTGGAGCCCCCCTTCCTTTTATCGAAGAAATAGGGGTGGAAACCTTGAAAGGAGGGAGAAGGAAGTGGAAGAGGCATCTGTTGTTTGTGTCTTGATCAAGAAAACAATTTCCTTCCGCAATAGACAATAAAGAAAATCATTGATTGTTTTCTTTTAATCCTTCAAATTCTGACTCTCTCCCTGTAGATCCAATTTCTGAAGTTTTAGGTGAATTTCATCTAGTAAAGCCTTTGAAGTGTGTCAAAAAATAGTTTTTCTTGTAGGCTTTGAATTTTCTTTCCAACACAAATTTAAACATTAAATTCTTCCTTGGGATGTGAGAGTTGTGTCCATTTTTGTGCTGGGTATGTATTTAAATCAGGCACTACGAGAAAATGAATAGGTACATTAATTGGTTGATTAGATAGTCAAATGACTGCTAAAGTCACTGGGAAATACATTTTTCATGTAGCAATTTAGATTATCTTTTCAAAACATATCTAAAATCCAAAGTTGGAATTTATATGTGGGAGTTATGACTATTTTGGTGTGAGGTATATCAAACTCTACGGGAAATATGAAAAGTCGTCAATTGTCATGTTTTCTTGTCATGAATTAAATGATTCAATAGTTACTGAAAAATTAAGAGAAATCTCGTAAAAATTCAAAAGTAGAAAATCAAGAGGATGAGAGTATAGTTTATTTCCAAATTAAACTAACATTACCAAAAAAATCTTAATTAATTATCCTAAATGATGCAAAAATAAATGATGAATATGCATTCATCACGGACCCATATTATTACCATCACAGTTCCATGAGATAGACAGAGAAACTCCCTTGGGGAGCCCAAACTTGGTCGATCAAGCTTTTCATATGGGCTACTGATGGAAGGAATCTTAGACTTAATATTTTATTTTAGTGGTTTTTGTATTTATAAATACATATACTTTATCTAATCACCACATATATAGTAAGTATTATATACATTCTATATCCCACAACAAAAACATGCAATGAACAAAAAGTGATGATTATGGACAACCTAATGTAATTCCTTAGAGCCACAAGGAATTACCACAACCTAGGTCTACATCACATGTAGAAGATTTGTGCTTGCCAATCTAGGTTGTTCAGTTCAACCTTTGAACCGATTAACTCACCTCTTGGCCAGTCATTTGGTTGTCTCACTGGTCGTCTGGTTCTTCTATCCACCATCTGTTGGTTGCTACAGCCAATAGGTTAGATCCACCAGGTGATCGGTTCATCTTGTCCTTCTGGTCCTCCTCAATCCTATAACCAGTCGACATGTATCCAAGATGGTCGGTTGGCATCGTTAGAATTTCTTTCTTCTTCGTCATAAATTTTACATTAGGAAGATAAGATAGAGGCTCAGTAAGCAGACCGAAATATACAAAATTAACCAACCACACAACCACACACAAATAACAGGGGTTACTATCTATAACCACATTACATGGCCACCATCAACCATGTGAAAATTGCATATATATATATACACACACATATATATATATATATATATATATATATATATATATAGTTTGGGATTATCGTGGTATTTCATTGGATAAGTAATTATTCACATCACATGACATAATTAAATGATGAAACCAATATTCGATCATATCAATTATCCTAAAATATAGTAGGTTGGTGTGGCTCTGATACCACTATTAGGAAATAGGGCAAATATATAGGTAGTGGAAATAAAAAATTTATAGTCATATTCCACATAAATTAGTGGATCGGGTCAACAACTATATAATGGAAAGGATGGTTCCTAGGATATACCTAGTCCTGGAGCAAGTGTAGCGACATATTCCTCATTGTTTTAGATGTGTAACTGTCATCTAATTTCTCTTGGAGGGCAACTGTGCAGCTCTTGGTCTTCACCATAGACAGCAGACTAGAACAACATCTACAGTGGCTCCTGTGGTCTCACCATGGACTACAAGATGACATTATCCTCCTAGCGGTAGAGAAATCCTATAGAGTAGCCCACACGGACCACCAAGAACTCTATGTTATGCTACCAGAACCAATCAGAAGGAGTTGTCTCCTTTCTTAAGTGTACTAGTCGTCGACATGCTCTCCCATAATTGATCCTCAATTGTTATCTCCCTTGCTATCCCTCCCTTTAATGAGTAGGATTTTCTTAGGCTCTCTATTGGTTACCACAACCAGAGAGGACAATAATTGTCAGAGCAAATGATTCTCAATTGTGTGTCTTAGAAAGTCGCCCTCTATTTATAGTAGAGGACAAGGTCAGGGTTCCAGATTGGTGTGGGAGTAGAAGGGTTTGCAATCATGAATGTTCTAGAACATGCAAACTACAAGATGGTCATCTCGTACAACAAAACAGTCATCTTGTGTGTGAGATGGTCATTTCACACAGTTTCCTGATCTGAATCAAATTGGCAATTAGAATCTATTTAATGCATAACATGATGTCAACACTAATCCTTAATCCTATTGAATTTCTCCATGAACTGGGTGTCTCACTCATGCGAGCCGGTTATCTTGTGACCACAAATCAGGTTGTCTCTCTCATGCAAGCTAGAGGTCTCATGACCACAAACCGGTTGCCTCACTCACGCGAGATGGTCGTCTTGTGCCCCAATCCTGATAGAACTCAGCCAATTCAATTTCTAATCAAACCGACACTCCAAACAGTCAGTCCAACACTTGAACTTGATGGTTCTAAGTCCATTAAGTTGATCTAATGTTTAATTAAATACCTAAATATCTTTAGCATTCAATCTAAACACCATTCATGAATATACTCCTTTAATCCAAGTGTATTATATGTGTGTGATCCTATAGGTCAAGAATTATGTTGGCAGTGAATGTCCATAATAAATTTATGATATCTCAAGCTAAGAGTGATTCCTAGTCACATATCATTGCTACTCAAGTAATTTAGAAAGTTAGAGTACAACTTCAACATACAATACCTGATAAGTGTTGCAGTGATCATATAGTTCCTTTATCTCTAATATTCAGATTGAACTTGAGGCATGGAATATTCATCCTCTCAGCTTTCAATCCATGTTCCTTGAACTAGAGCAGACTGTCTGATATTCATATGAGTTCACATATCATATATTTAACCACATCAATACCACCGTACATTTCTCAGTATTTGTAATGACTACATTTGTGCTTAATTGGTAAACTAGGGTTTACGTGAATGATTACATACATGATTAGATTGAACATCATTTAGACTTGATTAATGATATTAGATCAATTGTGATGTTTCAAACCTAAGACTAAACTCTAATTATGATATTAGTTTGAAGAATTAGGGTTTGAGAAATGGAAACCCGAATCGACAAAAATTAGGGTTTTGGTAGTACATGAATATAGAATTTGATCAGGATAGTAGTGTGCTAAATGATTTTTAATTTTTTCTATAAACTTTTTATTTAATTTAATTTGGGATATTATATGTATAACTCAATCATGCATGTTGGAGAAAAATTTCAGAATATTTGGGTGTTCTTTGAATGTGGTTCTCAGTCAAACTATACTTCAACTGAAATGTTGATAGAGTGTTGTTCAGTAGTGTAGTGTTTTATTTTTAATTATTTATTGGTAATTCTTAATGATATGAAATTTATATTGGAGCTATGTAATTATATTTCAGACATCATGATAAATTTTCATAATTTTATAAGGATCTTTGGCCTCTAAAATAAATGAATTACAGTAACTTTTTTATAACAGAAAAATCTGCCAACATAAGGAAAAGTATAGTGAGGGGTTAATGTGTAAATTACCCAAGCACCTAAATTGTTCTATATGATCAAGCTAGCACCCAAGTAGATCTCATATTTCCTGATCCAATTCTAGGGAAATGAAATCCTAGAAAGAGAGGGAGAGTTAGGGTTTGAGAGAAGAAAGTAGTGGAATTGTTGACCTAGGTTTTCTCTATTTGAGATATGATGAAATCAAGTAAGTTTAACTTCTTTGCATAGACTTTCATAGTGAATCTTCTCTCACATGTCAATATTACATCCCTCCTCTTATTTGATTCAAAATGGTATCAAATCTTCCCCTTTTTCTTACTCTTTCTTCATATTCCCCCATTTCTAGGGTTCTAAGGTTGAAAGGAAGAAGCATTTGGTGATTTCCTAGGGTTTTGATATAAATTCGAGATTTTCATAGATGATCTGCATTTTTAAGGTGTTTTCACACCTTAGGGTGAGTGGATACTTCCTTTAAATAGTAGATTGCACAAAAATGAGTTAAATGATCAATAATCTTTACTTGTTTTATATGTGACTACAAACCCTAAACTGTCCTTTTAACCTAGCTTTTGCAAGATGATACAAAATAGATTATTTCTCAGTTGTGATGGATTCTAGTTGATAAATCATACTAGAAATGCATACAAATTATCTCAATGATAATTCCTAAAGTAATTGCAGAGATTATATGAAAATAGCAAAATCTAGGGTTTTCGGCTATGACTAAAATTGTTGTATAATTGTATAAAGAGGTTTGTCTAGTTGAATCTCCTTGGTTACAAGTGATTGTTTTATCTGAATGAGTAGTACATATATGTCAGATAAGATCTTGCATTTCATTTGATGATATCAATGTTTGCTTGATATATCAGTAAAGAGGGTGAAACCCTAAATGAATGAAAAGTTGGAAGTTTGCAAATAGATTCATGAATTCAACTGATGTGATTCTTTTATTGTTATAAATTCATTTATTTAAGGCTATTCTTGATGCATGATATTTTAATGAATATCTTGGAAACCCTAGTTAAATTCATGCCAGGGTTTCTGTTGGCTTTTTACACTAATGAGTTTCAATCATAAGAATGATCTTTTACTCAACTAGCTATTTCCGACAAGTATACGAGAGTAGTTGGTGGTGTATATGATGGTGGTAAATTAGGTGTGAATAATGGTGGTGTGGATGAAGGATGTGCGGATGAGGGTGGTACATATGAAGGTGATGTGGATGAAGGTGACATGGGTGAATGTCATTTGGATGATGGTGACATGGGTTGTGATTCCTCCATGCATGTTTAGGCTTCACTCCTTCTTACTCCATGAGGGCTGCAAACAATGTGTTCATTTTCTGAATATAGAGATATGCACGGTCCAAGGATCTTTTTATGAACACCCTATATGCTCCTGTAAATATATAGGGTGAGTGAGATATAAAAACAAACATGGAAGATACAACAAATTATGATGATCATGATGAATTATGATTTATGGATATGATGGTGGATATGAAGTTTGTGATCTAGTCTCATTTACTTATAAACAACTCTTCCTCTAACAGGAATACCAATGCTCCCTGGAAACGATGCCAAAAACTTTTTGGCTTTTTACACTAATGAGTTTCTATCATAAGAATGGTCTTTTACTAAATTAGCTATTTCCCACAAGTATACGAGAGTAGTTGTATTCCAGGTCAAACACAAGGAACGTTGGTTAGCTAGGTGCAAGAGTTATGATTTTCAATAATCTAGATTGTTGTACACAAGATAATTGTATTAGAACAACTAAATTATAGATTTAAAACAAAATAGTAAATATCACTTAATAAAGGTTAAGATTCAAATTTAGGAGGATCCAAGACTTGGGATTTCACTATCAAATCATATCTTATATTAAAATATGAATTTAAACATGTTAATTAACTTAAAAATGAGGTTTGTAGTCATCACTCACCTCCCGGTGAAGTGATGATGATTCTAAATCAATACATCACTCTTGTGTGTGTATTTCATTTCAAGTCACAAACCTTGCTCCTCAACTTAATCCCAGCCACTATTGCAGTCAAGGACAAGTTGCCAAAAGAGTAACTCCATACTCTCAAACACATCTTCTCATATTATGAAAGAAAGCATAAAACATGCAAGTATAATGGCCAATCACACAAACAAGAATTTCAGATATGAAACAACTCTTGGAACATGCAAGTAACTAACATTTAGTATGAAATTCATATGTTCATACAAGCTATGACATGGGAATTACTCTCCCATGTCCAAGATTCAGATTCTACTCATCCATGGCTAGAGAAAGAAGGTACAAGTAGTAGAAAACATCAAAGGACATAGTAAAAGAGTAGAAAGAACTAGTATGTCTGAAAGAAGTAGCAGAATAAAGAAGAACTCCATCTAGAAGTCAAGCTTCATCCTTGCTTGCTGCATTTTCTCCAGATTTCTTCATTCCCAAGCAGATAGAAGAGGATGAAGAAGATCCTTACTACAAATAGTGAAGAATAAGGAAAAAGAAGAGGGTTCTCTCTCTAGTAACCACCTCCTATCTCCCTTGGTCTCCTCCAACTTCTCCTAGACTCCCTCCAGTTGAGTTGCCCTCCAAAAAGTCTGTCCTAAGTCGTGGTAACTATCCCAAGATGAGTTGGGGTCGTATATATAAGTGTGAGACAGTTAAATTTATATTTGAGTGAAATCTGTAGGTCACACTATGTGTCTTTTATGATACATGGTGTGTCTTATGCAATAGTTGAAGTTTGGATCGAGTTCTGGGAGTTACACAACACTGCGTGTCTTTAATAAAACAAAGCATTTTGCTGCAAATATAGAGTTTTGCATTCAATTTTTGGACTGAGACACGGGGTGTCTTTAATAAGACATGTTGTTTCTTTTAAAGACACGGGGTGTCTTTTTTAGACACGGCGTATCAATGGTTGTTCTGGGCTGTTCTGGGCTATTGTGTATTCTGCTCATAACTTACGACGTGTAGGTCAGTTTTACATGCTATAAAAAGTGGTATTTGTGTAGTTTCGAACCCCAAAACATGGAGAAACTTGAGGAGTGATCCAATAAGTGATAATAAAATATATTCCTCATCATTTAATTACAAAATATAGTACCTACAATCCAAACCATGAGACAAGTAAGAATAGCTAAAAATATAGAATCTAGCATGAATGAGAGTGATAATTGAGTCAAAACAACATGGATATACAACCAAACATGATCCAAAAGATGATATAAAATACACACATCAAATCCCCCTAAGCTTAAACCATTGCTTGTCCTCAAGCAAAAAGAGCATAGAAACCCAAATGAAGGAATTGTCAAGTTAATGTATAAATCAAATGAATTGAAACATGTGTATATGACCAAACCAACTATGATCAACATTTATACTCATAGCCATCAATTCAACTTAAATACCCAAGAAATAGATTTTTAGTTCAAATGGTCCGGTCACAATTAAATGAATCAATCAATTAAATGACACTAAGTAGAACTTGGATGACTAAGCCAAACAATTAGTGGATGTGCAACTCAAACTCAACTATTAAGGATATAAATGATGAAATCTTAGTTAAAATCAACAATTTTAGTTATACTCTCCTTCTTTCCCAAAAGTGATATGATAATGGATTATGGGTTTCGACACTTGGCTTCTAATGTAGGCTTATGCACACGTGGAGTGTCGGTTGGGGTATTTTACCCTCTTTTAAGACATACCACCTAACCATTGTGGCCAGATCAGACTTACACTAGGCTAGCATGATATGTAGGTGGTTTAGCCATCTTTTATGGGTTATAAAGATGAGATAAGCCAAAAGAAATTTAAAAAAAAATCTAAAACATAGGAGAGTCAACTAAATTGCAACATTAGCTAGATTTCCTTCATTTGTTTTGAAATTTTTTCTTTAAAAGAGTGGTTGAAAATGCACTAAGAGCTTGGCAAGGGCATCCCGTATACCAAATGATATTGTAAAGTTGATTTACTCAAAAAAATTGAAACTATTACATGTTTTAAGGAATCAAGGATGTGTAAGATGAATTTTCAGGCTAGAAGCATTTACCAGAGTTAAGCACATGTTGATGGCCAAAAGGTTTCATTTGATTGATGCATGCTTTTTACAATTTCTCCAAATGATATTTCTCATCAAAAGAGTACAATCAGTTAAGCATAGGAGTTCAATCCACATACAAAATATGGGTCTCAAATCAAACTGGATTTTCCACAAGAAGAGCAGAACTGGAAACAACACCTAAAAAAAAGATAATAAAAAGAAAATAAAACTACACTACACTACTGGCTGATTGCTCTCCCCCTAAGCTTGAAATTTACAGTGTCCTCACTGCATATAATAAACTCAAGAGGATTGCAACCAGATACTTGTCATGGTGAATGATGGAGTTGGAGGACCGGTGCTCTGATTTGTAGCTAGAAATTGTTGTGCTAAAGATTGATGCCTCCTTGCAAATATGTCCTTGATTTGGGGAAAGCGAAAGCACCTATGAGCTGTAGTAAGAATAGTCTTTTGTATGCCAATACAATTTGTCTTTTCATTCTCCTTTGAAGAATCATCAAAATATGAGTTGGGAAGAGTGTTCTCATTATAACGCAATGTGTCATCTAAAGTGTGAGGGGGAATGACATGTGGCTTGCTTAAAGAATCTAAAAGTAGATCATGTGTTGTAGCTTTCTCCCCTTGATTTGCAGCTTCATAATCCTCATAGGTATAAACATCATCATACCTTGAAAGATATACTTCACTAACAACACGATTCTTCAATGTCACCGGCCTAAAATATGTAGGATTCATCTCCGGTGGACTAGGCAAGAAAGGTGGAAATGCTTCTTTGCTAGAAAGAGCTTGCTGGGCAATTTGTTTCTCCAAGATGTGTGCATGAGTGGAAATATCGTCCACCTTAGAAGAGAGTTGGCAAATGTCACCCTTCATTGATTTTGTTTATTGATGGAACTCTGCATTTTGATGCATTTGAGTTGAAATATATGTTGCAAGCATGGACTCTAATCTAGAGGTTACTTCTAGTTGTTGTGGCTGAATGAAATTCGAGTTTGCATTGTTGTAGAAGCCCGATGGAGTGTATCCCATTGGAGAATAAATAGAAGAAGCATAACATGTAGAAGATGAGTGTCTAAGAAACCCACATGCATCACAAATAATATTGGCTGCTTGAAATGGATGTGTGCTTAGCTTCTCAAACCTTTGTGATAAAGTGTCTATCTTTGTTGCAATTATATCTATAGCATCAACCATGTGACTCCCCACGTGTATATCAGATGTAGTAGCTAAATAAGATGGATGGTAGCTTGTATCTGAGCTCCATTGGCAATGATTTGCTTCCATATCTTCAATAATAGCATAGCTTCTCCATAAGATTTGTTCATTAGAGCTCTGTTTGCAGCTGCATCAATATATAATCTTGTATTGTAGCACAAACCATTATAGAAATATTGTAATAGAAGCCAATTGCTTAGATCATGATGTGGACAAAGATGTTGGAGATCTTTGAACCTATCCCATGTATCATACAAGTTC
This sequence comes from Alisma plantago-aquatica, assembly GCA_963693085.1. Classification (NCBI taxonomy): domain Eukaryota; kingdom Viridiplantae; phylum Streptophyta; class Magnoliopsida; order Alismatales; family Alismataceae; genus Alisma; species Alisma plantago-aquatica. Next base: position 1,206,877,059 of record OY856412.1, read on the forward strand.
TCTCCATCCCTTTGAGAATAATTGATGAGTTGAATCCTTAGCTTTGTGGTCCTTCTAGGTGGAAAGTATTTTGCCAAAAAGACTTTTAGAAGCTCCTCCCAAGTGTTGATGGATTTCTTTGGAAAGGAATAGAGCCACTCCTTGGCCCTATCTCTAAGGGAGAACGGAAAAAGGAGTAGGTGGATCCCTTCAGTAGGAACGCCATTTATCTTTGTGGTGCTTAGCAACTATAGAAATTCATCAATGTGGAGGTTTGGATCCTCCATTGGTGTCCCTCAAAATGTATTCAGATATGGCAATTGTATGATGACTGGGATGATAGAAAACTCCTCTGCCTCAAATTTTGAAATATTAATAGGTCCACTCATGTGCTTTGCAGCTGTACCAAAGTAGTCCTTAAGAGGAAGGTCATCTCCTTGACTAGCTTTTCATGTGGATTCGAAGGATTAGGTGGATGTGGCGTAGATGGTGGTGGTATATGTGGTATGGATGTTGGTGGTGTATATGATGGTGGTGAATTAGGTGTGAATGATGGTAGTGTGGATGAAGGATGTGTGGATGAGGGTGGTACATATGAAGGTGATTTGGATGAAGGTGGCATGGGTGAATGTCATTTGGATGATGATGACATGGATGATGGTGACATGGGTTGTGATTCCTCCATACATGTTTGGGTTTCACTCCTTCTTGCTCCATGAGGGCTGCAAACAATGTGTTCATTTTCTGAATGTAGAAATATGCATGGTTCAAGGATCTTTTTATGAACACCCCATATGCTCCTGCAAATAAACAAGGTGAGTGAGATGCAAAAACAAACATGGAAGATACAACAAATTATGATGATCATGATGAATTATGATTTATGGATATGATGGTGGATATGAAATTTGTGATCTAGTCTCATTTACTTATGAACAACTCTTTCTCTAATAGGAATACCAATGCTCCCCAGCAACGGCATGAAAACCTTGTTGGCTTTTTACACTAATGAGTTTCAATCATAAGAATGATCTTTTACTCAACTAGCTATTTCCTACAAGTATATATACGAGAGTAGTTATATTTGAGGTCAAACACAAGGAACGTCGGTTAGCTAGGCACAAGAGTTATGATTTTAAATAATCTAGATTGTTGTACACAAGAAGATTGGATTAGAATAACTAAATTATAGATTTAAAACAAAATAGTAAATTATCACTTAAGAAAGGTTAAGATTCAGATTTAGGAGGATCCAAGACTTGGGATTTCACTATCACATCATAGATTATATTAAAATATGAATTTAAACATGTTATTTAACTTGCAAAGGAGGTTTGTAGTCATCACTCACCTCCTGGTAAAGTGATGATGATTCTAACTCCATACAACACTATCGTGCATGTATTTCATTTTGAATCACAAACCTTACTCCTCAACTTAATCCCATCCACTCTCGTGGTCAAGAACAAGTTTCCAAAAGAGTAACTCCATACTCTCAAACACATCTTCTCATATTATGAACAAAAGCATAAAACATACAAATATGATGCCCAATCATAGAAATAAGAATTTTAGATCTAAAACAACGCTTGGAACATGCAAGCAACTAACATTTAGTATGAAATTCATATGTTCATATAAGCTATGACATGGGAGTTACTCTCCCATGTCCAAGATTTGGATTCTACTCATCCATGGCTAGAGAAAGAATGTACAAGCTGCAGAAAACATCAAATGACATAGTAAAAGAGTAGAAAGAACTAGTATGTCTGTAAGAAGTAGTAGAACAAAGAAGAACTCCGACTAGAAGTCAAGCTGCTTCCTTGCTTGCTGTACTTTCTCCAGATTTCTTCACTCCCAAGCAGATAGAAGAGGAAGAAGAAGATCCTTGCTACAAATAGTGAAGAAGAAGGAAGAATAAGAGGGTTCTCTCTCGAGTAACCACCTCCTATCTCCCTTGATCTCTTCCAACTTCTCCTGGACTCCCTCCAGTCGAGTTGCCCTCCAAAAAGTTCATCCTAAGCCATGGTAACTGTTCCAAGACGAGTTGGGGTCGTATATATAAGTGTGAGATAGTTAAATTTGTATTTGAGTGAAATCTATAGGTCACACGACGTGTCTTTTATATGACACGACGTATCTTATGCAATAATTGAAGTTTGGATCGAGTTTTGGGAGGTTACATGACGTGTCTTTAACAAGACATGGTGTGTCTTTAATAAAATATGACGTTTTGCTGCAAATCTAGAGTTCTACATTCAATTTCTGGACTGAGACACGGGGTGTCTTTAATAAGACACGTCATGTCTTTTTAAGACACGGGGTGTCTTTTTTAGACACGGCGTGTCAATGGTTGTTCTGGGCTGTTATGTATTCTACTCATAACTTACGGCATGTAGGTCAGTTTTACATGCCGTAAAAAGTGGTATTTGCATAGTTTCAAACCCCAAAACATGTAGATACTTGAGGAGTGATTCAATAAGTGATAATATGATATATTTCTCATCATTTCAATTAAAAATATAGTACCTACAATCCAAACCATGAGACAAGTAAGAATAGCTAAAAATATAGAATATGGCATGAATGAGAGTGATAGTTGAATCAAAACAACATAGATTTGCAACCAAACATGATCTAAAACATGATATGAAATATGCACATTAGTTTCATATGCATGACTGCTAGAAATGAGTTATGTGATAATTCAAGTTTCTAGTTGAATATCATTTTATATGCATGCACATTTTGATTTGTGATGCAAAAATCTCTAGCTGAGTTAATTGACATGAAATGCAGAAGTTGTTATGGTAATTTAAGGAAATAAAAAAGGCATTTCCCTAGATAGGGATGTTGTTGATACCGTGCATGAATACGAGAAATGTTGAATGTAAATGTTTATCTCATTAGACATGATATATGGTTGAACATATGAGAATTCTTCTATGTGCATGAGAAATGAGAAACCATTAGAGAAGGATAATTAGTATGTTAAAAATCTAAGAAATGAGAAACCCTAAGATAAGGGTAACCAATATGTTATGCATTTAACTAAGTATTATTAGTGAATTCAGTCCAATAGCTCAAGTAGTCAATAAAACTACAATTGTAATAGTAGATGCCCTGAACACCGTAGAACCCTCCCTGGAGTTATGTACCAGGATGGATGACATAGGCTATGGAGTATGATATATAGGAAGAAGTAGCCTAAAACTGAGTATCTAACATCAACTGTTTGGATATTAGTGGTACTTCAGTTGAGTAGCATAGTACCCAATAATAACTAGAGATCCTGGTGGTACTATTTCAGTAGTAGGGGTATCCAATAATAACTGGAGATCCAGTGGTACCCACCAGTTGAAGTATACAGCCCTTGTGGGCCTACTTCTTCTGGCATTTACTCCATTTTTCATGTCAGCCCTAGTGGAACCACATTATGTAGAGTTGAGGCTTTTTAGCCTAGAGGCACCCCTCCTGAGTACCCAAGACAAGGGGCCACAGTTTACGGACGTTGTTTAGCCATCGTTAGGCCAGACGTGGAAACCTCACTACAGACTGAGGTAGTTAGTAGTAGTCTTAAGGTCCCGAGTTTAGCTTAAGACTTGTATGGTAAGTCACACAGTAGTGGCTTTTGCTTGGATGGTACAATCCAAGTGAGTTCAGGGGAAAATTAAAAAGAAAAGTTAATTGAGTTCAATAGAGTTTAGATAAAGAGTACAATAGTCAGATCACTCAGTTATGTTTAGTTGGACAACATAGTACTAGTCAGTTCAGTAGTCAGGTCAAGTCAAGGTTAATGAAAGATTACAAAGAGAATAATGAGAAAAATGTGTAGATATTTGTATATTACTACTGATGCATTATATGATGAATGAGAGGTTAACCAAGTGTGTGCTTTTATTCAATTATTCTTTGTATGTTTTTGGAATATTAGTTTTCTTTAGGATCAATAAAGCATGTTCATATATTGATTCACTCTTGTCAATATCTAGAGCATTCGGTGTATCTTTAGAGCTTACTATTGTTATAATTGATATCAGTTGCTCAAAGGTATATCTGTAATTATATAAGTGATATAGATTTCTTCTTTGAAGTACTCATTCGCTGAGCGAGTAGGATCACCCCTCTTCTCATAATGTTTAGGGATAACTCATGGACTGAAGATGTCATTGAATCTAAATAGATCTACCACAGGAATTAAGTATGAGATTAGACAAGTTTATTCAGTCCCTATCACTCTAGGTCCTTGTATAGAGTTGAGAGAGAATTCTAAATGATGATTTGTATCTTTGTTTCGTTAATGATAGAGTATATATCTGGTTATCATGTTGTATGTACATGGAAGTGTGAGGAACAAAATGAATGTTTGGATGTGTATCATTAATGTTGAGATCATATTTGAGTAATAAAGGTTTAATTCCTTTGTAAAGTTTGTTTATGTGATTGAATGCGAGAAAACAAAGAGTTTGAAATAAAGGAAAAGAAAAAGTTGTGAGTGAACTTTGTATTAAGTATAATCCTCAAACTTATGCCCTAATCTCATGATTAGTGGTAATCGTGGGATGTGGGTGTAACAATATCGCTTATCAATAGGCCTTGGATATCAAATTCCTATAGGGGACAAATCCCATCTACATCACTCACACTCAGTCCCCATGTGTCAAATCTACCCAATCATCACCTTTATGGCAACTCGTATTTTAGGATTACGTTTGATTGTGTCAAAGTATACCCAACGACATGTGATGAGTGTAGTGACTTTAGGTATAAGAACCACAATCACCACTATCACTATGAGAGATGATTCTGACCATTCCTTGGTCTCCATGTATCTCTCTCATGGTGGGTCTATCTGAACCACAATTCCTTGTTGAAAGTTTGTTCATTATTTAGTATAATATTATAGCTAAAGTTGATATATTTCAATTTTGACATTTCTTTCTAATGCTTTAATATTTTCGACAATAAACTATTGTTTGTTATTCTTTTTACCTAGCTAATTTACATGTCTATTGATTAACCAATTCCATTACATTGCAATTGCTAATCAGCATTGTTGATAAAGTACAACAAAATTGAAAAATAACATAATATACGGAAGGGACAACACCATTAATACACATGAAGGTTGTTGCTTCGAACTAACAGTGACGAATAACCCACATCATATGTTCTCTACAAAAATATTTTGTGTAGATTTTATTAGTCATTACTGGTTCATTACATTTATAAAACGTAGGCCATCGCCTTCTAGTGTCTACATTTGGTCTAGTTTAGATAGTAAAGTGTATTTGGACTATAAATTATAAAATTTTCTACACAACATCAAAATCACAGTTTGTCATCTGATAACAATACTGGGAGAGTACCATTGAGGTACACACGGTTGTTGTTGTCTGTTTTTATCTGTTTTCTTCATCAAGGAAATCAAATTTGTTACTCTTGTGTGAAAGAAGAGTACACTAAGTCTTTGTTTATCTTTCGACACATGTATAATGGAATTAAAACTATTGTTTCAACTTAAACGGACATGAGACATAGACTTCATTGATAAGAGTGTACACTACTTGATGTTCACAAAAAATTAGCTAATTCTAAGGAAGTTTTAATGTATGATAATTATTGGCGGGTTCAGATAATAAAATGTTTGTTGTGACCTAACAATATCAACAACTTTAATTATGGGTTGTGTGGATACTCGACAATAATCACTCAATATGTTTATTAAAGGATGGCTTGTGTGACTGATCTCACTTGTGTTATTCTACTTATTGCTCAACCATCCAAGGCTTGCTTTAGCCAGTGCTTTGTTGAGTTTGTTGCTTTTTCCCAGATGGTTGTGATGGGCTAAGTAGTTGTATGGTTGATTTAAGAGTACATGCAAGATAGTGGACAATGTAATGTTTTTAGGAAAAGAAAAGTAAGAGTGGTTCTTTTTGGTTATGGAAAGCTCACTGATGTTTCACTCTCTTGCATATTTCTTGATTTGACCACATAGATCTATGTAGAATATGTGCTTGTCAGCTCACTTGTGTCTTCAATTTTGTTCATTTCACCAGAAAACAAATGTTTAGTCATAATGATCCATACGAGCATATTATGATTATGACGTGCTACACAGACACCAAAGACTTCCGCAAAAGTTATGCATGTGAATTCATACAGTTGTATTCCTTTGATGGTAACATCACTAAGAAGACCTTAAGACTTAGTCTGGAGTCTACTAGTTGTTCAATCGAGCAAAACTTGAACTACCACGATGATGGTGGGGTGAAAATTATTGTTATGTCATGAGAAGAGGATCTATCACCACTCCATGGTTTTAGGAGAGAAGAAGATTTAAAAATGAAGCTATTGTGTGTCATTTCATTAGTTTCCATCTTGTATTTATATATATCTAAGCTCTTTGTGATTGGTTGAGCTCGAAGACAGAATGACTAACCCATCAAAAGGAAAACATTCGGCTGAAGTTTTGTTAGTTTCCGCCTTCCATAGGAAAGCCACCAGTTGACTCTATTAATGGTGTGTGCAACCATTGGTTTCTCAAACTTTGGTAGCACTAGCGTTAAGTTTGGACAACCATCAGTAGCCACCTTTGATCATCATGTCTTTGGTTGATAGATGTTAGTGTAGCCATTAGTTAAAAAACCATCATTCTATCATACCTTCAAAAGGCACTCTATCGACAAGTCTTCTCTTAATACACATCAGCCAAACCATCTATAGATATTCACCAACCCAGCCATCAGTCTATGGTGCCTAGAAAAACCATTAAAAGACACTTTTTGTGAAACAATCGGTCTACCCAACCTTAGGTTGTTGACACTAAATAAACCTTCAGTTTGTGATTACCTTTTCCATTGAATTATTCAAATGAAAAATCATTGAATCAAGGGTTCCATGAAACCATCAATCTATGGATCTATAAAACCTTTGATCTTAATCCTTCAGATGTCAACTGATGGAATCACTATAGAAAACTAAAAAGGTTGTAACTAATACCCAACTCCATTTTGATTCATTCTTGTTTCTATGGATTCATAATTAAATTCTCTTATACTTCCAAAAAACTTTGTAAAACTTCTTTTGATGATACCTCTTTATTTTCTTTAATTATTCCTTTAAGCTTTCTCATTTCTTAAAGTCAATTTCCAGCATATAACCAACGCATGCCATTTAATCAAATAGGAATACAGATCTAAACTAAAAGAAATCATCTATCAATTAAGTCTAGACATCATTATGAGTGCATTTATCTATAATATTATCTTTAATCCTTTCATTACCAAGAAATCAAGGTGTGGGTTGTCACAACAGACATGAAGCTCTACTCAAAGAGGACTAGGGATCCTCAAATGGAATGATCTGCATTGAGAATTTTTGAGTATTTGACTCATCCTAATGCTAATAATTCTAACACCTTTCTGATGTTGATGATGGAAAAGTGGAGCATACACATTCCACAAGAATGTTTCTAGTAATGACCACTCTAGAATTCATCAAAATGTTCTAGATGAAGGTCATTACAACTAAATGAGGATGGGGATAACAACTCAAAATACTATATTCTACATGATAGCATCAAGATGCCTCTTCAGATGACCCAATGTGCATCGTATAATTTGGAACTCATTAATATACTTGCATATTATGTAAGTAAAAAACTAAAAATTCTTATCTTAGAAAGGATCTATGTTGTGATCTCATTTATTGTCCTGAAAATTATGATTCATTATGACCTCATAAAGGACTTATGGTAGTAATAAGGCTTCAAACTAGAAGCAACTAGCATTCAAACATGTACTAACAAGGGTTCAATCTACAAAGATATCAAATGAGGACATTTTGTAACTAGGGTTCAATATTTAAAGAATTGGGATTCAAGCATGTAATACCTATGGATTAATCAAGTAGTAATCGGGATAAAATATGGATGCAACTAGAATTCACCAAGTAGTAATTGTGATTAAATATGTTAGGAATTAAGATTCAACCACATAGTACTAGGATTATGTTGTTCTCTAGTTCATCTTGCAATGTAATGTGCCTAACATGCTGACTGGAGAATATTAGAGATGACACTGGAAATTGGTGCTTTAATAATTAATAGGGAGGATGAGGTGCTTATCCCTTTACCCAAGAAGACCTGTCTCAGCTTCATCCCTACATATATTATGCAAAATGTTTTTTATATTCTTATTCATAGATTTGTTTCATACCAATCACTGGTTTATGGGTTTCTCTATTTTTTTATTCTTTGAGAGATGTATAATTAATTATGTTTTGTAACACAATTGACTCAAATTAATACTTACCATTGGCATGCAATCCACAATACCCAAGAGTCCAAGAGTTCCTTACACACATTATAGGAAGTGAAATTACAGAACTAGGCATAACATAACAAGTACATGGTGAATGGTACTTGTAACGTCCCCAGATTTAAGGCATCAGATAAAATGATCTTAAAAGAAATGATTGGACTACCCATATCACCAAGGTGAGCCTCCTTTTTAGGGATCCCATCGCAACAAAACACTATGGTTAAGCATGCTAAGCCCAGAGTAGTACTAGGATGGTTAAGCAGTCAGGATGTTTATCATGGCTTGTGCATGAGTGAGGACAACGCACACTTAAGGCTAGTGGTGATCTGTAGGGCCAGTTGTCACTCCTAAAACTCTACTAAATAATTGGGTAGTGGGACTGGGTGTTACAAATGGTATCAAAGCCATAACCCCTCTAATAGTTGAGGCCCACATGGTCATGTGGCATGCCAGTCTTGAGCTATGCGGTCCACTTTCCATAGTGATATAACCACCCTTACACGGGTGTTCTGTCCTCGAGAGGTGGGTGTCCATGGGCCATTCTAGGTTTGGCATTGAAATGGGGAAATATTATGAGGTTATACAGTTGAGCCTTGATGAGGACATCAAGAGTCTAAGTGGGGGAGATTGTAACATCCCAATATTTAAGGCCTTGGATAAAATTATCTTAAAAGGAATGACTAGACTACCCATATCACCAAGGTGCACCTCCTTTTTTAGGGAGCCCATCACTATGAAACTCTATGGTTAAGCATGATCAACCCAGAGTAGTACAAGGATGGGTGACCAAACCAAAAGTTTATCTTAACTTGTGTGCAAATGAGTACAAAACATACAGTTGAGGCTAGTGGTGGTCTATGGAGCCATTCATCATTATGAAAACTCTACTAGAGCTTTGGGTAGTGGGCTAGGGTTTTACAATGGTATTGGAGCCAGAACCCCTCTAGTAGGTGGGGCCTACATGGGCATGTGGCATATGCCATCCTTGAGTCGTACAGTCCATGCATGTTGGAAAAGGTTGTCCATGGTAACATAGTTACCCTTGCACTAATATTCCATGATTAGGTGATGGGTGTCCATGGGTCATGCTGGGTCTACCCTGATAGGGGAAATATTATGAGGCCATATGGTTGAGAATTGATGACGATGTCAAGTATCTAAGTGGGGGAGATTAAAACATCCCAAAACTTGATGCCTTAGATAAAATGATCTTAAGAGGGACAAATGAAGGGTGGGCTGACTCCCAGCTCCATCGCCCAAGTTTTGACTCATTTAGAATCTAATTCCACCCACTCATCTTTTGCACTCAACCTTACTCTCCCTCCCAGTTCATGGCTACCCATATGTAGGAAAATTTGGTAACATATATGGTAATGGAAACAAAAATTTTACTTGATATATTCTCTTTAGATAGCAAATAGTGGCAACAACTATATATTAGGAAGGAAGGTTGTAAGGCATATACCTGATCCCAGAGTAAGTCCAGCGACTATCCTTATAACGATGTACTTCTTTCTCAAGTTGCACATAGATGGTTGTCAGAGGTGACCTTCTGGTAGATCACCATGAGGGGCGATTGAGATGTCCTCCTAGCTGGTGGTAAAGGCCTCCTTGCATCTACATAGTCCACACAGACCACCAAGAATCCTATCATTTTTTTAGAACAGACCAGAAGGAGTTGTCTCTTCTAGTTAATGTGCTAGCGTTCACTGTCTCTCCCTTGTTATCTCTCCCTTTTATGGGTAAGACTTTCTCAGATGCTCATGTTACCACAATAGTGATAAGACAACAATTATCAGAGCTTATTGTTGTGTCCTTTAAAATTCATCACTACCCCTCTATTTATAGGAGGGTCAAGGTCAGGGTTTCTATATCAACTAAGGGTCCAAGAGATTAAATTTCATGAATTTTCATAATCTACAAACCATGGACCGATCGGTTCACCATTGAACCTATTGATTCACATGTGAGTTGATTCAACCCTTGAAACAATATGTTCACCATGTTTCCTATTTAATATTAAATTAATGCATAACATGAAGTCATCATCAATCCTTGATCCAGTCTTAATGATCAACCAACCAGTCAGTTCACAACCCGAGTTGGTTGGTTCATACATCTGAACCAATTTGTTCCCTAGGTGAACTAGTCATTTCAGAGTCCTGACAGCCAATCTTATTTAAATTGAACACCTAACACTTTATTAATTATGTTTTAACCACATCCATGAGTAAACTCCTATTCTAGGTAAATCTTATGTGTGTGACCCTATAGGTCCCAAGTTACTTTGGCAGTGAATGTCCATAACTACTTTATGACATCACAAGAAATGAGCGATGTCTAGCAACACATAATTGCTACCCAAGTAATTTGAAAGTTGGAGAACAACTTCAACCTACAATCTCTTATTCGTGTTACAATGATCGTATAGTTCCCTTATCACTAATATCCAAATTGAACTTAAGGAATGAAATCATCATCCACTTCAACATTCAATCCATGTTCCTTGAGCTAGAGCAGTATGTCTGAGATGCATGTGAGATCACATATCATATATTGATTCACGTGAGTATGACCATACATTTCTCAGTCTTTCTTATCAAGTGGCACATATATCAACTCAAATAGGAGGGACAATTCCCATCTACATCACTCACAGTCATGCCAATGTGTCACAATGTATATGAGCATCTCCTTTATGGTAACCCTTATTTAAGGTCACGTTGGATGATGTCAAAGTACATCGAACGACAACTGATGAGTGCAATGATTTTAGGACTAAGAACCACAATCACCACCATCACTATGGGAGTTGATTTTGACTACCAATCTATAGTTTTCATGCATCACTCTCAAGGTGGGTATGTTTGATACACCATTCTTAAACAAGTACCTATGTACTTGGTTTGATATCACATATCATGACTAATGAGATTATGTCATCAACCAACACACACTATAGTCTTATGTGTTGTTGATGTCTATCATCTTCCATAATAACAACCGACTAGGGACATAATAAGAATGTAAATATACTCTTATCATTTGTATGATCTCACTATTTAGGTCCTCAACCTGAAGACATACATCATCAAGTAACATCATTATTTATACATTTATAATGTTACGTCATTATCTCATAATTGAACAAACATATAAATGAAGATTTCCTTTATCATAAGTAATCAAATCATTTACAAGATATGCCACTACAATCATCATATTATTGGCTCTCGGGGCATACATACCAACAGACTCCCACTTGCACTTAGAGAGAATCACCCATGAACTTAATCCTAAGTGATCTAACATGACCTTCATACTTCTACTGTGAAATGCTTTTGTCATGGGGTCAGCTACATTGCTTTCAATTGGTACTCAACAAATATTCACATCCCCTCGATGTACGATCTCTCATGTGAGATGGAACCACTATTGTATGTGTTTGGAACGCTGACACAATAGCTCAATTGTTGTCACAATATAGCTCTACTACATCATTGATGCTTCAAACCACCCCAAGTTCACTGATGAACTTCTTAATCCAGACAACTTCCTTTGCTACAGTGGATGCATCAATATACTTAGCTTCTATTGTAGAATCAGAAAGTTTCTCTTTCTTGGAACTCTTCCATCTTATAGCTCCATTGTTTTGGCAAAACACAAAACTATATTGTGATCTATATCCATCTTTGTCAGTTTGGAAGCTTGCATCAGTGTAACCCTTTACCACCAACTCTTCCTCACCACCAGTGACTTTCACTAGGATCTGACTGATACCTACTAGTCATACCAAAGGCATATGAGACATCAGGGTGAGTACTTAACATTACGTACATGATAGATCCAATTTCATAGGCATATGGAATTCTACTCATGCGTTCTTATTCTTCACAAGAACTAGGACATTAAGCTCTATAGATACTGACACCATGAGACATGGGTAAGTTTCCTCTCTTTGATTTTTCCATGTTGAACATCTTCTGCATTTTATCAATGTATGTGCTTTGACTTAGGCCAAGAAGCATTCTAGATCTATCTATATAGATCATGATTCCTAAGATATAGGATGCCTCACCCAATTCTTTCATAGAGAATGTATTTCCTATCTAAATATTTACCCATTTATAAAGTAGGGTTGTCATTCCCCATCAATAGTGTGTCATATACATACAATCATGCTCCCACTAACCTTCTTGTAAACATATGGTCTATCTTCATTTTGACTATAGACAAACTCTTTGACTATTTTGTCAAATTGAATTTTCCAACTCTAAGATGCTTTCTTCAATCCATAGATTGACCTTTTTAGTTGACAGACTTTATTTGCATCCTTTAGATTTATAAAATCCTTAGGTTGTGTGTTGTACCCATCCTCAAGAATATTTCCATTAAGGAATGTGATTTTAATATCCATCTGCCAAATCTCATAGTTATGATAAGCTGCAATGGCAGGAATGGACTTAACCATGGAAACTAGAGAAAAGAATACATCATATTCATCACCTTGAACTTGTTTGAAACCAACCAATCGGGCTTTGTAAGTTTGTACATTACCATCCATATCAATCTTCTTCTTGAAGACCCACTTGCACCCTATGGGTTTTACCCCTTCAGGTGGATCCACCAAGGTCCATACCTTGTTGGTTTACATGGATTCCATCTCATATCTCATGGTCGTTGGATCTAGGGCTCTAGAGGGGGTGAATAGAGCTTCAAAAATTCTCACAAGATAGATTAGACCTTCAAATTATATCAAATAAAACCAATAGCTTAAATGCAATTTGAAGTCCTAACTAACAAGTATAGAAAGGATTCAAGGAAGTGATAGCAAGCACTTGACAAGGTCATGTAGAGTAGTTCCACTCTCCAAACTAGGAGAGAGTCAGTCCACTACCTAGAGAGATCAACCTCTAGGACTTTGCAAGTGCCTTTCTCTATATATTCACCAATAAGAGTTACGACACAAGATCACCAAAGGACTTACCCATCCAAGCACCAAGAGTCTTCTACCTTCACTTTGCCAAGAGTCTTCAGCCTTCTTCCAAGGTCTTACCTACTCTTGCACAAGTCTTCCACCTTCAAGGATTTACCCACTCTTCTTGGATCTTCAGCCTTTACCTTATGGAGAGACTTCCTTTGGGGAGACAAATATGAGGTTGGATACTCTCATCTTACAATGTGGGAAACCCTTTTCAAACCTTGTAGCTAGAGGTTGGGGATTCTCGATCTCTGACTCCACTCTCTCTATCTTTTTAGCTATATAATTGTGGCCCTCTGTGTTAGGCATAGATCTATGTTGTCAGACCATATCATGGCTAAATACTACTTGATTAAGAATCCAGGGGCTCATCTTACCACAAAATGGATCTCACCCTTTTCTATATACTTACAAAACTCTTTCTTATTATCCAACACTCAATCATCTCTTCCCCTATTTCTTTCCCTAAAATCAATTTTTGGGTGGACCCTTTGCATTAAAATAGTCTGATTAGAAAATTTTCTTGTCTCTTAGTGATTCCTCCAACTCTTAAATATATTGATATTGAGGTCAGTTTAAAATCCATCACATGTTCTCAATAAAATAAACTTAAATGACTTCTCTTGATATTGACTTTTGGACCTTGAGCTTGAGGGGCTTTCAAACTACATTCTTAGTAATGTTTCTTCCGACGTCCAATGAAAACAGGGTACTCTCTTTAGTGTTTCAAATACCTTGTCTTTTTCATTCACCCCTATATGAAAGAAATCTTAAGATGTAAGTTATGAAAGATTAAATGCCCATGCAAGTAATCATCCACATCTTGCTTACATCTCATCATAAATTTCTTATTGGAATGCATCTATGCTCAAGAGGTGCTCAAGGACCCTACATATGTCCCTTATGCATTAGTAGCTCACATGACATTCAACATGTCTTCTTTACTTTACCAGCTTCATTGACTGTAAGGGATCATTTTTTCACATTGTCATAGTTGTAACCCTTTTCTACTCACTCATGATGCTCATTTTTCTTCTTGTACTTTAATTTATTCTTTTAGTTGCAAAATTTTTAATTTGGTTGCATATAATATATTTTGTTTTTGGTATGAACACAACCACCTCTAAACAATGTGTCCGGCAATATTAAGTCCATTTGTGGTTGTATTATTTCCCTAGCCTCCATTTGATCTTCTAATTTTAGGTGATGTTGCTTTGGGCCAGAAAAAGAAAGCCAAAGGCATAAAGATCATGGATTATAAGGATGAGGGAGTGTTGATGTCATGAAAGGAGTTGTATATTTTTTAATCCTTACTGGAGGCATTTGATGAGTACGATTAGGAAGGAACGAGCTATTAGGGGACTCTTGTTTGATAGATTGATCTGCTGGTTTAATCATATTTTTTTTATCATGGTTTCTTTTTCCTTTTTGTTTTGCGGATTGTTTCATATGGAACCCACCCCCACATGGAACTCCTTCTCATGTTGTTAATTTCTATTTTAGTAGGTACTCCTTGTACCTAGTCCTTTCTATATTCAAATTGTGTTTGTGATGTTTATAACCATACTAGTCAGGCACATACTTTGCACGTGTCCAAACTTTGTACATGATATTTGTGTAGTAAAGTCATAATTGTGGACACTACCTTCTCCCTCTTCTGTATGCCTTGTCTCTACTTCACATTCTCTCTCTCTCTCCCTTAGTATCTAGTGGCACATAAAGCCTCTTATCCACTTGATGTTTTCAATTTTTTATTAGTGTCTCTCCCTTCAAGAGAGAGTGATTGCATACAATGGTGGGTTTTTATTATCACTTTGTGAGACTTTGACTATGTGACCATAAATTTGTGAAGTTTGTTTTAGTTATTTGGTTGATATTCATTGGGGATTTATATGCATTGCGAGGGAAGATTACCTAATGGTATACATGATATCTTATAACTATGCTAGATAAGAATCATTTTGTGCAAGGACACATTATTATGACAAAATTTATATAGGGAACTTTGAAGCATCAATATTTTGTGATTTTATTTATCTTGGAAAAATATTTTTCTCTCAATATTAATATATATGTATTCAGATTGACTGATACATTCTTATACGTTTGTTTCCTTGAAAAAAATGACAAAAGACACTTATGTGTATGATTTTTGTCACTTATACTAATTGAAATTTTACTTGGATATCTAGTTTAATAGACAAAGTGATTTTGAATTTCTATATTTGTTTGATATGTTTAGACATGCCTTGTGATAATTTCTATAAGGTTATATGTCATTGTTGTTTCTCAATGAAACAAAGGTTATAATGTGTGGTTAAATAGTTATCATGATGTCACAAAATATTTATAACTGAAGCATAGAACTACATATATAAGTAGTCCTTCCTTGTTTTTAGTTCAATTGTCAATACTATATGGACTATATGATGAAGAAACATAGATCTCATATATGGTGGAGGCTGAATGCCTGGGAGGGCGGTAAATTAAGTCGGTAATTGAGATTCGAACCCGGGTCCCTTTGTTAAGGGACACCGTGCTTGACCACTTGAGTCATCCCTTATCAACTCATCTCATATATACTTATCTTCAATCATGAGGATTACAAGAATCACTTTTATGGGGATTTGGATTTGCTACTCCCGGTTGGGCATCTTGCCTTTGCCACATGTTGCGGGAGGGGGGTCTTTCTCTCTTAATCTCATATAATAAGACAATTATGACATTCTATTATTATATTAGTAGTTTTGAAATTCATTTTGATACTCCCAAACACTTTTTTTATCTTATTCATAAAACTCAATTATATACGACTAAAGATGGTAATATTTTTACTTATAAATGGCATGCACAGAAAAAATATAGAGTATATATACTAAACAGATAAGTAATAGTAAAATTGAACCAACTTCAATATAATTACAATTAACAAGAAGTTATTTAAATAAGATCTTTTATTTAGATGCTCTTCGTTTTCCACAATTAAAAATATAAAAACATAATGTTTGGGTTAACATGATATTCATTAAAAGGAATATACCGTTAAATAATTTTTCAAAGACATTAATTGCAATTAATGGAATACAATATGAAATCCTAGTAAATTTAAAGAAACATGAGCATGTGCATTTAGTTACTTGTATAATTTTACAACGACCACAATCAAGTTTCTCAGTATTTTTTGAAGTTGTAGTTGTCATTGAGAAATTAGTTATTAGTGTGACTTATGATGATTAACTCAAATGTGTTTGATACATTTTTTCTTTATTATTGCCAATAAGCTTTCAAAATATACCAAATAAATCTTTCAGTTGAGATGTACTCAATTAGAGTTTAAATTTTCTTGAATATTTAAATATTTTTCTGAGATCTTCCCCATATATAATAATAATTCTAACAAAAAGAAATTTCAAATAATACACATTTTCTAACTTCCATGCGCATACATATTATGTAAGTAACATTCAAAGTCTTTTTAGACATAAACTTTAAACTATTAGTTGACTTAGGTATTTTTATAGCTTATCCATGTTTTAATTTTTATCTAGTCTTAAATGGTGAATAATAATATTATTAATCCTTATTGACGAAATTTAGATGAGCAAAAAAAACATGTCACTATAAATACATGGGAATATGTTTTGATAAGGAAAATCTACATATACATTATTAACATAATGGAATAATTCATTCTTATATGATATTGTATAGATACTACTATTATGTTTCTAACAAATGGAGCAACTACTCGTCACAAAGTATGTGTATATCGAAATAAAGTGATTATTTTTTTTAGTGAAATAAAATGATTATTAACCATTCTATATGGATTCTTATTATTATAAAAAATCAATATAAATATTAACTAATTGTATCTATTGCACCATGATTTTTGATGCAACATATATACATTGTTATTTAATTTAATTCTACTATATCAAATATACCACACTATAACTATTTGTTTAACTCCAAAATTTAGGAAATTGACTCCATTTTTTAGATCATAAAGAAATATTAATATTTTTTTATTTATATACACTTCATGTTCTTAAATAGAAGTGTTATTTGGAGGTTTTTATGTGCCGTGATATACATAGATGTATCGATGATACACCTACAACACAAAATGCTAGAAGAATGAAACCGCATACAGTTGCCTTACACACAAGCAATGAAAGTGTTTTATGGAGGATAAGTTTATTGTATTTTAAAACAAACACTTATAATTTATAATGTGATAGCTATTTCTATAAGAAAACAAAATTAATTTCAATCATGAGCAATAATGTCATTACCAATATTGCAATTTCAATATTCACACTGATAATAAAAATTGTGTACATATAATGTATAAAGCACCAACCTTGTGTATAATTAGAGGAATCTTGATGGTGTAGATTATCTTATCTCTATTTCTATCTTGAGTTGCGGCCACAAGAAGGGGTAATTTCTTGGAGGTCATTCTTGAGCATCAATTTGGACATGGCCACTTTGTCAACTGGATAATAATTTCATGAATAGAGAAAAGTAAAAAAAAAAATTGATCGAGATACAAATCCTATAAATCGATATGAAGTATTGTCAATCAGTATGTAAATATGGCATTTTATATGAACAATCTAATTTCATAGTTATCATATACTAATGAAAATGATAAGAAAGGAAAGTGCTTGCAAGATATAAACTAAACAATAATAAAAAAACTCCATAAATAGAGAAGTAGAAGATTACATTCTAGATTTGCAATTTTTATCCTTTTAAAACTACTTGGGCACATTACATTTATAAACGAAGTAAAAAACTCATATTTTGCATAAAAATACACTCTCACCATCTGATTTAATAGGCTTCTAACAAGAAAATTACTATATAGGTCTTTACATTATCAAAAGATCCGTCTATAGCTTGTTAGAAAATTTTGAGGTTCTCATTGTAAATAGATAAGGTTAACATCACAAGCATATAACAATAATAGTTCATGAACAAGTTAGGTGGTAGAAAAAAGTGAAAATTATGATTATCATAAGCATTGAACTTATATATTATTGCATAAACAACGATAGCCACATGAATAGAAATTTAACGTAAAATATCCATGAATGATACTCGTTCTATGATGACTTTAACATTTCAAAGGGACACCCAATTATGACCAATGTTAATAAATGTAAATAGATTGATAAATTGGGGTATGCGAGAGAAGTCCAAAACAAAACACCTGCATGATTTCACGTACAATAAATTTGGTACCAATTTCACACTTTACAAATAAGTTGATAAAGTGAGAACAATAAAAATCCATATCACGTAGTATACTATTGTTACCTCTGTTTAAAGAGCTATGAAGGCTAGTGTGCACAATAAAAAAATGGATGTAAACATAACTTATGACGTATAGACAAAATGCAATTGCCATGTAAAACTATATCATATGGTAATATTGTTTCATATGAAAAAAAATAGACTGAAATAAATCTATAAAAAGACACTGAAAACAAAGCTCTAGTAAACTCAATGATGAGGGCACGACAACATTGTGTTGTAATATACTTTCCCTACGATTGTTTTAACTATTTGCGTAGAAAGAGTATGCATTACCTAATGCTGATGTAAACCCACTTTGGTTCCTGTGAAAACTTATTTGATTCTCGAAACATTATGTGTGCAAGTGTCTAGAAACCATACCCCAAAGATGCAAAAGACCAGCCAGAAAGAAGGCGTTGACTACCTTTACATCTGAACGAGAAGCAACAGTAGGATCTCAGACACCCGACCACCTCACACATCTAAGAACAACATTATCTATGGGAGGCAAGAAACATATCGATTAAGATGAGAAACATTCCATGTGAGTACTCTTGTCATCTTGTAAGCTTACGAATCAGAAACACTGATAGTAAAACTGGTAGGAAGAAACTACCTCTCACCTCCAATGGGAATGTCTTCCTAGGTTTTGTTGAAAACAGTTGAACTCAACATCACCTATCAACACCAAAATGCGCCGAAAAAATTCTGGCCAGATAACCATTAATTGCAAAAGTTGTGTTACAGACTGCCAACGATCGTCAAAAGAACATGCCAGACCACCAAAGCAAACATTATCATCATGCATGGCTGCCACGCCAAATAAAAGACCGCAAAGGCCAGAATAATAGATGCATGCGGACAAAGACGACTTCTACCTTCTCTTACGTAAAAAATCTGTCTGCGATATGAATGAAAGTCTTCAACCAACAACGTGGTATATTCATTGTGTAATTGATCATGCAGCTAGTAAAAGAAATATTGAAGTGCTTTGTACGAAGAAACTGTCAGGATAATCCAAATCATACATTGCTCCCCAACTGCTTCTGAAAGTCACGATAATGAGCACAAAGAGAACAACACCTGCTTGCATATACGCGCTTGCATGCTTGCCGTCCTTGCCGATCTGCAGGCAATACATCCGTTTCAAATTGAATTAAAGCCCAAGCATTCTGCTCCCATTCCTGACCTTTAAAGCACCGGTAGAACAAAGCAGACTATAACTACTCTCGATCGTCATTATAGCAGATTTACTACGTGTTAACAACCAAGTTAATAATCGAAGATGAAAGGAGAGAAGCAGAAGTTAAACGAGAACCAGAGGAACATGTGGAATTGCAGGGAGAACGGGTTGGATGACAACGGGAAGGAGTTATAACGGGTTATGGATGGTGCCGCGAAATTTGTTACGGGTAGACTTTACCGATAAATGGAATACGGGAAAAGAGGAGAATTAGTTGGCTGATATTATGGCATGAAGAGTCCATGTACGTATAGAACACATGGAACCGTGGACGGAAACGAGTGCTCTCTCTTAGTATGTTAGAATAGTAGATTATATATATTTATTATGATTTATGATAACAATGAGTGGAACGACAGGTACATACTTCTAAACTAGATTGGCAAACTATTAAAATATATGTATTAAAGTATCTTCATTTTAGTATGGTTTTTGAGTTGGCTCGAACTTAATTGACAATAAATATATCATATAGGTTAGGCATGGATCAAGATTTTTAAAGATTACATGAACCAAGACTCAAGCCACAATCAATTTAATAATATCAGTTTTGCACCTATCAGAATCATGTGTGAACCAGCACAATAATAATTCCCAATTGTAGCTATAACATTAAGACTAAGACGTAACTGTTCTATCTCGATTCAGAAGTTCATTCAAACTGAAGACGGTTTCCAATTCAAAATCTTATTAAGAACGTGAGTCCTTCACGACTTTCTGTTGGATATGGATATTGAGTTTAGAACATTGTTAAACCTTTGGATATATTTTTTCAATTAATCAGAAATTGTTCACGAGGATAGAAATCGATCATAAACAAACAACTGCAAAAGTAGCCACATATTACAAGTAGAGGAAAAAAGACAATGGTAACAAGCACTGCTTAGCGTGACCTGGCCAGGTGTATTGGTGTTTGCAGTATATGTCAAACATTTTCTTTGAAGACTCCACAACAAAAAATGAACTCTTTATAACCCCTTTTTCATTATTAAAAGCACATACATAATGATCTTTGTAGAGACATGAACATTGTATCGACTTTAAGGCCTAGTTTGGCCGCCGTAATTCTAACTGCCAGTAATTGATGCAGGACATATATAGGGAATTAACATTAAGGGTTGTTCTGCTGTATTCGTTATTTACCGTTGTGCATATGATTTAGTAGAAAAATGGTAATCGCAAATGACTCCATGAACGGCGAGCTTTAGAACTGCCTTAGAACTGTCGGTCCGTGCTCCCCGTATCATGCATCCCATGTGTATATCCATCCAAGGAACTGGTCGCTTTATTGGCCTTGCCTCAACTCCTCTACCACCGAATACCAAAAAGTTGTATAATTATATAGGCAACTATCAGAATTTACAAAGTCCTTATCCAAACTAGGCCTAATAGTTAGAGATGCCTGAAATCGTCTAAACCCGAGGATGAAAAATTTTCTTTTATTCTTCTTGCTTTTTCCTCATACAACTCCACAGTTTGTGTAGTTCCCGCATAGCAATAGAATGCTAGCTTTGCCTTATTTGAAGTCTGGGGCTACAACGGCGTTGGTTTGGGTCAAAGAAAATCTTTACATAAAAATGAGAATGAACAGGTCAAGGAATTTAAATGGAATAAGTTATTCCCCTCAATGCTTTCTTTTAGATAGTGGGAATTTCACCCTTATAAGGGAGTAGGAGAGAGAGAACAACCAACAACATACACTGAGAGCCTTTAATCCCTTCTTATAGTGTCTCAGTGAAATTGGTTGAGATTCGAACCCGCAACCTACGCTTCACAAGCAACAAGCTTTTGACCAACTGTGCTAGCTGATAAGTGCATATCCCTCAAGCTAACATTAATTTTAATATTATAAATTTGAAATAGAGTTTTGGTCAGGTATTTTTTTTAAGCTAAATCCATAATCCCACATTCTTCCTTCTCTCGCACACACGATTCTGCTCTCCTTGCCGAACTCACCGCAATCCCCACCCCCACTTATTGACTCTCTCCCTCGTTCCTCTCACCGACTACTAGTCTATGGAAACCACCTTCCTCACCCTAACATGATGGACTCGTTGCCTTCTCCTATGAAAGGATGCCCGCGCCTAATTTCATCCTTTAGGGCGAGCCGAAACGGACAAAGCAAGTCGACCCTCTGCAGTGTCCGCCAAGTGAACCTCAATGTCATTTTCTCCACAGCCGATAGGAATTATTAGGTCTCCTCTTTCATATATGGACTGAAAACGTCAAGTATGCTTCCTTCCGATTGTGATCTCGTCCTAATTCCTATCTGCGACACCCCATTTTGGGGGAGTTCAGATTTGCTGGTCCCGTGTGAATATGGAGTAGGTTACATCTTTATTATCTTTTGACATGTGTGCAGTGCTATTAAATTTGTTGATTGGTATTAAATGAACTTGACACCTGACCTTCATCCGGTAAGACTACTCCGTGTTCACACGGGACTAGTAAATCTTAAACCATCTTGGGGAGAAAGTTTTAGCCGCCTCTGTGCAAAGCCATCACACTCTCTTGAGGCCTTACCTCACTTGGACGATCGTACGGTGACAACACCTGGTGGCTGGCTGCTACCTTTTATTTATAGGTAGTAGGTAATAAGAAGAAAAGAAATAAAAACACATAATTGCATGTATTGATATAATATATGGCGTCATTTGTAAAATAATTGTAACATTAAAATCTTTGTAAAAAAACACAAGTTTGTTTGGTGCTTTATATTTACAAACAAACCACCACATGTTCTAACAACTCTACCAAAAAATTAGATTTATGAAATTCAAGAATTAAGAAACAACCACTCCATGTGAAGGCTTTGATAAAATTTATATCTCGCCAGTAACAACTTATTATGCAGTTATTTTTAAAAAAAATGACAATTCGTTCATCCCGTTACAAAGGTTCAAACTTGTGACCCATCGGCCATAAACCATCAAATTTACTATTTTGATGCCACTAATTCAAAATCTTGCAATGTTGTTATTAATATTATAGTAATAAAAAATGTTAAAAAGTGCAAGATGACAATTTTTTTTTACATATACATCTTTATGAGTTCTTTTATTTAACTCGTATGAGTATTGTAGTGTATTTTTTCAGAATCAAAGTTTTATATTAAGCAAATTAATTTTGTGTGTGTTGTGTTTGACATTTTGTTATCAAACTAATATAGTTATTATTTTATAGACAAAATTCTAAAGCAATAACTTTTCTATCAAGTGTACTAATAGGTGTAAACACTGGAGAACAATCTAAAAAATGGGTGGGTCGGGTCAGGCCTAATTCGACTCATTATTGGCTTAGACAAGGACAAAAAAGAAATCCATTTTAATATGGGTAGTATAAAAATATATGTAATTAATCGAACAGTTAACTGGTTGATCAATAGGTACCTATATAGTTTATAAAAAGTTTCATCATTGCTGCGTAAATAAAATAGGTTAGCAATGACATTGCGAAACCACAAGTATAAAATGACATGCAATTGATCAAAGTGGAGTTGCGTTTCTCCTTCCTTTTAATTTATTATGAATTAAAGATCTCGAAACCAAAAAAAATTGGACTTGAAGCACGCTAAAATTATACAGGAAAATTTCCAAATATTGTAAACCAAAAACACCACCAAGTTGTCTGTGAACATCCCTAATACTAGTTGATCTCAAGTCCCACTTTTTTTGGAAAGTTATATTAATATGTTTAGAAGAGTCACCTGTAGGACAATTTGTCAAAATCGATTATTAAACTAGTTGAGTTTGTTTAGATGAGTCACCGGTAGGAAAATTTGTCAAAATCAGTTAATAAACGAGTTGAATTAGGTTTAACCTAAATTCAAATAGGTGTCCAGATTCCTAATCCTAATTTTGATTAACCAGATACTCAAGCAAATAAATAAGTTTTACAAGTCTATTGGGATATGTTTAGATGAGATATGAGTAGAACTAGAAGGACAACACTACTGGGTAAGTATAGATGAGCTATGAATAGAACCAGATGGGTCGAGCTATAGGCTAAGCTGGGTCTTTCTTAGTTATGGGTGGGGTTTTTCATTTTATGGTGTTTTAGTTTAATCAGATGATTAGATAAGTCGAATAGGGTGAGTAGGGTCACACTTCCTTCTTAGTCATGTAGGAGAGCTGAGCATGTGGGCCATCATGTCTACTCTTGATTATTATAGAGTATAGCAATTAAAACATGCCGATTGGGTGACGGAAATAGTTGAGGAAGCTGATCTTCCATTCACAATCGATCACATCTCTATCGATTTTAAAAGTTTTATCCATTAAATTGTGTCTCTCCATTCTCATCATCATCATCATTAACTAAAAGATTGGCAGACAAAGACAAACATTGGGGTTCTTTAAAACATGCAAGTACTTCAGTTAGGGTTCATTCCCCCACGTAAGTACCTTAGTTTAAATTTTTATTTATGCATTAGTGCTCTTTCTTGCATGTAAGTACTTTAATTGAAGTTTGATGAACAAAAGAGTAGCATGCTTAATGATAAAAAAAGATAAGTTGGAGGAATTGTGGTTATAAGTTGAGGAGATTGTGTAAATGATGGTGAAGTAGTTAAAGTGGTAAAAATATAATTCTAGGAAAAGAGAGAGTTAAAGAGAAAGTTTGTTGTTAATTTTTAACTAGATGGCGTTACATGCAACAACAACAGTTGTAAATTAATTAATGAGTTCAGACAGATCCAGATATGAAACTGGTAGAATTAACCAATACACAAGAACATAAATAAAAGTTTAAAACTCAAACCAAATTGTTCATTAAAAATAAACATGATACTTAAAGAAATCAGTGGGTCGTAATCATGGATGGATGTCATTCTTTCAGTGGGCTAAATCATGAACCTGTAGATGATGTCTTTCTCACAGACTGATTAAGAATGATGGCACTACCAATACAACCCAGTGATCGCAGGTACCACCACCCAGATAAATCGCGTCTTTAAGAAGAGGAAGGAAGAAGTTGATTCTCGCAGTAGATGGATCTCCAGAAGACAATTTGGGAAGGAAGGAGGCATATAAGTCTCTTGTTAGGGTTCACAAATCTCTTACGCAAATAGTTGATGGTTGTGTTGTGATTAGCCCTAATGACCAGAGCCTTATTTATAGTCTTTCACACTCCCAAATCCTATTCTTATTAAGATAGATCACACAATCACTCTTGTACATGTTATGAAAAACCCATGATGCAAACATTTTCCAAATGAGATTAATAAACCTGGTTCAAAAAGAAACAATTAACTAAATAATTAATTAATTATGTAGTTGTATCCATGTGCAAAAAAAAATGAAAGACGGAAGACAATTTCCACAAGCCACAAGCTTGAGCCCGTGCCTGACCCGACCAGGCCAGGCATGACATGGTGTGCGCACATAGGTGCATGTGTGTGTGGCATGGTCACCATACCCACCAAGGAGGAGAGCATACTCTTCCCTAGATCCTTTTAGACACTAGTGTCACATGTGATCTTACAAGTAAGGACCAAAAAAGCTCTAGCAGTGAGAAATGTGGGAGTAAAACACTTTCCATTTGCATAAGACACAAAGCTACATATCCTCTATGTACTAGTTGTAATACATCAGGCTTAACCCATTCTAAACAAATGCATAGCAACCATATATATAACAATTCCCATAAAGTCCAATGTGTAGTTTGCTCTACCATTCAGTCCTCCATGTCATACTTTCATCAAATACCTTTCGATTTGAATCTACCTGAGTTATCCAACTTTAACCCCTATAGGAATTAGGTCAACAGAAGTCTTGAACTTGAACCTTAGTTGCAAGAGTATAGGTTGGTAACAACATAATAAAGACATGGTAGAAAAGAAATACAATGCATTAAGGTCATGTATCCAAATAACATGTCATGATTGATATCAGGAAACTACCCAATTCCCTTATTGTGGCCTATACAACATCAATTATTTAGTTAGAGTCTCCCCAGATGTACTGCTAACATCCTGCCCTAAGAATTGACACCATCCATAGACCAAACTCTTAATAACTTACAATCATGATACTAATAGGTTTTCCAGGGGATAGACACATAGATGCAAAGTGCATCAAAGGAAAAACATAGTGTCATATGATTCACCCGATAGTTTCTTATTACTGCATTGAACCCAATATGTGGGATCTTCACTCTTTTGGGCCGGGTTGCTACTTCCTACAAATCTAAAGGGGTTTCAGTCCCATCTCAAACCTGGACTTCTCCACTAATTCCAGGTTAATACCTTCAGTGAAAGGATCAATGTATTATCTTTAAAATCGACGTAGTCTACAACCACAATCCCATTAGACACTAATTTCCTTATAGTCTTCAATCAGACTTGGATGTGTATATGATGTTTCTGTTGGTATTTTTACTCGTAGAGACAATCATATAATTATTGTAAAAAGGCATTAGATACCTGATTTGATAATTATAAAAATGATTTTGTATATTATGTTTGTCTCAATCATGAGATGATGAGATAGCTATAATAGATGTCTAAAGATTGATGTTACTCGATGACATATGTCTTCAGGTTGAGGACAAACAATGAGATCGTATGAATGATAAGAGTACATACATTTTTGTTACGTCCCTAGTCGAATATTATTGAGGAAGCAAAATAGATGATAGTAATATATAAGATTAGAGTGTGTGTTGGTTGATGATAGAATCTCATTAGTCATTATATGTGATATCAAACGAAGAACACATGTACATGTTAGAGAATAATGTATTGGACATGCCCACCTTGAGAGTGATACATGGAAACCATGGAATGGTAGTTGAAATCATCTCTCATATTGATAGCGGGGATTGTGGTTCTTAGACGCATAGTCAGTGCACTCATCACATGTCGTTCTTTGTACTTTGACATCATCCAATGTGACCTTGAAAAAGGGATTCCACAAAGGTGATGCTCACTTACTCTGTGACACATGGGGATTGAGTGACATTAATGTAGATGGGATTTGTCCCACCTACATGAAATTGATATCCAGGCCACCTGATAAGTGAGACTAAGAGATGTATGGCTATACTCATGTGATACAATATCTTATATGTGAACTCACATGCATCTCAAGAAGTATTCTCTAATTTAAGGAGCATTGATTGAACGTTGAATAGGATGAAGATTCCATGCCTCGAGTTCAATCTGAACATCGAAGACAAAGGAACTATACAATCACTATAACACTGATCACAAATTGTAGGTTGAAGTTGTTCTCCAAATTTTCAAATCACTTGGGTAGCTATGATGTGTTTCTAGATACCACTCATTGCTTGTGATGTCATAAGTTAGTTATGAACATTCACTGTCAATGTAAATTGGGACCTATAGGGTTACACATAGAACCAAATAGTTCAAGTGTTTGACCAACCGATTCAACTGTTAGGTTAATACAAATAATAATTAGCAAAATATTTGGCTGAGTTAGACATGTAAAACGACCATTTTACATAAAAAATGACCATTCACATACGAAACAACCATTTCACATATGAAATGACCATTTCATGATGTAAAACGACCGGTTCATCATATGGAATGTACAGTTCAATGGTCAATTTGATTGGATCAAGGATTTTTCACTAACATTGGAACACTTGTCAGTTCTTTTTCAGCATCAAAAGAAATGTTGACGCTAGCACCTATCATTCCATACAAGGAAACATCATTCCTAGTCAACCTTGTTAGGGGTGAAACAACAACACTATCTTCACCTTACTAGGATTTACACAACCTACTTAGAAGACCTATCATGATCCCATAAAGACATTTAATCAACCCCATCTCACTCTTGTTCAACTTGTCTCATAGCTATTGCTTCTTCGGGAACCCTAAGGTTTTTGAAGAAATATTGATCATATTTTTGACCATATTTGAAATACTTTGACATTTCATCATTCAAATCTTGATATAACTTGTATGACATGACTGGAACACTCTGCTCCTCCTATTCATAAATTCTATTTGTACATTGGTTAGTCTAAAGGACATAACTCTAAACTCATCATGGTCATGTGAATTATGTCACCCAATATAAGTCTTTTGCATTGATATTTTATCATAGGTTTATCTTAAAGGAACATGGTATCACATATCTATTGACCAACAAACCATCTATCCTTGATAGTGGTCTTACCCAGCTATCATTAGACCATACACAAAATTATAGAGTCACTTTTATTTTTCCTTCCAAACAAAATTTATAGGATCATCATCAACTCTCTCTCTCTCAACAAGAGAGGAATACTTGGAATGTTCATTTAATAAACATCTCTAACCTTCACATATTTCTCATACTGTTGATACATCATGGATACTAGGATTCATTACCTTAGTATCCACCTCATGTGCTATAAGGAGAACACATCCTTATCTCATCTACTTTTACCAACATAATAAATTTTAAAACATATAAGAGGAGTCTCCCAAGTTATTGGAAGGCTCAAAAGCAAACTCATCACAAACTTTATGATCTTGGAACCATAGTCCAAGTAACCTTATGCTATAATAAGATACCCACACTCATGTTTACAATGAATCCACACATACCAAGTGGCAATGATCTACTTGAAAGTTGTGCCCTAGAAAGGAAAGACACAAAGTGAAACACACTTCCCATACCATAGTAGTATTTTTTAAGGGTCACTAGCAAAAAGGTAACCAATTGTATTTTCATTATGCTGGTTACAGTTTCTTATGTAACATTTTACCTTTTTCATTTCATGTTCCTTGCCATTAGCATAGGAATCATCATGATTAACATATCTCATTACTCCTTCCTTGATGACTATTTATCACACTTGGGTATGTTCTCTTATTTTATTATGTTTTTCTACCACTTATCAATAGGTAAATCATCATATTCCACATTTTATTCATTAAACATGGATCACCTTCCTTAATTTCTTTCAAATGCCATGCTTATTTTACATGAACACTTCCTTACACACATAGGTTGGTCTGAGATTAACTCAGGTTTGACCTTATTCTTTTGTCATTGTTCTCATTTATCTTCTCATTTTATACTTATCATTGGAGTTCTCTCCATCTTATGTGGATTTCATACCTTGAATCCCTTTATAAGCATAGACTTATCTATCTTTTACTTTATTATCTTCTTGAATCACATCTTCAATAACTCCTCTTTTTCTTATTTGTATTTAGATTTAGATTTCTTAGTGTCGTGTCTTTCTCTTTAGCTACCAAGCATTCAAGTTTTGATAGATTATGATGCAATTCTCATCTTCTTTAAGGTAGGATTGATATGTTCACATCATGATTTCTTATTCATTATGCTCTTTAGATTGTCTCAAAATGATTTCTTGATTAGAGTTCCATACCTTTTCTTCAATAATTGAATACCTTGCCATGGCATCCAAATACTGAGATTAGGCAGTATGCACCATATGTTTATCTCATATTCCTAATTTTGACCTCATCCTAGTCCTAAGTCCTAGTGTCCCTATAGACTCGATGAACCTAAAGCTCTGATACTAACTTGTGAGAAACTGTGACACTAAATGAGATTACTCAAAACATAAATCACAATCGATCACTAATTAATCACATACCCAAAAATATGGATAAATTAAAACCAATTTCAGTGTCAGCACCTTCTCAGAAACATTTACATAAGAGCCCAACATCTTTCTTTTATCCATACTATGCCAAAAATTTGATACAAATTATTCTATCGCTTTAGCCACAACATAGATACACAGGAAAAAATATTCATATATGCCACACAAACAAGCATTAATATACTAACAAAAGTTTGATTCGTTTGAAACACCATATACAAACTTTTCCTGCCTGGACTTGAGAGTACATGGACGACTCTAGGACATACTAGACATCTAATCAACTTTCTCAAAGATTCATCACTATAGCTCCTCTTTGCTGTCACAAGTTTGTTTTTGTCACTTTCGATTACTTAAAATAAATGTGGCAAACCACAAGGGTGAGACCCATGTCCCAGTAAGAGATATAACCTCCAACAGTGCTTATTGATTACAACATTTTAAATAGTAGATAATTAAGAATTTGGAGTATTTAATAATCAATTGAACAAATTGAACGGTTCAAGTATACTAAACAGATTAAGCAATTCATCTTAGAAACAAGTATGATCATCAATGCATATATAGATAACAAATAAATCCATTTATATGGATAGACATATACTCAAATATCATCAAATTGCATCTAATAACAATCATTATCATTAATCTGACTATCATCATATTCCTTGCAAACAGTACAAGCAATCTAGTAGCATAAGCATCCCTGACATCATGAATATGTCTAGTAACATAACATGGCTATCAATATTTGCATCTCATATAAAGGGAACAAATCTATATCATAAGTAGAACTAACATCATAACACAATGAACTACATAGGCATGATTAGAAGTTTAAGCATTTCTAATTACATAAGCATGGCTAGTAATATTAAACATACTGAACATCATCATCTTAACCATCAATGTCAGTATATTTGACAACATAAGCATGTTTACAACATGAGCATAACTACGACATAAGCATATCTATTATCTCTTATTGTACTATACATGATCTCAGTGAAAAGAAAGAAAGCAAGGGCTATCATCCAATATGAAGCGTTATGTATAATCCTAAACAAATATGCTACACGGCTGTCTTACATCTTTTATTATTCCCTGAGGAATTTGAGGATACCACTCAAAATCCAACTAACCACTACTAAGTCAAAATCAGTGCCATACAAGATCTAGGAAGAGCCGGACTCCTAAGATCTTCTACGCCCCCGATCACATACGGGTCCACCACAGTGACACACAAGGTCAAGCTGCTAATAGCCTAGTCCCTCCTTGGTATATGTCACGACACTAGTGAAAGGAGGTGGGTACGCATACCCTACCATCTGAGGTACAACCGTAGTTGTCCTCCAATCTCATCACATATATAATCACCGAGACATGACCGCAGTTGTTCTCAAACTGAGGGCTTGGTATGACCGCAGTCATCCTTCCTAAACACTTGAGTTCAGGATGACAAGAACCCTACATACTCATCAGTATGCACTCTGAGTTTCCCTTAGGAATACTTGTTTCACCATCTGGCAAGTTCTGACACTCAGATGGATCTATGGTACATGGCACTACATGATTAGAGTTTCACTTGATTAGTTATTACAATTGGTGAATTAAGGCTTCATCAAATAAGTGGACGTACAAACCCTAATTCACTTCTAACAAGCATATAAATATCACAGCTTCAAAAGATAGAAAATGTGTGAAACATAATTTCTCATCTCATCATCACATGGTACTATTCACTTTCCATTCATGAGGCTATACTAGTCATCATACTACCACAAGATATAAATCCTTTTTAAAATATCACAGGGTATCAACCCTTATCAACACAAGAGGATTACACCTCATTTGGCCTCAACCATGCCCAAAGGTCTTTAAGACCATCATACTATTCCCTGCAAGATCATCATTATCTTTCCATGCCTTATGACAAGGCTCAACAACATCACTTACATACAATACACTGGATCAACACAATATTGGATTAATGAGCTCGGAGATATTCATAAACAATCATAGCATGGTTATATTAACATTAAGAACATTCATTTATTACATCAACATGTAAGGAATCTAGATATGATTAACCCTCATCATATTCATAATGCACATCTTTAGCATAAGAAAGTATCAACCATGTGGCTATGATAACTACCAATTAACATATTAAGGTTATGATCATATTAAGTAGGTTATTCCACCATCATTCCATCATATAAGAATGTTAAACATGAATACTCATCTTTATCTATTTGCATTAGAGTTAGGTTCAACAAGATAAGTTATATTAATGTTACTAATCAACACTCATACCCACACCCTAACTCATAACATCCCCATTGGATCATGGATGCATAAGGTGAAGCATCACCATCACATTCCATCCTATTCTCAAGTATGAACCCAGACATAAATCAAAATGTAACCATCGGGTTATAGCATACTAGGTTTTCAACAATAATAACAGAGTACTCCATAATTGTATTAGTCATTCAAGGACTATTCATACCCAATTACCATCATTTAGTTATATTAAAGCTTGGTATAACAATCCATACTTCATTAGGGTTACATATCAACACAATATGGTTATTATCCCTTCTATTCATATGAGTAAATAGGTAAGACTACCTTATTAAGGGTAACCCTCTATTTGTTCCATCATCATTCAAACCTCATCACCATACCACAATGTCACCCATAACCATTGGATGTTTAAAAGGTAAGACCATTGGTTGTTTACATAAGTAAACACTTTAGATAAACCACCTATGAAGTCCTTGATTTGTGATCTAGAAAGAGTCACCATTTAACCCTATACACCCCTTGATTAACAAAACAAATAGTTCCATTGAGAGTAGGGTAAAACCCAAAATCGCTTGTTCATTTAAAACAAACCATCCATTCTCAACAAGTAAGCTCCTTAAGTTGATCATATAAAGGAAACCATCTAAATCACATTATTAGGACCAACATATTACATTATCCATCATTCCACTTTATTGGTGGAATAAACATTAGATCTTGACCATTGGGTCAAGTTCATATGTTAAAACCATCAATTACAGTATAGGTCCGACCATTGCATCAAGTGACCCAAGAAACCATTGGTCTAAAGCTTAATTGATGCTACAACTACAACGATTAACTCATTATAGGTTGTAGGGACATGATCCACCATCATTACTGACCATTAAGTCACCATAGGTTGTTATATGAACACTATATTCATTAATTAGCATCAAATATTAAGCTAATGTCATCATAGATTGATAACATCAATAGGGTACTTAATGGTTGATCATTAATCTTCTAATTGATCCAAAACCTAACCTAAGGGGATGACCATAGGTTGTGACCATCATCTGACACCTTTGATCCCGACCATAATTTGTCATGAAGACAACACCATAGGGTTGTTGCAATGGTACCATCATCGGGTCATGGGTTTATAGAAGAAATCAACTTTAAACCCTAAAATTGACCATTGGTTGATAGGTGCTTCACACCATAAATTGACAAAACAACCTAATACAAGTCATATTATACCTTATGAATAATGTACACATGATCACAGGTTCATCTAGAACTGAAATCAGAACATGGAACATTATAAAAATCGAAATCCAAGTCAAGCATAGCTTTTTAGTGCATGGATCATCATTTTCAAGCAAGAGCATGAGCTAGCAAGCTTATGGTAAGCAATAAACATGGAGCAAGTTATGAAAATTGCCTCTAATGAGAAGATTAAATCCCAAATAGAACAAAACTCGAGCATGTAGGGTAGGAAATCCAATCATAAGTTGTAAAATCGTCCATCTAGCACCTTTCTTCATCAAATGAGCAAACCCTAAGCATAAGGAGCAAGAAAGATAGGGTTTTAGAGTTTTAGAGCAATTTCTACCATGGAACAACAAGGTTATGACATGGAGGAAGGTATAAGGAAGGATAAGAGCAAGAGAAATGGAGAAGGAAGGAAGAAAACAAGTTGCCTTGGTCGAAATACCTAGAAGATGACCTTGGAAACCCCATGTAGGGTTAGATGGAGCTCTAGGAGACATTCTTCTCCAAAAAGAGGTTGTCTTATACCTTAGAGCACTTGGATCCACAGTAAAACAGATTGGAGTCATTGATCCATGTTAGAGGAAAGAGAAAATAAGCAAAGTTTCATACTTGGGCAAGGAAGAGGTAAATATAGCCCATGGATAAGGATGGAAGCAAGCATGAGGTGTAAAAGTAGCTTCCCCATGTGTCTATGGCCTTAAAATATTAATAATATACAAGCACACACACAAGCATATCCACCACCATCCATATAGACTTGCTTAGCTTTCCTTTGTTTAATTTCCAAGCCAATCAAATAATTCATTAGTTGATAGCTACTGAAGGTAGCTCATCCATGAAGGGGTAAACCCTAAAATACCCTTGGAGAAAACACCTTCAAACCAAGGATTAAATAGGTTCCCCATGTCTCAACAAGCTCAAGAATGATGATATAGTATCCAAGGAACATAATGAAAGTGATAAATTACAAAGAAAACCTCTCAATTGGGTAAATTGTAGAAAAGTCTAAAATGTGCATAACTTGCTCAAACACTGTCCAAATTGGACCAAATTTGAAACTTAAGCTTGTCTTATGATTTCAAAGCATATCACAAGGTTATATTAGGGTTATAAGAATTCAAGTATGATAATTAATCTTATTCAACTCATTAAGCAAGTTTAGGGCCCTTACAACTTTCATATCGGAAGCAGAAAAGCAAGATATCATTGACATTTAAGCATAACAAAATGAATAAATCATTGACACTTTTTTAGTATAGACACTTATAAAATTTATTATAAACAAAGTCAAATGATGATATAACATAACCAAACTTCTCATGCCATTTCTTAGGGGTTTGTTTCAAGCCATAGTATGACTTAAGAAGTTTACACATTTTAGACTCATTCCCACAACCCACAAATCCCTCATGTTGTTCCATATATATCTCCTCCTGAAAATTGCCATATTAGAATGTAATCTTCACATCCATATGATGGATAGAGAGCTTATAAATGAAATCCAATGCTATAAGCACTTGGAATGTTGTCATATGGGAAACATGAGAATAGGTATCGAAATAATCTATCCCTTCCCTCTACGTGTAACCCTTAGAAACTAACCTAGCCCTATACTTATTAATTGTCCCAAATGCATTAAGTTTCTTCTTAAAGATCCATTTTCATCCAACTACAGAACAACTAGGAGGCAAATCCACTAATTCCAAAGTTGCATCTGAGAGAATTGATTGAATTTCATCATCTACAACTTCTTTCCAAAACATAGATTCTAGAGAATTCATAGATTGTTAGAAAGATATAGTATCATCCTCAAAATATTTGGATGTCTAAGACTATTTACTTGTTCCTGGTTCAATCACTTCTTTAAAATCATCAGATTCAGAAATAGCATGTTTTGAGTCACCCCCACATTTGTCATCCTTTCCATGTGCTTGGGAATGAAACCTGTTGTGAATAAATCCTCTTGAGATACTTCTTTGGGCATACCAAATTTATGGGAAACATATCCTCAAAGAATGTAGCATCACACAGTTCCACACTTATATTGACATCAACGCATGAGATGTCAGATTTTATAATCAAGAATCTATAGGCATAAATTGTCTCTACATAACCCAAGAAGATGGCATCAATAATCTTCATTTTGTGTTCAGGAACAAGTACCTTAGCCAGACACCCCCACACTTAAAGATATTTGGGACTCAGTTTTTTCCTTCCCCATTTCTCAAATAGGTTACTTTCTTTATGTTTATGGGGAACTCCATTCAGGATTTGGCAAGTTGTATTCATAGCTTCCCCACATATAAAGTTGGATAGACCTAAGGTTTGGAGTAACATATTAACCATATATATAAGGGTTCAGTTCTTATGTTGTACTATTCCATTAGACTATGGTGAATAAGGAAAGTTAGCCTCATGAACCCACGTAATTGAGAAAATTCCAAAAACAAGTTCTAGATGTATTCTCCTCTCTTATCAAACCTTGATTGTTTAAGCATTTTACTAATTTGAGTTTCAACTTCTTTCTTATATATTTTAAATTTATCCAATGTCTCATCTTTACTTTTAAGTAAATAGACATAACAGTATCCATTAGCATGTCAATAAAAGTTATAAAATAACACTTTTGATCCCTAGTAGCAGTCCCATTAAACCATAGGTATTAGTGTGCACTAAATCTAGAATTTTTGAATTCCTATTCACAGAATGAAAAGGCTTATTAGGCAATTTAGCTTTTATCGACTCAAGGTCAATGTTAAAACAATGTCTAAATTGAATAAACCCTTTTTTGATGATGACTAACCATCCCAATTATTCGTCTCTAATGCTTCTACTTGAGTGATTTCAAATTAGGTATAAACACACCCAAATGCCCTAACTTGCGCATCATAACTTGGAGAAAAGACAAGTCAAAATCATTGCAAGTGCACTTTTGTGGAGTATGATTTCCATTAGAATCAAGTTGTAAATCAATTATAATGATTGTATGACTTGTAATTAAGCTTAGAAAAAATTAGGATCACTTAAGTCGAATATTTAAGAACTCTAATGACATTTTCCAAAATTCATTACAAGGTATTTTTTGGTCGAGTTTCTCTTTTGACAAACTCAATCGATCCCCTTGATGCATTTTGAGAATGTCCAAGTTAGGTCGAGTTTCCTATACATATAATTCGACCGATCCATGCACTGGGCAAAATTAAATTTAAGTGATCGACCATGTTTCATCCAGGATAAACTCATCAACAGATGCTTCAAATTTTCTTTGTCAAATACTGCAATCGGTTGAGTTTCCCAAAAGCAAACTCGATGGATTGCATTGTATAGAAAGTGCAAAAAAAGTGTTTCCAGCCATTGGAGTGTTGTAAAACTCCAAAAAGTATCTATTGCAACAACCGAAATGGCTAGTATTCATACTTAAGTATTTCTACTAGCTAGTAAGCATCCCCAACTATAAGTAGGACCCCTTGATCTTCATACCATGGTTATCCAAGCACTATAAAGGTCCCTATATTATTGTTGAGTGCATCCTACAACCACATTCCTCTCTCAAGCTTAATCACTTGCTACTTTCATTAGAGTGAATATGATATTTGTAAGAGAGCTCGTGCAACATGTATATCTTGTGAGGCGGTCATTTCCTCCACCTCACAATCTCTCATTTCTACCATGAAGATGAAGATGAAGATTCTCTCTCTTGGCTAAGAGAGGTGAATAAGAAGAAGGGAAGGCATCCCTTGGTGAAAGATTCTCCTTGGGGAAAGTGACATCAAACGAAGAAGATCCAAGAAGAGAAGATAATTCCTTCAAGGTGGAAGACTTGTTACGAAAGTGGGTAAGACCTTGGTGAAGGTAGAAGACTCTTTGAAAAAGTGGTAAGTCCTTGGAAACATTGAATACTTTGTCTTGTATTAGTAAGTCGTTTGGTAGGTTGTTGGCTCCCTTCTTATTAAAGGAAAGGTTGAGTATCCTTGGCCCGAAAAAGGAAGGTCATAGATTGTATGTCTTATAATGGAATATAAGTATCTAATTGTTGTAAAATCCTTGAGCTTGACCTCTCTAGGTAGTGAAATGACTTTCTCATAGTTTGGAGATTGGAACCAATGTATTTATCTTATGTTCTTGTGCTTGTTCAATCTCTCTCTGCCTTTCTATGTATGTTTTAGTTGTACTCAAAGTTCATACTATCCATATTATTGTAGAAATACCCTGAAGGTCTAATGAATTTGATTTTACTGTTTTTAGATCTATTCAATCCCCCTATAGCCCATCCTAGATCCAACAAGTGGTATTAGAGTGGATCTTCTCCAAACACACGTCCACAAGTAGGAGAAGATGAGAGATTATCAAGTTGGGAGGTACCTCATCAACATTCCAATCTTTGACTGGAGAAATTCCTTCTATTTGAAAAGAAGGCTACAATTCTACATCCAAGGATCAAGTCTTGAGCTATGAGAATGGTGGGCCTTCCATACAATCTACTAGAAACAAAGATAGAAGAATGGGATGAAGCTACTTTGAAGAAAACAATCTTGAATGCAAGAGCCATCAACATTCTCTATGCCTCCATGTCCACCACCGAGTTAAATCAGATTTCCTCTTGTGAGATGGACCATGAGATATGGAGAAAGCTATGTGTAACTTATGAGGGGACAAAGAAAGTGAAGGAAAGAAAAGTTTGCATGCTCAAAGGGATTCTTGAAAACTTCAAGATATGAAAGGAAGAAAGTGTGGTGGATATGTACTCAAGGCTCAACACTATTGTAAATGGTCTTATTGTTCTAGGTCATCCCATGGATAGAGGAGAGATCAACTCAATGATCCTTAGAACTCTCCCCAATAGGTGGGAATCCAAGGTGACCTCCATTGAAGAAGTAAAGTCTCTTGATGATATTCCTATTAAAGAGCTCATAGGAAATCTACAAGCACATGAAGTCAAACTTGATAAGCAAGATGAAGAAGAAAGAGAAGAAGAAAAGAGCTCAAGAGAATGAAGAAGGATGAAATCAAAGCACACATTGAACCTATTATTTGTAAAGCCTCTCCATCCTCTCGAGCTAAAGAAGAGGTCATGTATTCCAAGGGTAGACTCAATAAAGGCAAGTCATCCTCCTTAACCTAGTTATTCAAGGTGGAAACAAGGGTCACTTTGAGGAAGATTGTCCACAACAGAAAAAGACCCATCATCACAAGAGAAGAAAAGAAAAGTACAAGATGGTAAAATTGCACAAAATCTCAAGTGACTCCTCCAACTCAAGCTCAGGTGAAGAATCAAACAGAGGATCTAGTTCAAGCTCTAGTGATGAAGGAGAATGCCATTTTGCTCGTATGACCTCAAAAAGTGAAGACTCAAATGAGGTAAATCTAAACTCTTTAGATAAAGTATCTTTAATTCAAATTATTCATGCTACTTGTGCCTCTCTTAAGTCTTCTAAAAGGAAAAAGAAAAACCTTTCTAAAATTGTTGATAATTTTCATGTAGAAATAGATGATCTTTCATGATAATATTTGCTTGCTAGATGAAAACATATGCTTATCTTAGTCAAGTAGATTCTCTTAAACTTGAAAATACTAACTTGCTTGATAAAATTAGATTTGTAGAAGCTAAATATCTTATGCCTAGTTGTAATGAAGAACATAGTGATATTATCAATTCTCTCATGCTTGATATTGATGTTCTTAAAACTGAAAATGAGGACAAAGATTATACCTTGCAAGGATTTGAATATAAAAATTGCATCTATCTTTCTAAGATTGCTTTGCTTGAAAAAGAAAATGCTTCTTTTCTTACTAAAATAAATGCCTTTGAATCTTGTTCTAGTTCTACTAGTAGAGAGAATAATGTTTGTGCTCTTCATGTTGAAAAAGATTCTGGTATGACTAACGATCTTTGCTTAGAAATTGATCTTTTGCACGCTAGATATAATATCAATAAATTTAGTTCAACTATTACTTCTCTTATGCATGATAATCAAAGTTTGAGATATTCTATGCAAATATTATTATATGATAAAAAGAATCTTAATCAAATCCTAGATCATACTACTAAACAAATGGTTTGAGATGATATTGGACTTGATAGTAGCCAAAGGAACAACAAAGATAAAGGACCTTCAATTTCAATGAAGAATCCTCTAGTTCTAAGGCTAGGAGATCATGCAATCATTGCAATGAAATTGGTCATTATTCTACTTATTTCCCTTTTAGGAAAGTACCCAAGAGAAATGGGACTTGGGCTGCTAAACTAACCTCTCTAGACCCAAAAAGTATGATTAGGGACCATTTCATCTTTCTTCTTATAGGTCAAGTGAAATTGGATTGACATGAGCTATTGATTTGCAAATTGACTCCTCAATCCGCATGTAAGAAGAAAGCCGAGATGCGTAGGGCGTGTGAGCAAGTGGAAAAGAAATGGTAAGTACATAGTTAATGTTATTCATGCTCATATCCAATAATAGTGTGTTATTGACAAGTTAGTATGCACTATACATATGGTTCTTGAGTCAAAAGTGGTGTATTGTGATTCTCATCACTTTGTTAGTCAAAAATTATTTATGATGCTTTCATAGTGAATTACTAACTTGCTTACACATATTTGGATATGATTTATGTTTTTATCATGCCTCTAGATATTTTTTTTAGGTTTATGTGTTTTTTGACAGCAATTGTTCGGCCAAGTTTGTCTTGTAAGAAACTTGACCCAAAAGAATCGATGGGTGTTGCCAATAGTTGTTTTCGGTCGAGAAGTTTAACCCAAAACTCAATCGACAATACCATGCATAGAATATAAAAATGGCTTTTTGTACAAGAATTTTCCTCTAAACTATACTTTCTCAACCAATAGACTTATTGTTTGGCACTCCCTTGGCAGCTTTATATATGCCTATTTCCATACTTCAAATTTCCTATCTTTCTTACAACTCTATCTCTTTAGTTGTTCTAAATAAGTATCTTCATATCTTACAAATACCTATCTTGAGTTGTTATGCGGGTTTTGATGATGAACTCTTTGGATCTCTTGGTTGTGCCTTAAATTTATTCCATTGTGCTCTAACTTGTTACACCTATCTAGTCGTATATCTTTTGATATAGCCTTGAGGTTCTTAGTGGTAATCATCTTTTAGTAATGATGCATATTTTCTAGTAAGTTATATCCTTTCTTGCTTCTAGAACTACATATCTCTTGATTGGATATATCTCTACATCTAATCATAGCTTGTTCTTTAACTTGTGAATCTTATGCCATGATCTAGATCCTACTAGTAGTCCTAACTTGTGATATCATCTACTAGTATCCCATATACATGTAGTTCTAGCCTTGTTCATCTTTTGATCAAGTGGTATTCAACTATATGATATGCTTGTATCTTGTTTCATACTCAACCTTGTTCCTTGACTTGCATATCTACTATCTTGAGTTATGTGCTTGCATAGCCTTACCTTGATTATATGATACAATTACATCTAGGGTTGTTCAAATTCATGTCTTGATTTTCTTTACATACTATGCTTGGATAAGTCCCTAGTGTTTCTCTTCTACTCTCCTTTCTAACTTTTGATATCTCCTTCTTGTAACATGTTTTGTTTTAGCTCTTCAAACTCCTTGTTTTTGAAATGACAAAGGGGGAGAAGGCATGTCCTATGTTAGATAGGGAGAAGGCATGTGTGAGGAGAAATCATGTCATATCTTATGTTAAGAGGAGAAGACATATGCGTAGAAGATATAGTTTCTATAAATGTTATGAAAGCTAACCATGCAAGAGAAATAACATCAATTGAGGGGAAGTATGTGAAATCCATGAGCATAAATTGAGGGGGATCATATGAACTGAATTCTTTTGAAACCCCTAGGTTTCTCGAAAGGTATAAATTTACTTAAAATCTTTCAATACATGTATGGAATGGTTTGTCATCTTCGAAAAGGGGGAGAATGTTGACTCAAGGTCAATGTTGACTCAAGGTCTAAATTAAATAAACCCTTATTTTTATGATGACTATAATGCTTCTATTGGAGTATTTAGATTACGTATAGACACAATCCAAATGCCCTAACTTATACATCCTAACTTGGAGAAAAGACAAGTCAAAATCAATGCAAGTGTACTTTTGTGAAATATGATGTAAATCAATTAGATCTCACTATAAATCACTTGTAATAATTGTATGACTTGTGATTAAGCTTAGAAAAAATTAGGAGAACTTGAGTTAAATATTTAAGCACTCTAATCACATTTTCTAAAATTCATTATCGGGTATTTTTTGGTCGAGTTTCTCATGTGAAAAACTCGATCGATCCCCTTCATGCATTTTGAGAATATCCAGGTTCGGTCGAGTTTCCTATACACAGAACTTGATATATCCCTACACTAAGCAAAACTAAATTTAAGCGACCGACTAAGATTCATCCAGGATAAACTCGACCGATGCATCAATTTTTATGTCAAATAGTGTAATCGGTTGAGTTTCCGAAAACCAAACTCGACCAATCACACTATACGAAAAGTGTATAAAAGTGTTTCTATCCGTTAGAGTGTTACAAAACTCGATAAAATATATGGTGCAACACCCCAAACGGCTAGTATTATTCCTTAAGTGTTTCTACTGGCTAGTAGGTATCCCCAACTATAAATAGGACCCCTTGGGATTCATCCAATGGTTATCCAAACATTATAAATGTCCCTTTGTATACTTGAGTGCATCCTACAACCTCCTTCCACTCTCAAGCTTAGTCACTTATTACATCCATTAGAGTGAGTAGGAGATTTGTAAGAGAGCTAGTCCTACATGTATATCTTGTGAGGCTCTTATTTCCTCCACCTCTCAATATCTCATTTCTACCATGAAGATGAAGATGAAGATTCTCTCTGTTGGTTAAGAGAAGTGAAGAAGAATAAGGGAAGGTGTCCCTTGGTGAAAGCTTCTCCTTGGAAAAGGTGAAGTCAAAAGAGGAAGATGCAAGAAGAGTGGGTAATTCCTTGAAGGTGGAAGACTTATTGCAAGAGTGGATAAGACCTTGGTGAAGGTAGAAGACTCTTTGTAAAAGTAGGTAAGTCTTTGGTGAGGTTGAAGACTTGGTATTAGATTGGTAAGTCCTTCGGTAGGTTGTTGGCTCCCTTCTCCTTAAAGGGAAGGTTGCAGGAAAGGAAGGTCATAGATTGTATGTTTTATAATGCAATACAAATATGCAATGGTTGCAAAATCCTAGAGCTTGATCTCTCTAGGTAGTGGACTAACTTTCTCCTAATTTGGAGATTGGAACAGTCTACATAGCTTATGTTCTTGTTCTGGTTCAATCTCTCTCCCCCTTGCTATGTATGTTTTAGTTGCACTCAAAGTTCATACTATCTATATTATCTTAAAAATATCTTAAAGGTATAATAAATTTTGTTTAAGTGATTTTATCTCTATTCACCGCGCCCATCCTAGATCCAACAACTTGCACACAAATTTCACATCTATTAACATTAATATCGGACCTAGGAATTAAATCAAGGTTCGCCATTTGTTTCATTGAGACAAAATTAACAAGTCCCAAAACAAGAATGCCGTATATCAAACAATCTAAGATTCATGCAAATAGAACTATAATCGTTCAAATTTAGATCTAAATTTGAAATTGGATCATCAAGTATCTTAAATAAATTTTCTATATCACATAGATACCCCTTGTCAAAAAAAAGAAATACAAAAGTGTGTAAT
Organism: Alisma plantago-aquatica; assembly: GCA_963693085.1. Classification (NCBI taxonomy): domain Eukaryota; kingdom Viridiplantae; phylum Streptophyta; class Magnoliopsida; order Alismatales; family Alismataceae; genus Alisma; species Alisma plantago-aquatica. The sequence goes on from OY856412.1 coordinate 1,206,919,753, forward strand.
AATAGTCTTATTACATTTATGGTCTATTTTAAAACCATCTCTAACTAAAATTACACCACTATGGATATTGCCCCAAATAGTTGGAACATGTCTAACTCTATAAAATGTTAGAACCTTCTCTAAAGGAAACTTCATGTCCACATGTCCTTTGTCTTTGACTTCTACAGAGATGGAATCGCCCAAAGTCACGGAACGACCTCTATAGGTCTGGTAAGACACAAACATGGACTTATCCGCACAAACATGTACATTAGTCCTGATGTCAATTATCCAATAATGTGGTTCAAAAATAGAAAAGATTTCAAGTTTCATAGACATGTACTTATCATTCAGGGACAACATTGTAGTCATCATGTTGACCACAACCTCCTTAGTTGTAGATGCGACTTTGAAGGACAATCCTTGTTCTAGTGGCCAACCTGTCGACAAGTCCAATAAAGTTTGTACTTCAGTTTCTTTTGGAAGTTAGACTTAGGTTTATGCATATTCTTTGATTTCTTATCTTTGATTTTAGCAGTAGTAAAATTGACACTAGGATTTGCATCAATAGGTAACTTGAAAGTCTTCTTGTTTAAGTGTTCTTCTTGTATGTTAATATCCCTCATTAGATCATTCATTGACAAGTCTCCTTTATGATGCTTAAGAGTCTGTCAAATGATTTCCATGATTTAGGGAATTTTTGTATGATATACATAACAACAAACTTTTCAGACAAATCTATTTTTGCATATGAGAGTTCATGACATAAGATGAAAGCCTTATGTTTGATCAGAAATGAATTTACCCTCAAGTAACCATCTAAATTTTAAAAATTTAAACACACAATACTTTTCAACACCCTAATTTTTGGTATAAAATTCTTCACTAACGCCTCCCATAGAATTTTAGAAGTAATGTTGGGAGGCCTAGAGTACGAATCATACAATTTATTATTTAAAGCAAATAAGATCAACCCAAGACATGTCTTATCACTCTTCTTCCAATTTACAATTAATTTTGCATTATCATGGACATACTCATCAGATTTAGGTTAATGATCTTCTATGTACTAATTAAAACCCACCATATTAAGCCAAATTTGCATCATATTATGCCAACATGCAAAGTTGGCATCAAAGAATTTCTCAGGCATATAAGCAGTATCAATTTTATTACTAGAATCACCATGATCGACCATTGCTAATTAACAATAGAGTTGATTTGCTTAAGTCTATTGTTAACTTTTAATAAGATGTTGTTACATGCAGCAATAATAGTTGCAAATCAATTAACAAGTTCAGGTAGATCCAGATAAGAAACACGTTGATTTAACCAATGCATGAGAACATAAATAAAAGTTAGGAACTCAAACTAGATCGTTCGTTGAAAAACGAATGTAATAAAGGATGAATGTCATTCTTTCAGTCGACCCGACCACGAACCTGTAGACTATGTTTCACTCGCATGTTGACGATAGATGATTGCACTACCAGTGCAGCCCAACGCCGGCAGGTACCGCCACCCGAACAGATTGTGCCTTTAAGGAGAAGAAAGAAGAAGTTGCTTCTCGCCGGAGAGGAATATCCAGAAGACAACTCGGGAACAAAGGCGACAAAGAAGTCTCTAGTTAGGATTTACAAATCTCTTGTGTGAACAGTTACGACTGTGTGTTCGAATGATGTGATAAACCTCAATGACCAGAGCTTTAATTATAGCCTTTCACTACCAAAATCATATTGCTATTAAGACACGATCATTCACTCTCTCTTGTAGACGTTGTGAAAATGACCGCGAGACAAACACTTTCCAATTATGATCAATAAATCTGATTCAGAAAAAATTAATTAAATTAATAATCAGTTACATAGTTTTATCTTTGTACGAAAAGAAGACGGAAGACAATCCCCACAACTCAGGAGTTGAGTGTGCCTGGGGTTCTCGGTCCACGTGAGACATCAGTGACCGGCAACAATTGGTCGCCCCATCAATTTTCGTGGTAGTTCAGTTCAGCTGGATGGAGCTTAGCCCCTGTTTGGGAACGGACTGGACCGGGATTAGCGCCCGTCGTTTAGCGCCACGAGGGCCCGATCCGGTCCGGTTTGGTCGAAAAATGTGTTTGGAAGCCAACCCAGTTCGATCCCCATTTTGGGATAACGGAATCCCATAATCCGCATAATCCCAGTCCCGGTCGAGGCTGGATCGCGAATCTCAATCCGGTTTACAACCTCCCGACCCCGATCCCTCGCACCCCCTCCCTGTCGCCCCTCCCTCTCGCCCTAGCCTTCTCCCTCTCAGCGGTCTGCCTCCCGACGCTTCACATCTGTTCTCTGCGGGCAATAATGTTGGTCCGTGGGTGAGAGAAGTAAAAGCGATGTATGTGACCTCGACGAAATCGCGGATGGAGGTAGGTCATCGTCGGGCGAAGCGCCCGCGTGGAGAATTTATTCAGCCGTCTGCAACCGCCGGTCTACTGGGGCGGCTACATCCCTCAAAATCAAGGTAACCCATACCCTGCCCTGGTCTTCGACTATCTCAATCTGACATTGTCCCATCTTGTCGATGCACAGGAGAAGGAGAAACCCTAGCTCCAAGCCGAAGCCCCCGTCTGCCTTCATATTCGGCTTGTGCTGCTAGGTTATTCACTTCCACTTACGCCTGTTGGAGCAGCTGTTCGCGGAAGCTGATCGTCCGTGGCTGAAATCCGGCAGTTCTCCTCCCTGGTGCTCCGGCGGCGCTACACACAGCCAGGATTCCGCAGTGCTTCTTATTTCTCGCCCCTTGCTGCTAAGGTTGGTTATGAAATAGGGTAGCCGACACTTTGTTTGTGATGTCGATTAGGGCAGACTTTTCTGAGGTGGATTGCTCATCAATTTGTGTATTTATTCACCCGACATTGGTTCCAAACAAGTTATCATTGTGTATGACAGTCACATTTTATCAGTCGATGGCATAGTTTAATCAATGTTTGTCGTTGTTATGCTTTTTCCAACAATATATCCATCTCTGTAGTATTATTGTTAATCGTTGTGTATGACAGTCAGAATCTCTAGTATTATTGTTAATCGTTGTGTTTGAATACGGCCAGGGAATAATACAACTTTTTTGGTTGATATCTACCCCAAAGTTCCTTCTTTCTAATAATGAGCTTTACCCTGGTTGAAAGAAATTGTCAACACTAGACAAATGTATGCTTCACTGGACAAACACATCTTTAGTCAACTATTGAAACTTCTTTGGATGCCTTTCCACATTTGGTCACATTCCCATCTTATCATTAAGCTAAGAATACCTAGGTCTGTAAACAATGGTCTGTATTCTGTATAGAATACGTAGGTCTGTAAAATAAATGATTTTCTTGACCCAACTTCCTCTGTTTCAACTCATATAACAAATATGTTTGTATTGCTATAATACAAGTTGATATCTAGCCCAAAGTTCCTTCTTTCTCTCCCTTTTTGGTTGATATTATTGTCGAAAAAATAACTGTACTAACAGATTACAGGTCTTCATGATAAGTTTTGATAATTTTTAGATAAGATTGACCTATTCAGTAGATGCTTTTCAGTAAAATGCTTTATGATAGAAAAATTTGTTGAAAAAAAAAGTGTAACCTATCAACCAAGGAGATCTCATACCTCATGATTGGTTCTAGATAAATGAAATCCTAGATAGAGAAGAGAGCTAGGGGTTTGAGAAGACAAAGTGGTGGAGATTTTGACCTAGGGTTTCACCATCTGAGATATGATGAAATCAAGTATGTTTAGCTTCATAGAATAGCCTTTCATAGTGAGTCTTATCTCACATGTCAATATGCCATCCCTCGTATGGTTTGATTCAAAGTGATATCAAATCTCCCTCTTTTCTCACTTGTTGTCTCCTAATCTCCATTTCTAGGGTTTTTGAGCTGAGAGGAGGAAGAAATGGATTCAGTTTCTAGAGTTTGATTTCTAGAAATTTAGAGTTTAACCTACATTTGTATATTATTGGAATCCACCTATTATAGCACAACCCTTGACTGATGTCTGACCCCTTGACCTAGGTCTAGATAGTTGGTCCAAAATTGGAATCCACCTATTATATATTATTTTTATTTGAGTTGGAACCTATTATTGTGCAATGTACATTCTCTATGCTCATAAATATAGCCAAATCAACTGTATTGATTGACCACAGTACCTATTATTGTTCAGTTTAATGTGCTCTGAGCCCTAGAATGAGGTCTAAATTCTTGCTTGAGCTTCATTTAGTAGCAATCAGTTTAATAGGTCTACTATTTAAAAACTAAACCCTCATGCCACATAATTCAGAATAAATATGAATGATTTACCCTCAATTGTTGGTTGACTATTTTCTGTCCAAGAGTGCCTGATGTGCATTACTATTGTGTGCTGAATATTTTATGTGTTCATCCACCTACTTTGTTTTATGTTGAATTTAATTTGGTACCTTGTCCACAACCCTTAACTGAGGTCTGACCCCTTGACCTAGGTCTACTATGATGGTCCAAAATTGGAATCCACCTATTATGTATTATTTTAATTTAATTTGGAACCTATTATTGTGTAGTGTACATTCTCTATTCTCATAAACATAGCCTCATCAACTGTACTGATTGATCACAATACCTATTATTATTTAGTTTGATGTGCCCTGAGCCCTAGAATGAGGTCTGAATTCGTGTTTGAGCTTCATTCAGTGACAATCAGTTTAACATGTCTACTATTTAACCACTAAAACCCATATACCACATAATTCAGAATAAATCTGATTGATTTTCCCGCAATGGTCGGTTGACTATTTTCTGTCTGACAGAGCCTGATGTGCATTACTATTGTGTACTCAATATTTAATGTGTTCATAAATAGTGGCATATTTCCCTAGTCAGCCTACTTTGTTTTATGTTGAATTTAATTTGGCACCTTGTCCACAACCCTTGACTGAGGTATGACCCCTTGACCTAGGTCTACTATAATGGTCTAAAATTGGAATCCACCTATTATGTATTATTTTTATTTAATTTGGGACATATATCTAATCCCCTTAAGTGTGCTCTAAGCCCAACATTGAGGTTTGAATTCGTGCTTGAGCTTTATTCAGTACCAATCAATTTAATAGGTCATTATTTGTTCAGTTTCAAATCTATTATGTATTGTTTTTATTTAAGTTGGAACAACTATCTGATCCCCTTAAGTGTGCTCTAAGCCCTGCATTGAGGTATGAATTCGTGCTTGAGCTTCATTTAGAACCCAAAAAAAATATCTCATTATTGAACCATTATACAATCATACCAAAAAAATCAGATTGATTTTACAACTGTGTATTGAATAATTTCTGTTGCATTTCATGTCCAATAGTTTACTTGGTTGCATTTCAATGCCCTACAATTAGGTGTATTATGATGGACCAAAATTTAACATATATTGGATCCCCTTAAGTGTGCTTTGAGCCCTACAATGAGGTCTGAATTTATGCTTTAGCTTGATTCAGTACCGATCAATTTAATAGGTCGTTATATGTTCAGTTTAAAATCTATTATGTATTGTTTTTATTTAAGTTGGAACAACTATTTGATCCCCTTAAGTGTGCTCTAAGCCCTACATTGAGGTCTAATTTCATGCTTGAGCTTGATTCAGTACCAATCAATTTGATAGGTTATCATTTGTTCAATTTAAAACCTTTTATGTATTGTTTTTATTTAAGTTGGAACATCCCCTTAAGTGTGCTCTAAGCCTTACATTGAGGTCTGAATTCGTGCTTGAGCTTCATTTAGAACCCAAAAAAATTCTCATTATTGAACCATTATACAATCATACCAAATAAATCAGAATGATTTTACAATTGTGTACTGAATAATTTTTGTTGCATTTCATGTCCAACAGTTTACTTGGTTGCATTTCAATGCCCTGCAATTAGGTCTATTATGATGGACCAAACTTTAACATATATCTGATCCCCTTAAGTGTGCTTTGAGCCCTACAATGATGTCTGAATTTGTGCTTTAGCTTGATTTAGTACCAATCAATTTAATAGGTCATTATTTGTTCAGTTTAAAATCTATTATGTATTGCTTTAGCCCTAATGAACGCATGTGCACTAAGATAACATGATCAGTTTTGATAATTTTTCATTTCCAATATCTACATTTTTCATTGATAAATATCTGCTTTGTAGAGTCCAATATCTACATTTTTCATTGATAAATATCTGCTTTGTAGACTCCTGTGCACTAAGATAACATGATCTGTTTTGATAATTTTTCATTTCCAATATCTACATGTTGCATATATGGCAATACTATTTTCAATTATTGTAGAGCCCAACAAACCAACTTAGCATAAATTGATGTTTCTTCTATGCAAAAGTTGTATATAGAATACCTAGGTCTGTATTACAGGTCTGTATTACAGGTCTGTATTTTCAATTATTGTATAGCCCAACAAACCAACTTCCTCTGTTTCAACTCATATAACAAATATGTTTGTATTGCTATAATACAACCTTTTTGGTTGATATCTAGCCCAAAGTTCCTTCTTTCTCTCCTTTTTTAGTTGATATTATTGTCGAAAAATAACTGTACTAACTGATTACAGGTCTTCATTGTTGTATAGAATACCTAGGTCTGTATTACAGGTCTGAGACAAATTGAGAAGGTAGAGAGTGTTTCTGTATAGAATACCTAGGTCTGTATTACAGGTCTTCATTGTTGTAATAAGGGGGAACAATTTAATCTACTGATTTAATCTATGATAATACCTAGCATGTGTCTGAATTTAGGATCAGATAATATATTTTATACTTTGAAATTGAGTCCATCATTTCCACTCTGAGACAAATTGAGAAGTCGGTGTAAAATCATCTAATTCACTACTAGGTTCACTTCCTCTTTCCCTAAATATGATCATCTTACTTGTCACCACTCTTGCTAGATATTATAGTTGGTTCTCTTCTCTGTCTTCTAAATTGCCTCTTTTGCAGATATTTTATATTTACCAATGCTCTAAATTGCCTCTTTTGCAGAAACAGGACATTGGTTTGTTGAAATTTGTTAATCAATATTAATGGCATTATTGAATAAGTGGGGAACTCGTATAATGCTCTCATTAATACACTGTTCCAGCTTGCTTTGTTTTGAATTATTTTTTGTGGTTGCTGGAGTGCCAATATTAGATCTGAAGACCTTAAAATTTGTTACTGAAAAGTTCTGAATTCTTTTTTATGGATGTTTAACCTAAAATTTATATAACACGGCTTCAGATCGTTATATATTTTATTGGAACTAATATACAGAAATTATATGCAACTGATGAACAAGGTAATTTCGTAGTGTCATTACAGCTTAGACGACACTATCTAAGTAAATACTTTATCTGAAAAGATAAACGATATAACGATTTGTGTATCATAATATATTGCAGCACCTACGGGGGTATGTCTTCCGCCGACCCCAAGTTTCGTATTGTTTGGCAAAGAGACTCTGATGCCACTCTAGTATCTGCATTGCGCAGACAATATGACCTAGGCAAGTGTGTCGATGGTCATTTCACTAGGGAGGCTTGGAGGGAGGCAACTGTGGAAATGCAAAATAGGATGGGGAAGACGGCCTGCAATACAGACCAGTTGAAAACTCGGTGGAAGAACTTGAGGAGGGACTATGCTGCTTTGAAGCTTGTGACGAATAAGAGCGGCGTTGGATGGGATGACACAAGGCATAAGCCAACGCTGCCCGACAGCCCTGAATGGAGGGAGAGCCTTGCGGTATATCCAATAACCAGTCCCTTAAATTGAAAAAAAAAGTCATCTATTAACACTTTAATTTCATAATAAACATTTTTTTTATACTTAGGCAAACAAGGACCTTGCTAGGTTGCTTAACAAGCCGTTTCCCCACTACTATGACATCGAGATGATGGCGGGGAGGAACATTGCTAGAGGACATCATGCAATGTCTTCAACGGACACACATATCCCTTCTGACGTTGCCTCCGAGGATGAAATCGCTGTTGACTTAGATGACCCAGACACACCCATGAACACTGGAAGCCAAGCTGGGGAACCTAATATGGGCGCATTTAGGATGCAAAGCGAGGGAGAAACCGGGGGAGGCGGAACAGATACACCGAGTGGTAGCGGGAGGCCTCCTGTCGTTAGGCGCAAGAAGCGGCCATCAATGCCTCAAGACCGATGTGGGTTATCAAATGAAGTGTTATCTGAATTCACACAGGTTTATGCAAAGGTTCACGAGTTAGGCAGTGGTGTGGCAACTAGACCCTTTGAAAAGAAAGAATTTACAACCATCTTACAACATTTCCAGGACACTTACCCAGATGCCCCCACTCCTGTATTTACAACACTTGTGAACGCCATCAAGGACTCAACAAACTGCTCCATCTACCTAAGCCTTATAGACACACCTCAAAAGATAACCATATGGTTGCAAGACCTTTGGGAAAGGTCCCAAGCTGCCAATGAAACATCAACACCTTCAATGCCATCCTCGTTCCAAGATGCCAATGCAACACCAACACCTTCAATGCCATCCTTGTTTATGCCATCTCACCATGCATTTTTCCCGCAATCCCCAACACCCAACTTCAGCAACATACCAAGTATGGCATCGTCGTTTGCGTCATCTCACCGTCCATTATTTCCTTCGTCCAATGATGCTGGCCCTTCCGGACCAACAAACTTTGCGTCATCTCACCGTCCATTCATTCCTTCGTCCAATGATGCTGGCCCTTTTGGATCACCAAACTTTACCAGCCAGGCATTTAACTCATCAAATCAGTAGAAAGTTCTTTCGTTGTTGTAATAATCTATTTCCCATCCAAACATTTTCTTTGGGCTTTATCTTATTTGCCGAATTGTTGTAATATTTTTATTCCCGTCCAGACATTATTGATTAACTGTTGTAATATTTTATTTCACTGCCATGGTTTTATTTTGCGATCAATGTATTTCGCTTTGTATCCTGGAAGGCATTATTTTATGTGTCCACAATTACATATGATTGTAGCCTAGTTATTTTCCTTGTCCTTGCCATGACAACGTTGCTATGCTTCCACTTGTAGGCATAATGTCAACCACTGACCAAACAGAAACACCTGGCCTCCTCACACACATTCTACATACATTGTCTAGTCCAGCTAATCACATTGCTGATACAATAGCTAAGTCCATAGAAAACTCCATCATTGACGACATTTCCGACATACCACCTACAATACCTAGGTCAGTTAGCATTAGGAGTGGCCACCAGAAGGTCTTAGAAATTTTAAACGGTCATGAACAAAGGGCTTATGACCTATATCGAATGAGACCACATTCTATATTAGCCCTTGTGGACAAGCTTGAGAGTCGCGCCTTGTTACGAAGCACTAGAGGCGTCAGTTCGGTTGAGGTTGTGTGCTACTTCCTACAAATGGTTGGTCATGGACATACAAATCGTGCTTTGGCTGAGGACTACATTCACTCTGGTGAGACCATAAGTAGGAAGTTCAACGAAGTCTTGGACGCTGTGTGTTCGTTGTCCAATGAGTACATTGTCATGCAAACTGCAGCGACATGCACGACAACACATTCTCGTATAATGGAGACCCCAAGGTTCTACCCTTACTTCAAGGTAATAGTTAGCCCCTACAATCTTTAATCATTTGGAAATATTTTGTATGTTGACAACCTATTTTGGTGTTATAGAATGCCATCGGGGCAATTGACGGAACACACATCCCCGTCTTGGTTAAACGAGACAAGCAAAATCGCTACCGAGACAAAAAAGGGAATGTCTCTCTTAATGTCTTGGCTGTAGTTGACTTCTCCATGGAGTTTACATATGTCCTAACTAGGTGGGAGGGATCGGCTGCTGACCAACGGGTCCTACAGTCAGCGACGACCACAGGCGGGTTTAAAGTTCCGCCGGAAAAGTTTTACCTAGTAGATGCAGGGTATGCCAACACTCGGCAATTCCTTGCACCGTATCGCAACACAGCTTACCATATTTTTGAGTACCGAGGAAACAGACATGCCTACACAGCAAGAAGGAGATGTTCAACCACCGCCACGCACAATTACGTAATATTGTAGAAAGAGAATTTGGGGTGCTGAAGCGGCAGTTTGCCTACCTTAAAAAGGGGGCGACATATCCCATACATTCGCAGTGTCGCCTCGTAATGGCTTGTTGTATCCTCCATAATTTCATACGCCGCCAACATGATGGTGACAGTATAATGGACGAACTTGTAGATGACATTTCAACATCTGCCGTTCCCCCTGCTGGGGTTGACCTGAGTTCCCTCCAACAAACAACTCAGGCCGATTCAAGGGAGGGCGAGCGTTTACGTGAATCCATTTCTAATTTGCTATGGGATGCCCGTTGACTTACAATTGTATCTGTAATAGTCTTCGACATTATTTGAAAAATTATCCACGACATTACTTTGTAGGCTTTAGTTGTTTTTTTTACAAACTTTCTTCTGCATCCTAATAATATACATGACATAATGAATCACTAGGTTGTCTTGAAATGGAGAATGGAATGCCTTGCTGTACATGCGGCCTTACATGCACTGTACGTGTGTATATGGATGAAGCGGACGTGGCAAATGGACGTTTTGAAAACAACAACCCGCATAGACCGTATTTTACATGTGGTAGGGGCCTTGTTTCGAACAGATGTCAGATGAGATTGTCTGCGCAGTGTGTACCACCCACGGTTGCCACACTTACTGCAGTTAGGGATGCTATGCTAACACAACTTGCATATGCCCGCAACGAACGCAAGCTATGGTCTGAACAATGTGACTTTGTCAGTTCGACAAGAGCAGACATCGATAGGCTTGAACAAGGTATTACCACTCTACGTGAGAGGTGCCAATATCTTCGACAACTACTTCACATCACGAGCAGTAACGACTCTTCAAACGAGGACGGATACAATACATCATAGATGTAGAACAAGCACTTAGACCTATTTTATGTTCGGAAAGTTGTATTTGAAATCTATGTTCAGAAGCCGACAATGTTTTTACTAATCCTCAATTATGTTTTAGATGTCAATGGATCCATCTGGAGTTCCGAGGTGTGATTGTGGGTTAGATGCAGCCTTGCGGCTTAACACAGAGGATGCAGGGTTGTACGATTTTGGCATTCTGAGTGAAAGGCCGGGCGAAATGTATTACATATGTCCTTCTCGTGAGGTGCACTAGTAAATACATACATAATAGGTTGCCGTTGTGTATGCTGCACATTCGTTGTCATTCATTAAATTTTATTATACATTGTAGGGAAGAGATCGGTGCAGATACTTCCGTTGGGCAGTCGATCTCCCCCCAACAATTGATTCTTTGAAAGCTGAGATTATGTTACTAATTGTCGAGTGCAAGTCAGTGTGGGGCCAAGCAATGAACATGAAGGACTGTGTTGAAATTCATCACAACTACGATGATATATACACCCAAAAAAAGTATGAGCATGACAGTGTAGAACGCTACGTTGCCAGTCTGGAGGAAGAATGTAGTCTTCTTTTAGACATTCCTTCACCCACGGTGACGCCATAACGTTTAATGGCAGAGAACTACATTTAGTTTGGTGTGTCGATTTTTCACCGTTATTCATCATAATGTTGTTGTATGTTTTATGGAGGGTGTATGTTTTTTCACCGTTATGTTGATAAATGATAGCTAACATTGAATATGCATTTTATATTCCCTTAATTATGCGATACACACTTACATCTAAAACATATTACTTACAGAATCTGTAATATGGCTGGGCCTCAAAGGACGCCTTCCTTTATGTGGTGTAGGGAGCTTGATATGGTTCTCAGAGGTATGATGAGAAACCAATATGAATTGGGGAGATGTGTTAATGGAGTATATACTACACAGGCTTGGATGGAGGCATGACGTCACTTCCGAAACATAACTGGGGAGCCCATATCTTTGACTGAGTTGCAGATGAGGTGACAACACATAAGGAGAGAGTTCATAACAGACAATCTTTTTATTTTGGGAGATGTATTGCCTCCCCCGCCATTGGCCGTGCAACGCAACTTCATGACGACTCGTCGCATTTACCCACCTGGCGTTGCTCAATACCCTATTAACAATGATGAGTGAATATTGTCACAGTTTGTAGTTGTTTTTGTTTACCTCGCAACATTTATTTGTATGCAACTAAGTTTGTTTGGACCTTTTTGTTTATGTATTGAATGCATAAATCACTTTCTTACTTGTTTGTAGCTAAGTTTGTTTGCAGCATTTATTTTTATTCAATATTGTCACAGTTATCTTTATATTATTGATATTTGCTAATACTAAAATTTGATTTATTAACTATAGATGTCATCATCGCGGTCACGGTCGCGGTCACGGTCAAAGGCAAAGACAGAATTTGAAAAATATTGATGTCTCCGTCGAAGATTAAAAAATATGTAAAAGAAAATCTTGTTTGCAAAAAACCATGTTGCGAGCCTCCACGCGATGAGGGCCCAAATGAGAGAGCCGAAGGAACAAGCCAAATGAGGGCCCAAATGTTGCGAGCCTTGTTTCCTCCTACTCACCATCTGTCGTTGCTGTTCGACTGGCCAAAAGACGCCAGCAAACAGGAAACAAATCAGGTGTTGGACGAACCCTGTCCTGTGTCGTGGGAACAGTACGACGAGGCCATGAAGAACGACGAGGCATGAAGTTGCCTGCTTGATCACCAGCTTAGATTGTGTTACTATGTCGTTGTCTAGGTCCAGGGCAGACCTCTCGTTTCATTTTCTATGTTACATATGTATTCGCCCGAGAACCAACAATATATTATCTTTTAATTTATGTGGTATTACGTTCTGCTACAGACATGCTACGCACATTTGCTACTATTTAATTTAAATACATTAATTAAATTATGTAATTGTTATTTAATATAATACACTTCAGCCAACTTCTGCATAAAAGCGGCAACACAACTACACATATTTATTCTTGTTAAAACAGTTCTACAACATCAGCACAGAATCAGCAGATACTGACTATGTTGCCAAACAAAATCAGACTGAATCCAGTCTAGTAGCCAAACAGAACCAGACTGCAATCAGACTCAAACCAGACCAGCTGACCAGAATCAGACTGTGTTGCCAAACAGAATCAGGCTGGGTTGCCAAACAGAATCAGACTGAATCCTGACTAACCCAGTCTAATCCAATCCAGACTACGAAATCCCAGTCCGTTCCCAAACAGGGCTTAAGCTCGTCATTGAGGCCAATTAAACCCAATACGGAAGAGCTGGTAGGCGCCAAATCGAGTCTTTGGACTCCTTTTACCGACGTTGCCGTAAAAAGGAACACAACCGTATGAATTCACATACACGGCTTTTTGCCGAGTACTCGATGCCTGCATCTACCTACTTGCATGGGCCACGGCAAAACAGTAATCCGCTCGAATGGATCGGCACAATAAGTTTTGAATGAACACATTTGAACGGCACAAACGAACCGACAAGCACATATTCTAGATGTGGGGCTAAATCAAGACATGACAATAAAGCATCAGAGTACTTTCCATAACAGTCAAAAATCGCTATGTGCTGCTTTCCGTACCCATGGTTGTGTGTTGTAGTTTCTGCTATATTTTAAAACAAAACTTTTTGTTCCATATTACTAGTTTGAGGTATTTTTGTGGGTTTGATATATGGTTGTTGGTCCATGTAATATTTAAAGAATAAAATAGAATGTGAGCTTCGCACGCGCATGCTTGGACAACCAAGTGGGTTTAAGTTGATCCGGTCTGGAAATCCTTTAATCGGGTGCGTCAGAACACGTCATATCTCACACGCAGTAGGGTGCAAATTCGACCTCCTAAAGCCTCTTGTGCGGGTGCGGCCCCGACTTGATTTTCCCACATGTGTCACAACTCTTTGGAACTATGGTTGGACTGAAGAGTTGCAGCAAAAGCGCCAGCTGAAACAAGCCCCGGAGGTGGACAGTTTGAGCTACAAGAAGAATAACACCGAGTGAGAATAGTCACAGTGGTCATCCTTTAATAAACCGGTCGAGCGATTATCGTCATGAATAGTCATGAACAAGCTCTGTATCCGCACGTCCCATCATTTATGGTGCTAACGTTGTTGGGTCACAACAAAAACTGATTATCTAAACCCGCCAAAAACAATCATATATTCAAACCTTGATGAAGAAAACGGATAAGATGCCGTGTGTACCCCAATGGCTCCCTTGAGTTGTTACGGCTTGGTTAGTTAGGTATTAAACACAGCAACTATTCCATTTTCATTCTGACTAATCAAATGTCGCCTCCATATTTACAATTAAATTGTGTCTTAGATAAATCATCTTAATATATAATATAGTTAAATTACTCTCTTAGCCAGAAAAAAGCGTACAATTATTAAATCATGTCCTAACTGAGCCCGTCTAAGTTGGACTGGTTTTTAAGTGAGTATAAGTTGGGATGATGTGAATCTGGGTCGATTTTGAGTTTAAAAGTTTGTTATGATTTGAGTTGGAGCTATTTCAGATTTGTATATTCTTAGACCTGGATTCTAATATGAGGGTGAATCACGTTTTATGAATACTTCCAACACAAATTTGATTCTTAGGTACGAACTTTACATGCTAAATTATAAATATTCGAATGTTAATGTAATATTTATAAATATGTGATTCGAATATGTATAAGAGAATACGCGACGGAGTTCAACTATAGTTTGGACAGTACAAAATATGATACCATGTAGGTTCCAGTTGGGGCTGATTTACCTCGATCCAAATGCGTAGCCAATCTTCAGCGACGAACCAGGAATTGTTTTGTGACACCTCGAGAGGAGAAACTCGTATGGTAACTGGTTTGTGTAGGTATTAATTAGCTGAATTGTCAAAGTAAGTTGACAAGTACTTGACATCACGAGCCACTAGGGGCCAAGTCAGGAATTCATAAGAAGCTGGTAGTCATATTAAACATTTTACAATGTGATCAAAGGGTAGTATTCTAGACAATGATGAGAGTGTATCTATCATATGGTGATGACATAAATAAGTACATATATTACAAAATTAAAATGTATTCTCTATATTCTCTTTGTTTTCTTATAAATTTCAAAAATTCAACTAGAAAATGCAAACTTCCCACTTAAGGAAACGTAGAAAAGTGAAAAATACACGTCTTGTTCCTCCCAATCTGTACATCTATTATAATTATAATGCAACACTTTGCATTATATTTTTTTACTTTTGGAACTTTCCACATAGATGAAAAGTAACCCAATCACATCATCGTGAGTACATGTGTCATCAAAAGAATGACTAAGCAACATGATCGTAGCATTAACCAAGAGCAACAGATGTGGAGGCCTATATAAAAACAATTGATATGCAAAACATTTGTACGCATTGGTTTGATGCAGCCATAATTCGGGTGCACTTATCTTGAAAATGAAGTAATGTCTGACGTGGTCTCAAAATCCTCAAATTAGACTTATTAATCATATTTATCAGGATCAAATGATTCATATCTAACTTAAGCTAACTTATTCTAATATACATTCATATGTTACTAGAGAGTGTAGGGTCATTGATTCATATCTAACTTAAGATAACTTATTCTAATATAGATTCATATGTTACTAGAGAGTGTAGGGTCATTATTCAGATATTACCATAGATCCAATTTTGAATATATAACTTGTAATAATATTTACTTGAAATCAAAGTATTGTTTTGACAAAAAGAGGATAGATCTCCCCAAGGGTGTTATAAAACTCTTGCAATAAGGGAAAAACTAACATTTCATGAACTAATTAACATATAAAAAAACTACCAAAGCTCTTCTATAGTTTCCTTAGCATTATTCTGATTCTTACAGGACGGTTCAGTTCTTCTTATTATTAGTTCTAACCTAAAACACAAAGAAAACCAAACATGAGGTTAGCATAATATTAATATGTTGTGTAAGTGGCTGAAAGAAAAAGTGTACATGCAAATCTAAAAACATAATACATCGATCAAATATCTTATCGGATAATATGAAATCATATTTTACATTATAGACAACCCATAATCTCATTTGACTCATTTAGTAAAATTGAATTCTTGATTAAAATTTTAAAGGGTGTTTCCTATCATTAGGCTCATCAGTATGGATCCCTTCCTTGGACTCTTCCACCTCAATTCCTATGGCTCCTTGAACATTCTCATATGATTCTACATTCCTTTCTGAGAATCAATTTCTCCCAAAACTACCATTATGAGTTATTTATTATTGGTTTGTGTATTATCTATTAGTGATAATACATATATATCATTTCATAAATTCAACACAAATTGAGAACATTCAAGGTACACATCATGTATCCCAAAATCTTGGCAAACTCATAAATCTAAAAAGCTTGATAGAAGTGGTTATTCATAATTAACCCATGTACATTCCATGCAAAATGGAAACTGATTGAGTCAACCAATTTCAGTAATTCCAACTCCTAATATGAAGATATCAAATAACACCCAATGTGCTATTACGAATTCCAAACATCCATTGTGTGAATTTTTAAGACAAATCTTGAATTTTGAAGGTTTAATTTAGGTGAACATTAGGGTGTGAGAAAAAATAGCTTTCAATATGTGTTGAATGCATGTTCATCTGATTTTATCACATCTTTTAGATTATTTATTTAGGACGTTTTTATCCTATTTCCCAGTTTTAGGAATTAATTGTAATAGTTTTTCTTTTGTATCCTTAAATAAAAATTTAATTGGTTTTGTTTGAGTATTGCATAAGAACAAATTAATTTTGCTCCTTCACTCCAAAAGATCAAAACTTCCAATGCTACTCAAGAACTAGAAGATCAGGAGCCCTTTGCTGCATAATTTGAGCCTCCCAAGAGACCAGTTCGTTGACTTCGATTGGTTGACTCATAAGCCTGAATTGAAAGGAGCCACAACCCAACTGGTCGACTGGCACCCAGTCCACTGACATAAGCAAATCAAGAAGGAAAATTTTCACAGATGAATAGGTTAGCTCACCTCAAGTCGGTTGACTGACCGGCCTTTAGGCCGATTTATCATTCTTCTTAACTTACTGATTGTTCCCAATTGCCACACATCAACTTCATCCTAGTGGACCGGTTGGGCCACCAACTAAATGACTAGAGTCTCGGATCTAGACTTTCCATCCACCACCAAATGCATTTTAAGGATTTTTTTGGGCACTTCCTGTTGCAATCCGTTTCTAGCTTTGGTGGTAATCCTAGAGTTTTAAGATAATTTTAATGCTTGGAAAACTTTTGTTAGTAATATTCTATGTTGTGCTTTATATTAACTTTGGTAACCTTAAATACTTGTTTGGACAACTCGTAATCATGACTTAAGCCAACTATACAGATCCGAGTTGAAGTAACATAGCATTAACCCATACATGTGTGCAAGAAGAGAGTTAATGACATTGGAGGAAATAATTAATAAATTATTTTTATTTGAGAATATTATCAAAATAATATTGTAATATTGTAGAGAATTCAATTATGAATCTAAAAAAAAGAATGAACCAAATCAGAGTTAAAATGAGAAAGTTATGCCCTTTTTAGTAAATATATACAGAGTACCGCGACCGCGACCGTGACCGACACCGCGATTGACGCTGCATTGACACTGCGACCACGACCGACGCTGTGTCGACATCGTGACTACGACCGATGCTACGTCGACACCGCGACAGTGACCGACGCTACGTCGACACCGCGACCACGACCGACGCCGCCCAGGATAGGAAATCGTAAAATGGTCTTATCTCGAGTTATGATTATATGTTTTCAACAAAACGAAGTGCATTGGAATTGCAATTCAATCCTTTATCATCTCAGGCATCTTGCTCAATGAGACGGTCACCTGGAAGGCAATTTCTGGGATGATTTTTGGGGAAGAATGTGAAGAATGGTGGAAACCCAAAAGGGTTGCTATAGATTCGACTTGGTAAGTAGTTTTATCTGTCGATTCTTACTCCTCCTCATTTCCCCTTGCTCGAAATCCCTAGTCTAACGAATTTGAGGTTTGGGTTTACCTCTGATCTTCATCTTCTACTTACATCATATCTTCTTTATGGTTGAAAGGAAGAAGAAATCATGATTTTTTCTAGAGATTTGATATGGATTCAAGATCTTCAGAGATGGGCTACATTTTTAAGGTGTTTTCACACCTTAGGGTGAGTGGGTACTTCCTTTAAATAGTATATTGCATGAAAATGAGTTAAATTATCAATAATCTTCAATTGTTTAGTATGCAAGTACAAACCCTAAGTTTCCTTTTTAGATATGGATTATTCCTCTATTGTGATGAATTTAATATTATGAAATCACATTAGAAATGATCACAATCCATCTAAATGAGAATTCATAAATTAATTGTAGAGGTTACATGATTATAGTATATACAACGTATTACATATATGTCAGATAACAACTTGGATTTCATTTGATGATATTGTATGAATGTCTATTTGATATATCAGTAAGGAGGGTGAAACCCTAAATGAATGGAAAGTTAGAGGTTTGCAAATAGACATCTTCATTCAATGTTATTCTTGATGTATTCAATCCTTATGCAAGTTATGTGAATGATTTGAGGTAAATAAAACCCTAATGATAGGGTGTTCAGTGAAACAAGTATTGTGATATCAATGTTTCTTAGTTTGAGATAACAGTTCAGTTGTGGTAAATGTTATCAGATAGTTTACGAAATGAATGGTTTATAAAGCTGAACAAAGATATGTTGATGTGATGATTGAATTGTGAATTTAAAGAGTGAATTAGACATGTAGATGCCCTGAACACTTTAGAATCCTCACAGCATGAGGCGTGCACTATGAGGAGGAAATGGTTTCCCAACTGGAGGTAGTCCAGATCGAGTTAAGTCAGAGCACACCAGTAGGGTGTGGGGGTCTTGACCAGTAGGGAAGACTCCTTACAGTTGTGTAGTACCCAACACCAACCGGGGATGCCGGTGGTACCTGTGTTACATATTGAGTGATTAATGGTCAGTAGGTCCACTGATGAACAATAAGCCCGAGGGCTGTGACTCACCGCATGAGTAACTAGGTTGAGAGGTGGAGTCTGAGATATCCAACCACTTCCATTAGCCCCTGAGAGAAAGTCATGTTGAGGCCCGTTGTAGATGGGGTCTTACTCAAGAGATAGGCTTAGGAACCCAGTCATGCTTCTAAGCCTTGTACGGTGAGATCGTAGCTTGTTGCGATTCTTTCACATGTTTTGGTACACATCATGTGGGTTTAGGGCATAATAAGATGAATGAGAGGTTAAACAAGTGTGTGCAATTATTCAATTATTCTTTGTATGTTTCTGAATTATTTGTCCTCTTCATGATCAATCAATCATGTTCATATATTGATTCACTCTTGTAGATATTTAGAGTATCCTGTCATATTTATTATTGTGAATGATTAGTTTCTTTAAAGCTTACTTTTGTTATAATTGATATCAGTTGCTCAAAAGTATAGCTGTAATTATATCTGTACTTTAGATGGTTTCTTTGAAGTACTCATTCACTGAGATAGTAGGATGACCCCTCTACTCACAATTTTTAGGAAAATCACGTGGACTTGAAGAATGTCAAAGCATCATAGTAGATCTACCACATGAGTTAAGTATGAGATTAGTTAAGTTCAGTCGGTCCCTATCACTCTAGGTCCTTGTATATATGTGAGAGAGTTGTAAATGATGTTCGTATCTTTGTTTCCTTAATAAGAGAGAATGTATCTAATTATCATGTCGTATGTACATGGAAGTGCGAGAAATAGATTGAATGTATGGATATGTATCATTATTGTTGAGATAATATTAGAGTAATCAAAGTTTAATTTTCCTGTAAAGTTTGTTTATGTGATTGGATGCGAGGAAACATTGATTTTGAAATGAATAGAAAAAAAAAGTCAGGAGTGAACTTTGTATTAAGTATAATCCTCAAACTTATGCCCTAATCTCATTATTAGTGGTAATCATGGGATGTGGGTGTGATAGCTTTGGTATCAGAGCTTAGGCTGAGTCGTCAGGGACCATTAGGTTAGAAAGTCGGAGTTATAAGTGTCGCAGATAGGAGGTGATGTGTATATAGCTCTGGGAGGTCTGAGTATTTAGATACCCTAGCCCAGTTTCTGAATAATTAGGTTGACCAATATCAAGCTACTCTGTCCATTCTTCTTTGGATGCCCTGTCCAGATATGCAGAGGAAGGATGGGCTAGAGAGAAACCCTAGAAATATTAGGGTTAGGAGACCGAAAAGTAATGAAGGAGTAAGATCTTAAACATAGCATGTGATACAACTCTTGCTTTATATTGCTTCTTTGATTGGAGATCAATATAAACGCTCTTATATATATGAATTTAGATTATCAGTTTGTAGAACATATATGGTTCTTTTATATTGATTGTGTATCATGAAGTGATTCAGTTATTGTTTATATTCTTTGTATCAAGTAGACCAGAAGTTTTGTTTAAATGAGTTTGGCCTAAGTGGATATTCTTTCCACATGTTTGAGATTAATAGGATTTGGTTGATCTTGAGTAGCTCTTGGCTTCAGGACTGTAGGTTCGGCTTGGTCCGGCTGACAGGGTGCATTACTGGGATCTAATGACTCCTATTGAAAATATAATAAGAGTAGACTCTGGATAAATTAGACCCACATCATAGTGGGAATGTACATACACTAAGATGTTGAAACATATGGGAAATATTAGAATAGATAAGAATCAGTTGGAACTGATATCTGAGATCCAACTTTGGGGCCTCATATGAGAAACCCTTAATTGAGAATAAAGGAACACGATATAAGGTTCAGATTAAGTTTAATGATTAGTATTATCTGAACTCTAAATATGAAATATGGAAAAGATATGAGAAAATTATGTAAGGGACAACATAGTAAAATCAATCATGAGTAATGGATCGTATAATCGAGTACAATGCTTTTTGGTACTCTAAAGCAAAGGCAAAATAGAAGAAAAGAGTTGAGTATACAATAAGTACATAGAAGTGAAGAGTCTTCAGAAGAGTTAAAGTAAACAGAACTGGATGAACATGTAAATCATAAGACTATAATAACAAACTTAGTTGAAATAAAGAGAAATGTAGAAGTGATGAGCTTGACTAAGGAATGAGGGTTATGATATAATTGAGAGCATGGAATTTATACCTTTATTGTGTTAATGCATTCATGTGTTAATAAGAAATGATGTACTACCTTTGGATTCCACGTCTCTATAGAATAACAAACTAGTTTCAAAAAGAAGAACAAAAAGTGTAGCTTAAAAATGAATAAATCATACAAAGGTAGACTATATCCAGGAAGGAAAAACTTGATTGAAGGAGAAACTAAGTTTGACCCATGCTTGAGCCGTTTGATTTAAAATGAAGGGTATGTAATGTATTAAACATGAGGTGAAACTCGTAGAGAGATTATTGATTTATAATATCAACTTCACATTAGTAGAAGGATAAAAAGAAATATGTGCAACATGGTATGCATGATTATACACATGAATAAGCAATATGATAGTAAGAGAAAAATTAGAAGTTAAATATGACTGGTGGAAGAGTAGTATATAGTAAGAAGATTATGGAAAGTAAGGAAGGGTTTGAAACATGATGGAGTTATATATATTATAAAAGAAAGAGGTTGTGAGATTCAAGCAAGTGCTAATTAGTCAAGTATCCTTGTTAATAACTAATTAAACCTACATATGAGATATGTATTAAGGGAATGTTTGAAGATAAGAATTCTAAGTCTCAGAATCATCTTCTCTTTCATATATTACTTAATGAGAGCAATGTGGGAATGAAGTAATAAGAAAATGAATCATATATGATGCATAACCACCATGGTAGAGACATCTAGTGAATGTAATAATGTCAAACAATATGATGATGAAAACCATAGCATGGTAAATTGAGAATGTAATATATCTGAATGACCAAGTAAGAGAAAGGAAATTCAATTGATAAGATAAGGAAGACTTTAGTAAAACTTGTGAGATCCAAAGTTTGAATTTCAAATTAAGGGAGAAAAGTCACATCACAATAACATCATGCTACTAATAAGGACAAAGCCCTAGAATGTTTAGAGTTGTAGTAGTTCAAGGGATGTCACCAGTGATTTGAACTTGAATACTAGCATCTCTATAAAATAAGATCATGAGATTTGCACTATGTGAAGTAAACTAGTAGTGATAGTAATCCAGGGTTTAAAGGTAGCTAATATGAAAGGTAGTTAAACAATATGGAAATGATTCAGAGAAAAGGATAAGAAATAGATTTGAAATATAATAGATGTGATTTAAACAAAAGGAAAAGTGCAACATGATCAAAGTGTAATCTAGAATAAATTCTTCCAGTGTTAGAAAGAATGATGAATAATCTATTCTTACCTTATATGTTTCAACTTCAGGGATGTTTATTCGATATGCTCAAAATGAGAAGGATAAGTAACAAGACATTAGTAGTCATGAATGAGGAGATAAGAGAAAACAATGGCTTTCAATAATAGGTGAATTTGTTTTTAGAAGTGTATTTTGTTGAAGGTATAATGAGGGATGTAAATTGGTTCTACGTACGATTTCAGTGTATTTGTGCAAGCAATATGTTAATTAAAGGTGTCTGATAGTTGTAGTCATTCATACCATGTAACATCCCTGATTCAACCACCTGATTTTCCTCCTTAAAAAATCAAGTAGCTAAATCTGAGCTGTTAATATGGCACTAAGAATCAAAGCACAAGAGTGAGATAAGCAATAAAATATTACTGTCACAGAACTGTTCTTACCCCAATCCCAATCCTACTACCTAGACAGTAGAAAAAGGATTGAAGCGCCCGTCCCTGAGTGGCCCCATAAGATCAATCACACTAGCATATACAATAAGGAATAAATAACTCAAAAACTGGATAATTGAAAAAAACAAACTAACCCAATATGGAGATATATCCGATTTATCTTTGTCATTAGAGTGTATGAGTGCGGAAGCGATCTTATTCAATATTCCATTTGTATTGCCTAAAATCAAGAAAATCAAGACACAATCATGTAATTGCACGGTACGCTGTCAAAATCAAGCAAAGCGATTTATAACAAAATAGTATACTTGGCGGGACTTATATTTCAAATTATAACAAACGATTTGCAAACATTCAATATCATTCGACAAAAAGGTTGTTATTCAAAGATTTAAATTTTATTATGAGTTCCCATTATGCTGTAATTCGAGAAGCATGCTTATATATTTTTGTATGACTTTATCGCCCCAACGCGATGGGGTAAGTCACTAGGCTCCTTCTCACCATAGGAACATAGGAGGCCAATGTACAAGTCCCACCTCCAATGAGGGGGTTGTTGTACTCAATATCAACATTATCAACATTATCAATATCATCATCATTATCAATATACAGACAGTCATAATGGGCATGCAATTTATGTTTTCATGTTTTTCAAAATATAGTATAGAAAAACAGAAGACTACTCATAGGGAACAGTAGCTCATCCAAATAAATAGCCAAGTATACAATCAAGAGATACATAAAAGTATTATGAATACAATCAAGGAGGAGTCATATAATAGCGTACCTTTCACCAAAGATTTCGAGTATGATCAATATTTGAATCAATATGTCAACCCTTCGAGTCAGATCCTAAATCATCAAGATTGGATCAAACTTCAAGATCATGATGTTCAGAAAATCATGTTTTAATATTTGGGATTAGGGTTACACTTTTCCTATGTCAACCTTAGGGTTGGGTCATTCACTTATAATCAATATTCCAATATGTCCAACAATATTTCAGGTATACAATATATTCGAGTGTGAATGACTTACCTTGGTTTTCTAGGATTATATGTGTTAACCCTAATTTATGATCATTATCCAATTCATCATCAAATCTTTAGATCATCATATTATTCTAACATCATTTGTATTCAAGATCATATTGATGGGTCAAAACTATATCAAGGGTTTTGCAAGATTAAGATCAATATCAAGATTTACTCATTATCCATTATAATTAAGATTGAAACAAAACAATAGATCTGGATGACTAATGATTCATTCTCAAGAGTAGATGATTCAAATGGACCAGATCTAGGTTACAAAATATCATCAGAGTCCAAATATAGAGTTTTCAAATAACTAAACATCATTATTGAGCCATATGACAAATTAAATGACCAAGAGTGTATGATCTAGGGTTATCTGTGAGCATCGTTTAGAATCAGGTTTTAAAAGTATTTTCAAACAATCCATTAGATTTTTCTGATCAAAATGGACTACTTATTCATCATTTTGGAGTTCAGATGCATTAGATATGATTTTTGCAATATTTGACTATTAATTGCAATTTTGAGTAAAGAGGGATATAAATACCTTATATTGGAAAAAGGACGGCCATCAGATGCACCAAGAATGGCCGAGATGGAGCCACATAGGTGGGGTGGCTTGCTTGGTTTAAGATTCAGTTCAAGGCTTGATTTCTGGGTTCAATCGGGTTTACTGGTCCTTTGGGCCGATTTGATTTCCTTCTCTAGACCTGGTGGTTCACAGGGTCTGTCCCCCGTCTACGTAGGCCTTGCACGAGCCACAAAGGTAGGCGGAGTAGGGTTGTCGGCGTAGAGGAGCTCCGGGAGCAGGGAGCTCCATTGCGGCAGCGATGCGGCCGTCCGAGCTTGCCTCAGCCTCACAAAGTTGATGCGGGGTAGAGAAAGGGGGTAGGAGGCGAGGGGTAAGGATGCCCAACGTGAGCAAGGCGGCCGCGCCGCAACAGAGCAGGAGGGGACGAGGTGAAAATGGGGGCATAGAGGCCAAATGAGAGAACCAAAAAGGGGCTCATAGGTAGGTGTAGTGATTTCGATCCTCGGGGGTGTTTATATAGCGTCGAGGAGGGTTAGATTTTGGGTTAAAGGGAGCTAGGTAGCAACCCTTGTTCGTCAGAATGAGAATGGGAGGCAAGGGACGAATTTTTCTAGTAAACTAGTGCCTTAATGGTAGTCAAAGTACAGCTGGATGAGTTTTAAATCGCGAGGCGGGTCTTTTTGTCTGCTCAGATTTTCAAATCAAGGTCAAGATCGCTAAATTGTTTGTTTTGGTCGCATTGATACCTCCCCGCAATCAGCGGGAGGTTGAAGATGATACAACGACTGTCAGATCTGGCCTGGATCCACAAGAGGCCGATCCAAGGGCCAAAACGCACCCCTGATGCCTTGCCCTGGATAGCTGATGTGGAAAAACCAATTAAAATGGCAAATGAAGGGGTTTCAACACATAAACTTTAATAATTCATAGTAAATCGTAGGAATGTCCAATTGTTCTCAAATTTGGACCGCAGCTTCGTAAAAATGTGGAGAACCTTTACAAAAAGTTTAATAACCAAAATATGAAGTTTGATGTATCAATTTGATTCTTTGGACAAAGTGATGAATGAATCCAATTTGAAGTGTTATAATGTGTATAAAAACTACATTAGTCACCATATCTTGGATTTGAGTCTCAATAATGATTATGAAGACAAGAAAAATAATTTGGGACCATTAGTAGGTATAATGAGGGCAAAAGAGTAATTATCTCATTATTTTTCTAAAATCCACTTTGTCACATCCTTCCCTCCTTAAAATGGAATTTTGTCCCCAAAATTCAAAAATATCCTCAAAATTAGAATTATTCAAATCCAGATAATATCATCAATTATTAGAACATCCTCAACTATGTAATCAAAATCATGTCCTCAAGTTTCAATTAGTCCCAAAAAATCACAGTTGAGATTCCATATTCCATATCATAATCAACTTGGTACTAACATTATTTCATCATTGAGCAATTGAGTATCAAAATCAACACATATATTGTCCAAAGTCATTATATGAGTCACAAATATGGAAAGCATCCTATTGATCACAAATTTGGAGAAATCATATTTTAGGTCAAACAAATAGAGTTCAAGTGTACAATGTGACTTTCAATCCCAATATCTCAGGGTCCTAGCTTCTCCATTGGTCTAGGTGGGTTATGCGTCCATGATTTGAGATTTCACATTTCAACATTTCAAGACAACATCATACTTTCAATATCATCATTTTGAGCTCAAAATCAATGGGAAGTTCCCACCCTAGTCCTAATGAGAGCTAAACCCTAATTCATAAATCAAGAAGTCAAAATAGTCATCATTTCAAAAATTTCAAGATTTGGGATTTTGAAGTCATTAGTTATATATCTCAATATCCAAAAAGTGTGATAATAGGATTTGTATCATTTTTTAGATTAATAATCATGAGTCACAAGTTCATTAATCAATATCAAGAGTCAAGATTTTAAGCATCAAAAGTTATAGGTCCAGAATTTTGAAGTTAGGGTTTAGATTCCTATTTAGAGCTTAGGGGAGATCACTCACCTATATTCCATTTCGATCAACAATATTCAAGCAATATTTGATCAACATGTCAAGATTTCATTATCATAATTTCCAAGGTTGATGAATGATCTAGACCTAGGTCTATTTAGGAAGTCAACCTCAAGCTATAGTCAATATTGCCATATGTCAAGGTCATTATCAAATCAATATTCAAGATTGAGTATCAACCATGGGTTCAACCTATTAGGCTTAGGTCAACCAGTCAAAATAGGGTGGAAGGGAATACCATTCCAAACTCTAAATAATCAACAATACGAAAATTTAGAGGTAGTCGAAATAGGGATGTGACCTAGGTTAGGGAAGTCATGAGTAAACTACTACCCTAATCTAGCTCATTACCTACATAAGTCATTATCAATTGAGCTTATTCAAATAGGGAGAGTGTCCATGATTAAATCATATATATCAAAGTCATAAGATCAAAATTCAAGATAATGAGGCAATAATGTCAAGATTTGTAATCCTTTCCTTTGATGATCAAGGTAGTGATAAAATAGAGGGTTTGAATTTGATATTCAAGGATTTAGGGAAAAGTAATGCAAAATCTAGGTCCATCATCACCATATCAAAATCCAGATTGTAAAAGGCATAAGTAGTCAATAGGAAAATTGCCTTTTTGCATCATAGTCTTATATCATGATTTTGTGAGTTTTAGACTTAGTCATTTGATAGCATGGTCAAGGTGTGTATAAAATAGGATACGAGTTTTCTTAACTATGTTTGAGGTTTAATCAACAATAGGGCATCATGGGCTTAATCAAATATGGACCTTATATAAAAGAATAAGGTATAAGGTATAAATCATTCTTATTTTACCAAATCAAGATTTACCTCAACATAAGAAGCATGTAGTCAAGTTGTAGGTAATTTGAGTGTTCATGATATTAGGGATCATACATGAGTATTTGGTTTCAAAATTAATTGATCAAAATCGAGTTTTCAAATTCAGGTCAGATCATGGTATCAACTTTCAAAATTTAACGATATTCATTGTTCTCATGCATAAGCTACCCGTAATCGAGACATCATGTGGTAAAAGGTCACAAGAAGGACCACATGAGGGATGAGAAGACTACCTAATCTTCATCTATATGGGTGGCTTAGGATTGTCCTTAAAAAAGAGATGAGATGCTAGAAGACTCTCTAAGGTTTCACAAGAGAACCTTTACATCCAGTTCTGGATTAATTAAGGCCAGGTAGAGCGGGGGATCTCAGCCACTGTAAAGACGGATAGGAGAAATTATGCTAGGATCCCGAGCCTAGACACCTCTATTTTCACCATTATGGACTTTAGGGTTTCTTGGGTGTAGGAAACTTGAGAAATTATTTCCTTAAAGTATATGGGAGTGTGTAAGCTGTGATACCAACTGTCACGGAACTGTTCTTACCCCAATCCCAATCCTACAGCCTAGACAGTAAAAAAAGGATTGAACTGCCCGTCCCTGAGTGGCCCCATAAGATCAATCACACTGGCATATACAATAAGGAATAAATAACTCAAAAACTGGATAATTGAAAAAAACAAACTAACCCAATATGGAGATATATCCGATTTATCTTTGTCATTAGAGTGTATGAGTGCGGAAGCG
Organism: Alisma plantago-aquatica; assembly: GCA_963693085.1. NCBI lineage: Eukaryota > Viridiplantae > Streptophyta > Magnoliopsida > Alismatales > Alismataceae > Alisma > Alisma plantago-aquatica. The sequence goes on from OY856412.1 coordinate 1,206,947,772, forward strand.
ATCTTATTCAATATTCCATTTGTATTGCCTAAAATCAAGAAAATCAAGACACAATCATGCAATTGCACGGTACGCTATCAAAATCAAGCAAAGCGATTTATAAAAAAAATAGTATACTTGGCAAGACTTATATTTCAAAGTATAACAAATGATTTCCAAAAATTCAATATCATTCGACAAAAAGGTTGTTATTCAACGATTCAAATTTTATTACGAGTTCCCATTATGTTGTAATTCAAGAAGCATGCTTATATATTTTTGTGTGACTTTATCGCCCCAACGCGATGGGGTAAGTCACTGGGCTCCTTTTCACCATAGGAACATAGGAGGCCAATGTACAAGTCCCACCTCCAATGAGGGGGTTGTTGTACTCAATATCAACATTATCAATATCATCATCATTATCAATATACGGGCAGTCATAATGGGCATGCAATTTATGTTTTCATGTTTTTCAAAATATAGTATAGAAAAACAGAAGACTACTCATAGGGAATAGTAGCTCATCCAAATAAATAGCCAAGTATACAATCAAAATATACATAAAAGTATCTTTAATACAATCAAGGAGGAGTCATATAATAGCGTACCTTTCACCAAAGATTTCGAGTATGATCAATATTTGAATCAATATGTCAACCCTTCGAGTCAGATCCTAAATCATCAAGATTGGATCAAATTTCAAGATCATGATGTTCAGAAAATCATGTTTTAATATTTGGGATTAGGGTTACACTTTTCCTATGTCAACCTTAGGGTTGGGTCATTCACTTATAATCAATATTCCAATATGTCCAACATTATTTCAGGTATACAATATATTCGAGTGTGAATGACTTACCTAGGTTTTGTAGGATTATATGTGTTAACCCTAATTTATGATCATTATCCAAGTCATCATCAAATCTTTATATCATCATATTGTTCTAACATCATTTGTATTCAAGATCAGATTGATGGGTCAAAACTATATCAAGGGTTTTGCAAGATTAAGATCAATATCAAGATTTACTCATTATCCATTATAATTAAGATTGAAACAAAACAATAGATCTAGATGACTAATGATTCATTCTCAAGAGTAGATGATTCAAATGGACCAGATCTAGGTTACAAAATATCATCAGAGTCCAAATATAGAGTTTTCAAATAACTAAACATCATTATTGAGCCATATGACAAATTAAATGACCAAGAGTGTATAATCTAGGGTTATCTGTGAGCATCGTTTAGAATCAGGTTTCAAAAGTATTTTTAAACGATCCATTGGATTTTTCTGATCAAAATGGACTACTTATTCATCATTTTTGGAGTTTAGATGCATTAGATATGATTTTTGCAAGATCTGACTATTAATTGCAATTTTGAGTAAAGAGGGATATAAATACCTTATATTGGAAAAAGGACGGCCATCAGATGCACCAAGAATGGCCAAGATGGAGCCACATAGGTGGGGTGGCTTGCTTGGTTTAAGATCCGGTTCAAGGCTTGATTTATGGGTTCAATCGGGTTTACTGGTCCTTTGGGCCGATTTGATTTCCTTCTATAGACCCGGTGGTTCACAGGGTCTGTCCCCCATCTACGCAGGCCTTGCGTGAGCCACAAAGGTAGGCGGAGCAGGGTTGTCGGTGTAGAGGAGCTCCGAGACTAGGGAGCTCCATTGGCGGCAACGATGCGACCGTCCGAGCTTGCCTCAGCCTCACGAAGTTGATGCAGGGCATAGAAAGGGGGTAGGAGACAAGGGGTAAGGATGCCCAACGTGAGCAAGGCGGTGACACCACAACAGAGCAGGAGGGGACGAGGTGAAAATGGGGGCATAGAGGCCAAACGAGAGAACCAGAAAGGGTCTCATAGGTAGGAGTAGTGATTTCGATCCTCGGGGGTGTTTATATAGCATCAAGGAGGGTTAGATTTTGGGTTAAAGGGAGCTAGGTAGCAGCCCATGTTCGCCGGAATGAGAATGGGAGGCAAGGGACAAATTTTTCTGGCAAACTAGTGCCTTAATGGTAGTCAAAGTACGGCTGGATGAGTTTTAAATCGTGAGGCGGGTCTTTTTGTCCGCTTAGATTTTCAAATCGAGGTCAAGATCGCTAAATTGTTTGTTTTGGTCACATTGATACCTCCCCACAATCAGCGGGAGGTTGAAGATGATACAACGACTGTCAGATCTAGCCTGGATCCACGAAAGGTCGATCCAAGGGCCAAAACGCACCCCTGATGCCTTGCCCTGGATAGCTGATGTGGAAAAACCAATTAAAATGGAAAATGAAGGGTTTTCAACACATAAAATTTAATAATTCATAGTAAATCGTAGGAATGTCCAATTGTTCTCAAATTTGGACTGCAACTTCATAAAAATGTGGAGAACCTTTACAAAAAGTTAATAACCAAAATATGAAGGTTGATGTATCAATTTGATTCTTTGGACAAAGTGATAAATGAATCCAATTTGAAGTGTTATAATGTGTATAAAAACTACATTAGTCACCATATCTTGGATTTGAGTCTCAATAATGATTATGAAGACAAGAAAAATAATTTGGGACCATTAGTAGGTATAATGAGGGAAAAAGAGTAATTATCTCATTATTTTACTAAAATCCACTTTGTCACGATTACACCCATACAAAAGGTATTTTTACATTATCTCCTATATCAATAACAAAAATTATACATGAGTTTAAAATTAAGCTTGATCTTCCTTTGATTCTTGATGCCCTTCAGGATCATTTCAAGATGAGTCTTCCTCAAGGAAAGGTCCTAGAAATAATATAATATGCAACATGGAAGAATATGTCGCAGCCCAATTGGGAGAGTATGGGTTAGCCAAATGTCTGAATATGGGAAAATAGAAAATAGTAGCATGACACTATTAACACAATTATATTCTAATATATTACTCCAATAATTAAAGCATCGGTTGATATATTCATAAAGTAATTATCAGATGACAACTCTATCAAAATGTTAGAATGATATGGTGGAGCATAATCAGGATTATTGGTATAATAAATAACAAAAATAGAGACCTTATTCCATAATCGAGCTTAACTACAACTCTCAGAGAAGGTGTCAATTCACCTTGGGCAACTGGCCTACAACCACAAAAACTTGCTTAGCAAAGACTTTAGTCCATTAGGGTTACCAAAACAGCTGTAAGTACCCTAGCACACCCCCAACCACTCATGCACACCACATTCTCTAAATAGTGAATTAGATTACCACATGCAACCACTAGTCGTCTTTCCAAGACCAGAAGAGGGTGCTCCTTTGCACAAAATGCCACTTGGATAATCATTAGTTATCATGCTTAATCTTTACAGGAGATTATTCTCCATTACTAACTTGATCATGCCTGACTCTACATGACCAACCCAAGTGTGGGCCTAAGTATGATAGAGCATTATACTCATCCATCCTTGACTCCAAAGGACTTAGATCCGAATCCCAAATATATCAATCCCCAACCAAGACATGCCGACTCTGTTACCAACACATCTCCCAATATAAGGTTTAGAATTAAAAGGAAATCATCAAAGACATACAACTCAAAATGATGGCTAGTCAAAGTTAATGAGGTCAAAAGATAGTCATGAATAAATGAATCACTAGTTGAGTATTTCACTATGACACCTAAAATGTAAACTTGTGATATTTTGGAATTGAATCAGACAAATCTATGGCCAGGAGCGTGCAAGAGGTTAGGGAGTCCCCCCATGTGAACACGGAACCAATTAAATAACCTTTCCTCTTTACGTACTACAAGCATCAGTGAAACAGGCTTCTAGTCACCTTAGAAATGTCTGATGAAATTCCACTTTCCAACAATATCACATGACTCAAATAATAGGGAGAAAAAAGGGAAAAAGGAACCATAAGACAATAGGATTGGAATTCAAATAAATGCTTGATTATTATCTAAAACATTTAAACTCAAAATTTAAGGATAATATGGATGAATATATGGAAGTCATACCTAGCTTATTAATAAAGAAGTTGTGTATAGTTGATCACTTATTCATTCTTTAGGAAGGTATATGAAGTATGCCTATACTTTTACTTCATATAATACCAAATCATTCTATACCATACCTTTTATTGATGTTGATATTATAGATTGCGATTGGAATTGAATATCATATTAAACAATAATAAACCCTACTTTTTGGATGACAAAAATGGTGGAACCATACCTTTATATGTCCTTAATACATATTTCCACAACAAGACCATATCATCATTAAATATATCCAATCTTGATATATTTGGGCAGCATTGTGTCACATTTCCCATTAACTCGATCCTCATTACTAGCTAGATCAACTTCTAGGATTTCTCTCACTAGGGTAGAAGAGAGATGGATTATATATTCTAGAGAAAGGATATTGTGGAAGACATAGTATTGGGTTTCTCTTACTATGGTAGAGGAAGGAGGTAGTAGGTTTCTATAGAGAGAGTGTTCGCGGGGACGTGGTTCCTTTCACTAACATAGAGAAAGAGAGAGTGGTTTGCTAATCTAGTGAGAGATGGGAGGTTTATGGTGAAGGAGATGGGAAAGGAGGGAGAAGGGATGTTCACCTTTGCGTTGGGATGAAGAGGAGAGAACTTGTAATTATGGTGGGGGTGAATGAGGGCTCCTTTTATAGGAATGGTGGAGGGTATCATGGTCCTAATTGCAAAAAGTATAAGGATGACACATGGGTATATGTGTGTCATCAAAAGAGAGATGATTTGCAATTAAGTGACACATGGATGTGTATATGTCATCTTAAGAGAGATAAATTCGTGTCTATATGACAGATGGATGCATATGTGTCAGGTTAAGATATCTATCAATGATTAGTTGACACATGGTAGGATATGTGTCAAACATTAGGATGTGCTAGGTGTTTTAGAGATGAGCATGACACAAAGCTACTTTCTTTACCTAATAGTGTGTTTGCTCAAGCTATCTACTTGCTACACAACTACATGCTTGCCTCCATAAGCAACTTGCTTGCCACTCAGCTACCTACTTGTGTTCTTACCCACCAAACTGTTATTTTTCAAAATTGGAAAAAAGTACCACAATTATATTTTCAATATATAAAAGCTTTTAAATAAAGAATAACATATTATTTTAACATTAAAATTGATTTTACAAACAAAAATCTCAAAAAAAGCTTATTTTTATGAATAACTCTAAATAAGGAGTTTCAATTTGGGCTAGAGATCAGGATGTTACATATACCAACCCTTCAAAGAATTTTTGACCTCGAAAATTATAAGATTTAGGTTATGACTTATCTTAGTCTATTCTACTTAAGGTTATACTAACTCTAGTTTTCAATTTATACTTTGACATTTTTTTTTGTTTTATTTTTGTATAAGGTCTCATCTTGTTGCTCTGATACCATCTCTGTAACGTCCTCGATTCAACCACCTGATTTTCTTACTTCAAAAATCAAGTAGCTAAATCTGAGTCGTTAATATGGCACCAAGAATCAAAGCACAAGAGTGAGATAAGCAATAAAATATTACACCCTTACAAAAGGTATTTTTACATTATCTCCTATATCAATAACAAAAACGATACATGAGTTTAAAATTAAGCTTGATCCACCTTTGATTCTTAACGTCCTTCAGGATCTTTTCAAGATGAGTCTTCCACAAGGAAAGGTCCTCCAAATAATATAATCTGCAATAAGGAAGAATATGTTGTAGCCCAATTGGGAGAGTATGCGTTAGACAAATGTCTAAATATGGGAAAATAGAAAATAGCAGCATGACACTATTAACACAATTGTATTCTAATATATTACTCCAATAATTAAAGCATCGGTTGAGATATTCATAAAATAATTATCAAATGACCACTCTATCAAAATGTTAGAATGATATGGTGGAGCATAATCAAGATTATTGGTATAATGATAGCAAAAAGGGAGACCTTATTCCATAAACGAGCTTAACTATAGCTCTCAGAGAAGGAGTCAATTCACCTTGGGCAACTGGCCTCCAAACACAAAAACTTGCTTAGCTAAAACTTTAGTCCGTTAGGGTTACCAAAACACCTGTAAGTACCTTGACACACCCCCCAACCACTCGTACACGCCGCATGCTCTAAATAGTGAATCAGATTACCACATGGAACCACTAGTCGCCTTTCCAAGACTAAAAGAGGGTGCTTCTTACAAAAAATGCCACTTGGATAATCATTAGTTAGCATGCTTAATCTTTTTAGGAGATTATTCCCCATTACTAACTTGATCATGCCTGACTCTACATGACCAACCCAAGTGTGGGCCTGCGTATGATAGAACATTATACTCATCCATCCCTGACTCCAAAGGACTTAGATCCGGATCCCAAATATATCAATCCCCGACCAAAACATGCGTACTCTGTTACCAACACATCTCCCAATATAATGTTTAGAATTAAAATGAAATCATCAAAGATATACTACTCAAAATGATGGCTAGTCAAAGTTAATGAGGTCAAAAGGTAGTCATGAATAAATGAATCACTAGTTGAGTATTTCACTATGACACCTAAAATGTAAACTTGTGGGATTGTGGAATTGAATCAGACAAATCTATGGCCTGGAGCGTGCAAGAGGCTAGGGAGTCCCCCCGTGTGAACACGGAACCAATTAAATAACATTTCCTCTTTACTGGCTACAACCATCAGTGAAACAGGCTTCTAGACACCTTAAAAATGTCTGATGGAATTCCACTTTCCAACAATATCACATGACTCAAATAATAGGTAGAAATAAAGGAAAAAGGAACCAAAAGACAATAGGATTGGAATCCAAATAAATGCTTGATTATTATCTAAAACCTTTAAACTCAAAATTGAAGGATAATATGGACGAATATATGGAAGTCATACCTAGCTTATTAATAAAGAGGTTGTGTATAGTTGATCACTTATTCATTCTTTAGGAAAGTATATGAAGTATGCCTATACTTTTACTGCATATAATACCAAACCATGCTATACCATACCTTTTATTGATGTTGATATTATAGATTGTGATTGGAATTGAATATCATATTAAACAATAATAAATGCTACTTTTTGGATGACAAAAATGTGGGAATCATACCTTTATATGTCCTTAATACATATTTCCACAAGAAGACGATATCATCATTAAATATATCCAATCTTGATATATTTGGGCAGCATTGTGTCACATTTCCCATTACCTCGATCCTCATTCCTAGCTAGATCAACTTCTAGGGTTTCTCTCACTAGGGTGGAAGAGAGATGGCTTATATATTCTAGAGAAAGGATATTGTGGAAGACATAGTATTGGGTTTGTCTTACTATGGCGGAGGAAGAAGGTAGTAGGTTTCTATAGAAAGAGTGTTTGTTGGGAGGTGGTTCCTTTCACTAACATAGAGAAAGAGAGATTGGTTTGCTAATCTAGTGAGATATGGGAGGTTTATGGTGAAGGAGATTAGAAAGGAGGGAGAAGGGACGTTCATCTTTGCTTTGGGATGAAGAGGAGAGAACTTGTAACTATGGTGGGGTGAATGAGGGATCCTTTTATAGGAATGTTGGAGGGTAGCATGGTCCTAATTACAAAAAGTACATGGATGACACATGGGTATATGTGTGTCATCAAAAGAGAGATGATTTGTAGTTAAGTGGCACATGGATGTGTATGTGTCATCCTAAGAGAGATAAATTCGTAGCTATATGACACATGGATGCATATGTGTCATCTTAAGATATCTATCAAGGATTAGTTGATACATGGTAGGATATGTGTGACATACAACTCACAAAAACATAATTAACTTAAGAAGAAGCGAATAATTTGCAGCAGATTTACTGAAAATCACTAAAAATTAAAACTTTTTACGAAGAGATCCAGACACAAGAAAACTATTATAACAAGATCCAAAGTAATTCAATTACATTCTGGTTTACTAGTACTTCTCTTGTACCATTTCTTCTCGAGAGTTACAAACGTCAACTGTCCTGTTATACTGTACATAGGCAGGATAAAAATCTCGAGGCATCAAGCCAAAATCTCAAGTCGGTATTAAACTAACTACTAACTCATAGGACATGAGAGTATAGAGACGACACATAGGACTCTCTATATAGAGGACATGACAACCAGTGTCTCCACCTGAGAAATCACTACTGTTCTTGTTGCTGTTGTTGTTGCTGTTCTTCCCCTGTTGTAGAGTTTCTGCTAGGTAGTGGATCCCACGGGAGTGAGACAATTGAAAATTTCCCCAGCGAGAGATATAACTCTCTGCCAGAAATATTATTATTGCAATTAATGGAATCATAAGCATTCAACAGCAGATAAATCATTGACTAAACAAATAAGAGCATTATCCTTTATTCAAATCATTTCAGCTATATCTTAATAGAGCATCCTGTCACTTATCCAGTAAGGAATTGAAGACCATAAATAACATTTCTCCATTTAGAACATGCTATGCAAAGTAACATCAACAAATAATTCTCATATTTCAACCTTAAGCAAGTACGCTACATGGATGATTACATTTTACAAACATACTTAAGCCCTGAGGAGATGAGGTATACCGCTCATACTCAAACTGACCATTGCAAAATCGGTACCATACATAGGTCAATAGAAGAGCCGAAGTTCCATGACCTCATCTTCCTCAGTCAGTGTGAGGACCAAATGCAGGACATCTTGTGTCTCTGCTAAATAGCTTTCCAGGGTATACTGGCAACTTCACTATTAGAGTTATAGTGGCATGTTGTACTCTCTTCGCAATCAAGAGATATTATATTTATCGCACATCGATTATGCATTAAGATCATCGGGAGATTAATGATACATCCATCCCGACATTCGGGAGATTAGTGATACATCCATCCCAGCTTATATATTGAAGGATTGAGAGATTTAATGTTTACCTCACATCAATTCCTCCATTATGGCATAAGGATATTCACGCCGATAACCCCCACATACTAAAAAGTATGCCCTCCAGGAGTTCCCGTAGGAAAACCTGTTTCACCATCACCAAACTGCTGACGATGATGGATCTATGGCCAAGGCTCTACATGAATATATTTCACTTGATTAATTAAGTACATTATCATATTCTTTTAGCATCAGCCAAGTCTTCAAACATAAATTATTATGACAAATGCCTCAAAGAAACATGTACTATTTACATCAATTATTTCTTAGTCTTTATGATATATTGGCATCTCAGCCCTCATTTCAATACCGGGAATTCTCATCCCTCCACAATTTCAATACCATAATCATATGGATTTGGGTATTCAAACCCTTAGCTCATCACTGAGAAGTGTTACCAATTTTTTACGTAACTATCACCTTCAGGTCATCTAACCAAGGTAAACATGATACTTACTACACAAGAATCTCTCATGACACTTGAGGCCCATTAACTCGGTTGTTACCTCTTACTAGGCAGTAAGGCATATTATGGCACACAAGGCCCAATAAAAAATTTCAATAAATAAAGCATCATATCTCATACATGGCTATGTTCATCATCTCATGATACATGCAAGGTTAGCACACATGATAACAGATATATCAATCATATTTCAGTTCCTTGCCATTCAAGGGTAACACCACTATTCCTTCACCAGGGTTAGGGTTTCCCATTTCATGTCAATTGGGGATACTCATCCCATTACCCAGATCAGGGTTATGGTTTATATATCACCATATTGCCCAAAATTTGGGTTTCATGTAACCTTACATTACACCACCCTTGAATAGAGTCTTCACATCACATTATTACATCAGGGTTTCACATCACATCATCCTAGATTAGGGTTTCACATTCAATATCTTACAATTAGGGTTTACTATTCATCCCAATTAGGGTTACATCTCTAATTGTCCCAAAATTAGGGTTAAGACTCACTATTCTTCTTAATTAGGGTTTCATGATCTCATCATCAATGATCAATCCCTAATAACATAATTTTTCTCATAATGTAGGAATTGAATCTTGTATTTATATATAAGAACTACTTTCTCTCTCATCCTCTCTGGGATGTTGAGTACCTCAAAGTTGACTCCATTAGGTCAATTCTTTATTCTAATACACCCAATTGGGGTTAGTGTAGTGTGTTGAGATTTTGCTTCTATAATCTCCAAAGATTAATCTTTCAAGGTTACTAATCACCCTATCTTATTAAGGGTACAACTAATGTAATCACCCTTGATTTAAATAATTTAATAATCAATTGAACAATTGACCTTTAATCACCTTAAGTGTTCAAACGATTTTGATTAATTATTTCCCACATGGTCTTGGTCACTTAGACCCCAAATGGCCTTGACCAACCAGACCCGAAATGGTCTTGCTTTAATGACCTCCAAACGGTTTAAGACCGTTTAGACCTCCAAATGGTCTAGGTCTAACAGTTCAAAACCATTTAGAAATTTTGTGCTTGCAACCGTTTAGCTAAAATGTTCTTGAGATCGATTGAGTACCCAAACGGTTTGGGATCGTTTGGTCCCAAACGGTCTTGAGACCGTTTGGACTCAAATGGTCTTGAGACCATTTGGTCTAGACCTCCTCAAAACCGATTGGACCAAAAATGGTCTCAACCACTCAAATTGATTTAGGGTTTCAATGATTGATCCCCTCATCAATTGAATCCATGGAACCACTCATCAATTGAACCCATGCATCAACCTTCTATTGAACTAATGAATCATCCCCCAACTGAATCAATCTTCAATTGAACCTCAATTAGGGTTTTGAACCCAATTGGATTAGGGTTTTGAAATCGATGAACCTTTAATATTGGTCATTGTGGAACCAATTGCTTTGAAATCATTGGACCACCTTTCAAATTGAGCATAACCTGACCACAAATGGTCTTGAGGTCATTTGGGCCCAAACGGTCTTGAGACTGTTTGGTGTCAAACGGTCTTGAGACCATTTGACCCAAACCAAACAAGGAAAACTCATGGAATTCAATTAGGGTTTAAATAATGACCCGATCTAAGGTTGATAATTGATAGACCTTCAAATGTTGAACCTTGTTGAAACCAATTCAATTCAATCCATTGGATCATCATCCATTACATCATTAGTTGAGCTTCAAATGGTCTGAGACCGTTTGGTCTCAAGTTCATGAAACCATTTGCAAAGGATATTTTTGGAGGTGTGTGCTTAGGATGATGTCATCATCATCAAGCTTCAAACCTACAAAAACTACCGCCGTACGTATGGAAATTGCATCAATTGACCAAAGGGATTTCAAGAAGAACAAACCAATCAACCAATGATGGAGAATTGAATGTAGCAATAATATTTAAGGGTTCAAGTTATATAACCCGCCTTCAAGGAAGAGTCAAAGCTCCAAAATCCACGTCTTTAATGGTGGAAAAAGCTTTCTCAACTTCACAAGGTTCGTTCCTCAAGCTTTTGAGTGAAAAGGATTGGCTAGGATTTAAGATTGCACGGAGAAAAGAAGAAATCAAGCATTGATTTTCAATTTCCACCATGAAATCAAGGTTGAAGATGACTAGGAAGCTTACCTATAGGTTGGGGGGTCGTCCTCCTTATTCTCCTAAGCTCCCTTGATCGTTTTTCAAGCAAGAAGTGAAATTGGCTTCGAAATTACCCATTCAAGCTATAGATAAATGAGTATATATGCATTTTATTGAAAATTCATTTAAGAGAGAGAAAGTAGGGGATAATTCTTCCATTTCCTTGCCACTTTCCCCTTCCTCTTCCTTGGATACGAGGCTATCTTCCTTGCCTCTTATTCCTCTCAATTATCCATGAATTAAAGGAAAACAAATTAAGCACCTTAACCCTTATAATAATAATATCCTAAAGTTAGTGGATAATTCTTTTCCTTTTATTAATGTGAGTGGGCTCTCCACTCACTAGGATATTTTCATTGACTTTGCAAGGCACAAGGACGTCCATTCTAGTAGAATTTCAACCAACACATTTTTGGTTGAAAGGCACATTAATATATTTATTTTTTATTAATTTGAATTAGGGTTTCAATTATGCTTAAATCTTGATTATTTTAATATCAAGATACTCTCTCTTCCAAAGTGATACAAATGAGACGCCCCTCTCATTTTATTTTCTCTACATGATGCCAAGAAATATTAGGGACTCTCTGGAAGAGGTAATTTGCATATAGAACCCTAAGTTTTGGGTAAATTGCACATTACACCAAAACTAGGTATTAATGCACAAGCATTGCTTTTTTAGCTCTTTCTTGGTACTCAGGCTTTCACTAGCCATACCTCTACATCATTTTCATTCTCATGATGTTTCAACACTTGAGGAACATTTTATCATGCAACATTTGCAAATTAACCCCTCAACTTGGGTAAATTGCAATTTAATCCAAAACAAGCAAAACATTATTTTGAACATTATTCAAAATGGACTAAAATTGAAATATAAGTTTCTCTTAAGCCTTAATTACTTCTCAAAAGATAAGAGTAAGCATATAATTACCTTTCTTAAACAAAACATCCAGGGTTAAAGCACAACCCAGGCCAGGAATGTTACAAATCATCCACCCCTTACAAAGATTTCATCCTCGGAATCGTTAAGAGAAAAGAGAAGGGTACTTCCTCCTCATCTCTTCCTTTAGCTCCCACGTAGCTTCTTCAATGCCACGGTGCTGCCAGAGAACTTTTACAAGACATATGTCTTTCTTTTTTACCTTTTTGATTCTTCTATCAAGAATAAACATAGGTCCTTCAACATATGATATATCATGTTTTAACTCTACCTAGACAGGTTGAAGAACTAACTCTGTGTCAGGATGAAACTTCCTCAACATGGAGATATGGAACACTGGGTGCAATATATGCAACTTAGGTGGTAACTCCAGCCTATAGGCTACCTTTCCCATCATCTCAATGATTGGATAAGGCCCCATAAATCTAGGATCTTACATCCCCTTCTTTCCAAATCTCAGGATACCTTTCTAAGGTGAGACCTTGAGATATACTCTGTCTCCAACTTGGAATTCTAAAGGTCTTCGCCTTTTATCGGCGTACGATTTCTATCTATCCTGTGTTGCCTTTAATTGTTGTTGGATTACTTTAATCTTCTCTGTTGTCTGCTGCACAAGCTCAGGACCCAAAAGTTGATATTCTCCAGTTTCATACCAACATAAATGAGATCTACAACGTCTACCATACAATGCTTCATATGGTGCCATATCAATACTGTGCTGATAGCTATTATTATAAGAAAATTCTATCAAGTCCAGGTGTAGATCCCAACTTCCTACAAACTGAAGGACACATGCCCTAAGAAAATCCTCCAAGGTTTGTATGGTCCTTTCAGATTGTCCATCTGTCTATGGGTGAAAGGTTGTACTAAACCTTAATTGCGTACCCAAAGCTTTATGCAGTCGTTCCCAAAAATGACTCGTGAACTGGGGACCTCTATCAGAAACAATTGTAGTTGGAACCCCGTGTAAACACACTATCTCATCTATGTATATTTATGCAAGCTTCTCAGTTGTGTAGGTTGTTTTGACAGGAAGTAAATGTGCTGTCTTTGTCAACCTATCAACTATCACCCATATAGAATCATCACTTTTAGTTTTCTAGGAAAACCAACCACAAAGTCCATGGTGACATGATCCCATTTCCACTGTGGTATAGGCAGAGGTGACATTGTTCCTACGGGCTTCTGATGTTTAACTTTAACCTGCTGACACACCGGACACCGCATAACAAACTCAGCTACATCTTTCTTCAATCCAGGCCACCAATACATATCTTTTAAGTTATGATACATCTTGGTTCTCCCTGGATGCATGTCATACATTGAAGAATGAGCCTCCTCGAAGACTAACTTCCTTAGGTTATCGACATCAGGTACTACTATCCTACCATGGTAACAGACTACCTGATCATATGAATCATGGAAGCCATCTATTTTCTCACTACCATACTCTGACCTGATCTGCTGAATCATTGTATCAGCTTGCTGTGCTTCTTTAATCTACTGCCTCAAAGTAGGTTTTACTTGCATCTCAGCTACTAGCCCGGCTAACTGTTGGATCAATGGGCTCTAGAAGGGGGGGTTGAATAGAGCTTCACAAACTTCACAAAAGTGATTAGACCACCAAATTATATTAAGTGCAGAACTTAATTCAAAACAGCAATTTGATGTCCTAAACTAGCATACAAAGCAAGGATAAGAGACAAGGAAAGCATGCACTTGGACAGGTGGTTTAGAGTGGTTCCATGTCCTAAACTTAGGAGCAATGTCAGTCCACTACCTAGAGTTGGTTAGGCTCTAGGATTTGTAACTTGGTTCTCTTATATATATCACACAATAAGATTACAAGCTACAACTACCAACCATCCAAGGTCTTATATAACAAGCCAAGATCTTCTACCTCACCAAGGACTTACCCACCAAGCAAGTAGTCTTCCGCCTTCTCTAAAGGACTTACCCACTCTTGCTCTGGTCTTCGGCCTTGAAGGAATTACCTATCTTGCTTGCCCTTCGCCTTGCACCTCTCCTTCACTTGGAGAGCTTTAGCACCTTCCTCCTTCACTCGGAGGCCTGGAGCAGCTAGCCTTCTTCTCCTTCACTTGGGGAAGAACAGCAACCTTCTTCTCTTTCACTCGGAGAAGAAACTTCAATCAATCTTCATAGAGAATGGAGATGGGAGAATGAAGATGGAGAGCTTTACAATGAACAAATGGTAGCTCTCTTACAAAGGGATCCTAACTCACTCTTACTCACGTTTTTGCATTGAAGGTAGAGAGAGAAAGGGGCTCAAAGGATTAGAAACCACTCAACTAAGGCTAGGACCAAGCATATGTGAATGAGCAACCTTGGAATGAAGTCCAAGAGGTCCTATTTATAGTTGAGGGTGTCCCTTTGAGGTTGGGTGAGTTAAGTGGCACAAACTAGCCGTTTTACAACTTGCAACGGATCTATTTTGAGTCCCACCAACTCCTCCAACGGTTGGAATTGCTTTTTCTGCATTCCAGTACAGTTCGATCGGCCGAGTTTCAATAAAGGCAACTCGGCCGACACACTAGGTGACAAAACCAACAGGGAATCTGTCGGCCGAGTTTCCAGGGGGAAACTCGACCGATCAGTCTTCCTTTGGTTTTGACTGACCAGTGGATCGGCCGAGTTTCCTGGCATTGAAACTCGGCCGACAGCCCAGAAAATTCCTCAATACATGGATCGGCCGAGTTTGTAATTCGGCCGACCAAATCCCTGTTAAGGGGTATTTTGGAATTTCCAAAAACTGTATAAATGATGGATTTTTGAGTTCCAATCATTTTATCCATCTTAGATACAATGCAAAACATGAATTTAAGTGATTACAAAAATTGCTCTAAGCCTCTAAGGGCTATATTACAAAGCGGGTGAAAGTCACATGTTTTGCATGTGCCGGGAGAGTAGCTTTGAGTGAATTTTGATTCTTTTCTTGTATCTAATGTCTGCAATGATCTCAATTAGAAATGTTAGATACATATGAGTGGAATGGTTAAGTCATTATCAAAATATGGGCAATATGCGACACCTAGGTCAACATTCTCCCCCTTTTTGACAATGACAAACCATTCCTCAACATATTGAAAAGAATATGAAAATTATACCTTTGCTTAGAGAATTGCAAGGGGATGCAAATATGATCAGTCTTGTAATGCTCCCCCTCAATTCATGCTTACTCATCCCTGCATTGTTAGTTAACACACAAACAGCCATAGCATATATATATTGTATGATTCTAGCCAAGTCAAGATATATAAGTTTTAAAGACAAGAAAAGAACCATACAAGCACTAAAAGCAATATGATGGCAATATGATTGAGGTATATTTCTCCCCCTTTGTCATCTCAAAAAGGCAGGGGGGTAGAAGAGCATACAAACCAGGTCTTCTCCAAAACACTCAATCAAACATAGCATATTAAGACAGAGAAGCACAAAGATAATTCATGAAAACAACCAACTGTC
Source organism: Alisma plantago-aquatica (assembly GCA_963693085.1). NCBI lineage: Eukaryota > Viridiplantae > Streptophyta > Magnoliopsida > Alismatales > Alismataceae > Alisma > Alisma plantago-aquatica. The sequence continues at coordinate 1,206,963,734 of OY856412.1, forward strand.
ATTCATCAAAATATGGATTACATGATAAGATAAGTCATACAAAATGTATCCAAAACATAAAACCAAAAGCTACAAGGACAAGCGGAAAAGCCATAGTACATCTCAGATAATGTGCCTAATATAGATGATACAAACATAGTCCCTAAAGAAAATGACATGGTCATGCGAGACTACACTAGACACATCTACTCTAAGCTATACTAATCTATGTCGACGTCATCAACAGCAGCATCCATGTCCTCATCGGGCTGGTAGTCCTCGTCTCCATCAGAAGGAGGGGCATCAGCCGGTGTAGCCTGTTCATCAGCAACATCATCATCGTCAGCATCCGTATCAGCATCTGTCGCAGTCGCCTCATCTGACTCGGCATCGTCCTGATCTGGCATATCCTCGTCTGTAGGACCAAAAGCCCGTCCAGGCCATCTCGCGCTCTGCTCAGCCCAAGACATGCCCAGAGCATGGAGCTCATAAGCTATCTCAATGGGAGGAGCAGTCGAGGTGTACTGGGCCAGTAGCTCGGACAAGCGTCCACCTGGAAGCGCCAACACCGGGGAAGGGTGAGAGTATCCACCTGCAGAGTGATCAGCGGAAGCAGAGGGTGGTGGAGGTGGATAGAACTGACTATACGCATAAGAAGCGTAGTCGTCACCGGGGTAGGGCTGGTAGGTGGGGTAGGGCTGCGGGCAGGAGAGAGACATGGATGACATGACATGACAGAGATCCTCATGAAGATGGTGTTGGACCTGCATGTTGTAGGCTTGCTGATGCATGAGATACCCCATGAGGGCCTCATTGGAAACATGAAAATCGGCAAAAGTCGGGTGTGGAGGAGGTTGGAAAGATGGCTCAGGAGGTGGTGGTGCAGCTGATGATGGTGGAGGAGGAGGTGCATCCGATGATGATGGAGGTTGTGGTGGTGGTGGAGCAGAAGAAGATGATGCACCAGATGTAGGGACACTCTTCTGGAGAGTGGTCTCACTGATGTAAACCCCTTTTCGATCAGGTCGGTAGAGATAATCGGTGAAAAGAGATTTACCAGTGGCAAACTGGAAAAGTCCACAGATTAGGGCAGGATAAGGAAGATGGGTGCCCTTCGTGTTCTTTCCAGAATCAAAACATGTCATATGGTGCAGGATATACCGTGCCCATTTGACTCCATGATTGTTCAAGAGGAGATACATCATCATGGCAGTGTTCTCGGCTATGTCCGTTTGGTTTTTCTTTGGGTGAACATTGCAACTAAGAACAAACGCCAACACACGGCGAGGGGAGGACAGAGCAGAAGAAGGCAGGGTGCCCTTCTTTCTATAAGGAAACTCGGGAAGCTTGAGGAATTTGTGAATATCCGACAAGTCTATCTCGAGTGCCTTATAGATGTCCTCGGGACGCAAAAGATCGAAATAATCGGGATATGAGGTGGTCCAAGACGCCGGGCCGACGTTGCCATTTAGGTAAAGATTAAAGGATCGCTCGGTGATATGAAACGGTTGTCCGGCGATCATAGAGGTTAAGACAATCGAGGTATTCGAGGGAGGAACCAAAGTGTCGTAATTCCACCGCAAGTTTGCGTAGAATTGGCGGACAGCCTTGGTGCTATACTTGAGATTGTGAAATTTTGGATCCTCGATGCTAAAGGCGTCAAGATGGTGTGTGCGAAACACTTGACTCGCCTCAAAAAGATCGGCGTGAAAACAATGCGGTTGATAAAGAGCACGAAAAGGAAAAGGAGATCGAGGGAGAAGCTCTTTATACCGTGCAACCGCGGTATTGTCCACGAAAGAGAGGTTGTCAAAGGACATATACCTCGGAGCTAGAGGAACCGAAGGAGCAGGAGCGGGAACGGCGCGTTTCCGACGTTGCGACCTCATCGGAGAAGAAACTGAGAGAAGGGCGCCGATCCACACGGAGAAAAACGTAGCAACGGAACCGTACAAGCAGCTAGGGCACACAAGGGGGCCGTTTTGGGGGCAAGAACGGCCGGAGAGAGGGAGGAAAAGACCAGGAGAGGAGGAGTCGGGCTTGGGCGGCTAGGGTTCGGTCGACTTTGCTCTAGTTGAGAGGGAGCAAGTCGGCCGAATCCTATATATATAAACCCGTCTGCCGTCGATCGGCCGAGTTCCAGGGAGGGGAAACTCGGCCGACAGAGTGTACAGACACCCTGCGCCCGACCGATCGGCCGAGTTTCCAACTCGGCCGACAAAAACCCTGATGTGAGAAATCCTAAAATCTAGTCCTAGCCTCATACGACCTAGGGCAATATTTCTGAGGGATCTAGGATGTATTTTAAACATATTTAGGCACATTCTCATCATCATAGTGTACTATTTGTCGATAAAAACTCGTTTTGCGAAAAATACCCGAAAATGAGATAAAACCAATAGAGATATTTATCAAAAACAAGCATTTTAAGCAAACAAGGCATTTATAAGCATGAGCAACACACATAACATGTAACCAGCTAATTAGAGAGCAATTCAACATCATCAAGAGAGGTTATTAGCAATTTTGACCTAATGAAATTAAATTGATCTCTAGCAAGCGGTTTAGTGAAAATGTCAGCCAACTGATTTTCCGTATCCACATGTGTGATATAAATATCCTTTTTGACAATGTGATCACGGAGAAAATGATGGCGGACTTCTATGTGTTTAGCTCTACTATGCAATATTGGATTATATGAAAGATTAATTGCACTAGTATTATCACAGAAAATAGGAGAAGCATCAAAATGAATGTTAAAGTCTTGGAGCATTTGCTTCATCCATAGGACCTGGGCACAACAACTTCCGGCTGCAATGTATTCAGCTTCGGTAGTTGATAATGCCACTGTGCTCTGTTTCTTGGAGAACCAAGACACCAAGCATGGTCCCAAGAGGAAGCAAGTGCCACTTGTGCACTTTCTATCAATTAAGCAACCGGCGTAGTCAGCATCACTATATGCCACAAGAGTAAAGTCCCTTGACTTAGGGTACCATAGTCCAAAATTTGGAGTTTTGGCTAGATACCTCAAAATCCTCTTGACGGCAATAAGATGTGATTTCCTAGGGCTTGATTGAAAGCGGGCACACAAGCCAACACTAAACATTATATCAGGTCTAGAGACAGTTAAGTAAAGTAAACTTCCAATCATACCTCTATAGAGCTTCTCATCTATCTTCTCACCTTCCTCATCCCTGTCAAGTTTGGCAGTGTTTGACATGGGCGTGTCCATTTGCTTCATGTTCTCCATCCCAAAGCGTTTTAGAAGCTCAAGCGTGTATTTGCCTTGGTTGATGAAGTTACCATTCTTGGTCTGCTTGATTTGGAAGCCTAGGAAGAAGGTCAGCTCACCCATCATACTCATCTCAAATTCACTCTGCATAAGAGAACCAAACTCTTTGCAAAGATCAAGGTCAGTTCCGCCAAATATAATATCATCAACATATATTTGAATGATGAGAAAATGGGTAGAAGTGTGTTTTAGAAACAAGGTACAATCAACTTTGCCCATGATATACCCATTATCTAACAAAAAGTTCTTTAGTTTCTCATACCAAGCTCGAGGTGCTTGTTTGAGACCATAGAGAGCTTTTTGCAAGAGATAAACATGATTGGGTAACTTATCATTTTCAAAGCCCGGAGGTTGAGCAACATATACTTCCTCCTCAATTGTACCATTCAAAAACGCACTTTTAACATCCATTTGATAAAGCAAGAAATTTTTATAACTAGCAAAGGCAAGTAGCATGCGAATAGATTCTAATCTAGCAACAGGCGCATAGGTTTCATCAAAATCAATACCTTCTTGTTGATTATAACCTTGAGCTACTAACCTTGCTTTGTTTCTTACCACTTTTCCTTGCTCATCAAGCTTGTTGCGGTAGACCCATTTGGTGCCAATGATCTTTCTATTGTTTGGTCTTGGCACTAAGGTCCACACTCGGCTCTTCTCGAACTGCTCAAGCTCTTCTTGCATGGCAAGGATCCACTCATCATCACCAAGGGCCTCCTTGATGTTCTTCGGCTCCATTTGAGAGATGAAGGCGCTGTCTGCTTGTTCTTTGTTGTGTGCAGCCCGTGTCCTTACTCTTTCAAATGGATTGCCTATGATCAACTCCTTGGGGTGATCTTTGGCGAAGCGGGGAGTGGGATCCTTCCTTTCTTCTTCTTTCTCTTCTTCTTCTTGATCTTCTTCTTGAACCTGCTTACCCTTATCTTTGATGTTGAGATCTTTGAGGATAGGAATGATTTCATCTGCAACATCATTATCACCAATAGGCTTGCCAACAACAGGGTTAGTTTCAATAAATTTAACATTTATGGATTCTTCTATTTTAGATAGTTCTATGTTAAATACTCTAAAAGCCCTGCTAGTAGTGCTATAGCCTAGGAAGAAAGCCTTGTAGGATTTCGGATCAAACTTGTCGAGAGAGTCCTTGGTGTTCAAAACAAAACATGGACATCCAAACACATGAAAGAAATCAATCGACGGCTTCCTACCACGCCATAGTTCATAGGGGGTTTTCTTAAACGTCGGATGAGTGAAAACTCGGTTTTGCACAAAACATGCGGTGCTAACGGCTTCAGCCCAAAACTTCTTAGGAGTATCATACTCAAGAAGCATGGTCCTAGCCATTTCCTGTAGCGATCTATTCTTCCTCTCAACAACTCCATTTTGTTGGGGTGTGCGAGGAGAAGAGAAATTGTGCGAATAACCCGATTTTTCACAAAAACGTTCAAAAAGATCATTTTCAAACTCTCCCCCATGATCACTACGGATGGAAACAACATGACAAGAAGCTTCGTTTTCGACTCGTTTGCAAAAGCTCGAGAAAACGTCAAGGGTGTCGCTTTTGGAAACAAGAAAGAAAGTCCAAGTATATCTAGAAAAATCATCGACGATAACAAGACAATACTTGGAGCCGCGAAGCGTTTGTGTTCTCATAGGTCCGAAGAGATCAATATGAAGAAGCTCTAGAACTCTCTTGGTACTCATGACCCCTTTGGACTTGAAAGAGGATTTGGTTTGTTTCCCTTGGGTACAAGGTTGACATTCCTCATCCTTTTCAAAATCCAATTTGGGAAGTCCTCGAACCAAGTCCTTTTTGTCTAGTTTCTTCATTTGATGCAAGTTCACATGACCCAAGCGTCGATGCCAAAGCGAAAGATCGTTTTTATCCACGACTAAGCATCTATTTAGTATGGGCTTTAAAGCATCAAGAACAATCACATATAGATTACCATTTCTAGTTCCCTTATATATGACATTATAGGACAGGGAATCTAGAAGCAAGCATTCTAAGGAAGTAAAGAGCACAAGATAACCATTATCACATAATTGGCTCACACTAATCAAGTTGTGATGTAGGCCATCAACAAGCAAAACATTTTTAATGCACAAATCATTACCTACATCACCCTCACCTATAACCTTACCCTTTTTGTTGTCCCCAAAGGTTACCGATCCTCCTTTCTTCTTCACAAATTTGTTGAAATGGCTGATTTCTCCAGTCATGTGCTTAGAGCAGCCACTATCAACAATCCATTTCTTTGTGACCTGCAAGAAAAGAGGATGTCGGAACCCAACTCAAACTTTGGGGTCCGGGGTTAGCTTGGGGACCCATTTCATATTTGGGTTGGTCCCCTTAGGCTTGTAAGGACAATAGGTAGAATAATGATCATCACATTTGCAATGCATACATACCATGGGATTTTTAGAGCCGGAAGACTCTCCATTGAGAATTGGAGTTTCCACACTCTTTTTCTTACCTTTCTTCTTCTTCTTACCTTTTGGGATACTCTCATCGTATCCTAGACCACTAGTACCAATTTGTTTGGTAGAGTGCTCTAGAACATCATTTAGAGACTTTTTACCGGAAAGAAACCTTTGCAAGGTAGATCTTAATTTAGCATTATCATCACTAAGATTTTTAATAGTAGTAGATAAACTATCAAGATCTTCTCTAGCATGCAACAGGTCGGCCTCAAGACAGAGGGCTTTAGTAAGAAGAGAATCTTTTTCAATAGTTAAGTTAGCAACTTCATTCCTAGGCAAGATAGGTCTAGAGGATAGATCATTTGTTTGAGCAAGCAATCTAGCATTTTCAGATTTAAGCATAGCAATTTCTTTTTGATAACAATGAACTTCCTCTCTCCTAGCATCATCAATGAGTTTTAGTTCAACATTTTCAGTTTTTAGAACATCTAACTCATCTAGGCAATTTTGGTTCTCGATCTTAAGACTTTCAATAGTTTTAAGATAAGCACCATTCTCAACCTCTACTCCATTGTATTGAAGTTCAAGGTCTTGAAGTTGCTCTTGCAAAGAATCTATACTATCAAGGTGTAACTTTTCATTTTCATCAAGAATGTCAATCTTGGCATATAGATCATCTATTATCTTTCCTAATCTCTTTCTTTTAGCTTTACATTTAGCAAGAGATGATTGACATTCACTAAGCATTTCAATGATAGATTCTTTAGATAATTCAAGTAAAGCTTCATCACTTACATTGCTTACCTCACTTACCTCTATTACCTCTTCACTAGTAGATGCCATAAGTGCAAGATGACATTCTCCATCCTCGGAACAAGATGAACTTGAAGTAGAAGACTCCTCCCATGCCGCATGAGCTGCATCTTTGGATCGTCTTTCCTTCTTGTCCTTCTTCTTGTACTTGGATTCTCTCTTGTATTTGTCATCCTTCTTGTGACTGCCCTTATGATAACCCTTCTTGACTTTTGGGCAATCATTCTTGTAGTGGCCCTTTTGGCCACACTCATAGCACCTAGGAGTGGAGGAGGATTGCTTTCCCTTGAAGTGTCTTCCTTTGGAGTAATTGGCTTCATGGTCATTAGCACCTTCGTCTTCGCTTGAGGAGGGGCAAGGAGACTTCATGGCAAGCTGTTGTTGCCTCATCATTTCTTCGACATGAGCTTTGAAGGCCGTGTCCTTCATCTTTCTTGTCTCCTTCTCTTCCCTTTTCTCCTCTTCCTCTTGCTTGTCGAGCCTTGGTTCGTGAGCTTGTAGGTTACCAACCAGCTCCTCGGTTGACAACTCGCTAAGCTTGTAGACTTCTTCAATTGAAGTCACCTTCGGCTCCCATCTCTTTGGAAGAGACCTCAAGATCTTGGCGTTGATGGTGCCTCGATCCATGACACTCCCAAGGGCTGCAAGGCTGTTGAGGATGACGTTGAGCCTTGTGTACATGTCCGCAACCCTTTCATTCTTCCCCATCTTGAAATTTTCAAGTAGGCCTCCGAGCATGTAGATCTTGGCCTCCTTGACCTGCTCCGTCCCTTCATAGGTGACACATAACTTGTGCCAAATCTCATGAGCGGTGTCCCATGAAGAGATGCGGTTGAATTCCGATGGAGAGAGGGCAGCGTAGATGATGCTAATGGCTTTAGCATTTAGTTGAGCACGCTTCATCTCTTCGTCCGTCCATGTTGTGATGTTCCCCTTCGGCTCGTCGTACTTGAGGTGGACTATCTTCCACATCTCGTAGCTAACTCCTTGGATGTAGAACTGCATCCTTCTCTTCCAATATAGGAAGTTGGTGCCGTCGAAGACCGGGGGTCTTGTGGAGTAGCTTCCCTCAAGGTTGAGTGAACCGAGAGCCGAATCGCCCATCTTCTCCTACTTGTTGAAGTAGCTTGGAGAAGACCCGCTCTGATACCACTTGTTGGATCAATGGGCTCTAGAAGGGGGGGTTGAATAGAGCTTCACAAACTTCACAAAAGTGATTAGACCACCAAATTATATTAAGTGCAGAACTTAATTCAAAACAGCAATTTGATGTCCTAAACTAGCATACAAAGCAAGGATAAGAGACAAGGAAAGCATGCACTTGGACAGGTGGTTTAGAGTGGTTCCATGTCCTAAACTTAGGAGCAATGTCAGTCCACTACCTAGAGTTGGTTAGGCTCTAGGATTTGTAACTTGGTTCTCTTATATATATCACACAATAAGATTACAAGCTACAACTACCAACCATCCAAGGTCTTATATAACAAGCCAAGATCTTCTACCTCACCAAGGACTTACCCACCAAGCAAGTAGTCTTCCGCCTTCTCTAAAGGACTTACCCACTCTTGCTCTGGTCTTCGGCCTTGAAGGAATTACCTATCTTGCTTGCCCTTCGCCTTGCACCTCTCCTTCACTTGGAGAGCTTTAGCACCTTCCTCCTTCACTCGGAGGCCTGGAGCAGCTAGCCTTCTTCTCCTTCACTTGGGGAAGAACAGCAACCTTCTTCTCTTTCACTCGGAGAAGAAACTTCAATCAATCTTCATAGAGAATGGAGATGGGAGAATGAAGATGGAGAGCTTTACAATGAACAAATGGTAGCTCTCTTACAAAGGGATCCTAACTCACTCTTACTCACGTTTTTGCATTGAAGGTAGAGAGAGAAAGGGGCTCAAAGGATTAGAAACCACTCAACTAAGGCTAGGACCAAGCATATGTGAATGAGCAACCTTGGAATGAAGTCCAAGAGGTCCTATTTATAGTTGAGGGTGTCCCTTTGAGGTTGGGTGAGTTAAGTGGCACAAACTAGCCGTTTTACAACTTGCAACGGATCTATTTTGAGTCCCACCAACTCCTCCAACGGTTGGAATTGCTTTTTCTGCATTCCAGTACAGTTCGATCGGCCGAGTTTCAATAAAGGCAACTCGGCCGACACACTAGGTGACAAAACCAACAGGGAATCTGTCGGCCGAGTTTCCAGGGGGAAACTCGACCGATCAGTCTTCCTTTGGTTTTGACTGACCAGTGGATCGGCCGAGTTTCCTGGCATTGAAACTCGGCCGACAGCCCAGAAAATTCCTCAATACATGGATCGACCGAGTTTGTAATTCGGCCGACCAAATCCCTGTTAAGGGGTATTTTGGAATTTCCAAAAACTGTATAAATGATGGATTTTTGAGTTCCAATCATTTTATCCATCTTAGATACAATGCAAAACATGAATTTAAGTGATTACAAAAATTGCTCTAAGCCTCTAAGGGCTATATTACAAAGCGGGTGAAAGTCACATGTTTTGCATGTGCCGGGAGAGTAGCTTTGAGTGAATTTTGATTCTTTTCTTGTATCTAATGTCTGCAATGATCTCAATTAGAAATGTTAGATACATATGAGTGGAATGGTTAAGTCATTATCAAAATATGGGCAATATGCGACACCTAGGTCAACACTAACAACGACACCTTAAGCTCTATATTGTCTTGCCTTAAGGAGATAAGCATATCTCTTTTAAAGCACACTAAGCAGTTCAACTGTGCTTCATCTAAGCATGGTGTTGCTGATTTCCTAATTAGAGCATCAACAACTACATTAGCCGTCCCTGGATGATAATAAATTGTACAATCGTAGTCCTTGATTAATTCCATCCAGTGACGTTGTCTCATGTTCAGCTCATGCTGGGAGAAGATGTACTTTAGATTCTTATAGTCTATGAAAATCTAGAATGTCTCCCCATAGGGATAATGTCTCTAGATCTTCAAAGCATGGAGCACAACAGCTAGCTCTAGATCATGTGTTGGATAATTCCCCTCGTGTTTCTTAAGCTGTCGAGAAGCAAAAGAAATCACTTGATTATCCTACATCAACACACATCCTAATCCATTCTTAGATGCGTCACAAAAAACTATGTACCGCTTCCCTTGCTCAGGTAACACCAACACAGGTGTACTAGTTAACCTTTCCTTCAACAACTGGAAAGATTGTTGGCACTTGTCATTCTAGATAAAAGGAACCTCCTTTCTGGTCAATTTGGCTAGGGGTAAAGCTATAGAACTGAATTTCTTGATGAACCTCTTGTAATAGCATGCCAACCCTAGGAAATTGTGTATCTCTGTTGGTGTCTTTGGCTGTTCCCATTGCAGGATAGATTCTACCTTCTTAGGATCAACACGAATACCTGAAGCAGATATTACGTGTCCTAGAAAAAATAACTTCTGGTGGCCAGAACTCACATTTGCTAAACTTAGCATATAGCTTATGCTCTCTTAGCAAAGTCAAAGCCTGACGGAAGTGCTGCTCATGCTGTTGAGCATTTCTACTGTAGATCAAGATGTCATCTATGAAGACTACTATGAACTGATCAAGAAAGGCCTGAAGATTCTATTCATGAGTTCCATGAATGCAGCTGGTGCATTAGTTAGTCCAAACGACATAATTATGAACTCATAGTGACCATACCTTGTCTTAAAGGCAGACTTAGGTATGTCACTCTCCTTAATACGCAACTGATGGTATCCCGACCTCAGATCTATTTTAGAGAAGATAGTTGCACCATGAAACTGATCAAACAAGTCATCGATCCTTGGCAGAGGATACTTGTTCTTTATAGTTACTTTATTCAACTGTCTGTAATCATTGCATAACTGCATCGATCTGTCCTTGTTCTTAACAAAGAGAATTGGAGCACCCAATGGTGAAGTACTTGGTCGGATAAAACCTTTCTCAAACAACTCCTGAAGCTGCTTCTTAAGCTCTGCCATCTCAACAGGTGCTATTCTGTATGGTGTTTGTGCTATGAGTTGCGTGCCCGGGATTAGATTAATCTCAAAATCAATCTCTCAGAGAGGAGGTACACCTGGAAGTTGCTTAGGGAATACATCTTCAAACTCCCTAACTATCAGAACTTTAAAAATATTAGAACTCTCCATTCTGGTGTCTACTACATGTGCCAAGAATGCAAAGCATCTTTGTCTCATCATCTTCTCAGCTACCATAGATGACACAAGACAGGTTGGAAGAATCTTTCTATTTCCCTGAAAGATCCATGTGTCACCATCATCTGTGAACACAACCTGCTTGGAGTCACAATCCAAGACAACTTTGTACTTTTCTAAGGTGTCCATCCCAAGAATTATATCAAACTCATGCATCTCAAGTGGTATAAGATCCACCTGAATGCGATGTTCAGAAAAAGAAAGAGTGCAGGGAGAACACACCTCCCACAACACTATAGATCCCAACAAAGGGGTTTCTAATAATAGACTGTCTGCTCTATGACTGACAGTCATGCTGCAGTCAAAGATCACTCTTCTAGTGATAAAGGAATGTGTAGCACCCATATCAATTAAAACAGACCCAAAGTAGGATGTAGACATATCAGAATAAAACAGTTCCATCTGACCTATCACAACCCTTGGGTTAACTACTGCATCAGGCTGATTCATCGCATAGAATCTTGCCATTGGTTGTTGTTGATCTGATGCTCGGTTGTTGGGTGCTGACAATCCAGCTTGGGATGCTTGTCCACATCCTCTAGCTCCACTTGGAAACTGTCACCTCTAAGAGCCTTTTGGACCCTGCCTCTGAGGTTGAGTCACACTTTCCTCTCTAGCTCGACAAGCTTTCATCAAATGTCCCATCTTTCCACATATAAAACAGCCTCTATTCCTTGACTATGGCCTGAGTGGTCCTGTCATTGACACTGATGCTGAGTTGTGGGCTCCTTCTGGTGGTAAACTATGGCCTCTACCCCTATTTGCCATCCATAGCATCTGGGTATTGAACCTTGGTGGTGCTATTAGTGCAGAAAATCTTGGTTTCTTAAAACTCTCGGACCTTTATCCTTGGAACTGAGTATATACCTTCTTACTCTTGGTATGACGCTTCTCAGTCACAGACCTTTCTATCCTCCTCACGGACTCCACAAAAGTGGCAAGCCTCTCCATGTTCTCTAAGGCAAACACAGGAGTGGTCAAATCAGCGTTTAACCCCTTCTCGAAATGCCAAATTCTTGCCTCGTCAGTAGCTGCCATATGCGGACAGAACCGCAAAAGCTCCATGAACTTAGCCTCATACTCGCTAATGTTCATTGGTCCATTCCTTAACCTCTCAAACTGAGAGATTTTCTCATCTTATAATGTCTTAGGGAAATATCTACTAACGAATTCTCATCAGAACACTTCCCATCTGATCTCAACAACTGACCTCTTGCCCTCTTCTATGGTCCACCAGTGGCCAACACTTCCCTTAAGAAGGTACATTGCATGTTAACCTTCTCAGCTTCTGGGATATTAAGGATTATGAAGGCCTTCTCCAGCTTAGTCAGCCATATGTCAGCATTTTTTGGGTCAGCTGTTCCACCATACTCTGTGGCTCCTACCCGACGAAGTCATTCAAATGTATTGCCGACTCCCTATCCTTCTTGGTGAGCTGGTTTCCTAGGTGCAAGTGGTGGCATCCTGTCCACCATGTGCATCATAGTTTCCATGAATTTCCCAAACATATCATGGAAGGCTGGGTTCTCTATCATGGCTGGGTCATACTGGGAATGTCTAGGTTCTGGTTCTTCCCTATCCTGATCTCTTGCACATCCTCCTGGTGCAGCAACACTTTTCTCAACAGAATGTTTCTCGTGTGATCCAAACATCTTCAAGTTGTTCTTATCCTCCTATATGAGCAGAAGACACTATCAGATTACTAGAAGACACTAGAACAGACTCAACAACCTTAGTCCTATGTCTCTGTAGACTCAGCGAACCTAAAGCTCTGATACCACTAAATTGTGGCATCCAACTCACAGAAACATAATTAACTTAAGCAGAAGAGAATAATCTATAGTGGATTTACTGAAAATCACTAAAAATTATAACTTTTTACGAAGAGATCCAAACATTAGAAAACTATTATAACAAGATCCAAAGTAATTCAATTACATTCTGGTTTACTAGTACTTCTCTTGTACCATTTCTTCTCGGGAGTTAAAAACATCAACTGCCCTGTTAAACTGTACATTGGCAGGATAAAAATCTCGAGGCATCAAGCCAAAATCTCATGTTGGTATTAAACTAACTACTGACTCCTAGGACCTGAGAGTACAGAGACGACACATAGGACTCTATATACAGGACATGGCAACCAATGTCTCCACCTGAGAAATCACTACTATTCTTGTTGCTATTGTTGCTGTTGTTCTTCCCCTGTTGTAGAGTTTTTGCTTCTCCTTCTACGTCTACCTAAAAATTTGGATCCCACAGGAGTGAGACAATTGAAAATTTCCCCAGCGAGAGATATAACTCTCTGCCAGAAACATTATTATTACAATTAATGGAATAACACTGAGCAGAAGAATCATAAGCATTCAACAACAAATAAATCATTGACTAAACCAATTACATCATTATCCTTTATTCAAATCATTTCAGCTATATCTTAATAGAGCAGTATGTCACATATCCAGTAAGGAATTGAAGAGCAGAAATAACATTTGTCCATTTAGAACATGCTATGCAAAGTAACATCAACCAATGATTCTCGTATTTCAACCTTAAGCAAATACACTACACGACTGATTACATTTTACAAACATACTTAAGCCCTGAGGAGATGAGGTATACCACTCATACTCCAACAGACCATTGCAAAATCAAAATCGGTACCATACATATGTCAATAGAAGAGCCGGAGTTCCATGACCTCATCTTCCTCAGTCAGTGTGAGGACCAAATGCAGGACATCTTGTTTCTCTGCTAAATAGCTTTCCAGTGTATACTAGCAACTTTGCTATTAGAGTTACAGTGGCATGTTGTACTCTCTTCGCAATCGAGAGATATTATATTTATCTCACATCGATCCAACATTAAGATCATTGGGAGATTAATGATACATCCATCCCGACATTCGGGAGATTAGTGATACATCCATCCCAGCTTATTTATTGAAGGATGGATAGATTTAATGTTTACCTCACATCAATTCCTCCATTAGGGCATTAGGATATTCACACCCATAACTCCCACATACTCAAAAGTATGCCCTCCAGGAATTCCCGTAGGAAAACCTATTTCCCCATCACCAAACTGCTGAGGATGATGGATCTATGGCAAGGGCTCTACATGAATAGATTTCACTTGATTAATTAAGTACTTTATCATATTCTTTTAGCATCAACCAAGTCTTCAAACATAACTTATTATGAAAAATGCCTCAAAGCAACATGTACTATTTCCATCCATTATTTCTTAGTCTTTATGAGATATTGGCATCTCAATCCCTCATTTCAATACTGGGAATTCTCATCCCTCCACAATTTCAATACCATAATCATATGGATCTGGGTATTCAAACCCTTAGCTCATCACTGAGCAGTGTTACCACTTTTTCAGGTAACTATCACCTTCAGGTCATCTGACTAAGGTAAACATGATACTTGCTACACAAGCATCTCTCATGACACTTGAGGCCCATTAACTCTCATGTTACCTCTTACTAGGAAGTAAGTCATATTATGGACCACAAGGCCCAATAAACAATTTCAATAAATAAAGCATCATAGCTCATACCTAGCTATGTTCATCATCTCATGATACCTGCAAGGTTAGCACACATGATAACAGATATATCAATCATATTTCAGTTCCTTGCCATTAAAGGGTAACACCACTATTCCCTCACCAAGGTTAGGGTTTCCCATTTCATGTCAATTGGGGATACTCATCCCATTACCCAGATCATGGTTACGGTTTATCACCATATTGCCCAAAATTAGGGTTTCATATAACCTTACATTACACCACCCTGGAATAGAGTCTTCACATCACATTATTGCATCAGGGTTTCACATCACATCACCCTAGATTAGGGTTTCACATTCAATATCTTACAATTAGGGTTTACTATTCATCCCAATTAGGGTTACATCTATAATTGTCCCAAAATTAGGGTTCAGACTCACTATTCTTCTTAATTAGGGTTTCATGATCTCATCATCATGGATCAATCCCTAATTACATAATTTTACTCATATTGCAAGAATTAAATCTTATATTTATAAGCACTACTTTCTCTCTCATCCTCTTTGGGATGTTGAGTACCTCAAAGTTGACTCAATTAGGTCAATTCTTTATTCTAATACACCCAATTGGGGTGAGTGTAGTGTGTTGAGATTTTGCTTCTATAATATCCAAAGATTAATCCTTCAAGGTTACTAATCACCCTATCTTATTAAGGGTACAACTAATATAATCCCCTTGATTTACATCATTTAATAATCAATTGAACAATTGACCTTTAATCACCTTAAGTGTTCAAATAGTTTTGATTAATTATTTCCCACACGGTCTTGGTCACTTAGACCCCAAATGGTCTTGACCAACCAGACCCCAAATGGTCTTTCTTGAATGACCTCCAAATGGTTTAATACCATTTAGACCTCCAAACGGTTTAGGTCTAACGGTTCAAAACTATTTAGAAATTTTGTGCTTGCAACCATTTAGCCAAAACGTTCTTGAGATCGATTGAGTACCCAAACGGTTTGGGATCGTTTGGTCCCAAGACCATTTGGACTCAAACGGTCTTGAGACCATTTGGTCCAAACCTCCTCAAAACCGATTGGACCAAAAATGGTCTCAACCAATCAAATCGATTTAGGGTTTCAATGATTGACCCCCTCATCAATTGAATCCATGGAACAACTTATCAATTGAACCCATGCATCAACTTTCTATTGAACTAATGGATCATCCCTCAACTGAATCGATCTTCAATTGAACCTCAATTAGGGTTTTGAACCCAATTGGATTAGGGTTTGAAATCAATGAACCTTCAATATTGGTCATTGTGGAACCAATTGCTTTGAAATCATTGGACCACCTTTCAAATTCAGCATGACCTGACCTCAAATGGTCTTGAGGTCATTTGGGACGAGACTGTTTGGTGTCAAACGGTCTTGAGATCGCTTGACCCAAACCAAACAAGGAAAACTCATGGAATTCAATTAGGTTTTCATTAAAGCCCCGATCTAAGGTTGATAATTGATGAACCTTGTTGAAACCAATTTAATTCAATCCATTGGATCATCATCCATTACATCATTAGTTGAGATCCAAATGGTATTTGACCATTTGATCCCAAACGGTCTTGAGACCGTTTGGTTTCAAACGATCTTGAGACCATTTGGTTTCAAACGATCTTGAGACCATTTGGTCTCAAGTTCATGAAACTGTTTGTAAAGGATATTTGTGGAGGTGTGTGCTTAGGATTATGTCATCATCATCAAGCTTCAAACCTGAAAAAACTACTGCCGTATGTATGGAAATTGCATCAATTGACCAAAGGGATTTCAAGAAGTATAAAATAATCAATCAATGATGGAGAATTGAATGTAGTAATAATATTCAAGGGTTCAAGTTATGTAACCCACCTTCAAGGAAGATTCAAAGATCCAAACTCCACATCTTTAATGGTGGAGAAAGCTTTCTCAACTTCACAAGGTTCATTCCTCAAGCTTTTGAGTGAAAAGTATTGGCTAGGATTGAAGATTGCATGGAGAAAAGAAGAAATCAAGCATTGATTTTTTATTTCCACCATGAAATAAAGGTTGAAGATGACTAGGGAGCTTACCTACAGGTTGGAGGGTCGTCCTCCTGTTGCTCCTAAGCTCCCTTGATCGTTTTGCAAGCAAGAAGTGAAAGTGGCTTCGAAATTACCCATTCAAACTATAGATAAATGAGTATATATGCATTTTATTGAAAATTCATTTAAGAGAGAGAAAGCAGGGGATAATTCTTCCATTTCCTTGCCACTTGCCCCCTCCTCTTCCTTGGATACGAGGCTATCTTCCTTGACTCTTTTCCTCTCAATTATCCATGAATTAAAGGAAAACAAATTAAGCACCTTAACCCTTATAATAATAATATCCTAAAGTTAGTGGATAGTTCTTTTCCTTTTATTAATGTGAGTGGGCTCTCCACTCACTAGGATATTTTCGTTGCCTTTGCAAGGCAAAAGGACGTCCATTCTTGTAGAATTTCAACCAACACATTTTTGGTTGAAAGGTACATCAATTAATATATTTATTTTTTATTAATTTGAATTAGGGTTTCAATTATGCTTAAATCATGATTATTTTAATATCAAGATTCTATCTCTTCCAAAGTGATACAAATGAGATGCCCCTCTTATTTTATTTGCTCTACATGATGCCAAAAAAAATTAGTTACTCTTTGGAAGAGGTAATTTGCATATATAACCCTAAGTTTTGGGTAAATTGCACATTACACCAAAACTAGGTATTAATGCACAAGCATTGCTTTATCAGCTCTTTCATGGTACTCAGGATTTCACTAGCCATACCTCTGCATCATTTTCATTCTAATGATGCTTCAAAACTTGAGGAACATTTTATCATGAAAAATTTGCAAATTAACCCCTCAACTTGGGTAAATTGCAATTTATTCCAAAACAAGCAAAACATTATTTTCAACATTATTCAAAATGGACTAAAATTGAAATGTAAGTTCCTCTAAAGCCTTAATTACTTATCAAAAGATAAGAGCAAGCATATAATTATCTTTCTTAAACAAAACATCCAGGGTTAAAGCATAACCCAGGTGATGGATGTTACAATATGTGTCAAACATTAGGATGTGTTAGGTGTTTAAGAGATGAGCATGACACAAAGCTACTTTCTTTACCTAATAGTGTGTTTTCTCAAGCTATCTACTTGCTACACAGCTACATGCTTGCCTCCATAAGCAACTTGCTTGCCACCCAACTACCTACTTGTGTTCTTACCCACCAAACTGTTATTTTTCAAAATTAGAAGAAAGTACCACAATTATATTTTCAATATATAAAAGCTTTTAAATAAATCATAACAAATTATTTTAACATTAAAATTGATTTTACAAAAAAAAATCTCAAAGAAGCTTGTTTTTATGAATATCTCTAAATAAGGAGTTTCAATTTGGGCTAGAGATCAGGATGTTACATATACCAAACCTTCAAAGAATTTTTGCCCTAAAAAATTATAAGATTTAGGTTATGACTTATCTTAGTCTATTCTACTTAAGGTTATACTAACTCTAGTTTTCAGTTTATACTTCTACAATTTTTTTTGTTTTATTTTGTGTAAGGTTTCATCTTGTTGCTCTGATACCATCTCTGTAACGTCCCCGAATCAACCACCTGATTTTCCTCCTTCAAAAATCAAGTAGCTAAATCTGAGCCATTAATATGACACCAAGAATCAAAGCATATGAGTTAGATAAGAAATAAAATATTACACCCTTACAAAAGGTATTTTTACATTATCTCTTATATCAATAACAAAAATGATACATGAGTTTAAAATTAAGCTTGATCCACCTTTGATTCTTGATGCCCTTCATGATCTTTTCAAGATGAGTCTTCCACAAGTAAAGGTCCTACAAATAATATAATCTGCAACAAAATGTCGCAACCCAATTGGGAGAGTATGGGTTAGATAAATGTCTAAAAATGGGAAAATAGAAAATAGCAATTTTGACACTATTAACACAATTGTATTCTAATATATTACTCCAATAATTAAAGCACCGGTTGAGATATTCATAAAGTAATTATCAGATGACAACTCTATTAAAATGTTAGAATGATATGGTGGAGCATAATCAAGATTATAGGTATAATGATAACAAAAAGGGAGACCTTATTCTATAAATTAGATTACTACATCTCTCAGAGAAGGTGTCAATTCACCTTGAGCAATTGTCTTATAACCACAAAAACTTGACTTTAGTCCATTAGGGTAACCAAAACACCTATAAGTACCCTGGCACAACCCCAACCACTCGTGCGCACCACATGCTCTAAACAGTGAATCAGATTACCACATGCAACCACTAGTCCCCTTTCCAAGACCAGAAGAGGGTGCTCCTTGCACCAAATGCCACTTGGATAATTATTAGTTAGCATGCTTAATATTTAGAGGAGATTATTCCCCATTACTAACTTGATCATGCCTGACTCTACATGACCAACCCAAGTGTGGGCCTGAATATGGTAGAACATTATACTCATCCATCCCTGACTCCAAAGGACTTAGATCCAGATCCCAAATATATCAATCCCAGCCAAGACATGTCGACTATGTTACCAACACATCTCCCAATATAAGGTTTAGAATTAAAAGGAAATCATCAAAGATATACAACTCAAAATGATGGCTAGTCAAAGTTGATGAGGTCAAAAGGTAGTCATAAATAAATGATTCACTAGTTGAGTATTTCACTATGACACCTAAAATGTAAACTTGTGGGATTGTGGAATTGAATCAGACAAATCTATGGCCAGGAGCATGCAAGAGGTTAGGGAGTCCCCCTGTGCGGACATAGAACCAATTAAATAACCTTTCCTCTTTCTGGCTACAGGCATCAGTGAAATAGGCTTCTAGTCACTTTAGAAATGTCTGATGGAATTCGACTTTCCAACAATATCACATGACTCAAATAATAGGGCGAAATAAGGGAAAAAGGAACCAAAAGACAATAGGATTGGAATCTAAATAAATGCATGATTATTATCTAAAACCTTTAAACTCAAAATTTAAGGATAATATGGACAAATATATGGAAGTCATACCTAGCTTATTAATAAAGAGGTTGTGTATATTTGATCACTTATTCATTCTTTAGGAAAGTATATGAAGTATGCCTATGCTTTTACTGTATATAATACCAAACCATTCTATACCATACCTTTTATTGATGTTGATATTATAGATTGCTATTGGAATTGACTATCATATTAAACAATAATAAACCCTACTTTTTGGATGAAAAAAATGTGGTAACCATACCTTTATATGTCCTTAATACATATTTCTACAACAAGACCATAGCATCATTAAATATATCCAATCTTGATATATTTGGGCAGCATTGTGTCACATTTCCCATAACCTCGATCCTCATTCCTAGCTAGATTAACTTCTAGGGTTTCTCTCACTAGGGTAGAAGAGAGATGGCTTATATATTCTAGAGAAAGGATATTGTGGAAGACATAGTATTGGATTTCTCTTACTATGGTGGAGGAAGGAGGTAGTATGTTTCTATAGAGAGAGTTTTTGTTGAGAGGCGGTTCCTTTCACTAACATACAGAAAGAGAGAGTCATTTGCTAATCTAGTGAGAGATGGGAGGTTTATGGTGAAGGAGATGGGAAAGGAGGGAGAAGGGACGTTCACCTTTGCTTTGGGATTAAGAGGAGAGAACTTGTAATTATGGTGGGGTGAATGAGGGCTCCTTTTATAGGAATGGTGGAGGGTGGCATGGTCCTAATTGCAAAAAGTATATGGATGACACATGGGTATATGTGTGTCATCAAAAGAGAGATGATTTGTAGTTAAGTGACACATGGATGTGTATGTGTCATCTTAAGAGAGATAAATTCATGGCTATATGACACATGGATGCATATGTGTCATATTAAGATATCTATCAAGGATTAGTTGACACATGGTAGGATATGTGTCAAACATTAGGATGTGCTAGGTGTTTAAGAGATGATCATGACACAAAGCTACTTTCTTTACCTAATAATATGTTTGCTCAAGCTATCTACTTGCTACGCAGCTACATGCTTGCCTCCATAAGCAACTTTCTTTCCACCCAGCTACCTACTTGTGTACTTACCCACCAAACTGTTATTTTTCAAAATTGGCAAAAAGTACCGCAATTATATTTTCAATATATAAAAGCTTTTAAATAAATCATAACAGATTATTTTCACATTAAAATTGATTTTACAAAAAAAAAATCTCAAAGACTCTTGTTTTTTTTAAAATAGCTCTAAATAAGGAGTTTCAATTTGGGCTATAGATCAGGATATCACATATACCAACCCTTCAAAGAATTTTTGTCCTCGAAAATTATAAGATTTAGGTTATGAATTATCTTACTCTATTCTATTTAAGGTTATACTAACTCTAGTTTTCAGTTTATACTTCTACAAAAAAAAATTGTGTGTAAGGTCTCATCTTGTTGCTCTGATACCATCTCTGTAACGTCCCCAATTCAACCACCTAATTTTCTTCCTTCAAAAATCAAGTAACTAAATATGAGCCATTAATATTGCACCAAGAATCAAAGCATAGGAGTGAGATAAGAAATAAAATATTACACCCTTAAAAAAGGTATTTTTACATTATCTCCAATATCAATAACAAAAATGATACACGAGTTTAAAATTAAGCTTGATCCACCTTTGATTCTTGACGCCCTTTAGGATCTTTTCAAGATGAGTCTTCCACAAGGAAAGGTCCTACAAATAATATAATCTACAACATAGAATAAAATGTCGCAGCCCAATTGGGAGAGTATGGGTTAGACAAATGTCTAAATACATGAAATTAGAAAATAGCAGCATGACACTATTAACACAATTGTATTCTAATATATTACTCCAATAATTAAAGCATCGGTTGAGATATTCATAAAGTAATTATCAGATGAAAACTCTATCAAAATGTTAGAATGATATGGTGGAGCATAATCAAGATTATTGGTATAATGATAACAAATAGGGAGAGCTTATTCCATAAATGAGCTTAACTACAACTCTTAGAGAAGGTGTCAATTCACCTTGGGCAACTGGCCTACAACCACAAAAACTTGTTTAGCTAAGACTTTAGTCCATTAGGGTTACTAAACACCTATAAGTACCCTGGCTCACCCCCAACCACTCATGCACACCTCATGCTCTAAACAGTGAATCATATTACCACATGCATCCATTGGTCGCCTTTCCAAGACCAGAAGAGGGTTCTACTTGGACAAAATGACACTTGGATAATCATTAGTTAGCATGCTTAAGCCTTGTAGGAGATTATTCCTCATTACTAACTTGATCATGCCTGACTCTACATGACCAACCCAAGTGTGGGCCTGAGTATGGTAGAGCATTATACTCATCCATCCCTGACTCCAAAGGACTTAGATCCAGATCCCAAATATATTAATCCCCGACCAAGACATGCCAACTATGTTGCCAACACATCTCCTAATATAAGGTTTAGAATTAAAAGGAAATCATCAAAGATATATAACTCAAAATTATGTCTAGTAAAAGTTGATGAGGTCAAAAGGTAGTCAACAGTAAATGAATCACTAGTTGAGTATGTCACTATGACACCTAAAATGTAAACTTGTGGGATTTTAGAATTGAATCAAACAAATCTATGTCCAGGAGCATGCAAGAGGTTAGGGAGTCCCTCCGTGCGAACACGAAACCAATTAAATAACCTTTCCTCTCTACTGGCTACATGCATCAGTGAAACAGGCTTCTAGTCACCTTAGAAATATCTGATGCAATTCCACTTTCCAACAATATCACATGACTCAAATAATAGGGAGAAATAAGGGAAAAAGGAACCAAAAGAGAATAGGATTAGAATTCAAATAAATGCTTGATTATTATCGAAAACCTTTAAACTCAAAATTGAAGGATAATATGGATGGATATATGTAAGTCATACCTAGCATATTAATAAAGAGGTTGTGTATAGTTGATCACTTATTCATTCTTTAGGAAAGTATATGAAGTATGCCTATTCTTTTCATGCATATAATACCAAACCATTCTATGGCATACCTTTTATTGATGTTGATATTATAGATTGCAATTGGAATTGAATATCATATTAAACAATAACAAAACCTACTTTTGGGATGACAAAAATGTGGGAACCATACCTTTATATGTCCTTAATACATATTTCCACAAGAAGACCATAGCATCATTAAATATATCCAATCTTGATATACTTGGGCAGCATTGTATCACATTTCCCATTACCTCGATCCTCATTCCTAGATAGATCAACTTCTAGGGTTTCTCTCACTAGGGTAGAAGAGAGATGGCTTATATATTCTAGAGAAAGGATATTGTAGAAGACATAGTATTGGGTTTTTCTTACTATGGTAGAGGAAGGAGGTAGTAGGTTTCTTTAGAGAGAGTGTTTGTTGGGAGGTGGTTCCTTTCACTAACATACAGAAAGAGAGAGTGGTTTGCTAATCTAGTGAGAGATGGAAGGTTATGGTGAAGGAGATGGGATAGGGGGGAGAAGGGACATTCACCTTTGCTTTGGGATGAAGAGGAGAGAACTTGTAATTATGGTGGGGTGAATGAGGGCTCCTTTTATCGGAATGGTGGAGGGTAGCATGGTCCTAATTGTAAAAAGTATATGGATGACACATGGGTATATGTGTGTCATCAAAAAAGAGATGATTTGTAGTTAAGTGACTCATGGATGTGTATGTGTCATCTTAAGAGAGATAAATTCGTGGCTATATGACACATGGATGCATATGTGTCATCTTAAAATATCTATCAAGGATTAGTTGACACATGGTAGGATATGTGTCAAACATTAGGATGTGCTAGGTGTTTAAGAGATGAGCATGACACAAAGCTACTTTATTTACCTAATAGTGTGTTTGCTCAAGCTATTACTTGCTATGCAACAACATGCTTGCCTCCATAAGCAACTTGCTTTCCATCCAGCTACCTACTTGTGTTCTTACGCACCAATCTGTTATCTTTCAAAATTGGCAAAAAGCATCGCAATTATATGTTCAATATATAAAAGCTTTTAAATAAATCATAACAGACTATTTTAACATTAAAATTGATTTTACAAAAAAAATCTCAAAGACTCTTGTTTTTTTTAATAGCTCTAAATAAGGAGTTTCAATTAGGGCTAGAGATCAAGATGTTACATAGACCAACCCTTCAATGAATTTTTGTCCTACAAAATTATAAGATTTAGGTTATGACTTATCTTAATCTATTCTACTTAAGGTTATACTAACTCTAGTTTTTAGTTTATACTTCTACAAAAAGAAAATTTGTGTGTAAGGTCTCATCTTGTTGCTCTGATACCATCTCTGTAACGTCCCCAATTCAACCACCTAATTTTCTTCCTTCAAAAATCAAGTAGCTAAATCTGAGCTGTTAATATGGCACCAAGAATCAATGCACAAGAGTGATATAAGCAATAAAATATTACACCCTTACAAAAGGTATTTTTACATTATCTCCTATATCAATAACAAGAATGATACATGAGTTTAAAATTAAGCTTGATCCACCTTTGATTCTTGACGCCCTTTAGGATCTTTTCAAGATGAGTCTTCCACAAGGAAAGATCCTACAAATAATATAATCTGCAACATCGAAGAATATGTCGCAGCCCAATTGGGAGAGTATGGGTTAGACAAATGTCTAAATATGGGAAAATAGAAAATAGCAGCATGACACTATTAACACAATTGTATTCTAATATATTTCTCCAATAATTAAAGCATCGGTTGAGATATTCATAAAGTAATTATCATATGACAACTCTATCAAAATGTTAGAATGATATGGTGGAGCATAATCAAGATTATTGGTATAATGATAACAAAAAGGGAGACCTTATTCCATAAATTAGCTTAACTAAAACTCTTAGAGACGGTGTCAATTCACCTTGGGCAACCGGCATGCAACCACAAAAACTTGCTTAGCTAAGACTTTAGTCCATTAGGGTTACTAAAACACCTGTAAGTACCCTGGCTCACCCCCAACCATTCGTTCACACCTCTTGCTCTAAACAGTGAATCATATTACCACATGCATCCATTGGTCGCCTTTCCAAGACCAGAAGAGGGCTCTCCTTGGACAAAATGTCACTTGGATAATCATTAGTTAGCATGCTTAATTTTTGCAGGAGATTATTCCTCATTAATAACTTGATCATGCCTGACTCTACATGACCAACCCAAGTGTGGGCCTGAGTATGGTAGAGCATTATACTCATCCATCCCTGACTCCAAAGGACATAGATCCAGATCCCAAATAAATTAATCCCCGGCCAAGACATGCCGACTCTGTTACCAACACAACTCCTAATATAAGGTTTAGAATTAAAAGGAAATCATCAAAGATATACAACTCAAAATGGTGGCTAGTCAAAGTTGATGAGGTCAAAAGGTAGTCATGAATGAATGAATCACTAGTTGAGTATGTCACTATGACACCTAAAATGTAAACTTGTGGGATTTTGGAATTGAATTAGACAAATCTATGGCCAGGAGTGTGCAAGAGGTTAGGGAGTCCCTCTGTGCGAACACAGAATCAATGAAATAACCTTTCCTCTTTACTGGCTATAGGCATAAGTGAAATAGCCTTCTAGTCACCTTAGAATTATCTGATGGAATTCCACTTTCCAACAATATCACATGACTCAAATAATAGGGAGAAATAAGGGAAAAAGGAACCAAAAGACAATAGGATTGGAATCCAAATAAATGCTTGATTATTATCTAAAACCTTTAAACTCAAAATTGAAGGATAATATGGATGAATATATGTAAGTCATACCTAGCATATTAATAAAGAGGTTGTGTATAGTTGATCACTTATTCATTCGTTAGGAAAGTATATGAAGTATGCCTATATTTTTCATGAATATAATACCAAACCATTCTATACCATACCTTTTATTGATGTTGATATTATAGATTGTGATTGGAATTGAATATCATATTAAATAATAATAAACCCAACTTTTTGGATGACAAAAATGTGGGAACCATACCTTTCTATGTCCTTAATACATATTTCCACAAGAAGACCATAGCATCATTAAATATATCCAATCTTGATATATTTGGGCATCATTGTATCACATTTCCCATTACCTCGATCCTCATTCCTAGATAGATCAACTTCTAGGGTTTCTCTCACAAGGGTACAAGAGAGATGGCTTATATATTCTAGAGAAAGGATATCGTGGAAGACATAGTATTGGGTTTCTCTTACTATGGTGGAGAAAGGAGGTAGTAGGTTTCTTTGGAGAGAGTTTTTGTTGGGAGGTGGTTCCTTTCACTAACATACAGAAAGAGAGAGTGGTTTGCTAATCTAGTGAGAGATGGGAAAGGAGGGAGAAGGGACGTTCACCTTTGCTTTGGGATGAAGAGGAGAGAACTTGTAATTATGGTGGGGTGAATGAGGGCTCCTTTTATAGGAATGGTGGAGTGTAGCGTGGTCCTAATTGCAAAAAGTATATGGATGACACATGGGTATATGTGTGTCATCAAAATAGAGATGATTTGTAGTTAAGTGACACATGGATGTGTATGTGTCATCTTAAGAGAGATAAATTTGTGGCTATATGACACATGGATGCATATGTGTCATCTTAAGTGTGACAATGTGAGTTTTTCCTCTTTTCTATTATTTAATTTATTTATTTTATACCTATTTGATGGTCATTCGTAATCTCATTTTACTCCTTGATCAATGTAGATACCCAAAATCAAAATTTATTTGTTTTCTATGAAATTCATGCACTCTTGGGCACCTTAATTAGCTTAACACACCTCTTTGTTCAAATACTTGAGTTTGACTAGTTAACTTTATCTTTTGGTCTCCAAACTTGTAAACATTATTGTACACTTCATGTTGAAGATATGGTCCAAATTTGAGGTCATTTGGAACTTTCTATGATTTTATACGATTTTCCTAAGATCTAGCCTTTTTCCTAGCTCTTTTAGCCTTTTTATTCCTTTTTCCTCCTTTTCCCTTACTGGGCTTGGCCCATCCTTTGCTTTGGGCGCCATTGGGCAAGGAAGATCGACCCATCAGCCTTGGATCTCATTCCAATGGCGCTGGGGTCATCCCTACCTTGCGCCTAGTATGGCAGGTACACGGTGGACTAGCCACCCTGGTTCCTAACTCGATCAACAAAACCAATTGGTTTCGCCCCAATAACTCGACCGAAGGATCCCTCTCCCTCTCTCAAAACATCCACATGGATCGATGGTGAAAATTCATTGCTTGGAGGCCAAGAGATCAGGCTAACTCCATAGGGTGCGCCGCCTCCTTGTAGCCCTAACCCTAGCCCCAAACAACTATATAAAACCCCTTGTTTCCTTCAGCTCGCCTCCACGGACTCGAGCGGCACCCCCTCTTCCCATGCCAGGGTATCCCTCTCTCGATCCCTTTTTCTCCAACCGCCACACCACCGTAGAGAAACCCTACTCGCGGGCGGGTTCTGCTACTTTGGATGACCAGCAACGACCATCAGATTGGATCCCACGCTGGTCCAAGGTGAGATCGACGGTCACAGATCCCCGCGCAAGCCCTTCTTCTGTTTCTTCTCCGTGAGCATGTGCCTGGGAGCGTGGTTCCTCCCTACCTTTGATCTACTTCGTGGGTCAATGGTTGACCAAGGATCGAAGGCCCCCATTTTCAGGTATTTTGCCCTCTCTGCCCAAAATTCCATAAAATAGCCTAATATTGTAAAAATGTTATCTTGAGACTCCTAGCTCCAATTATATCGAATTTATAGTCCATTTTTATCTGAACAATTAGCCTGATTTAATAAAAATGGTTCCAAAACTTGTTTCATATCTCTGTTCTCTGTTTTGATGCAAATACCTTTGAATAACCTTCTTGAGTATAAAAGGGTTAATTTCTTCAGTTCATGATCCTAACCTAGTTCCTGATCCATCATGCAATCTTACTCTAATGTTTAAGCACAAATATATCATTATGATCTAGAAACATGATTAATGACTCAGATGTTGATGATATAACTAGAGTTAGCTAATATGATTCGTAAAAGCACCTAAGTAGATCATTCATTCTCGATATATGCTTGATGCTTGATTAAATGTTGAAATATTGATATAATATCAATTATAAATGGATGATCTACTCTACGGTTGTATAGGAATGCAAAACCCTAATCTTGCATACATGGTTATTGCATAATATGATCTTGACCCTCAAATCTATATCTTGTTTAATCTAGGATCTACTTGATACCTTGACCTTTCACTCTTGGACCTTTACTCGAATATCATTCAAAAAGGTACGCTATTATACTACTCCTCCTTGGTTGTATTGATGATAATTTTAGGTATATCTTAAAATATGCTTGGCTAGTTATTTGGATGAACTGTTGTTTCCTATGAATAGTCTTCCGTTTTCTTCTATATTATATTTTGAGAAACATGAAACCCTAAATCAAAATACCCATTATGGCTGCCCATATATTGATGTTGATAATGATGTTGGAAAAGTTGATAATGTTGATATTGAATATAAGCAAAACTCCCTTATTGGAAGGTGGGATTTTGCATTTTGTTCTCCTATCTTCTATGGTGAGAAGGAGATTGGTGACCTCCCCATCGTGTTGGGGACTAGAGTCACATAAAGTAATATAAGCATGCTTCTTGAATTACAACATAATGGGAAATTCATAATAAAATTTGTGTTGAATAACATTTTGGTTTTTGGAAGATCGTTCGATAATATTTTGAAACATAAGTCATGCCAAGCATACTAGTTTTCTTATAAATTGCTTTACTATTTTTATATAGCGTACCGTGCAATTACATTGACATTATGTCTTGATTTTCTCGATTTTAGGTAATGCAAGGAACCAGATTCATCTACTCATTTATCCACTGCAATAAATATTGCTACATCACTTATGGACTCTACATGGGAGCTAATTGTAAAAGGGATGTAGTTGTAGGCTAGTTTCTTATCTGTTTCTTTTTAATGTTGCCTACGGGCCTTATGTACTAAACCTTATGGTTCAATTTTTAATAAAGAATAATGTTATTTCATTTTTGCATATTATCTGTGTGTGATTTTCGGGCCACTCAGGGACGGGCGCTCGAATCCCTTTAACACTGCCCTTTTGGACAGTGGGATTGGGATTAGGGTAAGAACGGATCCGTGATAGTTGGTATCAGAGCCATAACACACTTCATATGCGTTAGTGAAATGATGTTCGTAATCGCTGAACCAAGGAAGCCCTAAAATTAACTATGGTGAAAACTGAGGTGTCTAGAAGGAGCACAAAGGGGGTTCTGGCATAATTCCTCCTATCCGTCTTAATAGTGGTTGAGGTTCCTCCTGTTCCACCTAGCCTTAGTTGATCCAGAAATGGATGGAAGGACTTTTTATAACCCTAGAGAGTCGTCTAGCATCTTATCTCTTCTTTAAGGATTTCCCAAGCCACCTATTAGAAGGAAGTAGGATGACTCCTCATCTTCTCATTCTCCTTAAAGTGTCATGACTTGATCTATATACTCTCTCTCTATTTTTGGGTAAATTAAGGATGGGAACAAATAAAATCCAAAAATAAATTGAGAAAACTTGTTGCAATGATATATCATATTCTTGCTTTGAAAGTTATAAACAACAAGACTTATATCAATTGAACTCTTGCAGATGGCCCCAAAAACCAGGAACAACAGGGATGGTGAAGGGACCTCTGGTACTAAAGATAAGGGGAAGAAGCCCCGCATGGATGATGATGAAGATGTCGGTTCTGCCAATAAGACTAATAATATGGGGGAGTGGAAACAAAAACAGAAGGCCATTATGGATTCCCTCCATGACCTAGCTGTCCGTACAACATCCCTTGTGCCAACCCATAACCCAAAACCCATCACTATCCAGGATTTTTTGAAACTCAGCCCTGAAGCCTTCTATGGGGAAGACAAAGATGATTTCCTAGACAAGGAGGATGCCTGGTTAGTGTCCATGGAAAACACTTTTAGGGTTTTGAGGTGCCCTAAACAAGACAAGGTTGGTTTTTCCACCTACCAGTTGAAGGGAGCGGCCAAATTGTGGTGGGAGAATTATATCCGATCACAACAGGTCATCCCTGTCAACTGGGAAGCCTTCAAACCCATTTTCAAAAACTGTTTCCAACCCACATCTGAGAGAAAGGAGAAACAAAAACAATTCCTCACCCTTACCCAAGGAACTAACATAGTGGCTGAATACAGTCGACATTTCCGCCTATTGGAGAGGCATGTCACCAACCTTACCGAAGAACAAAAACTTGACCGCTACATTGATGGGCTTTTCTTTACCCTAAAAGATTTTGTATCCTCATCCAAACCCACCAATTTTCAAGATGCCTATGACCATGCCTTGTCCATGGAGAAAACCCTAGGGATGGGACATGGGAAACCATTACCTACCCTTTCCTATCTAGGCCTGAATGAAGTTGTACCTACAAAACCTGAACAGAAGGGAAAACCCCATATTGGTGGCAATAAGAACAAGAACCGACAGAAGAACCAGAGGAATTCTCCTGCCCAAGGCCAGAACCAGAATTACAATCGTGGCCCTGCACAAAACTAGAATCATGGCCAAAATAGGGGTCCAGGTCGGAATGCCAATATCCCTCATTTTCATAACTGTGGTAACTTCCACCCTGGACAGTGCAAGTATCCGTCCCCAGTCTACCATGACTACAAATAGGAGGGTCACTTCAGAGACAGCTTCCCCCACCCTCCTCCAACATGGACCAGGTAAGGTGAACATCGACAGACCAGTGTCTTTGCTGTGAATGCAGATGAGGCGAAGGCCAATGAAAACAAACTCATGGAAGGTACCTTTTAAATTCAAGATTATTTCCAGAACATTATATCATGATTATCGTGTACACTATCCTTACACAAAATATATGTATGCGTAGGTATGATGCAAATCTTTGACCATTTTGTTGTTACTCTTTTTTACTCCGGGTCAACAAACACTTTCATGTCTAAGAATCTTGCCTTTATGTTGAATCTTGAAACAAGGGACTTAGGGTACATACTTGATGTAACTACCCCAAGTGGGAAGATGAAAGTCTCCTACTATATCGTCAAGAAAGTCCCTCTATCTTATGTTGGACATAGTTTTGAGTTAGATTTCATAATCTTAGACATGGAAGACTTTGACCTTATTTTAGGGATGGATTGGCTCCATAAAAATCATGCCCTAAAGACTATCGTGCCAAGAAAGTCATTATTTCAAAACCCAACCTCCCTATTCTTGTAATTCCTTGAAGGAAAGATCGAAATCAAAACATTGTCATTTCTCTGATTAAAGCCCAAAATTTGATAGCTAAAGGGTGCAAAGCATACCTAGCAACTGTACCCATAGTCAACCACGATACGAGTGCCCTAGAAAACATTGATATAGTGCAGGAGTACCCGAGTGTCTTTCCTGAGGAGCTCCCTGGGCTACCACCAGATCGTGATGTTGAGTTTTCTATTGATTTAGCACCTGGTACCGCACCTATTTCTCGGGCACCCTATCGGATGGCTCCTGCTGAATTGACTGATCTGAAAAAGCAGTTGTAGGAATTGGTTGACAAGGGTTTCATCCACCCTAGTACCTCTCCTTGGGGAGCCCCCATTTTATTTGTCAAGAAAAAGGATGGTTCCCTTTGCATGTGTATTGACTATCGTCTGATCAATCAAGCTAATGTGAAAAACAAGTATCCGCTGCCCAGAATTGATGAACTTTTCGATCAACTCCATTTTTCCCATGTCTTTTCAAAAATTGATCTTCGTTCTGGTTACCATAAACTCAAAGTTAAGGATGAAGACATTCCTAAAACAACCTTTCGAACCCGATACAGGCATTATGAATTCCTTGTTATGCCTTTTGGGTTGACTAATGCCCCTGGTGTGTTTATGAACTTGATGAATAGTGTCTTCCAACCTTTCCTCGATGAGTTTGTAGTGGTCTTCATTGATGACATATTGATATATTCGCCTGATGCTGAATCACACCGCTTTCACCTTTGCAAAGTTCTTGACATCCTCCAATCTCATAAATTCTATGCAAAGTTGTCAAAATGTGAATTTTGGATTTCTAAAGTCGTGTTCTTAGGCCACATAATTTCTGGTGGGAAAATTTCTGTTGACCCCGCCAAAGTCTCGACTATTCTTGAGTGGAAAGCCCCAAAGAATGTGTCAGAGATTCACAGTTTTCTGGGTCTTGCGGCTATTATCGACGTTTTATTCAGAACTTCAGCAGGATTGCCTTACCTCTCACTAAGCTCACTAGGAAAGGAGAACAGTTTATCTGGTCAAAGGAGTGTGAGTCTAGTTTTCAAGAGCTAAAGACAAAGCTGACAACTACACCTATCTTGACTCTTCCCTCGAGAAATGATGGGTTCGTCATCTTCACTGACACATCAAGGTTCGATCTAGGTTGTGTTCTCATGTAAGAGAGAAAGGTAGTTGCTTATGCCTCTCGACAATTGAAGCCAAATGAGGTCAACTACCCAACCCATGACCTCGAGCTTGCCGCTATCATATATGCTTTGAAAATATGGCAACACTACTTGTATGGTGCCACCTTCGACATCCTCACTGACCACAAGAGTCTGAAATACATCTTGACACAGAAGGATCTCAATCTTAGACAGAGGCGTTGGCTCGAGTACCTTAAAGACTATGACTGTACCATTGCCTACCACCCTGGTAAGGCAAATGTGGTGGCCGATGCACTCAGTAGAAAGTAGGCTAAATGTGCTTCTATCTTTACTTCTGAATGGAGAAGCATGGAAGTCATGTCACCTTGGGCCCCGAGGTGTATGGGAAACGTTCTTAGATTGGCCAGTGTCCATGTAAAACTGGTCCTTCAGTCTAAAATCCTGTCATCCCAAAAGAATAGCAAGAGCCTTGATGATATGACTAAGCTATTAGAGAAGCCCCAAACTCACCTTACAGTCAGTATGGCTGGTGGAATCCGATACAAACAACGCATATGGGTCCCAGAAGATTCAGTCATGATAGAAATGGTGTTATGAGAAGCTCATGGGTCGAAATATACTGTGCATCCTGGATCGATGAAGATGTACAAGGATCTGCAAAGGCACTTCTGGTGGAGGAATATGAAGACTGACATTGCTACTTTCATCTCCAAGTGTCTGACCTGCCAACAGATCAAGGTTGAACACCAACGTCCAGGAGGTCTTCTACAACCCCTACCTATCCCCGAGTGGAAATGGGAAAACATCACCATGGATTTCGTGGTGGGACTACCCAAGATCAGGAAAGGGAGTGACACCATTTGGGTTGTTGTTGATTGTCTGACTAAATCAGCCCATTTTATCCCAATCAAGACAACAACCAAGGTTCCTGAGTTAGCAAAACTTTACGTTCGAGAGATAGTCAGACTGCATGGAATTCCTGTATCTATTGTATCAGATCGTGATGCAAAGTTCAACTTCTCACTTGTGGCGACAAGTACAGGACGAACTGGGAACTCAACTGAATTTCATCACTGCTTATCATCCACAAACTGACGGACAGTCTGAGAGGACAATCCAAGTTCTAGAAGACTTGCTGAGATCATGTGTCCTCAATTGGGGTGGTTCTTGGGACCACTACCTTCCTCTCGTTGAGTTTGCCTACAAAAATAGCTACCAATCCAGTATAGGCATGCCTCCCTATGAAGCTTTGCATGGAAGACCGTGTAGATCTCCACTTTACTGGGATGAAGTAGGCGAAAGATGAATTCTAAAATCTGAGGAACTACAACTCTATTCTGACAATGTCAACCTAATCAAGCAAAGGTTAAAAAGGGCACAAGATCATCAGAAGTCTTATGCTGATGCGCATAGGATTGACACTCAGTTCCTAGTAGGTGATCATTTTTTCCTGAAGATTCGACCAATTCGGGCCATTGCAAAGAACAAAGGAAAACTCAGCCCTAGATATGTGGGTCCTTTTGAAATTTTGGCTCGTATTGGGGAATGTGCTTATAGGTTGGCTATACCTCCACAATATATCATGATGCATAACATCTTTCACATGTCGAACCTAAAGCGGTATATTAAAGACCCTAGCCATGTCCTCAATCATGAACCACTTGAATTAAAGGACACCCTTGTATACCAAGAAACTCCAGTCAAGATTTTTAATACTCGCACCAAGGAACTTAGAAATAAGAAAATAGATATGGTTAAGGTGTTGTGGAAGCACCATGGGAGTGATGATGCTACTTGGGAGTTGAAGTCAGACATGGAGGAATGGTTTCTTGACGTCTTCAAGAAAGTTTGAATTTTGGGGACAACATTCCTTATTAGGAGGGGAGGATGTGACAATGTGAGTTTTTCCTCTTTTCTATTATTTAATTTATTTATTTTATACCTCTATGATGGTCATTCATAATCTCATTTGACTCTTTGATCAATGTAGATACCCAAAATCAAATTCTATTTGTTTTCTATGAAATTCATGCACTCTTGGGCACCTTAATTAGCTTAACACACCTCTTTGTTCAAATACTTGATTTTGACTATTTATATTTATCTTTTGGTCTCCAAACTTTTACACATTATTCTACACTTCATGTAGAAGATATGGTCCAAATTTTAAATCATTTGTACCTTCCTATGATTTTATACGATTTTCCTAAGATCTAGCCTTTTTCCTAGCTCTTTTAGCCTTTTTATTCCTTTTTCTTCCTTTTCCCTTGCTGGGCTCGGCCCATCCTTTGCTTTGGGCACCGCTGGGCAAGGCAGATCGACCTAGCAGCCTTGGATCTCAATCCAATGACACTGGGGTCATCCCCTACCTTACACCTAGTATGGCAGGTACACGGTGGACTAGCCACCCTGGTTCCTAACCCGATCAACAAAACAAATTGGTTTCGCCCCAATAACTTGACCGAAGGATCCCTCACCCTCTCTAGAAACTTCCGCATGGATCGGTGGTGCGAATTTGTTGCTTGGAGGCCAAGAGATCAGGCTGACTCCATAGGGTGCGCCGCCCCCTTGGTAGCCCTAACCCTAGCCCCCAAACAACTATATAAAACCCCCTGTTGCCTTCACCTCGCCTCCACAGACTCGAGCGGCACCCCCTCTTACCACTCCAGGGTCTCCCTCTCTCGCTCCCTTTTTATCCGGCCGCCGCACCACCACGGAGCAACCATGCTCGCGGGCAGGTTATGCTGCTTTGGATGACCAGCAGCGACCATCAGATTGGATCCCACGCCGGTCTAAGGTGAGATCGACGGTCACATATCCCCGCGTGAGCCCTTCTTCTGTTTCTTCACCGCGAGCACGTTCCTAGAAGTGTGGTTCCTCCCTTCCGCTGATCTACTTTGCGGGTCAACGGTTGAGCAAGGATCGACGGCCCATATTTTCTGGTATTTTGCCCTCTCTGCCCAAAATTCCATAAAATACCCTAATCTTGCAAAAATGTTATCTTGAGACTCCTAGCTCCAATTATATCGAATTTATAGTCCATTTTTATTAGAACAATTAGCCCGATTTAATAAAAATGGTTTCAAAACCTATTTCATATCTCTATTCTATATTTTGATGCAAATACCTTTGAATAACCTTCTTGAGTATAAAAGGGTTAATTTCTTAAGTTCATGATCCTAATCTAGTTCCTGATCCATCATGCAATCTTACTCTGATGTTTAAGCACAAATCTATCATTATGATATAGAAACATGATTAATGACTAAGATGTTGATGATATAACTAGGGTTAGCTAATATGATTCCTAAAAGCACCTAAGTAGATCATTCATTCTCGATATATATTTTATGCTTGATTAAATGTTGAAATATTGATATAATGTCAATTATAAATGGATGATCTACTCTAGGGTTGTATAGGAATGCAAATCCCTAATCTTGCATACATGGTTCTTGCATAATATGATCTTGACCCTCAAATCTATATCTTGTTTAATCTAGGATCTACTTGAGACCTTGACCTTTCACTCTTAGATCTTTACTCGATTAGCATTAAAAAAGGTACGCTATTATACTACTCCTCCTTGGTTGTAATGATGACACTTTTAGGTATCTCTTGAAATATGCTTGGCTAGTTATTTGGATGAACTATTGTTCCCTATGAATAGTCTTTTGTTTTCTTCTATATTATATTTTGAGAAACATGAAACCCTAAATCACAATACCCATTATGACTTCCCGTATATTGATGCTGATAATGATGTTGGAAAAGTTGATAATGTTGATATTGAATATAAGCAAAACTCCCTTATTGGAAGGTGGGATTTTGCATTTTGTTCTCCTATCTCCTATGGTGAGAAGGACCTTGGTGACCTCCCCATCGCGTTGGGGTAGTAGAGTCACATAAACTAATATAAGCATGCTTCTTGAATTACAACATAATGGGAAATTCGTAATAAAATCTGTGTTGAATAACATTTTGGTTTTTGGAAGATCGTTCGATAATGTTTTGAAACATAAATCCTGCCAAGCATACTAGTTTTCTTATAAATTTCTTTACTTGTTTTTATATAGCGTACTGTGCAATTGCATTGACATTGTGTCTTGATTTTCTCGATTTTAGGTAATGCAAGGAACTAGATTCATCTACTCATTTATCCACTGCAATAAAGACTGCTACATCACTTATGGACTCTACATGGGAGCTAATTGTAAAAGGGATGTAGTTGTAGGCTAGTTTCTTATCTGTTTCTTTTTCCTGTTTCCTACGGGCCTTATGTACTAAACCTTATGGTTAAATTTTTAATAAAGAAGAATTTCATTTCATTTTTGCATATTATCTGTGTGTGATTTTCGGGCCACTCAGGGACGGGTGCTCTAATCCCTTTCACACTGCCCTTTTGGACAGTGGGATTGGGATTAGGGTAAGAACGGATCCGTGACATTAAGATATCTATCAAGGATTAGTTGACACATGGTAGGATATGTGTCAAACATTAGGATGTGCTAGGTTTTTACGAGATGATCATGACACAAAGCTACTTTCTTTACCTAATAGTGTGCTTGCTCAAGCTATCTACTTGCTACACAGCTACATGCTTGCCTCCATAAGCAACTTGCTTGCCACCCAGCTACCTACTTGTGTTCTTACCCATCAAACAATTATTTTTAAAAATTGGCAAAAAGTACCGCAATTATATTTTCAATATATAAAAGCTTTTAAATAAATCATAACAGATTATTTTAACATTAAAATTGATTTTACAAAAAAAAAATCTCAAAGTAGCTTGTTTTTATGAATAGCTCTAAATAAGGAGTTTCATTTTGGGCTAGAGATCAGGATGTTACATACCAGTAATCTATCTTAGTAATGTACAATTGTGGTATGGTGATATGGGTTGAATGATGATGGAACAAATGGAGGGTTACCCTAAATAAGGTAGTCTTACCTATTCACTCATATGAATAGAAGGGATGATAACCATATTGCATTGATATGTAACCCTAATGAGGTATAGCTTGTTATACCTAGCTTTAATATAACTAAGTGATGGTAATTGGGTATGAATAGTCTTTAAATGAATAATACAATCATGGAGTACTCTGTTATTATTGTTGAAACCTTAGTATGCTATAACGCGATGGTTACACCTTGATTTATGTGTTGGTTCATACTTGAGAATAGTATGGAATGTGATGGAGATGCTTCACCATATGCATCCATGATCCAATGGGGATGCCGTGAGTAAGGTTTTGGGTATAAGTGTTGATTAGTAACATTAATATACTTTATCTTGTTGAACCTAACTCTAATGCAAATTGATAAAGATGAGTATCCATGTTTAACCTTCTTATATGATGGCATGATGGTGAAATAACCTCCGTAATATGATCAAAACCTTAATGTGTTAATTGGTGGTTATCATAGCTACAGGGTTGATACTTTCTTATACTAAACATGTGCATTATGAATATGATGAGGGTTAATCATATCTAAATTCCTTACATATTGATGTAATAAAGGAATGTTTTTAATGTTAATATAACCCTACTATGATTGTTTATGAATATCTCCTAGCTCATAAATGCAATGTGTTGATCTGGTGTATTATATGTAAGTGATGTTGTTGAGCCTTGTTATAAGGCATACAAAGATAACGATGATCTTGCAGGGACTAGTATGATGGTCTTAATGACCCTTGGGCATGGTTGAGCCCTGAATGAGGTGTAATCTTCTTATGTTGATAAGGGTTGATACCTTGTGATATTGTGAAAAGGATTTATGTCTTGTGATAGTATGATGACTAGTGTGGTCTCATGAATGGAAAGTGATAAGTACCATGTGATGATGAGATTATAAATTATATTTCACACGTTTTATATCTTTTAAAAGTTGTGATTTGAAGAGGATCAAATGACTCAATGTTGAAAATAAAATTCTAGACTATAGTATTCGAAAGCTTAAAAGGAGAGAAATACCCCTAGTAAAGATTCTTTGGAGGAATCATGTATAGAAGAAGTTACTTGAAAAGTAGAATTGGAGATGTTTAACAAGTATCTTTTCCTCTTTTAGAAATTTCGAGATGAATTTTTTATTAAAGGGGGAGAATTGTTACAACCCGTTCTTAGCTTTTTTGGTAATCCTAGAGATTTAAGATAATCTTAATGCTTGGAAAATTTTGTTAGTAATATTCTATGTTCTGATTTATATTAACTTTGGTAACCTTAAATAATTGTTTGGGCAAC
Organism: Alisma plantago-aquatica; assembly: GCA_963693085.1. Lineage (NCBI taxonomy): Eukaryota > Viridiplantae > Streptophyta > Magnoliopsida > Alismatales > Alismataceae > Alisma > Alisma plantago-aquatica. The sequence goes on from OY856412.1 coordinate 1,207,001,743, forward strand.
TCATAATCATGACTTAAGCCTAGTATAAAGATCTGAGTTGGAGTAACATGACATTAACCCATACTTGTGTGCAAGAAGAGAGTTAATGGCGTTGGAGGAAATAATTAATAAATAATTTTTTATTTTAGAATATGATAAAAATAACATTCTAAGATTGTAGAGAATTCAATTATGAATCCAATAAAAAAGAATGAACCAAATCAGAGTTAAAATGAGAGAGTCATTCCCTTTTAAGTAAACATATATAGAGCACCGCGACCACGACCAACACCGTGACTGACATTGCGTCGACACTCCGACCACGGTCTACACCGCGACCCGTGACACTGTGTCAACACCACGACCGATGTTGCATCGATACCGCGACCGCGACCAATGCTGCCCAGGACAACAAATCCTAAAATGATCTTATCTCGAGCAATACTTATCTGTTTTCAACAAAACAAAGTACGTTGGAACCATGATTCAATCCTTTATCATCCCAAACATCTTTCTCAATGAGAGGGAAACCTCGAAGGTGATTTTTGGGGAAATTGTTGAGGAAGAACGTGAAGAACGATGGAAACCCAAAAGGGTTGCTATAGATTTGACTTGGTAAGTAGTTTTTTCCGTCGATTCTTCTTCCTCCTCATTTCCCCTTGCTTGGAATACCTGCTCCAACGAATTTAAGGTTTGGGTTAACCTATGATCTTCATCTTCTAACTAAAATAGACCTTCTTTAGGGTTGAAAGGAAGAAGAAACCATAGATTTTGCTAGAGATTTGATATGGATTCAAGATCTTTAGAGATGGGTTGCGTTTTTAAGGTGTTTCCACACCTTAGGGTGAGTGGGTACTTCCTTTAAATAGTATATTGCACAAAAATGAGTTAAATTATCAATAATCTTCAATTGTTTAGATGCCAGTACAAACCATAAGTTGCCTTTTTGATCTAGCTTTTGTAAGATGATATGATATGGATTATTCCTCTGTTGTGATGAATTTCAAATTATGAAATCACATTAGAAATGATCAAAATCCATCTAAATGAGAATTTTTAAATTAATTGTAGAGGTTTCATGATTATATTGAAATCTAAGATTTTTTACTATGACTGAAATTGTTGTATAATTGAATAAAGAAGTTTTCCTAGTTGAATCTCCTTTGTTACGAATGATTGTTTTATTTGTATGTGTATTACATATATGTTAGATAACATCTTGGATTTCATTCGATGATATCAATGTTTGTTTGATATATCAATAAGGAGGGTGAAACCCTAAATGAATGGATAGTCAGAGGTTTGCAAATAGACATCTTCATTCAATGTTATTATTGATGTATTCAATCCTTATGCAAGTTATGTGAATGATTTGAGGTAAATGAAACCCTAATGATAGGGTGTTCAGTGAAACAAGTATTGTGATATCAATGTTTCTTAGTTTGAGATAACAGTTCAGTTGTGGTAAATTTTATCAGATGGTTTATGAAATGAACGGTTTACAAAGATGAACAAAGATATGTTGATGTGATGATTGAATTGTGAATTTAAAGTGTGAATTAGACATGTAGATGCCTTGAACACTGTAGAATTCTTGTAGGATGAGGCCTGTTCTATGAGGAGGAAATAGTTTTCTGACTGGAGGTAGTCCAAATCGAGGTAAGCTGGAGAGCACTAGTAGGGTGTTGGGGTCTTGACCAGTAGGGAAAACTCCTTATAGTTGTGTGGTACCCGACACCAACTGGGGATTCCAGTGGTACCTATGTTACATGTTGAGTGATCAGTAGGTCCACTCATGCACAATAAACCTGAGGGCTTTGACTCACCGCCTAAGTACCCAGGTTGAGCAGTGGACTCTGAGATATCCGACTTCTTCCATTATCCACCAAGAGGCAGACATGTCGAGGCCCGCTGCAGACGGGGTCTTAGTCAAAAGATATGCTTAGGAACCCGAGCATGCTTCTAAGCCTTGTACAATGAGATCGTAGCTTACTGTGATTCTTTCATATGTTGTGGTATACCTCATATGGGTTCGGGCATAATAAGATGAATGAGAGGTTAAACAAGTGTGTGCAGTTATTAAATTATTCTTTGTATGTTTCTAAATTATTAGTCCTCTTTATAATCAATCAAGCATGTTCATATATTGATTTACTCTTATAGATATTTAGAGTATCCTTCCATATTTATTATTGTGAATGATTAGTTTCTTTAAATCTTATTGTTGTTATAATTGATATCAATTGCTCAAAAGTATAGTTGTAATTATATCAGTGTTTTAGACTATTTCTTTGAATTACTCATTCACTGAGCGAGTAGGCTCACCTCTCTACTCACAATTTTTAGGGAAATCACGTGGACTTGAAGAAGGTCAAAGCATCAGAGTAGATCTTCACATGAGTTAAGTATGATATTAGTTAAGTTTAGTCAGTCCCTATCACTCTAGGTCCTTGTATAGATGTGAGAGAGTTGTAAATGATGTTTGTATCTTTGTTTCCTTAATAAGAGAGAATGTATCTGATTATCAAGTCGTATGTACATGGAAGTGTGAGAAATAAATTGAATGTATGTATGTGTATCATTATTTTTTAGATCATATTACAGTAATCAAAGATTAATTTTGCTATAAAGTTTGTTTATGTGATTGGATGTGAGAAAACAAAGCGTTTGAAATGAAAAGAAGAAAAAAAAAGTTGGGAGTGAACTTTGTATTAAGTATAATCCTCAAACTTATGCCCTAATCTCATGATTAGTGGTAATCGTGGGATGTGGGTGTGACACTTCCTCCTCTATAAAAGGAGGGGGTAGTTCCAAACACAACCATCACCCCCCATATCATCTCGAGGCCCTTTTTAGAAGAACTCAACAAGGAAAGAATATATGGAGTCATGATCTTCCTCATGGAGTCTGCCAAGTGTTGCTAGTTTCTAGCATCACAATTTCTCCTCTCCCTATCCTTGTATTTATTTCTATTCTAAAAAATATGATGTAGTTCTTTTCATACTGGGCTATGGGGAATAACCTCATAGCTTGTATTTTATGTTAGTTGTACATGACTCCAAGATTTATATTATTAGATGTGTTTTCATCCAATATTATTACTTGAATAATGAATTGTTCCCTCGTTTTTCTCATCTGTAATAATCCATGGGTTGGAGCACCAGGTGATACTTGTAAACTCTTGAAAGGATCCATGATAGAACTTTATTTGACGGTTGGATAATGATTCACAAATGACGAGATCCTGAGTTTGTGAGAAGTCTGACCATTGCTAGATTTGTGTTTTGTATGGACACAAATATGCATAGTCCCGATCTAATTGATAAATTAAGGAGTTAAATTGAATGGTGGTGAACCCCCAGACCCCCTATATCTCTTAATATTGATAAATTTTAGATTTTATTAGTTTCCTCTTCTATAATTCTTAATTCTAGTTTTAGCTTAAAATCTATCTTCAAAGTTGAATTTTAAATGTTACTCATATGAATTGGTTTGTATAAAACTCTTAACCATGTTGTTCCATGGGATCGACCATTTCTTGTATTACAATTAACTTACTCTTTCATCTGTGAGTTGATTTCCACTTTAAAGGCTAAAGTCTAGGGAATAATTTTCTCTTATAAATTTGTTGTGTTAAAGACGAGCATCAAATTTTGGCGTCATTTCTAGGGACAATGGATTTTCTTACAAAATTTATTTCTTTGAATAATTAGGATTTTTTTGTTTTAGTTGATAAATATTCTTATTTGCTTAAAATTTTCCTTCCTCTAAAACTAAACAGTTGTCTGGTCTCTTTTCCAGGTACTAACAATTTATGCTATGATCTCATAACGTTGATACTACACCATTTATGTTCAAGCTAGAGATCAACTGAATCTTTCATTGTCTAAATTAGACCCACCAGAATAGGATGGATGAGGAGGAAGTCAACTATCAGATAGAAAAAGCCCTTGCCGCACAAAAAAGGCCATATTTGCTGAGTCAAGGGAAGCCCTAGCTTCGACTTATGTGTCTTGCACAAAATTCTAGATGTTTCTAAAGACACTGTCATGCTACGACTCTTTAAATATTCCCAATCATATCAAACTAACAAATGAGATAATGCTATGGAAGAAAACTTCATCACCACCTATGAAGGTCTCCAGGACAAGTTCCCTGAAAATTACTTCCTCCCATCACTCACCGATAAAATCAGAGAGAGGAATACCCAATTTTCCATTATCCTGGAGAAGCCTTGGGTGAAGATTGGGAGCAAGTTAAGGACCTCCTATAATGTTACCCACATCAGAACATTTCTCTGGCTCTGTTGATCAAGAATTTCTACTAGGATGTTGGTGTTAATACCAAAGTCTTCCTCGACCCCTTGAATGGAGGTAATTTTATGTTTCAAAATTTTAACAACGCCTAAGAAGTCATTAAATGAAGATCTGAGACCAAAGCCCATTCCAATTGGGGACAAGGTGGAGGTCTCAAGGTAGATAAGGTTGAATCAATGTTGACATAAAAGCTATTGTTAATACCTCAAGGTGCTCATCTTGAAGCAGGATCATCTGCAGTCCTCTTTCAATATCTGTGAAAGAAAAGGACAACTGCAACAACCTCAGTATCTGCAACAAGTAAAATCTACAATTTTTTTGTGTGGAATATACCAAGTCTATGATCATTCAACTTAGAAGTGCCAACTTCTTTACAAAATTCCTACAAACTCTGAGGTTGGGAAATAGATGGAGGATCTCAACTCCATCAATAGAATTCGCTACCAATCCTATTACACTCCAAACTAAACAAAAAATCATCATGGGTTCCTATAAGGCAACCCAGTTGGCACTGAGAATGCGGCACAACAACGACCTTCTCAAATGAACAACCAAGGTCATCCATGAGACACACCGCTTGAACAAAATGTCATTAACTAAGCGGAAGTTATTATTAACAACGGATTAACAAAAATCACTAAAAATGAAAACTTTTTGCAAAGAGATCCAATTCCAGGAAACTCTTAATAATAAGAACCAAAGTATTATATATACATTCTGGTCCACAAAGGATATACCATGTACCTTCTCTTCTCGAGGATTACATACAACAGTTGCTTTGTTAAATCTACACATAAGCAACATAAAAGATCGAGGCATTCAATGCCAAAATCTCAGATCGATCATTAAAGCACTAACTACTGACTCCAAGGACTTGAGAGTACAGAGACGACACATAGGGCTCATATCTACATGACACGACAGTCTGTATCTCCATGTGAGATGTCACTGATGTCCCTGATGTTGTTGTCCTTTCCTTGCTATAGGGTTTCTACCTCCTTGTCCCCGTCCACCTAAAAAGGTTGGATCCCACGGGGGTGAGACAATTGAAAAGTGTCCCAGCGAGAGATTTAACTCTCCGCCAAAAGCATTATTATTGTAGATAAACAGTAATAAACTGAGTAGGATTTCTTTTATATTAACAGTAGTATTAATCATTGTATGAACAAAATAAGATAATCTCCTTTCTGAAGGAGAACATTTCATATACCCATGGTAAAATTATACATCATCTATCTACTTTGTAAGGAATGTAAGGAAACATAAATATATCATCTATCAACTAAATATGCATAAAATAAATGTAACATCATCCAATGATTTTCGTATTCAATCCGTAAGCAAACATGCTATACAACTGATTACATTTTACAATCGCACTTATGCCCTGAGGAGATGAGGTATACCGCTCATACTCCAACTGACAATTGCAAAGTCGAAATCAGTGTCGTACAAGGTCAATGGAAGAGTCGGCTACCATGACCTCTCTTATCTCAGTCAGTACGAGATTCCATGCAGGACATCTTGTGTCTCTGCTAAATAGCTTTCCAGGGTACAGTGGCAACTTCGATATAGAGTTACAGTGGTAGTTGCACTCTCTTCGCAATTGAGAGATCGCATGTTTATCTCACATCAATCTAGCATTAAACATTATCAGGATATTCGTGATACATCCATCCCATTATCGGGGGATTAGTGATACATCCACCCCAACATATATAATGAAGGATTGAGAGATTTAATGTTTATCACACATCAATTCCTTCATTAGGGCATAAAGATATTTGCGACCATCACCCCCACATATTCAAAAATATGCCCTCTGGGTCATGCCGCGGAGCAACCCAGTTCACCATTCAGCAAATTCTAATGTTGATGGATCTATGGCCAGGGCACTACATGATGATATTTCACTTGGTTAATTAAGTAAATTTCCGTATTCTTTTAGCATCAGTCAAGTTTCATACAAGAAATATTATAACAAATTCTACATAGAAAATTATGATGCATCTATCAAATACTTTTCAAAACTTTATAAAACATTGGGATTTCAATCCCTTATCACATCATGGGCATTCTCATCTCTTAATATCTCATCATCATGATTATAGAATATGGGTATTCAAACCCTCAGTTCATCAAAGAACACTTGTTACCACTTATTAGGCAACTAATACCTTCAGGTCATCTGACCAAGGTAAACATGATACTTGCTACACAAGCATCTCACATGGCTCACAAGGCCCATTAAGTATCTTGCCACCTCTCACTAGGCAACAAATTATCACATGGATCACAAGGTCATTACATCTTGTCATTTCTCACTAGGTAACAACTTATTCACAAGGATCATAAGGCCTTTGCACATTATACTTTTATTCAAATATTTAACATACCTTACAGGGTTTATGCAACAAAAGAATTACAACCTTCCCATCATTAGGGTTAGGGTTTCCCTTCCTTATCGATTAGGGTTTCTCTTACATATCATCACCCTTCATTAGGTTTAGGGTTTCTCATTATTAACCATTTAGGTTCTCAAGATCATATTATTAATGATCAATCCCTAATTCATTACTCCACACAGCTAGGAGCCAACATTGATAACATAAGTATTCAATCATGCTTATTTATCCTCATCATTTATCATTAAATGAATTATCAACATAAGATATGAGTTCCTCTCTCAACTTTTCTAGAATTTGATTACATCATACTTTATTAATTTGGCTTAACATTTTCATAAGGTATGTTAGCCTACACTTATGAAAGTGCATTACATCTCAATGTAACAATTGACATGACACACTTCATGTGTTACTCATCCAAGTATATTGGATTTAGAATACATCAAGGTGTATCAATCTTGAGGTGATGGATGTGATATCTATAATGTCTTAATGTATCACTTCCCTCATCACCTTTATCTTACTTAAGTTCATCAACTTACCTTGTATTAGGGTATTTCCCATCCTAATACTTTATGCACCAGTTCATCACATTTATTAAGTAATGTATTGGTCATAAGTCACTTATTTGAATTATTCAACCATTATCAATGATATGGAATCATCTCGGGTTAAGACATTATTGATATAAGGTTATCCATTATCAACCACTTTAGGTGTTTCACTTATCAATATATTAGTCACTATTTCATTATTAGGAATAGGATTTCCCATCTTTATCAATTAGGGTTTACATAACATCACCCTATATTAGGGTTTCACATACCTTCACCCTATGTTAGGATTAGGGTTTCATATTAGGGTTTCATAGAGAATTACATAGTATCACCCTGAATTAGAGTTTCACATCACATCACTGCATTAGGGTTTCACATGGCATCACCCTAGATTAGAGTTTCACATCACATCACTGCATTAGGGTTTCATAAGGCATCACCTAAGATTAGAGTTTCACATCACGTCACTGCATTAGGGATTCACATGGCATCACCCTAGATTAGAGTTTCACATCACATCACTACATTAGGGTTTCACATGGCATCACCCTAGATTAGAGTTTCACATCACATCATTGCATTAGGGTTTCACATGGCATCACCCTAGATTAGAGTTTCTCACATCATTATCTTGAATTAAGGTTCCTTATAACTTTTCCCCAAATTAGGGTTTTCATATAACTTTACCTGAAATTAGGGTTTCTCAACCCATAGCCCAAAATTAGGGTTATGGTTTATCATCATATTTCCCAATAGTAGGGTTTCATGCATTATAACCCAAAATTAGGGTTACACCATTATATTACCCTGAATTGGGATTTCTCATATCATCACCCTAGATTAGGGTTACACCATTACTCTAGATTAGGGTTTCACCTAACATTGCCCTAAATTAAGGTTAGGGCTCATCAACCATATCAATTAGGGTTTCATGATCTCTTTATCAAGGATCATACCCAAATTACATATTTTATTCATGTTGAAAGTGTTGAGGCTTAACTACTACATGATTATTATACATGTATGAATTCCTCTCTCTCTCATCCTCTCTAGGATGTTGATGCTTGATTGGACTAGGTCAACCCTTCATTCAAGTACATACATTTAGGGTTAACATAGTGTAGTGAGATATTACTTCCATAAGCATCAAAGGTTAACCCCTCTAAGGGTACTAATCACCCTAGTACCTTAAACGTACAACAATTGTAATTATCTTTGTTAAACATCATTAACAATCATGGTTTAATAGTACTTACATGGTTTGAATCAATTAGACCTTCAAATGGTCTTGAGGTACTAGACCCTCAAATGGTCTTGAAGTACTTTGACCTTCAAACGGTCTTGAGGTTATTAACCTCCAAACGGTCTTCAGGTTATTGACCTTCAAAAAGTCTTGACCTCAGTACCCTTAAACGGTTTGAAGACCGTTACACCCTAAACGGTCTTGAACCTTTGCACCTTTAAATGGTCTGAAGACCGTTAGACCTTAAACTATCTTGGTCTACACCTTGAATCGGTCTTAAGACCGTTAGAACATCAAACGGTCTTGATCTCAAAATCTCTAAACGGTTTGAGACCGTTTGAATTAAATATTAATTAACCCCAAACGGTTTGAGACCGTTTAGTCCTCAAACGGTTTGATACCGAATGATCCTCAAACGTTCTAAGACCGTTTGGTCAATTCAGCTTGAAATCGTTTAGCCCTAAATTAGGGTTTCTACAATCAATCGATTTAGGGTTTGCTTCATTGAATCATTCATCAATTGGACCATTGAAAATACATCAAATTATAACCCTTGGATCTCCAACCATACATCACATCCCTTGACCTCCAAACGGTCTTGAGACTAATTGGCCTCAAACGGTATTGAGACCGTTTGGGCCATTCAACATAGAAATCAACTCAATCAATTTAGGGTTTTAACCAATCAATCTGATTAGGGTTTGTAATCAATGGATCACCCATTCTTGAATCCATTATAATTAGATCAATTTGAACCATTGTATCTTCATTCATACACATCAGCAATTAACCCCAAATGGTCTAGAGACCGTTTAACCTCAAACGGTCTTGAGACTGTTTGCTCTCAAACGGTCTTGAGACCGATTGATCACCAATCGGTTTTGAGACTGTTTGGTCATCAAAGTTGAAGACCGTTTGCTCATGATATTTGTTGAGGTGTGTGCTAATATGATATCATCATCTTCAAGCTACAAACCTTCAAAATGTTCTGTGATCTTTGTGGTGATTTCAACAATTAATCAAAAGGAAATTCGGGAATGAAAAAGGAATCAACATATGATGAAGAAATGGAACCAATAATAACATTTAAGGGTTCAAGTTATATAACCCGCGTTCAAAGTTGAATCCAAGCTTCAATCTTCACGTCTTTAATGGTGAATGAAGATTTATCAACTTCCCAAGGTCCGTCCTTAAGTCTTTGAGTGAAAAGAATGGCTAAAGTTGAAGATTGAATGGAGAAAAGAAGAAAATAAGCATTAAATTTCGATTTCCACCATGAAATCAAGGTTGAAGATGATTAAAGAGCTCATATACAGGTTGGGCTACGTCCTCCTATTTCTGCTAAGATCCCTTGTGTTCAGCCAAAGCAAGGAAAGTAGAGTCAAAAAAGCATTTCATGTGGGTGAAAGAATGGAGTGTATATAAGGGAAATTCAAGAGAGAGAAAGTGTTTATAAAAATCCTTCAATTCCCTAAATTGGTGCCACTTATCCCCATCACTTCCTTTCATACGAAGCCATCATCCTCCCCTTCGAAATCCTCTTCTTTATCCATGAATTAAAAGAAAACAATTAAGCACCTTAATCAATATAATAATAATATCCAAAAATTAGTGGATATTACTTTTTCTTTAACTAATGTGAGTGGGCTCTCCACTCACTTTAGATATTTTGGTGTCATTGCAAGGAACAAGGACGTCCATACTTATATAAATTCAACCATCACATTTTTGGTTGAAAGGCACTTCCATTATTATATTTATTTTTGCATTAAATTGAATTAGGGTTTCAATTATGCTTAAATCTTGATTATTTTAATATCAAGATTCTCTCTTCCCCAAAGAGATTCAAATGAGATGCCCCTCTGATTTTCTTGTCTCTAATTGATACCAAGAAACATTAGGGACTCTCTAGAAGTGGTATTTTTCATATTGAACCCTAGGTTTTGGGTAAATTGCACATTACACCAAAACTAGGTTTTAATGCACAAACATTGCTTAATAAGCTCTTTCTTGGTGCTCAGGCTTGTGGAAGCCATACATCTGCATAATTTTCATTCTTATGATGCTTCAACACTTGAGTAAAATTTTATCATGTAAAATTTGCAAGTTAACCCCTCAACTTGGGTAATTTGCACTTTAGTCCAAAACAAGCAAATATTATTTCAACATCATTCAAACAAGTCTAAACTTGGAATTTGGGCTTTCCACCAGCCACCACCTTGAATAATTATATCTTTAATGATGATCAAACACATGAGGCATGTTTAACATATGACATATTGCAATATAACCCCTCAACTTGGGTAAATTGCACTTTGGTCCAAAACAAAGGAACATTGCTCAAACAACATTCAATCAGGACCAAACTTGGAACATAAGTGTGTCACATGATAAAAAAAGACCTTATAGGATTATATTAAAGTTCTAAGCAACTTATTTAGCCAAAACAAATAGGGTTACCTCATAACCCATGTCAGGGTCGTTACAAGTTATAAACCCCTAACAAGGATTTCGTCCCTGAAATCCTAGGTAAAAAGGAAGACAAATATTATTTATTCATGATATCATCAAGCCTCCACATAGCATATTAATGTCATGGAGATGCCATAGAACTTTGATCATCACAAAGTCCTTCCATACATGGTTATCATAGAACATGTCATACAGGACGCATACTCTACTGTTTCTTTTCATTATTGACTATAGAGTCAACTCTATGTCAGGTAACACTTTTTTTCGTCAGAGATACATTATACATACCTTATTTAATTCAGGTGTCAAACTGTACTTAGTTATCACCTTTCTCAACTTATAACTTTATGTGACACGATTCTTAATTCTGAGGAGTCTTCCATATTCCTCATTCAATTAAGCATTTTATTTCCAAGGAAAGACCAGAGTTACATCTTGTCACCCACTTGTGACTACAAGTCTCTTCATACATCTGGTGTGTCATCCAAACTATTGTCACAACACTAAAGTTTCTTACTACTTGTACCAATTATTTAATTAGTTGTACATACTCTTGGCATAAAGGGAGGTTGCTTACCAATTAATAACTTATCTTAGAAGTATCTCTAGATGTAATGTATAAGTTGTTTTAATAGATCTAGATAGGGATATTCTAAGGAATTATTTTTAGCTTGATAAACTTTTCTCACAAAGATTCTACAATTGTTCCTTCAATTAATACATCCTTATTGATGTTATGTTTATGCGGCACATAAACCCCTAACATGTGATGTTCATACTATTTCATATATCTAGGCTGATTTCACAGTTGGCCATTGCAGGTAACCAACATAAATCATCTGATTAGGAGTTATGTTTTTTTTTACTTTCCCATACCACCAGATACTTCTTAGATACAAAAATTCCTTACTTTTGTATCCATCACATGTGTTAAAACACATCACATCCTTATCATTTCCATCTCTCTGTTGTTATTACCAGAGCCACACATATAAAAGGATCTTTCTTTCATCTTTGGAACATTATTTGTTACACGTATCTTTATTGTGGAATCAAAGTCCAAGACGAACTGATACTTTTCTAACTATCCATCATTGGATTATTTCTAATCCATGTACATCAAGTGTCACAGTACTCACTTGATTTCCAGGTCCCTAAAAGGAGAGAACACAAAGAAACATATTTCTCTTATCACCCCATCATCGCCCAGGGTTGTTTATCAAAGAGAAAAGATTATCATCTCCTCTAATTATTGTATGAACTTTGAACTGTTCATGAGTCATTTACTCTTGTTTCATCCTAGGTTCCTTGCCACTAGCAAAGGAATTATAAGGATGATTACATGTCATTACTCATTCCTTTGTTATTGTCTAACATATTTATGAACATTTTCTGATTTTATCACATTTCCCATTTCCACATCATGGGAAAAGATCTTTACTATACACACATGATTTATCAGACAGGGATCATCTCCTTGTCTCATTTTCTTTATCATGAGGATTAAACTTCTACTTCCTCATACACAAATATTGACCTGAGATCATCTCAGATTCCTCTTTCTTGCACTTAGGATGTGATAAAAATATAGATGCCTTATTTTTGGTTTCTTTATACTCACTAGATTGTTTCAAAATGACTACTTGATCAGAGTAATCAGAAAGATAATAATCTAAGAGTTCCTTGCTTGCCCTATCTCCAATAATTATATACCTGGCCAGGGTATACAAGAACTGAGATTAGGTAGTATGCACTTTGTTTACTATCATGTTCCTTACTTTTCATATCATCTAAAACATAGGACTTATTATTCTTGGATTTCCTCCAAGCATCATATATTTACCTTATCCTTTTTTACACAGATAATATAAATTATAAAGCATTTAAAGGAATACTGAGCAAAATATAAGTCCTCATCTTCCTTATGTCCTCATAGGACTAGTCAAAGGAAGCTCAAAAACAACTACTTTCTTATATTTAACACATGAAATCATGAAATTATATATTAGAATGAAACTGCTTCATCTGACCTGCCTCATCTCACGGTTTGTTTACTGCCTCAGGCTGATTCTTTTCAGATAATCTTACCATTGCCTGATGTTGACTATGTGCTATGTTATTTAATTTAGTTGATCCTGCCTGGGACGTTTGTCCACATCCTCGAGAGCCATTAGAAAATTGTTTCCTCTGATGACCTTGATGTCTCTGCCTCGGTGGTTGAGTTACCATTATGTTTCCAACTGGACAATCCCTTACCAGATGACCTACCTATCTACACCAGTAACTGGTTTTTTCTCTTGATATAGTCTAAAAGGTCCTTTACCCTTTCTGGGTAGCCCTTTCCCTAGTGCACTAGACCTTGGTTGTACCGATGGTACCAAAAACTTCCCCTTTTTGGAACTACTAGGCCTCTGATCCTAAGTTTGGATAGGCCTTTTCTTAATTCTTTCCTCATTATCCTTTTCTGGACAGTCTTTTTTGATATATCCAGGCTGCCTACACTTGTGGAAAATCTTGATTTTAGGTTGTAACCTATTCCTTTCATCATTATTCATTGCTCCAACATGCTGATGTTGAGCAAGAATCATGTTGGAGTCTGAAATTTCATCATTAGGGGCTGGTAATCTAGTTTGGATTGCTAATATATGGTCCACTATACACATCATTTCAATCCTAACTTGCCCAACAATGATATCAAAAGAAGAATCCCTTATCATAGTTGGACCATATTGGGGGTTCTCAGGCAGTCATTCTTCTCTCGCCTGGTCCCTTGCACCATCTATTGGTGCAACAACATTGCTTTTAGCAATGTGCTCCTTCAATAGTCCAGACATCTTTAAGCTTTATTCTATCTTTTGTAGGAATAGAAGTCACTATAAGATATACTGAAGGACACTAAAATAGACTCAACACCTTAGTCCTATGTCTTTGTAGACTCAGCAAACCTTAAGCTCTGATACCACTAAATTGTGACACAACGTCCGAACAAAACGTCATTAACTAAGAGAAAGTGATTATTAACAGCGGATTAACAAAAATCACTAAAAATTAAAACTTTTTGCTAAGAGATCCAATTCCAGCAAAATCTTAATAACAAGAACCAAAGTATTATATATACATTCTGTTCCACAAAGGACATACCATGTACCTTCTCTTCTCGAGGATTACATACAAGAGTTGCTTTGTTAAATCTACACATAAGCAACATAAAACCTCGAGGCATTCAATGCCAAAATCTCAGATCGATCATTAAAGCACTAACTACTGATTCCAAGGATCTGAGAGTACAGAGACGACACATAGGAATCATATCTACATGACACGATAGTCAGTATCTCCACCTGAGATGTCACTGCTATCCCTGATGTTGTTGTCCTTTCCTTGTTGTAGGGTTTCTACCTCCTTGTCCTCATCCACCTAAAAAGGTTGGATCCAATGGGGGTGAGACAATTGAAAATTGTCCCAATGAGAGATATAACTCTCCACCAGAAACATTATTATTGTAGATAAATAGTAATAAACTGAGTAGGAGTTCTTTTATATTAACAGCAGTATTAATCATTGTATGAACAAAATAAGATAATCTCCTTTCTTAAGGAGAACATTGCATATACCCATGGTAGAATTATACATCATCTATCTACTTTGTAAGGAATGTAAGGAAACATAAATATATCATCTATCAACTAAAGATGCATAAAAGAAATGTAACATCAACCAATGATTTCGTATTCAATCCTTAAGCAAACATGCTATACGGCTGATTACATTTTACAATCACACTTATGCTCTGAGGAGATGAGGTATACCGCTCATACCCCAACCAACCATTGCGAAGTCGAAATCCGTGCCATACAAGGTCAATGGAAGAGTCATCTTCCATGACCTCCCTTATCTCGGACAGTATGAGATTCCATGCAGGACATCTTGTGTCTCTACTAAATAGCTTTCCAGGGTATACTGGCAACTTTGCTATAGAGTTACAGCGACAGATGAACTCTCTTTGCAATTGAGAGGTGTCATCTTTATCTCACATCAATCCAGCATTAAACATTATCGGGAGATTCGTGATACATCCATCCCGTTATCGGGTGATTAGTGATACATCCACCCCGACATATATAATGAAGGGTTAAGAGATTTAATGTTTATCTCACATCAATTCCTTCATTAGGGTGTAAGGATATTCGCGCCCATCACCCCCACATATTCAAAAATATGCCCTTCGGGTTATGCCGCAGAGAAACCCATTTCACCATTCAGCAAATTCTGACGTTGATGGATCTATGGCCAGGGCACTACATTATGAGATTTCACTTGGTTAATTAAGTACATTTTCGTATTCTTTTAGCATCAATCAAGTTTCATACAAGAATTATTATAACAGATGCTACATAGAAAAGTATGATACATCTATCAAATACTTTTCAAAACTTTATAAAACATTGGGATTTCAATCCCTTATCACATCATGGGCATTCTCATCTCTTAACACCTCATCATCATGATTACAGAATATGGGTATTCAAACCCTCAATTCATCAAAGAACACTTGTTACCACTTATTAGGTAACTAATACCTTCAGGTCATCTGACCAAGGTAAACATGATACTTTCTATAGAAGCATCTCACATGGCTTACAAGGCCCATTAAGTATATTTCCACCTCTCACTAGGTAACAAATTATCACATGGCTCACAAGGCCATTACATCTTGTCATATCTCACTAGGAAACAACTTATTCACAAGGCTCACAAGGCTTTTCCACATTATACTTTTATTCAAGTATTTAACATACCTTACAGGGTTTATGCAACAAAGAATTACAACCTTCCCATCATTAGGGTTAGGGTTTCCCTTCCTTATCGATTAGGGTTTCTCTTACATATCATCACCCTTCATTAGGTTTAGGGTTTCTCATTATTAACCATTTAGGTTCTCAAGATCATATTATTAATGATCAAGCCCTAATTCTTTGCTCCACACAGCTAGGAGCCAACATTGATAACATAAGTATTCAATCATGCTTATTTATCCGCATCATTTATCATTAAATGAATTATCAACATAAGATATGAGTTCCTCTCTCAACTTTGCCAGAATATGATTACATCACACTTTATTAATTTGGCTTAACCTTTTCATAAGGTATGTTAGCCTACACTTATTAAAGTGCATTACATCTCAATGTAACAATTGACATGACACACTTCATGTGTTACTCATCCAAGTATATTGGATTTAGAATACATCAAGGTGTATCAATCTTGAGGTGTTGGATGTGATATCTATCATGTCTTAATGTATCACTTCCCTCATCACCTTTATCTTACTTAAGCTCATCAACTTATCTTGTACTAGGGTATTTCCCATCCGAATACTTTATGCACCAGTTCATCACATTTATCATGTAATGTATTGGCCATAAGTCACTTATTTGAATTATTCAACCATTATCAATGATATGGACTCATCTCGGGTTAAGACATTATTGATATAAGGTTATCCATTATCAACCACTTTAGGTGTTTCACTTATCAATACATTAGTCACTATTTCCTTATTCGGAATATGATTTCCCATCTTTATCAATTAGGGTTTACATAACATCACCCTATATTAGGGTTTCACATACCTTCACCCTATATTAGGGTTAGGGTTTCATATAGCATTACATAGCATCACCCTAAATTAGAGTTTCACATCAAATCATTGCATTAGGATTTCACATGGCATCACCCTAGATTAGAGTTTCACATCACATCACTGCATTTGGGTTTCACATGGCATCACCCTAGATTAGAGTTTCACATCACGCCACTGCATTTGGGTTTCACATGGCATCGCCCTAGATTAGAGTTTCACATCACATCACTGCATTAGGTTTTCACATGGCATCATCCTAGATTAGAGTTTCACATCACATCACTGCATTAGGGTTTCACATGGCATCACCCTAGATTAGAGTTTCTCACATCATTATCTTGAATTAAGGTTCCTTATAACTTTTTCCCAAATTAGGGTTTCATATAACTTTACCCGAAATTAGGGTTTCTCAGCCCATAGCCCAAAATTAGGGTTATGATTTATCATCATATTGCCCAAGAGTAGGGTTTCATGTACTAGAACCCAAAATTAGGGTTTCATGAAGCATTCTCTTAAATTAGGGTTTTTCATTATATTACATTGAATTGGGATTTCTCATATCATCACCCTAGATTAGGGTTACACCATTACTCTAGATTAGGGTTTCACCTAACATTGCCCTAAATTAAGGTTAGGGCTCATCAACCATCTCGATTAGGGTTTCATGATCTCTTTATCAAGGATCATACCCTAATTACATATTTTATTCATGTTGAAAGTGTTGAGGCTTAACCACTGCATGATTATTATACATGTATGAATTCCTCTCTCTCTCTCTCATCCTCTCTAGGATGTTGATGCTTGATTGGATTAGGTTAACCCTTCATTCAAGTACGTACATTTAGGGTTAACATAGTGTATTGAGATATTGCTTCCATAAGCATCAAAGGTTAACCTCTCTAAGGGTACTAATCACCCTAGTACCTTAAAGGTACAACAATTGTAATTATCTTTGATAAACATCATTAACAATCATGGTTTAATAGTACTTACATGGTTTGAATCAATTAGACCTTCAAACGGTCTTGAGGTACTAGACCCTCAAATGGTCTTGAAGTACTTTGACATTCAAACGGTCTTGAGGTTATTAACCTCCAAACAGTCTTGAGGTTATTGACCTTCAAATGGTCTTGACCTCAGCACCCTTAAATGGTCTGAAGACCGTTAGACCCTAAACGGTCTTGAACCTTTGCACCTTTAAACGATATGAAATCAGTTAGACCTTAAACAGTCTTGGTCTACACCTTCAATCGGTCTTAAGACTGTTAGACCATCAAACGTTCTTGATCTCAAAATATCTAAACAGGTTGTGACCATTTGAATTAAATATTAATTAACCCCAAACGGTTTGAGACCGTTTAGTCCTCAAATGTTTTGAGACCGAATGGTCCTCAAATGGTCTAAGACCATCTGGTCAATTCATCTTGAAACCGTTTAGCCCTAAATTAGGGTTTCTACAATCAATCGATTTAGGATTTTCTTCATAGAATCATTCATCAATCGGACCATTGAAAATACATCAAATTATAACCCTTGGATCTCCAACCATCCATCATAGATCTTGACCTCCAAACGGTCTTGAGACCATTTTCCTCCAAATGGTCTTGAGATCGTTTGGGCCATTCAACATAGAAATCAACTCAATCAATTTAGGGTTTCAACCAATCAATCCGATTAGGGTTTGTAATCAATGGATCATCCATTCTTGAATCCATTATATTTAGATCAATTTGAACCGTTGGATCTTCATTCATCCACATTAGCAATTGACCCCAAACGGTCTTGAGACTATTTAACCTCAAACGGTCTTGAGACTGTTTGCTCTCAAACGGTCTCGAGATCGGTTGATCACCAAACAGTTTTGAGACCGTTTGGTCATCAAAGTTGAAGACTTTTTGCTCATGATATTTATTGAGGTGTGTGCTAATTTGACATAATCATCTTCAAGATACAACCCTTTGAAATTTGTTGTGATCTTTGTGGTGATTTCAACAATTAATCAAAAGGAAATTTGGGAATGAAAAAGGAATCAACATATGATGAAGAAATGGAACCAATAATAACATTTAAGGGTTCAAGTTATATAACCCGCCTTCAAATTTGAATCCAAGCTTCAAGATTCACGTCTTTAATGGTGAATGAAGCTTTCTCAACTTCCCAAGGTTCGTCCTCAAGTCTTTGAGTGAAAAGAATGGCTAAAGTTGAAGATTGAATGGAGAAAAGAAGAAAATAAGCATTGAATTTTGATTTCTATCATGAAATCAAGGTTGAAGATGATTAAGGAGCTCACCTACAGGTTGGGGTACGACATCCTATTGCTCTTAAGCTCCCTTGTGCTTGGCCAAAGCAAGGAAAGAAAGACGAGTCAAAAAAGCCTTTCATGTGGGTGAATGAATGAAGTGTATATAAGGGAAATTCAAGAGAGAGAAAGTGTTTATAAAAATCCTTCAATTCCCTAAATTGGTGCCACTTATCCCCCTCACTTCCTTGCATATGAAGCCATCATACTCCCCTTCGAAATCTTCTTCTTTATCCATGAATTAAAAGAAAACAATTAAGCACCTTAATCAATATAATAATAATATCCAAAAATTAGTGGATATTACTTTTTCTTTAACTAGTGTGAGTGGGCTCTCCACTCACTTTAGATACTTCGATGCCATTGAAAGGAACAAGGACGTCCATACTTATATAAATTCAACCATCACATTTTTGGTTGAAAGGCACTTCCATTAATATATTTATTTTTGCATTAAATTGAATTAGGGTTTCAATTATGCTTAAATCTTGATTATTTTAATATTAAGATTTTCTCTCCCCTAAAGAGATTCAAATGAGACGCCCCTCTGGTTTTCTTGTCTCTAATTGATACCAAGAAATATTAGGGACTCTCTAGAAGTGGTATTGTGCATATTGAACCCTAGGTTTTGGGTAAATTGCACATTACACCAAAACTAGGTTTTAATGCACAAACATTGCTTAATAAGCTCTTTCTTGGTGCTTAGGCTTGTGGAAGCCATACATCTGCATCATTTTCATTCTTATGATGCTTCAACACTTGAGGAACATTTTATCATGTAACATTTGCAATTTAACCCCTCAACTTTGGTAATTTGCACTTTAGTCCAAAACAAGCAAATATTGTTTCAACATCATTCAAACAAGTTTAGGAATTTGGGCTTTCCACCAGCCACCACCTTGCATCATTATCTCTGTAATGATGCTAAAACACATGAGGCTTGTTCAACATATGAAATATTGCAATATAATCCCTCAACTTGGGTAAATTGCACTTTGGTCCAAAACAAAGGAACATTGCTCAAACAGCATTCGATCAGGACCAAACTTGGAACACAAGTGTGTCACATGATAACAAAATACCTTAAAGGATTATATTAAAGTTCTAAGAAACTTCTTTAGCAAAAACAAATAGAGTTACCTCATAACCCAGGTCAGGGTCGTTGCAGTCTACCTCCGAGGTTCCAATACGATAATCAACACAATTTCAAGAACCAAGGAAGCTATTGCATAATTTCCAAGATCGAAGGCACAAATTTCAAAATTTTAATCAAGCATCACGAATGTAGAAATCCACCCAAATTTCCTTCAAACATGAAAAGATTGTTGAGATATTAAAATTAATCCAATCTTAGCAATCCCATTAAAAAGAAACATATTAGTTGCCTCAGCTCTTAGTCAGCCAATGTCCCCCTACAGGCACCTTTTCTGGACAACCCAAGAATAAACCCCGAGTGTCCCGAGCAATTAAGGTCATCTTCACACATTCTGATAACATGTATTTGCACCACCTCCCATCTTTTGTACCCATGGACTTCAACAACGACGATATTGCGATGGTCAAGAAATAGCAAATACCAGAAGCAGTTGTCAATCCCACTACTAGGTATGGAAATTGGTCGAGTTTTTGAAAATCTAAACCGAACCCAACCCGACCCATTCATTGTTGACCCAAAAAAAATCCGAACCCGAAAAATCCGCATTGGAAAAAAAATATCCAAACGCCCATCATGAAAATACCCGACCCAAAAAGTACATACCCGACCGACCCCAAAATATACTTTGTTATCTGCACACTCTATAATATCACACACAAACAGGCGACAAATTGATCGAGCGATGCAATTACATTAGACAAATTTAACACAATTGCTAATGGCGCTGGAACATTGAACTATTACATAGTTTATTTTTACATAGAACACAACACGATTGGAGATTAGCACTAAATAAATGCATTGGTAAAAAATTGCCAGAATCCTTCAACGGGTCAAAGAAGAGGAAGCGGAATGCGATCCGTGCAACGAGTGTGTTGCTTGTCGTCGTCGCTGCGATAGTTTCATTCCGACCTTCCAAGACCAAAAGGGACAACAAATGACCACCGTCTCCGTCATCCCTGCCACTGATCACCAGCCTCCACCAACTAGGCGTCCATGCGCACCAGAGCCGACCTCCATGGACTCTTAGTACGGCCATCTGATGACAGTCCACCTAGGCAATGCCAAGACCTGATCGTCACCACCACGGGCACGGCACAGGTAGTAATGAAAACCCATGACATGTCCTCGAGCCGACCACAGTCAACTAGCTTTGGAATACTCCTCTACCGGAGTCACGACGGCACCTGGAACCCGTAGGCGGAGCACTGACGCCAGCCACGCCGGGTGTGCCATCCTCACCACCGCACGGCTGTGGCAAATCCACGGGGTGAGGGAGGGTGAGGTGGCGGTCACGCTCAAAGAAGGTGGAGGATAGGATGAGAGCAGGGAAGGCCGTCAACAATCAGCACGAAGCTGCTGCACGTCACTAACAATGTTACTAGCTTGGTGGCACTCAGGTTGACCTAGAGGAGGGATGAACAAGATGCAAAGGCAGTGAAGATTGGGGAAACGGTTAGGGTTACGTCTACTGGGACGTAGGCTTTTTTCGAGCATGGGCACGCCCGACTCTCGTTCGTATTCTTCCCAAGCACGTAGCAACGCCCGAAGTCCCGCCCGACTCTGCCCGCAAAACCTGACTAAACCTGCAATTCCGGGTTGGGTCGAGTCGGGTCGAGGGTCGGGTAGGGTAGGGTAGGGTTAAATTGCCATGTCGGCCCACTACAAAGAAGTGTGTCATTTATGAAGTTCCAAAAGTTGAGGTCGTTGAGCCAGATGTGCTAGTCTGCAAGCTGAAGCCTCTTTACCAAACGTGCCTTAAGCAAATAAGGCTAGACACAAAATTCATAAGATTTAAGCAAATCCATGAAGAAGCTTCACGTAGACATCCCCTTCTAAATGCCCTTTTTGAAATGCATGCATGGTCAAAATATCTGAAGTCTCTATTGACGAGGAAATATACCACAGAAGAATATGAGATCGTGAAGCTTGCGAGAACTACTTCTAATATTATTCTAAACAAGATCCCTAACAAGGAAAAGGACCCTGGTTCCTTTTGGTGTCGATTGTTATCTAAGTAACACTACTTGTAGACTTAGGCACAAGTATTTCCATCATGACTTACAATCTATGCAAAAGATTGAGCTTTTTTGGTATAATGCCCACAACAATGGCCATTAAGCTTGCAGTTTCATCTATGACAAAACTCATGGACTTCACAGAGGATGTTCCAGTGAGAGTAGGAAATGAAGCCTTGTTGCTTGTGATTTCTTAATCATGGACATCAAGGATGACCTCTACTATCCCCTTAGACTACAACCCATGCCTTGATCGATGTAGAGGCTTGTACCATTCCCTTATAGATGGGCAAGTAACTTTAGAGTTCTATGTCTATATGACCTTTATCTAGTTTACAACAATCTCATAGGTTGTTTATCAACGAACCCCTTTGAATGAAGTGAATTTTCTTTCAAAATTCTAATATGACTACAATTGTTGGAAATCTTCTTGTCATCTAGGACCTTAAGTAGCACTAGACCTTGAAAATGATGGCAAGCCATAATGGATTGATATGAATCAAACACAGTGTATCTTCACTTGATTTGTGGAAATAGCTTGTAAAATTTCTTGCTTGTCTTTTGTTATAGAAAGATTTGGATTGATGTCATGATGCTCCCAAACCACTAAATAAAAAAACGAGATGCACAAGTTCAACCTCTTCTATATTTCTTCTATCACCTTTTATCTATCCATTCACAAAAATAATCAAAAGTCAAAAATGTGCCAAACTCCAAGTTTAGTGTGGCACAATCCTTCTCCCTCTACCACTTATTCCATACCCCTCATATTTTATAGGGGCATCCATCCATAAAGAAAAGATACCAATGTGTACTCAAAAAATGTAATCAATGTAATTGCAACAAAGTGAAAAAAAGATCTAGAGTCAAATACAGGAGAGATTGCCTTTTTCCATACCTCCATTCACTCCATTTTTCTACCAAGGAAAATCTACATATCCCCAATCTAACTATTTAGTAAATGTTGTTCTTGCACAAAACTCATAAGAATATGTGAGAGTACCAAACACAAAAGGGATATGACATATGTTTCTTTGTAGATTTTGAAAAGGAAACAAGTTGTGAACCAATTTGGAGTGAAGATTGTGTTTTATAATTTCAAGAAATTAGGATCACTTGGCCATAAAATGTAGTAAGGACAAAGTACTACTATACAATTAAGGAGGACAAGTTGTCAGTATTAATTGATGCATGTTTATGATTTTTTGTTGCTTAAAGACGAGTAACGTTCAAGCTTGGGGTATTTTGATGAATGTATATTCATTTATCTTTACCCCATCGTTTAGATCATTTTTAGTACATTTGTTGCTACTTCCCATTTTAAGGAATTAATTGCATTAGTTTTGATTTTGTCTCCTTCAATAAATTTTACATAGTTATGTTTGTTTATTATAGAAGAACAAATCAGTTTTTCTCCTTCGATCCCAAATATCAAGAACCCCTAGTGCTATTCAAGAACTAGAAAATTAGGAGGCATTTGCTGCATAATTTCAGCCTCCCTGAACACCATTTGGTTGACTAGCCCTCTCTGGTTGGCCAACTTAGAAGCATTGCAAGGAGCTGTAACCCAAGTTGATCGAGTGGACGCCCGGTCGACTGAGTTAAGCCAATCAAGAAGGCACATTTTCACAGACGATTCACTTGAATCACCTTGATTTGGTCGACTGACATGCCTTCAAGACAAAGTATTATTTCACTCAATTGATTGATTGATCCTCAATTGCTTAATTGACCTGCATAAGCCACACATAAACTTCATTCCAGTCAACTTGTTGGGCCACCAATCGACCGACTAGAGAACCAGATCTAGAATTTCTAGCTATCACTAGATGCATTCCTAAGGTTTTTTGGGCACTTCCTACTTTATAAAAGGAGGGGGGAATGCCAAAAAAACAACCAACACCTCCATATCATCTCAGAGCCCTTTTCAGGAGAATGAACCAATGAAAGAAGAGAAGGGATCATGATCTTCCTCACAGAGTCTACCCAAGTGTTTCAATTTCCTAGAAACATGATTTATCCTATCCCTATCTTTGTTTTTGTTGCTATTATGAGAAATATGGAGTAGTACCTTTAATACCAGGGCATGGAGAATAACCCTATAGCCTGTATTTTGGATTAGTTGTATTTGACTCCAAGATTTATATTATTAGATGTGCTTTCATCCAAGCTTATTAGTTGATTAATGAATTGATCCCTCATTTTTCTTGTCCATTATAATCTATGGTGATGAGATCATTGAATTCATGGGTTGGAACACTGGGTGAGACTCATAAACTCTTCATGAGATCTCAGATAGAAATTTACTGGACAGTTGAACAATGATCCACAAAAGCCAAGATCCCAGGTTTGCGAGAAGTCTGACCCTTGCTAGATTTGTACTTCATAAGGATACAAATCATCATGATACTGATCTAATTAATAAAAATTAAGGGGTTAAATCAATTAATGTTAATACATGGTTTATGGTGGTGAACCCTCAGACTGCCAATACCTCATAATATTGATTAAATCTTTTTTGGTCGGTCCAAAAAGCGTGTTACTGTATTACCAAAACTTTAGGTACAAAAAGTTTTGCGCCCCCATTACAACCTGGATGAACTCATCCAAACAACCAGAGAAACTAATAAAATACAAGCTACACAATAGCCATCTACCTAGATAAAATAAGAGGATAGACCCGCAATACTAACTCAAGAGATAACAGAGAAATTGAAATGACTCTCCAAACTACACATGCAAACACTGGCAATAGGCTCATCCTCTGAAATTGTGGCAACATGGGCAGCCGAAAACATCATTTCAGCAACCTGGAAACCTCAGGAATAATATAGTAGAAACCTCCACTGCTCTCATCCAGGTCTTCAAGTTTCTGGAAAGCAACGGAAACCAGCAAGAGGACCTGACTATTTCTTTATGCAAGAACCAGAGACCAAACATCGAATGCTGCTGTTTGCACAACAGCACCCCACAAGCACCCAAGGGGTGAAAACTCCTGTCAATCCATCTTCTCAAAGAAGACTCCAGAGAACAACTGAACAGAATGGAGCAAAGCTCCATTCAACCATCACATTACTCCTTCACACATGGCAGTATAAGCATTCACTGAAGTTAGTGGTCAGAAGAAATACAAAGCTTGAATGCAGGCTCCGAACAGAACTGAAAAGTGTCTTGGTGAATTGGACGAGCAGATAGAGACAGAATCATGGAATCATAGGACCTTCTGTTTGCACAGAAGCATCACAAAGAACACCCCACAAATGCCATCTGATTGCACAGTGACCCCTCCTCAAACACCTAGATGGCATCCGACCTCTTGGCTCCAGAAGAGTCAGCCAGAACCGAAAACTACCAAACTCTATGGATAGCTCTAGCTAGATACCCAAGGAACTGTTGTTTGCACAACTTTCCACCACAACACTCGAAAGAGAGCCACATGCTGCTGCAACATCCATCACCCGTTGGGATCCAAGAAACTTGACGATGGCTAGATAGCAGGGGAACATCTTGCAAGTGCCTAGCACTACTAACTAGAGAAAGCATTACAACGATCAACGCAAGGGTGACCTTCACGATGTACAAGAACTACTGCCCAGGCCCAGCCTACGCACCTCTAGTGGCCTCAGGCCAATCGCCAACAAACAGGAAAGAACCCTGAGCCGGGCAGAGGACGAAGCACCCCATCTCAGACGGAGCCACCGTCTGCTACCAGCCATCGAAGACAATTGAGTCGCTCAGATCCAAAGAAATAGGCCAGACGACGTGGTGGAGAGGGGAATCGTTGTCTTCAGGAGATGCTGACCTGACCTGATGACGAGTCCCCCATCAACACCGTCGATGGTGGCGGGGGGTGCGCTACCGAACTGGATTGATCCACCACCAACAAACCAGGCTGCGAGAAGGACCGACAACAAAGGACCTAGATCTGGTAGCTCTTTCCTCCCATCTCACTTAAATGAAGTAGAATCGACCAAGTCGAGCAGCTACCCCTCTGACTCGGGCTTCTCCTCACGCCGCTGCACAACTCTCCAATCGGCTCATCCAGAGGTGACGCCCAGCGGCCGCTCCCTTCACCAGCGATTCATAACCCACCTTAACTCCACGGAAGTTGTACCCAGCTCCAAAAGAACCCTGCCGAGGCTACATGGAAGCCAGGGGAGGAAAGCACTAAAGAAACGCTCCCTCCCCCAGCGGCGGCCGCCGGGAGGAGTCTAGAGATAGGGGGAGCGGACGCCCTATTAGTTCCACATATGCAATTCTTATTTTTTGTTTATAGTTGAAAAAATAGATTCTAGATATTACTCATAGAAATTGGTTCAAATAAAACTCTTAATCATTTTGTTCAATGGTATTGACCATTTCTTGAGATAAATCATGTTTATTCAAATTATGAACTTGTACTTGATTTGGGCATTATTCCATGTTTAAGGGGTATAGATTCATCATGTTTAAGATATTATGATTTATCCAATGCTCAACCATTGAACATGGATAACCCTGATCTTCATGCTTCAACATATTTCAAATGTTGGTATAAGTAATTAGATCCATTTAAATTATTGAATTTGACCTTTATGTAATAACTAATATCAAGTTTAGGTTAGTAATCATATTCCAATCATATAAAGATGACATTTGAGAATGTCATGGATTTAGAATTAGAAAGATCCCTTCAAATCAATTTTATTGGATTCCTTATTTACTTCTGATAAAAAATTACTACTTGTTTGTAATTTTTGTACAAAGAATGTAATTTCTAGGGTTATTCTTTCACCAGAGAGGAGAGCATTTTACCTTGATCAGAAAATTCTACATCATTGATTCCTTGGTCAAAGGTTGACTGGACATGTGGATCTGAAGGTCAGGAGAGATCCCTTCCACTAAGGCTTAGTGATAGGGATAGAGGGCACACAAAGCTAGTGTGGTGTTTGATTTGGTCAAAAAATGACATGAACATGATCGAACTGTGACTACCCATCAACGTCTCTTCAACCAAAGGGCTATTAGGCTCATGACACTCATGGAGGCCGATCTCATTGGAGAAGGGGAAAAGGGGTTCAAGAGCATGGTCCATCGCTCAATAAATGGTTGCAGGTGGTCACTGCAAGTCACATATTCTATCCTACAACATTCTAGATTTTGGGTACTAATACTTTTTGAGCTATAATTCATAATTTCGTCAAAATATGAGTCCATTTACAAACTGGTCTCTCATTCTAGATCTTTTTTGATGATTTTTCTCAATTTTCATGTTCTTGGATATTAGTTTATCTTGTTTTAAATTCCTTCTATATCAATGAATTCATTTTCTTAACATCAAAAATATTTACAAATCAGTCCTTTAAATTATTTTCATGAGTCACTTTGGCATTATTGAGTGTATCGTGGTGGTTGAATACTTTGATTTGAATTTTATTCTAATAATACACCTACTCTTCTACTGATGGAATTGGAATAAGAAAAATATCTCTCTATATATATACATATATATACACACATATATATACTTGTAATTATAGATGTGGAATAAGGGGGAACTAATGAGAAAATTTAATAGAGTAGTAAGAGTGTTAGACTAGAAAGTTACTACTTTTACAAATTACTATGATGGTGAAAACCCCATGAGTAATGGATTTTACTCTTTGATGTTATAAATTATTGAAGTAATTAGAAGATGGGAAATAAAAAGCACTTAAATAAATGAAATTGACCAAAGTGAAGAAAGAGGGTTCCTTAGACTCTTCTCTCAACTTCATTACCATTGTTACTGGAAAAATAGTAGGTCTTAACCCCAATGACCAATCCCAAATCACTACTATGCCTCACGTGAAAGGCAATAATAACTAACTTTGTATTCAAGACCGCTATATTGATGACCTCCCTAAAGTAGTTAATACCATGGTGCCACCACAACTTTCTTCCCCCTTGCCAAGAAAATAGCCTACAAAATGTTACAAATCATGGTGTTTCTTTGAAGCAATACAAATCCTCTTAGATAATGTTGGAAGTCATCACCACTAAAAAGTGACTACTCCCCCAATGCTCCCTAAAAACCAAGATTTCCCAAAACATCCTATACAGATTCATTGTGTCGACTATAGGTACAACAAGACAACATATATTAGACACCATTGAAACCTACAAACCACCGAGCATGACCTCTACATCACCAAGTTTGCACTCCACCACATCTTTTCCCCATCCTCTTCAGCTCCACCTGGTCACAAACCTACAATGCAATAGCCACAAACACTATTACAGATATCTATGACCTACGAAGACATCCCACTCTAACCTACAACACACCATCACCATCTTTGTTTACCTCCATTTCCATAGCCACTAGCTCAAACTAGGATTCCCAACTTGGAAAACCTCTTCAAGATTCATCACCAATACGAGTACTGCTAAATAGATCAACAAGAATAATAACTCATTTGTATTAGATGTGTAAGCTTTGTTTCTTATTACTTAAGGAATAACATCTCTGATCAAGTCTATTCTATCTATATGACAAAGTCATGTCCTTCTATGACTGAACCTTGCCACCATCAAAGATCTACTCTCAATCTGATACAAAGGTTGTTGGGTAGGATCATCTTTGGTGGGACAGATGCATCAGGATGATGAGGTATATGGATCAAATTATCCATAGGCATTTTCATACATGAATACTTGGACAATGATCACCAAGAGACAACAAACACCAACCCTATAGTAGGTTGTCTCTGATATCACTAGTTTAAGAGCTAAATTTTATAGAAAGGAAAGAGTTGGATAGTTGTAATACATTAATTATTCATATGGACTAGACTGTAGAATTGTAACATATGAATATATATATATATATATATATATATATATATATATATTATAATATTTTAACATAATATGATAGGTTGGTTAATAACTTATGTAATTGGATAAGAAAGATTAAATGTTGGGTCGACTAATTCTATGATATTGTAATTTAGGTATTTACATGTTAATGTACTAATACTAATTATATTATTATTACATATTTAAAACCCTATATGTATATAGGTATTATAGATGGAGAGAAATATTAATTTAAGAAATATTTTAATCTAAACCAACCTATTTTTATTAAAATGAAGTTTAAGGGAGAAATTATAAAAGAGAAACATATTTGATTAGGGTATCCCTATACTTGGAAATATATGAAACCTATGTTAGACTAGATGCAAAGTTATTTCAATCTTTCATAAGAATAATAATAATTCATATTTAGGTAAGCATAAATAGTTGAGACCTAAGTAGGAGTGTATAACTAGTATGCATTGCACTTAGCCCTATATATCCCTAATAAGGTATATTGGTAAATAAGAATATTTCATACTAGCTAATGAATATAATTATATGCTATAACATTATCTAATTTATAAACAATTAAGTATGTAATATTGATTATATATATAATCTAGTTAGAAACCCTAGAAAAAAAATGAAAAATAGAAATAATAGACCTAGATGGAAACTCCTAATCACCTATAATACTATATAATATAATTGAAATCAAATGACACATTATTCTAAGTGAAAGTGACATCTATTGCTCTACATTTGTAGATCTCTCTTTTGTTTGACTCTTGGAGCCTCATACATGGAATGCTTGAAATTAAACGATGATGAATTCAAGGTATTGTATTTCTAATATATTTGTAAAGCTTGTTATCTTTTGAAGTGTGCATATTAGATAGGTTGGTTGGCCTAAATTATTTAAAAACTTTAGCCTTCCTCTTTGAAAGTCCACTAAAAAGTAAATTCTAAAAATATTAGCACACTTTTAAACATTGAGAAAGGACAGGTCGATGCCCCACTTCCATACCTCTACACAAAGTTAAAGGACATAGGGTCCCTCAGTATGATGGGAATTTTAGTTGTTGTGTTTTCATTCTGTGTTGGAGAGAACACATGGCTTCCCCAACAACTAGGCATTGACACGTGCTACCTATTTGAAACTTTGAAATTTAATCTCAGAATTGATATTGAATCTTATTGACTTTTAAAATACTTTTTCCATTTGATGCTTGCCTACATTATTTCATTCTTTGAATTTTGTCATAAAGATACTTGGCATATAGTCTCATATTTTCACTTTCTAAATATTAATTTTGTATCAGTCATTTGAATAACCTATGTTTCCCTTCTTGGTATCCACCTGTGGTTTCATTCCCTCTAGGAATTAAAAGATAGGTGACCAAAGCAAGACCTAAAAGAGACCACATGAGATTTCCTCTGTTAGAAGATGAAGATTAGATTAGCCAAAATTATGTTCGCTGGCATTTGATCTATTTTTTCTAAGAACACCATGTACTATGAGAAAATTGTATGAATGAAAATACTTTTTTATATTTTATGATAAACTTGTTTGTAAAAATTTGATCAAAAGAATCGAGTTTGTATAACAAGCTATTAGAACCTACAAATAATTGGCACCCATGAATATCTTTTGGAAATTAGGTTTAAATAGTCATACACTTAGAGCATAGGCAAATAGTTACAATAAACTGTAGTATCATTGACTCAATTATTAGGATATACCTAGACCATGAAAAGGAAACACGAATAGCCTAGGATGTGAGGTATGTACCTTAATCTAGAAAGTCACAAAACATTCCTAGCTCATCGACTAGCTTTTGGACTCCCCTAAGCATATATTTACTTTAAGATATTATTGAGGAAAATATATTTATGATACATGTATGTAGATGTATAATGAGGCCCTTGGATCATTAAAATCACCACTATCGGTATACAAATGGCTAGAGTGCCCTAGAGTTTCTTAGTAACTTTGGTGCAACTACAAGTAATTAAAAAATATATATAGAAGAAATAAATATTATAGCATATACCCTAAAATAGTAAGTTCTATGTATCTATAAGCACATTTGATATCTTTAATTTGGAATCTTAAAATTTTAGCATGATGTAACATAAATAGTTTACTTCAAATTTATTAGTTATGTGAGAATAATTCATCACCATTTAATTGGAATGGAGCTGAGGTCTCAAAGGAAGGGTGTTTAGTGAAGGTTCTAGAATAATTACTCCCAATCCGCTACGGTGATGGTGGGGTTTCCACTACTTGGGAAAACCCCTAATATTTGAATAAAGTATTCAACTTGATTTAAAAAATCTATATAGAATCCTCAATACTATATTAAATAATAGTATGTTAGCTTATATAAAGGAAGATTATATTGTAAGAAAAAAAATATTATATACACTAACAAACACAATACTACTTATAGACTACATATCTAGCAAGGGAAGTGTCCCTCACAATGACTTCAACCGAAATAAACCATGGAGATCATCAATTGGGAATTAGGAAGTATAAGAGAGAACATATATTTTCACTAATATATGTGTAACTACAACTCTTGAGAAGCTTCATAACTGCAAAATCATGCCACTTGGAACAAATCCAACATTATATCTATATAGATGCAAATAAAAAATAAGATTTAAAATTGGATCCCAATCCAAAGATAAATGAATTATAAAATGTACAAATATTAGGACCTCTAGATTTTTGAAACTCCCAAATTTTAGAGATACATAACACATTGGATAATTTCTATTCTACAAAGTATTATATTGATGTAAGACCCTACCAACTAAAAATGTAGAAATAAAAAAATAAAGTATATCTTAAATTTTGACCCAATATTATGTCATATAAAGATTATTGACAACAATATTAAGTATTATTTGGTAACATTTTAAGCTTGTCTATGATAACTATAGTTTATCTAATAATTTCTGGTGTAACACAAAATTATGGTATTCATAATATAGATACTTAAACCTAGAAATGTATACATGACCCTAGAGAAATTATATGGACCAGGCACCACTAAGTAATTACATGAATCTTTATGTTTCATGGAAATATAAATTCCCAAAATGGGTCAGGTAGTCAGGATGATGGAGTAGTAGTAATTAGAATTTAGACATTAGGTGATTGTGACTTGGTTTTTACTTTAACTTAGGCCATTTTTGTTTTACATTGAAAATTTTTCCCAAAGACAAGAAATTATTTTCTTTATAATACTCTACGTACAAATAAATATGATTTTAAAGAATGTTATCAATGATTTCTTGATATAACTCACAATCTAGGACGTGTGAGGAAAACTAAGTGAGTCTCTTCAAATCTAGAGTTTTGTATAGGTAATAGTTAACAAAAAGTGAAGAATACTACATTGTAGTTGACACATCAATTTAGATTTCTAGTTGGATCCTCTTAAGTAGTAGATACTAGCACATGGCTAGACCATCAATTTACTAATTTCGAGGATGAAATCCTCATTAAGGAGTGGAGAGTTGTAACATTATGGATTTTGGGTACTAAATATTGTTTGAACTATAATTTATAAATCCCTCAAAATGTTAGTCCATTTACAAATGGTCTATCATTCTAGATCTCTTTTGATGGTTTTGGTCAATTATTGTGTTCTTGTATATTAGCTTATCTCCTTTTAAATTCATTGTATATAAATGAGTTCATTTTCTTTACATCAAAAATATATAGAACTGATCCATCAAATTGTTTTCATGTGTCACTTTGGCATTGTTGAGTGCATCCTTGTGCTTGAATACTTTGATGTGAACTTGTATTCCAATAAACCACCTACCGTTTGACTAATGGCATAGAAATAAGATATATATATATATATATATATATATATGTATATATAAATATATATATATATATATACAATGATCCAGTGAGAAACATATCTTGGTGAGAACATGAGAGGCATTTGAATAACTTCTGAAAGTGATCAATTTAGCAATATCAAACTATATGGATTGAAAATATACCTTATTATTTACCTTCCCATAAAGTTTCACCAACCATAGGACTTGTATTGCATGCATAACAAAGGAATACTTTTCAATGCTCAATATTGAGTTGCAGACTGGCTGTTGGATCTAAAATGTTTATATTGGACACGTAAAAAACATCTAGTTATAATGGTTTTTCTGTGAAGGTAAATAAAATGATGCTCTTCCTATCACTAGGGTTGGATATTAAAAACAAGTTATAGATTTAGAGTTATTCAAATGTCTCTCATGCTCTCATAGTAGCATGTTTCTCACTAGATCACTACCCTATATATATACTTCTAATTATAAATGAGGAATAATGGTGATTAATGAGAAAATATAATAGGCTATTTAAGAGGATAAAAATATATATCTACTACTTTTAAAGGTTACTATGATAGGAAGTGAATCTATGGTGAAAATCCCATGACTAATGGCTTTTCCACTTAAAAGTTATTAATTATTGAAGTAATCAGAATATGGAAATCAAAATAGCACTTAAATGAGTGAAATTGACCAAGTTAAGGAAGAGGGAGTGTTACTCTCTTATCTCAACTCTATTTCCCACTGTTATCAAAAAATTTGCAGTTCTTCACCCCAATTCCCAATCCCAATTTCACTACCACACATCAGAGAAAATGTAATAGTTCTTGACTTCTATTTCAAGTATGCTATATTCATGACCTCTCTATGGCAGTTAACACCATGATTCTGATACAACCTTCTTCCCTCTCACTAAATAAACAACTTGCATAATGTCACAGATTGTGTCATTGCTTTTCAGCGATTCAAAACCTCATGACAAAAGGTGGAAGTCATCACCACTAGAAACAAATTAGTCCCCAAATACTCCCCAAAACCCTAGCTCGCACATGACATCCTATAAAGCTTCATTGTGTCAACTATAGGTAGAACAAGATGAAATATATTGTCCATCATGGAAACCCGCAAACCACCAGACTAGAACCTCTACGTCACCAAGTCCACCCTCCTCCACGTCTTTTCCCCATCCTCTTCATCTCCGCCTAGTTGCAAACCTACAATGCAAAAGTTGCAACCACCACTCTAGGCATCTATGACTTGTAATGACAAGCCACTCTGACCTATAATATCGCACCTCCATCTCTATTCGCCACCATCTCCATAGCCGCTAGCTTGGACTAGGCTTTCAAACTCCGACAACCTCTTCATGACTAATCATCAGTAGGAGAACCTATGACTAGATGAGCAAGAATAAGAACTGATCTATATTAGATCTATAAGCTTTATTGCTTCTTCCTCAAGGAATAACACCTCAGATCAAGTCTTGTCTACTTAGACCAAAAAGACCCTTCCTCTTATGTTTGAACCTAGCCACCATCGACAATCTACTATCAATTTGATACAGAGGTCATTGGTTTTGATCTTCTTTGATGGGATAGATGCATCCAGATGATGAGGTATCGCTCAGATTATCCATCAGGATTTTCTTGCATGAAGACTTAGACAATGATCACTAAGAGTCAACATACTCCAAACCTATAGTAGATTTGTCTCTGATAGTATATTTACAAGTTTAAGGGCTAATAGAATAGAAAGAGTTGGATAATTATAATTATTAATTAGTTAGATGGACTAAACTGTAGATTTGTAGTATATGAAAATATATTTTACTAATATTATAACATAATATGATAAGTTGGTTAATGACTTAAGTAGTTGGATAAGAAGAACTGAATGTTGGATCTATGACTTCTATGGTATTGTAATTTGAGTATACATATGCTAATGAACTAATACAAATTATATTATTGTTATATATTCAAACCCCTAGAGGTTTATAAATATTATAATTGAAGAGAAGATAGTAATTTAAAAATTTTGTTGATCTAAACCAACCTATTTTGATTAAAATTAAGGTTAAGGGAGAAATCGTAAAAGAGAAACCTATTCAATTATGGGCATCCCTATACTTGGACATATATGAAACATATGTTACTCTATATGCAAGGTTATTCCATTCTTTTATTAGTATCTTAATAATTCATATTTAGGTTAGCATAAATGGTTAACCTAAGTAAGAATGTATAACTAGTATGCATTGACTTGAACCCTAGGTATCCCTAGTACGGTTATATTGGTAATACACATATTTGATTCTAGTGATGAATGTAACTATATACTATATAAGAGAGAGAATAACATTATCTAATTTACAAAATAATTAAATATTCAATATTGATTATATATATAATGTTTACAAAATTCTTACATGAAATTCCATTACCAGAACTATACATAGAGAAGAAGTGTCTATATAAATCCTCCTTAATTAGATTAATGTCTTGACATGGTTTCATCTTTATCTTCATGTCACTTATCATGTATATCATCATATACCTAAAACGCCATGAAACAAAATACGGTCAGTATGACAAGTTATACCGGTATGTGGGGGAAATAAAAGGTTACAAGTAATGATAACAACATAATTTAAGAACTAATGTTTAATAAAGCAAATTTAACATTTTCAGCATGACTATCCAATCTAGGTTTATGCACTCTCTATCATAACCCCTCACGGCCTCATACTATAGTATTCACTATCTTCCCCTGTCCAGGTGGATGACTTCATCATGTCTCCCCCTATCCAGGCGGGTGACTTCATCATGCACCCCCTATTCAGGCTGGTATCAAAATATGCCTTCCCCTATCTAGGCAGATGGCCTTTCCATAGATCCAGAGGTGGCCTAGATTCGGGCTAGTCATGTTCATAAATAATGTGATAATCATAGTCACTTTAAAGTTTGAATGGAATGAAATAAACAAGAAGACATATATTTCCAAATCATTTGAACAAATCTCTGGGAAACCACATGAAACTACAATGTATATCCTTAGGCGTAGCCACATAAATTTTACATGCAAATTATTCAATTATACTTCAAGCATATTGTCCAATCAAGCAAGAAAATCAAGCAATCATCATAAAATCTACATTATGTAAATTCTAAAGTGTCACCAATCACATTAAATATGTTATACCCTACTCGATCCTAATCTAGTCTTTATGTTTTAGATAAGGAATAAGGGTATTAACCCTATTTCCATGCATATTTAACATTAAGTGAACCCTAGTTAATTACAAGATCCATCTTATCCTTTCATTAAGATCACTTAGATCAAATATGTTCATTAACAACATAACAAGTTAGGATCTTTAGCCCTGATTCCACACATTAATGATTAACCACATTAGAGACCCTAATTATCTTATCATTACTACCATAATTACATTTATTATCATTATGCTCAACAAGATCAGATAATAGCATGAAAGAAAGGCTTGTAATGTTTTCAACATTATAACACTCAAAACTAGGGTTTTAATGTAGTAATCACTTACTAAACATGTATTCATGGAAATTTTTGGAATACAAAGTAAAATTGGGTCTCTACCATATTTTATTTGAACTCCTCTCATTTTTCTTATCAATTTTTATATATAACTTTTTTTATTCGAGTTACCAATTATTTTCTATCAATTTTGCAAGGGAAAACCTTATTGGCAAATCAAAGATCGACACGTCATCCATAATCTCATTCTTATTCATTTCCAGGTTGGATAAGGATAAAAGGGGAGGATTACCTCACTGCCCTTATTGATGAAGGATTGCCCCAAGGGCGTTTTGGTCTTTTCAATATTTGCCTTCTTTCTCCTTGTAAAATTTGATAGAAAATAATTGGTAACTCGGATGAAAATCAGTTATATATGAAAATTGATCAGAAAAAAGAGAGGAGTTCAAATAAAATATGGTAGAGACCCAAATATACTTTATATTCCAAAAATTTCCATGAATACATGTTTTGTAAGTAATTAGTACATTAAAATCCTATTTTTAAGTATTATAATGTTGAAAACATTAAAAGCCTTTCTTTTATGCTATTATCTGATCTTGTTGATCGTAATGATAATAAACGTAATGATGGTAGTAATGATAAGGTAATTAGGGTCTCTAATGTGGATAATCACTAATGTGTGGAATTAGGCCTAAAGATCCTAACTTTCTATGTTGTTAATGAACATATTTGATCTAAGTCATCTTAATGAAAGGATAAGATGGATCTTATAACTAGGGTTCACTTAATGTTAAATATGCGATGGAAATAGGGTTAATATCATTATTCCTTATCTAAAACATTAACCCTAGATTAGAATCGAGTAGGGTATAATGTATTTAATGTGATTGGTGACACTTTAGAATTTACATAATGCCGATTATATGATGACTGCTTGATTTACTTATTTGATTGGACAATATGATTCTAGTATAATTGAATAATCTGTATGGCAAAGGTATGTGGCTAAGCCTAAGAATATAGGTTGTAGTTTCACGTGGTTTCCCATAGATTTGTTCGCATGGTTTGGCAATATATGTCTACTTGTTTATTTCATTCCATGCAAATATTAAAGAGACTATGATTATCACATTACATATGCACATGACTAGACCAAATCTAGGCCACCTCTGGATCTATGGAAAGGCCATCCGCTTGGATAGGGGAAGGCATATTTTGGTACTAGCCTGAATAGGGGGTACATGATGAAGTCACCTACCTGGATAGGGGGAGACATGATGAAGTCATCCTCCTGGATAGAGGAAAATAGTGAATACTATTGTATGAGGCCCTAAGGGGGTATGATAAAGAGTGGAGAAACCTAGTTTGGGTAGTCATGGTGAAAATGTTAAATTTGGCTTGTTAAACATTAATTGTTGAATTATGTTGTTATCATTACTTCTAACCTTTTGTTTCTCCCACATACTGATATGACTTGTCATACTGACCGCATTTTATTTCATGACGTTTTAGGTATATGATGATATACATGATAAGTGACATGAGGATGAAGATGAAATCATGTGAATACATTAATATAAGTAAGGAGGATTTGGATAGACACTTCTTCTCTATGTATAGTTCTGCTAATGGAATTTTATGTAAGTATTTTGTAAACAATATTTGTAATTTAATTGAATTTTTTTTCTATTATTTATTATTTGCTAAATTTGGATCCTTGGGATTATAGGTAATGACTCTCAACTTGAAGGTCTTTCCTTAATTGGGGGATGTAGAAGGTGAGGTCATCAACTTCCCGACTGGTCACCCATCCTACTACTACTCTAAGCTGAGCACACTTAACTATGGAGTTCTGTAATGATGGGCTCCCAGAAAAGGAGGTGCACATTGGTGATATGGGTAGTCCACTCATTTCTTATAAGATCATTTTATCAGAGGGCTCCAATCCTGGGATGTTACAGTTTTCAAGGTATGATTTTTATGAGATGAGAGGAGGGAAAACTGGTGAGGTCTTATCTTTATGGTTATTATACCAAATGTGATTAAATCCCCAAGGGTTTGGGTTGGAACTATGAGAGGAAAAAGATTTTAGAACTTTCAGGGTGCAAGAGGAAGATTGGAGAGAGATTAAGATGAAGATTGGGGAGGGACCTGTAAGCATAACTTTTCCTATTAGGCCCGATGTGGAAGATGGGGTGTGTGATATAACTAGGGGATGGGTTCTACCTGTTAGTTTTACAAGTAATAAATGTTTCATTGATTGGATTAATTAATCAATTAGGACATTATAGAGAAACTTTATGCCAACCATATAAAATTCATATCTCTCTATTATTAACTACGACACATTTGAAAATTTAGAATCCTCTATTTTACCATTAAAACTAGGATTTTTATATGTTTTAGACCATTAGGAAAATATATAATTGCCTAAGATGAACTAATTATTCATACATGGAACACAAAGATACTTAAAGCATTAGGCTATTTAGGAAATTCTAAATTACTTAAAAATTAGAGGATCTTATTTGTTGTCTCTCATATTTCTACCATAGCATATGGAAATGAATATTTTTTAGATTAACATTGTTTTATTGGCTTTCAAGTCATCCTTACTTGGAATTCAAGTAAAACTCTCCAAACATATACTATGAGGTGTTTAAACCATGGAAAATAGCTTTCCCAACAAATTACCCACAAAAGGATAGTTATATGTTATATTCACTCCATTGAACCTTTGTTTTATTTGGATGGTGTACCAAAGGACACAAGACTAACCATGAAGATATCCTTATACAATAATCTGAATATTAAGCATTTCCATCCTTGGTGTCAATGTATTTTCACTATCTTTATCACTTTCTCCATGGTATAGGGTTTATAAGCCTCTTATACACAAATTCCCATCCCACTTGTTTTAGTTATTTGACATGTTATCTTATGTAACCCCCATTCGTTTCTATAAAAGAGTGAATAAATTTAACATTTTAATTTATTTTAGAGTTGTCACTTTTTATACTCCCCTTTGTACATTCTTTCTTTTTTAAGTATTTTTAATACACGATGATAGATAATACATTTAATATTTCATAGATTTATTTACATCCTCAAGATATATACTATTAAGGTCGAGACATTAGTTCCATATAATGAAGGTATTGATAGAAAAATACATGTGTTCATTTCGTTAGTGTACATGTATATAATTTGATGTCATATTAGCAGGATGATCTAATTGAATCACTGAAACCCTCGAATTGCTATGTACCGAAATAGTTTTGTAGCTAATATATTTATGATATCATTGAAGAATCAAACAAATATTAGGGCCCAGTTTGGGCGCTACAATCTGAACTTCTTGTAGTTGATTCATAATATATACAAGAAATTAACAAAAAGAGATCACGTTCTGTATTTATTTTGTACCGTTGTGTACTAAATTTAACATACAAATGGCAGTTGTAAATAACGCCTGAAACGGCGGGTTTCGTGATTGCTGAATTCGTTCCAGGTCTTTGCCCGCTTCACTCCGTTTACATGTCATTTCGCATAAAGAGCGACATGCCTGCCGCTGTCTCATCTCATCCAGAATAGTGAAAGGTGTAAATTTCTACAGACAACTACCGGAATTCGTGAAGTTCGCATCCATACGGCCCCTAGTAGTAGTGACTTACAAAATAGTCAAGAGAGGTCTGATGCTCACATCTTTATTTACAATAGTGGATAATGTTAATTAATATCGATATTATTTTTAAGAGTGACGATCATCATGGTAAAAGATGGTCTATTATTTGTTTGGCCTCATCCATGATAGAGTTTTGGGGTTGGCACAACTCCCACTCTTTCTCTCTCGCCTCTAACTGGTAGTGTGCCACTACTTTGGTTTTCCATCCCTTACCACCTAACCCCAACATATATGTTAGAGGAGGATCCATAGAACCTTACCCACGCGTGAAGCATAGATACTAGATGGATGCCCGATTTCAAATTAACCATCGGCCGCTGCACGGAAGTGAAAGTCGGCGTGAAGGAAGGTCCCAATCCACGAGGAAGAAGAATTAACAGGGACGGCATTGGTGACTAGGTTATGATAGCTCTTCAATTCATGATTACGGTAACGCAAACGGCAAATGTATACTGGAGTTTATCTTCCTGTGACAACTTGCTGAACTCGATAGCCACCCATTTTGTCTCTAAATCTGCTTTATCGGACTGGCTGTCCTGGTTGTATTCATTTTCAGTACGTTCATTTTCAGTGCGAAAGACGTGAAAGTTGAAGAATTCAAAGAGAACTCATCAGGACAGTGATCATGGTCGATAGTCTTTACCAGCAAATGCAATCATAGAAAAGCAACAAGAAGAAATATAAAAGAATTGGAAGCTTCTCTGGTACGTACTCACCTCCTTAGATTCTTTGAACCTAATGCCTTGTCTGGCTCTGGGCAAAACAAGCAGGCCTACCTTTCTTGAAACGATTAACGATTGTGGATATGGTCGGTCAAACTAGGGGCTAAATAATGTTGGAGACTTTTTCCACGTTACTTTTGTCAGCACGTGTTAACAACAACCTGAGCCGCAAAAAAAATGACATCTTTTATGCATCTTTGAGACATATTACAACAGGTGGCCCAGATTTACGTGGAGATATTTTTAGAAATAAAAAAGTGGTTTCTAGCTGGAGCGCACTATAAGATAGTGCGTCTCAGCTGAACTCACCAAAACAGCTGCAACACATAATATATATGTATATATATATATATATATATATATATATATATATATATATATATATATATATATATATATATATATATATACACTATAAAAAGAGCGAATTTGATGCTACGCTCTCCTTGATTCACTTTCTTCTCTCTTTTTTTTAAGAAATTTTGCTCCTATAAATATTTATTTTCACAGTCTCCTATTAACTTTTATTATCTTTAATTCAGTATTTCTCTCTCCATCTCACAGAAATGGTTCCTTGATTCTCTCCTTTCAAACAACCAACACAAATATCTTTTACCGTACGGACCCTTTCATGGACGAGTCATCTCCCCGCACATTTTCAACAAATTTTATATGTCATGTGCATGTGCACGTGTGCGTTCACTAGTATGTATGTATATATATATATATATATATATATATATATATATATATATATATATATATATATATAAAATATAGAGTCAGTTTAGTATGTATATATATATATATATATATATATATATAATATAGAGTCAGTCTAGTGCACCGTACACCTCAGTCATTTTTGAAGATACAATAAATTTTTTAAAAATCTAAACTATTAATCTTCTTAATTATCATAAGAACATACTATATAATAAATTTTAGCTCATTTGGACACTTATAGGTCGTGCATCTAAGCAGGAAAAAATCATATATTTCAAATTAGTTTTGTGCGATAATTTTGTTGTCCTTGGATGCGTGACTTACACTCATCCAAAATGAGTTTAAATTTTGTATGTGACCTATTATTAATGTAACCATGAAGATTAATGGATTAGATTTTAGAAAAATATGATCTAGATAGGCAAATACCATTGGGGTGTACGGAGTGATATGTACACTCGAGTGTATTCTAGCCTGACTCATATATATATATATATATATATATATATATATATATATATATATATATATATATATATATATATATATATATATATATATATATATATATATATATATATAGGGCCCATCTTTATTGCCCGCGCGGGTAGCTACCTGCCCACCCTTCCGAACACTTTTTTTTAAATAAAAATTTACAATTGTAGAGGACTATTTTGTCTAGCTCTCCAAAAAAATTTAGCTAAAAAATAATATCATTTGCCCCTCCAAAATAAAAAAAACCCGTCCTTATATAT
This sequence comes from Alisma plantago-aquatica, assembly GCA_963693085.1. NCBI lineage: Eukaryota > Viridiplantae > Streptophyta > Magnoliopsida > Alismatales > Alismataceae > Alisma > Alisma plantago-aquatica. The sequence goes on from OY856412.1 coordinate 1,207,043,925, forward strand.
ATCTACTGTATATTTGTACAAAGTTACTCTTTTATTCGTGTAGTTACTTTCTGTTCACCATAGTTACTTTTTTGACAGCAGAGTTACTTTTTTGGCCAGGAGAGTTACTTTTTTGGCAGCCGGATAGCAAAAATCCAGGCTACCCACATGGGCAACCAATGAACACCTATATATATATATATATATATATATATATATATATATATATATATATTCTAAAGTTAATTAATAAAGATGGGTTGGTAACATAGTGGTAAATGTGTTTGGACCCTCAGCGAGAGTTCTTGAGCCCAAACCTAATTAAAGACATTATTATTTTGATTTTTACCATAAAAGAGGGGAGAAATGAACAAGAATGAGGAGTGAAGGAATGAGGAGGAGGACAACAGGAAGGAACATGAGAAAAAACATAAAGGAATGAGGAGACAAGTGGTGCGGTTTATATCAAAATCATAACCGCACAAAACAACACCACAAAGGGCACCAATTGTTTATCACTCTTAGAAGTATTATACAAATAAATTATAAAGAAATTGAAAACAATAATAAAAATAACAATATTGATAGTATGAAACAATAATATTCTATGTGTATTACATAAAACATCAAATTTTTTGTTCATATGAACAAACATGCTAACTTTTATTAAAAACTAGTATCAGCATAGTTTTTTAAGGTTACATGTATACATTTCCATTCAAAGTTAAAACATCACCCCTCTTATAGAATGGCTCATGTTGTCTCCCATCACTAATACACATTCTTTCTTTTCTCAAAAAAATTTATTCTTTTTATATGGCTCCTCAAGTCTCTCTCCTCTTTTAAGCAGTATGGTAATATGTAATCTATCTTCTTTTCTCTATATAGTTATTTTAATAAAATAAAAGTAAGATAATATTTAGAATTATATGTAATGATATGTTTTTTGAAATATAGTGAAGATGTGAAAAGTTATTGGTATAGTATGTTTTGGTTCAAGTTCTGCATGAAACAAGTCAATAAAATTTAAAATGTAACACATTAGATGATTCCTCCAATGACCCCAACTCTCTCTTTCATGCTTATACACACGACTATATAAGTTTGTAAAAAATCACATATAAATATTAAGTGTAATATATGTTGAATTATGTTTTCATTCAAATGGCACATGTATGTTTTTCAGTTGTACAAAGAGGATGTCCATGTATGCAACGATTGGAAAGTATAAAAGTTCTTACTTCCCATTACATGATATGCCATTTAGAATAGAGATATATCAATCTATGTGAGAATATTAATAAGCGATCTCATTGGGATAATATTATATATATATATATATATATATATATATATATATATATAAAATTAAGTTTTTATGGTCTGATTTTTATTTGTGATTTTTTATCTAGAATCATAACCGCACCACATCATAGTGGCTTCAAACATTTAAAACCATATCTGCACCATAACTACTTGGTACGATTATGCAGTGTAAAATGTGGTGTCTTTATCCACATATATGGTTTTTTCGCAACACGATTGCCATCCCTGAGAATAGGGAGAGGAAAGAAATAAGGTCAAAGAGGGGAGTAAAGGAACAAAGAGAAGGACAACAACAACAACAATGCATAGGTAAATTGAACAAATAGGGAGGGAAAAAAGGAACAATGAGGGGGGAGAAAAAGAACATGGAGGGGATGAAAAGGAATAAAGGGGGGGGGGGAGAACATGCACATGAAGGACAACATAACTCTATTCGAATACTGAGAGAACATAACTAAAAAAAGAAAATACCTAGATAGAGTTCCAAAAATATCCCTACGTGGTCCGGAGCGTAGAAGTAAAAAGTGCCAAAAGATTTTGTATCTATGGCCTGGATTGTCGTCAGGATGTCCTCCTAAAAGCACATGTCAACATGAAATCTAGGTTGTATTGGATTATGTTAAAATTAGTTACAAATTTGAAAAACACTTTTTATAGTAGGTGCATGTGATTGCGCATGGACACCACCACCATTCTGCAATCAAATCTTTGTTTAGTGGTATCTAATTTTTTTGCATATTTTCCATTTGTAACCCACTTGTCTCTAAAATTGTTTGTTGCATATGTCCCATTTGCAACCCACATACTCCATGTGTTGTGGATGAACTTCCAGTTGCAAGAATCCACACAGCCTGGTGCATCCTCAATTGATTATCAATTGAAATTATGAAACGAGTTGCATGTGTGATTGCATTAGACATAACTAAATCCATCTTTACCTCTCAGTGTAGTTGATAAGTTTGTTGCCTAATTGGGTAAGAGGTGTATGGAAAATGTTTACAATGAGGTAGCAACACGTCTACAATGGGTGATGCTCGATAATGGGGATGGGACACGTACTGTAACACATGGGCCCACTTCCCAAGACTCTAGTAGAGTTTTAGGAATGACAATTGTCCCCAAAGATCACCACTAGCCTTAACTATGTGTTTCATCCTCACTCACGTGCAAGGCATGATAAATTTCCTAAATGGTCACCCATTATAGTACTACTATGTACTAAACACACCTAACTATAAAGTTATGTAGTGATGGACTCCCTGAAAAGGAGGTGCGCCTTGGTGATATGGTCACTACAACAATATTAGCCTATACCAACATCCTACAAAATGCTGGTATAGACTCATAAATGCAGGTATAGGATATACCAGCGGCCAATAAATGATGGCTATACTAATGTCAGCATAGGCCTTTACCAACATTTTTTGAGTCTATACCAGCATTCGTAAATGTTGGAATAGGTGTGCCAGGTTAACTCCTATCTTTCATTATTCCCTCTATGTCGTCATTTATATGGTGATGGCACAAATTGTAATGTCATTGACATATGTATTATTGGTGCCCAAATAACTAACTTGTTAGATATATGCTAGCACCGAGAAGGCACTGGTATAGATATTACAACCACTAGACAATAATTATTTTATAGAAAGTATGGAAAGTACATACTAGCATTTTGAGTCTTCTTATATATAGTAGTTCAAAAATAGATAGAAAATGTGCTATCTTCTTTAAATTTCAAGTATATCAAGGATATACAACCATTGACACATTATCCAATTTTTGGGAAATAACACACAAAAGTTGCTAAAGAAAAAACAAATTCCATCCAATATTATACCAAAAGATGGGCATGCACATTGCAGCTACATATGTTTATAGTATTCATAACATACAAATTGTACTAAGATAACCATAATTCAAATTCTTGAGATGAACAAAAGTACCATGCATTTAACATTTGAAATTGTTTAGATAGGGACATCCACAAAATGGTTTAGTGTTATAACACACAAGTACATCCATACAATAACATGCACATTCTTTGAAAGTCTTGAGCAAAATAAAATAATATCTTGATTCCTTTGCTATGAAATAGTCCATCCTTGCTTTGACTTTCTTCGAAATTGATAGTTGTTTCCTACATAATAAGAAACATAATTAAAAACACCAGTTTCAATAAATTGTAGCAATTATGAAATTGGATGTAAGTGAGAAAACATGAATTCATTATCACATGAGTGCTAATCAAGTGATATTATACAAAATTTGAAATCAAGCTATGAATAATGAAATATGCATTTGAATGAAAAATTGTTATGTGACAATATTCCATAATATGTTCTACAAGGAAAAATATTTTAAATGTATATTGTTCCATATATGTAAATGATTGGTTTATTAAATGTTGTGAGCAAGTATAAAAAATAAAATGCCTATATATTATTGGCATTATCAACTCGCTCTCCTTCAAGTCTAGAAAGTCTTTCATCAAGAAGTTGAAATTCCTCTTGGAATTCTTGGTTCTTATCATGTAATTAAGTTCTCTTCATATGCAAGAGCCTCTTGCAATTGTGCTTCAAGCTCCAATTCTTTAGTTGTTGCACCCTTCCTCAAAGTGTTGGCTCTTGTGCAGCCAAGTCCCCATAAAGAAAGTCCACCAGGTTTCTCAGGTAGAACATGTGATAGGATGTCATCTGGACCATTTTCTGAATTAGCATCTTGGGTTTGGAGCTCATCTATTTGTTGATGCATACAAAAATAACATTCAACATCTTACTCTTAACTATTTATTGCTTAACTTACTATTATAAAATCAAATTAACATACAATGATTGGTAGAACATGTGGTAATGGGGTTCCATCCTTATGACAATGAGTTATTCTCTAGAGTTCACATCTTTAAGGCATCTTTCCATTTCTTTTTATAGTCTACAAAAAAGAATGTAAGAATATACATAAATATCACAATCTTAACCCACTTTTCTATTAATGTAAATACAATTACCTCCTCATGTATTCTTCTTGCATTATCCTTTGACACGTTGTGTTTAGTGATTGCTTACTCCTAAAAACTTTGTTTCTCTTCCATAATTGCTTTAAAAATAAAAGTCAATGGTTTAGTTAAAATATATAATAATCATTCAAGGGAAAACATATTAAATATACCTCTCCTTCTGGTGAAAATCAAAATACAACCAAGACATCTCATTGACGAGTATCCACTCGATCATCAACCATAATTTCTTCATGGAATTTTTCATTATCTGGATAGTATGGGTCAAAATACTTTGGTTTCAACTCACTCTTCACACTCCTCCATATCTTAGCAAGTTTTTGAAGGATTCTTAGTTTACAATTGGGATGTTGAGTAGTGAAACAAATCTACAAATAAAATTTACTGAACTTTTTTAATGTATCTATGTAAATGGATCTATGATACATGAATATCTGATAAATAGAAATAAGTACCTTGATATTATCCCATGTTTTTTCTATGTTTGTTGGATTATGTTCCCTCCAATCACGAACATCAAGGGGAAGAATTTGGCTCTTTCAAGATAGAGTTGACAAAAAAGTTTGGTAATTTTTGACCTCTTTTGGAGGACCCACTGGTCTTCCCTTTTCATCAAGATCTAAATGAGTAGGTTCTACTCTTGCCCAAATTTCAAGTGCTTTAGTATGCCCTCATGTCCGCAATTGAACTTGGAAATAAATATAAAGAAAAATAAATCCAAGAGAAACATGTAAATATGAAATATGCAATGAAATACTATACTTCTTACTTGTTGGTTCACTTTCTTCCTCAGGGTGAGGGTGGCTTTCATTCCCAATCATGATTTCCTCTTGCATGCAAGTGTGGCAACACATCCCATTATCACACAGATAACGAGGTGTTACGCGAAAACGTGCGGAAATCACCATAACCACAGATTATGAAAACACAGGTTAATTAAAACCGATTGCGGAAAACTAATAAACTTCGAAACTATTACTTTCCAGTCCTCATCCTGCACAGAAACATGTCATATATATATGTATATATATATATATATATATACACACGAGATCTGTTACGTGTCTACAACTTACAGAAACAGTTGTTCATCCATCACATGAGTTCACCACCTGTTCATATACATAAAGGCCCACATCCAGCCAGCAGCAGGATATACAAACATCATTGATCGGTCATCGTGAAACAACGTCAAAACACTGCCAAGGACCTGAGAGTATAGGGATGACTCTAGACTCTACTACAAAACATCTAAAATAGTAGCATATCCATCGCTTGCCTTCTACTGCTCCTCAAGCTACTCGACCGCAACACCACGACCACGACCACGTCTACCTCGACCACCTAAAAAGGGGGTTAAACCAGCGGGGTGAGACAATTGAACAATTGTCCCAGTGGGAAACATAACTCCCCACCGCAATTACAGAACCTCTGCAAGATAGATTATAACAACAGATATCTAATAACAGGTATAACAAGAGTAGTCTATATAATACAGATTATTCTTACCGACAAGCATACCCGCTATAAAAAAGCATATAACCAGATATATCTCAAGGAATATGATTAGCAAGATAAGATGTATCCCTATGTACATGATTATCAGAACAAGATATGATGTCACATAACCTGCTTATCAAGATTAGACATATTATCACATAACCTGTAAGATATAACGAAGATATTACACAAACAAGGCCTCAACCAATATTTCGTGTTTATCCTAAGCAATAAGTACTAAACAGCTATATTACGTATTATTATTCCCTGAGGATTTGAACCGTACCGTTCAAATCCAACCTTCGGTTATGAAACCCAAGCCGGTGCCATACAAGGTCAATGGAAGAGTCGGACTCCACGACCTCCCACCTTCGTGGTCAGTACACAAGTATAACACAAGCAGGACCGCAGTCACATGCTGAAGTGGTCTAAGCCACAGGGTCAGCTCCATAGGCTACCCTCACTCTAGCCCGCCTTGGTACAGGTCTCGGTGCTAGTAAAACTGAGCCACGGGCCTGTTCACCGTGCTCTGATCCATGAACGCATTCATGCTCTACACATCACATATCCTGAGCCATGAGCCTGTTCACCATGCTCTTCATACGTATCTGAGTCTATAACCGAAGTTACACTCTTACCTCCTCATTTTCAGGCTAGGAGCAACCTACACATATTCAACAATATGCGCTTCCAGGTTAACCCGTACGAGAACCTGTTTCACCATCACCAAGTCCTGACGATGATGGATCTATGGCCAGGGCAAACTACATGATATATTTCACTATGATTAATTAGTATCTTTTAGATGGATTGCAGGATTCAACCAAGTTGTATAACATGCAAGATATAACAAAAAGTAAATAACATTATATTATTATTTAATCACATCAACCTGATCCATCACAAGGATCCAACATCACATGTTACCACTTGGCCTCTTGCCAACCATACAGATCCATCTTGAGGATCATCACATACCATGGGATCTCAATCCCTCATCATGTACTGTCACTGCCTCTCAAGGCTCACATCATCATCATGGGACAACCTCATAGATAATTATCAAAGTGATGTTACTCATCACATATGTCTCATAGCCTTTTCATGGCTAATCATCACCTGCATGGTTAGGATACACAATAATCGTAGATTCAACATAAGGAATATGCTACCATCATAAATGCCATTCAAAATACTCTACTTATCATTCTTACACTATTTGCTGATCAAGTGTATAAAGTACATCATTAGCAAGCCATATCTATACTTATCCTTATCTCAGAATTTTATGAACAATCAAGATGTTCGAACGTACAGAACAAGTACTATTGTTACCACTACCATTATGTCACCATCCACTATCATCATTATTATCATTATTCAAGCTACTAGTGTAACTATCACCATTCTCATTTAACAATTAAGTACAAGGATTACTTCATGCATATCATTACTACCATTATTGTAATGATCAACATTATTACTATCATCTTCTTTATTATTAACAAATAAGCATAAGGATCACATCATACATCTTATTACCATTCCCTTCCTCATTATCATCACCACTACCATTATCATCATTACCCACATTATTAGTATTGGCATCATTACTAGTATTAGTACTCTTATTATTGCAAGGCATCATACTCATTGTTGTTATTACTAACAAGACACCACCATCGTTTATTGCTGCATAGCTAATCACTTCCTCATCACAAAGGACCGTTACTATAGGATTACAAGACTCTCATCATAACTCTTATCAACCGTCACTAAGACCCATCAAGGTCTATCGGCCGACACATACCCAACCCTATCGGCCAGCACCACTCAAGGTTGTCGCCCACCATGGCTATCGGCCATTAGGGCTATCGGCCATCATGGGTGTCGGCCAACATGGTTATCGGCCACCATGGCATGCATGGCCTATCGGTCAACATGGCTATCGGCCAACATGCATGGTCTATCGTTCAAGGCAAGGAAACCAGCCAGACATGGCCATGTCATCCGACACAAGAAGAACCACACCTGTTCTATCGTCTATCAAGAGAACAAGAGTGTCATTCAACTCAAGAGGAACCTTCTCGCCCAACATGGTCGGCATATCGACCAACACAACATTCTAGCCTATCATCCAACCCTAACACACCTGCCATACATGGCCCTATCGTCCACCACATGGACAAGGAGTTCACTCAACTCAAGAGCACCCACCATGTCGCCCATCACAAGGTACCCATCTCGCCCAACACCAAGACAAGAGAGGGTCTCACCCAACACAAGAACAAAGGGATTGCTTATCATAGGAACCATATCGTCCAACATGGTCACCATGTCGACCAACACAAAGAACACCACTATGTCGCCCATCACAAGAACAAGGGTCATCTTCAACCTCCAACTTAAGGATACTCAAACCCTAGAAAGTAAGGTATACAAAGGAACCCAAAACCCTAGAGGGGAATCGGCCACCAAAGGAAACTCAAGCAAGGTACCAGTCTAAGCTACTAATCTATGAACAAGAACAAGAACAAGAGGTAAAGAAGTTAGGGTTAGAAGTTATGAAACCCGCCTTAAGCTCCAAGCTCCAAGGAAGAAGATGCACTTCAAGCTCCAAGGGATGTCATCCACCAAAGCTGCTCCAAGAGAGGGTATCGGCCACCACTGCAACTCCAGGAGAGTGTCTCAGCCGATACAAGCAAGAGAGGGAGGAGTGTCATGCACTCAAGGTGGAGGAGAGACCAAAAGAGCAAAAGGAAGCTAAGGCAAGGGAAAGAGCCACATATATAGAAAGAAGGGGAGGAGAAACCAAGGTAGATCCATGCTAAGTGTCGTCCACCCAAGGGACACTTGTCCTAGGGTTTAAGCCAACACACTAGCACACCAAGAGACACTTGTCCAAGATATGCACCAAGTGTCCACCAGACATGGTCAAGGTTGGACCAAGCAACATGGGTGACACAACTAGCAGCTCTGCTGGGCGACACACCACCTTGTTGGCTGACACACACTCTTCCTTGGGCGACACAAGCTTCACTTGGCTGACACAAGGCTCAAGCAAGCCCAAACAAAGCACCTCAAGGCCCAAACAAACTCAAGCAAGGCCCAAGAAACTCAAACAACAAGCCCAAGCCTTCCTCTCAACCCTAGAGGAAGCAAAGAGGGGAAAACATCATTCAATATGGCAAACTTGCACACAAAACCCTAAACTTGGGTTATTTGCATGTAGCCCCTCGAACTCTCAACAAAGCACAACAAAACCCTAATACCACTCAAAGGTGATTAGCAAGCATCAAACCACCAAGGTTAAGCAAAACAAATAGGGTAAACCCTAAACGTAGGGCAGGGTCCTTACAATCTAACCCCCTTTAAGGGATTTTGTCCCCGAAATCTGAAGAGAAAAGCGAGGGATACTTCCTCCTCATCTCTTCCTCAAGCTCCCACGTGGCTTCCTCAACGCCACGTTGCTGCCAAAGAACCTTCACAAGAACCAGGTCCTTCCTCTTCAGCTTCTTGATCCTTCTATCAAGGATCGCCATAGGACCTTCCTCATAGGTCATATCTGCATCAAGCTCAACCTCAACTGGTTGTATCACTGTACCTGAATCCAGATGACTTTTCTTCAACATACTGACATGAAACACTGGATGCAACATGTGCAACTCTGGAGGCAACTCTATCTCATAAGCTACTTTGCCAACACGTGCTCTGACTGAGTAAGGCCCCATATACTTGGGTGCCAACTTACCCTTCCGTCCAAACCTTAGCACACCTTTCCACGGTGAGACTTTGAGATACAGTTTGTCTCCTACCTGGAATTCCAAAGGTCGTCGGAGATTGTCTGCATACGACTTCTGTTTGTCCTATGCCACTTTTAACTGTTGCTGTATCACTTTGATCGTATCTATCATCTGCTGAACTAACTCAGGACCCAAAAGCTGATACTCACCTGATTCATACCAACACAAAGGAGATCTGCACTTTCTTCCATACAAAGTCTCATAAGGAGCCATGTCGATGATTCGTTGATAACTGTTGTTGTAGGCAAACTCTATCAAACTCAAATGTACATCCCAGTTGCCTAGAAACTGCAAAACACAAGCTCGAAGGAGATCCTCCAAAATCTAAATAGTCCTCTCAGACTGTCCATCTGTCTGCGGGTGAAAAGCTGTATTGAACCTCAACTGTGTTCCCAACGCTTTGTGCAACTGTTCCCAAAAATGACTCGTAAACTGAGGACCTCTGTCAGAAACTATCGTCGCTGGCACACCATGCAAACGTACTATCTCATCCACATATACTTGAGCTAGCTTCTCAGCTGTATACGTCGTCTTCACTGGTAGAAAATGGGCAGACTTAGTCAATCTGTCCACTATCACCCAAATGGAATCGTGATTCCTAGTTTTCCGGGGTAGACCAACTACGAAATCCATGGTTATGTGATCCCATTTCCACTGCGGTATTGGCAAAGGTTGCAACGTACATGCCGGCTTCTGATGTTCAGCCTTCACTTGCTGAAATACCGCACATCTTGCCACAAACTCAGCTACATCTCTCTTCAAACCGGGCCACCAATACAAGTCCTTCAGACTATGATACATCTTGGTGACACTTGGATGCATAGCATACATCGACGTATGTGCTTCTTCAAGCACCAACTTCCTCAGATCATTAGCAGCTGGAACCACCATCCTATCATGATAGCAAACTAGTCCATCCTCGGACTCATGAAACCCATCACGCTTGTCACTGTCGAACTCTGATCTAATCAACTGTACTGCATCATCAGTCTGCTGTGCATCCTTGATCTGCTGTCTCAACGTAGGCTTAACTTGCATCTGTGTGAAAAGACCAGACAACAAAGAAACTTCTATCTGCACATTCATCTGTCTCAGAGAAACAAGCATATCTCGCCTATGGCATACCAGAGAACTCAATTGTACCTTCTTTGAAGAAAGAGAAGAAGACTTCCTGCTAAGCGCATCAGCTACCACATTTGCCTTACCAGGATGATACTTGATAGTGCAGTTGTAATCATTGATCAACTCCATCCATCGTCGTTGTCGCATGTTCAACTCTTGCTGTGTAAAGATATACTTCAGATTCTTATGATCCGTAAAGATCTGACATACTTCCCCATACAGATAGTGTCTCCAAATCTTTAATGCATGAACCACTGCTGCTAACTCCAGGCCATGAGTCGGATAGTTCTCCTCATGCTTCTTGAGCTGTCGCGAGGCAAAAGAAACCACATGATCTTCCTGCATCAACACGCAACCTAAACCTTTCTTGGAAGCATCACAGAAAACAACATAGCCTTTCCCAAGCTCTGGCAAGATCAACACTAGAGCAGTGGTCAGCTTCTCCTTCAGACTCTGGAAAGCTTGCTGACATTGATCATCCCAAACAAAAGGTACATCCTTCCTGGTCAACTTTTTCATCGGCAAAGCGATCACACTGAAGTCCTTGATAAACCTCCGGTAGTATCCAGCCAACCCAAGGAAACTACGAACTTCTGTCGGCGTCTTCGGCTGTTCCCAATCCGCAATGGATTCCACCTTCTTCGGATCTACTTTGACGCCTTCAGCAGATATCACATGACCCAAGAAAGTCACTTCTGCCAACCAGAACTCACACTTACTGAACTTGGCATACAACTGATGTTGACGAAGAAGAGTCAACGCTCGACGAAGATGTTGTTAATGCTCTAGCCTGTCCCGACTATAGATCAAGATGTCATCTATAAAGACTACAACAAACTAATCTAAGAACGGACGGAACACTCTATTCATCAAATCCATAAAAGCAACAGGTACATTGGTTAACCCAAACGGCATAACCACAAACTCGAAATGACCATACCTCATCCTGAAAGCTGACTTTGGTATCTCATCTGCCTTAATCCTCAACTGATGATATCCATACCGTAGATCGATCTTCGAAAACACTGTAGCACCACACAACTGATCAAACAGATCATCTATCCTCGGCAACGGGTACTTGTTCTTGATCGTAACCTTGTTCAACTGCCGGTAATCTATACACAACCACATCAAACCATCCTTCTTCTTAACGAACAACACGGGAGCACCCCACGACGATGTACTCGGTCGGATAAAACCTTTCTCCAACAACTCTTGCAACTACTTCTTCAGCTCTGCCATCTCTGCTGGAGCCATCCTGTATGGTGACTGTGCAACTGGCTGTGTCCCTGGAACCAGATTGATCTCGAAATCAATCTCTCGGGGTGGAGGAACACTGGGAAACTCCTCAGGAAACACGTATGCAAACTCTCGAACCACGAACACCTCCTCAAGACTAGGACCTTTCGCCTTGGTAACCACAACGGTATCCACCACATGAGCTAGGAACGCCTCACATCCTTGTCGTAACAACTTATCTTCCACCATAGCTGATACCAAACACGTCGGAAGAATCTTCCTATCTCCCTGGAAGATCCACTTCTCTCCAGCAACATCAAACACTTCCTGCTTGGAACCACAATCTAATACAACCTTATACTTCTTTAAGGTATCCATCCCAAGGATAACATCGAAACCATGCATACCAAGTGGTATAAGATCCACTTGAATACGATGTCCCGAAAAAGACATAACACAAGATGGACACTCTTCTCGAAGCAAAGAGGAACCATCAAGAGGGGTTTCTAACAACAAGCTATCCTTCTTACAGCTAACATGTAAACGATAGTTTTCAAGCATACTATAGGCGATAAAAGAGTGTGTAGCACCTGGGTCAACCAGAACAAATATAAAGCAAGAAGAAGACATATCAGAATGAAATAACTCCATCTGACCTATCACCACTCGTGGGTTGACTATCGCCTCCGGCTGATTCATGGCATAGAATCGAGCTATTGCTTGTTTTCCACGACCTCTACTCCCTTGAGAAGACGATCCAGCTTGAGACGCTTGACCGCGTCCTCGACCTCTGCGACCACTGGCTTGTGGCCTCTCTGACCTCTAAAAACTCTACCTTGGCTGCTGTGTCACTTCAACATCTCTATTCGGGCAATTGGACTTCCAATGCCCGACCTGTCCACAAAGATGACATGCCTTGTCCTCAATCCGTGGCCTAGCTGGCCCTGTCACTGCCACAGAAGCTAAACTATGCGCCTTAGACGGTGAAGAAACATAACCTCTCCCCTTACTCAGAGACCACTGAGATGGTACACCAGCACTTCTCATTGCTGACGGTGCTGAAAACCTAGGCTTCCTAAAACCACCAAACCTCCGTCCTTGAAACTGAGCAGGTCTTTTAAGAGACATAGACTCTCTTTTCTCCCTTACCGTCCTCTCAATCCTTCGAACAGATTCCACGAACGTAGCAAACCATTCTCGATTCTCCAATGCAGACACCGGGGTTGTCAACTCAACACTCAAACCCTTCTCGAAATGCCTGATCCGTTCCTCATTGGTTGTCGCCATGTGAGGATAGAACCTCAACAGATCCATAAACTTGGCTTCGTACTCGATGATGTTCATCGTTCTTTGTCTCAGGTTCTCGAACTGACTCACCTTCTCATCCAGGTACGTCTTCGGAAAGTATCTGGTGACGAACTCACGTCGAAACACTTCCCAACAGATCACCTCACCAGGCCGCTTCTCTTCTTCGATGGTCCACCAGTGACCAGCACTACCCTTCATAAGGTAGATAGCGTGCTTTACCTTATCCACTTCAGGGATGTCAAGGATCCGAAAAGCCTTCTCGAGACTTGTCAGCCACAGATCTGCATCTGCTGGATCAGCCGTTCCAGCATAATCTGGAGCTCCAACTCGGCAAAGCCGCTCGAAGGTCTTCCCAATACCCGATGCTTCTCCATGGGGAATCTGTGCTCGCAGAGGAGGCACTGGTAATCGCTAAACCATGAGATTCATTGTAGCCATTAATTGCCCCATAAGCTGTTGGTAAGCAGGATGTTCAAGTATGGCTGGGTTAGGTTGGGGGACCTCAGGCACCCGATCTTCATGTGTCTGTCCATCTGCTCCATCAACCGATGCAGCATCACTGTACTCAGTAGAGTGTTCTTCATGGTTTCCAGACATCTTGACTTTTCTTCCGCTGAGGGCAGAAGATATTGTAAGAAAACCTGGACACTCATAAGAACAAATCAACCTAGTCCTAAATCCCTGTAGACTCAGCGAACCTAAAGCTCTGATACCAAAACTTGTGGCAACACATCCCATTATCACACAGATAATGAGGTGTTACGTGAAAACGTGCGGAAATCACCATAACCACAGATTATGAAAACACGGGTTAATTAAAACCGATTGCGGAAAACTGATAAACTGTGAAATTATTACTTTCCAGTCCTCATCCTGCACAGAAACATGTCATATATATATACATGAGATCTGTTACGTGTCTACAGCTTACAGAAACAACTGCTCATCCATCACATGAGTTCACCACCTGTTCATATACATAAAGGCCCACATCCGGCCAGTAGCAGGATATACAAACATCATCGATCGGTCATCGTGAAACAACGTCAAAACACTGCGAAGGACCTGAGAGTACAGGGATGACTCTAGACTCTACTACAAAACATCCAAAATAGTAGCATATCCATCGCTTTCCTTCTACTACTCCTCAAGCTGCTCGGCCGCAACACCACGACCACATCTACCTCGACCACCTAAAAAAGGGGTTAAACCAGCAGGGTGAGACAATTGAACAATTGTCCCAGCGGGAAACATAACTCCCCACCGCAACTACAGAACCTCTACAAGATAGATTATAACAGCAGATATCTAATAACAGGTATAACAAGAGCAGTCTATATAATACAGATTATTCTTACCGACAAGCTTATCCGCTATACAAAAGCATATAACTAGATATAGCTCAAGGAATATGATTAGCAAGATAAGATGTATCCCTATGTACATGATTATCAGAACAAGATATGATGTCACATAACCTGCTTATCAAGATTAGACATATTATCACATAACCTGCAAGATATAATGAAGATATTACACAAACAAGGCCTCAACCAATGTTTCATGTTTATCCTAAGCAATAAGTACTAAATGGCTATATTACATATTATTACGCCCTGAGGATTTGAACCGTACCGTTCAAATCCAACCTTCGGTTACGAAACCCAAGTCGGTGCCATACAAGGTCAATGGAAGAGTCGGACTCCACGACCTCCCACCTTCGTGGTTAGTACACGAGTACAACACAAGCAGGACCGCACTCACATGCTGAAGTGGTCTAAGACACAGGGTCAGCTCCATAGGCTACCCTCACTCTAGCCTGCCTTGGTACAGGTCTCGGCGCTAGTAAAACTGAGCCACAGGCCTGTTCACCATGCTTTGAGCCATGAACGCATTCATGCTCTACACATCACATATCCTGAGCCATGGGCTTGTTCACCATGCTCTTCATACATATCTGAGTCTGTAACCGAAGTTACACTCTTACCTCCTCATTTTCAGAATAGGAACAACCTACACATATTCAACAATATGTGCTTCCAGGTTAACCCGTACGAGAACCTGTTTCACCATCACCAAGTCCTGACGATGATGGATCTATGGCCAGGGCAAACTACATGATATATTTCATTATGATTAATTAGTATCTTTTAGATGGATTGCAGGATTCAATCAAGTTGTATAACATGCAAGATATAACGGAAAGTAAATAACATTATATTATTATTTAAACCTGATCCATCACAAGGATCCAACATCACATGTTACCACTTGGCCTCTTGCCAACCATCCAGATCCATCTCGAGGATCATCGCATCCCATGGGATCACAATCCCTCATCATTTACTGTCACTGCCTCTCAAGGCTCACATCATCATCATGGGACAACCTCATAGATAATTATCAAAGTGATGTTACTCTTCACATATGTCTCATAGCCTTTTCATGGCTAATCATCACCTGCATGGTTAGGATACACAATAATCGTAGATTCAACATAAGGAATATTCTACCATCATAAATGCCATTCAAAATACTCTACTTATCATTCTTACACTATTTGATGATCAAGTGTATAAAGTACATCATTAACAAGCCATATCTATACTTATCCTTATCTCATAATTGTATGAACAATCAAGATGTTCGAACGTACAGACGAAGTACTATTGTTACCACTACTATTATGTCACCATCCACTATCATCATTATTATCATTATTCAAGCTACTAGTGTAACTATCACCATTCTCATTTAACAATTAAGTACAAGGATTACTTCATGCATATCATTACTACCATTATTGTAATGATCAATATTATTACTATCACCTTCTTTATTATTAACAAATAAGCATAAGGATCACATCATACATCTTATTACCATTCCCTTCCTCATTATCATCACTACTACCATTATCATCATTACCCACATTATTAGTATTGGCATCATTACTAGTATTAGTATTGTTATTATTGCAAGGCATCATACTCATTGTTGTTATTACTAACAAGACACCACCATCATTTATTGGTGCATAGCTAATCACTTCCTCATCACAAAGGACTGTTACTATAGGATTACAAGACTCTCATCATAACTCTTATCAACCCTCCCTAAGACCCATCAAGGCCTATCGGCCGACACATACCCAACCCTATCGGCCAGCACCACTCAAGGTTGTCGCCCACCATGGCTATCGGCCATTAGGGCTATCGGCCATCATGGGTGTCGGCCAGCATGGTTATCGGCCACCATGGCATGCATGGCCTATCAGTCAACATGTCTATCGGCCAACATGCATGGTCTATCGTTCAAGGCAAGGAAACCAGCCACACATGGCCATGTCGTCCGATACAAGAAGAACCACACCTGGTCTATCATCTATCAAGAGAACAAGAGTGTCGTTCAACTCAAGAGGAACCTTCTCGCCCAACATGGTCGGCATATCGACCAACACAACATTCTATCCTATCGCCCAACCCTAACACACCTGCCATACATGGCCCTATCGTCCACCACATGGACAAGGAGATCACTCAACTCAAGAGCACCCACCATGTCGCCCATCACAAGGTACCCATCTCGCCCAACACCAAGACAAGAGAGGGTCTCGCCCAACACAAGAACAAAGGGATTGCTTATCATAGGAACCATATCGTCCAACATGGTCACCATGTTGACCAACACAAAGAACACCACTATGTCGCCCATCACAAGAACAAGGGTCATCTTCAACCTCCAACTTAAGGATACTCAAACCCTAGAAAGCAAGGTATACAAAGGAACCCTAAACCCTAGAGGGGAATCAGCCACCAAAGGAAACTCAAGCAAGGTACCAGTCTAAGCTACTAATCTATGAACAAGAACAAGAACAAGAGGTAAAGAAGTTAGGGTTAGAAGTTATGCAACCCGCCTTAAGCTCCAAGCTCCAAGGAAGAAGATGCACTTCAAGCTCCAAGGGATGTCGTCCACCAAAGCTGCTCCAAGAGAGGGTATCGGCCACCACTGCAACTCCAGGAGAGTGTCTCGGCCGACACAAGCAAGAGAGGGAGGAGTGTCGTGCACTCAAGGTGGAGGAGAGACCAAAAGAGCAAAAGGAAGCTAAGGCAAGGGAAAGAGTCACATATATAGAAAGAAGGGGAGGAGAAACCAAGGTAGATCCATGCTAAGTGTCATCCACCCAAGGGACACTTGTCCTAGGGTTTAAGCCAACACACTAGCACACGAAGAGACACTTGTCCAAGATATGCACCAAGTGTCCACCAGACATGGTCAAGGTTGGACCAAGCAACATGGGCGACACAACTAGCAGCTCTGCTGGGTGACACACCACCTTGTTAGCCGACACACACTCTTCCTTGGGCGACACAAGCTTCACTTGGCCAACACAAGGCTCAAGCAAGCCCAAACAAAGCACCTCAAGGCCCAAACAAACTCAAGCAAGGCCCAAGAAACTCAAACAACAAGCCCAATCCTTCCTCTCAACCCTAGAGGAAGCAAAGAGGGGAAAACATCATTCAAGATGGCAAACTTGCACACAAAACCCTAAACTTGGGTTATTTGCAAGTAGCCCCTCAAACTCTCAACAAAGCACAACAAAACCCTAATCACCACTCAAAGGTGATTAGCAAGCATCAAACCACCAAGGTTAAGCAAAACAAACAGGGTAAACCCTAAACGTAGGTCAGGGTCCTTACAGCAAGTCTCAACTTGTCATGGTCGCTGATAAGAGTGAGACTATCTTGCACGTTCCAATTACCACAATACTACCAACACATGCATATTTTCAGTAACAAAACAACATGTAGGAAAATTCAATAAAACTATAGTAAGTACTATAAATTTTTATACAATTGAAAGGCAAAAATTTTGTGTTGTAATACTTATATATGGGTTGTAATAATTAAATTATAGTAATTCAAACTCATTGCTAACATAAATAAAACATGTTGATATATGAATATTCTAGCAAAGTGAATTATTTAACATTCCTTATAATTCAAAGAAATAAACATGATTATTTCATAAGATAAAAAAAGAAAGCCACATGATATGTGAGTTGTGGTTTTCCCAAACTTCACATTTATATCTTGTACCTACTCATAGATATCATAACCAGATAGGATTTCAAGGGAGGGTCTATGCTCACAACTGCCATCAAATTTCATGGGTTGATCTATGTATAGATGATGTTTATCTAGAAACTGCCTATGTCCCATGTAGCACGTTTTGTGGCAATACGGTAGTTTTAGAAAATGTGCTTCACCACAACACTTTGGACATGCCAATTTCCCTTTTGTACTCGATTTAGAAAGCATTGCATAGGCTGGAAAATCAGATATTGTCCACA
The DNA here is from genome assembly GCA_963693085.1 of Alisma plantago-aquatica. Taxonomy (NCBI): domain Eukaryota; kingdom Viridiplantae; phylum Streptophyta; class Magnoliopsida; order Alismatales; family Alismataceae; genus Alisma; species Alisma plantago-aquatica. The sequence goes on from OY856412.1 coordinate 1,207,062,571, forward strand.
TCAAAGCAGCACAAAGTGTAAATGTCTCCTTTTTATGAGAGTCATAAGTTTCTATTCCATTCCATAGTTTTAAAATCTCATCTATCAGTGGCTCTAGATACACATAAATATTATTACCTGAAGAACTTGGACCTGGTATCAATAAAGGCATTATGAAATATGGATGCTTCATGCATATCCACGGGGGCAAGTTATACATTACGACAATAACTGGCCATTTACTACATTGGGAACTATGTCTATATGGATCTAGTCCATTTGTACATAGTCTAAGGTGGATGTTGTAGAGATCAAATGTAAAGTCTGGGTAGATCTCACCAAAATGCTTCCAAGCTTGAGCATCTGCTGGATGACAAATCTCCTCACTTTTAGAGCGCTTTTCATGATTCCAAACCATATCTACAACTATTTTTAGTGAAAGGAGCATTAGTTTAAGTTTGTGTATCAATGAAAAATGGCACAACTGCTTAGAAGCAATTTTCTCACCATCATTTAAGGCTTGATCTGACAATATAGTTCATCTAGATTCATTACATGTTGGGAAACTCTCTAGATTAGAGTTTTCTTTGTGGTACAATACACAATTGTTATGACATGCATCAATCTTGTTTTGTACAAACCCAAGACACTAACAATTTTCCTTATTTCATAAAAATTACTTGCCAAACTATCGATGGAAAAGCATTCCTTTAAGAGAGATAAAAGATCATCAAATGAGTTGTCACTCCATTTGTTTTCATTTTTTATATAGAATAATCAGCAGGTAAAATAAAGTTTGCTAGCCTTACTACCAGGATATAAAGATCTGTCATCATCCTACATGTATTCATGAAACTTCTCAACATACTCAGGGACATGGACATCATTATCATGTTCTGCACTTGAGTTTGCCACGTATTCAGTTGGGATTTGAAAAACATCATGTAGCATATCCTTCATTCCAACATTTATGTCTAACTCTTCATTGATATTTGTGTCAACATGACTCACATCATTTTCTTCCCCATGAAGAGTCCAAGAAGTGTAGCTTTGCATAATGCCATGAATTGCCAGATCATCTCTAACAACAAGACGTGACTTCCAACTACCATTTATACATCTAACACATGGGCACAAGATTCTCCCTCTGTTGGATGCATTTTTCAAAGCAAAATCTAAAAATTTATACACCCCTTCAACATACTCTAAACCAGCACATTCTTTCACCATCCAAGACTTGTCCATATTTGGTTAAGTTTAACTAGTAAATAAATCAAAAGTTATATATAAATATGTGTTACCTTTGTTAGATAAAAATAAAAAGACATTCTCATGAGTAATCATTAAATATTATTCTAAAATCATTACATGAAAAATATGTAAATTGATTTATTGTTATGTACCTATTTTGTTTCCTTATTACATGAAAAATATATAAGTTGATATATTGTTATTACCTATTTGTTTCCTCATTAATATCTGATCATATACGAGTTCAAAAATTCAAGATAACCAAAGATATTATCTACAAGAGAAAATCATGTTGTTATTGTTTCGGTTTTAAATTTGATTCTTATTGTAAACTGCCCATAAATTCTAATTTATTAGTATTGTGCGATATCTTCCATGTTTCCAAAACTAAATTGCATTGAGGTATATCATTCGAGATAAAAAATGAAATTTGACTCCATATCATATTTTTACCATTCAATGTATACGCATCATCCTTGTATTCTTAAATATACAAACTAAATAGAGTTATGAGAACTGATCGTATCGCCATTGCCATGTCCAATATAAAACCAAACTTGGCTTACGAGACGAATGGCTATTAGTTTTGATTCAGTTCATATCTTAATATTGGTAATAACTAGTCAACGATCAGACTTGTTTATTGTCCATAAAAGAATCAACTGCGAAGAAAAGTATGTGGATGGCAATAACACTTACTGGGAGGAGATGCTAATTTTTAGAATAGTATACGGCGGCGGACGAGAATGTGATGACAACAAGCAATAGATAATTGTACAGCACCGTGATGAGGACGATTAGGATGATGATGAGGAATAGTGCTTCCCGGATGCGAGGCGATAAGTATTTACGTGAGGGGGCTGATTACTAAGGTGATAAGGAAGACACTTCTTCGCACTGTGCGGCGGTCAGTATTCACACTGCCGCTTTGCGATTATCATTAGGGTACGAGTTTGGCTTCTGTTATCTATACTACTTTAAAAAAAACGAATGTTTGAATCTATTTTTAATACTTCCAATTTTATACACTATCAAACCACCCAGTCAATCACATTACACCATTTTCAAAATGCTGAAATCTCCTTGATACTCTCTTCTCTCAAGTTTTTTCTCAATTTTTAAATGCTTCCATCCCCAAATAAACAGCCTTTTCTCACGCCCCTACCCCACACTCTCTCCCTTAACTACGGTTGCCCATCTCTGCCCTTAAACCCCACACTCTCTCCACCTCTCCCTCCCTAATCTCACGCCTCTCCACCTCTCCCTCCCCTATCTCACCACGTACTCCCATCCAAATCGCAACTTACTCAATTCTCTAACGAACCATTCCCTCTCTAACTCAATTCAATTTATCGCAACTCACTCTTCCCCCATCTCTCACCACGTAATCCTTGTAGATTTTAAACAGACGATGTGAAACAAAGTATTCTCTCTCTCCAACTTTTACCAACCTGTCCCAACAGTTCACCTCCCGCCCCTAATTCTAATCGTCTATTTTTTATGAAAAATATAACCAAAAGACAAGCTACACTTCCTCATTATTTAAAAATCAAATCTTTACTACTATAAAAAAAGTAAATCTTTTCAATAATTTACAAAACTGCTATTTTTACGCTTGTCAAAAATCCTCAACCAATCAGATCGCTGTATTTTTACCCACTTCCCACAAGCGTGTCAATATTAGTGATCCCGAACTCTCGGTACAACTTCCCCACGTTCATTTAACTTTTCATATTCCCGCTCATTAGACCCCAGATATCCACGTATGTAACCGTTTGTAAAATATCAGCATCCAAAAATTGTTTGTACGTGGGATCTCCTTTAATTTTACATTAACTACCTCTCATCTCGCCATGTTTGACGGTATTTGTTATGTTAAAATCTTCTTAAATCTCAATACAACCTCACTAACACCAATTCGTCCCTACGAATCTGCTAGCCAATAATCTCTACATTTAATAACTTTGTTCCTATAATTTCTCCTACGATAACTAGCTTTCCTTTTTCTGAAATCCATCCTCAACAATATTCTTTCTATTTCCTTTTTCATAAAAGATTAATTTCGGAGACCGTTAATAGATATGTGCCACGATCTCTTATTTATGTGGTGAGAAATATATGCCCTCTCTCTCTCCCTTTGTGCAGCGTGCATTTATATCTTTTCTGTTACTCAGAACACGACCGCTTCAGTTATATCCCCTTGATCGATGGAACTCCTTCATCTCATTTCAACCCCTCCTCCCCTCCTTTCACCTTATTTTCTCCGCAATGGATGTTCTGCATCGCTACACGACTACACGAACAAAGCATCATCACCAACACATGCTCCCCTCGCATGGTGAAAGTACGATATATATGCCAATGTCCTAAAGCACTCTAGGCTCGAGGTTCTACAAGGAAGCGGCCAGGCTGGTTTTACTCACTGACAATGTGGCTACCACATATGTGTGGAATGATGACATGGATATCTGAATCAGCGAAGTCAAATTGCAAATGAAGACTACAATGATCAACACCGCCCATTCTGCATCGCCCATCTCCTTAATCATTCATCCGCCTGTCAATGTTTGAATAGGCAGCAGACATCAACTCAACGTAATTTTTGCTTGATTCTCTTAATCCATTATACATGTCAATTTCGGCTACATTGCTTTTACTTGAATTTTCTTTTGTCGATCCCTCTATGGCTCTATAAATATAAGGCATCACTAACGTACCGGCCAATCTTGCATCTACAGACAGACGGTTTGTTGGTTCGAGCATTTACGGGATGGAGTAGCATCTACTGTGGCTATGGCGTCGCTAATAAAATCCTCAAGGTTGTTTACGGTAACTGATATTAATTTATGTATCATATTCCTTGCAGTTATGTTCTTGACACCAACTATACACAAGGGTTATTTCATCGCCAAGCCATCCATTTGATCATCAAATGTCATCATCGTCCATTACTCCATGCCCGACAGACTTGGAGGCCTCTAGAGGTCAGTTTTAATGATTCATCGGGAAGTGAAGGTGCAACAAGATTTTTTTATGAAGCACTAAATTTAATTGTGAAGGCCACAATATGTAGATGCTTACTTTTTCTTTTTTTTCTCTTTCATTATCATTGAACCTCAGACACCCATGTGATGCTTATTTGTTGTCCTATATTCATTTTAGCACATATAGATTAGCGCTTTTGTCGATCCTTCTATAAGCACAAGGCATCACTGACGTAGCGGACATTCTGGCATCCATATATAATCAATATGTCGGTTGCGATCATTTGTCAGACAGAGTAGCATCTGTTCTATTGTGCATGGCTGTGGCGGCACTGATAAATCCTCAAGGTTGTTTGCGGTAAGTGCTTGCAAAATATTTTTTATATTTCTTATAATTATGTTCTCAATCGACACCATCTCTACAACAGGGTGTTCTCATCGCCACACCATTCACAATCATCAAATTTCATCGTCGTCTATTACTCCCATGTACGACATTGCACACCTAGAGAGTTGTAGAGGGAAAAGATTAATGACTGCACAATTCTAAAAGAAGTTTGTCCGAGCAACAAAGGTGCGATTGAACGGGTTTTCGTTATCAATCACCAAATTTGATAATGTCATAGTGTGAATCTCACAAAACGTAGATGTATATATTTTTCAAGTTTTTTCTCTTCTATCTTGAATACGTGAGGTATATACAATGGTAGAAGGTAATCAGGATCCCTTCCGTTCGGCTGAGAAAATGTTGTTATTGATGTTGGTAAGTTGCTCGACTAATGAACACTAAATGCATATTTTTTTACCCGATCTATTAATACTCATATTAGTTTATTAGCTTCCATAGAGTTGACGATAGTCCATTATTTCACTTGTGATGATACGCTTATCTCGAATTGACATTATTGAGTACTGAAACAGTCATACAAAGGTAATTATTAGAACCAGAATGAGAAATAATTTTCTTTCATGAATGGTTCGTCAGATCTATCATAAGATAGATCATAATCCCACAAAATAATCCATTTTTAGCGATTGCAACAATAAAATGTCCTTATGTTAATCCTTTTTGTAACTGAGGCAGTCGATACAGTTGGTTCACGAATGCTAGGTCCTTATTCTAAATATACACAACGTTGCAACATAATAAATTATTAATATATAATTATATTTCATTTAAAAAGTTTGTCATTGGTAGTTTTATTTCAAAGATGTATTACATATTATTTTCACGTGCATGTGCACGTGTCTGTTGACTAGTAAAGTAATAAGAATAAAAGGACGAACACAAGTGGCTGATACAATTGTGCTAAATAAGTTCATACTTGGATAATTATCGACCGGTTCTGGGAGGTTCTTATATTTTGTATATTTTTTATTTGAGATTATAGAGAAGTGATTCTAATTCGGCATTTACACAATGGCATGCTATATATTCTATGCTGGAAAGATTTATATGTGTCGGTATAAATAGTCTATACCAGCTCATAACCTATGGTACTGGGATAAGATGTCGGTATTGATAAGGTTTCTTGTAGTGGGTGTTGGTATGTATGCCCAAAGAGTCAATCATATAATGATTATAATGGCATATCTTGTAAATAATTTGATTAATTAAATAAAAGAAATCTTCATTTATGTGTTTGTTGAGTTATGAGATAATGATGTAACATATTAAATGTCTATAGAATGATGTTACTTGATGACATGTCTTCAGGTTGAGGACCTAAACAATGAGATCATACAAATGATATGTGTATATTTACATTCTTGTTATGTCCCTAGTCAGTTGTTGTTGGGGAAGTTAGTAGAAAATAATAACACATAAGACTAGAGTGTGTGTTGGTTGATGACAAAATCTCGTTAGTCATGATATGTGATATCAAACCAAGAACATACATGCTTGTTAGAGAATAGTGTATCAGACAGACCCACCTTGAGAGTGATGCAAGGAAACTAGAGATTGGTAGTTAGAATCATTGTGGTGATTGTGGTTCTTACACCTAAAATCACTGTACTCATCACATCTCGTTCGATTTACTTTAACATCATCCAACACGACCTTGAATAAGGGTTACCATAAAGGTGATGATCGGATACATTGTGACACATGGGGATGACTCTGAGTAACGTAGATGGGATTTATCCCTCCTACTAGAATTGATATATATCTCGGCCACTTGAGAAGAAAAAATGAGAAATGTATGACTATACTCATGTGAATCAATATATGATATGTGAGCTCACATACATCTCTGACAGACTACTCTAGTTCTAGGAACATGATTGAATGTTGAAGATGATGTTGATTCCATGTCTTGAGTTTAATTTGGTATCAGAGATAAAGGAACTATACGATCATTGTAACACCAATCATATATTGTAGGTTGAAGTTGTTCTCAAATTTTCCAATTACTTGGGTAGCAATGATGTCTTTCTAGATATAGTTCATTACTTGTGATGTTATAAATTAGTTATGGGCATTCACTGTCAACGTAACTTAGGACTTATAGGGTCACATGCATAGGATTTACCTAGAATAGGAGTTGACTCATGAATGTGGTTTAAACTTAATTTTGAAAGTATTAGGCATTCAAATTAAACAAGATTGCCTGTCAGAACACTGAAATGACCGGTTCAGCTAGTGAATCGATTAGTTCAAATGTATGAACTGACCATTTCAGATTGTGAATTGATTGGTTGGTTGATCAATAAGATTGGATTAGGAATTGATGTTGATGTGATGTTGTGCATTGATCAGATATTAAAAGACAATATTATGGTGAATAGAAAACATAGTAAATCAATCGTTTCAAGGTTTGAAATGATCGACTCACTTGTGAGTCGATTGGTTCAATGGTGAATCGATCGATTCATGGTTTGCAGGTTCCATAAAAATTATAAAATTTTGTATTTTTGACTCCTAGTTGATATGGAAATTGTGACCCTGACCCTCCTATAAATATAGGGGTGGTCAAGGCTTTTAGAGGACACAACAATAAGCTCTGATAATTGTTGTGTTTTTACATTTATTGCAATGTGATAACTCAAATAAGTTTTATCTATAAAAAGGAAAGACAATAAGTGAGAGACAACAAGGGAGAAAATTTCAATAGTAGCACTTTGACTAGAAGGGATAACTCCCTCTTATCTATTCAATAAGAACGATAGGAGTTCTTGATAGTCTGTGTGGACTATGTAGCGGCGAGGAGGCCTTTTCCACCTGCTAAGAGGATGTCATCTACCGTTGTCCTTGGTAATCCACCAAGAGGCCGTTGCAAATTGCCGTCCAGGTGCAACTTGAGAAAGAATCACAATATTGTAAAGATGTTTGTTGGACTTGTTCCAGGATTCAGGTATATGCCTTGCAACCTTCATTCATAATCTATAATTTTGACACGGTCTACTATTTAACAGGAATATGACAAGTAAAAATTTTGTTATGTTGTCATATTTGTTATCATATTTTCTAACAATGGTATCAAAGCTACGCCAATTTGTTATATTTTGGAATTTAGTCGATATGATCATATTTTCATTTTATCATTTATTTATTACATGCAATGCAAATTGTTAAATGAGTAATGTACATATATGATTAAAAACCACATGCAACCCATATATGTATGATATGATATATATGTGCAATTTTTACACGTCGCCCAAAAATATATTTTGATTGTGGATGTTAGCATGGTTATCTCCAATAACCATCCCAGATCTTTGTATGGTTGTATGGTTTTTATTCTTGTTTTTTATGCCAGTTTGCATATTGAGCCTCACTCTTCTTCCATATGTAAAAGTATTAAATCTTTCCTTTTTATGCTCCCCTCAAATGTATACGAGGTTTCCCTATAGAAATGTAAAAAGTTAAATAGGAATAAGATAGTTTTATTTCCTATTATTTCTAAAGAAAACATTCTATACTAGATGAAATGATTGATTCAAAAGATAAATTGATCGACTAGAGGACCGAGGAGGTCAGATGACATGTGGAGCCAATTGATTAGTTGGTGGCCCAATCGATCAATTGGAGGAGTCCAAGAATTTCTTGAACCAGAGACCAGTTGACCAATATAAGAGACCAACTAACTGACTAGGAGGCCAACTGAATGGCTCAAGAGTTGAGTCGATTGACCCAGATTGGTTCTAACTTAGATTTTCTTCAAAAATAGTTTTCTTGATATGATGTGGACCTTAGGTGGTAGTAATTCTTTGTGGCTCCAAGAAATTACATTAGTGTGTCTGTAACCATCACTCATATTTTATAATTACATGTTTCTTATTTGTGGATATAACATGTATATGATCCATACTATAAATATGTGGTGATTGGATATACCATGTATAAAATCCCTCAATCAAATATTAACTCTTAGATGATTTCTATAAGTAACACATATGAAAAACTTGATCGAGTAAGCGTGGGAAAACCAAGCATGGTATGTCATTCATATCGTGGAAGTGTGATGGTAGTCATGGGGGCCTACCAAGCAGGGTGCATTATTATCGTGTTGGCTTTTGGGTCAGACTTAACTACGTGATCATAATGAGATTGAGTACCTAGAAGCATGCAAATGACTATGGTAAGGAGTTGCACATATCGTCTATCCAATAATTGTATAAGATTCAATTGGAAAAAGTTTCCTACCTTAATAATTGGTTGTGGATGTTGGTGTTGGTCGGGTAATAACCCAATTGTTTTGGGTCCTGGCTCACTATAAGGTTGTACATTGCAATCTTTTGAATTGATATGTGAGGGCTATCAATATGAATAAAACATTAGGAATGATAACTAATGAAAGGCCTAATAAAACATCATCAAAATTTATTTCAATAAAATCAAATCAAAAGTGTTTTGATGAATTACAATTTTTTCTTGTAGAAACAAATGGCAAACAAATCTTCTTTTTGATCAATCTTTAAGAATGACAAACTTAACAAGATAAACTTCCATCGCTAGTTTTGGACTTTGAGAATAGTTCTCAATGATGAGAATAAGCTCTATGCTACACCCACATCCTAAGATTACCACTAATCGTGAGATTAGGGCATAAGTTGAGAATTAAACATAATACAAAGATCACCCTTAACCCTTTTTTATATTTCACACTCGTGTTTACTCACATTCAATAACATAAGAAACTTTATAAGGGAAACTAAAACTTGATTACTCCAATCTGATCTCAATATTATATATATATATATATATATATATATATATATATATATATATATAAACATTCATTATGTTTCTCACACTTCAATGTGCATATTGATTTAAAGTAGGACAATAATGAATAATGAACTATAGAGGAACGAATCATTCACAGACATATGTATGGCAAGATGCTCCAAATATCCAACAAGAGTACATCAATATCTAAGCGTACTTGATTAATCACATAAGGAATTAGTAATTTGAAACATACAAATGGCAAGTTTCTCTAGATAACCACAAAGTGTATATAAATAACTCCACACTCTTGATTAATCTCTCATTCATATTATGCATGAACCCACATGAGGTGTACCAAAAGTTGTGAAAATGTCATAACAAGATATGATCTCAGTGTACAAGACTTAGAAGCATGCCTGAGATCGTAAGTTTGTATTCTCAATATCATGTCCGCAGCTGGCACAACCATTTCAGCTCTCAGCAGATAATGGGAGCGGCTGGATATCGTGACTCCTCCTCTCAACCTAGGTACTCTGGCAGGGAGTCAAAGCCCTCAGGCTTGTTGTGCACCAGTGGACCTATCAAAGATGTCCACTGATTGCCACAACTCATAAATAAGGTACCATCAACATCCCCCATTGGTGTTTGATACCAATCATTTAAGGAGTCTGCCCTCACTGGCTTAGAACCCCACACCCTACTGGTGCACTCCGGCTTACCTCAACCTACGTGAGACCTCCAATCAAAAAGCATGTTTTCTCCTCACAACATAGGTCTCCTATGATGATTCTATAGTGTCCAAGGCATTTAAATGTCAAATTGATTCTTTAAATTTATAGTTCAATCATCAAATCAACATTTCTTAGCTTAACCTTATAAACAATCCTTTTCGTAAATTATCATCAATAATTATTGTAAATTGAGAAATAGTACACAACACTTATTATACTAAAGAACACTAAATTGAAAATACTTGATTCATTGAATACCCTATCCTTAGGGTTTCATTCACTTCATTTATATATCACACAACTCACATAAGTACTTTATGCATCATAATCTATCACTCATAACTATTTTCAACAATTGACATACAACCAATATATATATGAAACCCTAAATGAACTGATCTAGGGTGTTCAAGTCATTCACTAAAATATCATGCATCGAGAATAACCTTAAATAAATGAATTTATAACCATAAAAGAATTACATCAATTGAATTTTATGATGTTTATTCACAAACTTCCAACTTTTTGTTCATCTAGGGTTTCACCCTCATTACTTAGATATCAACCAGTCACTGATAACATAATATGACACTACAAAAAATATGGTCTTTAACTACAAAAAAAATTGTAGTGAAAACCCCAAAATTTGTAGCCAAAAGCTTTGGCTACAATTATCCTTACATTTATAATATATAGCTAATACATGTATAGCTAATTGTTTAGGATACATTTTTCAAACTTGTAGTTAGTTATGCCTCTGGCTACAAATTCATATGTAATCCTAATTTTAGGTAAAAATGTCCTTACACATAAAAATGTAGTTTTCATTGTAGCCAAATGTATGACTACAATCCAATTTGTACCTATAATATGTAGGGAGAGATGGCATTGGTTACAATTGTATTTGTAGTTCATGTATAGAAAAAATTAGCACTTGCTACACATGTAATTATAGCTAGTGTATAGTGAAAGACACCATGTACTATACATACATATGTAGTGAGAGACATTATGTATACAGGCAGTCGCTTGCCAATATAAAGGGGTTTTCAATAACAAAACAGATGAATGTTAATCAAGATTGAGTTATGCTTACAATGTCAATAATGATACTTTTATTTATATTTGAACAATGAGTACACATGGGGAGGACATTAACCTGACCCTTATTTTACAAAATGCATGGGAAAAAGACACATGTATACAATATGTTCTTCTGACTACATCTATCCACTAAAGACTCTATATGCCACATGATCATGCACATCTTCTTGTATCTTGATTTTTCTTTTATATTTATTCCACCACTTTTATTATCCTTTTCTGGCCGCCTCCCTTTGTTGTAGAAGTTTCTCTATAAGACTTTCATATTCACAAAGAATAAATAACAACTTAAAAGCATACAAGGCATCATATTGTCCTTTGAGCAAAGCACACTGAAAGATACAAAATAAGCTTCGATTCAACAATCAAATAGTTTGGTATTATGTATTAATTCAGCTATAAACTATACAAAGTCATACCCCAGAGAGAACTATGATGGAATTTAAGTTCATCTACTCAACATTGTGTGTAAATATACCATAATGAATGACTAGTCTCTTCAATCCCAACAACAACCCCCTTTATTCATGAAGATCATAGCAAAGAATAATGTAATCTCTTCAATGAAGAGAATGTGCAACCAACCTTTGCTACATTAAAGAGGACCTGAAAAGCAATGAATAGGCAGTGTTTCAGCAATGACAGTGTAAAAACTCTAGCCAACATAGCTGAATGCAGGCAAGTTAAGTGTTGGCACAATGCAACTATGGAACAACTCACAGTTACAATAAAAAAAGCCATTATTGATTGCTAGTAAAAGCTAAATTTGAGACCACACTTGATTGAAGAGAGAGAGAAGGAGTGATCCTAGGGCTCCTCTACCCTTGGAGAGACCCAAAGTGAAGTCTGAGGCTCCCTCAACCTACCCCTAGTAGCTAAAGATCATTTGAAGCAAAGATGTCCAAGAAAATCCAAAGAACAGAGTCAAAGTGCTCATCTAGGACCCAGCACAGCCGTGGTACCATAAAACGGCTGTGCTAGGTCACTTACTAATCAACAGAACAACTTCCAAGTCAAGCAGAGAGCAGCACGGTCGTGCAGAACAGAATGGTCGTGCCAGTGACAGCCACCACGGCCGTGCACCACAAAATGACTGTGCTACAACAGACCAGAATGGCCGTGCAGCATCACCACGGTCAACTTCACCCAGCCCACCACAGTCATGCTAGACACCACAGCCGTGGCGCCCTAACACCACCACGGTCGTGCTGATCACCACGGTTGTGGCCATTTCAGCCCAAAATCAACCAAAACACTGTTAACTTTGATGGAATAAACCCACGACCGTACCCATCCACCACGTCCGTGGTCTACCCGACCTACCACGGCCGTGGTGACCTACCACGATCGTACTACTCAAAAAACCCACCTAGTTTTCTTTTGACTATTTAGATGTACACATCAACCCAAAACCTTCTACAAAAACATAAGGATCCTCAACATAAGCAATATAAAATAGAGAGGGATAAATGCAAGTAGAGTAAAGGGCTGAGATGAAGTCTTGGGTGAAGAAATTAGATTACATGGAATTTAAATTAAAAAAGAAATGTTCCTACTATGATCTTGATAATAGGGCAACTCTAAATGCATGAGAGAAACTATCCTCTCTTAGATTCAATGATCACTTAACACTGGTTTTATCATCATTGGACTTAACTGCTCAACAGGGGAAATAAGCGATAATGATGCATGAGTTCAACTTGATGCTAAACACATTCAAGTGAGCATCAGGATGACAAAAACCACCTGAACCTTTGCTCCTTGCAGCTCTCATTGTTCTAGCCCACATAGATTCTTCTACTGCAATATTCTTTACAAGTCCCTAAGGTATAGAATGCTTCAGTTCAGAATCCACTATACCCACCACCCAAGGCCAGGCTCACAAACATCCTCCCACAAAATACCAACTATCAATGCAATAAACATCATCCCAGCCACCATCACTGTAATATCCTCAAATTTTGGTTTAAAAAAAATTTGAACTATAAAATATGATGCATGAATTAATTTGATAATTCCTCAATGATTTTATTGGTGGAATAGTAATGTTAATTGCCTTTTTCGCACAAGTGCTTTCGGCACAAGACAAATAGATAAACGGAATCCATGCATTAATAAATAGTAATGACTTTTGATATTGATAAATGTTTTCCAAAGGAGAATAAAGTTAATAATGTGTTAGATGGTTAAAAGAATACTTATCTTTCCATTATTGGAAACACAATGGTTGGGACACGAAATAGTGTTACCTTAGGTTGCCTTTTTGGTATGTTGAAGGATAATTACAAGTTAAGATAATGAGATAATTTGTCAGATAATCCAAGATAATATGTAGCTTGGATAATTATTTAAAGGATTATCCACCTTTTTCTTGAAAGCCAAATAATGGAACAATATGTAAGTTTCCTAAAGAAAATAGGAAGCTTGTTTTAAAGAAAAAGAAGAAATAGATTCTCCTTCGTGTTTCCATAATATTAGATGGTGCCAATTATCAAATAAAGAAGATATCTTTGAATTACTTTCGGAAAGACAAAGAATATTGTGAGTTTTGTCATAATTATATTGGGAAAGAGGTAGATAGCCTTTGGGAGGCACGTTGCCATAAGTGTTTACCCCATATTGGGACTTTTGTACATTGTCATTGAAAAGAATAAATTCCTTTCCATAGGTTATACTCATGATGCCCCGAGAAGGAAATGAATACATGATGATTATGACCCAACCTATGTCCCTTTACATTGCGGTCTGTCCCCATACCCTATATATAAACAAGGTTCGTGGGAGTTTTCTTCTACACCTTCGAGGGTACAATGGTGTCGGGGGAGGATCGTTGTCCACAAACAGACCTCCAAGGCTGAGTGCAAGTGAAGATGATGATCTGGAAGGTGGCGCATGTGACAACGTTGTTGTCAGCCTCGCCGACCTGGGTGCCCTCGACGCAGCCCAGATCAAGGACAGGATCGGCGGATCCCCAGCAGAGGTGGTCGGCCCCCTTGCCAAGCCACCATAGACCAGGGGTGGGGAGGCATCGGGCTCTGAACGTGTGACACTCAAGCCTGCACTAGAGCGTTTGGGGTGGGAGTCGCCCTGATGAGAGAGGAGGGAGACAACGTTGTCCGTCCATAGACGAGATACAAAAACGGATGGAAGAAGAAGGACGGGGACTGCAAGGGGGTCAGGGAAGGCGATTGTGCCAACAGCATGGCGGCGAGAAGGAAACTACCCTTAGCTTCTGACCACTGCGACGCTGGCCGGAACTTTGATTGCACGGACGATGCTCACGAGGAAGGAGGATGGCTTGCGTGGCTGGGTTGGTCGTTTCTTCCAGCAGAAGGGTCGCGAGGGTGGGGGCGGCAACGCTGGACCTTGACTTCTCGGCTCGGGGGAGTCCTGACGACCAGGTCGCACCGCTTGCAGAACCTGCGATGGCTACCTGTACGCAGATGACGCGCGGGGTAAGGTCCCTGCACCGGTGGGTGCTAGAGCGGACACTTTGGGCCAGGGTGGTGGATGGAATTGGGTCTGCCGCAGGAGGAGATCTGAGGAAGGAGAAGCCTTCCTTGCAGCTGTAGCGAGGGTGGGCGAAGGTAGAGAGAGAGCCAATAGAAGGATCTTGGTGGCGAAGTGCGAGGGAGGGAGGGCACCTCCAGAAGCGTTGGCATGGAGCTGCGTTCTGCAGACGAGCGTCGAGCATGAGCGCCAGGCCAGGTGGGCCGCTCTGCGTAACTCAGGGAGAAATAGAGCCAAATGACCAAATGACCCATCTGTTTGTACATGGAGTACAAGGGCACGAAGGTAATTCATCTATTTCTTAGGCTCCGCACCTGTTGCAAATAAAAATAGGGTATTTTGAGTACGTGTCAGTTCTCTATTGGCCCAATTCTGGTAATAGTGAATTAATGATAACTAATTAATGGCAACTCAGATGATAGCAAAAGTATATATAAAATTGATTAGGAGAACGAGAAGAATCCAAATAAAATAATAGCAAAACCTGATTATGCTTCCTATTCTAAAAGTATGTACAGTACATCTCCTAATGTGTCTAATGAAAAGGAAAACCTAGTTTTGTTTAATATGATGCTTAATTGGGTATATTCGTTTATGTTATGTTCATACCTGATCTAGACATGTATAATGAGGAAAACCTTGATAAAGATGAGTAATGGATGATTCTAGATTAGTAATCTTATTCATGTTGTTTAGGGTTTTACAACCAACTTGGACATCTTGAGATAATCTTAATACTGATAATGTGAACTAGATGTAATGAGTACGCTAATGTGCTTAAGTTGATGATTAGGGTTTCGCCTAATATTCATAACTGAATTTGTAATTTTGGAAACCATAATATAATAGAATTAGGGTTTGTAACCCTAATCCCTAGTCCAAGCATGAGGTAGTCCTAAACCCTAGTTTAGGAGCGCATTTAGATCTGAGTAATGTAATGCAAATACATGGTGACACATATGTAGTATGTATATTTCAGATTGAATGCTTTGTTGCTTGGATGTTTGGATGCAATCATAAAGTACATGTTAGTTTCTGCATGGTTTCTATAATGACATAAGGTACGTGGTTATGCTTATGAATACATGTATCGAATTCTGAGATTGCCGATGTTTCTCGATGAGATTTAACGACAAATAAACTGCTTGCTTGTTTATTTAGTTCTTGCAAACTATAAAGTGCATATGAGTATCATGTAAAGTAAATAATAGTATTCTAAACCCTGGGTTAGACTGATCTTAAGGGTAATGCACACGAGCCCTGGAGGGACAGTGATTACACCTGAGGTAGTTGACCAGATATGGGTTAGAATATGAAAATAAGTTTATATTCTTACATGCAAGATAAAGATGTTTGCTTATATCTGTACTTGTGATTATTGTTTGAATCCACGTACCAGTATAGAAATATACTGATCGCGTATTTGTTTTTCGGCGTTTTAGGTATCAGATATACTTGATTCGTGGACATGAGGGTACAATTAAAGATGTTAAAGACACTATAGTTTAATCATTAAGATTTAGTTTTAATAGTTTATCTTCACATATGTATAATTAATCTTGTTTTAAAGTTATGTAACTCCTTAGAGGAGCTTTTTATCTAAACATGTAAATATTTGATCATTAATGGAAATTGTTTACTATTTTGTATTATTTCTTGAATCTGATCCTGGAAGTTATGATTAACGATCTGTGACTTTAAGGTCTTTTAGACACTCAAAAGTGCGGGTCGTTACATTTGGTATCAGAGCACAGATTCATCAACTACTACTTAATAGTTTATAATTTCAAATAATCCTTAGAAATGTTAAGAGAAAAATTAGGTTTCTCATCTCATGTTTTAGTCTACTTCTCAAATCTTGCTTTAAAAAAAAACTTTGAAAAGAAAATATTAATAAGAGAAGTAAAATGTGAAATTTAAAATCAGGTAATCAACATGGTGTGGTGGTATGGGACACTACCCATGTGAAACTTAAAATCGGTAATCAACATGGTGTGGTGGTATGGGACACTGCCCATGTGAAACTTGAAATCATGAATAAAAAAGATGAGGGATGGTCTAGATAACCCAATCTCCTATGCATGTGGGCATGAGGAGCATAAAACTTATGTAATAAGTCTTAAGAGATATAAAAACCCAATAGCTATATATATACACATATGGAAAATAAAAAGTGGGAATATAACTTGCTCAAACTCCTCATGTTGTCTCTAGAAGTTTAGTGATGGTGGCCAAGCCCCTGGAGGGGAAGGTCGAGGTAGCACCAAGCCCTGGAGGGAAGGTGACCCAAGTTCATTGAATGGACAAAGACCATGAGGGGTGTATTCCAGACATTGAGTAAACATGGGTTGATGATAAAAGTTATGCCTAATGAAAAAATAAAAGATGTCTAAGAAACCTTTAGGGTTAGTGAGACAACCTGGGGTGGGTCAACCCAAAGAGTGGGAAGATGACCTATGAGGGAGGCAAAACCTTAGATCTTGGGATCAGGTTGTGGCTAGAGAGCCTAACCCCCTCTTATGGGCCAAGAAGGCATCCTAGGCTAGGACTTTCCCTTAAAAGGTAAGTGAATAAACATATTTAAATATTGAGATAACATTAATCCTCACCTAGAGGGGTAAAGAGTTAAAGATATAATAATGAAAAGCACTTAAATTCTTTGAACCCAAGGATGTCAACTCTAAGTGACACAACTGGTCAAGCCCAGGAGGGAAGACTAGTAAGGCACCAAGCCCAGGAGGGAAGGTGGCCTAAGTGGACGACCAAGACCAGGAGGGAAGGTCATGAAATGGTCAAGCCCAGGAGGGAAGACTAGGCAGGCACCAAGCCCAGGAGGGAAGGTGGCCTAAGTCCACAATGCAGTTGTTTAGGATCAAGCCCCTGGAGGGGAAGATCACAGAGGTCAAGCCCAGGAGGGAAGACCGACATGGCACCAAGCCCCGGAGGGAAGGTGGCTTGAGCCCAATGATGGGACGACACTGCATTATGTGTACTCAAAAGAGAGATATGAAGGCAATTCTGGTTAAAGAATTAAATAAGAGAATAATGTGCTTAAAAGATATGACATCTCAAAAGGAACCCTTAGGGAGGGTAGAGTCCTAATGCAATCCTAGGGTCAAGTAGGGTGTATTAGAGGTACATAGGACCGATGGGTTGGGAGTTGATAAATCTTGAATGCACATGACCAAGTGGTCGGGAGGTAACAGTTGGTTTGCCCTAGGCCCATGTCTCAGGAGGTTGGTCACCTACTTGATGTTCATGTGGCCCAGTAGGGTGAATGTAAAGACACTCCCTTGACGCATGAGGATGAAATCACTCCAAAAGTACCTATACCCCTAGAGACCTCGAGTATTTGGCTAAGGCTCATAATGATACATGAGATGTAAATATAAAGATGTAATGAAGTCATGAAAAACTTGAGATAAGTTGTGCCCTAACTTAAGAGTAAGAAAAGGGACACTTGATTCATGGGACATAAGAATGTCGTGAAATTAAGAACAAGTAAGTTTAGAGTCATATAGAGTATGATTCAACTTAATGCATGAAATTGAAAGGTAATATGTGGATGTACCATCTCTGCTCTTGGAATGGAATGAAATTTTTGTTTGGACTGCAGCCAAATGTTTATTTCATCTCATTATGAGGGAGGGAGATTGGATAGACACACATTATGATAAAAAAAATATTGAGATAAAGAGGGTGAATATCCTACATTGAATGTGTAATGGCATGACCTAGGGTTAGAGGTGTTGCCTCACCCTTGGGTGAAAATAATGAATCTAGGTTGGAAACCTAGGTGAAAAGAGAAATTGATCACAAAGTAAGGATAAAATCATCAAAGTGATGATAAGATGTGTATACTATAGATGTGGATATATTTGAATTTCAATACAAGTAATGATGCTAATAATGACGTGTGAAACTAGCATATCAATAAAAGATATTGGGAATGTCTATCTGGGGTTGCTAACCCTAAGGCTTGAAACTAAGTTGAGATATCATTCACCTTAAAGCTTACTAGGTGTGAATTTTGGGGACAAAATTCCTTTTAAGGAGGGTTGAATGTAATATCCTCAAATTTTGGTAAAAAAAAATTTGAACTATAAAATATGATGCATGAATTAATTTGATAATTCCTCAATGATTTTATTGGTGGAATAGTAATGTTAATTGCCTTTTTCGCACAAGTGCTTTCGGCACAAGACAAATAGATAAACGGAATCCATGCATTAATAAATAGTAATGACTTTTGATATTGATAAATGTTTTCCAAAGGAGAATAAAGTTAATAATGTGTTATATGGTTAAAAGAATACTTATCTTTCCATTATTGGAAACACAATGGTTGGGACACGAAATAGTGTTACCTTAGGTTGCCTTTTTGGTATGTTGAAGGATAATTACAAGTTAAGATAATGAGATAATTTGTCAGATAATCCAAGATAATATGTAGCTTGGATAATTATTTAAAGGATTATCCACCTTTTTCTTGAAAGCCAAATAATGGAACAATATGTAAGTTTCCTAAAGAAAATAGGAAGCTTGTTTTAAAGAAAAAGAAGAAATAGATTCTCCTTCGTGTTTCCATAATATTAGATGGTGACAATTATCAAATAAAGAAGATATCTTTGAATTACTTTCGGAAAGACAAAGAATATTGTGAGTTTTGTCATAATTACATTGGGAAAGAGGTAGATAGCCTTTGGGAGGCACGTTGCCATAAGTGTTTACCCCATATTGGGACTTTTGTACATTGTCATTGAAAAGAATAAATTCCTTTTCATAGGTTATACTCATGATGCCCCGAGAAGGAAACGAATACATGATGATTATGACCCAACCTATGTCCCTTTACATTGCGGTCTGTCCCCATACCCTATATATAAACAAGGTTCGTGGGAGTTTTCTTCTACACCTTCGAGGGTACAATGGTGCCGGGGGAGGATCGTTGTCCACAAAGAGACCTCCAAGGCCGAGTGCAGGTGAAGATGATGATCTGGAAGGTGGCGCATGTGACAACGTTGTTGTCAGCCTCGCCAACTTGGGTGCCCTCGACGCAGCCCGAATCAAGGACAGGATCAGCGGATCCCCAGCAGAGGTGGTCGGCCCCTTGCCAAGCCACCATAGACCAGAAGTGGGGAGGCGTCGGGCTCTGAACGTGCGACACTCAAGCCTGTACTAGAGCGTTTGGGGCGGGAGTCGCCCTGATGAGAGAGGAGGGAGACGACATTGTCTGTCCATAGACGAGATACAAAAACGGATGGAAGAAGAAGGACGGGGACTGCAAGGGGGTCAGGGAAGGCGATTGTGCCAGCAGCATGGCGGCGAGAAGGAAACTACCCTAAGCTCCTGACCACTGCAACGCTGCCCGGAACTTTGATTGCACGGACGATGCTCACGAGGAAGGAGGATGGCTTGCGTGGCTGGGTTGGTCGTTGCTTCCAGCGGAAGGGCCGCGAGGGTGGAGGCGGCAACGCTGGACCTTGACTTCTCAGCTCGGGGGAGTCCTGACGACCAGGTCGCACCGCTTGCAGAACCTGCGATGGCTACCTGTACGCTAATGACGCGCGAGGTAAGGTCCATGCACCGGTGGGTGCTAGAGCGGACACTTTGGGCCAGGGCGGTGGACGGAATCGGGTCTTCCGCAGGAGGAGATCTGAGGAAGGAGAAGCCTTCCTTGTGGCTATAGCGAGGGTGGGCGAAGGTAGAGAGAAAGCCAACAGAAGGATCTTGGTGGCGAAGCGTGAGGGAGGGAGGGCACCTCCGGAAGCGCTGGCATGGAGCTGCGTTCTGCGGACGAGCGTCGAGCATGAGCGCCAGGCCAGGCGGGCCGCTCTGCGTAACTCAGGGAGAAATAGAGCCAAATGACCAAATGACCCATCTGTTTGTACATGGAGTACAAGGGCACGAAGGTAATTCATCTATTTCTTAGGCTCCACACCTGTTGCAAATAAAAATAGGGTATTTTGAGTACGTGTCAGTTCTCTATTGGCCCAATTCTGGTAATAGTGAATTAATGATAACTAATTAATGGCAACTCAGATGATAGCAAAAGTATATATAAAATTGATTAGGAGAACGAGAAGAATCCAAATAAAATAATAGCAGAACCTGATTATGCTTCCTATTCTAAAAGTATGTACAGTACATCTCCTAATGTGTCTAATGAAAAGGAAAACCTAGTTTTGTTTAATATGATGCTTAATTGGGTATATTCGTTTATGTTATGTTCATACCTGATCTAGACATGTATAATGAGGAAAACTTTGATAAAGATGAGTAATGGATGATTCTAGATTAGTAATATTATTCATGTTGTTTAGGGTTTTACAACCAACTTGGACATCTTGAGATAATCTTAATACTGATAATGTGAACTAGATGTAATGAGTACGCTAATGTGCTTAAGTTGATGATTAGGGTTTCACCTAATATTCATAACTGAATTTGTAATTTTGGAAACCATAATATAATAGAATTAGGGTTTGTAACCCTAATCCCTAGTCCAAGCATGAGGTAGTCCTAAACCCTAGTTTAGGAGCGCATTTAGATCTGAGTAATGTAATGCGAATACATGGTGACACATATGTAGTATGTATATTTCAGATTGAATGCTTTGTTGCTTGGATGTTTGGATGCAATCATAAAGTACATGTTAGTTTCTGCATGGTTTCTACAATGACATAAGGTACGTGGTTACACTTATGAATACATGTATCGAATTCTGAGATTGCCGATGTTTCTCGATGAGATTGAACGACAAATAAACTGCTTGCTTGTTTATTTAGTTCTTGCAAACTATAAAGTGCATATGAGTATCATGTAAAGTAAATAATAGTATTCTGAACCCTGGGTTAGACTGATCTTAAGGGTAATGCACACGAGCCCTGGAGGGACAGTGATTACACCTGAGGTAGTTGACCAGATATGGGTTAGAATATGAAAATAAGTTTATATTCTTACATGCAAGATAAATATGTTTGCTTATATCTGTACTTGTGATTATTATTTGAATCCACGTACCAGTATAGAAATATACTGACCGCGTATTTGTTTGTCGGCATTTTAGGTATCAGATATACTTGATTCGTGGACATGAGGGTACAATTAAAGATGTTGAAGACACTACAGTTTAATCATGAAGATTTAGTTTTAATAGTTTATCTTCACATATGTATAATTAATCCTGTTTAAAAGTTATGTAACTCCTTAGAGGAGCTTTTTATCTAAACATGTAAATATTTGATCATTAATGGAAATTGTTTACTATTTTGTATTATTTCTTGAATCTGATCCTGGAAGTTATGATTAACGATCTGTGACTTTAAGGTCTTTTAGACACTCAAAAGTGCGGGTCGTTACAATCACAGTAGTACCAGAAGGCACTCCCTCTACATTCTTCGATTCCTCTATCGACCACAAGCATGTCAGCATTTCCACAGTGTCCAGCTGAGGTATTGCTTTATAGGACACCTAGCATACATCCAAAACCACCACCTAGTTTGCATCCTAATGGGGGTCCACCACCAATATTTTATGGTCCAAGCTCTAACATGTATGAACGCCCCCTCAAATCACTGAACTCAAAGTCATATGCCCTTCCCAACAAATTATCCATGTGGAGGTGCCAGCCAAGATTTCCTAAATCTCAATCGTATGGTTGACCCCCCTCAAAAACATCATAGAACCACCCAAGCCCTTCCCAATTAACATCCAACTTTACCCCACTAGGACCTATTTAGTCCTGTCATTTCTTGTTCTTAAACCTTTATTGATCTTGTCCCTATAATGAACCCCCACACCTTCCACATCTCTGTAATGTCACCATAACTCATTGCCCTATTGACCACTACCCTACTGAAACAAATTATAATCATTATAAGGCCTTGTTTCAAACTATCCTGGAATCCATATTCACTTCACATATACTACCAAAATGAGTCACCCATGTATAATGTGTGACTATAAAGAGAATTACAATGTAATGGTAAGAATTTAACAAACTTAACTAGCAAGTTAGTTTTTTATCAGAACCAAGCTTCGCTAGACCAAAATCAAAGACTTCGACATGAAGGTTGTTGCCCAACTAAACAATGCTACTCTTGAAGTCCCCGTGTATTATAGGTGGGATAACATGTTCATGAAGATATTCTAGACTCTTTGCCGCTCCAAGGGCAATATTCATTATCATATCTAGATCCAACTTGAAGGTGCCCTAGCTATGAGACCATGCAAGGTGCTTCAGTTAGGAATTTTAGTCTCGAAAACCATAAATTTTACTTCTAGTAAATGAGTCTGAAATTAGGATAAGTAATATGATAAGTTTTCAGTAAACAACAACATAAGATAGAATATTAAAATTAGAGAGTAGTTGTCTGAGGAAATGGGCACCATGTGTATGAATGAAACCATGTATGTATATCAGCAAGCAACCTGCAGTAGCAATATCACAAAATCAATATGAAAACTAACACCCAGCAACACCTTCACATGGATTCATGTATGGTTGTAATCGTGTTATTATTGATGAGCATAGGTACATATATATCAGTAAAATTTTGCTTCATCAAAGGATGTCATAGTCCTGTGAGTTGCTTGGTTTGAACATAGTACTTGAGTTCTTGAAGTAGATAGTAACATAAAGACTCAAGCAATGCAGATTGGCTGAGAGAGACATAATTCTAGAGTTCCACTCAAAGTGAAGGTTAATCTAAAATCAAAATATAATGCAATCTGTTGTAGATTACAAACCATT
The DNA here is from genome assembly GCA_963693085.1 of Alisma plantago-aquatica. Classification (NCBI taxonomy): domain Eukaryota; kingdom Viridiplantae; phylum Streptophyta; class Magnoliopsida; order Alismatales; family Alismataceae; genus Alisma; species Alisma plantago-aquatica. Next base: position 1,207,086,064 of record OY856412.1, read on the forward strand.
CTTTCTGACCTTTCCTATTGGACATGAATATAAAAAAACTCAAGTTTATTGGCATCCACACATTTCAAACTCGTGCCATGAATTGTAGAAATAAAACATACCTGACCCACAAGGGTGTGGTTCAGTATTTAATTGAACTAGGAGGTAGCTCAAATGTCTAACATTCAATTCCAACTACTTTGCAATATGATGTAATTTTCTTCTTGATTTGAGCTCCAGTGGATTTCACTATCCCTTGATTACCTACCCCACTCATGTTAGGCTTCTGCAAGGTTATAGGGTTGTCTTCAGGTAGTAGGTTCTTCTTCCTACAAAAATCCATGATAGATATCATGACAACAAAAAATATGGATTGTAGATCTAACTCTCGTCAACAGTAGAAAATAGAGGATAAGAATGTTAAAAAAACAACTCAGTAGCCAGATCCATCAATCAACAATGTTATTGGTGGTCAATCACTAGAGTGACCATTATGTGTTCCAGAGCTTGTGAAAGAAATGATTGTAAACATTAGAGACACAATAGAGATATGGGTGGGAAGGGATGAAGATTTAGGTTTGATTGTATCTTTTCTTTCTGTGTGACCCCCCTTCTTATCTCTGTTTTATCCTGCTCATGTAATCAAAGTAAGCAAAATGGTTGGCAGACTGTTTGTGTCTGCAAGAGTAGGGAGATTAGTTTGTAATCTCCAACCATAATTTACATGTTGTACAACTACAAAGGGATAAATAACAACAAGGGGTAACATGAATTTGGATTAAAAAAAGGATTGATGCCTTAGTAGTTTTGCAGCTGAGTATATGCTCTTGGCACGCCAACTTAAAACTAGTTGTTTGCAACTCCATACAAAAGCAGACATTTAGTTCAAATTAGTAGACATGAGTACTTAGAGACCAAACATTAAGAGGAAGTCATCTATACTGGATACACATACTTGCCAAAAGATATGCATACTCACCAACCACCTATTATAGGTCAAATCTTGTTCATAACATGTGTAGTTATTCATCACTAGAACAACTACATCCCTAAAGAAAACAGGGTCATAAACAAAGCAAAATGAATGAACTCATTCGAAATTTGGTGATTTTAGAAATGCGCAAACTCATGAAGCAACATCATCATATACAAGGCAAGTACATACCCCACTCTACCAACTCTTACTACCTTATCGAATGTTTAATAAGTTCCAGAACTGTAGAACACTCCCAACATATTATCATGTCTCAGTTTGGACAATTAATAAGTTCATCTCGAAGAGAAAAACTAAGCACCATAATCCTGCAACAGGGAACTATAGGAAAAAGATCAGCTAGATACCTCATGAGGACCATTCAGCCAGAATGTCCTGATAGAAAACAAAAGACAAGCAAGCCAGAAATTTTGGATAGCCTAAGAATGCAAAACATATTGACTCATGCTTATAACAAGCAACAAGCCAATTAGAAACCCCAGCTAGATGAGTCTCACTGCCATTATTTTAATGGGTCAACAAAATTTATAATAGTAGAACACTCTGTCATGTCATCATGATAATGAAGAATATCATATATTATTTATGTTAAGACAAAATAAACCTGAGATACATTCTAAAGGCAATTATTATGTTTAGAAAGTATAGGTTGTGTTTTTGTAGTGCAGGGAATATGTTAAACTAATGGGTTGGCAGACTTGCTTGAAAATATCCTACATAAATAGGAGAAGAGTAACACATTGGCACTGGTCAAATGTAGGAAATGGTGTTGTGTAACCAAACAAAAGAAAAAAGAAGAGGCTGAAAAACTAAATACAATGAGCTTTCAGGTTGAATGCAACATCCATGCCTTAGAAAGAACATAAGAGGGTCTAAGCTATGGCTCCATGCACAAATTCATTCCAAACTCCAACCCCATCTTGTATGAGAATCAACCCCATCTTGTAGGCATCATTAACAAGGCTCCTACAATTTAATGCAATTAGGATGTGTTTATCAGTTTGATTCAGAGCTCCACAACAAACAAAAAAATTACAGAACAAATGTCAGTTCAGAGCAAGACATGCTACTAATGAGAGAGCATTCATATCTCTTTATCTTATTATGAGTGGGGATAAGAATTACATGTATATGATTCGTTCAAAAGTCCTAATCCAGATTAATCTTTTAGAAATTCTACTTAAGAGTTTGGCAATTTGAGCATATATCGTTGGTCATTTAAGTAGCAACATCAAAATCAAACTTCTCATGTTTAGGGCCTCGATATATGATTACCAAATTAATGTAAGAACATGTACAAAAAATGAGTATGATCTCGGGCTTCTCAAAAGGATTATTCGGAGAACTTTGTTCTAGCGTATACTCTTCATGCACATTTTTACCTACTTTGAAGCGTTTCGTGCTGCTGTCAGAATTGATTATTATAAGGTGCTACCAGTTCCTTTCAAAAAGGTAGGATATCTTGCCTTTGCAGAAAAAGTATGCTCCTTTCCAAACTTGCAGAAATCATGACATGAACTGGTAGAAGCCATCAGATATATAGGAAGCTTTTTACCCTCATTCAGTGGTTGTGAAGGTGAATCTTTGGGATTTATCTTCCCTGTGGAGTTTCTTCTTTGAGCAGATTCTAGATTTGAACATTGTAGGGTTGATGAGACAGAGCCCCTGTCCAACCTTTCTTTGTTCATTAGAGACTAAGAAAGTAGCTCGCAAAAGAAGTATTTTATCAGTCATGACTCATGAATACAACATTCAGCAAAAGCAAATATATCATATTGAATAGTGGTAGAGAAATGATGCAACAGTTGTTTAGTTCATACCAAAGAATGACATTATAAAAATGACAAAGCTACCCTTATTTTCCACAAATGTATTGACCACTGATTGTAAAAATGATAGGCAGCTGCAACAATGAACTACTGACTTGGGCACTAACATGTTCCTTGCCTCACCAAAGACCCATCATTTTGCAATCAAGACTTTCATCATAAAGGATAACCAAAGACCCATCATTTTGCAATCAAGACTTTCATCATAAAGGATAACCAAGGTCTTTGTTGGATTCATTCCTTGAAAGGGTACAACAGATGATGATCAAACCTAGTAGTATCAACAACTACTAACATTCTACTCAAGCTTTAATCAGTTTTGGATTTATGTAATCTTGAGACTACCATTATTCTTTAGAAGCTTCAAATACGAATCCTTACAACACTTGCAGTCCTAGGAAAATGTCTTTCTCATTTTGTTCAAGCCAGAGTAAAAGAATATGTAGTTTTACAGGGCTGAGAACCCCTGCACAAAAGTACCACACATAAAATAATATCAAACTCAACTTGTGTAAGAGTTATACCTCTAGATGTACGTAAATGAGCAATGGTCTACATCCTCGCACAACCTATGCATCACAATTCTGATGTTAAAACTAGAATTCATTAATGTAAAATGTCCATGTAAAATATAATCAACAATTCATGGTGCCAAAGAAAATCTGTAAATTGTTGTTTGGCCCATTTCAACATGACCAACATGGCAGAAAACATGCTAGAAATATCTAATAACAAGTCAATCTCATTCCAAAATTCTGTATATTTCAACTCGATGCCCAGACAGACACAAATGATATTTTATTAAAAGAATGGTAATGTCAAATTTCACATTGTAAATTTTAAAAATATCTATTGTAACATATGGTATCTTCTAAATTTAATATACATACACGTGCACTCCAAATGGGCCAAGTACAAAGCTCGAAATTTTGTCTAAATGAATGTAACCTCTTTACCACTTCTTTAACTTCCTCTCATTTATTTCAGATGTTGGTCTAGTTTCCTCTTTAACATGTGGACGAGCCTTATATGCATCACTGACAGTTGCTAGAGAAACAAGCCCCTGATTGGCCAATCTATGTAGCTAATATAAGTCACAAGAAAATGCCAGCTCATGAAAGGGTGAAAGATAATTATTGTGAGAAGCAATCCCTCCTTTTTTAAATCTAGAACATATTGCAGTTCAAATAGTTCCCTTGAAAATTTTAAAAATCTAGACAAAGAACTAGTTCCGGATATAAAAGAAAATCCAACATGTAGAGCTTCATGGGTCCAAGATATGATGTATCAAAAGAAATATTATTGTTCTCTTCAAGGTAAGAGACACTATAAGAATGTTGAAGCCAACTCATACTCAAGTTTGCCTAGATAAACAAAAAGGAGACCTATGGTTCTATTCCTTATTCATATCCTACTCACAAACAATCTAAGAATTGCTCACATGTCACCCCTCTATCAAATTCCATAAAACATGTCACACACAAAATTTGCTCCATTGGGTTTTCTAGTGTCACACCCCTCCCTAGCCTCTCAGTGTTTACTTCATAGAATGATTGCAAAGAGGATGTTGTATGTGACTCCATTAGGCTCAAACCCTTAGAAATCTGAATCTCTTGAAAAGAATTAATCCAATAGTTTACTTCTACCCACATTAAAGAGACAAAATTGTGGTGGAGGTGATACGAGTGGCACAACCTTAAGGAAGCATATTTCTACAGACCAATTTGGGTTTACATCTCCCTCATCTGCTTTAAAAGCCTTCTAATGAAGACATGTGAACTGACCTCATTAATCGAATCCTATTACACATGGCTACTCTTTCCAGTCTCCCTGCCATGAAGTAGCCTCAAATCATACAGTTGTAGGCACTGAAAGTTGTTTGCGGCTTGTATAACATGCTTCGTTGTCCCCACTGGGTATCTTGACAAGCCACATGGAAGGACCATGATGTTTGGAGGTTGGCAGTTTTGACAACATGACTTGGACTATACCATCATATTTCATCCTTAAGACTGTGATGCTCTGTTATATAAGATAAGTATAGTTTAGATTATATAGCGGTGACCTTAGATCCCCCAACCTACAAGGTGATTAAGTGAACTAGTTTAGCTGAGGCTTGAGGTAACCTCCTACATTTCCCTCCTCTCCACTCTACATTCTCCGTCTCCTCTTTAGCACCATTTTTCTATAAGAAATAAAGGTGTGCTTGCGCACAATTCTTCTTCAAGCACTAGTTGGTAGTCAAAGGGAGATGGGCATGAAAAACATGATGGTCAAATTAGGAAACTAGAGAGCTAAAACCAACTTGATCGGTTCATGGTAGATGGTTAGAAAGTGTAATCTTAATTGTTCAACTTCTAAAAATTTTCATATGCCTCACTAATTAGATGTTGAAATTCTAGTGAAGCTATAATTTGATTGACCTGCCAAAAGAAGCAAAATTTTGGCAAAGTTTATAGAGTGTGACCATTGTAAAAGTGATTAAACAAGGAATTTTCCTACAACTCTCAAGGTACCAAAGAAGGTAGGACCTTAACTTCACTACCTCTATATCATTCCACTTCTCTCTCATTATCAATTTGGGAGCCTCTATTACACCAATAGAACTCACCTTAGTCATCCCCTTTATCCAGAGGGCATCATCCTCAACCTTCACAATCTAGGCTTTGGGATTGTTATCTCAATATAAAAGAAGCAGCCCATGAACCATAACCCTATCTTCCATTGATTTTGCAATACATTCATACCTTGTATGTACCAATTGTGTTGTTATTCTTGGCATTTGAGAAGGGGCTGGCAGCTACTTGATAAGGTGTTGACATCTCTTTTATACTCAAAATAAGTCATCTATGAGCCAAAGCATCTTACTCTAGTGTACAATACTATTAAATAACCAAGTGTTCGGTGTATAGTTTGACTTAGTTAGACCAAAGGCACATATATGTTAATTTTAAAACAAAATAACAATCATCTCTTGATACGTTATGTGGAAGACAATTTACAAAATTGTTTCTACGGTAGAACTGATAATATCCATTTAAATAGATATTTTATAGACACCTAACAGTTATTGCAAAATAACATACCAGACAGAGGATGTAGTGTCATAATACAAAATTGCATCTTGAGATGTAAATAGTGCTTCTAACTGATTGGAGGAAATGTCATCATACAGTGATAGGCTAGCTACATGAAGTCAAGAAAAGAAATTTGCATAAACATTGTAATAGAAACCATTTCCACATATTATAAAAATAGTCCACATCAATTTACAAGGCAAGACATTGAGTCAGATGATACAATTTTGAACTCAACAAAAATAGCAAAATCACTTTAAGTCTTCTTGTAATCCTACAAAAAAATCATCTACATGCATAAATGAAGAAGGCAATTCAACGAGAAATGGTAACTGTGAAATTAGTCTAATAAGTGGGATAGAACCTTGTAATCATTGAATAAGACCAATTTTAAAATAATCTGCAACTGCTTCAAATACTCAATCTAAATGAAACAATTGTAAAGAAAAAAAATTAGAAAATCCATGCATCCAGAAATAAGTTCAGTCCTCTATGCAACACATACGGTTTAACAAAAAAAGCCTTGAAAAGTCAATGTGATGTTTTACATGAATATGAGGTGCAACTCACACATAAAATTGGTAGTCCAGAAGAAAATATTATTCATGGATCACAATTAAGCTTGCAAAACCATTATTTGAACACCCTCTAAATCGTCTGTAAACTAGAAATGGCGTAATACATTAGGATTGGGCCAGTAATTTCACATGGCTCCTGTATCTAGACAAATGCATGCTATTAAACTCATCCAGACTTCCATAAACCTTCTCTAGTTAGCCTCAAACCTCCTTTGATGGACTGACTTAGATCTATTGGTGAAGAGGTTAACCCTACCATGAGAAATCCCAGTCCAACTGTTGTCACATGATTCTCAGTGGATGACCTACAAGTGGTTACTGACAATTTTAGTATGGAAAATCTTGTTGGTGAAGGGTCCACTGGATGTGTATACAAGGCATAGTTTGATGATGGGAAGGTATTATCTATCAAGAAAGTCAACTTGTCTGCCTTGCCAACTCAAACATCCAAAGAATTTTTGTAGCTAGTCTCTAAGTTGTCACTTCTACACCTTCAAAATGGGATAGAATTAATTGGTTACTGTCGTGAACATGGGAAACACTTGCTGGTGTCTATGATTACGGAGAAATGGTTGGCCATGGGACTCGCTTCATTGGTCACATGAATACAAAAACCCTTGTTGCAGAACACTTACATTAAAGTGTCTTTCAGCATTATACATGGATTATAGTACCTACAGAGTTTTCTCACCTTTAGTAGTACACATATTTGAAGCTTTTGATGAGATAACCAGTTCTAACATCAATCTAAAGAATTTCAGGGACCTAATTGCCTCATCTTAAACAAAAAATAATATAGCTATGAAAATTATGTAGAGGAAATCATTTCAAATTAACCTCCATTTCTTTCAACCTTTGCACATCTATACTTCAGATTGAATGCCCCATGATCTCAGGAACACATGTAAAATGACTATTGTAGAAGTAACTAGCAACATCAAGTTATAGAATCTGTGAATAACACATGAATTTAATTCAAAAGCGTCCAAAATTACTTAATTCTACTTGGAAATATGTAAAAATATTATCTATGGAATATTTAGACAGTTTGCCAAGAAATTCAGAGTCGTGACCACTTCTTTCATTGAAGAATCTTGATAGTGTGAGAGTGAGATTGTAGTAAGAGAGGTCGCTAACCATAAAAGAGAGACATTACAGGGCTCCTTTGACAATACGAGGTTGCACGAGGCAGCTGACTCAGTTCCTTGCATAAAAAGTCGCTACTGATGAAAGATATATTATATTGTAGGATGAATCTACCCAAGATGAAGAAGATGAGGACAAATAGAGTGATTCCTATGCTAGCAATGATCATGGGCTTGTATATGGAAGTAATTGTCCTCAAGAGCCCGGTAGCCATCTATTAGATCAAATAGCTGGGGAGCAGTTTCTTGAAGAACATGCAACAACAAGCAACCAAGAAAGTGCATTGCCAAACAATGGCCAAGGTTAATTGAGTGCCATGGACTTTGAGAATGTTCCACATGACATATAATTAAGAAAAACTATAGGAACATCCAAAATCTAATAATTACAAAACTATAGAATCAGACATGAGGGTAGAAGCTAATTCAAACAAGTTGGCTGATAGGTTCCTACGTTTTTTATGTGAAGCAATGAGGATCTTAAACCATCAAGGCAATCAATTAATCTGAAAACATCTAAACATGTAAAACTATAGAATCATACTAGATGAGGTAATGGATTTCATGGCACATACCATCCATAAGGATGCACTAAGGAGTAGAAAAGGCACAAAATAGTATTAGGAAACATAAATTATGACCTGTGAGTGGGAGAAGAACAGCCGTTGAATCAAGGAACCCAGAAGTTGTACTTGAGCAGTCCGGCTTCAGCCAAGATCCTCACTCCTCCATTTCTTATTTCCACAGGTGGTCCATCCTTCCAATTCCTCCTGTTGCGATCCACTAGCCTAGACCTTGCATTTGAGTTGTTGTGCTTCAGCCAAGATCATCGCCCCCCTCCCCACACTTTTCTATTTCCTTGAGGACTCCATCCTTCCAGCACCTCCACTGGTGGTCTGTGAGATTAGGTTCTAGCAAAGAGGAGGATGTTAGGGGTGTGGCAGGAGGAAAGTGGGGTGAGAGGAAGAGAACATGATCGGATAGAGGACTGTAGAGGGAGGGGAAGAGAGTGAGAGGGAGACTACATGATGAATGGGGTGGCTATTAGATGTGCCACAGATTGGGGAGGGGGCGACGAGGGAGAGGGAGTGAGGGAGTACATTCACAAGACGCAAGGTGAAACCGCGCCAATTGCGTGAGCAGGGAGTAGCGCGAGGGAAATTGAAAATTTGGACTTCTTTTATTTGTATGGAGGAGAGGGATGTGTAGGGAAGTTTGTAGTTATTACAATTAACTATATTCTTTTTATTTACATTTTTATAAATTATAAAGAAAAGTATTTTTAACTACAAATACAATATATGTAGTTCAAATAATTGTAGTTAATTTACCTTTTTTTTGTAGTGTGAAATACAATATAGTATCTAACATATCTATACTATGCATTTAGATTAAAAAAAATCATTCATTTATGAGGATATTGAAATAAGGAAGTTCTTCACTCAGTAATACCACAATTTTAGACATACTTGAAAACCCTAAAATTTAGCATATTCTTATAAATTCAGCAATAACTTTAAAAATTCAATTCTAGATTATTTGCATATGTTTCTAACAAAATATTTTATCATATGGAATTCATCAAATAGGAAAATGATCCATTTCTAAATCATCTTTAATAACCTTAAATTGAATGGAAGATATAGGGTTTGTAGTCACATAGAAAGAAATTGAAGATTATTGAGGATTTAGTATGATTTCATGCTATCTATTATTTAAAGGAAGTAACCACTCACCTAAGGTGTGAAAACACCTTAAAAAGGTAACCCCACATATGAAATTCTCAAATCCATATCAAACCCTAGCAAGTCACTACTTTCTTCTTCCTTTCATCTCAAAAACCTTAGAAATGGAAAATGATGGATGAAGAGTGAGGAAAGGATAAATTTGATATCATTTCAAATCAGATATGAGGAGGGGTGGAATCTTAACATGTGAGAGAAGAATCACCAAGAAAAGCATTATAGAGATGATAAACTTACTTAATTTCATCAACTCTAGGAAGAGAAACCCCTAGACCGCCATCTTCTCCACTTTGTCCACATAAACCCTAGCTTCCCTTTGTTTCTAGGATTTTGTTTCTCTGGATTGAATTACAAATTATGAGACTTCCTGCTATGTTTCATTGATCATATACAACAATTGATTTGCTTGGATCAATTGCAAAAATGACACTACTTATACTTTCTTCTATTTTAGCAGAATTTTTTGTTGTTAAAATCTTACTATAAATTGTTTACTTCATAGCTCAAAACTCCTCCAAAAATTATGAAAAATTAGCAGGTTGTTTTTCATTGAGTTAGATCTCAAATAAATGTTTTAGATCATTCTAATATATGCAGAATGACTTACACTCCCAGAACGGCCAACAAGCTACCACAGTCATCCCACCTAGCATGGATGTGCTTCCTATCACAACTGTGATGCATTGGTTCTAGTAGATTTGACTATAAAGCGATCAACACTTCTATTTCTCTGAAATGACCGTGTGGCCTAGAATGCCTATGCCACCAACAACCCTACACAGTCGTGCCACCCACCACAAACATTCTAACCAAGCCTCCAAATCCCATTTTCACAGTCCCTTTGATCACTTCACCCATTCCTCCTCAACATGAGTGTTTTGGGTGAAAACCCTAATCTCAATCGACTAGGGTTTATACTTCTCAACCCTTAATTATTCAAAACTAAGGCAAGCTTTGAGTTCTCATTAGATTTAGCACATCATAATTGAGCTACCATCCTTAATCAGGTTTAAGAAATGATCAATATAATTAAGAATGTAATCATCCAAGTAAATCCTAATTTACCAATTAATCTCATATGTGGTTATAACAATTCTTCCCCCCTTGAAAAGGTTCCATCCTCAAAACATAAATAAACAGGAAAACTGCATTCAATGTTTCTTTTAAACAATTGAAATCTTATATATCACTATTCTTATATTTCTTTTTGAATATTGTTTCAACGTGGAGTCCTTTTTTTCTCATCTAATCACAACAAATTTAAAACAAGGCTTCTCAATGACCAAAAAGAATATAATATCTCACAATAAATAATAGGGAAAAAAGAGAAATAAACCATTTTAATTATGTCATACTCTCTTGAGGTGTTACCTCAGTATTGGCAGTCTGATTCATCTATCTGATTTTATAAGATTCAATATATACTATTGTGCTACTCCAATAGAAAAATCACTCATAAACTGCGACACTCAATTTAACAACAACTATATAGTATTCAGTCAGATTATTAGTATAAATGAATAAAAGCATACAACCTTTTCAATTTAATATATTATTCACATATGTACAACTAAAATAATATGTAAAACAAATTTATGTCCCTTGATATACGTTCAATACTTTGTAAAAAAAAATTCATGACTAGTGGAAGTCATTTGTTTTCTCTTATTTCTTTTCTTATTCATTACCACTTACTTCTTATTACTTAACCTTCTAATTTTGATCATATAATATAAACATCTCTACCATTAAAATATTCAAGGTAAGAATGGATTATTCATCATTCTTGCTATCATTGCAAGAACTTATTTATGATTTACACTTTGCTCATGTTGGACTTCTCCTTTTTTTAAGACACACTTCTGAAAATTTCAAATCTATTTCTTATCCATTGTTCTTAGTCATTTCCATATTTTTATCCACCTTTCTCATTTTCTACCTGTAAATCCTCAATTAGTATCATTGCTAGTTTACTTCTCATATTGCTAACCTCAAGATCCTATTTTATAGTATTGTATATACTCAAGGTCAAATCACTAGTGACATCCGTTGAACTGATAGAACCCTAAACATTTTAGGGTATGATCTGTATCAATAACATGATCTTGTTGTGACATGATTTTCACTCCCTTGTTTTGATATGCAAACCATAAGTCTCTTAAGGTTTACTAAAGTCTTTCTTATCTTTACCACTTGAATTTTCTTCTTCTTTTTCCTTACTTGACATTTGTGATAGGTTACTTTCTTTATTTACCCTACTAAGTTTTCATCATTGTATCATGTATCATTAATACATTCAATATATGTCTCTACCATGGTGGTTATGTATCATTTAGAATCCATTTCCTTACCACTTCATCCCCACATTATTCTCATTGGGGATGATATAAAAGAAGGTGATTTAGATATTTAGAATTTTGATCTTCGAGTATTAACTTAGTACATTTCTTGTATCTAGGTTTAATTAACATCATCAAGGAGACTAGACCATATATTATTTCCTTACATCTCATAATATCGCTCTTTTATCATCTATATTACTCCTTCATGTTTCGATTCCTACCTTATTTTCTATCATCCTCTACCTATATTTTACTCTTCCATCTATCATCATTAACTTCTACCTATAGCTTATGATCATGTTTCTCATTCACATGCATGATTATGTATTCATTTCCATATATTTTTTCTCATTATTCTTTTACTAATGTGAAGTTGAAATTCAATATTCTCCCTACTAGTTTCATCTTATGTTATATACATACATGTCCATTTGTAGGAAAATATGGCTACAAAACTGGTAATACAAATAAAAATTTAACTTCCATATCCCCCTTTAACAAACGATCACATGAATAGCTATGTATTGGGAAGGATTTTTTGTGAGGTTATACTTGGTCCTGGAGTAAGTACATCGATGATTCCCTCATAGAGTGTGTACTTTTCTTCAAGTCACACCCAGACAGTGTCTGCAACATCTCCTAGTTGATCACCATATATAGTATCTTGACCTTGTCCTCATTGCGGTAGGAAATAGCCTCCTCACCTCTATAGTAGTTCACATGGACCCAAGGGAACTCTTATCATTCTAGAAGAACAGACAAGAACAATTTATCTCTTCTAGTTGGTTTAGTAGCACCAGCTTGCTCTCCCACAATTGTTCTCCCTTTCTATCCCTCCCTTTATCAAGTAGGATTTGCTCAGGTTCTCTCAGTTACCATAAGCAGAGAAGACAACAATTTCTAGATCTAATTGATGTGTCTGAGAAGCCCCCAATACCCCATTATTTATAGAAAGATCAGGGTCAGGGATCCCAGTCTATGTGGGAGTCTAAGGGGGCGGAATTTCACCAATTTTCACATCCTACGAGTGGCGAAACGGTCACTTCATAGGTGAACCGATCATTTGGCATGTGACTCAACTGGTTCAACCCTTGAACCGATCATTTCATCAAGTCTCCAATTCACAATTGTATTAGTAATTAATATATAATTTAATGCACAACATGGCATCAACAGTAATCCTTGAATCAATTGCATTAATCCACCAAACAGCCAGTTCATAGCCTAAACCAATTGGTTCATGGACCCCAGCTGATTGGTTCACTTCCTAAATTGATCGGTTCATGGACCAAATTGCAATATTGGTTCAATTGACCTAACACACTGAAACGATCAGATCAACAATTGAATTGGTTGATTCATAGTTCAGTTAGTCAACATTCAACCTGTTGGGTTCTAGGGGAGGCAGAGAAGGTAGCAGAAACAAAAAATTTCTCCTTCCAAACCCAGAACAAGGAAACACGTCAATGTCTATACAATAGGAAAGGATGGTTTATGGAATCATACCTTGTCCCGAGGCTTGCTCGGTGAAAATACCTCGCGACTTGCACAGTCTTCACCTCCAGTCTTGGACGGTGTCTGTGCAGCTCCTGGTCGCACCGGAACTGATGACCCCTAGTTTCACCGGGACTGTCGGGATTGACAGCTGTCCTCCGAGCGGCAGAAATCTCCCGCCTCTGAAGTAGTCTACACGGACCGCCTGGAACTCTAATCTCCTTGTCCCACAAGGAATTGGAAGGATCCGCACCCTCTTGTCAATGTACTAGTCACCGACACACTCTCCTGCCACCATTCACTTTCTGCAGTTGTCTTTCCCTTGTTGTGCCTCCCTTATCGGGTAGCACTTGCTCGGGCTCTCTCGGTTACCAAAACCAGAGAGAACGAAAACTTTACAGAGCAACTGGTTGCACTGAGTTGTTGTTTGAGAAGCCCCCAATACCCCTATATATAGGAGGGTCATGGGACAGGGTTCTCTATCCCGAGCAATGCGGGACTAAAGCATGAGTAGAAGGGTTTGAGATTTTCCAAAAAAACAACCAACTGCGCAACCTGAACCGATTGTTTCATTTCTGAAACGGTTGGTTGGGGACCTGATCCGGTCGGTTGACACCTCAACTAATCGGTTGGGACCCATGAAACGGTTGGTTCACTTCTAAACCGGTCGATTTGTGGTCCTGTTCAGTTCCCGATTGACTTTTCCTCTTTTGTTTCGAATTGATACCAAATACCAATCTTTGTTCCAATCAAATTGGGAAAGTGAAATGAAAAGAAATTTCTCACCAACCTGACATTCCCAACTTGCTCGGTTGGACCAGTTGAACCGATCATTTCAACACTTAAACCGATCATTTCACCCTATCCTTGAGTCGATCGACTCACCACCTGAGCCGATCGGTTCACCAAGCTCAGCCGATCGGTTCATCACATGAGCCGATCGGTTGGGAGTGCAGATTGTGCAAAATCAGTCAATTGCAGTTTCAATCAATCTAATACTCCAATCAATGTGTCCAACACCTTGAACATTATGATATTGAGCTATCAATTAATTGAGTGTTTAATGAACTACTAAACTCTTTTAGTAATCAATATAAATATTGTTTGTGGAAAAAACTCCTCTTCCAGGTTAAATCCTATGTGTGTGACCCTGCAGGTCCATTTTACATTGGCAGTGAAAGTCCATAACACTTATGACTTCACAAGCAAAGAGTGGTGCCTAGTCACACATCAGTGCTACCCAAGTGAAATAGAAAGTTGGAGACTGATGCGATGATTTTGAGTCGCATTTATTGACTTGTTTGATATGTGTTTTATGCATTTATTAGTCATTTTCATGGTTAATGTTGCTACTTCTTTATGCATTTATTGATATGTGTTTTATGCATTTATTAGTCACTTTGGTCTATGCTACTTCTTTATGTCAAATTTCCCCTATTTCAGCATTTTGAGTATTAATTATCAAAAGAATACGTTTTGTGTGGACTTATGTGGTTTCGTGTGTTAATTTCAGGAAAAACAAGTATCTGCTATTGTCGATACTATCGACAGTGGTCGATACCATCGACCAGACCACAGGTTGACCAGTCGCAAGGACTAGAAGAAAGTTGATACTATCGACAGGGATGTCGATGGTATCGAGATACCATCAGGTTGCTGGCGAAAAGTGCATCGATACTATCGACCCATATGTCGATACTATCGACTGGTGGAGCTACAGCGACACATAAAGACAAAACCGTCGCTACAGGTTCGTCGATACCATCGACCCTCGTCGATGGTATCGAGATGACATCAGGCGCAAAGACAAAAGAAAAGAAGAACAGCCGATATCGCTCTAGGTTGATACCATCGACCCGCGTCGATGGTATCAACACCGTCAGATATGAGTTTGTTTCAGATTGATCTTAATCGGACGGCTGTGATTAATTGCCGACCTAATTCGGGAAATATACCTAATGACGGCGCCCAAGAGGGAATCATCACGTCATTAGCCGATGTACACATCCCAAGAAGAAGTGGAGAGAAGAACGGAGCCCAGAAGCATGCCCCAGCCGATCCGGACGCTGAAGAAGACGATTTCCACCACTGAAAGGTGGGAGAACGCGTATTCCACGCCAAGGATCGCTTGGATCTTCTCCGTTCAGGGGTTTCACCACTCAATCACATTTTTCTCCATGTTTTCCTTTTTCTTCTCCACGTTTTTCTTTGAGATGAACATGCGGGGCTAATTCCCTTTGTCTTTAGGACTGGGAGTAGCCTGGGAATTCATTGTATGACGATTTTATCATAGTAATTCATATATTATCTCTTAAATTTGTGGTATAATTTCATTTTCTCCAATATATTGTTATGCTTGATCACCATAATAATAATCTAATGCCCTTAATGGCTTTGGAAGAAGAATTAATGGTTGAAAAGAGACGGAATTTACATTAATTGACAAATCCCTTGAACAAGGTGGTGTAAGATTAATGGTGGATACCGAGAGGTTGTTTTTAATGCACCTAGTTTAGGGTATAGGTTACTACGACGGTGGAACCGACCTAGACATAGGTAGTGAATTGTACCACGACAGTGGGCAATTTTTATTTCAGGCCACTACCCGTATAGAGAGATAAAAATTGAGTGACTATATAGAATTTAATACAATGAAAAACCCGTGGTGAAACCGCAATCCTAAAGATCTCCTTTTGAATTAATTAAACCAAACATTTAATCGATTTCTTTGTTTGTTTCATTTTTATTTTCTTTTAATTTAAACAACAACTCTCAACTATTTAATCGGCTTAGCTGATCGTGAGTAGTTAGTAGGAGTCTCCGACAATTTCACGTATCCCTGAGTTCGACTCGGGCCTCATAAAGGCCTATTTTACTTCGACGCGTTCACTTGTATTTCTGTGCACGGTAAATTTGCGTCAAGTTTTTGGCGTCGTTGCCGGGGATACAACAAACTGTCGGCACTTCGAGTGCTGCAAGCGGCCACTCTAGGCCACATTTTTTTTATCATTTCAAAAAAAATCATAATCTATTTTCTAAATATTTGCAATCATCAAGCACTATACTAAATTCAATTTTTCTATTTGCAGGTACTGTGCATGGTGCAGACGCGTAGTACAGACTGCACAAGGCACGCACCAGAGGTTCCGCTGCCGGGACCGAAAGACGAAGGCGAGTATAATCAATACCATCTTGAGGATATAGTTTCTGAACCTGAACAAGAAGAGATGGACGAGCCATAGACAATATGGGAGAAGATCAAGGCTTCTTCCTCATCCGCTTCCAAGGGGCCGATCAAGAAGCAAGCGGTTAATATTCCGACATACAAGATTGATCCGGCTTTAATCAACTTGGTGAAGTTGAATGCTTTTCATGGGCTTAAGAATGAAGATCCCGTTGCGCATATAAGTCAATTTGTGGAGAATTGTGATATGATAAAAATCGACAAATTTCCACAAGATGTGCTCTACTTGAAGCTTTTCCCAAGTTCTCTAGCGGGAAACGCACGAGAATGGCTACAGAACTTGGATGATGAATATGTGGAGTCTTGGGACCACATGGTGGAGGTTTTCTTTGAACGGTTCTTCCCGCCCGAGAAGACCAATGACATGATCACGAAGATCCACAACTTCACCCAACAAGTAGGAGAAACCTACTCTAAGACCTGGGAAAGGTTTCAGATTATGCTCAGGCGGTGCCCGCATCACGGGCTTGATAAGGAGACACAGGTCAAGATCTTCTATTTTGCTCTCTCTGAGCATGATAGAAGCAACCTCGATTCAGCCGGCTCAGGATTCTTCTTGAATAACACGGACACCAGGTGTTGGTAAATCCTAAAGAACATGGCCAAGAAACAATCGTGGGGAGAAAGAGGTGCCGTGGAGCAAGTTTGAGTGGCAGGTGAATCTAAAGCAATCAAGGAGCTAAATGAGAAGATGGATCTTCTCGCGAAGAAACTGCTTGCAAAGGAGGATACTGAGTCCGAGGATGAGGCTCAAGTTAAATTCATGAGGCAGCAGCAAGGCTACAGGAATAATGACTATTCATGGAGGAAAGACAAGAAGTTCTCTTGGAAGGATCCAAATAACTTCTTGCAGGATCTAGATGCTAAACCCCAGCCAGTAGCGGAGGATAAGAGCACAGAGCTGCTCAATCAAGTGATAAAGCAAAATCAAGAACTCATGACTACTTTCGGCCAACAAATAAAGCAACAAGGGGAGTTTATGAACCAATTTGGGCAGACACTGCAGAGCCATGGGGCTCAAATGAGGACAATAGAGACATCCATGGCGCAAATGGAAGCAGAGATAGCCAATTTGAAGAAGTCGGTGCACCCAGGTTTTCTGGGTAATACTAATGTTCTAGGAGGAAACCAGCAGGCGAAGGCCATCTTGCTAAGAAGTGGAAAAAACTGTTAAACCCCATAGCCGATGAACCAAGCAAACCCCAAGCAAAAATTGAAGGTGAGGCCACTGAGGAGCTTCCCATACCGGTCACAGAACCAGTCACTGACATAGCAGTGGATGCTACTTTAGATCCTATTGTAGAGGAGGAGGAGCCTCAAAAAAGGACACCCTATGTGCCACCACATCAAAGAGCACAGGCTGTCTTGGTCCCTTATCTGAACAGTGCTAAGGCAAGGAAGGTAGACGCCCAATTTAAAAGGTTTTTAGATAGTTTCAGAAAGCTTTCAGTCAACATCCCTTTATTGGAAGCTATTGAGAAAATCCCTTCTTACGGGAAATTTCTGAAAGACATCATCACCAAGAAGAGAAAAATCCCAGACACAGAGGTTGTTGTGCTTAAGGAGCAGGTGAGTGCCTTCATCATGGGCACATTGCCACCAAAGAGGCAAGATCCGGGTTGTTTCAACATCTCATGTTACATTGGGAAGGTCAAGTTTGGTGAAGCACTATGTGACTCGAGGGCGAGCATTAACTTGATGCCCCTCTCTACATTCAAGAAGCTGGGATTAAAAGAGTCACGGCCAAGCAACATGACAATCCAATTGGCAGACAATTCAGTGGTCAAGCCATATGGGATTTGTGAAGATCTGCTAGTGAAAGTGGATCGATTCGTATTTCCAGCAGATTTTGTCATCATGGAGATGCAGGATGAACAAGGCAATGAGCTGCTACTCGGACGACCTTTCCAAGCTACAGCCGACATGATACTTGAGATGGGGAGAGGCCGGTTGACCTTAGGTATAGCCGATGACCAATTTGAGATGGTCATGCCTTCCAGCGCCACTTCATCTAAATCCAAGGAGCAATGCCACATGGTAAAACATTTTGATAACAATATCTCACTTTGTCTAGGGAAGCCATTTTTAGATATGGTCCATGTAATGACCAAGGTGGAAAAAGGGACTTTGGCTGTGGACATCATGGAGCAGACCAAAGTGGTATCCCTTTACAAGGCTGTAGGGTTCCCGAACGATGAGGATGAGGGCATTCCTCCCTCTACGGAAGATGATGCTATAGCAAATTCAGTTTTTGATGCATATCCAGAATTACCACTCAAGGCTTGTTTAGTCAATATCACTCATGATTGGATGAGAAGCAAATCACTCAAGGAGTGTGCCAAGATGCTTCAGATGTTGACATGCTTCTATGTGAGGTATTATGACGATTTAGGTGAGCTCCCACCACCACTTCAATCATCCTTAATCAGCCCGCCGGAACTGGAATTGAAGCCGCTGCCACTGCACCTCAAGTATGCCTTTCTAGCTGAGGAAGACAAGTTGCCTATGATTATTTCTGCTTATCTGAGTGCTGAAGATGAGGACCAGTTGTTGATAGTGCTGAAGAACCACCGGGGAGCATTTGGGTGGTCTATTGCAGATATCCAGGGGATTTCCCCCACTTTGTGCCAGCATAAGATTCGTCTCGAGGAAGGAGCCAAGCCGGTTATTCAACAACAACGTCGACTGAATCCTAGCATGATGGAGGTTGTGAAGAAGGAGGTGATTAAGCTTCTTTCCGCAAGTATCATCTATGCAATTTCAGACTCGACATGGGTGAGTCCCACACAGGTAGTCCCTAAAAAGGGGGGAATAACGGTTACTCATAATCTCTTAAATGAACCTGTCACCACCCGCTTGGTAACCGGGTGGCGAGTTTGTATCGATTACCGACGACTGAATGCCGCTACGCTAAAGGATCACTTTCCTCTTCTATTTATTGATCAAATTTTAGAGCGTTTAGCCGGCCGATCACACTTTTGTTTTCTGGATGGGTATTCGGGGTACAATCAGATTTCAATTGATCCTAAGGACCAAGAGAAGTCCACCTTCACATGTCCCTATGGAACGTTCGCGTACTGCCACATGCCCTTTGGTTTATGCAATGCACCTGCGACCTTTCATCGTTGTATGCTCGCCATTTTTTCTGATATGGTAGAACACTGTCTAGAGGTCTTTATGGATGATTTCTCGGTTTATGGTGCATCTTTCGATGAATGCCTTTACAATCTGGATAAGGTGTTACAATGATGCGAGGACACACATTTGGTCCTCAACTGGGAGAAATGTCATATGATGGTGAGTGAAGGGATAGTGCTAGGACATAAAGTGTCTAGCAAAGGTTTGGAGGTAGATCCAGTAAAAATTGAAGTAATTTCTAAATTGCCCCCACCAAATTCGGTAAAAGGGGTAAGAAGTTTCTTAAGTCACGCCAGATTCTATCGTCGTTTCATAAAAGATTTTTCAAAAATCGCCAAACCTTTATCCGAGCTGCTAGAAAAGGATGTTGTTTTTTATTTCAATGATAAATGTTTACACGCGTTCAACGTGCTGAAGGAGAAATTGATTTCCGCACCAATTGTTCAAACACCGGATTGGACGAAGTCGTTTGAACTCATGTGTGATGCATCTGATTTCGCTGTAGGAGTTGTGTTGGGACAGCGGGTGGATAATAAACCCTCCGTTATTTTTTATGCCTCTAAGACTTTGAATGACGCCCAACTAAATTACACGACTACTGAACAAAATTTCTCGCCGTTGTTTTCACTTTTGAAAAATTTCGACAATATCTAGTTGGATCAAAAGTCGTAGTTTGGACTAACCACGCCGCTATTAAATATTTGATGGAGAAAAAAGATGCCAAACCTAGATTGATTAGGTGGATCTTGCTCTTACAAGAATTTGATATCGAAATCAAAGATAAGGTGGGGATTGAAAATGTTGTAGCGGATCATTTGTCTAGGTTAGAGAGGGTAGATGAAAAAGATTTACACATACCCATTACCGAGACATTCCCCGATGAACAACTTTTGGAAGTGAATTCTAAGGATCTGTGGTTTTCATATATCATGAATTATCTTGCTTGCAGGATCATCCAGGATGATTGGACGTATCAAGAGAAGATGAAATTTTTCCATTCTCTACGATATTATTTTTGGGATGACCCTATTCTTTTGAAGCAATGCAGGGATGGTGTCTTACGCAGGTGTGTACCTGATGTGGAATACGAGAGTGTTCTTCGTCATTGCCACACATTACCTACGGGCGGACACCATGCGAGCTCTCGTATGGCAGCCAAAGTACTGGAAAGTGGCCTATATTGGCCTACCTTGTTTAGAGATGTCTATGAGTTCGTGAGACAATGTGATTCCTGTCAAAGGGTGGGTAACATTTCAAAGAGACAAGAGATGCCCTTAAATGTTTTCCAAGAGGTTGAGGTATTTGATTTATGGGGTATAGATTTCATGGGACTCTTTGTGTCCTCAAATTCGAATTTGTATATTCTTTTAGCTATTGACTATGTGTCGAAGTAGGTAGAAGAAATACCCACGATGACTAATGATTCTACTGTAGTGTGCAGGTTCGTTAAGGAAAATATCTTCTGCAGGTTTGGGGTGCCCCGAATGATCATTAGTGATGGGGGTACGCACTTCCAGAATCAAAAGTTCTCGGCACTATTGAGGAAATACGGGGTCAAACATAACATTGGTACCCCGTATCACCCGCAAACTCAAGGACAAGTGGAGGTCTCCAATCACAAAAATAAGAAGATCATGGAGCGTACTGTGGCTTCCACGAGGAAGAATTGGAGTGCCTTACTACTGGATGCGTTGTGGGCATACAAGACGCCATACAAGACACCTATAGGCACCACGCCTTTTAGGTTGGCGTAAGGTCGGGCCTATCACTTACCAGTGGAGTTAGAGCACAAAGCACATTGGGCGCTGAGAAAGCTCAACTTGAGTTATTATGAAGCGGGGAAGAAGAGATTACTTGAATTAAATGAACTGGATGAGCTGCGAATGACTGCATATGAGAACTCTCAGATATACAAGGAGCGCACAAAGTTGATCCACGATCGCCACATACAGATGTGCACCTTCAAGAAAGGAGATTGTCTGCTTTTGTTCATTCCAGGCTGAAGTTGCATCTCGGGAAGCTAAAATCTCGATGGAGTGGACCATTTACGGTGGAAGAGGTCAAACCACATGGCGCAATCATGGTGCGCGATGGCGAGACTACATTTTTGGTGAATGGACAAAGGTTGAAGTTGTATTTTGGTGAAGATTACACGAGGAAGGTGAATGAGGTCAAACTCATTTCACTTTCAGATGCATGACGTGCTTCAAGTCGTCTAGCCTTAGATGTTAAACAAGGGCACTTGTTGGGAGGCAACCCAACCATTGGTACTTTAGTTTAGTTCCTTTACATTCGTAGTTTGATTTATTTTAACTTAGTTTTTAATGCAAAAAAGATATCGTGATCGT
The DNA here is from genome assembly GCA_963693085.1 of Alisma plantago-aquatica. NCBI lineage: Eukaryota > Viridiplantae > Streptophyta > Magnoliopsida > Alismatales > Alismataceae > Alisma > Alisma plantago-aquatica. The sequence continues at coordinate 1,207,107,977 of OY856412.1, forward strand.
TTGCTACATGTGCAGGGCTGAGGCAGAGTCGATACCATCGACCCTTGTGTAGATGGTATCGACCATGGTACAGGTTGGCGACTGCAGAAATCGCACTGCGTCAATACTATCGACGGCCTCATCGATGGTATCGACATACCAACAGGCAGATCGCAAGCAGAGGTCAATGGTATCGACATGGGTGTCGATACTCGCGAGATCTCTGGAGATTTTCAGAACGAATCGTCTCAGTAAAGTCGATACCATCGATGGGCAGGTCGATGGTATCGACACATTCATACAAAGAAGGCGGCGGCCGGACCTCGCGAGGGTTTGCCCTAATCAGAGAGTCGATACTATCGACTCGCGTCGATAGTATCGACGTGCCACGTCAACAATCCGCGAGGAAAGATCTACGTCAATCGCAGCAATCAGGAGTTCGATCCGGGGGACGAGTCGATACCATCGACTCGCGTCGTTAGTATCGACGCGTCAGTAATCCGGGCCCCGCAGATCCAGCCATCGACAACTGTCGATACTCGCAGCGGTACGGATTGTGCTACCCGTGTCGATACCATCGACCCGCGTCGATGGTATCGATGGGCATACAGCAGCGTCGGCCACAGCTATATATGAGGAGTATTTGCGTCAGATGACATCACAACTCCAGAGCAATCCTCCTCCACTTGTGTCGAGCGTATTCCAGAGCTATCCAAGCTCGACGATGAGCAACACTGAGCACGTTCTTCATCGAGCGGAGATTCACTTCTCCGATCTTCACCGAGCTCCCTTTCTATTCCTCTTTCTGTCACAATCATGGTGCATGTTGCTGGTGCATCGTCATCTCGTGCCGACCCGATGGAGATCCCAGAATTCGTGCCACCTCCGACCGTGTCAATCGCACGCCCGTGGTTGATCCATCCATCTACGGAAGTGAAGAAGATCTACGAGGAGATCTTAAAGAGGAAGATCGAGCCGACCCGTTATGTTGAACGGGATACCATCCGCAACCTGGGGTTTGAAGCCAACCTCGACTACGTCCTGAAGGGTCAGGCCCGACACACAGGAAGATGGCCTGACAAGCTAGAGTTTCATGCAGATGGCCAGCCGTTCTTCGGAGAGTGGCCTACGTACAAGGAGTTGGTGGCTGAGTTTATGGCATCACTGGACGTCTGCGTCGTACCCAACGACGTCATAGCCACCGACCGCGAGTGGATCAAGGGTCGGGTGTCTTTTCAGCTATACAACATCGACTACACCCTTACACTCCGGCAGTTCAACAGGATTTACAACTGGAATCACTCGCAACATGACTACCAGCGGCCGGACAACCGAACCGACTACGATGCAATCTTCGCCGAGCTAGTGACGGTGCCGCCGGGCAAGTCAGTGAGCTACCATAATGTTGCGGTAGCTGATTTCGAGCACCCCTTCATCCGGATACTTCACCGGATGTTGAGTTCTACGTTGTTTTCTAGGGGTGATCTGGCCCTCAGCAAGTTTCAGGAGACAGACCTATTTTTCTTGTATAAACTCCTGAAGTGCCAAGAATGCAACTGGGGTGCTTTGTTTTTGCAGCGGGTTTTGGCGGTGAAGAGGAGTACACAGAAAGCGCCAATTCACTTTGGCGGGCTTATCACGAAGATGGCTTCCTACCTTGGGTTGAATTTCCAGTAGCTTACTCCTCTCTCCAACAGGAGCAAGGTGAACTTGCAACATCTGCACTGCTCCAACCTCATCCTTCTTCGAGATGGCTTGGTGTATGCGCACTGCCACGTCAACCATGCTTACCGAGAATGCTCACTTCTCGATCCGGTCTTCAACATCGAAGGGGCACAACACTTCCGATGGCCTATCATAGCCATTGCTGACTCTGATGAAGATGGTGGCAACGACAATGATGAAAACAATGACGATGAGGCTGTAGAGGAAGAGGAGGCCTACACCCCTCTTTGGGCACGAGTGGCACCACGGAAGCGTCCTCGCATGCATCCGGGTGCATCTTCATCATCGCAGCCTCCACCACCACCACCGCCCTCGTAGCCAAGCGAGGATGCCTACTCGATGCAGGGCATGCATGCTATGCTGCAAGATATACAGCAGATGCAGCAGCATCACACGACGATGTACACCGATGTTCAAGAGACGACAAACCGGCTACTAGACAATCAACGGGAAATCTTCAAGAACGAGCATCTTCTCCTCGACAACCAACAACAGATTCATGACCAGTTGCATAGGATGGAGATGCAACAGTAGCCCTTTTACGATCACTATTGGAGCCAAAACTACTTTGGAGGTTATCCACAACCTCCACCTAGGGCCCAGTTTGATCCGAGCTTCCAGGGGGAGTATTTGTCTTGGGACCCTACAGCTCCACAGTACCAGCCTCCGCCTGAAGAGTAAACCGGTATCTCTGTTCCAACCTTTAAGATTGTTTTTGACTATGAGGCCATAGTCAAATTCAAGCTTAGGGGGGGTGTTGGAACAACTCTATCTTTTATTTTCTCTGTTTTTAGTTTTATTGCTTTTGTTTCTTGTCATTTGTTTCCTGCAATCTTAGTTTGTTTGTAGGATCCACATTCTATCTAGTGTAATCGTGGATGCCTTAAATTTTATGTCATCTCAGTTGCATGTACATGGGAATTAAGGGAAACTTAAAAAAATTTTATTGTTCGCAAGCTTGAGTGTTGTTCAACTTTGATCACTTAACTTAGAAAATTATTGGTTTTGTCAACTTTAAAACAGAAAATCACAACTGTACATTCCTAATGATTCATGAAAGTGGACGGAATTGGTTGTTTGAGCCTAAACTGACCAAATGATAATGAGACTTTAATTAGAAGTAAGAGAGAAAAAACCTCTTAACTACCACACAGGTCAGTAAGGAGGGACACATAATATTTTTTTTCAAAGGTTCAGTCAATTAGTCTTGTGATCTGTTCACGTCATTGTTTTTCACAATCCACCATAAGATTTGGAAGTAAAGTACAGTTTTAACCTTTTTGATTGCATGTCATGTAGATAGGACTTGCATTGCAACCATTTTCATATGTTTTGCATGAAAAATGAAAAAAATAGAATAGGTTTACATGCACATTACCTTTCGGTGCATGTCATTTAGTTGCATTCATAACTTTTATGCATAGAGTATATCATGTACCTCATTTGTTCTTTAATGGTGAATTAAATTGTTCCATACCTTCTAAAGAGTGCAAATATTCGAGTTATGAAAAAAAAGCCAATAAAGCATTCATTGTCAATTATGGATATAAGGGTTTGAAAAGAAAAAAAAAGAAAAAAAATCGGAAAAAAAATATGAAATTGAAAAAAAAAAGTCATTTAGAAGCAACTAGAATAAGAAGGAGAAAGGAACATAATCTCACCTGCATTTTAAGATGAGTAAGTACATGATATAATTCAATTAGATATCCATCTCATTTTGAGAAGGAATGTTAGTGCATGCATCATTCCACCCAATCTTATGCATTAGGGCATTTTTCATGTGCATTTGCATCATTTAGGGCATTTTTGTTTTATGCATGTGAAACCGTATAATACTTCTACTTCTTCCATGAGCCACCAATTCCATCCACCCGTTGCTCGAATTGGTAGGCCATCGTGAACTTCTCCTCACTTGTGAATATCAGGAGAACTGGTTCCATGTAGATGGTAGTTAGGGTGAGCAACGTAGTATAGGAGATCACAAGATGCACTAAGTCTGGACCGGCAAATTCTATTATGTTAACTGCCTTATGTGATAGTGTTCATCAGTTTTGAGGTTGATATATTTTATGAATTATTACTGTCACCTTTAGGGTAATTATTATTCTGTGGTTAGCGAGGGCCGGTATGCGAATGTCCGGTGGGAGTCATATGGGATGTTTGTTGTGATGCTTTTTTCTTTAGTTGACTCTGGCAATTCTATTCTAAGGTTTAGTTGCTCGAGGGAGAGCAATGTTCAAGCTTAGGGGAGTTTGATGCGATGATTTTGAGTCACATTTATTGACTTGTTTGATATGTATTTTATGCATTTATTAGTCATTTTCATGGTTAATGTTGCATAATTCATTCACTTTGGTCTATGCTACTTCTTTATGTCAAATTTCCCCTATTTTAGCATTTTGAGTATTAATTATCAAAAGAATACGTTTTGTGTGGACTTATGTGGTTTCATGTGTTAATTTCAGGAAAAACAAGTATCTGCTACTGTCGATACCATCGACAGTGGTCGATACCATTGACCAGACCACAAGTTGACCAACTGCAAGGACCAGAAGAAAGTCGATACTATCGACAGGGATGTCGATGGTATCGAGATACCATCAGGTTGCTGGTGAAAAGTGTGTCGATACTATCGACCCATATGTGGATACTATCGACTGGTGGAGCTACAGTGACACATAAAGAAAAAACTTTCGCTACAGGTTCGTCGATACCATCGACCCTCGTCGATGGTATCGATATGACATCAGGCGCAAAGACAAAAGAAAAGAAGAACATCCAATATTGCTCTAGGTCAATACCATCGACCCGCGTCGATGGTATCGACACCGTCAGATATGAGTTTGTTTTAGATTGATCTTAGTCAGACGGATGTGATTAATTGGCGACCTAATTCGGGAAATATACCTAATGACGGTGCCCAATAGGGAATCATCACGTCATTAGTCGCTGCACACATCCCGAGAAGAAGTGGAGAGAAGAACGGAGCCCAGAAGCACGCCCCAGCCGATCTGGACACTAAAGAAGACGATGTCCACCACCAAAAGGCGGGAGAATGTGTATTCCACGCCAAGGATCGCTTGGATCTTCTCTGTTCAGGGGTTTCACCACTCAATCACATTTTTCTCCATGTTTTCCTTTTTCTTCTCCACATTTTGCATTGGGATGAACATGTGTGGCTAATTTCCTTTGTCTTTAGGACCGGGAGTTCATTGTATGATGATTTTATCATAGTAATTCATATCTTATCTCTTAAATCCGTGGTATAATTTCGTTTTCTCCAATATATTGTTATGCTTGATCACCATAATAATAATCCAATGCCCTTAATTGCTTTGAAAGAAGAATTAATGGTTGAAAAGAGACGGAATTTACATTAATTGACAAATCCCTTGAACAAGGTGGTGTAAGATTAATGGTGGATACCGAGAGGTCATTTTCAATGCACCTAGTTTAGGGTATAGGTTACTACGACAGTGGAACCGACCTAGACATAGGTAGTGAATTGTACCATGACAGTGGGAAATTCTGATTTCAGGCCCCCGGATAGAGAGATAAAAATTGAGTGACTATCTAGAATTTAATACAATGAAAAACCCGCGGTGAAACCGCAATCCTAAAGATCTCCTTTTGAATTGATTAAACCAAACATTTAATCGATTGCTTTGTTTGTTTCATTTTTATTTTCTTTTAATTTTAACAACAACTCTCAACTATTTAATCGGCTTAGCTGATCACGAGTAGTTAGTAGGAGTCTCCGACAATTTCACATATCCCTAAGTTCGACTCGGGCCTCATAAAGGCCTATATTACTTCGACGCGTTCACTTGCATTTCTACGCACGGTAAATTTGCATCATAGAACAACTTTCAATCCTACAATCCGTGAATGGTGTTACAGTGAATGTATAATTCCTTTGTCACTAATATCCCAAATGAACTCGAGGCATGGAACAGTCATCCTGTCAATGTTCATTCACTTTCTTGATTTCAGAGTAGATTGGAAGAGATATGTATGACATCAATATCACATACTGATTCACACATGCGTGCACGCCTTTCTCAATCCTACTCATCAAGTGGCCATGGATATCATACTCCCTCAGGAGGGACAAATCCCATATCTATCACTCACCCCTCAAAATCCCCATGTATCAAAGCCACCCAATCATCACCTTTATAACAACCCATGTTTTAGGATTGTGTTTAATGATGTCAAAGTATGCCCAACTACATGTGTTGAGTGTAGTGATTTTAGGTCAAAGAATCACACTCTTCACCATCACTGTGAGTACTGACTGTGACTACCATGTCATGGTTCCATGTGTCAAACTCACGGTGGGTCTGTCTGGTACACTTGTTCTCTAACAAGTACCAATGTGTTTGGTTTGATATCTCTATATCATGACTAATGAGATTCTATCATCAACCAACACCACAATCTATTCTTATGTGTCATTGATGTCTATCTACCTTCCATAATGACATCTGACTAGGGACATAACAAGAATGTACAAACTCTTAGCATCTGTATGATCTCATCGTTCAGGTCCTCAACCTGAAAGCATACATCATTGAGTACTGTCATTCTCTAGACATTCAATATGTTCTATCACTATCTCATATGACTGAACCAGAAAGAATTGGAAGCTTGCCTTTGATGTTTATCAAATCAATCCTAATGTATCCCACCAATCATCCCATGATTTGCTCTCAAGGCATAGATACCAACAGACTCCCACTTGCACTGTGATCCAATCACCCTTGAATCATATTCATAGTGATCTTCAAACATGTCCCACGTTTTACTCTACTCTAGTACAATCATAGTGAGTAATGGAAACACCTTGCCAAAGTCAGTATAAATTGCATGTCTCACATCTCTTCATTGTACGTCACACGTATGAGATGGAGCTACCGTAATATGTGATACAGTATTCCTTTGCTAACCTTTAGCCACATTGCTTGATCAAGGATTCCATACTTATCATCAATGAGCAGAATATCTATAAGTTCATCTCATGTACTTCCAGATCCATATAGTATCCACTTTTGTTCTCTAACATATAGATACTCGACATTTCCTTTTAAATGGTTTTATTGGAACACTTCCAATTATCAACAAACTTTCACTTTTATATATCCTATATATATTTTGTGATTAATTTTCTGTCCTTTTGGAAGTTCGCATCAATGTAACTCTTTATATTGAACTCTTCCTTATCTCCATAGAACAAGTACTTCTCAAGTACTTATCAAGTTCTCATGGTATTCCAGTAACCCTTACTAAAAGTAGACAGACATCCACTCGTCATGTCTCACATACGAGTTATTAGGATGAGCACATCATATTGCCATGTCCTACATACAAGATGATGAATGCATTCTATTCTTGCCATGTCGATACATGCAAGATAATGGGATGATTACTTACATGATAGATCCATATCTATTCTTAGTGTTCCCATTCTTCATAAGAATTGGACACTTGGCCTTGGGATACTAACTCCATGTAACATGGAAAAATTTTCTCCCACTGAATCTGTGCATACTAAACCCTTCAGTACAGATTGCCAATGTATGCTTTCTTTTTTCAGGTCAAGAGGTTTTCGAGAACTATCTCTATAGATCTCTATTCCTATCAAATAGGAAACATCTCTGTCTTCCTTAAAGATAATTTCCACTTTTAGATTTCCATTCTAGAACATTTCCATTTCACATCAACATGTGGAATGTGAACACGCTCCCACTAAATCACAGATCCCTTCTTTATCTTTGACATATCAGTCAAACCCTTTGACTATATCATCAAAGGAAAGATCTAATTCTGAGTTTCTTGTACTCAATCAATCACATTGATTAGTCCATTGTAACTTATAGACTTCATTTGCATTAGTGGATTCATAAACCTTATAGGTTGTGTCACGTACACATACTGGTTTTATTCCTCATAGGAATGCGGTTTTAGTATCCATATGCCAAATGTCTTAGTCATTAAGTTGCAATCAGCAAGCATCATCCTTCTCAAAATGTTATCCATGTGTCTTAACACTTAAGATTCATTTGCACTTATGGATTTCATCCAATGGGTGTTACCATCAAGGTCATACCTTATGGTTCACATGGATGTCATTTAGGATGTAATGGTCGTAAACCATAACTCAAAATTCGGTTCCTCATATTAATCTAGATAGTTGACTCATCACATGAACAACTCATCACATAGATAAACGAGGTGTATCTACCAAGGATATAAGAACTTACAACTCCTTGTGATTCTTAATGTCCTTTATTAGTGTGGGGTATTGTTTTATTAAGAAGAATTCAGTTATTTGATAATCATTCTCTAACTCCTTAGAGTATGATTCCTTCTTGATTTAGACATCACCATGCCTTAATCATGAGTTCACTATGATACACTATCATAATCACTCATAAGGATCTCAAACATTTGGTCCAAGTATTTCATTCATTGATCTCATCAAGAATTAACGCTTTACCAAATTTGCACTTCATCTATGATAATCTTGAACACTTCAAGATATTCATATTGGTATTTCTCTAAACACCATTTGAAGTATTAGCATTTGTTCCAACAGGTATGTAAATACATAACATGTATCATACCTAATAGGATAATCATCCTCCCACTACCTATAGTGAAGATTGATTAATCATGTCCAAGATATTCATGTCTCTTATAGGTTCTCTAACCAAAAGAGTCTAGATTTGTCCATCACATGGAAAATAGAAATGAATTTCTCATGATTGATGCTAATTTGATTGTTTGAGTTATTTATAACTTTTAGGTATCACTTTATCTTATGCATATCAAATACCACAAGATAAACAAGGCATTTCCACAAAGATCATATCTTTAGAAATTGAAACATCTCTTTATTGATTGCCATCATTGTCATAGAATATGCAAAAATAAAGTGTTTCTATCTATTGGCAAATTTGAAATAGCAGTTCATAACTGTATTACATGCCTTTTAGGCTGAAAAATAAACCAAAGTACTCCTATCTATGGTGGCAACACTTGCCCCATTTATTGAGTGTTTTACACTTTACATCTTGGTATCATATACCTCAAAAGTGTTACAAGTTTATTTTCATGAAACCTTTAAGTAGAGACATTTGTTGCCTCCTTCTTCTTTTGTTTTTCCAGATAGAGAGGACAATTCCTTTTCCAATGTCCTGGCTTTTGACAATGGTGGAAATTGCCTTTCTTGGTCACGCCTCCCTTGGCCTTGAGAGCTGAAGACGACTTGGGCTGCTGGCTAGTATCAGAACCTTTCTTAGCTTTACCCTTGCCCTTTCGCTTGAACTTGCCTTTCTTGCTTGTGATCACCATCACAGACTTAGGCTTGTCCTTCTTCATCCGTGTCTTGGCTGTCCTCAACATGCCCAACAACTCTGGCAGTGACCTATCAAAGTTGTTCATGTTGTAGTTCATCACAAATTGACTGTAGGATTCTGGCAACGATTGTAGTATCACGTCAGTAGCCAACTCTTGGCTCAGTGGAAATCCCAATCTTGTCAGGTTCTCCACATACCCAATCATCTTGAGTGTGTGAGGACCAACGGGATCTCCTTCTGTCATGACACACTTGAATAGTGCCCTTGAGACATCGTATCTCTCTTGTCGTGCTTGATCTTCATACATGTTCCTGAGATGTTGAACCATCTCAATGACACCCATGTTCTCATGTTGTCTCTGCAACTCATGGTTCATGGAGCACAACATCAAGCACTTTGCATCAATGGCATCATCAGAATGTTTCTTGTAAGCATCCCTTTCTACCTTTGGTGCATTAGGAGCAGATTCTTCTAGAATTGGAGTATCCAAGACATAGAGCTTTCGCTCTTGAGTGAGAACAATTCTCAATGTCCTATACCAGCCGTGGATGTTTGTCCCATTTAGCTTGTCCTTTTCAAGGACCGATCGCAAAGAAAAGTGATTGTTGTTTGTTGTCATTTGTACTACAAAAGGAAATATGCAATTTTAGTCCAAAAACTCATTTTTGACTTATTTGATTGATTTGAAAAGTTGACGATATAAATAGGCCTTTAATTAATTATCGCTCCCACTATTTTACTTCAAATTGATAGCCCTCACCATCAATTCGGAAGATTGCAGCGTACAACCTTCTAGTGGGTAAGATCCTGAAATCCTCTAAGTCATGGACCAGCTTGGGCTGTCACCCACAACTTAGATCTCTCAGGTAGGCAACTCTTGCCAATTGCATCATATGCAACTATTGATAAGATGTCATATGCAACTCCTTGCCATGAGCATCTCCATGCCTCAAGGTGCTAGATGATATCTAGGTCACCTTGTTAAGTCTGACCCAAAGCCAACACGATGAATATGCACCCTGCTTGGGCAGACCCACACATTCATCCTTCACGCTTCCATGAGATAGACGGTGCACCATGCTTGGGCGTGCCCACACTTGGTCGATCAAGCTTTTCATGTGTGTCGCATTTAGAAGGCATCTAAAAACTTAATATTTAATGAGGGATTTTGTTTTATATACCTATGCATATCCAATCACCACAATATATAGTACGTATCATATACATGCTATATCCCACAGAAAACATGTGAAATGATAAAAGCAATAATTATGGCCATCCTAATGTGATTCCTCGAGCCAAGAGGAATCACGGTCATCTAGGTCTACATCACATGAAACTTGTACAAGATGAACTCTGTGCTTTGCCTTTCTGGGTTTGATCAACTCATTACATGATTGATCGGCTCACCATCAGGTCGGTCGGCTGGGTGCCACCAGCCGATCGGTTGGCTCCTCCAACCGATCAATTCGCCTAGTCGTCATGCATCTCATCATGGCCGCCACCCACTTGTCTCGCTCCTCGAACCAGTCATCAACCGATCAGATCACTCCTTGAACCGATCGTCTTGAACGTCAACCGATCGGTTCACTCCTTGAATCGATCGTCTCAGCTATCGTCAGGATGTCCTCCGTTCTTTGACATAATAGGAAATAAAATTATATCCTATTTTACATTGTAAAAAGAGAAACCTCGAGTTACATTCGAGGGGAGCATAGGTAGGAAAGAAATCTCAAATTATTTCGAGTTACATTAGGAATAGGAGAAAGGGAATCGTTGCGCAGACCGAGATGCAAGAAACCACATACAACCATACACAGATAGGGTTTATTGGCCATAACCACACTATACATACACCACAAAACTCATTTAAGGGTGGTGTGTATCGAGTGCATTCATAATACATATCATATATGTAAATTGGGATTTGTGGATTTAGGATTGGACATGCATAAAGCCAATTTTATTCGCATCATATGCAATAAATAAAGGTGACAAACCAAAATCGATCATATCGATAATCCTAAAGTATAGAGCAGTTGACGTGGCTCTGATACCACTGTTGGGTTTTAGGGGAGGCAGAGAAGGCAGCGGAAACAAAAATTTTCTCCTCCCAAACGCAGAACAAGGAAACGTGTCAACATCTATACAATAGGAAAGGATGGTTTGTGGAATCATACCTTGTCCCAAGGCTTTCTCGGCGACAATACCTTGCATCTTGTGCGGTCTTCACCTCCGGTCTTGGATGGTGTCTTTGCAGCTCCTGGTCGCACCAGAACTGACGACTCCTGGTCTCACGGGGACTGTCGGGATTTACAGCTGTCCTCCGAGTGGCAGAAATCTCCCGCCTCTGAAGTAGTCCACACGGACCACCTGGAACTCCAATCTCCTTATCCCATAAGGAATTGGAAGGATTTGCACCATCCTGTCAGTGTACTAGTCATCGACACACTCTCCTGCCACCAGTCGCTTTCTACAGTTGTCTTTCCCTTGTTGTGCCTCCCTTAGCGGGTAGCACTTGCTCGGGCTCTCTCGATTACCAAAACCAGAGAGAACGAAATCTTTACAGAGTAACTGGTTGCACTGAGTTTTTGTTTGAAAAGTCCCCAATACCCCTATATATAGGATGGCCATGGGACAGGGTTCTCTATCCCGGGCAATGCGGGACTAAAGAAGGAGTAGAAGGGTTCGAGATTTTCCATAAAAACAACCAACTCCACAACATGAACCGATCATTTTATTTTTGAAACAGTCGGTTGGGGACCTGAGCCGGTCGGTTAACACCTCAAATGATCGGTTGGGACCCATGAAACGGTCGGTTCACTTTTGAACCGGTCGGTTCGTGGTCCTGGTCAGTTCCCGATTGACTTTTCCTCTTTTGTTTCGAATTGGTACCAAATACCAATCCATATTCTAATCAAATTGGGCAAGTGAAACAAAAAGAAATTTCTCACCAACCTGACTTTCCCAACTTGCTCAGTTGGACCAGTTCAACCGATCATTTCAACACTTGAACCGATCATTTCACCCTATCCATGAACCGATCGACTCACCACCTGAGTTGATTGGTTCACCAAGCTCAGCCGATCGGTTCATCACATGAGCTGATCAGTTGGGAGTGCAGATTGTGCAGAATCAGTCAATTGTAGTTTCAATCAATCTGATACTCCAATCAATGTGTCCAACACCTTGAACATTATGATATTGAGCTATCAATTAATTGAGTGTTTAATGAACTACTAAACTCTTTTAGTAATCAATCTAAACATTTTTTGTGGAAAAAATTCCTCTTCCATGTTAAATCCTATGTGTGTGACCCTGCAGGTCCATTTCACGTTGGCAGTGAAAGTCCATAACACTTATGACTTCACAAGCAAAGAGCAGTGCCTAGTCACACATCAGTGCTACCCAAGTGAAATAGAAAGTTGGAGAAAAACTTTCAATCCTACAATCTGTGAATGGTGTTACAGTGAATGTATAATTCCTTTGTCACTGATATCCCAAATGAACTCGAGGCATGGAACAGTCATCCTTTCAATGTTCATTCACTTTCTTGATTTCAAAGTAGATTGGAAGAGATATGTATGACATCAATATCACATATTGATTCACACATGCGTGCACTCCTTTCTCAATCATACTCATCAAGTGGCCATGGATATCATACTCCCTCAGGAGGGACAAATCCCATATCTATCACTCACCCCTCAAAAGCCCCATGTGTCAAAGCCACCCAATCATCACCTTTATAACAACCCATGTTTCAGGACTACGTTTGATGATGTCAAAGTGTGCCCAACTACATGTGTTGAGTGTAGTGATTTCAGGTCAAGGAATCACACTCACCACCATCACTGTGAGTACTGACTGTGACTACCATGTCATGGTTTTATGTGTCAAACTCACGGTGGGTCTGTCCGGTACACTTGTTCTCTAACAAGTACCTATGTGTTTGGTTTGATATCTCTATATCATGACTAATGAGATGTTGTCATCAACCAACACCACAATCTAGTCTTGTGTGTCATTGTTGTCTATCTACCTTCCACAATGACATCCAACTAGGGACATAACAAGAATGTACAAACTTTTAGCATCCGTATGATCTCATCATTCAGGTCATCAACCTGAAAGCATACGTCATTGAGTACTGTCATTTTCTAGACATTCAATCTGTTCTATCACTATCTCATATGACTGAACCAGAAAGAATTGGAATCTTGCCTTTGATGTTTATCAAATCAATCTTAATGTATCCCACCAATCATCCCATGATTTTCTCTCAGGGCATACATACCAACACAACCAAGGTTGTTTAAATTGAATACCTAACTCTTTAGTAATCAAGTTTGAACTATATTCACAAATGAACTCCTATTCCAAGTGTATCCTATGTGTGTGACCCTATAGATTCCAAGTTACGTTGGAAGTGAATGTTCATAAATGATTTATGACATCACAACCAATGAGAAGTATCTAGGAACACCTCATTTCTATCCAAGTAATTCAGAAAGTTGGAGAACAACTTGAACCTACAATTTGTGATTGTTGTTATAGTAATTTTCTAATTCATTTGTCACTAATATCTAGATTGAACTCAAGGCATGGAATCATCATCCTCTTAATTATAAATCCGTGTTCCTTGAACTAGAGCAGACTGTCTAAGATATATGTGACCTCAATATCATGTATTGATTCACATGTGCATGTGCATGCTTTTTCTCGGTCTTGCTTATGAAGTGGCATGGATATCAAACTCCTATAGGAGGGACAAATCCCATCTACATCACTTACAATCATCCCCATGTGTCACAATGCACATGAGCACCACCTTTATGGTAACCCTTATTCAAGGTCACAATGGATGATGTCAAAGTATATCGAACGACATGTGATGAGTGTAGTGACTTTAGGTCTAAGGACCACAATCACCACCATCACTATGAGAGATGATTCTGACTACCAATTATGGTTTCCATGTGCTAATCTCAAGATGGGTCTATCTGATACACTGTTCTCGAACAAATTTTTATGTGTTTGGTTTGATATTACATATCATGTCTGATGAGGTTCTATCATCAACCAACACACACTCTAGTCTTATGTGTAATTCCTATCTATTAGACATCCACAATAATATATAACTAGGGACATAACAAGAATGTGCATACTCTAGACATCCATAAAATCTCATTGTTTAGGGAATCAACCCAAAGACATACGTGAGTGAGTAATGTCATTCTTTAGACATTCATTATGTTTCATCATTATCTCAAAATTGATTGAAATAGAATAAATTGGAAGATTACCTTTATCATTAATCAAATAATTCACAAGATATGCCATCACAATCATCATATTATTGGCTCTCTGGGCATACTTACTAATAAACTCGCACTTGCACTTAGAGACAATCACCCATGAATCTTATTCTTAGCGGTCATGAACATGTCCATCATGATTCTACTGCACAAGTTCTAATCCAATGGGTTATCAACATTAGCCTTTAGTCAGTGTAATGTGTGTCTCCTCACTTTACGATCTTCATATGAGATGGAATTGCTATAGTATGATATCTGATATTCCTTGCCTAACCAGTAGCTCTATTGTTGTCATAGTATTTTTATTGTGTCATTAATCATCGGAACATCCTTCAAGTTCATCACTATGAAGTTCTACATCCATACAATATCCTTTGTTGTGTTCATAATACTAGGGTACTCAGTTTCCATTGTAGAATTTAAACAATGGTCTGTAGTTCGGGACTTTTCCAACTTATAACTCTTGTTTTAAGATTAAACACATATTTTAGATTGTGATCATTAATTGTATTTGTTGTTTCAGAAGCTTGCATCAGTGTAACTCTTTACATCCAACTCTTCCTTTTTGCCATAACTAAGGAACTAATCCTCTTAGTGATCCTCTAGCATTTAATGGATGTTCTTTATGGCATTCCAATGACCTTCATTGAAATTGACTAATATCTTCTTGTCATGTCCAATACATACAAGACAATGGGATGGGTACATTTTATTTCATAGATGATAGATCCAATTATGAATGTATATGTCATCTTACTCATATTTTCCCATTCTTTACAAGAATTGGAATATAGGGTTCCTAGGAGACTAATCCCACGTATCATGGACATATTCTCTCTCATTGAATCCTTCATGTTGAACCATTTCAGCATCTTTCCAATATATGTGGTCATACTTAGGTCATGAAACTTTCCAGAACAATCTTTCTAGGTCTCAATTCCTGTCATATAGGATGCTTCACCTAAATCCTTCTTATACATGGTGTTTTCATGCCAGGTTTCAATACTTATTGTATTGGGACATTATTTCCATCAATATGTGGAATATAAATATGCTCCTACTAAATTTGTTGTAATCATAGATTTCATCTTTATTTGACTAAAGTCAAACTCTTTGATTATCTTGTCAAATTAAAGATTCCATCTCTGAGATGCGTGCTTCAATTGCATTGATTGGCTGTTGTAGCTTACAAACTTTATTTACATTAATGGAGTAATAAAACCTTCAGGTTGTATCACGTAGGCATCCTCTCAAATATTCCTTTTAAGGAATCTAGTTTTAATCTCCATATGCCAAATCTCATAGTCTCGATAAGCTGTAATAGCAAGAATGATCCTAATGGGTATAACCATAACAATTGGTAGAGGGATTTCATCATGTTCAATACTTTGAATTTGTTTGAAAACCTTGCAACCAATATGTTTTTTAGCTTATCCATGTCGGTCTTCCTCTTGAAAACCCAACTGCACCCTATGGGTTTTACCCCTTTAGGTGGTACCACTAAGGTCATACCTTGTTGGTGTCCATGGATTCCATTTTGGATATAATGGCCTCAAGCCATTTAGCAGACTCTGGTCCCTCAATAGCTTCTAGATAGGTTGTTCCCTCATCATCTTATGACCAAGTCACTACCTTTCTGGGTTACAAGATATCATAATCTTTTAAGCTCATGGATTGTTCTACTAGAACTACGAGTCTTGTTTTAATAAGGAACTTGAAATTCCACAACAAATTGTTATTCTCCTTGTTCCCATTTACCTCCTTTGGTTCAATTGTTTTTCTTATTGGTATTTAACTTTTTAAGTTCTACTTTACTCTCACTGATTCCTTTAGAATTAAATTCCGCTCAAGGAATTTAGTCATTCAAGTAACAAACACTTTTGTGATTGGATTGAGATAAGTAATGTTCAACAAACTAACATTTATGAGACATGAGGATAAAGCTTTTCAAGAAACTATTTTCTTGTATAAGTTTCAATCTTTATCTTTATAAATTATCAGGACATTTCCCATACCATATCTCAAATGGTGTCTTTTAAACTAATTTAGACAGTACATCATTTTAATGTTAAGCATGTTCCTAGAAAGAAATTAGAAGATTAGGGTTGATTCATTGATAATCACACCATGATGCATCATGGTGTGGCTCTTTCTTTCTGATACATCATTATGTTTTAGGTAGAGTTACATGTGATAGACTATCATGGTCTCTCCAGAAGGTTCTCAAACTGTCGGTTAAAATATTTCAACTTTGACCATATCAAAGTGTCTTAATGATTTTTACCAAGGTGATAATGTACTTCATTCATGATCTTCTTAAACACTTCAAGAGATTCATATTTGTATTTCATTAAATATAGATTACCATATTTTTCTAATATTACTAGTATATTTAATGAAATACTAGTTGATTCCCTATAGTATTTATTCTAAAGGTCTGCATACATCAATATGTACAAGTCCTAATAAAATTCTTATTCTCCCACTACATCTAGTGAGAGGAGATTTTGTCATGTTAACCAAGAAAAAAGTCTTGCATGTCTCTTATTTGTTCAATAATAAAAAGAGTCTAGATAAACATCATTATGTATTCTAGAATTTCATTTCTCATCTATATACTTTAGACGACAATGCTATATGTATTCATTGTTTGAGTTATCAAGTTTTAATCATCCTGGTACTTATGCTTAATACACTTATCTTTGGATCCAACAAACAAAGATCATAAGACATTTGGGGAATTGCCATACAAGACCACATCTTTCAAAATATAACATTAACTATTTACTTATTCATAATCATCCTTGTCCATATAAGATGTAGAAAGTAAAATATTTCTATTGTTGGCATAAATGAAATAGCAGTTCATTAACTCCATTACTTGCCTTGTGGGCTGAGATAAAATACATTTTTTTACTGTAGTGGAAGTAACTCTTACTCCATTTGACACAAATAGTCTAAGCTCACCCTTTTGTAAAGGCTTACTTCTTTTCATATCCGGTATATTCAAACATATATGAGATCTACATCCGGTATCATATGCCCAAGTTGAAGAAGTAATTTAATTTATCTCATAAAGTATATACCTGAAGTGGAGATTTCTATCCCCTCCTTCTACTTTAGTTCCTCCAGGTAGAGAGGGAAATTCCTCTTCCAGTTCCCAAGATAGTGATAGTGGTGACAATTGCCTCCCTTAATCACCCCTCCCTTTGGCTTGAATGTTGAATACTTGGACTTCTGGCCAGCTTTAGAACTCTTCTTAGCTTTGCCTTTTCCTTTAGACTTCCCCTTTGATCTTATGATCATCATCATAGACTTGGGCTTGTCTTTCTTCATTTGTGCCTCATCTGTTCTTAACATGCCAAGTAACTTTGTCAATGGCTTGTCAAAGTCCTTCATGTTATAGTTCATGCCAAATTGATTGTATGATTTCAACAATGACTGTAGAATCACATCAGTGACCAACTCTTGACCCTGGGAAAATCCCAGTGTAGAAAGGTTCTCCACATATCCAATGAGCTTGAGCACATTAGGACCTATTGGATCTCCTTATGCCATGTTACATTTGAATAACACTTTGGAGACATCATATCTCTCATGTCTTTTATAATCTTGGAACATGTTCTTAAGATGTGTTACCATCTCAATAACATCCATATTATCATGTTATCTTGGCAACTCATAGTTCATGGAGCACAACTTTAGGCATTTGACATAAATGACATCTTCTATATGCTTCATGTAAGCATTCTTGTCAGGCTTAGGTGCAGTGGGAGCAGGTTCATCTGGCCCTGGTGTCTCGAGGACATTGAGCTTGCGCTCCTATGTGAGAACAATTCTCAGTGTCTTGAATCAGTCATGGAAATTATTCCCATTTAATTTGTCCTTCTCAATGACTGATCGCAGAGAAAAAGTGTTGTTTGTTGTCATTTGATTCTACAAGAGAAATCTACAATTTTATCAAAACATTTAGATTTGATTTGATCGAATAAAATTTTGACAATATTTAATTAGGTCTTTAATTAATTATCATTGTTACTATTTTTTTCAAATTGATAACCCTCACTATAAATTTAGAGGATTGCATCACACAAACGTTTAGTGATCCAAGACCCAAAACAATTGAGCTATTACTCGTCCAACACCATCGTCCATAATCAATCATTAAGGTAGGCAACTTTTGCCAATTGCATCTTACATAATTTCTGATAGAAGGTATGAACCAAGAGCCTTTGCCACAGTCATGTGCAGGATTCTAAGTGCTTAATCTCATTAAGATCACTTAGTTAAGTCTAAACCCAGAGACAATGTGATAGAAGTTGGCTCCCTGGTTCCGCTCTCTAGTGTTCCGCTCCGCTTTCTAGGTTTCCCCGGTGGCACTGCCGCTGGGGGGAGGGAGTGTTGCCTTGGCGCTTTCCTCCCCCTGGCTTCCACACTGCCATGGCAAGATCTGATCTGATGCTGTTGCGGTTTATAGGAGCGATGGTGCGGTTGGGGCTTTCTCCTCGGTCGACCAGGTGGAAGGGGTCGAGACCAGGAGCATCGCGTGGGCCTGTTGCAGATCTGTGGTCGACATTATCATTCTTCGACCTCCACCCAGTTCAAGAGAGACTGATGGAGATGAGCCCTCCATCCCAGATCTGGGTTCCTCATTTGATTGTCTCCGTAGGTGTCTCTGGCACTCAGATTCCTTCTCTTCGTGAGAGTCCTGGTTTGTCCAAGCTGCAAAAGCCACTTCGTCTGTGACCTTTTGCTGGTCCCGGTGATCTCGACGCGGCGGATCCTTAGTTGGGTTTCCATCAGCAGCGGCGGTCAAACGTCTTGGTTGTATTCTCCCTCACCAGGCTCCCATGCTCGCTCATCCGCTTTCGCTGGGGCCTCGACTTTGTCTTGTGCCCTGGGCCATCCGCCGATGATTCGGCTGTAAGCCGCTGCTCCTGGGTGTCTCTCGGCAGCTTGGATCTACTCTGGATGGCTTCACCGCGTGGGCCCGCCCACATGTCTTCCCCGACTGGTTTGGCCCTCTGTGGCCTAACGGTTCCCCCCTTGGGTCGCTGAAGGGTGGACGATGTGTTGCAGTGCTTTCAGCAATAGTTGCCTTCCTCAACCTCGACTCCAGGCTCGACGCCCGGTTTACCACAGTTCCTGGTTGGCTGAGCTTCCCTGGGGTCTGATTCAATCTGGTTGAAGTCAAATCCTCTGTTGTTGCGTGTTTGAGCACCCACAGGGTGTTTGACCAGGTGCTTCTATGTAAATAGAAGCCTCGGAGCTTGTTCCTTTACAGGACAACAACAAGGGGCCTAGTCAGTAGATGTGCGGTTAACCCGCTGCTCATGACGATGGTTGTTCAGGGGATGGACTCTTCATCCAGTTTGCTCCTCCTTTGTTGTGTGTAGGAACACCCCTATGGTGTTCGATGAGTTGCTTCTGTGTAAGCAGAAGTTGTTGTTCTTTTCCATTGCAGGATAACAACAGAGTGTTTGCTTGGTTTGGAAGCTAGATGATTTCTCTAGTTGTTGGCATAGTACCACACATTGCGGGTATATATATTAGATAGTTGGTACCGTGTCAAGAATGAAATGATTGATTCAAACTACTTAGCCTCGCAATCCTCTGGTGGTAGAATGTGATGGTTCTGCAGTTTCTTTCAGATCTTTCTGAAGTCCCGGAGATTTGAGAAGGTCAGAAACTAGTGTTGCTATTTCCAGGCAGGGTAACCTGGTGGATGCCATGTTGGTAGTTTGATAGGTCTTCTCAGTCCTTGTTATCTATAGATCTAGCGAATACCCCCTGCGTGGGGTATATGATCTTTGGTCGAGCTTTTTTTAGCTCTTTATGATGTAATGGGGTACTTTGTGCCTAAAGTTTTTGGTATTATAGTAACACGCTTTTTGACCGACCAAAAAAAAGACAATGTGATAGAAATACACCTTACTTGGTAGACCCACATAACTACCATCACTCTTCTACGAGATGGATAGTGCACCACACTTGGCGTGCCCATGCAAAATCAATCAAGATTTTCATATGTGTTGCTAATGGAAAGCATCTTAGAGTTAATATGTTTCATTGAGGGATTTTATATATATATATATATATATATATATATATATATATATATATATATATCCAATTACCACATACTTATTGTATATATCATATACATGCTATATCCCACAAAAAAATGCAATAAAATATAAATCATGGTTATGACCATACTATTATAATTCCATAGAGCCAATAGGAATTATGACCACCTAAGGTCTACATCGCATGCAACAACCTGTTGTTGGTGAAGATTTATACTTGAACCAATCCAGATTGATTGGTTCAACCCTTGAACAGGTTGGCTCAGCTCTTTGTTAGTCAATTGGTCTATCAAACTGGTCGACTGTCTTCGGTCCAACATCTTTTGGACATCTCCAGTCAATCGGTTGATCCACCAGCTGATCAGTTCGGCTCCCGTGTCGATCCTCCTCGACCCTATAGCCGATCAACTCATCTGGCACTGAATGTCTTCATTGTTGTAACAAGAACTAAACTATCCTACTCTTTTAAACTTATTACATTGTAAATGAGAAACCTCGAGTTATATTTGAGGGAAGCAAATGAAGGAGAGAATAATACTTTGACATGAAGAAGATGGAACAAGTTTGATATGCAAACTAAGATATAAACATGAATAAACAACCACAACCAATTAAACACAGAAAATTGGGGTTATTGGCCATAACCATGCTACACATCCAACATCAAAATTAATTTTGGGGTGACGTGTGTGAATTGGATGTATATCATATCATATATTTTTTAGTTTGAGATTATGTGTGGTATTTAATCTTATATGCACATTCATCATTTTAAATATTTGCATCGTGCATAATAAATAAAAGGCAAAAACCAAAATCCAATCATATCAATTAAATCCCAAAACATAGTAAATTGATGTGGCCCTGATACAATTATCAGAAAATATGGCTATAGAGAAGGAAGCAGAAATAAAAATTTAATTGTCATATTTCCTTTAACAGACAATCACACCAATAACTATTTAATGAAAATGATTATTTGCGAGTTATACCTAGTCCTGGAGCAAGTTCAGTGATGATTCCCTTGCAGTAGTGCACACTTTTCTTCAAGTCATGCCTTGAAAACCTCTGCACCAGCTCCTGGTTGATCACCAGGGACAATAGCTTGACCTTGTCCTCATAGCGGTAAGCAATAGCCTCCTCGCCTCTATGGTAGTCCACACAGACCACAGGAAAGTGATCATGTCATTCTAGAAGAATAGACAAGAAGGAGTTGTCTATTCTAGTTGGTGTACTAGTACCAACTTACTCTTATTCTCCCTTACTATCTCTCTCTTTATCGGGTAGGACTTTCTCGGGTTCTCTTGGTTACCACAACTAGAAAATACAACAATTGTATGAGCTAATGATGTGTTTAAGATGCCCTTTGTACCACTCTATTTATAGAAGTGCAGGGATCCCTATCTATGTGGGAATCGAAGGGGATGAGATTTCACAAATTTCTACATCCTGTGATTGACAAAACGATAGGTTCACAAGCGAACTGACCGGTTGGCATGTAAGCCAATCTGTAACGCCCCTCTAAGAACATATCTATCAACGGACGTAAACCCTATGTTGTCTATAGCATGGGTCACTTGGCTTGAGGGAAACATCACAAAACATAATAATCATAACAAAAAGGTAAACGAAAGACCATGCATTAATTGGAAATATAGATTCATACATTGTTCTTTTAAAAGAGAAAATTTATAATGTAAAGTATCTCACCTTTGAACTAGAATCTAATACATAAAAGGTAGAAGAAATCTAAGGCGTAATTCTTCTAAAAAATGATATTGGATCTTGTAAGGTGTAGATGACACCCCACCAGCTAAGTCTTGGAACTTCCACTTTGAAGCATTCACTTCAAATTTATTTGCTCCTTGATCTAGGGACATTTCGTTCCATGGCCATGCGCAAATAAAGACATACATCAATAAGCGGCACTATACATTTTATAAGAACTGAAAAGTAAGCATATATACTTGACTTGAGAGAAAAATCTTGACATGTATTTGACTTTAGCAATCTTGATTACATGAACCTTATAACATAGATAATTGAGTAATAAATATATGCATCTCTCTATGACGCTCACTTTAGAGAACATGATTCCTAGGAAAGCCCATAATTGGCACAAATGCCCATGATTTGGCTAAAAATCCCATAATGATCCTTTGAGGTCCATGATTGTCTTTGAAAGTTCATAATTGACACAAATGCCCATGACGAGCCCTTGAGGTCCATGATCCAAGAAGCATATAAAATTTGATTCAATTCCAATTATATTTACATTAATATTACCATGAACAAGAATTTAATCTTGAACCATAATCTTTAACATAATGGGATTCCACCCTCTTGAAATTTTAACTTTAAATCTATTAATCACTAATCATCAATCATAATCTGTAATCTTAATGAGCATGATAACCCTGGGACATAGGATATAACAATCATCAAGCAATTTATATAATGATCATGATTAGAGCACTAAACTTGAAATTGGAAGCATAATTAAAAAATCATATATAGCATACAATTCAACCAATGTACATATATATAGTGTACCTTGAGCAAAGCAAATACTTAAATTAGGCCTTCTTACTCATGGTCAACTCCTAAATCACCGGAAAATATCATGCATACACCAAAACCTATATTATGATGACCTTAAAACCGAATCCTAGATCTTGATCTGATTAAATTGAATTAGGGTCTGAAATTACTAAAATCGAAATCCTTATTTTAATACCTTTCTAATGACTGTTTATGCATATTTTTCTGAAAAAATATGTAGATGTGGTTGTTTGAAGTAAAGACCAATTGATAATTTTTCAACTAAATGATCTTATCTTTTGCTTTCCATTGGTCAAGCCTCACAGTAGGTATCCTGCGGCCCATGGCCACAAAATAGGGCTTGACATCCTTTCTTTCTCGCTCGATGAGTGAACAGGGAGCCACGACTCCCCTGTTTCCCCTGCCATGAACAGGGCAGCACCGTCAGGCTGGCACACAGGGCAGCCACCCCACCCAGCAACCTTCCCCCAAATGTGCGGTCGATAGGCCTAGGTGGCGGGAGGCAGGGACTCGCCGATTGGGCGCGATCTCTGTGGGAGGAGAAGAATGTATCGTTTGGGAGCGATCTCCAGAAAATAGAATGACCGTTACCTCCACTCCCCTATGTAGGTTGCGGTCGTTTGCGAATCCCCCCGATGCCTCAAATCATGGCACGGCAAGCAAAAACTTCCCCTATCTCGGCTGCTTGACCTCCTCTCCTGCTTCTCTTGCTATCAATGTGGAGTCGTCAAACCCTACCTACTGAACATTGCCGCCTACCCTCCTATGCATCATATGGTTCTTCAAACCTCCTTTCCTCTCTAGTATATTTAAACCAAAACCTAACCTTGGACTTCGATCTTCCCCGACTTCTCAAATCTGAAGCTTTATAGCTTCTCCTTTTTGGGATCTCGGGCGAGGCCCCTTTTCAATGGGACTATTCGGTCCCTATTCTAGAAGGGAACAGATCGCAACCTAGGGGCGCCTCAACAGATTTTTGGTCAAATGAACTGATCAGATCCCATGGTCCAACCTCTATTTCCTCACTTTATTGCACAGTTAGGCTATAACAAGCTATATTATATCTAATGCGGATTGGGACCTCTAACATCATGAAAATCAAACCAGATTCGGTGTGCTACCTTAATCAACCGCGAGGAGTTCAAAAATCTAATTCGTTTCTTGATTTGGAAACCACGACTATCTCTATTTCTTTTGAGTATAATCGTGCATAAATCACATATGTTTACCTTAAAGTAATTTGTGGTTCATATTTCTAGGGAAGACAAAAGTTAGTATAATGAACTTATATAAATATTGTTGGGACTAAATATTCACATTGAATGGATCAATTCCTCTTTATCCGTTAAAGTCGCTCACTAACTAATTTGGATTGCATTTGGTGGACTTGGATCACTATAGAGTCAAATGATGTGAATTTTTCCCGACATTCATTGGAAAAAGCTTTAAGCATCTTGATTAAGTCTCGTGCAACTTTAGGGTTTGATTGCACCAAGATCTAAAGTTTTAAAATTAATTAGTGGGAATTTATATTAAAACTCAAATCTTACTTTATTCACATTTAGGGATATTTCATCATCGTATCAACCCTTAAATTGGTCTTTTCATCATGTTTCTCAATCACAATTGTATTGGTAATTAATATTTAATTTAATGTACAACATGACGTTAGCACTAATCCTTGAATCAATCAAATTAATCCAGCAAACAGTCGGCTTATAACCTGAATCGGTCGGTTCATGAACTCGAGCTGATCGGTTCACTTCCTGAATGGTCAGTTCATGGACCAGATTGCCAATATTGGTTCAATTGACCTGACACACTGAAATGACCGTTTCAACACTTGAACTGGATGGTTCATAGTTCATCCAGTCAACATTCAACCAATGTTGTTTAAATTGAATACCAAACTCTTTAGTAATCAAGTTTAAACTATATTCATGAATGAACGCCTATTCCAAGTGTATCCTATGTGTGTGACCCTATAGGTTCTGAGTTGTGTTGGCAGTGAATGTTTTATTATTGATTTATGACATCACAAGCAATGAGTGGTATCTAGTAACACATCATTTCTACCCAAGTAATTCAGAAAGTTGGAGAACAACTTCAACCTACAATCTATGATTTGTGTTACAATGATTGACTAACTACTTTGTCACTAATATCCGGATTGAACTCAAGGCATGTAATCGTCATCCTCTCATAAATGTTTGATTCTTCACTTATGTGCACTTATTGTATACCTAACTATTTTATCCTATTTTCCCTTTGTTTTGGTATACATAAATGCATTTTATTTGATTACATGATCCATTCATCATAATTGATTCTTTCTATCTCGTCTTTCTATGTATTTTTCTCTTATCTTTACTTGATTTCAAATTGAATAAAGTGCCTCTATTAGTTATATGTTTCTATTCTCTTTATCCATCCATTCTTCTTCATTTTGTATGTTAGGTACTAATCTATGTCTTGTCTCTATATTCCTCCTTCCTTCATTCCTAATTCAGAATATCTTATCTGAGTCCCCAAAGTTGGATCATAGATATCAGTTCCAACTGATTCTTAGCTATTCCAGTCTTTCCCTTATATTTTAACATCTTAGTGTATGTACATTTCCAGTATAATGTGGGTCTAATTTATCTAGAGTCTACTTGTATTATATTGTTAATAGAATTCATTAGATCTCAGTAATACATCCTTCCTGCCAGACCAGACCTAACCTAACCTACAATTCTGAAGCCAAGAGCTACTTAGGCTTGACCAACTCCTATTCATCTCAAACTTGTGGAAAGAATATCCACTTAGGGAAAGCTCATTTAAAGATAATTCTTGGTCTACTTGATACAAAGAACGTAGCAATAAACTGATGTAAATTCATATTGTAAAACAACCTAAAAAATCATATATATACACATACATATATATACATATATATACATATACATATATATACATATATATATGTATATATATATGTATATATATATATATATATATATATATATATATATATATATAAACAGAATATTTGAATTCAAATATATAAGAGCATTTCTATTCAGCTCCAATCAAAATAACAATAAAAAAATTGTATCTTATTCTATCTTTATGCTCTTATTCCTTCATTACTTTATGGTCTTCTAAGCCTAATATTTCTAGAGTTTCTATCTAGTCCATCGTTCCTCTGCATTCCTATCCAGGGTATCCAGAGAGGAATAGATAGAGTATCTTGACACTAGTCAACCTAGGTGGTCAAATACCAGGCCAAGGTATCTAAATACTCAGGCCTCCCAGAGTTATTGACAAATCACATACTAATTGCCACAATTATAACTCACACTTCCTATCCTAATGGTCCATGATGACTCAGCCTATGCTTTGACACCAAGCTATTACACCCACATCCCACAATTACACTAATCATGAGATTAGGGCATAAATTGAGAATTAAGCATAATACAAAGATCACCGTTAACCCTTTTTGATATTTAAAACTCTTGTTTACTCACATTCAATCACGTAAACAACTTTACAAGGGAAATTAAACCTTGATTACTCCAATTTGATCTCAACATTAAAGATATAGATATAAACATTCATTATGTTTCTCATACTTCAATGTACATGTGACACTTTATGTCCTAAATACACCAGTGCTAGAAGAACTAGCTCCTAATGCGCCTAGCAATGAGGTGGATGCTTATTGGAAGCATGCTAACGATGCCTTAGACATTAAGCACCTGATCCTATGTTGTGTGAACTATGAGTTGCATGAGAATTTGAAGATATGGGGATTCTTGAGATGGTAACACATCTTAAGAATATGAACTAAAATCATGCAAAGCAAGAAAGGTACAATATATCAAAGGTGCTCTTTGAGTGCAAAATGGTAGAAAGAGATCTAATAGAGACCCATGTGCTATGACTGAACATGTGAAATATCTAGAAAGATTGGGATTCCCTTTTATCTAAGAGTTGGCCATAGATATGATTCTACAATTGTTTCTTGAATCATATAGCCATTTTATCAACTATTATTACTTGAATAACTTGGCCAAATTGGTGTCAGATTTTCTTGGCATGTTGATAAATGTTGAAGCATGGATGAAGAGGGATCGAAAAACCCATGATGGTGATCTAGTAAGAAAATTCCAAGGAAAAAAGCATGTCCAAGAAGCGTCCTGACGCTAATATGAAGTCTATGTCTTTGACAATCAAGACAAGGAGAAATATAACTGCATAAGGAATCTATCCTTTGCATTTAAAGTGATTTAGGAAGATGAAGCAGGGGATAGAGATCTCCACTTCAAGTATATACCTTATTGAGATAAATATGTCTATTTATTCATCATGGGTACTAGATATTGGATGTGGATCTCACATACATTCAAATATGCATAATCTGAAAAGAAGTAAGCCTTTAATAAAGGGTGAGGTCGAACTGCATGTTGCAAATGGAGCAAGAGTTGATGGCACTGCAATTGGAACCTTTAATTTATCTCTACCCATGGGGCCCGTAACAGATCTAGAGAATTGCTATTTTGTACCTTCCATTAATAGAATCACTATTATTGTATCTTGTATGGACAAGAATGGATATAAATTTCTCATAAAGAATGGTCAATGTTCTATTTTAAAAGATGAGATCTTTTATGGAAGTACCACAATGTCTTGTGGTCTTTATTTTTCTATATCTAGGAAAAATATTTATAACATAAATGCCAAAATATTAAGACTCCATCACTCAAATAAAACTTACCTTTGGCATTGTCGTCTAGGGCACAACTATGAGAGACACATTTTTAGACTTCATAAAGATGGATATCTTGACTCTTCTGATTTTGAATCAATAGAGACATGTGAGTCTTGTTTGTTGAGTAATATGATTGTTAGTATCATTGGTTAATTGGGCTTAGGCCCATTGTATTTTTTCCTTGTTTCTATCTAGGCCATGTACTCCATGGATCCTATATATAGGAGACCCACTTCTCTTGTATTACTAATTACTGAAAGTAAAACCCTTTTATAACGTCACACATGGTAATCCCATACAACTCCTTCTTCGTCATCAATTCCAGATCAATCTAATCGACTAGTGGCACTACACTACTAAAGAAACAGCGTTCAAAGTCGCTTTTCGAGGCGTCGGTTATTTAACGAAATCGACACTAATAAACATTACATGTCGGCTATTGAGGAAAATTGATGTCTATATTTGTAGACCAGCCAGACATGGGTATCACTTTTTATTCAGCGTCGATTGAAGAAAAGAAACCGACGCCTAAAATAGCCCGCAAAATCCAATTTTTTGAGCGAAAAAATTGCCCCCAAAGTGTAACATACATCGTCGGTGTTTTACCTAATAACCAACGCCTAAAGAAGATAAAAATTGCACGACATTTGTACCATATGGGTGTCAGTTTTCGTGGGATAACTGACGCTGATAAGGGTTCGCGCACCCTCCCCGCCAAAAATTTTAGGGTAAAGGATTGTCCAATTGACGTCGGTTATTATTTTCAGCCGACACTTATTCTGTTTAGGCGTCAGTTTTTAAGATAACGGATGCCTATTATTAACTTAATAGCCCCCACGAGAAGCAGACTCTTCCTCTTTCTTCTGTTTCATCACGAAAATAGACTCTCCTCCTGACGCCGCCGCCACCGTGCCTACTTCCTGCTGCGTCAGTCATCGTCGCCTCCGCCTGCTGTTACTGCTGCTTCTCTGCTCACCACCGCTGCCTATTGCTGCTACTACTTCTCTACTCACTGCCACCGCCACCTGCTATTGCTGCTGCTTCTCTACTCGCCACCGCCTCCTTCTCCTGTTGCTTCTCTGCTTGGTGCCACTACTCCTCACACCGTCGCCGCCACCGACAGGGATGAAGCTCGTCTCCACGTTGCTAGCTGCTCGACAGGTAGGCCCTCCTCTTCTTCCTCCATGCCCCTCTTCTTCTTCCTTCTTCCTCCTTACCAACAACAAGCACAAAAGTGTGGACTGGGGCCGTGGCTGTGTTGGCCGACCATGGCTGTGCTGCCCAGCACGACCGTGGTCAGTCAACACAGCCACGGTCGTGGCTAGCCCACATGGTTGTGCTTGTTGTTGGTAAGGAGGGAGAAGGAAGAAAAGAGGGTATATATTCAAATGAAATCAATTATGAATTTATGATGAAATCAATTATATGATGAAATCAATTATGTTCAAATTAATTATGTTCAATTATATGATGAAATCAATTATGTTCAAATCAATTATGTTCGATTATATGATGAAATCAATTATATTCAAATCTTGTGATGAAATCAATTATTATGAAATCAATTATGATGAAATCAATTGTGATGAAACCCTAACATCTACATGAATCCCTACTGTATGATGAAACCCTAACATCTACATACTCTATATGATACCTAAAATTGTGATGAAACCCTAACATCAATTGTGATGAAACCCTAACATCTACATATCTATCCAAGATGATGAACATGCATGGACACTCAAAATGTTGAAATCAATGTTATATAATATGATACCTAGATTAAATGATGTTACATGAAACCTAGGATATGAATGATGAAACTAGGATTGTAGGTATTGAAATGACAACATACATGTATTTGTTGGCCTAGAAACCCATGCAAGATTTACTCATTAGGAGTAAATCTTAGATAGTCCCCAGTTTGGGACTGTTCTTGAACACCTAATCTCACTTAGGATGTAAGTGTATAATGTGTATTGGGCTTTCAATAAAATTTTGGTAGAATTTCCCCATTTGTTCTCTAAGTACATATGTACTTAGAGAACTGTATAGAAATGATGCCGAAATTTTCTTGAAAACCCAATACACATTATATACTTACTAGTGAGATTAGGTGTTCACAGATGGGATAGGTGGTACATGTACATTTATTATATATAAGAATGACATCACATGTATTTGTTAACCTTAGACCCTAATCTTGTCCTAATATATACTTGTTTTCTCTTTGATCATAGAATGGACAGATCATGGATGTCCATTTGCAATCGTTGCACCCCAGAGTTTATATCTAGTCTTGATCAGTTTATTAGATTTGCCTAGGAACATAGGAAACAACCTGGAGATAGGTTCTACTATCCATGTAGGCATTGTGGTGACAGCTTGAAAGTCAGCACTGGTGATGAAATCAAAAGTCATGTCATGTGCAACGGGATTGTACAAGGCTATACATAATGGCACTCACATAGAGAGATTTCAAACCCAAAACCAGTGGATGTCGATAGAAGTTCTTGGGTGGAAGAAGAAATTGTCTCCGATGACATAGCTATAAACGAACCAGTTCCAGTAGACATCATTGATGCGATGCTGGATAGTTATGGGGTAGATCACACCGATCCACCTCCAATCTTTAGAAACATTGTGCATGATGCTGAGATACCATTATACACAGGTTTTACTAAGTTTACAAAGCTTAGCGTTGTGTTGAGATTGTATAGGTTGAAAGCTAACAATAGATGGAGCGACAAAAGCTTCACTTCATTGTTGACTTTGTTGAAAGAAATACTTCATGAAGGAAACGAGCTGCCAATCTCAACATACTGAGTAAAGAAATTGTTGTGCCCAATGGGAATGGAGGCCAAGAAGATACACGCATGCCCGAATGATTGTGTATTATTTCCAAAGGACTATGTGGATTTGAAAGATTGTCCAAAATGTGGTGCGTCACTGTATAAATTGACGACTTTGGGGGAGTCCAAAACTGGTTCTCTTGCCAAGGTGATGTGGTATCTACCTATAATATCATGGTTTCAACGCTTGTTTGCAAATTCGATAGATGTAAAGAATTTGAGGTGGCATGCAGATGTTAAGAAAAATAATGATGGGATCCTACGACATGTGTCTGATTCCCCACAGTGGAAGAAGATTGATCTATTGTACCCCAAATTTGATGAAGAAGACAGGAATCTAAGACTTGGGATTTGTACAGATGGGATGAATCTGTACGAGACATTGAGCAACCAACATAGCACTTGGACAGTCATGCTTGTTATATACAATCTTCTTCCCTGACTGTGTATGAAAAATAAGTACGTTATATTGTCGTTGTTGATATCAGGCCCTAAACAACCTGGAAATAATATCGATGTTTATCTTGAACCTCTGATTGATGACTTAAAGAAACTCTAGGGTAAAGGTGTGATGACCTATGATGCTTCACGAAGAGAGACATTTCGTTTGAACGCTATGTTGTTTTGCACTATTAATGACTTTCCAGCGTACATGAATTTGTCTGGATATAGTGTCAAAGGAGCTAAAGTGTGTCCTATATGTAAAGAGAACACTGATTCAATAAGACTAAAACATGGTGGCAAGACTGTATATCTTGGTCATCGAAGGTTTCTTTAAAAATTCCATCTGTATCGTAGGAAGTGCAAAGCATTCAATGGATGGAATGAGGAACGGAGTGCACCTAAACCTATACCAGGGGATGTTGTTTATGAAAGAGTAAAAGACATTGTCAATGAATTTGGTAAGAGATCACAATGTACTATGGCCACACAGAGTGACAATTCTTCATTCAAGAAGAAGTCAATATTTTGAGATCTTCCTTATTGGAGTTCTTTGACAGTCAGGCATTGTATCAATGTCATGTACATTGAGAAAAATGTCTGTGATAGCATAATTGGTACTCTGTTGAATATACCAGGTAAGACTAAAGATGGGATAAAATCCAGATTGGACCTATGTGAAATGGGAATAAGGTTAGAATTAACCGAATTACATGAAATGGGTAATAAAAGAACATACTTACCTCCCGCTTGTTACACGTTGTCTAGAAAGGAGAAGAAAGCTTTTTGTGAATGCTTGACAAATGTTAAGGTGCCATAGGGTTACTCATCCAACATCCGTAGATTGGTATCAATGAAAGATATGAAGTTGATAGGTCTTAAATCTCATGATCATCACACTCTAATGCAACAAATTAATATTGCCTGTGGCAATTCGATCTATATTACCGAAGCATGTAAGGTTTGCAATCACCAGACTTTGTTTCTTTTTCAACAGTCTGTGCAACAAAGTTATTGACCCTGATACTCTCGATAATTTGCAAAGAGAAGTGGTTGTTACCCTATGTCAGCTTGAGATTTATTTCCCTCCTTCATTCTTTGATATCATGGTACATCTTGTTGTCCACTTGACTAGGGAAGTGAAAATTTTGGGACCAGTTTTCTTGCATTGGATGTATCCCTTTGAATGATACATGAGCATTTTTAAAGGTGATGTTCAAAACTGTTATTGGCCTAAAGGGAGTATTATTGAGGGTTATGTGGCGAGAGAGGTTATGGATTTTTGCAATGACTTTTTGAGTGGTAATGAAACTCCCGTTAATGACAAGAATATTGAGGAGGGCAAAAGAATTTCAGGATCACGGGTGAAAGTAATCAGCCATGAGCAATTGGAATAAGGTCACTTGTATATTTTACATAACATGGATGAAGTGAGTATTTATATCGAGGAACATACCAATTTCATCAAGAGACAACATCCTCGAGCCAGTTCAATTTGGCTTGCTAGAGAGCATAAAAAGACTTTTACTAAGTGGTTTGAAGATAAAGTTTTACATCAACTATCTCAAACACCAGATGATATTACAGAAACTATCAAATGCCTCGCTTTTAAACCAAAATTGAATTTTATGTCTTATGAAGGGTTTGACATTAATGTGTTCACATATTACACAAAGCGCCAAGATGATAAGAGTGTCGTCCAAAACAGTGGGGTCACCCTTCAAGAGTCGACTATGTATTTTGAAAGTGCAAAGGATAAGAGTTCACATGAAGCTAAACTATCATATTACGGTGTCATTGAAGACATATGGGAGTTTGACTACATAGATTTCACAATTCCGCTCTTCAAATGTAATTGGGTTGATAACACCAAAGGTGTTATAGTGGATGAATTGGGTTTCACTTTAGTGAACTTTGAAAAGATTGGCGAGAAGGGTGAACCATTCATATTGGCATCACAGGCAAAACAAGTATTTTATATCGATGATCCTGCAAATGATAAATGGTCAGTTATTCTTCATGGTAAAAGACAGTTCATTGAAGATACTATAGATGAAGAAGAGTACTATGATAAGTATGATGACTCTAGTCCATTCTCAGTTGAGTTTCCAACTCCACAAAATATTGAAGTTGATGATGATTTATATGTGCACGTAGATCACAATGAAGGATTCTTAATTGATAAAAGATCACAATTTTAGAGGCATACATGTTTATATTTTTTTATATGTTTCATTTTTCAATGTTTCATTTTTATATGTGAACTATATAAAATGCTAAATGTTTGCTTTTTTAATATCAATATCATTTTCAAATATAATGTTTCATTATCTTCTAGTTAATACAAATGCTAAATGTTTGCCTTTTTAATGACATTTTCAGATGGCTGACCATGGACATGATGTCCATGATGAGCATGATGTCCACGACGAGGATGATCTCCATGATGAGCATGGCGAGGATACCAATGTAAGTTTTCTATATTTCCATAGAAATTCATTATCTTCTAGTTATGTCATATATCATATATTTCTATATTGGGCTAATTCAGTGTGTTTATTTTGTCAAATTTTAGGTTGATGATGTACATGTACCCTCTGAAGCACTGGAGGCACTTGATGTGCATCACCAAAAACTTAATAAGAAAAGGGGCATCACTCTACTGAAGAAGTTAATAGCGCTAAGTGGCAGTGGATCTAGATTGGATGTGGAGTTTGATAATGCAGGAAATGCAATTGGAGTGAACCACAATAATTTTGTAAACTATCCTGGGGTTGTCACTCGAAGCCATTGTGGTGTTAGGTATGATAATTGGCATAAAGCTCCTCAGGAGAAGAAAGACTTGATATGGAAGGATTTATGCGTCAGTTATTATTATTTGCAATTCTATTTTGTAGATTACAAATACATATATGAACTAATTATGTAAGAGAATGACTACTAATAATAGATGTGATTATCTATTTTTGATTCTCTCTCTTTTTCTGTCTGTTATGTCTCTTATATTCTTTTCACCCTTCTCTATGTTTTATATTTAATTTCACATATATTAATAACTACATCTTAATTAAAAAATAATAGTTCACTTACAATGATAACAATTGTCACATTAATTATATATCGTCCCTTTTTATGTCTTGCCTATTCATACTATATTTCCATGTAACAAAATCATCTCATCTCATCTGAGATGGGGGGGCCGTAGCAGCAATTTTCAAAATCAAATCGTAATTTATTTTTGGATACTAGTTAATAGCAATTCTATTTTGCAGAATATGTTTGCATTGGATGATAAGCTGCATCGTAAAAGCATGATGCAATGCACTGGAAAGATGCTAAGGAACTATAGGACAAATCTCAAAAGATAATATATAAAATATGGTGATAATAAGAAGAAGTCAATCCTTGAACAATGGAACTTCCTGGGCAAAGCAGATTGGGACACGTTTGTTGCTTCAAGACAAACTGAAGAATTCAAGGTATTAAGCGTCACTCCCAAATTAATTAATGTACATTGTATTCACCTATTCAAGATTAACCTTTAGTGTTATTAACCAAATCAATGTGCATACTAACTAGGCTATCAGTGAGGAGCAAAGGGCAAGCCATGCATTGAATGTGCATGTCCACACAATGGGTCCAAAGGGCTATGCAGGCGTTCGCCAAAGACTACAGACAGAGTCTGCTGCTACTCAGGAGTCCTCTACTACATGTACACCCATGCCTTGTCATGATGTCTGGATAGCTGGGAGGGAAAACAAGAAGGGTGAAATAATGAAGCCCGTAACTACTGAGGCAGCTGCGAAAATGGTAAAATATAACTCTTAGAGAAATCATTCAAATATTGATTATTTGTGGTGTTTACTTACCAATTTCTGTTGATGGTGATTAGCGGGAGCTACATGAGCAAAGGAAATAGGGCACGTTCATCCCTCAGGGCACAAGGGATGAATTGATAGTTGCTCTGGGTAAGCCAGAGCATCTTGGACATGTTAGGGGTGCAGGCACTGGTGTGGGCATCAAAGCGTTCTTTGGGCCATCCCAGCGCAAACCTATCCTAAGAGTGGGACTTTCACAAGAAGAGGTAACCTATTCTTTTTTTAGAATGTTACTGTAAAAGGGAATTCAATAATAAGAAGCTAATGTTTCTTTTATCCATGTATAGGAGAATAAGAGAGTCGAGGATATAGTTGCTAAGAAGGTCAAGGAAGAAATGTTGCGGTGGCAGGCAACTCAGGCTTCCAATCAGCCTATGGTGGCCCACTCTTCTCCTGATGCACATGTTGAGAGTAATCTTGTAGACCCACCACCTAGCATGTCTGTTGTAAGTATTGTTTATGACATTGTAGCTAGTCTTTTCAAGATGATATGTATATATGTATAACATTCTTTACGTAAATTTGTAGGGGTTGAAGCCATGCCGTTTAAAAATTGAAGATTATATTGTTGCAGAGGTGCATGCTTACCCGTCCCTTCCTGGGGCAATGATTCACGGGACTCCAATACCACAGGGTTATGTTTGTGTGAGCTCGATACGTGTATTTCCTGATTGGAGGGAAGTTGCATTGTCATATGCCCACTAGGATATTGATACACTTGCTGAGACAGAAGGCGAGGTGATATTGTGGCCCAAAGCGGATGTCGTCTACACTACTAAAATTGTAAGATAAATTTACATTACGTTAAATTGTTAATGTATATATATGAGGTCAATTGATATGAAATTATATATACATGTTAAAAAGAAGACACCCGAAGCATCTAGGCCTCCACCTTCACTTCCTGCATTACCAAGTTGGGTTGCAACTGACCCAAAATTCCCGCTAGGTCTTGCTTGTAAGGGAATGGAAATATGGCTACGCACACATAATATACATTGCCCTATAGTTGTTTCTTTAGAAGCGGATTATGCAGGTCAATCATACGAAAGCTCTCTATTTATACAAGATATTATTGAGTTGTTTATCTATGATTGGATGAATACATCAATGATAGAGGCATGGATAAGGTGAGATCTTGTTTATACATCCATATACCTTGTGTAGGATCCGGTGATCTGGTTTCTTATATATTAGTGCATATGTAATACATGTTTTGTAGCTACTTAGTTGAAATTCAATGTAAACAATTTGGATTTGAACATGTGAGATTTTTTATTCTATCATTGATTAGTATGGTAGCTAAAGACCCTAATAGCATTCAACAATACTGTTGTGATGCTTTTACAAATTTCAGTCAAAAAAAGAAGACGATAATAATAGCTCCATTCAATGTGAAGTAAGTTTACTTTTCTTATAATTTGGACTTAAGAAAATTACATTTTTATTGTAGATTTTAAGGTATTAATTTTAACTTTTTTACCTCTAGCACTAAGCATTGGGAGTTATTAGTTATTCTCCTCAGGACGTTCACTATCTATTATCTAGATCCTGCGGGGAGTACATTGAATCCAAAAATTGGACACGTAATGAGAATGACATTATTCTGGTGAGAAATATTTCATTTTTATATATGTTAACATAGGTTATTACATTACTATTTAATTATGCAATTTACTATCTTACATTAACATGTAGGGGTTTAGATGCATTGAAAAAGGCCAGAGGAAAGGTCCCCAGTAAAAAGAACCAGCCAATAATTTGGGAGAACATGAAAGTAAGTTCCCGACTCCAATGTATATGTTATTTATGTGAACTGTGCTTATTTGTATTTTTTAATATTTTGTATCCATTTTATAGTGTGCTACACAAGACAACGGCTGGGCATGTGCATACTATGTGATGTAGTTTACGGACATGATTATCAAACATGCAGATGAAATCAATGCCATACCCAAGGTATTATATATAGTCTCATTAGATAGTATGAAATATATCAATCTTTTTGTATATTATTACTTATATATACATCATTCTCTTTGTAGGTGTTTAAAATTGACCCCACTATAGGTAAAACCTTAAAAGATGTACATGCTCCATATACGATGGAAGTATTAAATGGCGTAAGAGAAGAATGGGCAAGAGCCATACAAGCAGTGGGGACTGTAAGATATAATTGGGATGCTGATAGCGATGATGAATGATATTTTGTAAATGAATGTTTATACATGTATTTCTACATGTCTGAATGTTTCTACATATATTTGAATGTTTCTACATGTGTGAATGTGAAAATTGAATTGATGTCTAAATGTATCTACCTATGTGTGAATGTGTGAAAAGATTATTTGTTGATTTTGTAGGTTTGTGGCCTGTTTGTTGGCTGATATCAATGGATGTCATAAACCTACAGTTCAAAGCTAAATTACAGGTTTCTACATCCTGTTGACCAGCCACAACAGGTCTGCAAACTGATACGGAAAAAAAATTAAACCATAGGCATTGGTTATTTGACTAAAACTGACAACAAAGGCTTACATCGTCGGTTAATAGCAAAAAACCACCGCCTAATGTTGCCAGACAGCACGACCGTGGCGGCAGGTGATATGACATCAGTTATTAGTAGAAAACCGACGTTGTACTGCCACGGCCATGGTGGCAGGTGATATGGCGTCGATTATTAGTAGAAAACCGACATCGATAGTGTCCTAGATGACGCCCTTTTTGTGGCGTGGATGATTATAACGTCAGTTTATTTACATATAACCGATGTCGATGGGGCCCTGCTAGTGCGTTTTTGGTGGCACGAAGCGTTGTGGTGTCGGTTGGAAAACTGACGTCGAAAGAGTTTGACTTTTAGCGGCGCCCACATAGGCATCACTTGGAAACCGTCGCTAAAAGGGATTAAATAACCGATGCCAAAGGACATATCTGTAGTAGTGCTAAGAAAAGTTCCCCGCTCCTACACTATCAAATATCCAATTTCTAGCACATGTTGTCTTTCCCATCTCTCTTCTGTCACCCCAAAGTTTGCCACAACCATAGACAAAACACATATTACCAAAAATCTTACTAATTCTATATGACATCGTGGTTGGAAATCAGCCATGATGGAGGAGAATAAGGCTCTTCATGCTAATCATACATGGGATCTTGTCACACCACCTCTCGATAAGAACATTGTTGGGTGGTGATGGGTTTTTTCAGTCAAGCATCCCTCTGATGGCTCTATTGAGCGACTTAAGGAAAGGTTAGTTTCCAAAGTATTCACCCAAACTTTTGGTGTGGATTACTCTGACATCTTTTATCTAATCATAAGGATCACCTCTTTTTGCATTTTGTCTATTTGGAGGCTCATTTTGATTGGCCCCTTTTTCAGTTTGATATAAAGAATGCCTTTCTTCATGATGACCTACTCAAACAAGTTCACATGCAACAACCTCCCGAATTTGTTATTGAGTGGGGATCTTCTCATAAAGTCTATCATTTCTGGCACTCACTATATGGCGTCAAGCAATCTCCTCAGGACTGGCTCAATAAACTAAGCATCGTTCTTGAGAAACTTGTCTTTCAAAGACTATGTGTAGATCATTTTATTTTTTTGGCAAAATTTTCCAAATGATATATCTTGCTTTCTATTTATGTTGATGATATAGTGATCACTGGAAAGACAAATTGAGCATTTCTCAACTAAAATAGTCCTTACAAGCCCACTTCTACACAAAGTACTTAGGCACTCTGCGATACTTTCATGGCATAGAAGTTCTTTGCTCAACTACAACAATTAGCCTATCTCAGAGATGTTATGTCTTGGACTTACTTCAAGAGGCCAGCATAATAGAATCCAAACCTATCTCCACTCCAATGGACTATCATCGAAGCTCCCGTATGAGGGGGAACTCTTTGATGACCCTGAAAAGTATCATTGTCTAGTTGGGAAGCTAATCTAGTTGACAATAACCTGACCTAACATTACCTACACTATCCAGATAGTCAGTCAGCATACATGTGCACTACACTAGGCTCAATGGAGCACTATTTGATGCATCATTCAGTATCTCAAAGGTGCTCCAGGAAGAGGATTGTTCTACAAACATCCTAATACCAAGACAACTTCTATTTCTAGATGTGTTGATGCATATTGGGTAGGTGATTCTCACGATCATCGATCCACCTTTGGATTTTACATCATGATTTTGGGATCTCTTTTCAGACTCCAAGCACTCTATAATATGATAATTAGGTGACTATAGACATAGCCAATAATCCTGTCTTTCATGAATGTACAAAACAAATTGAAGTCGATGGTCATTTTATACAAGACCTGGTTAAAGCTAAGAAAATTATTACCCCTCATATATGGACAGGAGACCAAATTGCAGATATTCTCACCAAACCACTTACTCCTAATTAATTTAAGTATATGGGAACCAAGATGGGATTGCATAATGTTTAATCTCAATATTTAGGAGTTGTGTTAGTATAATTGGTTAATTGGGCTTTGGGCCATTGCATTTTTCCCTTGTTTCTATTTAGCCCATGTACTCCCTAGATCCTATATATAGGAGACCCACTTCTCTTGTATTAATTATTGAAAGTAAAACCCTTTTACAATGTTGCACAATGAAAAAGACTCTCTTCACTGGTAATAGTGAGATGGCTAATGATCTATTAGGACTCATACATACTGATGTATGTGGCCCTTTTAGAACAAATTCTAGAGGTGGTTATCAATACTTCATTACCTTTGCTGATGACTTCAGTAGGTATGATTATATTTACTAGATGAAAGTCAAAGATTCTTGAAAAGTTCAAGAATTTCATGAATGAAGTGTAGAACCAACTTGGTAAAAGTATTAAGGCACTTTGTTCTAATCGAGATGGATAATACTTAAGACAAGAGTTTGAAGACCTTTTAAGAGACAGTGGTATCATATCACAATGGACTCCATCGGGAACACCACAACATAATGGTGTGTTAGAAAGAAGAAATCACACATTGCTAGATATGGTGCGATCAATGATGAGTTTTTATGATCTTTCAAATTCCTTTTGGGGTTATTCTCTAGAAACCTAGCATGCATGCTAAAATGTGTACCATATAAATCGGTTAAAAAGACACCATATGAGATATGGTATGAGAAGTGTCCCGATGTGTGTTATTATGAATATTTGGGGATGTGAAGCTTATCTGAGAAAGTAGTTTCCTGAAAAGTGTGGACCTAAATCAGATAGATGTTATTTTATTGGATATCCTAGGGAAACCAAAGGATACTGCTTTTTATCCTCCATATGAAAACAAAGTGTTTGTTTCTAGGGATGGTGTATTCTAAGAGAAGGAATTCATTTCCAAAGGAATCAGTAGGAGGAGTGTAGAACTCAAAGATATTCAATACCAACAAGAAAGCATTGAACCTATAGAGGTACAAGAGGAACATATAGACTCACAATTAGTTTTGGAAACTTAAATTCTTCATG
This sequence comes from Alisma plantago-aquatica, assembly GCA_963693085.1. Taxonomy (NCBI): domain Eukaryota; kingdom Viridiplantae; phylum Streptophyta; class Magnoliopsida; order Alismatales; family Alismataceae; genus Alisma; species Alisma plantago-aquatica. The sequence goes on from OY856412.1 coordinate 1,207,148,422, forward strand.
TAACATAGGAACCTTACAGATCTAGTAAGACACACCTTGAGCCAGAAAGATTTAGTTATTTTGTAACTTAAGAAGGGGATGAGTCATTCATTTATGATGAGCCAAATACCTACCTAAAAGTTGTTAAGGGGGTAAACTTTGAGAAGTAGCTTGAGGCCATTATTGACTTGAGAGTTATACATTGCCCATATTTTGATAATGACTTAACCATTCCATTCCTATGTATCTAATATGTTTGTTCAAGATTGATTTCAGGATTTAGGTACATGAAAATGATCAAAATATACAAGCCCCAGCTTGTTCAAGTTCAAGTCAAATGCAATGCAAGAGTGCAATTTGGGAAATCACTTTAAATGATCTTAGATACTTTTTGTAATCACTTTTATTGATGATACGACTTGTAACTAAGATGAGAAAAAATTAGGAACACTTAATTCCATGGTTTAATAACTCCAATGTCAATTTAGAAAATTTGTCACAACTCAACCGATCCTATGATGGATTTTCTAAAGATGACCCATTAATCGAGTCGTACACTCATAGAACTCAACTGACTGACTCACTGAGCAAATATAATTTTAGCTCATCGGTCGAGTTTCCCAGAATAAACTCGATTGATAGTTTGAAAATTGGCTTTGTCATTTTTTGGATTGATTGAGTTACATTTATTGAAACTCGACCGAATATACTGTACAGAAAATGCAGAAAAAGTAATTATAACTGTTAGGGAGTTGTTTTGGCTGAAAATAGATCTGTTGCATCTTAGAAAATGGCTATATTTTAACCCTAAGTGATCCCACACTCAAGGGAACACCCCAGATATAAATAGGACCCCTTGGATTTCATTCCAAGTTTGCTCATTCATGCTATTCTAAGTCCTCGCTATAGTTGAGTGTGTTGCAACTCCTTGATCCCCTTTCTCTCTAGTTTACACTTCATTTTGTGATTATAAGTGAGATAGGCCAGTAGTAAGAGAGCTACTTCCTTGTGCTTGTAAAGCTCTCATCCATTCCATCTTCCCTACCCCTTTCCTCCATAAAGCAAAGGTGAAGCAAGCTACTCTGAGTGAAGGTGGAGTTGTTGTTGTTCTTCTTCCAGGTTGAAGAAGAGGTGAAGATCTTCTCTAGGTGAAGGAGAAGGAAAAGGCTGAAGATCCAAGAAGAGTGGGTAAATCTTTGAAGGCGGAAGACTTGTGCAAGAGTAGGTAAGACCTTGGAAGAAGGCTAAAGACTCTTGTCAAAGTGGGTAAGTCATTGGAAAGGTAGAAGACTCTTGGTGCTTATATGGGTAAGTCCTTTGGTGGTCTTGTGTTGTAAACCTTATTGGTGAATATATAAAGAAAAGCATTTGCAAAGTCCTAGAGGTTGACCTCTCTAGGTAGTGGACTAACTCTCTCCTAGTTTTGAGGGTGGAACCACTCTACATGACCTTGTCAAGTGCTTTCTATCAATTCCTCTCATCCTTTCTATAATTGTAAGTTAGTACTTCAAATTGCATTTAAGCTATTGGTTTTATTTGATATAATTTGAAGGTCTAATCTATCTTGTGAGAATTTTTGAAGCTTTATTCACCCCCTCTAGGGCCCTAGATCCAACAATTGGTATCAGAGATAAGGATCTTCTTCCACAATCTCCCACAAGATGACAAGATGGGTGACAACCTACTTAATTCTATCAACCTAGAGGGAGGCTTCTCCATGCATCCTCCAATCATTGATGGCACCAACTTCCTCTATTGGATGAGGCGTATGAAATTCTACATTCAAGGCATGAACTTTAACATGTTGAAGGTGATGGTCACACCTTACAAGGAGCCAACCAGAGCTGTTGCAACATGGAGTGAAACTGCACTCAAAGAATCCAACTCAATGCCAAAGCCACACACATCCTCTATGCAGTCCTTACCCCAACGGAGTTCAATTGGATCTCATCTTGAGATACAACCTATGAGATTTGGGAAAAATTGTTCATCACCTATGAAGGCACAAAGCAAGTCAAGGAGGCCAAGATCTACATGTTGAACAACCTTCTAGAGAACTTCAAGATGGGCAAGAAAGAAGGGATTTTGGAGATGTACTCAAGACTCAATGCCATTATCAATGGACTGGTTGCATTGGGCAACACTTTGGATAGAGGTGTAATAAACTCCAAGATCTTTAGGACTCTACCAAAGATATGGGAGTCAAAGGTCACCTCCATTGAAGAAGTGAGGAGCCTTGGTGACATCCCAATCATAGAGCTCATTGACAACCTCCAATCCCATGATCCAAGGCTTGACAGACAAGAAGAAGAAGTCAATCAAGAAAAGAAGAAAGCCAAGAAGATCAAACATAGTACTTTCAAAGCATAAGTGGAGGCAGTCATCCTTCAACAACAACTTGCTTGTCAGACTTCTCCTTCCTCCTCTAGTGAAGATGATGGCCCAAGTGAGAATGAAACCAACTACATCAAGGGAAAATACTTCAAGGGAAAGAAAGCCTCCTCCTCCTCTACTCCTAGATGCTACCAGTGTGGACAAAAGGGGCACTACAAGAGTGAATGTCCCAAGTCAAGAAAGTGACACCATAAGGGCATCTCAAAGAAGGAAGAGGAGTACAAGAAGGAGAGAAAGTACAAGAGGAAGGACAAGAAGGAGAAGAGACATAAGAATGTAGCTCATGCAGCTTGAGAAGCTTCATCTTCAAGCATCTCGAGCTCCAAAGAAGATGTACAATGTCACCTTGCACTCATGGCCTCTACTAGTGAAGAAATTGGTGAGGTAAGCATGAATGCATTATCTAAGGAAGTTATCATTGACATGCTTATTTCTACCCCGTTCATCTTTTACTAAATGTAAATCTAAAAGAAAACGATTAGGAAAAATTATTGATGATTTATATGCTAAACTTGAAATTCTCGAGCTGAATGAGAAAACTCATCTTGAGAGAATTGATAACTTGTAAGGGAAATACCTTGATCTTGAGATCCAATACAATGGATTTGAAGTTGAGAATGGTATCTACCTTAAGAACATTAAAACTTTTAAGGAAGAAAACCAAAATTGCCTAAAGGAGCTTGAAATGATTAAAACTAAAAATGCTGAATTTAAGCTTCTTGTTGATGCTCATAGAGATGAAAGAGATGTCTATATTAAAGAAATCCAAATGCTTAAATCTGAAAATTCTAGGTTTCTTAGTCAAGTTAATGATTTAACTTCTAGACCTATCTTGCCTAGTAATGATGTTCCTTCCATTTCCCTTGAGTAGGATTCATATTTAACTAAAGCCCTCTATCTTGAGGCTGATATTGTCCATACTAGAGATGACATTGCTAGCTTATCTTCTACTATTATTTCTCTAAATGATGATAATCATAGATTAAGATCATCTCTACATAAATTCCTCAAAGGGAAAACTCCCTAAATGAAATCCTTGACCATTCTACCAAACAAAGTGGTATTGGTGGTTTGAGATTTGTAGGGGAGCACCAAAGGGCAAGAGCAAATCCAAAGGTTAGAAAAAGAGTAAGGAGACCTCTTTCTTTGTAGGAGAGTCTTCTGGCACTAAAAATTTTATGCTTTGTTCTTATTGCAAATGTGATGATCATTACTCTACTTATTGTCCTTATAAGCCTAAGGGGACCAACCCAAATATGAAATGGGTTCCCAAGCTAACTCCATATCCCAAAGTTTGAGTTGGGAATCGATGTTCTCCTTTCTTGCAGGAAAAAGGAAGAAGGATTGTTGACAGTAGCTGCACTAACAATATGGCAGGTGATATAAGCCATTTCAACAACTTCACCAAAAATAAAGGAGGTTCAATCATCTTTGGGGACAATAAGAAGGGTAAAGTCAAGGGTGAGGATGATGTAGGTGAATCCTTATGTATCAAGAATATTCTTTTTGTGGATGGCCTACATCACAATTTAATTAGTGTTAGTTAATTGTGTGACAATGGTTACCTTGTGTTATTTACTTCTTTTGAATGTTTGATTCTAGATTCTCTCACCTACCAAGTTATATATAAGGGAACTAAAAGTGGTAATCTTTATGTTATTGTTCTTGACTCTATTGAACATGTTACTGGTAGATGCCTAGTAGTCAACTTGAATGATATTTCTCTTTGGCATCATCGGCTTGGTCATATAAATATGCATCGATTGAAGAATTTGAGCAAAAAGGACTTGGTCAAGGGACTTCCCAAATTAGATTTTGAGAAGGATGAGGAATGACAACCTTGTACCCAAGGAAAGCAAACCAAGTCCTCCTTCAAATACAAAGGAGTCCTTACTACCAAGAGATATCTTGAGCTTCTTCATATTGATCTATTTGGACCAATGAGAACTCAATCTCTTCATGGTTCCAAGTATTGCCTTGTTATTGTCAATGATTTCTTTAGATAATTGGAACTTCTTTCTCATTTCTAAGAGTGATACGCTTGATGTTTCTTGAACGTTTTGAACATTTTTGTCAAGAATCTGGTTATGCACACAACTTCTCTTCACCTCAAACACCTCAAAAAAATGGGGTTGTAGAGAGGAAGAATAGGTCTTTATAGGAGATGGCTAGGACCATGCTTCTAGGGTATGATACTCCAAAGAAGTTTTGGGTTGAAGCTGTTGGTACCTCATGTTTTGTGCAAAATTGGGTTTTTACTCATCCTTCATTGAAAAAAAAAACCTATGAGCTATGGCGTGGTAGGAAGCCTTCTATCGAGTATTTCGATATTTTTGGATGTCCTTGTTTGTTTTGAATATGAAAGATTCTCTCGACAAGTTTGATCTAAAATCCTACAAGGTTTTCTTTCTTAGCTATAGCACTACTAGCAAGGCTTATAGAGTATTTAGTGTTGATCTTGCTAAAGTAGAAGAATCCATAAATGTTAAGTTTATTGAGACTAACCCCTCTTTTCCCAAAGATATTATTCCAAACGATGATGTTTCAGGTGAAGTAATTCCTATTCTAAAACAAATCAACATCACCCAAAAGGGAAAAGAGGTGGTAACTCAAGAAGAAGGTAAAGATGAAGAGAAGAAGGATTCAACCACTCAATTTGTAAAGCACCATCCAAATGAGCTGATTTTAGGTGATCCATTCGAATGAGTGAAGACGTGGGATGCATTCAACAAAGAACAAGCCAACAATGCCTTCATCTCACAATTCGAGCCTAAGAACATCAAGGAAGCTCTTGGGGATGATGAGTGGATCCTAACTATGCAATAAGAGTTGGAGAAATTTGAAAAGAACAAAGTTTGGACCCCTAGTGCCAAGACCAAGTGATAGAAAGATCATTGGCACTAAATGGGTCTACCGCAACAAGCTTGATGAATGTGGCAAAGTGGTAAGGAACAAAGCAAGGTGAGTGGCTCAAGGCTACAATCTAGGAAGGTATAGATTTTGGTGAAACATATGCACCTATAGATAGACTTGTGTCCATTCATATATTGCTTGCCTTTGCTAGTTATAAAAACTTTCTTCTATATCAAATGGATGTTAAAAGTGCATTTTTAAATGGTACAATTGAGGAGGAAGTGTATGTTGCACAACCTCTAGGATTTGAACATAATAGTTTACCTAACCATGTTTATTTATTGCAAAAAACTCTCTATGGACTCAAACAAGCACCTAGAGCTTGGTATGAGAAATTAAAGAACTTTTTGTTAGATCATGGGTATATCAAGGACAAAGTGGATTCTACCTTATTTCTAAAGCACACTTCTAATAATTTTCTTATCATACAAATATATGTTGATGATATCATTTTTGGAAGAACTAACCTTGATCTTTGCAAAGAATTTAGTGATCTTATGTAGAGTGAATTCGAGATGAGTATGATGGGTGAACTCACATTCTTCCTCAACTTTCAAATCAAGCAAACAAAAGATGGGAACTTCATCAACTAAGGCAAGTATACAAGTGAACTACTCAAATGCTTTGGGATGGAGAACACCAAGCCGATGGACACACCCATGTCAAACACTGCCAAATTTGATAAAGATGAAGAAGGTGAGTAGGTAGATGAGAAGCTCTATAGAGGTATGATTGAAAGTTTACTTAACTACCTCTAGACCTGATATAATGTTTAGTGTTGGATAATGTGCTTGCTTTCAATCAAATCCTAAGAAATCGCATCTTATAGCTGTTAAGAGGATTTTAAGGTACTTAGCCAAAACCAAAAATTTAGGACTATGGTATCCCAAGTCAAGGGACTTTACTCTTACTTCTTATAGTGACGTAGATTATGCAGGGTGCTTGATTGATAGAAAGTGCACAAGCGACACTTGTTTCCTCATAGGACCATGCTTGGTGTAACAGAGCACAGTGGCATTATCAACCATTGAGGTTGAATACATTGCAGTCAGAAGTTATTGTGCCCAGGTCCTGTGGATGAAGCAAGACTTTAACATTCATTTTGATGCTTCTCCTATCTATTATGATAATACTAGTGCAATTAAATTGTCATGTAATCCTATATTGCATAGTAGAGCTAAACATATAGAGGTTCACCATCAATTTCTCCATGATCACATTGACAAGAAGGATATCTATATCACGCATGTGGATACAGAACATCAGTTGGTGATCATTTTCACTAAACCTCTAGCTAGAGATCAATTAAACTTTATTAGATCTAAACTGCTCATAATTTCTTTGAATGAATATGATATGCCTTCTAGGTAGTTGTCATATATCCTACATGTTTTGCCTCTATGTTGATCACCATTGCTTGCTAATATGCTAAAAATTTAGTTTTTCATGTTCATTTTGCCTTGTTTTCTCTTGTTTTTGGGTATATTTTGCAAATGCATGTTTTAACGCAAAATAGTACCCAATGATGAGTGATACGTGCCTCAGTATGTTCAAAATACATAATGGACTTGAAAAATAAATTTAATTAGCACTCTAATGGCTAGAAACTAGGATTTCTAAGTTTTGGTTAGGTTATCCATCGGTCGAGTTGCCAACTCGACCGATCGAGGCCGAGCTAAAGAGCCTATTAGTTGAGTTTTTAAGTTCACATAACTCAACCGATGGCTGGGCTGGAGAAAATTTAAGATGGGTTCGACTGACTATTCTCCCTCTCTACTAGAGAAAAGTCAACTGATCTGACCTCTAGCTCCCCTAAGCTCTCAACCCTAGCCCCAACCTTCCTCTTCCTAGCCCTAGTTCGACCTAGTTTGTCCTCCCTTGACCTTCCCCCTTGCTAACCTAAGTCTGTGGACGAGTATTGTTGGTGAGTATTTAGCTTGTGCTCTCTCCTTCCTCTCCTTTTCGTCTCTATGGCATCCAATAGGAGGAAGAGGGCCGCCCCAACTAAAGCACCTCCATCTTCGTCCAACTCCCACTTGATTCCATTTAATGACACTTTCTTTGTATCAAATGAGGATCTAAATAGGTATAAGGAGCTCCTTCCCCGGAACCCTTTACCTTTTCATGGCCTATTTAAGCCTATACCATTAAGACAAGAGGTCATAGATCAAGTAGCAGGGTTGATTTATGATCACCATCTCTCTGCCTTGGGTGTTGAACGCGCTTGCTATAACAATTCCATCACAAGAACAAAAGTCGTTCACAAATTCTACGCTAATTTGCATTGGAATTATGACACCCTCATACCCCCACCTAATACTCAAGTAATCCTCACATCCATGATGTTGGGTTTTAAGGGAGGCAGAGAAGGCATCGAAAACAAAAATTTTCTTCTCCCAAACCCAGAATAAAGGAATCACGTCAACATCTATACAATAGGAAGGATGGTTTGTAGAGACATACCTTGTCCCGAGGCTTGCTCGGCGACATTACCTCGCGTCTTGCACGGTCTTCACCTCCAGTCTTGGATGGTGTCTGTGCAGTTCCTGGTCTCACCGAGACTTTTGGGATTAACAACTGTCCTCTGAGCGGCAGAAATCTCCTGCCTATGAAGTAGTCCACACGGACCACCTGGAACTCTGATTCCCTTGTCGCACAAGGCACCAAAAGGAGTCATACCCTCCTGTCGGCGTACTAGTCACCAATACACTCTCCTACAACCAGTTGCCTTTATGTAGTTGTCTTTCCCTTGTTGTGCCTCCCTTATCGGGTAGCACTTGCTCAGGCTCTCTTAGTTACCACAACCAAAGAGAACGAAAACTTTACAGAGCAACTGGTGTTTTGTGTTGTTGTTCCTGAGAAGCCCCCAATACCCCTATTTATATAGGAGGGTCATGGGACAAGGTTCTCTACCCCAGACAATGCGGGATTAAAGCAGGAGTAGAAGGATTCAAGATTTTCCACAAAACAACCAACTACATCAGCTGAACTGATCGTTTCAAGCATGAACCGATCGGTTGGGGACCTGAGCCGATCGGTTCACACCTGAACCGATCAGTTGGGACACCTAAGCCGATCAGTTCAAGCATGAGCCGATCGGTTCGTTGTCCTGGTCCAACTCGAATTGACTTTCCATGTTTGTTTCCAACTAATCAAATATTAGTCCTTGTTGATTTGTACAAGTGAAACAAATATATTTTTGTAAAAAGAGTCTTCTGACTTTCCAAACGATCTCGGTTGGTCACACAAATTGACTGGTTCAACAATTGAGCCAATCATTTCATTGACATATGAGCCGATCGACTCACCACTTTGAGTCGGTCGGTTCACCAACCTGAGTTGATCGGTTCAACCCTATGAGCTGATCGGTTGGGGCAGCAGATTGTGCAAATGAGTCAATTGCAGTTCCAATCAATCTGATACTCTTAATCATCTGGTCTAACACCTTGAACACTATGATTTTGAGCTATTAATTAATTGAGTGCTTAATTGAACTACTAAACTCCTTTAGTAATCAATCTAAACATCATTTGTGGATAAACTCCTCTTCTAGGCTAAATCCTATGTGTGTGTCCCTACAGGCCCATTTCATGTTGGCAGTGAAAGTCCATAACACTTATGACTTCACAAGAAAAGAGTGGTGCCTAGTTGCACATCAGTGCTACCCAAGTAAAATAGAAATTTGGAGAACAACTTTCAATCCTACAATCCGTGAATGGTGTTACAGTGAATGTATAATTCCTTTGTCACTGATATCTCGAATGAACTCAAGGCATGGAACAATCATCCTATCAATGTTCATTCACTTTCTTGATCTCAGAGTAGATTGGAGGAGATATGTATGACAACAATATCACATACTGATTCACACATGTGTGCACATGCCTATCTCAATCCTACTCATCAAATGGCCATGGATATCAAACTCCCTTAGGAGGGACAAATCCCATATTTATCACTCACCCCTCAAAAGACCCATGTGTCAAAGCTACCCAATCATCACCTTTATAACAACCCATGTTTCAGGACTGCGTTTGATGATGTCAAAGTGTACCCAACACCATGTGTTAAGTGTAGTGATTTTAGGTCAAAGAATCACACTCACCACCATCACTGTAAGAACTGACTGTGACTACCATGTCATGGTTCCATGTGTCAAACTCATGGTGGGTCTTTCCGATATACTTGTTCTCTAACAAGTACATATGTGTTTGGTTTGATATCTCCATATCATGACTAATGAGATTCTGTCATCAACCAACACCACAATCTAGTCTTGTGTGTCATTGTTGTCTATCTAGCTTCCACAATGACATCTAACTAGGGACATAACAAGAATGTACAAACTCTTAGCATCCATATGATCTCATCGTTCAGGTCCTTAACCTAAAAACATATGTCATTGAGTACTGTCATTCTCTAGACATTCAATTTGTTCCATCATTATCTCATATGACTGAACCAGAAAGAATTGGAAGCTTGCCTTTGATGTTTATCAAATCAATCTTAATGCATCCCACCAATCATCCCATGATTGGCTCTCAGGGCATACATATCGACAGATCCCACTTGCACTATGAGCCAATCACCCTTGAATCATATTCGTAGTGATCTTCAAACATGTCCCACATGTTACTGTACTCTAGTGCTAACATAGTGAGTTATGGCAACACCTTGCCAGAGTCGGTATTAACTGCATGTCTCTCATCTCTTCACTGTACGTCATATGTATGAGATGGAGTTGTCATAATATACAATCTAGTATTCCTTTGCTAACCTTTAGCCACATTGCATGACCAAGTACTCCTTATTTGTCATCAATGACCGAAATAACTATAAGTTCATCTCATGAACTTCTAGATCCATATAGTATCCACTGTTGTTCTCTAACACACGAATACTTGACATTTCCTTTTAAAACGACTTTATTCACTTTTATATATCCCATATATATTTTGTGATTAATTTTCTATCCTTTTTCGGAAGTTCACATCAGTGTAACTCTTTACATTGAATTCTTCCTTATTTTCATAGAACTAGTACTTCTCAAGTACTTATCAAATTCTTATGGTATTCCAGTAAACCTTACTGGAACTAGACATATATCCACTCATCATGTCTCGCATACGAGTTATCAGGATGAGCACATCATATTGTCATGTCCTACATACAAGATGATGAATGCATTTTTATTCTTGCTATGTCCATACATGCAAGATAATGGGATAACTACATACATGATAGATTCATATCTATTCTTAGTGTTCCCATTCTTCATAAGAATTGGACACTTGGCCTTGGGATACTAACTCCATGTAACATGGACAAGTTTTCTCCCACTAAATCTATGCATACTAAACCCTTCAGTATAGATTGCCAATGTATGCTATCTCTTTTCAGGTCAAGAGGTTTTCGAGAACTGTCTTTATATATCTCTATTCCTATCACATAGGAAACATCTCTATCCTCCTTAAAGATAATTTCCACTTTGTATTTCCATTCTAGAACATTTCCAATGCACTTCAACATGTGGAATGTGAATATGCTCCCACTAAATCACAGATCTCTTTTTTATCTTTGACATATTAGTCAAACCCTTTGACTATATTATCAAAGTAAAACTCACAGTTCTGAGTTGCTTGTACTCAATCAATCACATTGATTAGTCCATTATAACTTATAGACTTCATTTTCATTAATGGATTCATAAACCTTATAGGTTGTGTCATGTACACATCCTTGTTTTTATTCCTCATAGGAATGCGGTTTTAGTATCCATATGCCAAATTTTAGTCATTCAGTTGCAATTAACAAGCATCATCCTTCTCAAAATGTTATCCATGCGTCTTGATGCTTAAGACTCATTTACACTTATGGATTTCATCCCAATGGGTGCTACCATCAAGTTCATACCTTATGGTTCATATGGAAGTTATTTAGGATGTAATGGTCATAAACCATAACTCAAAATCTGGTTCATCATATTTATCTAGATAGTTGACTCATCACATGGCCAACTCATCACATAGATAATTGAGGTGCATATGTCAAGGATATAAGAACTCACAACCCTTTGTGATTCTTAATGTCCTTTATTAGTGTGGGGTATTCTATATTTAAGAAGAAATTTGTTATTTGATAATCATCCTCTAACTCCTTAGAGTATGACTCCTTGTTGATTTAGACATCACCATGCCTTAATCACAAGCTCACTATGATACACTATCATAATCACTCACAAGGTTCTCAAACATTTGGTCTAAGTATTTCATTCATTGATCTCATCAAGAATTAACACTTTACCAAATCCATACTTCATCTATGATATTCTTGAATACTTCAAGATATTCATATTGGTATTTCTATAAACACTATTTGAAGTACTAGCATTAACTTTAATAGGTATGTAAATACATCACATGTATTATACCTAATAGGATAATCATTCTCCCACTACTACTAGTGAAGATTGATTGATCATGTCTAAGAGATTCATGTCTCTTACTGGTTCTCTAAGCAAAAGAGTCTAGATTTATCCATCATATGGAAACTAGAAATGAGTTTCTCATGATTTATGCTAATTTGATTATTTGAGTTATCAATAACTTTTAGGTATCATTTTATCTTATGCATACCAAGTACCATAAGATAAACAAGGCATTGCCATAAGGAAACGTCAACTTTATTAATTACCATTATTGTCATACAATATGCAAACATAATGTGCTTCTATCTATTGGCAAATATGAAATAACAGTTCATAACTCTATTACATGCCTTTAAGGCTGAAAATAAACTAAAGTACTCCTATCTATGGCGGCAACATTTGCCCCATTTATTGGGTGCTTTACACTTTATATCTTGGTATCATATACCTCAAAAAGTGTTACAATTTTATTTCATGACACCTTCAGGTGGAGACGTCTATCACCTCCTTCTTCTTTAGTTCATCCAAATAGAGTGGACAATTCCTTTTCCAATGTCTTGGCTTTTGACAATGGTGGAAATTGCCTCTCTTGGTCAGGCCTCCCTTGGCCTTGAGAGTTGAAGACGACTTGGGCTGTCGGCTAGCATCAGAACCTTTCTTAGCCTTGCCTTTGCCCTTGCGCTTGGACATGCCTTTCTTGTTGCTGATCATCATCACAGACTTAGGCTTGTCCTTCTTCATCTGTGCCTCGACTGTCCTCAACATGCCCAACAACTCTGTCAACAGCTTGTCAAAATTGTTCATGTTGTAGTTCATCACAAACTGACTATAGGATTCTAGTAATGATTGTAGTATCACATCAGTAGCCAACTCTTGGCTCAGGGGAAATCCCAGTCTTGTCAGGTTCTCCACATACCCAATCATTTTGAGCGTGTGAGGACCAACTGGATATCCTTCTGTTATGACACACTTGAACAACACCCTGGAGACATCATATCTCTCTTGTCGTGCTTGATCTTCATACATGTTCTTGAGATGCTGAATCATCTCAATGACACCCATGTTCTCATGTTGTCTCTACAAGTCATGGTTCATGGAGCAGAGCATCAAGAACTTTGGATCAATCACATCTTCAGAATGCTTCTTATAAGCATTCCTTTCTGCCTTTGGTGTAGTAGGAGCAGGTTCCTCTAGAGTTGGAGTATCCAGGACATAGAGCTTTCACTCATGAGTGAGAACAATTCTCAATGTCCTAAACCAGTCATAGAAGTTAGTCCCATTCAGCTTGTCCTTTTCAAGGACCGATCGCAATGAAAAGTGATTGTTGTTTATTGTCATTTGTACTACAAAAGGAAATATATGCAATTTAGTCCAAAACTTAATTTTGGCTTATTTTCTTGATTTGAAAGGTTGACGATATAATTAGGGCTTTAATTAATTATCGCTCCCACTATTTTTGTTCAAATTGATAGCCCTCACCATCAATTCGGAAGATTGTAGCGTACAATCTTCTAGTGGGTCAAGATCTATATTTCATCAAGTCATGAGTCAGCTTTAGCTGATTGCCCACAATTTTGACTATTTAGGTAGGCCATCATGCCAATTGCATCATATGCAACTCTTGATGAATGAACGTGCACAACACCTTGCCATGGACATTCTGTGCCTCTAGGCTTAGACGCTCTAAGAATCACCAGTTAAGTCTAACCCAAAAGTTGACACGGTAAACATGCACCCTGCTTTGGCAGAACCTACATATTTACCCTTCACACTTCTACGAGATAGACGGCACACCACGCTTTGGCGTAACCTACACTTGGTTGATCAAAATTTTCATGTGTTATGATAATGGAAGGCGTAAAAGACTTAATATTTAGATGAGGGATTTGGTTTTATAGTTACATATACATATCCAATCACCACAATTTATAGTACGTATCATATACATGCTATATCCCATAGAAAACATGTGAAATGATAACAATGATGATTATGGCCATCCTAATGTGATTCCTCGAGCCAAGAGGAATGACGGTCATCTAGGTCTACATCACATGAAACCTATATAAGATGAACTTTGTGCTTTGCCTTTACTGGGTTTGATCAACTCATCTCCATGATTGATCGACTCGCCATCAGGCTGGTCGGTTGGGTGCCACCAGCCGATCGAATGGCGCCTCCAGCCGATCGGTTCACTGGTCATCATGCATCTCCTCAGGGCCACCACCCGCTCATCTCGTTCCTCGAAGCGGTTGTATGGAATGCCAACTTATCGGTTCATGCCTTGAACTGATCGTCTCAGTTGTCGTTAGGTTGTCCGCCATTCTTTGACATAACAGGAAATAAAAGTTCTATCCTATTTACATTTGAATTGGGAAACCCCGAGTTACATTCGGGGGAGCAAAGATAGGAAAGAAATCTCGAGTTATCTTGAGTTACATCAGGAATAAGAGATAGGGAATTGGTGCACAAACCGATATGCAATCAACCATATTCAACCAAGCACACATACATAGGGTTTATTGGTCATAACCACGGTATACATCCACCACAAAACTCGTTTAAGAGTGACACATATCGAGTGCATTCATATTACATATCATATATGTATATTGGGATTTGTGGATTTAGGATTGGACATACATAAAGCCAATTTTTATTTGCATCGTATGCAATAAATAAAGGAGACAAATCAAAATCAATTACATTGATAATCCTAAAGTATAGAGTAGTTGATGTGGCTCTGATACCACTATTTGGTTTTAAGGGAGGCAGACAAGGCAGTGGAAACAAAAAAATTCTTCTCCCAAACCCAAAATAAAGGAATCACGTCAACGTCTATACAATAGGAAGGATGGTTTGTAGATACATACCTTGTTCTGAGACTTGCTCGGCAATGTTACCTCACGGCTTGTGCGATCTTCACCTCTGGTCTTGGACGGTGCCAGTGTAGCTCCTGGTCTCACTGAGACTGTCGAGATTGATAGTTGTCCTCTGAGCGGTAGAAATCTCCCGCCTCTGAAGTAGTCTACACGGACCACCTAGAACTCCGATCGCCTTGTCGCACAAGGCACCAGATGGAGTCATACCCTCCTGTCAGCATACTAGTCACCAACACACTCTCCTACAACCAGTTGCCTTTCTATAGTTGTCTTTCCCTTGTTGTGCCTCCCTTATCGGGTAGCACTTACTCGGGCTCTCTCGGTTACCACAACCAAAGAGAATGACAACTTTACAAAGCAATTGGTGTTTTGAGTTATTGTTCCTGAGAAGCCCCCAATACCCCTATTTATATAGGAGGGTCATGGGACAGGGTTATCTACCCCAGACAATGCGGGATTAAAGCAGGCGTAGAAGGATTCAAGATTTTCCACAAAACAACCAACTACGTCAGTGCAAAGAGCGGTGCTTAGTCGCACATCAGTGCTACCTAAGTGAAATAGAAAGTTGGAGAACAACTTTCAATCCTTCAATCTATGAATGGTGTTACAGTGAATGTATAATTCCTTTGTCACTGATATCCCGAATGAACTCAAGGTATGGAATAGTCATCCTGTCAACATTCATTCACTTTTTTGATCTAAGAGTAGATTGGAGGAGATATGTATGACATCAATATCACATAATGATTCACACATGTGTGCGCATGCCTATCTCAATCCTACTCATCAAGTGGCCATGGATATCAAACTCCCTTAGGAGGGACAAATCCCATATCTATCACTCATCCCTCAAAACATGATAGATGGGAAGAAGTTTCAAGTCTCTGAGGATACCCTAGACATCTTCTTTTTAGGTATTCAAGTGACTGAGACCTGGCGTAAGGACTACCCAGAGTATTTTGACTTAGTTGATCCTGAGGTCTTCCACAAGCAATATGATCTTACTCTCCATGATATTCATATGTTCTTGAAGAAGCCTCAATTCCCATATAGGAAGAAGTGCACCCTTCCCTCCTCTGTCGTGGACCTCAAGAGACACATCCTCGCCCTAGTTGTTAACTACAATATTCTCCTAAAGAAAAATCAATCTGATATTACAGAAAACACTCATGTATTGTCTCTTGAAGAACATCAGAGTCAAGTGATCAAGATATGTTCTCCATCATATGACCTAAATTTTTTCAAGCAAGAACACCCATGGTAGCCACCCACCCTACCATGCCCTGATCTTTGGTCTATTCCATCTTGCCACTGGAAAATATCTTTTCCACAACCTTCATTACAAACCTACCCAGAAAGGAGTTTGCATCAGTGGGACCACTCTTTAGAAGTTTGTGTCTATCCTATTCTCCACCACACCTGGTGCCTCTACCTTTGCCTCTACCCATGCACCTCCACCACCTCAGCCTACCCGACCTGGCTGTTCCTCGTTCCATGTATCCAATGAAACCCTTATGGGCTACAAGATGCATCAAAAAACATACAACCTTTAGGTTCAAGAGAACCTACACCAATACCTATGTTCCATCATGTCCAACATGAACATGTCCTGTGCACACCCCTACCCTGCCTACCAGACTTTCCCAGGAGGTGACTATGCATCCTATACATATGATCACATTTACCCTACCCCTCCACCTACACCTTCCGCTGTTGTACCCCTGCTGTTGGTGGATCTACCCCTAGTGTTCTGCCTCTACCACCTGACCCATTGGCCACTCTACTTGATAGCCTTGGTAGTTCTACTCCTTCCTTCCCATAGGCCAATGAGCTCCATGCTCTTGGTATGTCTTGGGATGAGCAGAATGCACATTGGCCCAGTCGTGGTTTCAGTCCCTCTGCTAATGAAGGGATTCCGAACCAGATTGATGAGGAGGCTGCTACTATTGATGAGGATGATGATGAGGATGATGGTGATGCTTCTTATGATGGTTCAGATGGCTTCACCGGTGACTCTGGTGATGAATGTGATGTTGTTGCACCTTCAGACAGAGATGACAAATATGATCCTGATGCCAATGATGATGATGATGCCATGGACATAGATAGCTTAGATGTTTATTGGTTCTAGTTTTTAGTCTAGTTGCTGATCATATATATATTTCTAGGCTATTTTGTATTAGAAACATCTATCCACATGTTCTGAGATGTACTATTTTATCATCTAGCTTTCATCATTTTGGCATGTAGCTGTTTTCTGGGAACTTGCTTTCTGGGTTGTAATCTTAATCATGTGTACATTTACTCTTTGATTTACTATATCTCATGAGTTGGTGTCGTGCTTTACCATTTTTTTATTATGACTTAGATTGTTTGTTTCTCTCATCTCTGTTTGAAGTATGCTTTGAGATTGCATGTTAAGGATATATGCTTGGTTGTGCTTAGAGAAGACCTATTTCTGTGCTCTTCTACCCCCTTCCTTTTTGATAATGTCAAAAGGGGGAGACGAGTTCAATGTTTTGAAACTCAACCATATTGTTTTATTTCCTATGTGATCCTTTTCTTATTCTTATATGCTTTATCATGTGACTTGCTAAAGGACCATATAGTATATATATGTTATATTTCTTTGTGTAGATAGACTAACTATGTAGGAAATAATAAGCATAGATTGAGGGAGAGCAATTCACATTGTTCAAATTCTGAATGCCCTTACAATTCACAAGGCAAAGGTATAAATTCAATATCCTTTTCAATATGATTGAGGAATGGTTTGTCATTGTCAAAAAGGGGGAGAATGTTGACTTGAGAGTTATACATTGCCCATATTTTGATAATGACTTGACCATTCCATTTCTATGTATCTAATATGTTTGTTCAAGATTGATTTCAGGATTTAGGTACATGAAAAGGATCAAATTATACAAGCCCCAACTTGTTCAATTTCAAGTCAAATGCAATGCAAGTGTGCAATTTGGGAAATCACTCCAAATGTCCTTAGATACTTTTTATAATCACTTATATTGATGACTTGACATGTAACTAAGATGAAAAAAAATTAGGAACACTTGATTCCATGGTTTAATCACTCAAATGTCAATTTAGAAAATTTGTCACAGGCTATTCATCAATCAAGTTGGAAAATCGATTGATCCTATGATGGATTTTCTAAAGATGACCCATCGGTCAAGTTGTACACTCACAAAACTCGACCGATTGACTCACTGAGCAAACCTAATTTTATCTCATCGGTTGAGTTTCCCAGAACAAACTCGACCAATAGTTTGAAAATTGGCTGTGTCATTTAGTGGATCGGTTGAGTTACCTTTATTGAAACTCGACCAAATGTACTGTATGGAAAATGTAGAAAAAGTCATTATAACAGTTGGTGAGTTGTTTTGGGTGAAAATAAACCAGTTACATCTTGAAAAATGACTATATTTTGACCATAAGTGATCCCACACTCAAGGGAACACCCCCAGCTATAAATAGGACCCCTTGGAGTTCATTCCAAGTTAGACCATTCATGATATTCTAAGTCCTTGTTATAGTTGAGTGTGTTGCAAATCCTTGAGCCCCTTTCTCTCTCTAGTTTACACTTCATTTCATGATTATGAGTGAGATAAGCCAGTTGTAAGAGAGCTACTTCCTTGTGCTTGTAAATCTCTCATACATTCCTTCTTCCCTACCCCTTTCCTCCATGAAGCAAAGGTGAAGAAAGTAACTCCAAGTGAAGGTGGAGTTGTTTTTGTTCTTCTTCAAGGTTGAAGAAGAGGCGAAGATCTTCTCCAGTTGAAAGAAGGTAAGGGATGAAGCTAAGGTAATAAGAAGACATGGAGGTAAGAGAAGCATTGCAAAGAACAAATCTTCCTCTATTGACAAATTTGGATTTCTAGGTGGATGAGGGGTTAGACATTTTGACTATGATGGGCTCCCACAATGTGGAGAGGATCTAGTAAGGGTAAAGGGGTACTTGATATATTTAATAAATAATATTCTTAATGAAAAATCAACATATGTTTGAATCATAGAATACTGGACTGGATGACATGAGTACCAAAAAATAAAGATTCATGAAAGGTAATCATAAGACTAGAGATATAAGAGAAGATACTTGAGATACATATAATATTTCTGATTCTTCTATTGACAAGATTGAGGAGACCACAATATCATTGTAAAATTGAATGATGTTTTCCTTGGATATGATACTTCTGTGAAATTCATCAAGGATACCTTCTTGAACAACTAGTTTAATCATATGTATAAGAATTAAGGTAGAAATAATGAAGAGAGATGGGGACTAGGGGTCCCCTTGGTGCAAACCATTAGTTTTGCAAAGTAACTAGAGTGAAACATTAATGAGAGTGGAGAAGTGATATGATTTGATGTAGATGTAAATCCACTCTAAACACCTCTGAGGAAAACCAAAACCTTTCATGTAATGAATAGTGGATCCATAGTTTATGTTGCCACAAGTATTTTAACATGGAGCTTCAGAATGAGAAGGTGAAAATCTTCATAGGGGAAACTATGGATCAATTCCTTGGTGAATATGTAAGAATCTTGTATTTTCTTCCTTTGATAAAAGTAGATTGTTCAAGAGAAACTAATGTTTCGAGATGAGGATTTAGATGGTTATTGAGAGTCATAGATATACTTTTGTAGGAGTATTTACTGATACTGTGGGGATGAAAACTATTTAATGTTGGAGAGACTATCTAACTATTTGGTGTAAAATGTGGCTATTGTAGAGTAACACAATCTGAGGGGTGATATAATTGTGATGTTCAATATAACAAAAAAAGTTCACAGGGTTCAATTGGATCTTATCCCCATATGTATCATATAGAGACATACTAATGTCATTACGCCTTGAATATTTATTAGGGTTCGTGAGGGAGATGGCTTTGTAGACATCACCCTCAAAGTAAAGGGCAATAAAGGAAGAAGGGTTTGAAACTTTATAAGGGTAAAAGATCTCCCAATTGACATATAAAAGGTTAGAGAAGCACTATTGTGGTTCAAAATCTAAAAAAAATAATATGTTTATATTGGTAAAAATGAGATGTTTGTTTGATGCCATGACATTATTAACGGACATGCTATGAATGAAGGATTTTTATCTTCCTATTATTACAAGCTTTGTGCAAGAAACATGTATTTCTTTCAACCTACTTAATCCTGTGAGATTTGGGTTCCAATGAATTTCTTAATAAAGTAATATATCCTTAAGATCCAATATTTTAGAATCTAGAGTGGTCAGATTAGATGTAAAGATGGAGTCTAAGGAGAGAAACTCAACTTCTAGGGCATCTTTCTATGAATGTTCCTAAAATGAGAAGAGTTTCAAGTAGAAAGAGAAGAATAGAGTCTTTGATATTGCTATCGAGAGAGCATCTAGTTCAAAGTCACAAGTAGCCATGACCCAAAAATCTTCCAATAAGGAAGGATAGAAGGGATGAGAAGTATATATTCTCTTAAGTCTTATTAACACATGCCCTAAGGTTCAAAGATAGAGTTAAGGATGATGGGGGAAGTAATCATAAATGAGTTAACAAGAAGCTATAGTCTGATTAACAAGGTATGAGTCGTAAAATTCCTGAGACACAAACAATCTATCGAGTTTGGACCATGACTCCTCACATTGGCATGTGATGTTAGTATTAGTGGTCAATACATCAATAAGGAGGTTATGGTTAATGAAATTATTAAGGAGATGCATGGTCATTTAGAGAGTGATTATAAGTGGTGTAGTGACTATGATTCCTATTGCAGGTTCATCTAGTAAGGCTTAAGTCACCCTTGATGATCCAAGGGGAGATGTTGAAATAAAAAAATAGAATCCAGTTCTAATAAGAAATGGTCCTTATTGTTTCCATATTCTCCATGCACTTATAAAATATAAACTTCTTCTCGTCATTATTTTTATGCATCAAAATGGTAATCATGAAATTATCCTAGTGAATTCTAATATGAGTTGTAAATTGAATTACAACCAACCAAAAGGACACCATTAAAACCAATATATGGTTTTTGAATCAACCTAGTAATGATGCTACCGTTGATTGAGGATATATGAAAATCATAGACATAACTTTTTTCTTAGATAGTATGAGTTGAATCCTATTTATTTATAAAATGATGAAGGATCTTCTTTCATTTCTAGGATACCTCTCTGTAGAAGTTCCAAAATCATGATGAAACTATGGCAAGAACAAGGACACATTAGAGAAATATACAACGAAACTAGGAATTTAACATGGTCATTGACCATTCCAATGGTATGATATTGGTCCATCTCATATAATTCTCAATCTCCAAAAGAGATAAATTAGCTTCGAGCATGATGTTGAACTTAAGGCCTATCTTTTTAGTAAAATTTAATAACTCAACTAATTTTCCTTAGAGAGACAATTGTGATGGAACCCAATCAATGTGATCATCATTATCATGCATAGTTGAGGATCTAGATGATAGGGTATCTTTATAACCAGAGAAACATTGCTACATGGTGGCACCAAAATTTCTATGAGACTACCTATAGAACTCTTATTGATGGGAGACTAAACCATTATTTTTCCTCATAGGGGGTGGGAGTTACTTAGTCCCTAAAGTGTCAAAGTTCCTGCAAGAAAATTCATAGATCTTATAGCAATAATCACCCCCATTGGTGATTTTTTGCAATCATGAGGTTGACTAACGAGTCATGTTGTTTCCTGGTTGGCTACACCATTTGTTACATTTGGTAAGGCCTTAAAATATGCTTTTTTTTAGTGTTTGCGAATACCTTAGACTGTAGAGGTGGTAAACTATTAGGGTTTGTGGTATATGGATTGTTCTAGAACCTAGCCCTCTTAATTTGTCTTTATGATAAAACCTTAGTTACATATGGGACATTGAGAATGATCAGAATCATTGTTCAAGTTGTTGTTATTGTTGTTGTAATTGGGTTCTTCCTCGCCTATATGTTTCCTTTATTGGAGGAGATGGAATCCTACTTGGGTGATTCTTTATTGATTCTTAGGGGTAAACCATGAGGAGGAACGATCGACAAGTTTGTCAAACCATGAAGTCATCTCAGGTGTTTCCTCAGCAAACATGTGAATGATATACATATGATTGCCATCTTATTTTGAAGATGTGAAGATTTAGAGACCTATATGAGACAAAAAGTTTTGGATTAATTGGTACGATGGAGAATATCTTGTTAGATGAATTGAAGTTTAGCACCCATGGAAGAAGTGGCGACTCAACATCAATAGAAAGGGAGGCGGGTAGATATGGAAATCTATTGTAACGACCCCGCCTCCCGATAACCCCCAATTAAGGGAGACCCGAAGGTCAGAGCCGTTATTCAATTAATAGGATCAAAGGTTCGACAAATAATCAATAATAATTATGAAATTCTACTAACTAATTGGAATTTGGTATAAAATTAAAACTTTACTTACCTTTGAAAACTTTGGAAATCTATCTATCCAAAGCTTGAATTATTCTATCTAATCCTCCTTGCACTTCATTTCTTATTTCCACAATGTGTCACATTACTATTTGTTCTTTCAATTGTTGTTCCTAAAATTCCGACAAACAAAGCGTCGGTCAGTATATCAAAATATACTGGTATGTGGGAACAACCAAAATCTTGCAAATATGGCTAACAATTTAATAATCACAATCAAATTAATTAACAAGCCAATTTACACTTTTTAGTATGACATTCTCCACCGCTTTTTCCCTAACCCTGGCATACCCACCTTAGGGTCTCCTTTGCCAATGACTTAAGGCCACCTTCTCAATCCTGAGCTTGGTGCCCACTAGTCATGAAATATCATAGGCCACCTTCTCATTCCCGAGCTTGGTGCCTGGGGTCACCACTCAAGGTGTCCATTGGTCTACCCATCTGGGCCTGACCTTTGGCATCATCCATCAGGGTAGCATGTAAGTGTGAGAATCCATACTTCTATTATTAATGTGATAATCATAGTGACTTTATAGTTTGCAAGTATGAACATCCAAACTGATAATTTACATTTAATGCGATTAACTATCCGGAAAATCCTTGAGAAACTAAGGCAGTTATTCATAATTAACCACATACCTGATCTGACGATTTGAACAGAAATATCCATGCAAATAAGAATCCGAGCAAGCAAGCATTTTCAACAAGATCCTGAAATAATCACGTAATTCCCTTTTCATTATTCATGCCATCAAGATCCATTAAACCTAGCTCGCTTCCTAGGGTTTCTAATTCACTTTTAGGGTTTCTATTGCAATTAGGGTTTCCCTTCATCTTTTACTATTTTAAACCCTAATTTAACGCAATTGATCACAAACCCTAATTATATCAACATCTAATCCTCAATTTCAGATTTAAGGCATAATTAATCATTAAATAAGTCCATTAATCCTCTTTTACATTAAAGCTACTATTTTTATCCTTTTAATATATGACAAGATCATTACGCTCATTTATCATCAATTCATAGTTCATTATGATTGAATTCACATACGAACTCTATTCGTCATTAATCCCATCTTGATTCATTCAAAAACCCTAATTTCTATATTAAGGTTATTTATCCACAAATTAAGAACTTTAATACTCGAAATAGCTTATAACCATGAAAACTCCGTTCTATACATGAAATTGAATAATTAAATCCATTAGTAGTCCTAATTACCAACATTAGGGTTTCAAGGCCCATTAAAGCATATTTATGCACATAAACTCTAAATTAACCGAATTATGTGCAAAGTTCATCCTTTTTATTCTTAATGTTCCTTTTTATCGTTAACAGGCTAATATCAACTTCAATCATCAATTAAACCCTACTAATCACATTAAACACATCAAAATAGGGTTTCTTAATCATCATTACATTAAAGTTAATAACTTATACTACTTTTCTAATTACAAGAGGAATTAGCTTCTATATGCATTTTTATTGGATTCCTCATGTTCTACTGAGAAAAATTCATATATTATGCATATTCATCCGAGCTGCGGTTAACGGGATATGAATTTTGGAAACTAAACTTATTTCGGGCCAATAGGGAGGCGCCACGTAGCCTCTATACATGCAACACGTTTGCTTTGAAAAAACATTTTGAAAAGACGTTCTTACCCCTGGTTAAGTTGACAACTCTTTAATCCCACAGAGGGCATATCCGTCCAGCGCCACTTTCCCTTTCTTCAACCTTGAGCAGGTCGACACTTGCTGCCCTAGTCGCCGTTTTGCAGCAACCACGTGTGCGCCCCTTCCTCTCCAAGGTCCGGCGACCATCGGGGATGATGCCCCTTCCTATGAAGCCTCTCCCCACACTCAGGGCGGTCCACAGCTTGCGCCCAAGAGGGTTGGTTCATGCTGGCCATGCCCACGACCCACAACACGACTTGCAACTGTGCGACCACTGTTGCTCCCTTCCCAGACCACGATGGTCACCATGGACGGTGCCATTGGCTCCGGCAGCTCCCTGCGCTCAGGGAGCGTCCTTTATCCACAGCCAAGATGGCCCATCCACACCTTCTACTCCCTGGACGATGGCTAGACTTGTTGCTCTTCTACAGACCTTACGCAAGAGCCAGAGCAAGTAGATGGAGTTGAACTTCCTTCCGACTATCGTGGGAGTGTCATGCGGCCTTCTTTTCCCCATCCCTGGCTCCTCCTCGCTCCAAGGATCAAGCTATCCCTCAACTAGGGTTTGTGGACGAAAACGATGAAGAAGGTGAAGAAGAGAGAGAGATATCTACGTGGGATCTCTCTGGTCTTTGCCAATGGGTTTGGCCGTTTATATAAGGGTGGGTATCCACGCTCTAGTAGGCTTGTCCACGAAGCAACCAAGCCTTCTTCCAATTAGGAATGTGCTTCCTTTACTAATAAGCAAGTTTCTCTCTCTTAAACATCTCCTTAAAACAACGTATTCATTGGAATTTTAGGAATATGAAAATATTCTCCCTTATTATCTTTTGACTTGCTTTTTAATTCATTAATCACGAAATTATTTTTTCCTTAAGTAGAAAACACCTCCCTTTTAACAATATCACATAATCCATTAGGAATGTATTCACATTATATTCTTATTTTCTTTTATAGGTATTTTCTCTTTCCTCCTTCTTCATTGGGACTCCTTGTATCCCAAGAAACTCTATTATTTCAAAATCCTTTTTATTGGATACTCAGTATCCTTCTAGATGCATCAAAATACATTCTTTCTTCATTATCATGTTTATTTCTTATCAAAATATCTTTTTTTGAGGATTTCTCTTTATTTCTCTTTTGTTTTCCTCATTGATATTACTTTATTATTAGAAATCCTTGGGATACGAAATTTCACTAAGAATAACTCAATTATACCTCTTTTCACTTATTTTCCATATTTCATCAATATTTTCAATTTTTTTCTTAATAAGGAAATACTTAATTGATCTTTTCTTTTCTTTTTGCATTATCTTTGCAACTTTGGACTCCTTGGGACCCAAGGAACCCATGTGGCACGAAATCCATCTTTGGATTAAGTTCTTTTGCCTTCTAGAGGTTTCCACACCTTTCTTTTCTCAAAAACTCAATTATTCATTCATTAATTGGATTTCCTTGTTATTGGGCCCAATAGCCAATAAAGCCCACAACACAATCATCAAGGCTATTGTAAACGAAATCCATTTATTCAAAACAAATTATATCTTTATTTTTTCAAATATCTTTTATATGAGAAATTACATTTATCACCCAAATGAATCCAAAATTGGGGTTGTAACATCCTTCCCCTCTTCTAAGAATTTTGCCCTCAAAATTCAATCAAGCAAGCAAATAAACAGGATAAGCCTTTCATGTGTCCATCATGGCTCCCATGTGGCTTCACCCTTTCCATGGTGCTTCCCAAGAACCTTCATCATCTCATATTCATCCATCTGAGTTCTTTCTTACCTTGGTATATCGTACACTCATAGGTGACTCAGGACATTTCAACCTCTCAAAAGTTGAATAGGTTCAGGGCTCAACACATGGCTTGGATACCTCACATAGTGCTCTATATCAGACTTATGTAACACATTATATGTTACACCCCGATCTCACAGTTTCCTCAAATCATGAGATTAGGGCGTAAGATAGGATTTATATGTAACACCAAGAACACCCTTAACTTTTTCTTTTTCTTTAAACTCTTGTTTCTTCGCACTAAACCACATAAAACATTTTAACAAGGGAATCTGAACATTTCTTTTACTAATCAGACTTTAATAGTAATGATAATGTATAAGCATTCACGATGTCTTTCACACATTATGCACATTAAACTTGCTAAGTAGCATACATATCAAAGAGGAACAATATTACACATTGTAATTACAACTCTCTCTCTAAACTCTTACTGAGGACCTAGAGTGACAAGGACCGACTGACTCAACTAATCTCATACTTGACTCCTGTGGTAGATCTACTCTGATGCTCTAATCATCTTCAAGTCCACGCGATTAACCCTAAAATGTTTGAGTAGAGGGGTGAGCCTACTCGCTCAGTGAATGAGTACTTCATGGAAACAGACTAATGCACTAAAGTGATTACAGATATCATTTTGAGTAGACGATTTAAAATTTAACATAAATGCAGAACTAAGCAAGGCAGTTCTAATAACATAATAGATTTGCAGAATATAATCACATTTCCATGCAATAGCACATAATTTGAACAGATAATCAGATATAAAGAAATAGCACACAAGTTTGAATACTTTAATTTACTGTGATCCTATATGATTACATACTTATTTTATTATTATGCCCTAAATATATGCAGTGTACTCTGCATATAAAGATCCGCAACAAGTCCATGCTACGGTCCCACCGTACAAGACTTAGCGACACACCCGGGAAATGCTAAGTCTGACTGCTGTCCTGGTCTGCTACAGGACTCTCAGGCTCACACGGCCTCACTGCACTCTCAAAAGAGTGTACACTAGACTCCTCCTTTAACCTAAGTACATCGGCGGAGAGTCACAGGGTTACCTTCGTGACGCTGCACGAATGGTGTTAGATAACCGTGTTTTCTTTCTTTTTCCCAGTGCCACCGTGACACACGCACGGATTATTGTTGAACACTGCTTTTCTGCCCTCGTGCCACCGTGACACACACACGGATTATTGTTAAACACGAGTCACCGACCATCTAGACACATGCTAGGTAGGTCGTTTCACCCCAAGGTGCAGACCTCACGATGGGTTCTACGGTGTTAGGGCACCTAAGTCTATTAATTAGTTAACATATAAATATCATAACTCATGCATTCAACATATACCATGTCTCAGTAACATCCCTTTCTAGGGCATGTCATATCTCATTACCTGCAATTTACGAGATATGTATTGAAAATAAGAAGCCCTGCAGTATGTAGATATCAATTCAGAGAGAACAAGCATATAAAATTAAATGCACTAGAAACATACAATTCAACAGTTAAGTATCACCACATCTCATATCGAGACCTTTCATGTCACCATAACATGATTCATTGAACACCCCATCCTTAGGGTTTCATTCGCCTTATTCATTCATCACATGCCAACACCCTACTCTTAGGGTTTCATTTGCCTCATTCACTTGTCACATGGCTCTTATCATGATCTCATAAGATATAAGCATTCACTAAATAAAAACTGTTTCCAACAAATCTTATATAATCAATATAGATATGAAATTATGGAAACTTAACTAAATTTAGATTTTCCATATCATTTACTGAGATATCATTTATCAAGAGTAAAATTCAATTAAGATAACCCATGAGATACATCCTAACCAATTATAGGATTACTAGCCCTTTTCAGTAAGGTTGAAACACTAGTGATGTCTCAATTAGGTTAAACCCTAATTACATCATTCAATATAAATCTGAAAAGCATTCTCACTAAGAAGTGTTGTATACGTATCTGATATGAATCTACCATTCAAAAGTCATTCAAACAAAGAAGGAATTTGTATCATATCAATTTACAATAACTTAAATCAAATGGACATTTCAGGATTTAGAATTCACATGCTAAGCATTTAGGGATTTGGATGTTATAATCAAATTCGTGCATTAGAATGTTTGAAGGGAGAACCCACTCACCCTAAGGTGTGAAAACACCTCACAACTGCAGCTCAACTCAGGAAATCTCAAACTCCTATCAAATCCCTAGCAAATCTCCCAATTCTTCTTCCATTCAACTAGGAAACCTTGAAAATGAGGGATTATGAAGAAAGGGTGAGAAAAGAGGGAATTTCGACATCCTCTTGGATCAAATCAGAGCATGGATGGAATCTTGACATGAGAGAGAAGATTCACCATAAAAGTCTATGCAAAAGATCCAAACTTACTTGATTTCACCACTCTTGGGACCGCAGAACCCTAATTCAGCAATTCCTCCTCTTTCTCCATTCAAGCCCTAACTCTCCCTCTCTCTCTAGATTTTCGTTTCTCTGGGATGGATGACGAAGAATGATAGCTGTGTGTGTGTGTGGTTTCTCATATAAGTCAATTGAGCTGCTTGGGTCAATTGCATATTGACCCAACACTTAACTTTAATTATATTGGCTGAATATTCAGTTATACAAAAGTTACTGTAATTCGTTTATTTCAGAGATCAAACATTCTGCAACAATTATGGGAATTTAGCACGTTGTTAATAATTGATCTATAAAGCTTCAGGTAAAATTTGAGATCATTTGGAGTTACCAATAAATAATTAAAAATATAACAATGCACTGCTATATTGCAGTCTGCAAAATATTCGGCCGAGTTTGTCCTGCACAAACTCGACCGACACCCTTACTGTAGGGATTCAAAAGTCATCCAAAAATTATGACAATTTAACAGAGTGTCTAAAACTGTGTTTTTCAAGCACAGCTAAAATTTGAGATCAATTGGATATACCAATAAAAAGATAAAATTCAATTACCACACTGCTGTATAATTCTGGAAATGTGATCGGTCGAGTTTGAAACTCGGCCGATAAACAGGTCAGAGCATTCTTCAAAAATTCTGATATTTTCCAATGTTGTTCACATTTTATATATCCAAATCATATCCAAATTTGAAGTAAATCAGAGTTACACATAAAATACTAAAAATCATTTAGTGAGACATTCTACTTATCAAATTCTGTATTCATGCATCATTAAAACCCTATTTTGGGCCGATTAGGGTTTATGCTTCTCAAACCCTAATTCTCAAGACAAAAGAACATTTAGACTTCTTATCATAGTTAAAACATCCTAATTGTGTTATAGTCATTAATTATATTTCAAGAATAATTATTCTAATTAATCTTTGCGATTGTCTAGGTAAACCCTAGTTTACCAATTAAGCTCAGATGGGGTCGTAACAACTCTCCCCCCCTTAGAATGTTTCGTCCTCGAAACATAAACCTACAAGAAAGATACATTCAAGGTTATTCTAAGCTTCTAAAGCCTTCCATGTCATTACACTCTTGTATTTCATACCTGAATGTAGTTTTCAACATTAGATCTTTTAATTCTTTACTAAATCACAACATATTTCAAATAGTTCTCAATGATATCAAGCAAATTCTTTATGCCACAGTCAAACATAGAATGCAAAGATAAACCACCACGCTTTCACTGCGCAACTCTGATACTCTGATACAACTATCTCAACTTATGCTGCTCAGAGAGTTCTATTGTTCTGTATCACCTTTAAGTGACAAAAGCAAGTTCACCATACTGTTTTAAACTTTAATCAAGTGCTATTCAAATAGCAAAACAGTCTTGAATTAAAAGACTAGATTCAACAATCAATTGCACAATACTACTCTTGGCATCCCCATTGGGTCATGGATGCATGAGGTGAAGCATTACCACCTCATTCCATACTATCCTGTTTCGATCTTGGGACCTGTGGGTTATGGGCCCACACACAATTCAAAGTGTAACCATCGCATTATATCATTTTAGGGTTTCAACAACAGTAATAAGGTAATCCACGATTGTATCAGTCATTCAAGCATTAATCATACTCAATTACCATCACTCAGTTATATTAGAGCTAGGTATAACAAGCTACACCTCATTAGGGTTACTTGTCCAAACAATCTAATTATCATCCCTCTCTATTAATATGAGTGAATAAGTATGACTACCTTGTTCAGGGTATCTCTCCATGTGTTCTGACATCATCCAAACCGTATCATCATATCAAAAATACACAATAGTAAAATGCATATCAGGTATGAATTACTACAACTATCATACGCCTTTAGTTTAACTTATAGCTTGCACACATACACTGAAATCATATGTAGAACCATCTTTCATACCTTAATATGCCTTCAAAAAATCATACATGTAAAAACAAATTCTCATATTACACAAAGCTAGTGTTTTCCCATATCTCTTTGCTCATTCGTTACTTCTTTACTTTTTGCTACCTATCCTTTTCATATGATTATATATAATAAACATCATTAACATTGAAGCATTTAAGATAGGAATAGATTATTCATCATTCTTGCTATCACACAAGAATATATTTCTTATCGCACTTCATCATATTGTATGTCACTATTACATTCACTAGATGACCCCACCAAGGTATTTATGCACCATATATGATTCATTTTCTCTTATCATTTCATTCCCATCTTGCTCTCATTAAGGAATATATGAAAGAGAAGATGATTTTAAGACTTGGAATTCTTGTATTCAAACATTCCCTTAATACATTCTCGTATACAGATTTACTTAGTTATCAACAGAGATATTCGATTAATTAGCACTTGCTTGAATCTCACAACCTCTTTATTTTATAACTTCTCCATCATATTTCAAACCCTTTCTTACGTTTCATAGTCCTCTTACCATATACTACTCTTTAACCCGTCATCTTTAATTCTAAATTTTTTTTTCTTATGACCATGTTGCTTATTCATATGTATGGTCATGTATACCATGTTGCATATATTTCCTCCTTTATCTTTATACTATTGTGAAGTTAACATTCTAAATTAATAGTCCTTCTATTAGCTTTTCCTCATGTTGAATACATTACATATTCTTCATTTTTAAATCAAGTGGATCATGCATGGGTCAAACATAGTTTCTCTTTCAATCAAGTTTTTCTCTCCTGAATACAGTCTACCTTTGTATGACTTATTCATTCATTAAACTACACCTATGTTCTTTGCTTAGAAACTAGTTTGTTGTTCTAGTCTTATGAATTACATGTTCATACGATCCTCTTTACTTTTATGGACCTATT
This sequence comes from Alisma plantago-aquatica, assembly GCA_963693085.1. Classification (NCBI taxonomy): domain Eukaryota; kingdom Viridiplantae; phylum Streptophyta; class Magnoliopsida; order Alismatales; family Alismataceae; genus Alisma; species Alisma plantago-aquatica. The sequence goes on from OY856412.1 coordinate 1,207,179,277, forward strand.
GAATGCTCAACCCTATTCTCTACTTAGCCTTTGCTTTAGAGTTCATAAAAGCATTATACGCTATTATATGATTCATTCTTCATGATTGATTCTTGTTATCTTGAACCATACATACATACATTTCACATATCTTTTCTATATTTCATATGTATAGTTCATGCAAAATTAATCAATAAACTGATTATGAGCTTCATATCATGTTCTATTATTCCCAATTAAAGGTTTCACATTTGAGACCCCAAAGTTAAACCTCAGATATCAGTTTCAACTAATTCTTAGTTGTTCTGATCTTGCCCATATGTTTCAACATCTTACTGTATGTACATTCTTACTCTGATGTGGGTCTAATTATTCCAATTCTATTCTTATTATGCTATTGATAGGATTCATTAGATCCTAGTAACACATCCTGCCAACCGGACCAGGCCAAACCTGAAGTCCTGAAGCCAAGAACTACAAAGGATTACATTCTTCCTGAACTGCCACTCACAGCTCAAAAACTCGGCCGATTGGTCAGAAACTCGGCCGATTGCTTCACAACTCGGCCGATCCGCTTGAAACTCGGCCGATCAACTTGCCGTTTGATTTCCTGAAAAAGGAAACTCAGCCGAATTACATACAACTCGGCCGAGCAGTTTGTTGTTCGATTGCCTATTAAGGAAACTCGGCCGAATCACATACAACTCGGCCGAATCGCGTACAGACTGAAAACCTAAACAGACCTGCTGATGTCAATTTCACTCGAATCAGCGGGAAAAACTATAGAAACAAAAGCTTATTTCAAGATGATTTCTAATCTACATGTTACAAAGAATGAAATCAATAAATGCAACAACTGCATAGTGTGCAACAAATATTAAAGACCCATATTTCAAATTATTGAATATTTTAATTCAAACATATAAGAGCATTTCTATACATTTCCAACAAAAACAACATTATGAAATGTAAGTTCTATCTCCTTTTACATTTATGCTCTTAATTCTTGTTTCTTTTCTCGTTTTCTAACCCTAACATTTCTAGGGTTCATCTCTAGCCCATTCTTCCACTGTATACCTGGCCAGGGTATACGTGAGAGAATAGACAGAGTAGCTTGTACTGGATGATCCAAGTACTCAGATATCGGGCCAGGATATCCAAATACTCAAATCCCCAAAGCTAACATCAAACATCTCCTATCTGCCACACTTAGGACTCTAACTTACTAACTTAATGGTCCTTGACAACTCACCCTAAGCTCTGATACCAAGCTGTTACACCCCGATCTCACAGTTTCCTCAAATCATGAGATTAGGGCGTAAGATAGGATTTATATGTAACACCAAGAACACCCTTAATTTTTTCTTTTTCTTTAAACTCTTGTTTCTTCGCACTAAACCACATAAAACATTTTAACAAGGGAATCTGAACATTTCTTTTACTAATCAGACTTCAATAGTAATGATAATGTATAAGCATTCACGATGTCTTTCACACATTATGCACATTAAACTTGCTAAGTAGCATTTATATCAAAGAGGAACAATATTACACATTGTAATTACAACTCTCTCTCTAAACTCTTACTGAGGACCTAGAGTGACAAGGACCGACTGACTCAACTAATCTCATACTTGACTCCTGTGGCAGATCTACTCTGACGCTCTGATCATCTTCAAGTCCACGCGATTAACCCTAAAATGTTTGAGTAGAGGGGTGAGCCTACTCGCTCAGTGAATGAGTACTTCATGGAAACAGAATAATGCACTAAAGTGATTACAGATATCATTTTGAGTAGACGATTTAAAATTTAACATAAATGTAGAACTAAGCAAGGCAGTTCTAATAACATAACAGATTTGCAGAATATAATCACATTTCCATGCAATAGCACATAATTTGAACAGATAATCAGATATAAAGAAATAGCACACAAGTTTGAATACTTTAATTTACTGTGATCCTATATGATTACATACTTATTTTATTATTATGCCCTAAATATATGCAGTGTACTCTGCATATAAAGATCCGCAACAAGTCCATGCTACGGTCCCACCGTACAAGACTTAGCGACACACCCGGGAAATGCTAAGTCTGACTGCTGTCCTGGTCTGCTACAGGACTCTCAGGCTCACACGGCCTCACTACACTCTCAAAAGAGTGTACACTAGACTCCTCCTTTAACCTAAGTACATCGGCGGAGAGTCACAGGGTTACCTTTGTGACGCTGCACGAATGGTGTTAGATAACCGTGTTTTCTTTCTTTTTCCCAGTGCCACCGTGACACACGCACGGATTATTGTTGAACACTGCTTTTCTGCCCTCGTGCCACCGTGACACACGCACGGATTATTGTTAAACACGAGTCACCGACCATCTAGACACACACTAGGTAGGTCGTTTCACCCCAAGGTGCAGACCTCACGAGGGGTTCTACGGTGTTAGGGCACCTAAGTCTATTAATTAGTTAACATATAAATATCATAACTCATGCATTCAACATATACCATGTCTCAGTAACATCCCTTTCTAGGGCATGTCATATCTCATTACCTGCAATTTATGAGATATGTATTGAAAATAAGAAGCCCTGCAGTATGTAGATATCAATTCAGAGAGAACAAGCATATAAAATTAAATGCACTAGAAACATATAATTCAACAGTTAAGTATCACCACATCTCATATCGAGACCTTTCATGTCACCATAACATGATTCATTGAACACCCCATCCTTAGGGTTTCATTCGCCTTATTCATTCATCACATGCCAACACCCTACTCTTAGGGTTTCATTTGCCTCATTCACTTGTCACATGGCTCTTATCATGATCTCATAAGATATAAGCATTCACTAAATAAAAACTGTTTCCAACAAATCTTATATAATCAATATAGATATGAAATTATGGAAACTTAACTAAATTTAGATTTTCCATATCATTTACTGAGATATCATTTATCAAGAGTAAAATTCAATTAAGACAACCCATGAGATACATCCTAACCAATTATAGGATTACTAGCCCTTTTCAGTAAGGTTGAAATACTAGTGATGTCTCAATTAGGTTAAACCCTAATTACATCATTCGATATAAATCTGAAAAGCATTCTCACTAAGAAGTGTTGTATACGTATCTGATATGAATCTACCATTCAAAAGTCATTCAAACAAAGAAGGAATCTGTATCATATCAATTTACAATAACTTAAATCAAATGGACATTTCAGGATTTAGAATTCACATGCTAAGCATTTAGGGATTTGGATGTTATAATCAAATTCGTGCATTAGAATGTTTGAAGGGAGAACCCACTCACCCTAAGGTGTGAAAACACCTCACAACTGCAGCTCAACTCAGGAAATCTCGAACTCCTATCAAATCCCTAGCAAATCTCCCAATTCTTCTTCCATTCAACTAGGAAACCTTGAAAATGAGGGATTCTGAAGAAAGGGTGAGAAAAGAGGGAATTTCGACATCCTCTTGGATCAAATCAGAGCATGGACGGAATCTTGACATAAGAGAGAAGATTCACCATAAAAGTCTATGCAAAGGATCCAAACTTACTTGATTTCACCACTCTTGGGACCGCAGAACCCTAATTCAGCAATTCCTCCTCTTTCTCCATTCAAGCCCTAACTCTCCCTCTCTCTCTAGATTTTCATTTCTCTGGGATGGATGACAAAGAATGAGAGCTGTGTGTGTGTGTGGTTTCTCATATAAGTCAATTGAGCTGTTTGGGTCAATTGCATATTGACCCAACACTTAACTTTAATTAAATTGGCTGAATATTCAGTTATACAAAATTTATTATAATTCGTTTATTTAAGAGATCAAACATTCTCCAACAATTATGGAAATTTAGCACGTTGTTAATAATTGATCTATAAAGCGTCAGTTAAAATTTGAGATCATTTGGAGTTACCAATAAATAATTAAAAATATAACAATGCACTGCTATATTGCAGTCTGCAAAATATTCGGCCGAGTTTGTCCTGCACAAACTCGACCGACACCCTTACTGTAGCGATTCAAAAGTCATCCAAAAATTATGCAAATTTAAAAGAGTGTCTAAAACTGTGTTTTTCAAGCACAGTTAAAATTTGAGATCAATTGGATATACCAATTAAAAGATAAAATTTAATTACCACACTGCTGTATAATTCTGGAAATGTGATCAGTCGAGTTTGAAACTCGGCCGATAAACAGGTCAGAGAATTCTTCAAAAATTCTGATATTTTCCAATGTTGTTCACATTTTATATATCCAAATCATATCCAAATTTTAAGTAAATCAGAGTTACACATAAAATACTAAAAATCATTTAGTGAGACATTCTACTTATCAAATTCTGTATTCATGCATCATTAAAACCCTATTTTGGGCCGATTAGGGTTTATGCTTCTCAAACCCTAATTCTCAAGACAAAAGAACATTTAGACTTCTTATCATAGTTAAAACATCCTAATTGTGTTATTTTCATTAATTAGATTTCAAGAATGATTATTCTAATTAATCTTTGCGATTGTCTAGGTAAACCCTAGTTTACCAATTAAGCTCAGATGGGGTCGTAACAACTCTCCCCCCTTTAGAATGTTTCGTCCTCGAAACATAAACCTACAAGAAAGATACATTCAAGGTTATTCTAAGCTTCTAAAGCCTTCCATGTCATTACACTCTTGTATTTCATACCTGAATGTAGTTTTCAACATTAGATCTTTTAATTCTTTACTAAATCACAACATATTTCAAATAGTTCTCAATGATATCAAGCAAATTCTTTATGCCACAGTCAAACATAGAATGCAAAGATAAACCACCACGCTTTCACTGCGCAACTCTGATACTCTGATACAACTATCTCAACTTATGCTGCTCAGAGAGTTCTATTGTTCTGTATCACCTTTAAGTGATAAAAGCAAGTTCACCATACTGTTTTAAACTTTAATCAAGTGCTATTCAAATAGCAAAACAGTCTTGAATTAAAAGACTAGATTCAACAATCAATTGCACAATACTACTCTTGGCATCCCCATTGGGTCATGGATGCATGAGGTGAAGCATTACCACCTCATTCCATACTATCCTATTTCGATCCTGGGACCTGTGGGTTATGGGCCCACACACAATTCAAAGTGTAACCATCGCATTATATCATTTTAGGGTTTCAACAACAGTAATAAGGTAATCCACGATTGTATCAATCATTCAAGCATTAATCATACTCAATTACCATCACTCAGTTATATTAGAGCTAGGTATAACAAGCTACACCTCATTAGGGTTACTTGTCCAAACAATCTAATTATCATCCCTCTCTATTAATATGAGTGAATAAGTATGACTACCTTGTTCAGGGTATCTCTCCATGTGTTCTGACATCATCCAAACCGTATCATCATATCAAAAATACACAATAGTAAAATGCATATCAGGTATGAATTACTACAACTATCATACGCCTTTAGTTTAACTTATAGCTTGCACACATACACTGAAATCATATGTAGAACCATCTTTCATACCTTAATATGCCTTCAAAAAATCATACATGTAAAAACAAATTCTCATATTACACAAAGCTAGTGTTTTCCCATATCTCTTTGCTCATTCGTTACTTCTTTACTTTTTGCTACCTATCCTTTTCATATGATTATATATAATAAACATCATTAACATTGAAGCATTTAAGATAGGAATAGATTATTCATCATTCTTGCTATCACACAAGAATTTATTTCTTATCGCACTTCATCATACTGTATGTCACTATTACATTCACTAGATGACCCCACCAAGGTAGTTATGCACCATATATGATTCATTTTCTCTTATCATTTCATTCCCATCTTGCTCTCATTAAGGAATATATGAAAGAGAAGATGATTTTAAGACTTGGAATTCTTGTATTCAAACATTCCCTTAATACATTCTCGTATGCAGATTTACTTAGTTATCAACAGAGATATTCGATTAATTAGCACTTGCTTGAATCTCACAACCTCTTTATTTTATAACTTCTCCATCATATTTCAAACCCTTTCTTACGTTTCATAGTCCTCTTACCATATACTACTCTTTAACCCTTCATCTTTAATTCTAAATTTTTTTTTCTTATGACCATGTTGCTTATTCATATGTATGGTCATGTATACCATGTTGCATATATTTCCTCCTTTATCTTTATACTATTGTGAAGTTAACGTTCTAAATTAATAGTCCTTCTATTAGCTTTTCCTCATGTTGAATACATTACATATTCTTCATTTTTAAATCAAGTGGATCATGCATGGGTCAAACGTAGTTTCTCTTTCAATCAAGTTTTTCTCTCCTGAATACAGTCTACCTTTGTATGACTTATTCATTCATTAAACTACACCTATGTTCTTTGCTTAGAAACTAGTTTGCTGTTCTAGTCTTATGAATTACATGTTCATACAATCCTCTTTACTTTTATGGACCTTTGAATGCTCAACCCTATTCTCTACTTAGCCTTTGCTTTAGAGTTCATAAAAGCATTATACGCTATTATATGATTCATTCTTCATGATTGATTCTTGTTCTCTTGAACCATACATACATACATTTCACATATCTTTTCTATATTTCATATGTATAGTTCATGCAAAATTAATCAATAAACTGATTATGAGCTTCATATCATGTTCTATTATTCCCAATTAAAGGTTTCACATTTGAGACCCCAAAGTTAAACCTCAGATATCAGTTTCAACTAATTCTTAGTTGTTCTGATCTTGCCCATATGTTTCAACATCTTACTGTATGTACATTCTTACTCTGATGTGGGTCTAATTATTCCAATTCTATTCTTATTATGCTATTGATAGGATTCATTAGATCCTAGTAACACATCCTGCCAACCGGACCAGGCCAAACCTGAAGTCCTGAAGCCAAGAACTACAAAGGATTACATTCTTCCTGAACTGCCACTCACAACTCAAAAACTCGGCCGATTGGTCAGAAACTCAGCCGATTGCTTCACAACTCGGCCGATCCGCTTGAAACTTGGCCGATCAACTTGCCGTTTGATTTCCTGAAAAAGGAAACTCGGCCGAATTACATACAACTCGGCCGATCAGTTTGCTGTTCGATTGCCTATTAAGGAAACTCGGCCGAATCACATACAACTCGGCCGAATCGCGTACAGACTGAAAACCTAAACAGACCTGCTGATGTCAATTTCACTCGAATCAGCGGGCAAAACTATAGAAACAAAAGCTTATTTCAAGATGATTTCTAATCTACATGTTACAAAGAATGAAATCAATAAATGCAACAACTGCATAGTGTGCAACAAATATTAAAGACCCATATTTCAAATTATTGAATATTTTAATTCAAACATATAAGAGCATTTCTATACATTTCCAACAAAAACAACATTATGAAATGTAAGTTCTATCTCCTTTTACATTTATGCTCTTAATTCTTGTTTCTTTTCTCGTTTTCTAACCCTAACATTTCTAGGGTTCATCTCTAGCCCATTCTTCCACTGTATACCTGGCCAGGGTATACGTGAGAGAATAGACAGAGTAGCTTGTACTGGATGATCCAAGTACTCAGATATCAGGCCAGGATATCCAAATACTCAAATCCCCAAAGATAACATCAAACATCTCCTATCTGCCACACTTAGGACTCTAACTTACTAACTTAATGGTCCTTGACAACTCACCCTAAGCTCTGATACCAAGCTGTTACACCCCGATCTCACAGTTTCCTCAAATCATGAGATTAGGGCGTAAGATAGGATTTATATGTAACACCAAGAACACCCTTAATTTTTTCTTTTTCTTTAAACTCTTGTTTCTTCGCACTAAACCACATAAAACATTTTAACAAGGGAATCTGAACATTTCTTTTACTAATCAGACTTCAATAGTAATGATAATGTATAAGCATTCACGATGTCTTTCACACATTATGCACATTAAACTTGCTAAGTAGCATACATATCAAAGAGGAACAATATTACACATTGTAATTACAACTCTCTCTCTAAACTCTTACTGAGGACCTAGAGTGACAAGGACCGACTGACTCAACTAATCTCATACTTGACTCCTGTGGCAGATCTACTCTGACGCTCTGATCATCTTCAAGTCCACGCGATTAACCCTAAAATGTTTGAGTAGAGGGGTGAGCCTACTCGCTCAGTGAATGAGTACTTCATGGAAACAGACTAATGCACTAAAGTGATTACAGATATCATTTTGAGTAGACGATTTAAAATTTAACATAAATGCAGAACTAAGCAAGGCAGTTCTAATAACATAACAGATTTGCAGAATATAATCACATTTCCATGCAATAGCACATAATTTGAACAGATAATCAGATATAAAGAAATAGCACACAAGTTTGAATACTTTAATTTACTGTGATCCTATATGATTACATACTTATTTTATTATTATGCCCTAAATATATGCAGTTTACTTTGCATATAAAGATCTGCAACAAGTCCATGCTACGGTCCCACCGTACAAGATTTAGCGACACACCCGGGAAATGCTAAGTCTGACTGCTGTCCTGGTCTGCTATAGGACTCTCAGGCTCACACGGCCTCACTGCACTCTCAAAAGAGTGTACACTAGACTCCTCCTTTAACCTAAGTACATCGGCGGAGAGTCACATGGTTACCTTCGTGACGCTGCACGAATGGTGTTAGATAACCGTGTTTTCTTTCTTTTTCCCAGTGCCACCGTGACACACGCACAGATTATTGTTGAACACTGCTTTTCTGCCCTCGTTCCACCGTGACACACGCACGGATTATTGTTAAACACGAGTCACCGACCATCTAGACACACGCTAGGTAGGTCGTTTCACCCCAAGGTGCAGACCTCACGAGGGGTTCTACGGTGTTAGGGCACCTAAGTCTATTAATTAGTTAACATATAAATATCATAACTCATGCATTCAACATATACCATGTCTCAGTAACATCCCTTTCTAGGGCATGTCATATATCATTACCTGCAATTTACGAGATATGTATTGAAAATAAGAAGCCCTGCAATATGTAGATATCAATTCAGAGAGAACAAGCATATAAAATTAAATGCACTAGAAACATACAATTCAACAGTTAAGTATCACCACATCTCATATCGAGACCTTTCATGTCACCATAACATGATTCATTGAACACCCCATCCTTAGGGTTTCATTTGCCTTATTCATTCATCACATGCCAACACCCTACTCTTAGGGTTTCATTTGCCTCATTCACTTGTCACATGGCTCTTATCATGATCTCATAAGATATAAGCATTCACTAAATAAAAACTGTTTCCAACAAATCTTATATAATCAATATAGATATGAAATTATGGAAACTTAACTAAATTTAGATTTTCCATATCATTTACTGAGATATCATTTATCAAGAGTAAAATTCAATTAAGATAACCCATGAGATACATCCTAACCAATTATAGGATTACTAGCCCTTTTCAGTAAGGTTGAAACACTAGTGATGTCTCAATTAGGTTAAACCCTAATTACATCATTCGATATAAATCTGAAAAGCATTCTCACTAAGAAGTGTTGTATACGTATCTGATATGAATCTACCATTCAAAAGTCATTCAAACAAAGAAGGAATCCGTATCATATCAATTTACAATAACTTAAATCAAATGGACATTTCAGGATTTAGAATTCACATGCTAAGCATTTAGGGATTTGGATGTTATAATCAAATTCGTGCATTAGAATGTTTGAAGGGAGAACCCACTCACCCTAAGGTGTGAAAACACCTCACAACTGCAGCTCAACTCAGGAAATCTCGAACTCCTATCAAATCCCTAGCAAATCTCCCAATTCTTCTTCCATTCAACTAGGAAACCTTGAAAATGAGGGATTCTGAAGAAAGGGTGAGAAAAGAGGGAATTTCGACATCCTCTTGGATCAAATCAGAGCATGGACGGAATCTTGACATGAGAGAGAAGATTCACCATAAAAGTCTATGCAAAGGATCCAAACTTACTTGATTTCACCACTCTTGGGACCGCAGAACCCTAATTCAACAATTTCTCCTCTTTCTCCATTCAAGCCCTAACTCTCCCTCTCTCTCTCTAGATTTTCGTTTCTCTGGGATGGATGACGAAGAATGAGAGCTGTGTGTGTGTGTGTGTGGTTTCTCATATAAGTCAATTGAGCTGCTTGGGTCAATTGCATATTGACCCAACACTTAACTTTAATTATATTGGTTGAATATTCAGTTATACAAAAGTTACTGTAATTCGTTTATTTCAGAGATCAAACATTCTCCAAAAATTATGGGAATTTAGCACGTTGTTAATAATTGATCTATAAAGCTTCAGTTAAAATTTGAGATCATTTGGAGTTACCAATAAATAATTAAAAATAGAACAATGCACTGCTATATTGCAGTCTGCAAAATATTCGGCCGAGTTTGTCCTGCACAAACTCGACCGACACCCTTACTGTATGGATTCAAAAGTCATCTAAAAATTATGCCAATTTAACAGAGTGTCTAAAACTGTGTTTTTCAAGCAAAGTTAAAATTTTAGATCAATTGGATATACCAATAAAAAGATAAAATTCAATTACCACACTTCTGTATAATTCTGGAAATGTGATCGGTCGAGTTTGAAACTCGGCCAATAAACAGGTCAGAGCATTCTTCAAAAATTCTGATATTTTCCAATGTTGTTCACATTTTATATATCCAAATCATATACAAATTTGAAGTAAATCAGAGTTACACATAAAATACTAAAAATCATTTAGTGAGACATTCTACTTATCAAATTCTGTATTCATGCATCATTAAAACCCTATTTTGGGCCGATTAGGGTTTATGCTTCTCAAACCCTAATTCTCAAGACAAAAGAACATTTAGACTTCTTATCATAGTTAAAACATCCTAATTGTGTTATTGTCATTAATTAGATTTCAAGAATGATTATTCTAATTAATCTTTGCGATTGTCTAGGTAAACCCTAGTTTACCAATTAAGCTCAGATGGGGTCGTAACATTATACATCATGTTATCCTGAGGGGTAAGGATAAACAGAACCATCTCCATCGATCCATGTCAAATGGACCCCTATATCAGGGACTCATCTTTCTCAGCTGTAGCTTAGAGGGGTCAGATTTTCACATCACATATTCTCCCATAGTGAACTACATGTCAGTCTGTTGTACATCCGCTCGTGACTCATGTCACCAGTGGGCTCTCTCTCAGCCATTCCACGATCAAAGCGACTTCATTTGCACACGCTGAGGTTCTTTTATGGCCTTCGTGAGGCCTCCTTCACCAACATCATCTTAATGAAGTGGTGACCAACACAACCTCTCTATAAGACTTCTTGCATCCCGATAAAGGCTATGGTGGTTAACATACATCTTAAGAACTGTCACTATGTATCACCCTAAATGAGCACAGGTGCTCTCATCAGATCCTCTAATCTAGATCATAGTGTCCATTAGTATGGGGTGATAAACTGTACTATCATCGAGTTCTTCATGTATCCACTTCCACCTCATGGAAGTGAACCTTGGTCATACCCAAGAACTTTTGAACTCACATCATGGTGCAGTTGAACCATCTTTCTCTCTTAATTAGTTCAACCGAATCTATCTCATGACAATACTCCTTTCTTTCTCATGTTATCTAGGTAAGGTGATCTACCATAACCCATATTGCATCTTGACCTTCTGGGTCAAAGGGAGACTTACCACAACATCCATAGTGATGAACTCCCATTCCCTCTCAGGGACTCTTTTATCCTCTATATCGATACACTGGGTTACTGGTGTTCGTCCTTCACCTCCTGGCTTGCATGGCCACATGCTACATGCAACTTTGTTTTAAGCATCCAGAGTTCTACCATCACTTACTATCTTTGTAGTACCAAGGTATATCATGACCTCCTGTATTATTATGATTCCTCAAGCTCGATACCTCGGAAACCCTAAACCACTCTCAAAAGGGTTTTATTACCTTCCTATCCAAAGAAGTGTATCTGAGGTTCTATCACCATCCTTTTACTACATCAAGGACTAAACGGGTTAACCAAACAACCATTAACTTGTTCAACATATCTTGCTACATCTGTGTGTTAGCCAAAACACATCCTCTTTCCAAACATAGGGTTAGTCGAACAACCTCAACTTCTTCTAGCTTCCAGCTAATTAGGCAGCTATATCTCAACCAGAGCATTCATTACCACTTTTTATCCTTAGGTGTTAGGTAACATACACCTCCATGTATTCTACTTATCCTCTCATCTCAAACTTCTAATTTTGTCTTCATCAAGGAACTCTGAGCTCATCCTCATGGTGATCAAACTCAACCTTGGTTAACTTGCAAATTCCACATAGCTCTTGATAAAACATCCTCATAAGATGACTACACTATTCCTCTTAGTATTTGTGAACCATCCATGTATCATTCACTCCACCAAGGTATTGTTATCATCTCTGTCATAATGAATGTATATGATGAGTTATTATATAAGTTCATGCAATCATTTTTGGGATTTATACAACTTTTATGTTTAGAATATGCACATTTTATTTCAAAGAACAAGTCGTAAATGTTGGAATGAGATGATTTTTGAAACACACCTTATGTAAATAGTATAAATCTAATCTACAACATTGAAGTATTTTGTATATTAATAAAAAAATCTTGCTATTTAATGGTCACGTTAACTTGCATATACTAGGTAAAGAATTCTAGAAACCTTAATAATATGACCATCTGCATATATTTTAGATGAAAGCTAATTTTAAAAAATTGTAGTTAAATGTGTCTTGACTAGATAATCCTAAAATATAAACTATAAATGCATATGCCAATAATTTCAAAATTAGATTGATGGTTGGACCACATTAATCTGGGCTGAACCAAATTGATTAGACCAGTTGGAACAAAAATGGCATGGACATGACATCAACAAAGCTTAAAACTCAAAAAAATGAACTAGACACCATAATATTAGGCAGTTACTAGTCCAAATGGTTGAATCGAGGACATGCATGGATATATATACATATTATATATATATATATATATATATATATATATATATATATATATATATATATATATATATATATATATATATATATATACTGTCAGGAAATATTGAAGGATACTAGAGCAATGGAAGTAACAAAATTTTATCCATGTTTCCATATGTAGATATCATCAATGAAGATACATCAAGAATGTATACCTTGTCGTAAAGTAGATCTGGTGACATTATTCACAATGACTATGCCATGCCAAGAAGATGTTGATGGCATTTTCCCGATGTAGTGAAAAAAGTGTTGGTGTCTCTACGTAGTCTGTACTTCATGTCATGCTCCTAGAGTCAGTAGGGAAGGAGCATACTTTTTGTTGGCAATGTGTTAGTTTTGCATTTTTATCTCCTCTTTCTCCTTATGGGTAATCACAAATAGGGCTCACGTGTCAAAAGGTGTAACCAAAAACATGTATGTAATTCTCCTTTATATAGAATAGGCAAGGAAGAAGTTTTTCTAACAAACCTTGGGAAATAAAAAGGCAGAACTTGCTTTCAAGAAATATGTTCATTGATTGCCAATAGGATAAATGGGAAACCTAGTTGGATGACTAGTTTGTAATACAACATTCTACAAAAGTTAGGCGATTTATTAAGCCACTCAACTTGGCCGACTGGACTATCCAATTAGTTGAATGAGCTAATCTTTTTCTTATTATCTGACTGGATTAACGAGTCATATGATTTGGTTGATTTCAACTCGGTCTACCAACTATACTTTCTAGATAATAAATGGTCTATCTAATCAGGAAAATGGATTTCCAGTTGGTCTACTAGGCTTGCATTATGTTCACTAATGAATTAGATCTAATTCATTCCAAAAATCTTTTAGAAATTAATTAGTAATGGTTCCATGATTACACTCCTCTTCCCCTATGTGTTTGATGTGTGTGACCCTATAGAATATATGTTACATTGATAGTGATATCTATAACCATATTATGACTTCACATATAATGATTGGTATCTAGAAAAAGTTCATTGCCACCTAAGTAATTGGAGAATAACTTCAAATTAGTGATATGACTAATGTTATAGTGGTTTTGTAATTCATTTGCCTCCAATTTCAAGATTGAATCAAAAGTAACTTAACAAAAAATGTCTCGGGGTGCGGAAGGCGTGGGCGAGGTCGGGGGTGAAACCCTAGAGGCCGCGGGGGGAAGGTCCATGCTGCTGTAGAGCCGTCTTCGATGACTCCTCCAGTTCGTCCATCTATGGAAACTGGTGATGGAGTTAAGAAAGCCAACCCTGGTCGCTCTGGATCGCCCACACAACCAAAAGGAAAGGAGGTGGAAGTAGCATCCTCCTCTTCCTCCCCGCCACCCCACCTCGACAACAGAGCAACCACTTCTTTGCAGATCATCGACTGGATAATCACCAGTAGACAAGAACAGTAGGTAGAAGGGGTTGCTACCATCAATTACGTAGAGCCAGTTCTTAGGGATGGGGTGAAAAGTGCCTCCATCTTTAGTCTGGAGTGTCATGCACCGGATTGGGGCAAATTCATTTCTATTCGGTTTGTAGGAAGGAAACCCTATCGAGAACAATTGGCAGGTTGGATCAGAAGGATATGGTGCCCTAGTGGTTCAATCAAAATCTTCTCTAAAGAGAGGGAGGGCTTCATCATCAAGATTCCTTCCCAAAATGAGAGAGATCGAGTACTAGACGAGGCATCGTGGTTCATGGATGGGTCACTCGTTTTTGCCCATTCATGGAAGCCTGGTACTCCTCTACTCCCTTTGTCTTTCTCTCAAGTCCTGATCTGGGTCAAAATCAAGAACGCTGACATTCCTTGGACTCACAACCACATCACGAGTGTTTCTAGTATTTTAGGGAAGCTAGTGGACTTTGATGACAGCTCAACGACTACCGGCTGTCTTGGTGTTGCTATAGCCTGCGTTGAAATTTGCAGTGGCTCTGCCTTGCCCAAGATGACAAAGGCTGAAGTGGATTCCACTGTCAAGCAGATAAAGATCGAGATCGTTTTGAAGCTTGTATCCTGTCCAAACTGCAAGATGTATGGTCATAGAGCAACTTCCTGCCCGTCGAAGCCTAGGAAACCCCCTCGGACAATGACCTGCAGGTAAGTTATGGGAAGCAGAGAGGTGTTTGCATAAATGCCTCTACAGATAAGGTGGCTCAATCTGCTCAAGAGCAAGGGGACTCGATGGTGGTGCTGTCTGGTAATACCAAAGATGACAATTGCATGTTGAACTTCATTTCTCAGCAGGTTCAAGAAGTCATCCTCACTAGTAGCGCTTTGGCCCACGATCATCAACCCAAAGCTACTATAGATGGGACTATGGAACCATATATGTTTGGGTCATCCCCATTCTGCAATCTGGATAGTCTTAATCTAGAATGGGAGTTGGAGTTTGCTCACAGGTGCTCTGATTTGTGGAGGATTAATAAAATCTGGGAAAGTAGTGGCTTTTTAGCCAACTACCAACTAAGGAAAGTGCAACTTTTGAAGAAGATGATGGTTCCATGGATGACTCTTGTTCAGGTATTGAATCTGACCGTTTGGTTGATGAGTCCCTGGAGTTCGAGGAAACATGGGCCAACAGAAAAAAGAAAATAGCAAGGATGAAAAGAGATGGGGGTTTAGCTTCTGCATAATTTCCCTTTTCTATTCTCGTGTTGCAGGTCTCAGGTTGAGCATAAGGATTGATCAGTTGATATCTTGGGGTTGGGTTCAGAGGTTCACACTACCCTCAGCTTAGTTGATTAGTCCTAACAATTTCAGAAGGATGAGTTTTTTGTTAGTGTGCGAGTGATCAGTTAACAGGGACTTTATGTTCTAAAGAATCCAGTGATGTGGAAGTCCTCTTGATGACTGCTTTGTTTGCCGGAGATTATATGATCTGGATGATATAAGGGATTTACTTCTTACATTATCTTCTCTTGTCGCACCAAGGTTGTTGAAGATTTGTCTCGGCTGCCCATGCCCTCACAATTTATGAGGGATGAGCATACTATCAGTGTTGGCTTGGGTAGTTTAGGTTCATGTGTTATGATAGCCCTGTGTGTCGCTGGAGTTGTTTTGTAGGGCTTCCTTCCTTTTTTTCTTCTAGATAGTAGACTACTTTAGTAGTTTAATGTTTCTTTAGGTCTTTGCTAGTATAGTTTTGGATGCTTTCATCCGGTTCTGTAACGGGGGCGCAAATCCCTTTATACCCAAAGTTTTGGGCATCTTTTTTTACAAGTAACATGATTTTTTACCAACCAAAAAAAAATTTCTATATTGAATCTGACGCATGGATATGCCGTATTTTTAATGTTAACCATTGTTTCTTGATATAGACCGGACTATTTGAGATACATGTGATATCAATATCATATATTTACTCACATGCACATGGCCATGAATTTCATAGTCTCATTAATCAAGTAATTAGGATATCAGTCAAATAGTAGGGACAATTTCCATCTACATAACTCACAATATTCTACATGTGTCATAGTTCACCCAAGCACTACCTGTATGGAAACCCTTATTCAAGGTCACTTTGAGTAGTGTTTTGGTACATTGAACTATATGTGACCATCTTAATGACTTTAGGTCAAGAAACACTATCACCACCTGTGACAATAATATATGATTCTGACTATCATTTTTGGCTCCCATGTATTCTACTCAAGGTGGGTCTGTTTGGTACAATTTTCACAACAAGTACCTATGTTTTTTACTTGATACTAAATAGCATGAATAATAAGACATCGTCATTAATCAACACACATACTAGTCTTGAAATATTATTATTTTCCTAGTTTCCACCATAATATCTGACTAGGGACATAGATAAGAATGAATGTTCTTAACATATACATGATCTCAAGTTCAGGTTCTCAACCCAAAATCACATGTCATTGAGTTATACATTCTTAGGATATTATTATGTATATTTCTTGTCTCATATAGAAGTAGATACAATAAATGTGTTTTCCTTTATTAATAATCAAATCAATTACAAAGTGTCCCATTACAATGATCATATGACTGACTCTTAGGGTATAGGACAAACATTCTCTCACATGCACTAAAGACAATCACTCACGAATCTAAGTCCAATTAATCTAACATGACCTCATGCTTCTATTATGAAAGTTCTTTTGTTAGAGAGTCAACAACATTGCTTTGGGGTGGTACTCTGCAAATATTCACATCTCCTCATCATATGATGTCTTAAATGAGATAGTGTTGTTGTATTATATTTCTTGGAAAGTTGATGTGATATGGGTTCCTTGTCTTATGCAATGGCTTCATTGTTGTCACTCTAGTTCTACAACATCGTCAATGGAAGGAACCACTCATAGTTCACCAGTGAACTTCTTAATCCATATAGCTTCCTTTTCTATTCTAGAGGTAGGAATGCAACTGATCTCTATTGTAGAGTCCGTACTTTTTCTTGAAACTTTCACAACTCACAACTCTTTCATTGAGTCCAAACACAAAACTTGATTGTGATTGGAAATTATCATTGTCAATTTGAAAGCTTTATTGGTGTAACCCTTTACAACCAACTCTTCCTCACTACCGTAAATACGTAATTGATCCTTAATTGTTCTTAAGTATTCAGACGTTCTTTATATAAGTCCAGTGACCTTCCTTGGGATCTAACTGGTACCTACACATCATGCTTAAAGCATGTGAGGCATAAATACATGTACATAACATTGCATGGAGGATATATCAAATTGATGAAGCATATAGAATCTTACTCATGCATGCCCTCTCTTTCGAAGAGTTGGGACATTGAGATCTAGAGATATTTTTCTCATGAGAAATTGGTAAGTTTCCTCCCTTAGACTCTCGCAAGATGAATAATTCAAGAACTTTGTCAACATATTTGCTTTGATTTAGACCAAGAAGCCTCCTATATCTATCTCTATAGATATTAATTACTAGTATATAGGATAGACATTCTAAATTCACTCAAAGTCAAGGAGTTTGCCAATAATTTTTAACCAATTGTAGGGTATATAGTCATTCACTATCAATAGTATGTCGTGTATATACAATATAAGGAATACTTTATTTCTCCCATTTCAAAATAGGGTTCATATTCATTTTGAATAAAGCCAAGCATGATTCCATCTCTAAGATGCTTCTACCCTAGATTGACCTTCATTGTTGACCTACATTTTTGGATTCATTTAGAGCAATAAAACCTTCAAGTTTTGTCATGTACACATCCTCAGTGAGATTTCTATTAAGGAATGAAATTTTGACATCCATTTTCCAAATTACATAATCACGTGCAACAACAAGAATTATCTTAATGTATTTAACCATGGTAATTGGTGAAAAAACTCCATCATTGTCAAGACCTTGAACTTGTTTGATTTTTGTACAGCCAGTCATAATTTCTAAATTTGTACATTACCATCCATTACAATCTTCTTCTTGAAAGTCCATTTCCATCCTATGATTTTTTTTCCTTCAAGTGGATCCACCAAGGTCCATTCCTTTATGGTATACATGGAGTGCATCTTAGATCTCATCGATTCAAGCCAATTCTCAAAGTTTGATCCCTCAATAGCCTCATTATATGTTTTTAGTTCATAATCATTAATGACAAACACATCATATTGTTGAGACAAGAGAAATTCAAATATCACTGGCTTGAGACACATTCTACTTGACCTTCAAGGTTCTTGTATTATAGGAGGAACTTGAGATTTCACAATATTTTGTGATTCCTCTTGTTCCATATTGACCTTCATTGATTCAATTTTATCTTTTTGGTCTCTAAATTATTCGAGTTCTATCTTACTCCCACTAATTGCTCTATAAATAATTTCCCCTTTGAAGAGTACAATAGTTATGGAAACAAACACTTTGTTGTCAAATGGAACACAGAAGTAATGACCCTTGGTTTCCTTATGTTATTCAACAAAATGGAATTTTTTTTATTTGGGTCCAAGATTTTTAGAAGACTTTTTTGACATAAGTTTCATATCCCTAAATCTCATACAAGACATATTGTGATGTTTCCCATTCTCATGTGATTCTATTGAAAAATATAGAAGGTACAAGTCTAAGTGTAAATGTTGTGGTTTCTAAAGCATAACCCCAAAACCAAAGTGGAAGGGGAAAAAACTCAACATGAATTGTACCATGTCCAATAATGTGTGCTTCCTTCTTTCAGATACACCATCATGTTGTGATGTTCCAATTGGAGTCCATTGTGGTACAATACCAAAATCTCTATAAAAGGCCTTAAAGTCATGGCTTTAGTATTCACCACCTGGATGTGATTGAAGTACTTTAGATTTTTGCCAAGTTGATATTGTACTTCATTTTGGAATTCCTTGAACCTTCAATGGATTCTAACTTGTATTTCATTATATATATATATATATATATATATATATATATATATTGAGACGACCGTCTCGCGAAAACAAGATTAACTAATGTGGAAGCCTTCATCAAGCAGCGGATTAGCGAAAATCACTAAAAATTTAAAACTTTTTGCAAAGAGATCCACACATAGGAAATCTTTTCCAACAATTGCCATTGTATATCATATACATTCTGTTTCAAACGTACATATCCTGTACCATCTCTTTCCAGAGACTACATCATCATCTGCCTTATAAACATATATGCAGGCAGCATACAAATCTTGAGGCATCAAGCCAATACCTCAGACTGATATTTCAAAAACACTGACTAAAAACTCTAAGGACCTGAGAGTACAGAGACGACACATAGGACTACTATCTATATGACTAGACAGACAATATCTCCACCTGAGATCTTATTGTTGTCCCTGCTGCTGCTGTTGCTACTGCTCTTTCCCTGTTCTAGGGTTTCTGCTCTGCCTTTCATGCATACCTAAAAATGTTTCCCACGGGGGTGAGACAATTGTAAATTGCCCCAGCGAGAGATATAACTCTCCGCCAGAAACATTGTTATAGCAGATTATGAAATTAAACTGAGCAGGGGTTACTTTTACATTAATAGGCAGAATTATTCTTCATAGAATAGAATAAGAAAATCTCCATTTTCAATAAGAGCATTGCATCTACCCATGGTAGACTCATAGTTCATCCATCTACTTGTAATGAATACAACAAATATGAATAATCATCAATGAACTATAGATATATAACAGAAATGTAACATCAGCCAAGTTCACTAGCATAACTTATTAACACAAATGCTACAAAGAAACATGATACTTGTTACCCAAGCATCACACATGGCTCACAAGGTCATTCATATCTTGTCACCTCTCACTAGGAAACAACTTATTCACATGGCTCACAAGGCCATTCACATCTTGTCACCTCTCACTAGGCAACAACTTATTCACATGGTTCATAAGGCCATTCACATCTTGTCACCTCTCACTAGGCAACAACTTATTCACATGGCTCACAAGGCCATTCACATCTTGTCACCTCTCACTAGGCAACAACTTATTCACATGGTTCATAAGGCCATTCACATCTTCTCACCTCTAACTAGGCAACAACTTATTCACATGGCTCACAAGGCCATTCACATCTTGTCACCTCTCACTAGGAAACAACTTATTCACATGGTTCATAAGACCATTCACATCTTGTCACCTCTCACTAGGCAACAACTTATTCACATGGTTCATAAAATCCGTACACATTGTTACTTTTATTAAGCAACAACAACATTAACGCACAAAAAGCCAATCAACATTTATTATATAAATGTCACAGCCCAAACTTGGCTATATACATCATCTCATCATACCTGCATCGTTATTAGGCATGATAACAGTCATACAAGATATTCATCACATCATGTGATACAATAGTAATACCATCATTCCTTAACCAGGAATTAGGGTTCACTATCAAACAGGGCTTATCATTCCCTTTTTCCCAAATTAGGGTTAGGGTTCCCCATTTCTCATTAATTCAGACCCTCTTGAGTTAACCAACTTTATCTTGTATTAAGGTATTTCCCCTCTTAATACATTCCATCACAGAATACTCACCCTTAGCATATAATGCATAGGCCACACATTAGAATTGTCCATCTATCTCACATGATATGGACTTATCTTAGTTTAAGGCATAACTTTATTATAAAGTTGCCTATAAACAATCGCAATGATACGCCCTCAACTAGTGTTTCACAATGATACACCCTCAACCAGGGTTCACAATGATACACCCTCTACTAGGGTTTCACAAGGTTACACCCTCAACCATGATTCACAATGATACACCCTCCACTAGGGTTTCACAAGGATACACTCTCAACCAGGGTTCACAATGATACATCCTCCACTAGGGTTTCACAAGGTTACACCCTCAACCAGGGTTCACAATGATACACCCTCTACTAGGGTTTCACAAGGATACACCCTCAACCAGGGTTTATAAGGATACACCCTCAACTAGGATTTCACAAGGATATACCCTCAACTAGGGTTTCAACTCAATAACCCTGTCGATTAGGGTTTATGTTCATCTTTAGGTTTTCATGATCTCTTTACTTAAGGATCATAACCCTTAACCACCACATGAATCATATTCATGTATGAATTCATGATATCCACTTCTCAACTTGATTAGGTCATATCAACCCTTCATTCGAGTACATACAACTATGATTAACATAGTGTATCAAGTCATTGATCCTATAAGCAATTAGGGATTCATCCCTTAATTGGCACTAATCTCTTAGGTACTATTAGGGTTTCAACCTTTGTACCTTCATTGATAATAATTACTAATCATAATTGGATCAATGGATCATTCATCATCTTAAATCTCAAGAGATTCAATCACATTGGACCTCCATTACATAAGATACCCAATTGAATTAGGATTTTCAATGTTGATTCCTTCAATCATTGAATTCATGGAACCAATCATCAATTGGACCTATACTCATACTTCAATTGAGTTAAATAGGTCAACCTTGAACTGATTTGACCCTCAATTGACCCTCAATTGGTCATCAATTAGGGTTTGATTCAATTGAATTAGGGTTTAGAATCGATGATTCAACAACACTAATCAATGTAAGACTAGTTACTTTGAAACCATTGAACCATCATCCAAATTGGGTATTACCTGACCCCAAACGGTCTTGAGGTCGTTTGGATGACCTCCAAACGGTCTTGAGACCGTTTTCCCATCAAATCACTCAAAACCAAGCCATCCAAGTAGGGTTTGGATCATTGAAGTGCTCACCAATTCAGCAATTTATTGCAGATCAACTTGGTACCTTTAGGCCTTCAAACACCTAACCATACTCAACCCTAGACCTCCAAACGGTCTTGGGCGACCACCAAACGGTCTTGAGACCTTTTGGATGAGCTCCAAACGGTCTTGAGACCGTTTGGCCCATCCAACTTTTGGATTCTAGTGAAAACTCATCATGGATTGGTCTATCGAGTTGATCAACAAATCAGCACTACATTGCAATATGATTAGTACCTTTGGACCTTCAATTGGTCAACTATACTTGACCCCAGACCTCCAAACGGTCTTGGGGTGACCCCCAAACGGTCTTGAACCCGTTTGGATGATCCCCAAACGGTCTTGAACCCGTTTGGGCTAATCAACCCAAAATCTCAACTTAACACATTGGAATTTCAGCACTGTTTTCAATTAGGGTTTGCCTAATTGAATAGCCTTCAACTCACGATTCCTTTGGAGTTAACCACTCAAATTTGTAGATTCATTAACCAACATAATTATGAACAGGAATCCCAAACGGTCAACGCTTGGTCAACTCACTCAAACGGTCTTGAACCCGTTTTCCCAAGAAGGTCAAGTTAATCAGGTTGAAAATCAGCACTTAATCCAATTAGGTTTTCCTAATTGATTAGCCTTCAACCTATGATTCCTTTTGAGTTAAACCCTAAAATTTGGATGTTCATTAACCAACATCATTATAAACAGGAATCCCAAACAGTCAATGCTTGGTCAACTCACTCAAACGGTCTTGAACCCGTTTGCCCAAGCAGGTCAAGTTAATCATGTTGAAAATCAGCACTTAATTCAATTCGATTTGTCTAATTGATTGGCCTTCAACCTATGATTACTTTGGAGTTAACCCCTCAAATTTGGAGGGTCATTATCATAAATAATTAGGAACGAGATTCCCTAACGGTCAACGCTTGGTCAACTCCTTCAAACGGGTTTGAACCCGTTTGCCACCAAACGGTTTGCAACCCGTTTGGTCACCAAACGGTTTTGGTGAAACCGTTTGGTTCCAACCCTTGAGATCGTTTGCTACCAAGATATTTGGTGAGGTTCTTGCTTATGATGATGTCATCATCATCTTCCTTCGTGCACCCAAGAACAGCAACCGTTCTTGATGGAATTGCAGCAAAGAATCAAATATGTATCAAATTGAAGAAAACAATCAACAAAGCATAGATGATTGATGCAATAGCAATGATTAAGGGTTTGAGTTATAAAACCCGCCTCCAATTGAGCTCCAAAGCTCCAAGATCACGCCATCAATGGTGGATGAAGCTCTAGCAACTCCCCCTAGGCTCGTCCTCAAGCTTTTGATTGCAAAAGTTGGCTAGGGTTGAAGAGGAGATCGAAATAAGAAAGAATCCATAATTTATTTTCGATTTCCACCATGAAATCAAGGAGAACGAAGGTCAAGGGCTTACCCACAGGCTGGGTACATGCTCCTTGCTCCTCCCTAGATCCTTGGTCGGTTTTTCAATCAAGGGGAAGAAGAAAATCCAAAAAAGGCCTTGGTTTGGGCTTGGAAATGGCACTTTTATAAGGAAATTGAAGAGAGAGTAAATGCCTTATTAAAATGCATTTAATCCCAAAAATAGTACCACCTCTTCCTCCTTGGTTTTCTTGTGTACAAAGGCAACTCAAAACCACCGAAATCTCTTCCATTATCCATGGATTAAGGGAAAAGAAAATAAGCACCTTAATCCATTATAATACTAATATATCTTTTTGAGTGGGAATTCTTTAACTTATAATAAGGTGAGTGGAATTTCACCTCCTTTAGATATTTTCGTTCCTTATCTTGGCAAAGGAACGTCCATCCTTGTTCAAAATCAACCAATAACATTTTGGTTGAAAGCCTTTTAATTAATACATTCATTTTTGCCCTAAATTGAATTAGGGTTTCACTTATGATTAAATCTTGATTATTTTAATATCAAGATTCTCTCTCCTCCAACTTAATTCAAATGAGATGCCCCTCTCATTTGCTTTGCTCTACATGATTCCAAGAAACATTAGGGACCTTATTGAAGTGGTAATTTGCATATTGAACCCTAGGTTTTGGGTAAATTGCACATTACACCAAAACTAGGTTTTAATGTACAAGGATTACTTTACAAGCTTAATCTTGGTGCCCAAGCTTGTGAAAATCATACCACTATATCATAATCATTATTATGGTGTCTCAACATCAGAGGAACATCTTATCATGAAAAATTTGCAAGTTGACCCCTCAACTTGGGTAATTTGCACTTTAGTCCAAAATAAGCAATCATTGCTTCAACATTGTTCAAACAGGACCAAAATTGAAACATAAGTTTATCATGGGCCCTAATTACTTTTCCCAAGATAAGATTAAGCATCTAATAAACCTTATTAGACAAAACATCTAGGTTTAACACATAACCCAGGTCAGGGATGTTACATATATATATATATATATATATATATATATATATATATATATATATAGCCATATGTACTAAGGTTATCAATAAATGTAATGAAATATTGCAAACCACCTCTATTTTATTTTCTAAAAAGTCTAGATACATTAGTATGCATGAGTCTTAATAAGTCACTTGCACTTTGTCTGTTTCCAGAAAGGTCATTTGATCATTCTACCTAACAAACAAGATTTGCGTGTCTGAAATAAATAAAAACCAAATGATTCTTAATATTCATATTTATGGAGTATAGAAACGTGCTTATCATTTATATGGACAAGATGACAATGCCACAAATAGGTTTTGTTTGAGTTGTCAATTTATGATTATTAGTATCTATGTTATAGATAAGTTTTGTTTGAACCCGGGAGGGGACCACTCCTTACTTAAATTATGAAAACAATTGTATAAAAACACCATCCACTCATAACTATAAAGTAATGACTTTTAAATAAAAGAGAGTGCACAATTAGACCCAAATTAGTATATTATTCCTACATCGTGTATCAAAGCCTCAAAAATTTATATCATTGGCTAAACTCTTATAATTGAAGATTATTAACATCCTAATTCAATCCAAATCAAGAAGAGGGTTATAATATACAAATTGTACAATAAGGGGAAGTTTACATATACCTAAGTTTGGATATGTTACAACTCACCTCCCTTTAAAAGGATTTTGTCCCCGGAATCTCAAATAAAGAGGGAGAGCGAGTTTCAAACATTTCTTCTCTGATCTCCCAAGTTGTTTCCTCCAGACCATGATACTTCCATAGAACTTTTACTAGTTCAATTTGTTTGTGCTTTAGTTATTTCACTTGGGAGTCAAGGATCTTCACATGATACTTCTCATAGGTCAAATCTTCACGAATCTCTATGGGTTCCATAGATAGAACATGCGATGGATCTTTCACATATTTCTTTAGCACAGATACATGACAAACATCATGGATCTTATCATAAGTAAGGAGTACTACCAAAAGATATGCACACTCTCCAATCTTGTGTAGAACTTCAAATAGTCCCACATAGTGAGGACTGAGCTTTCCCTTCACCTTAGATCTTGCAATCAACCAAATCAGTTTTATTTTCAAGAAAACATAGTCACCTACCAGAAAGTTGACATCCATTATCTTCTTGTCGGCGTACATTTCTATTGATCCTAAGTAGCTTTTATTTGTTTCTTTATCAGTTAGATCTTATCTTTCATCAACTACAAATATCATCAGTCTTAACCAGAGTATGTTGACCCACATCATCTCAGTACAAGGGAGAACGACATGGTGTGCCATATAGAGGTTCAAAGGTTAACATACCTATGCTCTCTTGGTAGTTATTATTATAAGAGAACTCAGCTAATAGGAGATATTTGTCCCAAATAGCTTCCCAATACATAACACAAGCTAATAAAAAATATTCTAGAATATTAATTGTCTTCTTGGACTAACCATCAGTCTATGAGGTACTGAAACATAGATTTAATCCCATCTCTTCTTGAATCCACCTCCATGGGCGGGAAGTAAACTTAGTGTAATGCCCCTCCAAGTACATACATGACAGCGGAAGAAAACTCTATGTTGTCCATAACTTGGGTCACTTGGCTTGGAGGAACATTACAAAACATGATATGCAATAGCAATAACATAAATGAAACACCTTGCATTTATTGGAAATCTTGATTCATACATTGTTCTTTGAAAGAGAAAACTAATCATGTAAACTATATCATCTTTAAAATAAAACATAATACATGAAAGGTAGAACAAATCTATGGCATAAATCTTCTTTGAAAACATAATAAGGATCTAATATGGTGTAGATGGAACCCCACCAAGCTATGTTTTAGAAACTGCTACTTTGAAGCACTCGTTTCAAATTCCTTTGCTCCTTTATCTAGGGACATCTCGTCCCACTGCCATGCGAAAATAAAAACACACATCGGTAAGTGGCACTATACATTTTATAAGAACTGAAAATAAATATATATATACTTGACTTGAGAGAAAACCTTGACATGAATTTGACTTAAGCATTCTTGATTACCTAAGTCTTTTAACATGAAGAATTGAACAATAATATATACCTCTCTGTATGATGCCCACTTAAGAGCACATGATTTCTAGGAAAGCCCATAATGCTACAAAAGCCCATAATGGCACGAATGCCCATGATTTGGCTATAAAAACTCATAATTGGCATGAATGCCCATAACAATCTCTTAAGGTCCATGATTCGAGAAGCATATAAAAACTAATTCAATTCCAATTAACTTGATCATTAACATGACTTTAGCATTAGCATTAACATGATCCTTGAACTTAACATGATGGGATTTCTCCCTCTTGAAACATGAACTTTAAAATCCATTAATCATTGATCATTAATCATAATCTCTAATCTTAATGAATATGATAACCATACGACATAAGATATAACAAACATCAAGCAATTTATATGATGAATATGATTTGAGCATTGAACCTGAAATTGAAAGCATAATTCATAATCCATACATATCATACAATTCAACCATGGTACTTATGCATAGTGGCATGACCCGCTTACCTGGAGTAAAGAAAATCCTAGCTTAGTCCTTTTGATCTTGGCCAAAGCCTAAGTTCCTTCTTTCTGCAAAATCTGGACCGTCCATCTCTGATCTAGTGGCCTTGAAAGGTGACGTTGTGCACCTTGCACTGGCAGTTTACGGATCCTAGCCTGGCTAGGCCTGTCTCGTGTAACGCGGCTGCCCCCAGTCTTCTTTCTCACCTGCGTGCGTTGTACTCTGTGTTTAACGGAGTTCGTCGCCTCTGCTTTGTTCTTCACTGTCGACTTTGATTCGTTGCAAGAGGAGCCCCGACGCCAGAGTTTGGCACACCAGAGATTGACGCGCCCTTCCCCATTGGTCCTGGAACTGGCGAGATCTTCTCTTGCTCGCCCGCTAGCCTGGGGAAAAGTCGCCTATTTCTCCCCTGTGTCCGCAGCCGCCATTTGGGGTGCGCCCCGATGCTCCGGATCATGTGCGGCAAGGATAGAAACCTACCTAATCATGACTCCTCGACATCCTTGATTGCTTCTACTGCGACCAATGAGGTCGCAGGTCTGGAGGATCAACGGGGAAACAAACCCTACATGTTGAACACAGCTGTCAACCCTCCTATGCACCTTTTATTTCTTCAAGCTCCCATCTCCTCTAGTTTGTTCGGGTTAAAAACTAACCTTGGACTCACTATCCCCGACTTCTTAAATCCGAAGCTTTATATAGCTTCTTCAATCTGGGATCTCGGGCAAAGTCCCCCTTTCAATGGGACTCTGTTTGGTCCCTGCTCCAGAAGGACACAGATAGCGATTTGGGGTGCCTTCACAGAACCTGATTTTTCTCAATTGAATCGATCCGAACCCATGGTTCATCTTATACTTCCTTAGATTATTGCTCAAAAAGGTCATAACATGTTGTATTATTTCTAATCCGGATTGGGACCTCAAAAATCATCAATATCAAACCAAATTTGGTGTGTTACCTTAATCAACCACCAAGAGTCCAAAAATCTAATTAGTTTCTAAACTCAGAAATCACAATCATCTCTATTTCTTTTCTTTTTAGTATAACCATGTATCCATCATATATGCTTACTTAAAAGTAATTTGGGGTTCATATTTTTAGGGAGGACAAATATTAGTATAATGACTTGTATAAATTTTTATTGGGACTAAATATGCACATTGAATGGATTAATTTCTCTTTATCTCCTTAAAGTCACTCACTAACCAATTAGGGCTACATTTGGTGAACTTAGATCGCCATAGAGTCAAATGAAGAGAAATTTTCTCTAACTTTCATGGGAAAAAAGATTTAAACATTCTGATTAGATCTCGCTGCCATTCAGGGTTTACTTGCATCAAAAGTTTTTTTTATAAATAAATAGTGAAAAATCAATTAAAACCCAAATCTTACTTTATTCAAATTGTAGGATGTTACACTTAGGGTCTCTACCAGACACAATAGATTTCAGCACGCCATGTAGATGACTATAGAGTCTATGTATGCCATGTCAGGGACCTTATATGTAGTCTTGAAAGGTAAGAAATGAGTAAGCTTGGTAACTCGATATACCACAACGTAAATTGCATTAAAACAACTTCTAGATTTTAGAAATTCAGTAAAAATACATCATAACATTTTCCCACTTCCCACTCTGGTTTTTCAAGGGACTGATTAAGTCCACTGGTTCTTTGATGTTCAATATTTACTTGTTGACTGATCAAAAATTTTGCAACAAAAGTAGGATGTACAAAGATTTGCAAAGAAGTTTTTGGTGGAGAATATTTTGAAGTACTTCTCAATATTCTCCACCAAAAACTTCTTTGCAAATCTTTGTACATCCTGGTGGTGCCAGGGTAAATTGTATATTTTAATCCATGAGCCTCACTCGGAACCTTATATCTCATATCATCCACATCTAGTATCCATAACTGATGTCGAGAATGAATTGCACCATCAACACCAACAAAGAAATTATATTGTGGATTTTCAGTCAAGGACTTCATCTCACTAAGTTTAGGACTAGTCAATTGAGTTGCAATTTCCTTGGAGATCTAAGATTGAGTAAACTGAGAGACTAGCCATGTGCACACACATCTTATCTACAACAACATCATCCATGTCATCCTATAGCTCAGGTCATCATCTTGAAATATGCTCCTTACTTCCCCACACAAAACAATAGAGAGATGTACAAATAATATCCTTTTTACAAGTAAGGGAATTAGTGATGACATTTGCTTTTCCAAGGTGATAAGTGATTGTGAAATGATAATCCTTCAAATACTTCATCAAATGCCTTTGTCTCATATTCAAGTCCTTTTGCGTCATAAGAAGAGTGAAGACTCGTATGATTAGAGAAAACCTTGAAATACACACCATAAAGGTAATGCCTCTAAATCTTGAGAACGTGAACACAACTGCAAGCTCAACATCATGGGTCAACCAATTTTCTTTTTCAACTTTGGTTGATAGGAGGAATAAGCTACAACCCATCCTTCTTGAATAAGGACACAAATTAAGCCTTGTCTAGATGCGTCAATATAGATGACATAAAGCTTTCCTTTGATGGGTAAGGCCAAGACAAGGGAAGATGTCAAACAACACTTCAGATCTAGAAAGCTCCTTTCACATTTTTAGGTCCACATTAACATGGTGTCTTTGCAAGTCAACTAGGCTAGAGGATTATCCAACTTAGAACATTTCTTAATAAACCATCTGTAATAGCCTACAAGGCCCAAGAAACTTCATATCTTAAAAGGATTCATTGGAGGTTTCCACTTAGTCACAACTTCAACTTTTGTGGGATCCACATCTATGTGACCCGTTGATATCACGTGGGCTAAGAACATCACTTTTTTTAATCATAATTCACACTTAGAAAACTTGGCATAGAGTTGGTTCTAACAAAGAGTCTAAAAGACAATCTACATATGTTCCCAATGTTGGTCCATCAACTCAGAGTAGATGAGAACATTGTCGATGGACACTACCACAAAATCATCATGGTAGGTGCGGAAGACCCAATTCATTAGGTCCATGAAGGCACAAGGGGCATGAATCAAACTGAAAGGCATCACTACAAACTCATAATGCCCATAATGAATATAGAAGGCTGTCTATATCCTCTTTTTTCACCCGCATTTGATAGTATCATTTCACAGGTCCATTTTAGAGAAAATCATAGCTGACTTGAACTGATCGAATAAGTCATAAATGTGCGGTAGAGTATGACGGTTCTTTACCGTTACCTAATTCAACATTCTATAATGCATGTATATCCTTAGAGAACTGCCTTTCTTCTTTACAAAGAGAATAGGAGCTCCCCAAGGAGAGACACTTTATTGGGATTGATTGGATTTTTATAAGGCATTTTCTCTCTCATCAATTTCCTTATAAAAGTGCCATTTCCAAGCCCAAACCAAGACCTTTTTCAGATTTTCTTCTTCCCCTTGCTTGCAAAACCGACCAAGGAGCTAGGGAGGAGCAGGGAGCACGTCCCCAACCTGTGAGTAAGCCCTTGACCTTCGTTCTTCATGATTTCATGGTGGAAATCGAAAATAAATTATGGATTCCTTCTTATTTCGATCTCCTCTTGAACCCTAGCCAACTTTTGCAATCAAAAGCTTGAGGACGAGCCTAGGGGGAGTTGCTAGAGCTTCATCCACCATTGATGGCGTGATCTTGGAGCTTTGGAGCTCAATTGGAGGCGGGTTTTATAACTTAAACCCTCAAACATTGCTATTGCATCAATCTTCTATGCTTTGTTGATTGATTTCTTCAATTTTATACACTTTTGTTTCTTTGCTGCAAATTCCATCAAGAACGGTTGCTGTTCTTGGGTGCAAGAAGGAAGATGATGATGACATCATCATAAGCAAGCACCTCACCAAATATCTTGGGAGAAAACGATCTCAAAAGTTGGGACCAAACGGTTTCACCAAAACCGTTTGGTGACCAAACGGTTTGCAAACCGTTTGGTGGCAAACGGGTTCAAACCCGTTTGAAGGATTTGACCAAGCATTGACCGTTTGGAAATCTCGTTCCTAATTATGTAGTCTAATGACCCTCCAAATTTGATGGGTTAACTTCAAAGTAATCATAGTTTGAAGGCCAATCAACTACACAAATCGAATTGAATTAAGTGCTGATTTTCAACCTGAATAACTTGACCTGCTTGGGAAAACGGGTTCAAGACCATTTGAGATGGTTGACCAAGCGTTGACCATTTGGGATTCCTGTTCATAATGATGTTGTTTAATGACCCTACAAATTTGAGGGGTTAAATCCAAAGGAATCATAGGTTGAAGGCTAATCAATTAGGAAAACCTAATTGGATTAAGTGCTGATTTTCAACCTGATTAACTTGACCTGCTTGGGAAAACGGGTTCAAGACCGTTTGAGTGAGTTGACCAAGCATTGACCGTTTGGGATTCCTGTTCATAATTATGTTGGTTAATGACTCTCCAAATTTGAGGGGTTAACTCCCAAGGAATCGTGAGTTGAAGGCTATTCAATTAGGCAAACCCTAATTGAAAACAATGCTGAAATTCCAATGAGTTAAGTTGAGATTTTGGGTTGATTAGCCCAAACGGGTTCAAGACCGTTTGGGGATCATCCAAACGGGTTCAAGACCGTTTGGGGATCACCCCAAGACCGTTTGGAGGTCTGGGGTCAAGTATAGTTGATCAATTGAAGGTCCAAAGGTACCAAATCATACTGCAACTCAATGCTGATTTGTTGATCAACTCGATAGACCAATCCATGATGATTTTTCACTAAAGTCCAAAGGTTGGATGAGCCAAACGGTCTCAAGACCATTTGGAGCTCATCCAAACGGTCTCAAGACCGTTTGGTGGTCACCCAAGACCGTTTGGAGGTCTAGGGTTGAGTATGGTTAGGTGTTTGAAGGTCTAAAGGTACTAAGCTGATATACAATGCAATGTTGATTTGGTGATCAATCCAATGAACCAAACCCCAATTGGATTGCTTAGATTTAAGTGATATGATGGGAAAACGGTCTCAAGACCGTTTTGAGGTCATCCAAGCGACCTCAAGATCGTTTGGGGTCAGGTCATACCCAATTTGGATGATGGTTCAATGGTTTCAAAGCAACTAGTCTTACATTGATTAGTGTTGTTGAATCATCGATTCCAAACCCTAATTCAATTGAATCAAACCCTAATTGATGATCAATTGAGGGTCAAATTAGTTGAAGGTTGACTTATCAAACTCAATTGAAGTATGAATATAGGTCCAATTGATTATTGGTTCCATGAATTCAATGATTGAAGGAATCAACATTGGAAACCCTAATTCAATTGGATACCTCATGTTATTGAAGGTCCAATTGATCAAACCTTTTTGGAAACCTAATGTAATTAGGTGAGAGATACCTTAATGGTACTAAGTAAGAATTCTTAACAAATGCATGGATCCAATACATGATGAAAACCCTAATTGAGGTTGATTCCATGTATAACCCTAATAAGAGGTTGTCTACATGTGAAATCACTAATTAGGATGAATAGTAAACCCTAGTTGAGGGTGTATCCAAGTGAAACCCTAGTTGAGGGTGTATCCATGTGAAATCCTAATTGAGGGTGATTTCATGAGAAACCCTAATTGGGAATGATTAGTAAACCCTAATTATGGGCAATGTGATATGAAATCCCTAATGAAGGGTGATGTTATATACAATCTCTATTCTAAAGAAGGGAGATGGTATGTGAAACCCTAATCCCTAATGAAAGAATAGAATTCATACTTGAATATGATTTATGAAGTGAACCCCTGTGGCACGACCGTGCAAGGTAGCACAGCCGTGGTGGATTCACTTTGCACGACCGTGCAAGGTAGCACGACCGTGGTAGCTTCATTGTGCACGACCGTGTACGGTAGCACGGCCGTGGTGGCTTCCCTTTGCACGGCCATTCTTGGTTGCACGGCCGTAGTGCTCTATGCTGGACTTAGAGTTGATTCGAAAGTGACCTAACATGGTCGTTTTGTTAATTTCCAACCTAAGGATGAGAGAGAAACTCATACCTTGTGATGATAATCATTTAATGATACATGATGAATGTAATAAGTATGAATGAATACTTAGGATATCAATGAATGCTCCCATAGGAGTGTAGCAATAAATTAGGGTTGGAGTGATAATACAAATATGAAACCCTAATTGATAAGAAAGGAAAATCCTAACCCTAGCTTTGGGAAAAAGGATGAAAAGCCCTAATTGATGGTAAACCCTAACCTTGGTAAGGGAATAGTGGTGTTACACTGTATTGCATGATGTGTTGTGAACTTGATAAATCTATTATCATGTGTGACAATCATGCAAGTCTCATGAGGTGATGATCATAGCCAGGTATGAGCTATGGTGTTTATTTGATAAGAGTTCATTGGCCATATGTGCCATTATGTTCTTGTTACTTAGAAAAGAAGTAACAAGATTAGTATGGGCTTGTAAGCCTTGTTATAAAGTTGTTGCCTAGTGAGAGGTGACAAGATGTGAATGGCCTTATGAGCCATGTGAATAAAGTTGTTGCCTAGTGAGAGGTGACAAGATGTGAATGGCCTTATGAGCCATGTGAATAAAGTTGTTGCCTAGTGAGAGGTGACAAGATGTGAATGGCCTTGTGAGCTATGTGAATAAAGTTATTGCCTAGTGAGAGGTGACAAGATGTGAATGGCTTCTGAGCCATGTGAATAAGTATCTGATGAAAGTGGTACATGTCTCTTTATAGCATTTATCTGAATAAAATATGTTTGAGAACTTGACTGATGCTAAAAGAATATGATAATGTAATTAAATAATCAAGTGAAATCTATTCATGTAGTGCTCTGACCATAGATCCATCATCGTCAGGAATAAGTGATGGTGAAACAGGTTGCTCCGCGGCATATCCTGGATTTCGTATATTTTTGAATATACGGGGGTCAATGGGCGAAAATATCCTTACGTCCTCTTCAAGTGATTGTGAGGAGGTAAACAAGAAACCTCTCAAATACTTCATGAATAGGTCGGGATAGATGTATCACTAATCTCCCAATGATTGGGCCAGATGTTGTACCCATCTCCCAATGTATTTGTCGGGTCGATGGAGATAAACATGAAATCTCTCGATTGCCGACGAGAGTGCAGTTGACGCTGTAACTCTATAGAGAAGTTTCCAGTATACCCTGGAAAGCTACGTTCGCAGAGACACGAGATGTCCTATGTTTTGTCTCGCACTGACCGAGACGTGGGAGGTCTTGGAAGCCAGCTCTTCCCTAGACCTATGTATGGTACCGGTTTTGACTTCGCAGTGGCCGGTTGGAGTATGAGCGGTATACCTCATATCCTCAGAGCTTAAATATGATTGTAAAATGTAATCAGCCGTATAACATGTTTGCTTAAGGATTGA
This sequence comes from Alisma plantago-aquatica, assembly GCA_963693085.1. Classification (NCBI taxonomy): domain Eukaryota; kingdom Viridiplantae; phylum Streptophyta; class Magnoliopsida; order Alismatales; family Alismataceae; genus Alisma; species Alisma plantago-aquatica. The sequence continues at coordinate 1,207,213,950 of OY856412.1, forward strand.
ATACGGAGATTCATTGGCTGATGTTGCATTTCTTTGTGCATTCCTTAGCGGATAAATGTTATTTATGTTTCTTTATATTCTCTACAAAGTAGACAGATGAATTACTTATCTACCATGGGTAGATGCAATACTCTCCTTGAGAATAGGATATTATCTTATTTTGTTCTATGATGAATAATTCTGCCTGATAAGGTAAAAGTAACCCCTGCTCAGTTTTAATTTAATAAACTGCAATAACAATGTTTTGGCGGACAGTTATGTCTCTTGCTGGGGAAATTTTTCAATTGTCTCACCCCAGTGAGAAACATTTTTAGGTATGCATGGGAGGCAAGGCAGGAAATCCCTAAGATTAGAAAAAGAGCAGCAACAACAACAACAACAAGGACAGCAATCAGATCTCAGGTGGAGATATTGTCTGTCAAGTCATATAGATAGTAGTCCTATGTGTCGTCTCTGTACTCTCAGGTCCTCGGAGTTTTAAATGATTCAATCGGAGTTTTGGCATAGTGCCTCAAAGTTTTTATACCGCCTGTGTATATTTGTAACAGGGCAGTCAATGTTGTAATCCTTAAAAAGGAATTGTACAGGCTGTGTACTTGTGAACCAGGATGAAATGGAAACACTTTGGTTCTTGGTTAAAGAGTTTTCCTGTGAATGGATCTCTTTGAAAAAGTTTTAAATTTTTAGTGATTTTCAGTAATTCCACTGCAAATGATTTGCTTCCTCATATTTTATTATTGTTAATGGCACTTGTTATCTTAACGATGGCGAGTGTCGTTACAATTTAGTGGTATCAGAGCTCTAGGTTCGTTGAGTCTACAGAGACATAGGACTAAGTTGTTGAGTCTGTGTTAGTGTCCTCGAGTATACCCTATAATGATTTCTTCTTGTGTAGAGAAAGGGTAAAGTTTAAAATGACTGGAGAGCACCAGGAACACATTGCTAAGGGAAATGTTGTTGCACCAAGAAGAGGTGCAAGGGATCATGCAAGAATAGAATGAGTGCCTGAGAATCCCCATTAAGACCTGATTAGGATAGAGAATCCTATGATCATGCTCTTGTTGGGTAGATTAGGGCAACAGTAATGCATATGAGTGGACTGGATGCTAGGCTTATAACCTAGGTAATCAGTCCTTTATACAGAAAGCTTGATCTTAAAATGAGTTCCTAAATGACTTATTCATGTTGGAACAAGGGAAAATATGGAAAAGATTAACTTATGGCAAGAAAGTAGACTCTGCCATGAGCTTAGACAGATAATAAATATGTGATGGCAGTGCCCAAGAAGGGGCAATAAGCTGAGAAGTAGGTGATGATCTCTATAATTTTAGAGACATTTGCCTAATGGTTCTAAAAAGCCAAGGTTTTTGGTACAAATAGTGCAATAAATGCCTAGTGTACCAGGGCAGCAGCTCCTAAGTAAGTGTAAAGGTCTTAACCTTTCACCTGTAAAATTCCATGGCTTAGTTTTTGCATCAGTAATAAGACTAATAAGACCATGATGTGAGGACAATGTATGTTATAAATGTGTACATGTTGAGTACACTAAACCCCTTTTGTTATAAAAAGGAGGACTGCTGATTTGGTTTTCCCTATTAGTTGTCATATAGGGAAGAAATGATGAGAATTAGAATTTGAATTCTGTTCAAGTATTCTTTTAAATGTTCCATATTGATCTTACCTCTACGAAAGAGGAAGAGGTATAGAAGAGATGCCTAGATAAAATCCAGGGATGTTAAATCTTATGTTATGATAATATGAAAAACAAGAAATATGATAGCATGTAAGTACATACTACTTGATCTCAATACTTGTAAACCCTGATCAGGTTTACAACTATTGATGATAAAGTGAGTATGGAAACTCTTAGATTGATATCTTTTTGATTGCCCTGATAAAGCAATCATTCTGATACAATCTAATGAGTATCATGAAATAAGAAATATGGTATGGATAAATGTATCATACCTTAAGTACAAGAAAGAAGGATCTGATAGGAATTCAGATCAGTATGTGTATATGAGGAAGTAAAAGTATGACCCTCATATGATGAGAAAGAGAACAAGGGAGGTGATCCCTGTTTAATAAAGTTGTAAATATGATAAAAGAAAGATGAGAATATGATGTGTTTTCAACACATGTGACTGATACCAGGGTAATGGATTCTGGTATCTGAGAATTATCATATGGTTTAGATTAGCTAACTGGAGTGGTCAACTATGAAACCAGTCTGATTATATAAAATGATATGAACATCATATGTTAGGGGTTTATGCTTTGCATAAACATAACAACTAAATATGTCTTTAAGATAAGTTCTCATTTGACTCTATGAGAATATTGTGTGAAGGAACTTTGTGCTGATCAAAGTTCTATGATGTCTACATAACAATGAGGTGTTATGAAGAGACATGATGATATGATGAATGAATAATATATGTTCCCTTTATCTGGGATTTCGGGGACGAAATCCTTGTTAGGGGTTTATAATTTGTAACATCCCTGACCTAGGTTATGCTTTAACCCTAGGTGTTTTGATTAAGAAAGATGATTATATGCTTAATCTCATCTTGTGAAAAGTAATTAAGGCTAAAAAAGAACCTATGTTTCAATTTTGGTCCTGTTTGAACAATGTTGAAGCAATGTTTGCTTATTTTGGACTAAAGTGCAAATTACCCATGTTGAGGGGTTAAATTGCAAATGTTGCATGATAAGATGTTCCTCTAATGTTGAGACATCATAATAATGAGTATGATGTAGTGGTATGGTTTCCACAAGCTTGGACACCAAGATTAAGCTTGTAAAGCAATCCTTGTGCATTAAAACCTAGTTTTGGTGTAATGTGCAATTTACCCAAAATCTAGGGTTCAATATGCAAATTACCACTTCAACAAGGTCCCTAATGTTTCTTAGCATCATTTAGATCAAAGAAAATGAGAGGTACTCCTCATTTGAATTAAGTTGTAGGAGAGAGAATCTTGACATTAAAATAATCAAGAATAATGCCTAATTGAAACCCTAATTCGATTTAGGGCAAAAATGAATAAAAATGATTGAAGGGCTTTCAACCAAAATGTTTTGGGTTGATATTTAATAAGGATGGAAGTTACTTTAACAAGATAAGGACCGAAAATATCTTAAGTAGGTGAAATTCCACTCACCTTTTTATAAAGAAAAGTAATATCCACTCACATGTGGGATATTATATTATAAGCATTAAGGTGCTTAATTTGCTTTTCTTTAAATTGAGGATAATGAAGGAGAATTAAAGGCAAGGAAGGTGCCTCGTACCCAAGGTAGTTTAGGGGGAAGAGGCGGCCACTTTATTGGGATTAATTGGATTTTTATAAGGCATTTTCACTCTCATCAATTTCCCTATAAAAGTGCCATTTCCAAGCCCAAACCAAGGCCTTTTTCGGATTTTCTTCTTCCCCTTGCTTGAAAAACCGACCACGGAGCTAGGGAGGAGCAGGGAGCACGTCCCCAACCTGTGGGTAAGCCCTTGACCTTCGTTCTTCATGATTTCATGGTGGAAATCGAAAATAAATTATGGATTCCTTCTTATTTCGATCTCCTCTTCAACCCTAGCCAACTTTTGCAATCAAAAGCTTGAGGACGAGCCTAGGGGGAGTTGTTAGAGCTTCGTCCACCATTGATGGCGTGATCTTGGAGATTTGGAGCTCAATTGGAGGCGGGTTTTATAACTTAAACCCTCAAACATTGCTATTGCATCAATCTTCTATGCTTTGTTGATTGATTTCTTCAATTTTATACACTTTTGTTTCTTTGCTGCAAATTCCATCAAGAACGGTTACTGTTCTTGGGTGCACGAAGGAAGATTATGATGACATCATCATAAGCAAGCACCTCACCAAATATCTTGGGAGAAAACGATCTCAAAAGTTGGGACCAAACGGTTTCACCAAAACCGTTTGGTGACCAAACGCGTTGCAAACCGTTTGGTGGCAAACGGGTTCAAACCCGTTTGAAGGAGTTGACCAAGCATTGACGTTTGGGAACCTCGTTCCTAATTATGTAGGATAATGACCCTCAAAATTTGAGGGGTTAAATCCAAAGGAATCATAGGTTGAAGGCCAATCAATTAGACAAATCGAATTGAATTAAGTGCTGATTTTCAACCTGAATAACTTGACCTGCTTGGGAAAACGGGTTCAAGACCGTTTGAGATGGTTGACCAAGCATCGACCGTTTGGGATTCCTGTTAATAATGATGTTGGTTAATGACCCTCCAAATTTGAGTGGTTAACTCCAAAGGAATCATAGGTTGAAGTCTAATCAATTAGGAAAACCTAATTGGATTAAGTGCTGATTTTCAACCTGATTAACTTGACCTGCTTGGGAAAACGGGTTCAAGACCGTTTGAGTGAGTTGACCAAGCATTGAACGTTTGGGATTCCTGTTCATAATTATGTTTGTTAATGACTCTCCAAATTTGAGGGGTTAACTCCCAAGGAATCGTGAGTTGAAGGCTATTCAATTAGGCAAACCCTAATTGAAAACAGTGCTGAAATTCCAATGAGTTAAGTTGAGATTTTAGGTTGATTAGCCCAAACGGGTTCAAGACCGTTTGGGGATCATCCAAACGGGTTCAAGACCGTTTGGGGATCACCCCAAGACCGTTTGGAGGTCTGGGGTCAAGTATAGTTGATCAATTGAAGGTCCAAAGGTACCAAATCATACTGCAACTCAATGCTGATTTGTTGATCAACTCGATAGACCAATCCATGATGATTTTTCACTAAAGTCCAAAGGTTGGATGAGCCAAACTGTCTCAAGACCATTTGGAGCTCATCCAAACGGTCTCAAGACCGTTTGGTGGTCACCCAAGACCGTTTGGAGGTCTAGGGTTGAGTATGGTTAGGTGTTTGAAGGTCTAAAGGTACTAAGCTGATATACAATGCAATGTTGATTTGGTGATCAATCCAATGAACCAAACCCCAATTGGATTGCTTAGATTTGAGTGATATGATGGGAAAACGGTCTCAAGACCGTTTGGAGGTCATCCAAACGACCTCAAGACCGTTTGGGGTCAGGTCATACCCAATTTGGATGATGGTTCAATGGTTTCAAAGCAACTAGTCTTACATTGATTAGTGTTGTTGAATCATCGATTCCAAACCCTAATTCAATTGAATCAAACCCTAATTGATGATCAATTGAGGATCAATTGAGGGTCAAATTAGTTGAAGGTTGACTTATCAAACTCGATTGAAGTATGAATATAGGTCCAATTGATGATTGGTTCCATGAATTCAATGATTGAAGGAATCAACATTGGAAACCCTAATTCAATTGGATACCTCATGTTATTGAAGGTGCAATTGATCAAACCTTTTTGGAAACCTAATGTAATTAGGTGAGAGATACCTTAATGGTACTAAGTAAGAATGCTTAACAAATGCATGGATCCAATACATGATGAAAACCCTAATTGAGGTTGATTCCATGTATAATCCTAATAAGAGGTTGTCTACATGTGAAATCACTAATTAGGATGAATAGTAAACCCTAGTTGAGGGTGTATCCAAGTGAAACCCTAGTTGAGGGTGTATCCATGTGAAATCCTAATTGAGGGTGATTTCATGAGAAACCCTAATTGGGAATTATTAGTAAACCCTAATTATGGGCAATGTGATATGAAATCCCTAATGAAGGGTGATGCTATATACAATCTCTATTCTAAAGAAGGGAGATGGTATGTGAAACCTTAATCCCTAATGAAAGAATAGAATTCATACTTGAATATGATTTATGAAGTGAACCCCTGTGGCACGACCGTGCAAGGTAGCACGACCGTGGTGGATTCACTTTGCACGACCGTGCAAGGTAGCACGACCGTGGCAGCTTCATTGTGCACGACCGCGTACGGTAGCACGGCCGTGGTGGCTTCCCTTTGCACGGCCGTTCTTGGTTGCACGGTCGTAGTGCTCTATGCTGGACTTAGAGTTGATTCGAAAGTGACCTAACATGGTCATTTTGTCAATTTCCAACCTAAGGATGAGAGAGAAACTCATACCTTGTGATGATAATCATTTAATGATACATGATGAATGTAATAAGTATGAATGAATACTTAGGATATCAATAAATTCTCCCAGAGGAGTGTAGAAATAAATTAGGGTTGGAGTGATAATACAAATATGAAACCCTAATTGATAAGAAAGGAAAATCCTAACCCTAGCTTTGGGTAAAAGGATGAAAAGCCCTAATTGATGGTAAAACCTAACCTTGGTAAGGGAATAGTGGTGTTACACTGTATTGCATGATGTGTTGTGAACTTGATAAATCTATTATCATGTGTGACAATCATGTAGGTCTCATGAGGTGATGATCATAGCCAGGTATGAGATATGATGTTTATTTGATAAGAGTTCATTGGCCATATGTGCCATTATGTTCTTGTTACTTAGAAAATAAGTAACAAGATTAGTATGGGCTTGTAAGCCTTGTTATAAAGTTGTTGCCTAGTTAGAGGTGACAAGATGTGAATGGCCTTATGAGCCATGTGAATAAAGTTGTTGCCTAGTGAGAGGTGACAAGATGTGAATGGCCTTATGAGCCATGTGAATAAAGTTGTTGCCTAGTGAGAGGTGACAAGATGTGAATGGCCTTGTGAGCTATGTGAATAAAGTTGTTGCCTAGTGAGAGGTGACAAGATGTGAATGGCTTCTGAGCCATGTGAATAAGTATCTGATGAAAGTGATACATGTCTCTTTATAGCATTCATCTGAATAAAATATGTTTGAGAACTTGACTGATGCTAAAAGAATATGATAATGTACTTAAATAATCAAGTGAAATCTATTCATGTAGTGCTCTGACCATAGATCCATCATCGTCGGGAATAGGTGATGGTGAAACAGGTTGCTCCGCGGCATATCCTGGATTTCGTATATTTTTGAATATACGGGGGTAAATGGGAGAAAATATCCTTACGTCCTCTTGAAGTGATTGTGAGGAGGTAAACAAGAAACCTCTCAAATACTTCATGAATAGGTCGGGATAGATGTATCACTAATCTCCCGATGATTGGGCCAGATGTTGTACCCATCTCCCAATGTTTTTGTCGGGTCGATGGAGATAAACATGAAATATCTCGATTGCCGACGAGAGTGCAGTTGACGCTGTAACTCTGTAGCGAAGTTGCCAGTATACCCTGGAAAGCTACGTTAGCAGAGACACGAGATGTCCTACATTTTGTCTCGCACTGACCGAGATGTGGGAGGTCTTGGAAGCCGGCTCTTCCCTAGACCTATGTATGGTACCAGGTTTGACTTCGGAGTGGCCGGTTGGAGTATGAGCGGTATACCTCATCTCCTCAGAGATTAAATATGATTGTAAAATGTAATCAGCCGTATAGCATGTTTGCTTAAGGATTGAATACGGAGATTCATTGGCTGATGTTGCATTTCTTTGTGCATTCCTTAGCGGATAAATGTTATTTATGTTTCTTTATATTCTCTGCAAAGTAGACAGATGAATTACTTATCTACCATGGGTAGATGCAATACTCTCCTTGAGAATAGGAGATTATCTTATTCTGTTCTATGATGAATAATTCTGCCTGATAAGGTAAAAGTAACCCCTGCTCAGTTTTAATTTAATAAACTGCAATAACAATGTTTTGGCGGAGAGTTATATCTCTCGCTGGGGCAATTTTTCAATTATCTCACCCCCGTGGGAAACATTTTTAGGTATGCATGGGAGGCAAGGCAGGAAATCCCTAAGATCAGAAAAAGAGCAGCAACAACAACAACAACAAAGAAAGCAATCAGATCTCAGGTGGAGATATTGTCTGTCAAGTCATATAGATAGTAGTCCTATGTGTCGTCTCTGTACTCTCAGGTCCTCGGAGTTTTAAATGATTCAATCGGAGTTTTGGCATAGTGCCTCAAAGTTTTTATACCGCCTGTGTATATTTGTAACAGGGCAGTCAATGTTATAATCCTTAAAAAGGAATTGTACAAGCTGTGTACTTGTGAACCAGGATGAAATGGAAACACTTTGGTTCTTGGTTAAAGAGTTTTCCTGTGAATGGATCTCTTTGAAAAAGTTTTAAATTTTTAGTGATTTTCAGTAATTCCGCTGCAAATGATTTGCTTCCGCATATTTTATTATTGTTAATGGCACTTGTTATCTTAACGATGGCGAGTGTCGTTACAATATATATGTATATATTTATATGTATATATATGTATATATATATATATATAGCTCCATGGGCTCAATCTTTAAATAAGAAGAGCATACCCTATCAGTAGGGGTTTGGATATCCAAAATAAAGTCCATATATAAAGGTTCTAGGTCTAACATCTCAGTAAGTTTAGAAGATATAAAGGTATTTGAAGACCTAGAATATAAAGTATATATAGGATGTAAATTACGATGTATAATACCTTCAATCACTTCATTATCATCAACAACATCCATAAAATCCATTGCAAACACACAACTAAAATGCCATACCACTAGGGGGTGTCGACCCTGAGGGTTGTTGTAGTTCCCTGGAGGTGGATTAAGATGAGTTTGTAGCTAATTTGTAGGTTGTTGGGGAGGATCAAGGTGCTTCTGAAACTGTGGGAACTTGGGCTTAATGTTCCCAACCTGACAACACTCGTGACAAGTAACATATTTCCCATCTCTAGGTTCTCTATGATTCCCCACTGGATATCCACATGGGAGGATGATGATGAATACAACATTTGCACTTATCACTTCGTTGATCTCCACCAAAACTCTTCCTTTTGTTATTAAGTGAAAGTGCTTGAAAACCACAATGTGATTCAATATCTAAGGTTTTATAAATCATTTTCCAGAAAGTAAGGGGAATTTGTGAGACAAGAGAATGAACAACATGGTATTTGAGTCCTTATAAGAATAAATCATCCCTATGATCCTCAATCAAACTAGAGCATAACGTTCAAGCAACATGAATTTTTACATATATGCAAGAAAAAACAAGGCACCTTGCTCCAGACTATAGAATTACACTTCCTTTTTCCTAAAAGCAGCAAAACAAATGTACTTCTCATGAAAGAGTGCCAAGAATTGTTCCCAAGTTGAAGAGGAAGTGTCACGAGTACAAATAATCCATTCCACCAAACATGAGATGGTCCATCCAACACATAAGTGGCAAACTAGACCTTCTAACAAGGATGGCATGGCATACCCTCAAATGTCCCCTATATAGCTAAAATTGATTCCTTATCCTAATCGACCATCTTTAGTTTCCCTTCACCCTAGAAGTAAGGTGGTTGCATCTTCATAAAATAAGTTAGTGAGTATTCCTTCGGCTTATCAGAAATCATAGAGGTTTTCAAATTTTCCACCATAGCTATGGTGAGGAACTTCCATTGCAAGGCTAACACCTAGTTTGGGGAGATGCCAGTCAGAGTAGTAATAGTGACTTTGACAACAACCTCAGTCACATGGGTGTCTTGGGAGCTCAAGTTGTCTCTTGGAGGGGGATCCACTGGCATGGCAAAGTGAGGATTGATCTGTGTAGTGAACTTGTCTGAAAAGCCGAATTGGGGGTTAGCACTAGTTCCACTAAATAGGTTGGTTTTCATGAAATGTAGGTATCCTATGTAAGACAAAAACTGTTATAACTCCAAATTATGCTTGTTGAAATGTAATTATTTTAGTATAAGAGACTTGATTGGAAATTTGTGTGCTTTATTTTAAAAAGAATGGTTTTCTTTGCAAATCTTTCTTGAATGATGGATTTCGTGAGTTCTACTATTTTATAAATCTAATGATGGATAAAAAAGAAAAAGGATAAAAGAAAATCCCATAATAAGAAAAATGAAAAAGAAATAGATGATAATTATATGTGTTTGAGATAATTGTGTAGAATTCTCTACAATGTGGAATGTATACCCACTATTAACTATTTTTTGTTTGCACATGGTTTGAATCGAAATAATGATGAAAATAAAGAAAATAGAAAAGAAAGAAAGAGAAAAAGAAGTGTTTAATGCATAAATATATGCCCTATAACACTACAACAAACATACTCATTAGCGGCCTTTCAGAAATGCCACTTAAAAAAATCCAGTAAACAGGTTTAGCGACATTTGTTGACATTTAAAAAAATGCCTCTAGCATCAATGCCACTAGGAAGATAGTGGCTTAAGTTGTAAAAGACACTAAAGGTTTGTCTTCAGTGGCTTCGAATGAATGCCACATAAAGGCCACTAAACCATCATTTGGTATTTATAAAAAAGCCACTATCCATCAATTGGCTTTTATACAAATGCCATTATTTTGTATTATGTTGGTGTATGAAAATTTTCTTATTGAGTTTAATGGCGTATAAAAAAGCCACTAATGACTACTAGTTCTGTATTACTACATTTTCATGGCTTTTAGTCATTCAGTTTTCAATTCATTATCATTATTTCTTAATGAATGTCAATTGTAGACGAACTCACTTTTCTGAAAGTATGAATAATTTTTATTTATAATCAATTGAGAATTACATGGGGAGGACATTTTACCTTGCCCCTTATATTGAATACAACACCAATGATATACTTTCATTCAACATTTTACCTTGCCCCTTATATTGAATTATATGGGGAGGACGTTTTACCTTGCCCCTTATATTGAATACAACACCAATGTTTACTACTACATTTTATGGTTTGCAAAATCTTCTTACTGAACAACGTGGCATACATGATGTCTTCAACATTGATGGAGCTGGCTCAACAACTGTTGTTGTATCTAGTCTCATATTGCTTGGTTCCTTGAGATGGCGAGTGCGGAATATGCTCCTTGGTTCTGCACTTGGAGCTGCCTTTTGCTTTCCACTCGGATGGGCCCATCTGAAACTTGTAGAGAAGGCAGCTGAGCAGAGTGTAGTTCCATTGGCGTTTGATTCTGGTGAGTGATGCAAGAAGCAGGGTGGGTGCGGCAATTGAAAGGCTTGAAAGTAGCCTCAGAAAATACATGTAGCAAGGTGCAGTTGGCTACTGTGTTCAGGAATCATAGCAACAAGGTGATAGCTAAGTCTAAAGCCTCAACCTAAGTCCAAAGCAAAAAGTTAAACAAAAAATACATGTATCCTTGTTCTAGATGGTTAAATAAAAAAAACCATGCTGAAGGTGCTTGTTTAGTGTAAAGCAGCAAATAATAATGGCTTGTTTAGTGTAAAGCAGCAAATAATAAGGGTAAATAATTTACCTGCTGACTCATCTCAACAATGCCACCTGCATTATCAACAATAGGTCCAAACATATCCATATTCAATACATATGCAGCAGTACTCAACATCCCCATGGTTGCAACAGCAGTCCCAAAAAGACCACATGTGGGATTTCTAATTTCATCTACTAGGCAGAGATGATAGATACACTGATCTCCAAAAGTGGAAGAGATATAAATTCTAAACCTCTGGTACAACAAGTGGCCTAATACATAGAAGCTGCAACATCCATGTCGAATCCACCAACAGACTAACTGAAAAATGGCCAAGCAAACCTTTCTTTCTTGCTTTGCAATTTCATTTTCCTTTGATAGCTTCCTCCAACGACCTAATTCAATTTCATGCTCTTCTCAAGTTCTAGCTATGAAATTACAAAAAACCATTACTAAAACAAACTTTTAGGAATTGTTAATTCCACTTGCAAGTTTCAGCAATAGAAGTGCAATGTTCATAAAAAAATCTCACTAGTACATGATTACAGTTAGCATGACAGTACATTGGTTCATCAAATTAAAAAGAAATTTACATTCCATCTCTATCAAAGCAATGTTCATGTTACATTCAAGCTCTAGTATATGAACCATCAAAGCTAGACATAGCATAACAAAGATTTACCTATCTATACAACTCAGATGTGTAGAGTGGATGGTTGGTTGGCATGTTCCTAGCTTGTAGCACATAATTCTTTTGTCATTGGTTCATTATCCAATGTATAAGTGAACAATATGACAAGGTCGATAATAAGCACACCATTCATATTTATATACACTACATTAGCAATCAAACAACTAGATTAGAATATGAATTAAAACAACAACCTATATATGAAGGTGTAAGGAATTTGACAGCCAATCACATCATTTTTCTATATTATGTTTCCAAATCCTAGTGGTTCTCAAGAGTCCGATTGTCAAATTGCCCATCAGTTTTGCAATTGGGTCATGGCAGATATGAGGTGAGGAACTACCACATTTAGAAAGACCATCACAACTCTGAATAGACTCTACTCACAATAAGCAAATAGGCTTGAAAACGTTAAACTAGAGGGTAGGATAAATAGATGTAGCCTCCTGGAAGTTTAATGAAAAACATGTGTGAAATAGACACCTTAACTGAAATGTCTAAGTATATTATTGTTGTTCCTGCAATATACAACAATTAGTTTGTAAAATATGTACTGACATCAGTGAATTAGGCAATAAATATGGGGCATGTGCATATGTTGTTTGATATGTCTTCCAAGATGTAAGTAACTAGTAAATCATGTTATGTAGGACTTTAAGGTGTTGAGAAAGAATGGAAGAACCTACCCGATCAAATTCCGTTGAATGATGTGCGTGTTCCAAGCCTTTCACCTTTGCAAGCATGATGTAATAATTTAAAAATGAGGGGCACAAAGTCCTCAAAACAAATTTAATCCAATTTCCAGAATTGAATGCATCCAATCTAAATATCGCATTTTGGTATTTGAAGGACACTACATTTCAGATGCCACTGAGCATAGCTTGAAGTTCAGCTTGAGCAATGATCCAGGAACTTAGGAAAGCTGTGGAAGTGAATTTAACTTCAATGATCATTGCTGAATAATCTTTGTATTTCCTGAACCGTGGAAAGTAAAGACACAAACAATTAGGGAGAATATTACCACATTTGATACAATGGTTACTAATATGTAATTCGTCCATAATGGAATGGTAGAACTCATGATATATGGAGAATATTACCACATTTGATAAAATGGTTAACTTCATATCTCATAAAATTCATGATGCAGTGAGTTTAGAAGAGTTTCAATCTTTAATGGTACCATATCAAACAATTTTATGAACTTTAAGTAGGAGAAAAATAATTGATCTTGATGGAGAATCTCATTCACCTTCATTATTTTCTTCAAGGTAGAATATATGGCATGTATACAGTAAAATGAGCATTGGAAGTTTGTGCTTCATTTGATCCATATCCATATTTCAATCATCTGCATTTGTACAACCACACCTTGTACAACCACAGTCCAATAACTGGTGAACTATAGTTTTTATGCATTTGTACAACCACTCTCCACACCTTGTACAACCACACCTAAGACATAAGAAGAGCAACATAGAACACCCCAGATAAGAAAAATGAACACATCGACATATAGATTTGAGCCCAACAAAAATAATGGGATGAAAAACCCATACATATGCTAAGGAGTCAAAATTCAAAACGTACAACAGCTATTGATGGCTTGTCCGACTGCCCAGGGCTCCCATAGGACACATCCATTCCTAGTATAATAGTTGGCTCTTGGGAAATCTTTGGCATGGATGGAGGATGCTCAGCCGTGGTGAACTTCTCTTCAGGCTGTGACACCCGCATGCTTATTCCGGATCTCATTCGTTGGGGAAACATGAAGTGCATTGTCAGTAAAATATTTTTATGTATTTCATTTAACTAATTTAAATGAAATACATTAAAGGATTTTACTTACAACGCCCTTCATATTTCCACAACGAATGAGATCCTGAATATGCCTATGAGTGTCACATTGCACAGAGAAGTTCACCACAGCCATGAGCATCCTCCATCCATGCCAAAGATCTCCCAAGTGCCACCTATTATATTAGGAATGGATGTGTCCCATGGGAGCCCTGGGAAGTCAAACAAGGCATCAATATAGAGGTTGTTATAAAGAGCATTTATAATTAAATTTATCAGTAATTTGTAACATAATAGGATATGCATATTTCTTTTTGTTGTTTGGTTTTGAATGTGTCATTAGATAGGATGGATTTGTTAATTTGGAACATTCATGGTAACACACACTTCAATTATAAGCATTCGTGTAACAACTTTCAGTTCCATTCATTAATCTCTTTTTACATCCACACACAGGGGTGTACCCTAAACAGTAACTAAACAAAGGGGTTGGTGTACCCCTAAACATGCACATAATTAAAAATAACTATGGATACAGACAAGTCTATATAGATAGACAACTAAATACTACACCAACATGGTCCCGCATCAGTAACTTCGAGGACTTATCATTGTGGCGATCTTCTCTTGAAGTTCAGAAAAGAAAGCAGCTATGAGGATTGATTGCTTTCAGACAAAAAGTTTAAACACATTTTTTTGTCTTGACAATTATATTTGTTAATTGGACCTACTGTGGCCTTTTTGATGATTGGGTTGTGTCGCGGAGCTCCTCACTATATTTAGACAAATCTGAACTGACAGTGGCCTCATAATCGTATTCGTCCGAGCTGATATCCTCCATCGTGCACTCATACCGCTGTAGATGATCGGGGGTCTCGCAGTTGATGTTGGTTATCCAAACTTTGATGGTATTATGGCCAACTAGACAAACAAAAAGCCTATCACTATGGCCTACTACAATCTTTCTAATCCAATCACGCCAACCTGATTTTGATACAAGATTTCCTGCCAAATCATACTCAACCTCGATAACATGTGAATAATTGCCAAAATTTAGGGTCACTTCACCAGGCCTGTAGTGTCTTCCTTTTAGAAAACGCCAATGTTTGGGTATGGCTAGTTGGTTTAAGGAATGATCATCTAGGATGATGTCCAATTGTTCTTCAATAGGGAACGTTAACATTGACATAGAGGCCCAGTTCATAGTGACTGTTGTGGGTGGACAAAGACTGCATAATATTAGTATTAACAAAGTGTAAGTACATATAACAATGTTATATATTTTCAGAAAAAGTTGTATAACATCAGTTAACCTTTTATTACTTGTCATAACCAACTTTATTGTGGTAGACATGATAGCTTGAAAAGAAATCTAATAGAGGAGATCATGTCCTATATAGAGGCTATATCTTTGCAATTGGTCCAATGCTCACTAATCCTTCTTTGAGAATTTCAATGAAGTAACTAGTATTTTCTATAATTTGATGTATCTTGGTATTTCATACAATGAGGTGACACTTATTATCTATTTGTTGAATCAACACTCATATTTTAGATTATCATAGAGGTTAATGGTGTCTGGCTTATTTTGTACAGGTGTGAGACCTATTTAATTTGGAGTATCGATGCACTACTATAGAAGGTGTGAGACCTATTTAAAGAGGTTACTGGTATCTTTCCAAAATTTTACTACAGTCTTGTACTTCTGTGTTTATCAAAACACTACTACAAGATATCTTACCATCTTATTATTTGATAGTACCACAAATTTTATGACAAGAAGGATTCATCTAAAAATTGTAAATTTTCTAAATGAGTTACAAGAAGGATTCATCTAAAAATTGTAAATTTTCTAAATGAGTTATGTGAGGTTATTATTCTCTGACCTATATGTAAATGGGATAGATTCCTACCACTTTAGTTTTATGAGTACATGAAACTATGTTTGACATACTTTTTAAAAGGATAAAAGAACATACTTATAATAAGGACCCAAGCACATTCTAATCATTTTGAACTGAATCAGAAAATGAACAGGAGCTTGGGTCCTATCCGCCAGTATCAAAGGAGAATTCATAAACTTGAAAACCACCAACATGGTTTCCAAACCTACAACCTCATCTTCTACAAGCTCACCTACTAGAAACCTTTAGAACATATACAACCAGAAAGTATCAATGATTGTACGTATCAATGACTGCAAAGTCTATCATGCAGCTTGCTTGGCACATTAAAGAGAGACATGTTCAGTTGTATTGGCCCAAGTGGAAAGAAAACCCTATTAGGGATATGTGTAAATCTGACTCACAAGCACTATTTGGCAAAGGAGAGAAGCCCATCAATGCCTAGTACGACTTTGTGCCCTACAACTTTGTGCACAGATAAATTGGTTGTACACTACAACTTTGTGCACAGCTTAGACCAAATAGCTACCAAAATACATCTAATAGTAGCAAAGATCACCTCTTTAAGTTATTTATTCTTCTATATAGGTTACAAGTGTTATTACCCTAAAATAAACATATTTATGATTTTGCTAATGTTGCACTCCATTAGTCTGAAATGTACTCATCTCAACTTGAGCCATGAAATCCAGAATATAATGTTGTACAAAGAGATTTCCATGAACCAACAAAGTTCACTTTGCCTACCTCATCTACAGAATGAGCCAAAGTATTCCACCAAAGATCATAGTGCCTCCTCCTCACAATGAAAAGTCTAGTTGAACTTATAACATATGTGGTACATATTTGTGTCATTCAATATCATAATCTTGAACATTGGTCTTACTTATCAACCAATAATACATTATCAAATGTGTGCCTTATACATGTTTCACAACTAAAGCTTAGCATAGCCTTAAGAAATCAATATCTACTGAATTTTTTATGTTTCAGCCATGAAAAAATTCAGCTTGATGGTTTTAAGTCTGTGGTCCTTCCAAAAGTGATGTATGATGAGCATCTTTTCATCAAATTTTTCTTGAACCTGAATGATCACATGTAATGCACCTGGTATTACTACTGATTTTGTTCATTTTTGAGTCAAGTATTTGCTTACAAACTACAAAAAAATATCCGGAGCAACATTTCTATTTTTACTATAAATATATAGGATTTTTCTGAGTCTGTGCTTTGCTATCGCCTAACTTATTATCTAATTCCACTTTCTACTAGCAGCATCTACTGGATGCAGCTTTACATATAAGAACTCTAATACAAAATGACATACTATTCCATTTTTTCATGTTTCAATTAACATGACATTGGATGCTCAACACTTAGAGAGAAAAAATCTAACTAATATGTATGTGTTTCTCTCCCTAAATGCATCTGTAGGTCAAGTCTTCATGGTTGATACTAACATGGGAATATTTGATCTTGGCCTTACATAGGCGTCAACAACTATTTACAAATCCCACTGATTTCTCAGCAACCCAACCTACCAAAAAACTTTGAAAATACATATATCATATGTTGATCTAGTCAAACTTCCTATTGGTGATGTCAAACCATTATTGAAAACTGGCTGGAAGTCTAGGCGGAAGCCTGGCCGGCAACTTGAAAAGACAGATATCATTTTTACTGTGGCTGAAAAGCCTGGCCGGAAGTCTAGCTTTGTGGCATGAACTTGGTTTGTGTAGATATATGGGGTGGATTGAACACCCTAACGAGATAAGGGAGTTGTAGAATAGGGTGCGGCGATGGTTACCTGAAGAGATTGATCAGAGTACTCCCTCAATCAAGCTCGCCGATGCCGAAGGGGTAGATTAAGTCTTGCTTCGACTGGGCTCGGTCCAAAATGGCGGAGGAGGAAGAACGAATGAGTATGCTTTGATCGGTTGGGACTCATCGGCGAGCGCCAACAACTTGGCAAACTGCGGCCGACAACTTGGCACTCTGCGGCAGGAAACTTGGCACTCTGGAGCTGGCAAATGGCACACAGACATAAGACGCAATCCACCAAGAGCTAGGGCACGATCTCCTCCATGCGCTAGCTGGAGAGGGAGGAAGTCGCGTAAGGAGAGAGCGGCAGATGGATATCATCGGGCTGAATTAGGGAGTGAGTGGGATATCGTAGCGATTTGGAGCGCGAATCGTAAAATTTGGAGCGAGAAAGTCAATATTGTGTTAGCAAATTACTTTCTAATTTGGTATGGTAATTTAAGATTGCCACTAATTAAAAATAAAAATGCCTTTAATGTTAAGTCCTCTTTAGAAACTCTATAATAGGTGGTTTAGAGGCATTTTAATTAAAAATGCCTGTATATTAGAAAGATAGTGGCTTTTTTTTATAAATGTCATTAGAATAAATGCCACTAATGGGCAATTTTGTTGTAGTGTAAGTGGATGACTTAGATGTTAAGTAAAGGTATTTTACTTTTTGAATCTTGGTCCAATCTTTGCACACATCTGGATAAAGTCATTAAAGAATTTCCCTTAAAATTTCAAATTAGAAGGATGGGTGGTGTGAGAGATATGAATTTTACAAAAATCCCTAAAGTGTGGGCAATATAGATGGAAATTATTAAGTGTCACAATTCCTATTTCCAAAAGAATTATCTTTTACTCCTTGCATGGAATGATAGCCATTGGATCTGGGATCCAACAGTGGTTATGCCATCACCTACCCTACCCAAGATCGGAAATAGGGACTCAAATGAGGTAACCCCCTACTTGATTTTCTCATGAACCAGTGTCGTATGCAAATCTACCAACCTCTCCAATAGATTCAGTCGAGGAAATCACATTATTTCATCTTGGGTTTCAATACGTTAAGGATATTAAGCTTTTCCCCAAATCTCAGCCTCCTCTAAAAACTACTAGAGGGGGGGGGGTGAATAGAGTTTTATAGATAATTTAACAATTATTGAACTCAAACAACCACAATGAAAATATTGGACAAGGAGACACAAGGTTTAGAGTGGTTCCAACTATAGCAAATACTATAGCCGTCAATCCACTACCCGGTTGCTTACCCAACCGGGATTTGAAAAGAAATTTATTTTATTACCTCGCAAGGAATTTACATAAAATACAATCTCTTTTCCTAAACCCTTCAAGCAGCCTTCACCTAGAAGTAATCGCCAACCTTGAAGCAGCCTTCCCTTGAAGTAGATGCACCAACTCCCGTTGCACCAGCCTTCTGAAGTAGCTTCCCTTGCGATAGCCTTCTTGAAGTAGCTTGAAGTCCCCTTCTCCACCTGAGAAGTCAACCCTCTCCAATCCGCAGCCTCCAACCCTAGGAGTAGCAAGGAGAGTACAAAAGATAAAAAGGAACAAGAAAGAAAAAGGAAATTACAACTTATCCTTTAAGCCCAAGGCTTGATATGCCTAGATCAAGCATATAGATCTCCTAGCCAAGTGTGTGAACTTGTGATTGCTGTGGATAGGAGAATCTAGCCTATAGGACACGAAATTGAGCTAAGGAGAATGTAGACAAATGATCACAGTGCTCAAATTGCTTGCAATAGATTGCTCAAGTATGCTCAAGTGTATTCTCAAATGTAACAAGTGAATTCTAGTGTCCTATGGCTTGTCCTATTTATAGGAATGGCCTAAGTATGCTTAAGGACGTTCTAGACAACTTCTAGGGGTTTCTAAGTGCTTAACTAGCCGTTATGTACAAAGTTATTGCTTTAACAACGGCTAGTTAATTTATTCTGCAGTTGCTGTCAGAGACTATCTCGGTTGACAAATGGTCGACCGAGACACCTACTCGGTCGAACTTTTGTCGACCGACAGGCTCTCTGGAACAAGTGATTTGCAACGTCTTTCTTCAACTGCCAACTAACTTGTCTGTTGTGTCTAACAGCTACTTTGGATCTTTCTCGGTCGAGAAGATTGTCGACCGAGAGTGTCTCGGTCGAGGAGTTTGTCGACCGAGAGTGATCCTGTTTCAAGGTTTCAATTTAGGCATTAATTATATGTGTGAGTGTGCATAAATGATCCTATTTAAATGGGATGACATGTCTAACTATGGTGTTTGGCTAGGGAAAATCTAACGCTTGATTTACATGCAATTCTAAGTACTTGTACATTATATATTTGTACAAGTTTTTACAACAATGATTACATTGCATGAAAATATAAATAATTTAGCTTGTGGATTTTCCCTAGTTGCTTTGCCATCCATCTTAGTCCTGCACACTCAAGTAGCTCATTAGATTAATAAGAATGAAATGTTTGTCATAATCAAAACAAAGGGATTTATAGATGTCCAATTAGCCAACAATCTCCCCCTTTTTGAAGATGACAAACATTTCCAAAATATAAATAAGGAAATATAAAGCATGTGAGTTTCATACCTGAAAATTACCTTTTGTAGCCATTTATGTTTTGCAAGTGAGTGCTGGCCAAGATGTTATGAAACTCATTTATATTTTTATATTCTTTCTCCCCCTTTGTCATTTCAAAAAGATATCCAAGTTGAATATTTTATTTTTCTTCTCCCCCTTAATTTTATAGTATGCTCCCCCTTAAATAGATATCCTTTTAGAAACATGGATTTTTTTGTCTAATTTATCCACAATTTGTTTCTCAATCATTTGTAAAGGATGTTAAGCCTTGAAATGATATGAGATTCCCTTAAGCGTATGATGAATGTATATTTATTTCTCATTTATCAAAGGATGTTAAGCCCTAAATTAAATGAGAATCCTCTAATCGTAGAGTACATAAAAATGTCTCCATCCAAATGCAAGGGATGTTAAGCCCTGTTTTGGGTAGAGAGTTCCTTCAAGTACAAGATACCATTGTCAATAAATTCATAAATTTCTTTATAATCAATGAAAATTTCCAGCTACACATGGTGGTTTTTGTAAACTTCTTCAATCAAATGGTCAAAGTTGTTTTTATGATCTCCCCCTTTGATATCCCAAATAAAGACTTAAATGCTTTGCAATATGTTTGAAGAGTGTCCATATGCATAAAAGAATACTCTGTTCCACAAATGATGTTCAACATGCATCCTTGGTTTAAAATTATTTAATGAGCAATCATTTGCAGCAGAATTATTTCAGACTTGACAACAGAGACCTTCTCGGTCGATGATTTCTCGACCGACAGTGTTCTCGGTCGACTAGTGACTCGACCGAGAATGTTTCTGGAGAACTGTTTGTCATAGATCATTATCAATTTAGCCACAAGGTTTTATTTATTTCTCCCTTTATTTTGTATGCTCTACAATAATAGTCTTTATAATCCATTTATTTACAAGATGTCTCACATGCGAAAAGATATCCATCCAAATAAACAAAAGGATAACCAATTTCATTAATAAACATGGAAAGATAGACACATCATACAGAAGTGATCCATTACAATCATTCAAAGCAAATCATTACAACTAATATTACTTCAACACTCACTGAAAAGATTTAAGAATTATATCAACGTCAGGATCTTTCCCAATAAATGGCTCAGCTCCATAGTATTGGACCAAGGTTTTCCAATCTAGAGCTCTTGTCTTGGTTAAAGAATATGCTTCCAAGAATGTAGGAACTCGGTCAAATCGGAAATGAGCAATAATATCTTGCAATTGCATAGATGAAAATTGAGTATGCGTTAGATCCATGGATGGTGGAGGTGGAGTTTGATAGTAGTTGTATGAAGGATTGTATGGATTGAGCATGCCTGGATTTAAAGAATATGGATATTCATCGGTTTGGTTTGGGGAAAGGGTTTGCATTATTTGGTTTAAATATGTCATGGCATGATGATTGTAGTCTAATTGTCTACTAAGGTGATATTGGGAGCCAGCAATATAAGTAAGAGTATTTTGAATGGGGTCCTGTGGTAGGGTAGTAGGAGGAGGTGGTGGTATGTCTTGATGAGATGTTTCTCCTTCTACTCTAGCCCTTTTGTGACCAAAATCTATTCCCATTTTCTCTACGGTATTCTTACTTATCTTTTGTGGTCGACGCTCCCATGTATATCCCATATCCTCAATGTTTGTTTTAAGAAAATGTTGAGTAATTTGGCAAACGAAATCTGCATATGGTGGGTTGCCAGAAAACTCAATCATGTTTTTAAGAATTATACAGATGAAGTTTGTGGGAATGCGGCTTATGATGGCATAAATGAGGCACATATGGAATATTGGAACTTCAGATTTGTTGGCTCTAGGGTGAATATTTGTAGAAACAATGAGATTTACAATCCTACAGGCTGGTTTGAGATTTATAGCGTAGTAGGTTCCCCTATCTTCATGACAAGTAGTGTTGGATTGAAAAATAGCTCTTTTTATGGCACTAAGGCTAATGGTATGATCATCTTGGGAAAGTAGATTTAGTGGATTTCCGGTGGTGAGATCAAGGGAATCTTGGTATTCATCTATGTCAATTTCTAGCATGTCAAGAATATCCCTTTCGGTAAATTTAAGGCTATGCCCATTGACCATGGTGTAGAAGAATGTGGTTTCATTTTCAGTATGGGATATGAGATTGGCATAAAATTCGTTGACTACCTTAGTGGAATAGAAAGGAAAAGAGGGATTGATGAAGTCCTTCAACTTTTGTACTTCAAAGAGATCCTCCAGATCGACGATGTTGATGAAGTCCATGACTTCGACTGGTCGTCGTGGAAGAGGAGCTTTGGAGGAAAGCCGTAGATACCGATCACCAGCATCTCCATCAATGAAGGCGATGTCGTTGATGATCGTCAGTGGTGGAGTAGCTTCCCGAGCTTCCCTTCCTTTCCTTCTGGCGACCTTCTTCTTCCCACGGGCAGCTGATGATGAGGCCATTTGTGTTACTTGAGTGTGGAGAAGAAGCAAGGAAGGTTGGAGGATGAGGATGCTGAAGAGTAGCACAAAAATGCACTAGAGAGGGACAATGGAAACAAGAGTATGCAAGTGTGAGTTGGTGACCCGTTTTTGCCCCCTTTTATAACATTCCAGCGACCAGGTCGGTCGACAATTCGTCGACCGAGCGTCCGCAACGGTCATGTTGCAGACGCGCCACTCGGCTCCCCAACGGTCAAATAACGGTCATAAACGGTCATAACGGTCGGTTTACAACGGTCGTATCCAACGACTATTTCTCGGTCGAACAATTGTCGACCGACATTGTCTCGGTCGAGCATTTGTCGACCGAAAGTTCGTCCGATATTAAGTCTGTTTAGATTCTGTCGGTCGAGAGAGGTGAGCTGATCGAGAGGGTCTCGGTCGAAAAATTCGTCGACCGACAGACTTACTGAGTAAGAATTTTAAAGCTGATTTTTTTAATGCAAAAGGTAGATTATTTTTGTAGAGCATTTATATGGATATTCTTAAGGGAGTAATATTGGGATAATTTAAGGCTTAAATGATAACAAATGATTTAATTTTCAAGAAAAATTTATATTAAGATTAGGTCCAAAGAGAGAATTTCCAAATAAGCAATTTTTGTCGAAGCTTATTTTAGGTCGCCCTTGACTACGACCATAGCGCCCCTTAGTCAAGTTTTATTTTGACCAAGAGGCAAATTTTGCAGATTTTTCAGATTGAATATATTGAATATAGTATCTGCATAAAATTTAAATATCAAGTTGAAGCATACTACTTAATTGGAGGCACAATTAATTATTTCAAAGATACTGAGTTAGAGATTTTGTTGCAAGCAATAACATATAAATTATTTTGCTTGCTTATATATTTTCATGGATCCATGCATACAATGATAATTCCATTTTATAATTAGTATATGAATGGACCAGAAAATACTTTTACGAAAAAATCATATGAAAATAGGAATTTTCTTTTCATTAGACTTTAAATCATCTAGGGAACAAACTAATATTAATTTCATTTACATTTGTAATTATGTAGAGTTGAGATAGACATAGAAATATGCAACTAATGTCTTTGGTCATATCTCAACTTGATTTTGTTCATTTAGTTTGGAGGTTTTGGAACCCACACTAACTCTACATCTTTTCTCTTATAAGGACATGAAAATGAATAGTGACCAAGGCGCAAACAGTAATGACAACATATTGAGTCAACTTCATATCTTTTTCTATGGTTGTGTCCTATGTTGTCATTGGGTGAGGATGTCCTTTTAGGTACATATATAGATTGGGTTTGTGACTTTCTCTGACTAGGTTGTTGATGAGATTTTCCTTTAGGCTTGTAACCTAGTCCCCTTCTCCCAATTTGTTGATAGGGATTATCTAGAATTTGATCAAGAATGCCATGGTTATTCAAACTACGAACTTGTTGTTGTAGCTTGGCAATCTCATCCATTCTTTTCTTAATGTCTATTTTTGCTTGGTCTAGATTGGATGACAATAAATTTCTTTCTTTAACAATAGTGTCATAATCTATATGGGTGCACAATAATGGTTGTTTTTGAAGATCGTTTACTTGAGTCTGTAAGTTTGAATTTTCAACAGAAAGGAGCTTGCAATCGACTTCCATAGATTTTAACTTAAGATCAGAAAATTTATTTCCCTCTTTAAGATCCTCATTTTCAGATGCAAGAGCAAGAAGTTTAACATTTAGATCATCATTTTCCTTATTTGATTTCTTTAATTTCTTTTTGCACTCAACATATTTATTATGTGTTTCTTCAATAATAGCAACTAGTTCTTCTTTAGATAAATCAAAAAGACTTACCTCTTCTTCTTCTTCTTCACTAGTTGTAGCAATAAAGCATTCTTTGTGCTTATCCTCTTCCTTTGATCTCCATGGGCATCCGGTTGTTTTGTGGTTTGTTCCTAAACACCAATTGCAGCATGTAGTGGTTTCGTCCAAGCACTTTTCACCATTTCCCTCCATTCTTCAAGACCTGGTTAGGGTTCCTTGAAGCCTGCTCTGATACCAATTGAAAACTACTACAGGGGGGGTGAATAGAGTTTTATAGATAATTTAACAATTATTGAACTCAAACAACCACAATGAAAATATTGGACAAGGAGACACAAGGTTTAGAGTGGTTCCAACTATAGCAAATACTATAGCCGTCAATCCACTACCCGGTTGCTTACCCAACCGAGATTTGAAAAGAAATTTATTTTATTACCTCGCAAGGAATTTACATAAAATACAATCTCTTTTCCTAAACCCTTCAAGCAGCCTTCACCTAGAAGTAATCGCCAACCTTGAAGCAGCCTTCCCTTGAAGTAGATGCACCAACTCCCGTTGCACCAGCCTTATGAAGTAGCTTCCCTTGCGATAGCCTTCTTGAAGTAGCTTGAAGTCCCCTTCTCCACCTGAGAAGTCAACCCTCTCCAATCCGCAGCCTCCAACCCTAGGAGTAGCAAGGAGAGTACAAAAGATAAAAAGGAACAAGAAAGAAAAAGGAAATTACAACTTATCCTTTAAGCCCAAGGCTTGATATGCCTAGATCAAGCATATAGATCTCCTAGCCAAGTGTGTGAACTTGTGATTGCTGTGGATAGGAGAATCTAGCCTATAGGACATGAAATTGAGCTAAGGAGAATGTAGACAAATGATCACAGTGCTCAAATTGCTTGCAATAGATTGCTCAAGTATGCTCAAGTGTATTCTCAAATGTAACAAGTGAATTCTAGTGTCCTATGGCTTGTCCTATTTATAGGAATGGCCTAAGTATGCTTAAGGACATTCTAGACAACTTCTAGGGGTTTCTAAGTGCTTAACTAGCCGTTAGGTACAAAGTTATTGCTTTAACAACGGCTAGTTAATTTATTCTGCAGTTGCTGTCAGAGACTATCTCGGTCGACAAATGGTCGACCGAGACACCTACTCGGTCGAACTTTTGTCGACCGACAGGCTCTCTGGAACAAGTGATTTGCAACGTCTTTCTTCAACTGCCAACTAACTTGTCTGTTGTGTCTAACGGCTACTTTGGATCTTTCTCGGTCGAGAAGATTGTCGACCGAGAGTGTCTCGGTCGAGGAGTTTGTCGACCGAGAGTGATCCTATTTCAAGGTTTCAATTTAGGCATTAATTATATGTGTGAGTGTGCATAAATGATCCTATTTAAATGGGATGACATGTCTAACTATGGTGTTTGGCTAGGGAAAATCTAACACTTGATTTACATGCAATTCTAAGTACTTGTACATTATATATTTGTACAAGTTTTTACAACAATGATTACATTGCATGAAAATATAAATAATTTAGCTTGTGGATTTTCCCTAGTTGCTTTGCCATCCATCTTAGTCCTGCACACTCAAGTAGCTCGTTAGATTAATAAGAATGAAATGTTTGTCATAATCAAAACAAAGGGATTTATAGATGTCCAATTAGCCAACATCCTCACCAACCATACACCATAGACACAGGCTATAAAAGGGGATACACCCCTTCTGTGAGACTACAAACTCTTTCATGAGTTTCTACGAGACCTGTTCTAATCGTCCCCGCATCCAGTTTCATTTCTCATCCCCTCTTATATCCCCATCTATAACACCTTCTCTGGTGAAGAAACCACCACCTTGACCTGTGCTTGGACACCTCTGTCGAGCACTCAAAGGTGATGAACAAATTCGAAAAGTATTTGCAAAGTTTGCCCTGCCTTTGCTCACCGCTCAATTAACCTGACAACAAAAGTCAACCTTGAGGTTGAGTTGCCTATTCTCTTGAGCCTACAAACAAAGGCAGAAGAAGACATTTGAGGAAATTACTCCTCTGCCCGCACACATGTGATGACAAGAGAAGGGAAAACCCATATTTTGACCCTCTTAGCCTGCTTTCCTCACGGGAAGAGTAGCAGAGTTGGTGATGAACTATTGACCAGCCGATCCGCATGGATAATAACTAATATCGGCCCCATTTTCTGACATGGCTTTCTTTGATTGGCCCAGACTATATTATGTTGCAAAAATCCTAGTAACTAGTAGGATAATTAGATGAACACAAATAGTATATGTGTTTTGCTCAGAAAAATGCAAGGTATCCAATAAAAATATAATCAAGGCCCATATATTCTTCTAGTTCAAAAGTATCTAAAGATGGCATCTTTGTTGTATTAAATGAATTAAAACCCTAATTTTAAGTGTTGATAAATCTAATGAATCCAATTTATGTTGAAAATCAAAGATGGAACTTTTTTGGACAAAAATAACACCTCGGAACTTATGTGAACTTATGAACCCATAAATTGATGAATTAGGGTTTCTTTAAGAACAAATGTGCAATTAATGATAAATTAGGGTTTGTGAACCAAAAGAACATGAAAAGTGGTAATTGGGGTTTGTAAAGCCAAAACCCTAATGGAACCCTAAAATTGACTTCAAAACCCTGTCTTGAGACCCAAGTCAATCTTAATGATGATTTGGATAAAATAATAATACATGGGTGTATTTCTTTAACTTTCAGGATAATTTCCTTGGTTGATTATTTGGTTATTCTTAGTTGATCTTGCTTGGACTTCAAGTTACTATTGAAATAGGTAACTATGACTAATTACATTCGTTTCAAGGCATTTTATCGAGGTATGCTAGATTGCTTAAATTTAATTTCTTGCATGTTAATTTAATTCCTGCAAACTATAAAGTCACTTGGATATCACAAAATTATGTTTATAACTTGCTCGAACCCCATATACCAACTTTGGAGGTTGAAGATGGAAAGGAATGAAAATTCATGGTAATGATTTAAGACCAAGCCCTAGATTGGGAAGGTCATAGAGGTCATTTTAGGAACTAGATTGGGAAGGTCATATGAGGTCAGGCCCTAGATTGGGATGACCAACATGACACCTAACTCCAGATTGAGAGGTGGACAACATAGGAACCTGTAGGGATAAAACTACATGGATGAAACCCTAAGAGAGGGTATCTTTGAGGTTGAGCAAAATGGGTTGAGGAGTTATGAAGAAAATAATAAAAAAATTGTAACGATAATTGTTTGATTATGTTGTTACAATTAGATGTGAACATTTTGGTTCCCCCACATACAAGTATAACTTGTTATACTGAACGTTCTTTTGTTTCATGCCGTTTTAGAATAACCTACTATTATTATACAACTATGATGGAAATAGACATTCAAGAAAAAAGAAACCAACACGAACAAACATTAAATGTAATCATGGAGGATATAGTGGATGGGAAAAGTTCATATGGTAGCATTAGAAGTTCATATTTTTTAGAATCATGTTATATTTTTTACAAAACCCTTTTCCAAATTTTAGTGAAATTTATTAATTATTTTTGGTTAATTGCTAAACCTTCGATCCTATATTATAGTAATGGTCCTTGCCCTCTCAATCTATCTGAATAGGGGATGATAGGGGGAGGGGGTCATTACATTTGGTATCAGAGCTTGGTTTACCATTTAATCGTTAATATTAATTACTTTTTTGTATTCTGTAGAGCCAATAGAGTTATTAGAGTGTTTTCTAAAGACAATGGTGTCTAGAAAGGATGATGATTTGGGGGTTGGGAATACGTTCCTCTGCACTGCTAGTTGGATTACGAGGAATTCAAAAGGGCCTGACCAAAGTCAGAGGATTTCTCTCAAAATAAAATACCTCTAGGGTCCCTTCTCATATGATTTCATCACTTCTTTACCTCCTTCACTCACCAAACCCTAGGTACATGTGACAGTTCTCTTTATCCCCTTTTGAGTACTAGGGGTTATGTCATTAGGGATTAAGGCATCCTCTACCAAATGATAAAACTCACGTAAATAAGATGTCATGGACATAACTTTAGGATGCATTGATATCTTGAGTATGAAATTGTGGTTAATAAAGTTAGCTTATGTGAAATAGAATGGCCCATACCAAGATCACTGCCATCCTTAATCACCAAGAGAGAAGGCCATCCGACCAAGATAGATTGTCTCCAAGAGAAATGATGGAAGACGTGACAACTAAGAAATAGAAGAGGGCAGAAGAGGAAGGTTACGAGCCCAAATTCTGCCCCTCTGACAACCTTGACCCAGAAGATGGTCCAGATCCTATTTGTGAATCTATGATAGAAGATGAACCCAAGGAGGACCCCATATATGATGCCAATGTTGAACCTACAGTTCTACAAGTTCATGTCCCTGATGAACTTTGGCTAAGACAACCAGAAGGAACTTACCAATAATGTCGGTTCCCTAGCACTCAAAGATGTTGTCAGAGATGAGGATGGTGAACCCATACATGTCCTCCCTCATTGTGAAGTCACCATCCTCAACTTCGTCAAGTTGGGTATAGAAAAGTTCGGGGTTGAACACAACTCTGATGTGGAAGCCTGGCTTTGTGCTATGGAAAATGGTCTTCATATTCAGGGAGTGCAACCCAACATGAAGGTCCTCTTTAATGCTCACCTACTTGAGGGAACCACAACACTTAAGTGGGAGAATTTTGTCACTAACCAAGATCTAACCACAGAATCGATGTCCTGGAAGGACTTCCACATCATCCTCTCCACCTATTTTTCCAAAATGTTATGACTATTTAGAACCCACCTAAAGTATATCTGAGGTTCACAAAAGGCTTTTCTACACCAAGGAATGGAAAAGGAAAATTTATTAATCACATAAGGAATAAGATGATAGGAAGGGAAAACCCCGATGCAAGAATCCCAAACCCTCCTGCTGTAACTGTGGGAGGAGGCATTATGACATATGTCATTATGAGAATAAAGTATGTTATTGTTGTTGACAAGAAGGACATATCCAGGCTGACTGTCCTCTCCCTGACCCTCAAGGACCAACCTCAGTAGCAGCCCATATAGAGAGTGAAACACCACAAGAGACAATCCCACTTAATTAAGAACGTTGACAGGTTCCAGATTTTGCCATTGATGATAAGAAAGCTCAAGATGATGAAAATTGACTTCCAGGAAGTGATCACCCCTAAAAAGTTGTAGTACACCTTGTGTTAAAAAATGTATGGTGGTAAAATGAGATGTATCAAATCTTGTATAACCAAACTAGAAATGAAGCATTTAATAGTGATCTAATTTTTGAATGGTAACTCATATAGTATTACAATATAGTTCCATCTAGAAGATGATGTCACGGAACCATTCTTACCCTAATCTCAATCCCACTGTTTGAAATGGAAGTGTTAAAGGGATTAGAGTGCCTATCCCTGAGTGGCCCGAAAATCACACACAAATAATATGCAAAAAGAAAATAACATTCTTCACTACAAAAAATTGGGCTATTATTCAAGAACATTTATGAAGAACCAAGAACCGTGAATAATAAAGTCTATTTGTGAGGACTTGTCCCTCAAATATGAGATTGAATCCCTCAAGCGTGTTTTCAATATAAGTAGACCTTTTTTAAGGACACTAATCCCTCACAATTTCATTATTCACTCCCCCATTATGTGAAAAATTGTTTGTGAGGATTTCCCACCATTTGGGTCATACTTTCCCTCTACAACTTCCCTCCACACCTAATTATTCATTTGACTATCTAAATAAAAAATAAAACCCCCATAACAAACCCGCCGACACCCTGTTTGGCTGCGTTCTGCGCTCTGTGCTCTCTGCCTCCCTCCCGCTCGCGTATTATCCACTGCCCGCCACAAGAAATAGAAACGGGTTGTCGTCGTAAAGGATCATCCACTGCGGCTAGGGTTGATCTACTCCACTTCTGGCCACCGCCGAGGATTGATCCGCCGAGACGGGTGATCCGGTTTTGCTACCGATGAGGGCCGTCATCGTCTTTACTTGGACGGCCGTCTTCTTGGCTTGGACAGAACACACGACGGGTTGATCCTGCTCCACCTCCGATGAGGTCCGTCATTTTGCCGAGGATTGATCTGCCGAGACGGGTTGATCCTGCTTCGCCGCCAACGAGGGCCGTCATCTTCTTTGCTTGGACGGCCGTCTTCTTGGATTGGACAGAACGCACGACGGGTTGATCCTGCTCTGCCGCCGATGAGGTCCGTCATCTTCTTTGCTTGGACGACCGTCTTCTTGGCTTGGACAGAACGCACGACTACTGCTACTGCAGCTGAAGGCTGATCGGTAAAAAATTTATGCTTTTTTTTAACTGTAGCGGCGACGCCATCTTCGCCTTGCCTAGTTTGAAAATGATATTTATCATAAACGAGTGTTTAATAATGTCAAGTCAGTATATCTACTATAGTACCATACTAAGCACCACCAGCTTTTTACTCGTTTCCGTCCTCAGGGATGGATGTTGGTAACATGCAAAAGGGATTTGTCACCTTCCCATCTATATGTATTAGGGCTTCAAATGGTTTTTACTAGACGGTTGGAGGTTGCGGCGTACCATGCCCGCGACACCACACTCGCATGGAATTCAGCCATTATCAACAGCAAGAAACGAAGTCAAAGTTTTTGTAGATCGTAAAATTGGTAGTAGTTCTCATGTATCAGTGTGTCTCGCGCTACCCCATCCGCTCCTTGTGCCCTGATAGGTGTAAACTCCATGTTCATACATTATCTGCTATCCAATCGACCACAATTTCTCGCAGCTCCGAACGCAAAGGATCTTTGCAGTTTGAATTTTGCATGTTCTAATATCGGTTTTGACTATCCTGTATAGGTGCACCTTGCCTCCTCATATGCTTCTTGAGTATGTATTGGTGGGTGATTCATCTCCCTGTTTGGCCATCCTGTTCTGAACCGAAAATAACTCCTTGCTGCTTCAATCGGAAACAACCCTTACATGTCCTTCCGTTGTCGAACTAAGCATGTGCCTCACCGTACATCACACAACATATGAAGTGAATTTGCAATAGTGGTGAGGATCACCTACCGTAAAGATTGCATCGTAAAAAGCATAGACTGTATTGTCATAACAGTTCTGAAATTCTGAAAGATTGACATTGGCCATGGTTTCAAGATGTTGATTATAAGAATGTTGATTCGATGTCGTCCTTGACGCAAGGTATCCAACTTAACATAATTTCTAATTAATCAATTTCAATATCTATGTCTTCTTCCCATCCATTGCATGGTATCAAGCATTACTAAATATGTGCTTTTACGACATGTTTGGTTCACGGGAAAGTATTAGAACATGATGGAGAGAAGGATAGCATTGGAATGTATAGGTGGAGGATGGGTTGTTCAATTTACTGTCCCATGTTTGGATGCAATCAAGGATAAGTTTGGTGACCTGTCGTGCTACCGGCAGCAGACAATGCCTTGAAGGAGATCACAATAGAGATCATCAATAAGGTAGATGCGGTTGGCAGTCGATCGGAGGCGCTAGCACCTTGGGCGAGGAAAAAAGATGTTGTGCTGCCTTTGTAGTGAGAAAGCAGCAACTGCATGTCGTTGGTCATCTTCATCTCGAGATCCATTATTTTAGTTGTTAGCGCTTTTATGTATGTAAAGCATCAGCCATGACAAACGCCTTGTCAAGCTTGGTGATGGTGGGATGTATAGCAGAGCGGAGAGCACACAAGTATTGGTTCAGCTTTTCCTGCCGTTTCCTTTCTCCCATCACGTGTTCTTCAACGACAAAAGTGCTCAACGAAGACGACGACAACTTCTTCCCCCACTTCTTCGGACATGGAGTTGCTCTAGTGTGTTCTATCTGGTAATGGTCTTTATCCATGTAGTAAATGCCGCTTGTGGTATTCATCCGATCAGCCATCGTGTGGGTTGTGTCATTGGATTTTGGGGTCAAGGCGCCGTCGGCCTGCATTTGCGTCTCCTCTAGCGATGACCCAACTAACGTCGCATTGACCAGGATCTGGAGGGACGGATCCTCGGGGATATGTCGTTTCGACGGTCCTACCCGAGCTCGAGCACTCTGCCGACAATGGGAACGCAGATAAGGGTAAGCAGTACCTGCTGCCGCTGGCTTCTCTCTTGTGCGGTCATGCCCAGGCGAGCACATGTCACGAGCACCGGCCAGCCACACGAAACGACCTGAATGCAGACGATGCCGTCACCAAAGGAGCAACACCATGGAGGGTTACCATGAAGATGTCGCCGTGGTGGCGGAGCAGCAGTGCCGCCATGGAAAGGTAGGAGCAGGGGTTGTGGGTGAGGCAGATGCAGAAGTTTGAAGATAGGGCGTCCCTAGGCTGAGGTGTAACAACACAGTAGCTCACCGTAAATAATCTTCACGGAAGGGGCGAGGAGAAGATTTTATCGGCAATTGGGACAAATCCCAAGCGAATACCTGGGGGAACCCCGGAATTGAAGAATCCTAGATATGCGGGACTCCACTCCCGCTGGTTAACCATCCCAAGATAATTATAACGGAACCAAACGTAGGATTTTAATTTTTGATGGATACCGAGTCCCATCCTTCTCAGTATCTAGTGAACCAAACGTGCCGTTAGTATTTCTGTAGCTCTAAGCAGTTTACGTCACTGGACATCACACAACGACAAGACCACCCCATCATTTAGTTCTTCGTGTGTTATCAAGTCAGTACAGTAAAATAGAAGAATGATTTCTCTATATATTTGTTATCATGAAGTAAATTCACATTAGCGGTGAGGATCAGCTACGAACAAGGACTAGAGCGTATAACAAAGCATGCATAGACGGTGTTGTCACAAGTCCATAATAGAAATTCTAAAAGATTGATATTGGCCATGGTTCGAAGATGTTGGCCATACGAATGTTGATTCTATGCGGTCCTTGACTCCAGAGGTATTCAACTCAACAGAACTTCTCATTAAACCATCTCAACCTATATATTTTTTCTGTTGTCTCTTGAATGATGCCAATCATAGTTTTGATGTCGCTATATGGCATGATTATCTATAACGTCACTATGTGACCACATACTATGTATATCTACAAATAATATTTTAAACAACGACTGCAGCTATCTGTATGTGATGTTACTATATCAGAAAAGGCAGTAAATATATGGCTACTTAATTTTGTTAAATATTTCATTCCTATATATGGGAAAAGGGGAGATCTTAAAGTATATTTCCAAGCATACTTGTGACTCAGGCATGTTTTTGACTCAAGACAACCACATGGGCTAAGCTAGAGTTTAGAATAATCCGAAATCAGCATGCAAATAAACAAATTAGAATAAAAATATAACTCAACATACATACATATAGTATTTTTTCTGTCAATATTACATTTTAATACTAAAATAGTCTTTTAGTCCTCCTTGGGTAGACAATCAACATGTCTTCAGTCAATATTTGAATATTAGAAGAGGAACCAAGTATAATCTTAGTGCATCAATCAACTATGTAACTTCCCCTCTTTAGTGGATAACTCCAACCATATACATAAGAAGATATCAGACACTTCTTGATAAAGAAGTTCCATCTAGAGAAGTAACTCTAAAAGTCTTCAATAGATATGAAAAATAATAATCATTAGAGGTATTTATCTTCAAACTATTATATGTGATAATATCATGGGGAAGAATTCTTCCTCATAAGTGGTAATATGACAAAAATTTTAGTAATCTAAATCGTATATATGCTAACATTTTTCTCATCACAATATGATTATGACAAACATACAATTGTAGTATATATTTTATAGATGCATCATCATTGATGAGAGATAGATTTTCATAATTATAGATTTTTCAACTTGAATATATGAATAAAATGGCTTCTAATGATTCATATTGATATTGACAAACTAAAAAGGTGTTCTTCTCCCACAAAGTGAACAATATCTATGTGTGTGTATGTTCATGTGTATATATACTATTGGAACTACAACTTGTCTATGAAAATCATGATCTATTTGAATTAAAAAAATAGGAACTTTTCTACCTTACATGATCTCTTTTCAAAATAAATCACTGAGATATGATGGAAGATGGTGTTCAAAAGATAACAATTTATTAAACAAGGTTGAATTTACACAACACTAAAGTAGATACTAAAATATGAGAAACAAAATTTAGATGAGCTCCACCAATATGTTTATGTAACAATATCACAAGTGTCTAAATCTACAAAGTCAATGATATTGGATCAATGTGGGAAAAATTCATTGCGGTGGAATTAATACACTTGAATCAATATTTTATTAAACTAAAGGGAGTATGTGTTATCATTGGTGATATTTTTCTAGATACTATCAACTTTTTCTCCAAGATAATAACCATTTGATCACAAAAAACTTTTAGATGTTTTCATACAGAAATGTTATTGTACACTAAAGGTGCTTACTAAAGAAAATTTTAGGTAGGAATAAACATGATTAATAAGATAAAACATACTAGGAATTATAAAACAAAATTTCTACAATATATTGACATGACAAAATTTTACAAGACCGTGACTATAGGAAAGAAAGAAAATTCAACCAATAAATTAGACATGGATCGATGTCAAAGAAGAGAAAGAATAAATGCAAAAAATAATTATGAACCAAACAACAAGGGCATGCATGTTATCAAAGATATGTTGGAAATAAATACTATAAAGAATATAAAAATAATTCAATGAAATTGATTTTTATAACCCTTCTATAAAGATGTCCAGATCATGCATAAGTTTTATACTGCTTTAATTACTTATATTAAATCTAGATGAATTTCTTGAAACAAGTAATGCATATAGCTTTTACTATTTAATATCTAACAATTATACATAGGAGTAACATGCAACGCACGTACACTTACTAGTACCAATCTAAAACCCTAAAATTATCGAAAAGGAGATCGAATCATTCGTCCTTAATCCGTCACAATTTCTCCTGACGTGCCAAAATCCCTCTGCTCAGCGCTCCTAGGATTAGAAACGAAGTCACGTGTTGTATGTGCGACAGGCGGCTCCTCAGCCTACCAGATCTCAAAGCAGAGGAGGTCGACGAAGGCTCCGGCGCGGTCGCAGGGCCCGCAGATGGAAGCGACAGTGACTCCACCTTGATGGCGAGCTTCATGCCATTCCAGCAGTATCCCTTGTTGCATATGAAGTACCACATTTCCATGCGGTTGAGCTGGACGATGTAACTCCGGCCTTTGGAGTCGTTGCAGATGGGCTCGGCGTTGAGGCAGTGGTTGTAGGAGGATTCATTCACCTGAAGGACCACGTACATGCCTTTCTGGTACTGGAACACTAACCAGTCATTGAGATGGAAGCTCTCCCCCTCCGATCACGCCATGTAGTTCACTCTAGGAGACCAGTGCTGCTTGCCGCCGACCTTGTGAATCTTGTGATGCTCGTCCACCACAACGCGTCCCAAAAGCCCTCCTCCTCTGGGCGGTGCGAGGAGGAGCACCGCCAGAACGGCCAATGAAACGATCATCACACTCGATGTCACCACCATCTTCACTGGCAGCGTAGCTCGCTCGCTTGCTGGCCTGCCTGAGCCTACAACTGATTCCTGACCAAAAAATTTATGCTTTCCTAGCCTTTCTCTATGCCGGACTAGATAAAACCATGATCGTGGATGTTTTGATGGCTGTAAACAGTGGCGAAGCAAGACATTCTTATAGGGGCAGGCACTCGCACAACACTTGTTCCTTTACCTCATCATATAAATTATCAATTAATCAGTGGCAGAGCCACATTGCCGCATGGGACGGTACTTGCCCTACCCTCTGTCGTGAACTCCAACAAACATGCAAACTAAACTATACAGTGACGCAGATGTGCCCCACCCATTAGATGAGATTGTGCTCCGTAAGGCACTACTTCTGCTATACTTGTTTTAGCAACAACTGAATTGAGAGAATAAGTTTCCGTCAATTAAGACTGTGCCCTATACTTCTGCTAAGCACGTTGGCAACAACATATCATTGTGTTAATCATACTAGCAATGGCACTGTCCTCTCCGTATATATATCTTTTTTAAAAAGTAAAAACCTTTTGTAACTGAACAACAAAATACCATAACCAGAAACCTTTTGTAACTGAACAACAAAATACCATAACCAGAACTGCATGTAGTTGTTGAGATATTCGTCATTTACCGATCTCCCATGTTCTTTCTCGCATGAATCGACTATATGATGGTGTGAATACAGTACGTTCAGACCGTTTTGTATGTTTCCTTGCATAGAGAATAGAAAACTTGCTATTCATTGGTAACAAATATGCATCATAAAAATTGATGTACAATGAGATACTACAGCTGATGCAATCTGGTCACTAAAAATGATATTAATTCAGACATCAATTCATAATTTCCTCCTATTTGACTTTGAAAAATCTTTTAGACAATGCAAAGTTCGGATAAACCAAACCTTCTTCGAATAAACATGATATAAGCATCACTACAATTTTGTTTACTATGATCTCTTTAGGTGTCACATTTTTTGTTTTATTTGTTTATAATAAACATTCTTCACAATTCATGGTTGTTTCCGATCATATTGCCAATATTACATTAGATATTCAGGTGAATCATATTCCTAGATCAATAATATTGTGTAAATGAGTATTTAAGATAAAGTAAATTATCATATGAACCACAAGCAAGTGATTAATAAGGGCTATTAGAATTCCTTAAAACAATAAACATTCAGTTTCATTTCAGTATTTTTTTTCTTCTGTATGAACTATTGTCTTCTATGGTGCCCTCCCTGACAAAAATTCCTGGCTACACCGCTGCAATTGATTCTAGAGTACTTGTTCCAGTCTGAACTTTTCTCTATTTCAAACATCCGGTATTCATGGTTATATCTCATACGCCGATTTGAATTTTAGTACTCAGTGCTCTTTTCTTTTGAAGGCTAATGAGTTGTTATTTTATAATTTACATAATAATAGACTCCGTGAAGGCCAATTCTCTGTGAAGGCTCATACACCAGCCAATATAATCCACCTACCGTCGGGCTTTGTCTCTTTGGTGTCTTGGACTCTACGAAAGAGAATCGATCACGCTGCTCCAGGTTTTGACTATGCCTTTCCAATATATAATCCAGACAACAAATTATTTATTCCATGTTTCTTTCGTGACAAGGGAACAATATCACATGTAAGGCATTTGTATAATATCCTCTCACTATGATTACTCACCCAGATCAATCGCTAAGAGTAATATATAATGATAAAATACTAGACCATCTAAAAAAATTGAAGCCTATAACATGATCTATAATTATTTGGTCAAAACCGAAGTCACAAAGAATTATTTTTTTAACTCATATTAAGCAAATTTTGACTTTATTGTCTTCATCCACCTCTTGAATTCTATATTGCACTATTGTTTACATATAGGTTGTACAAATTATTGTATTACGTAGTGAAGTAACAACAAATTAACTTAGACTTCTATAGTTGGCACAACATACAAAACCATTTTCTTATTAGCATGCATTAGTATTATATATATGTTTGTAATTATTTATAACTCTGTTATAATTTTATTTTATTAACTATGATGAATGCAAGTTGCTTTGTAATAACAATGAATAACCTTTGATTCGATGAACTATTTATATTTTATATCAAAATTCTTAGCTTGGGTGGTACATAATGACATTACTTTCAATATTGATATCAAAGTACAAATATGTTTGCATATATATGAAGAAAAAAGATTTGAACTAGTTCTGTTAAAAGTAGGATGTTGTAAGGCACATTAATATGTTAGATTACCAGTAAATTTACAATACCACTAATCCCTAATAGAGAGTGATTGACTTACATTACACTTCAAATTACATAGAAATCATTTTTTATTAAGTAGTTTGCCTAATTGTATCTTCATCATGCAAAAATTATATTTCACACTCCATTGGAAAATAAAAAATTTCAAATACAAAATCTCAGTTATGATAAAGAGAAAACATTCCTCTACTTAGTGGGAAAACACTTTTATTAATCTACATCGCCCTTTTATAAATTTTCTTAAGTTGTAAGCTGCAACTATGTAATGAATTTATACTATTTGTAAAGTATCACATTACAATTCAACATACTAATTTCAAATCTCTTCATTTCAACAATGGGGATACATGTTTACCAAACATTAATACTCCAGATACATGTTGTCATACTTTTGCTTTATAAATTATATTCAGAATTCTTGATGATTTATAAACATAATTAGGTAAGGACACAATAAAATTCTGATATCATGCAATAGCAATGCTTTCCTTACCTGTTTCTATATTGTAGTCTATAAAATTTTTAATATGAATCTCATGGGGAAATATTCATATGAATTTGTGATTCTTGTTTCAGCCATTGAAATCATCTTATATTTTTGACTTTATTGTCTTCATCCACCTCTTGAATTCTATATTGCACTATTATTTACATATAGGTTGTACAAATTATTGTGTATTACGTAGTGAAGTAACAACAGATTAACTTAGACTTCTATAGTTGCCACAACATACAAAACCATTTTCTTATTAGCATGCATTAGTATTATATATGTTTGTAATTATTTGTAACTCTTTTATAATTTTATTTTATTAACTATGATGAATGCAAGTTGCTTTGTAATAACAATGAATAACCTTTGATTCGATGAACTATTTATATTTTGTATCAAAATTATTAGCTTGTGTGGTACATTAACTTTTATAGTTGTATTATATTTTATAATACAACAGATTAACTTAGACTTCTATAGTTGGCACAACATACAAAACCATTTTCTTATTAGCATGCATTAGTATTATACATATGTTTGTAATTATTTTTAACTCTTTTATAATTTTATTTTATTAACTATGATGAATGCAAGTTGCTTTGTAATAACAATGAATAACCTTTGATTCGATGAACTATTTATATTTTATATCAAAATTATTAGCTTGGGTGGTACATTAACTTTTATAGTTGTATTATATTTTATAATACAACAGATTAACTTAGACTTCTATAGTTGGCACAACATACAAAACCACTTTCTTATTAGCATGCATTAGTATTATATATATGTTTGTAATCATTCGTAACTCTTTTATAATTTTATTTTATTAACTATGATGAATGCAAGTTGCTTTGGAATAACAATGAATAACCTTTGATTCGATGAACTATTTATATTTTATATCAAAATTATTATCTTGGGCGGTACATTAACTTTTATAATTGTATTATATTTTATAATACAATAGATTAACTTAGACTTCTATAGTTGGCACAACATACAAAACCATTTTCTTATTAGCATGCATTAATATTATATATATGTTTGTAATTATTCGTAACTCTTTTATAATTTTATTTTATTAACTATGATGAATGCAAGTTGCTTTGTGATAACAATGAATAACCTTTGATTCGATGAACTATTTATATTTTATATCAAAAATTTTAGCTTGGGTGGTACATTAACTTTTATAGTTGTATTATATTTTATAATACAACAGATTAACTTAGACTTCTATAGTTGGCACTACATACAAAATCATTTTCTTATTAGCATGCATTAGTATTATATATATGTTTGTAATTATGCGTAACTCTTTTATAATTTTATTTTATTAACTATAATGAATGCAAGTTGCTTTGTAATAACAATGAATAACCTTTGATTCGATGAACTATTTATATTTTATATCAAAATTATTAGCTTGGGTGGTACATTAACTTTTATAGTTGTATTATATTTTATAATACAACAGATTAACTTAGACTTCTATAGTTGGCACAACATACAAAATCATTTTCTTATTAGCATGCATTAGTATTATATATATGTTTGTAATTATTCGTTACTCTTTTATAATTTTATTTTATTAACTATGATGAATGCAAGTTGCTTTGTAATAACAATGAATAACCTTTGATTCGATGAACTATTTATATTTTATATCAGAATTATTAGCTTGGGTGGTAAATTAACTTTTATAGTTGTATTATATTTTATAATACAACAGATTAACTTAGACTTCTATAGTTGGCACAACATACAAAACCATTTTCTTATTAGCATGCATTAGTATTATATATATGTTTGTAATTATTCGTAACTCTTTTATAATTTTATTTTATTAACTATGATGAATGCAAGTTGCTTTGTAATAACAATGAATAACCTTTGATTCGATGAACTATTTATATTTTTTTATCAAAATTATTAGCTTGGACACATAACTTTAACCCTAAATTATATAAAATAACCATATGCATTCTACAAAATAAGAACAAATCTATTATTAGATTGTGAGACTGATAATGATGTCATACGGTTTGCTGAGCATGAGGTACAAACAAGAGCCAATGTCAAGATATGAATTATGTAGTTTAGTGGTTTACTATTCTCAAACATTCTAATATCTGAGCAACATTTTGATTCTTGGTCTGGAAGTTATACAAGATCATACATTTTTTAGAAAGAGTAAAATAAGTTAGGATATACATTACAAGTCATACAAGGATTACAAGTGATTACAAAAATTGTTCTAGGTCATTTGGGCCTATTTCCCAAATTGGTCACTTGTATGACTTTGACTTGTCTTTTCTCCAACTTAGGATGAACAATTTAGGGCATTTGGAGTGTGTCCTACAAAGTGTTAGGTTTTAGGCTGGTAGTACGGATGTGCTGAGCAGCACGATCATGGTGGTGGCTAGGTAGCACGACCATGGTGGAGGAGAATGGTCGTTCGGGTGATAGACTGAAAGGAATATAATTAAGACACTACTTGAATTTTATATATATATATATATATATATTCTTGTAATGTGTGCTTAACTTATTATATATTTTCCTTCATGTAGATGGATTTTCTAATAGATCGGAGTTGGATGTATATTGGGAACAAAGTGTGAAGTGATGTATTCTAGGCAGGGTTACAAAAGTTCATTGAGTTTGCTCTTATCCATCAGAGACCAACTAGATAGGGGAAATTAATATGTCCTTGCAAGGTATGTTTGAACAAATACCTTAAAACAGAGGAGGAGGTATTCTCACAAGTATTACAAAAAGGATTTGTGCATAGATATGATGTTTGGACATTTCATGGGGAGGTGATTGGTAGGAGGAATCTTGTTGTGGCACCGAACATGCCTAGCACTGACAATATGTATCAGATCTGGGGGATTTGTTTGGTATGGGTGACACAAAAAATGACCACTCTGCTGAAGCTACAGAGGAACCTGTAAATGTAGACGTACAAAGATTTTACAAGCTACTAAAAGAGGCTGATCAACCACTCTATAGAGGTTGCACAAGTCATTCTAAGTTGTCGTATTTGGTTGCCTTGCTATTTCTGAAGGAGGAATCTGGATGGTCCAATGATTCTTTCACAAAGTTGTTAAAGTTGATTATTTCAGGATTTCCAGAAGAAAATTGTATATTCCCGGAGACGTACTATGAAGCAAATGCGATCATGAAGGATTTATGACTTGATCATTCTACTATAGATGTATGTACAAATAATTGCATGCTTTTTCGCAAAGTTGCAGCTTCAAAAGAAAATTGTAATACTTGTGGTGCTTCAAGATGGAATGAAAAGCAATACAAAACAAAGGGAAAGAAGGTAGCTGCTAAGTTCATGTATCACTTCCCTTTGATACCTCAGTTAGAGAGGCTCTATATGTCTTCATATGTTGCCAAAGATATGATTTGGCCATCTAAAGGAAAAGGCAAGGATGATCGTATTCATCATCCTTCAGACACACCGGAATGGTTGTCTATTGATGTCAGGTATCCAGACTTTGCTGCTGAACCACACAATATTAGACTGGCATTAGCAATCGATTGTTTTAATGCATTTGGCAATATGAGTGCATCACATAGCATCTGGCCTGTGTTGGTGACACCTCTCAATCTTCCGCCTTGGCTTCTTATGAAAGAACAATTTATTATGATGTCCCTATTAATCCTAGGTCCACATATGGTTGGCAATGACCTTGATGTATACTTGGAGCCATTAATTGAGGAGCTGCTGGGAGCTTGAAGTCAAAGTTTATGAAGCATATAGCAAAAGGAATTTCACTATGCGGGCAATGATTTTATGGACCATTAACGATTTTCCAGCATACGGTGACTTATCTGGTGGGAGCACTAAAGGTAAGAAAGAATTGGGATGTCCTTTTTGTAATGTGGAGACTGTATCGAAATGGTTAAAGTTTGGGAAAAAGCAATGCTATGGTTTCCATCGACGTTTTCTTCCAATGAATCATCCATATAGACGTGATAGGAAAAATTTTGATGGTGAAAAAGATTTTCGGCTTCCACCGAAGCCACTATCTGGAGAAGATATACTGAGGCAATTTGATGGATATGAAAATATCACATTTGGGAAAACGAATAAGTGCAAGAGGCATGGAGATCAAATTCAACCATTACCTCCTGATTGGAATAAGATAAGCATCTTTTTTCAGCTACCTTATTGGAAGTATTTATCTATTAGACATAATCTGGACGTGATGCACATAGAAAAGAATGTGTGCGAGAATATTTTAAACACATTATTGGGTGATTCTAAGAAAAGTAAAGACAATTTACAATCTCGTCAAGATATGAAGAAAATGCGCATTAGGAGAGATTTATGTCCAGTAGATGCAGGTGACCGCTATTACTTGCCTCCAACATATTACACCATGACTAATGCGCAAAAAGATAAGTTCCTATCTGTGTTAGAAAAGTTGAAAGTACCTGATGGCTATTCTTCTAACATATCTAGGTGTGTTAGCAAATCTGATAGAAAACTTGTTGGGCTGAAAATCCATGATTGTCATGTTCTTATGCATCAACTTCTACCCGTTGCCTTGAGAAATTGCATAAGCTTAGATGTGTACAAGCCTATTGCTAATTTGTGCTCATTTTTCAACAAGCTTTGCTCTAACATTATTGATGTGGAGGAATTCAATGAATTGGAACAAGAAATTGCTGTCACTCTTTGCCAGTTGGAGAGAATATTCCCTCCTTATTTCTTCACCATCATGATGCATTTGCCCATTCATTTAGCTTATGAAGCCAGACAAGCTGGATCTGTCCGAACTAGGTGGATGTACCCAATAGAGAGATACTTGAAGAAATTGAAGAAGTATGTCAGAAACAAAGCTAAACCGGCTGGTTGTATTGCTAGTGGCTATTTAGCTGAAGAAAGTTTGACATTTTGTGCTAGGTACTTGCATAATTTTGAGACAAAACTCAACCACACTCCTCATAATGTTGATGGATCTCCAATTAGAGTTGGAGTGTCAAGGAATTTCGATATCCACACTTTAGAACAAGCCCATCATTATGTCCTTTTCAATAAAGAGGAATTGGATGTTTACAGAAGGTAAGATTTAGTTATGTCCTAAAATTCTTTCTGATATTTGTATATTTGTTGTACATTAATGTAGACACTTCTTATAAAGCAGTGAACACATGTTTATTCTTCAAGATATGGAACCCAACATTGCCCCACGGACTCTAGAAACAAAACATGCAAAAGAGTTTTCTAAGTGGTTGAAAGAGCATGTAAGTCTCAAACACATATATTGTTGTCACTCTTAATGTTCAAGTTAGTGTAGATTACAGTAATGTTTTACTTTTTCTATGAAGGTAATGCAAATGCGAGAGATGAGGCCGAACAATATTAGTGAGGAGTTGAGACGGTTATCCCAAGGCCCTTGTGCTGAGGGGATGTCTTATGAAGGGTTTTCGGTCAATGGATACCGTTTCCGTTCAAAGAACATTAAAAGTACATGTACTACACAAAATAGTGGAGTGTACTTGTGTGAAGACACTTCAAGTTATTCAAGTGGTAGAGATAGAAATCCTATAAATGCTCAAGTCACATACTATGGCTACTTAGAGGAGGTTATTGAGCTAACTTATGGTCCAGGAATCAAAGTTCCATTGTTTAGATGTTCTTGGTATGATGAAAGCACTTCTAACGGTATGCGAATTGATGAATATGGGTTTACACAAATCAACACTTCAAGGATAAAAAGAAAAGAGGAACCCTTTATCCTCGCTTCTCAAGCATTGCAATGCTTTTATGTGAAGGATCCTAATGTTGATGATTGGTGCACAATGTTGAAGCATCCTCCTAAAGATTATTCTGAAGTACCTCTTATTGAGAATTGTTTGACTCGTTTACAAGTTGAAGCTAATGGTGGTGGTGTTACTAATGATGTGTCTTGGACGAGGAGTGACACTAAGGGATCTTTTGTTGATAGAACTAAAAAAATCATGATGGGCTAATGTTTAGTTCATTAATCTGTCTATTTTCATCAAATAATTTTGTTTGCAAGTCCAGGATAATTATGTTTCAAACATTTGTCTAAGCTTAATTACAAATCATACAATTATTACAAGTGATTACAAAATGTTTTCTAGGTAATTTGGGACTATTTTCCAAATTGTTCTATTACTTGGCATATTCTTTGTAATTTATTTAGTCTTTTTTCATATACCAGCAAGTAGGACATCATTATAACTCATCATTATTCTTTGTTTTTCAAATGTTGAATATTCATATGTTGGTGTCTCAATTTATTTGTTTTTCAAATGTCGAATATTCTCTACGATTTATTTGTTTTTCAAATGCAACTACTACTTTTGTTACAGACATTTCTGCACTAATAATATAATTATTTTTCTTGTCAGCTGAATGATGGCAGGAAGAAGAATCACTAGATCTAG
The DNA here is from genome assembly GCA_963693085.1 of Alisma plantago-aquatica. Taxonomy (NCBI): domain Eukaryota; kingdom Viridiplantae; phylum Streptophyta; class Magnoliopsida; order Alismatales; family Alismataceae; genus Alisma; species Alisma plantago-aquatica. The sequence continues at coordinate 1,207,258,938 of OY856412.1, forward strand.
TTGTAACATCACACCCATTGAAACTTCTGTTGTCCCTCCCTCCACAGTTGTAGAAAATTGTGAGGAAGAACCTACTGTACTTGAAACTTCTGTTGTCCCTCCCTCTATTGAAAATGATGTAACAATTGAAGAAAATGTTGAGGATGAACATGATAATAGGAAGTATGGACATGGGCCTACAAGTGAGCAAAACCTACTTCCTAAGCAAGGGGAGCCACATCACAAGGTCCAATGGGATCCCAAAGGAAATGCTATTGGGGAGAATGGTGCCAAATTGAATCGTTATTGTCATATGCTAGCAAGGAAGCCACACATATGGCATCTGGACTTGAAGTGGAATGAACAACCACAACAAGCTTTTGCAGATAGAAAATCATTTATTGAGGTAATCTTTTTCATAAAAAGACCAACAAATTGTATGATTGTTATATCCAAAGTAATATTTTCTATGTTTTTAGAAATATTTTGATTTAGGCGGTCATCTGAATGCATGGAATCACATTGATGAACATATTAGCAAAGGGATATCAGTGTGGAGGGCACACCTAAAGAAAGATTACTATGAGAAATACATGATTGAACCAGAATTTATGATGAAGAAAGTTGAGAAAAATGCTTCCATAGATATTGACCACTTTAAAAGTCTTGTTAAAGAATGGGGAACCGACAAGTCCAAGCTACAACAGTTTCATATAACTTGCGTCTATACCTATCTCATTTTTCTAATTATTTGTTTCTTATGGTTTAGAAAATTTCTGAGATCAACAAGGCAAACAGAGCAAAAAAAGTGATGGACCATACCACAGGATCAAAGCCATGGAGTTGCTACCGGGCAGAAATGGTATAAATAATGGACATTTGCCTTTTTTTTAGTAAGAGTTGAAAATATAATATGGACAGTGATTATGTTATCTATCATGTGTAGGTTAGCGAAGAACAACCCGTTGTGCCTCTTAACAAAATTTTGGAAAAAGTTTATGACAAAAGCCCACAAGTGGTTAGAAAATAAACATTTTCTTTCCTATCATGTCTACAAAGCTACATACGCTTAGATGTCTTAATTTAAGATTTCCTTTTATGATGCTTTATAATTATAGCTTGAAATCTTTGATATTGTGGAAAACCAAGTAGCAGACCAAGAAGATTTAGATCCTAGATTTGTTGATAATCTAACACGTGAAGCTTATTTGCAAGTTTTAAATCCTTCCAAAAAGGCTGGGATCTGAGGTCTTAGAATTGGGCATAAAGAGACAGGACATAGGGGAAAAGCTGCCCGTATAAGATATGAAATGCTTCTTGAGGAAAGCAAAGCAAAGGATGTATGTTGGATTAAAACTAAACTTGAACTATTAGTTACAACTATTCTATTACATTAATGTTTGTAATTTGTTTTCTATTTCAGGATAAACTCAAGGAACTTGAAGAAACAGTAAATGGATTGAAGAACTCTGTCTCCCAAATAATGACTTGGTATAATCAATCACATGTAACTTAGAGTCAGTTTCCTACGTCAATATAATATATATATTTTTTTGACATTGTTGATCTATTTGTGCTAGGATGGCGGTATTACTATAGATTGTGGAGCTAAATACCCCAATCAGACTACTGCAAGTGTCTTACACGTACAAAGTGGCACCAATAGGTCAGGTGTTGGTTCTTTTCACATACAAGACAATACAAGTGGTGTTGCAGATGGAGGCATGTATCCCAGGCAGAATAATTCAAGTGGGGATGGCTTAGGAAGACTTTCTAGACAAGGCAATTCAAGGGAGACTGGAGTAGGTAGGCTTTCCACACAAGGAAATTCAAGGAATAATGAGTAGGTAGGATTTCCACACAAGGCAATTCAAGGGAGAATGGAGTAGGCAGTCTTTCCACACAAGGGGTTGAAAGGGAGAATGGAGTAGGCAGGCTTTCCACACAAAGGGTTGAAAGTAGTTCTTTTGGAGTCATGGATCCCATGCAGAGTGCTAGCAATGGACATCCACTACTCTTTCAGCCACAGGTACCTCATAATAGTTGAAGATTATTTTTAATATTCATACACATTAGAATATTAAAGTGTATACTTTATCAAAGGCTGCAGATGAAAGTTGGTGCCCTACATTTGGTAATAATCCACAAAGTCGTCCTCAAATGCAGAACAACCAAAGCAGATCATCATCGGTGTCTTTCACACCAAGAAATCTGTTTAAATGAGGTGAACCTTATTAGCAAATTTCTACATCAGTGTCTTTCACTACTTCAAAAATCCACATGATACAAAAATTGTTCTAGGTCATTTGGGCCTTGAGTCGACAATAAGGCATATTCTACTTCGCACTCACTCTGATTTCTTTTTGTATTTATATTGATAGGGTACAATTACTTTTAATGATGGATTTCGACCGACAATGCACTTTGGAGTAGAACAGAACCGAAATATAAGGGTAAGTTGTTTGTTGTACTATGATTTATGTATAAACTTTAAATTCTATTAATATAATGATTTGTCATTTTTAGGAGAAGAATACTCAAGTACCCAACCGTATGAGGCCTGGCATTGATGAAGAGCACCACACCATTTGAAGGAATATGGAGTCATTACAGATCTTAAGAGTTTCTAGCATGATATGTTGATTATCATCAATCTCAAATTTTAGAACCATATGTATTCATTATTTATATCAACGTTGGGCATGCAATGTATGGATAATATTTTGCTTCATTAACAGAAATTGGTTTGAGGTGATTTAACATTTTTATGTGTCACTTTGGTGTTGAAACTTCTTGTGATGTCATGTGAGTCTTATAAAAATATTGCTTGAGGTTATATATACAAAGTTTTCATTTAAAATTAATTAACATTCAACAAATCATTCAATAAATCAATAACCAAATCATTTACAGTAATCCCTCAAAAATATATTAATGAAGGTCTTTAATCCCTAAAAAATGAGATCCAGATTGGCCATCACAATTGCATCGATGACGATCACATAGCCCCTCAAAAATAATATTAATGAAGGCCTTAGCCCTTCAAAAATATATTCTCCAGGACCATCAAGTCCCTCAAAAATGTATTTATGAGAACTAAACATGCCCTCAAAAATGTATTTAAGAAGGCTAAATAGTCCCTCAATATAACATTCTTGAGGGTCAGTTGGTCCGTGACAATTGTATTCATGAGGCCAGTGGTATTTGTCACGTGAGTTCTCTTCACGGACCATTAGTGAGGGCCAGACTCACAATCATCCCTATTTGTGAGGGTCTATAGAGAGGGGTTTGTTACATGACTCACTCATGAATAATGACCCAATTTTTACTAGTGCTTCTTTGTTGAAATGAACCAAAATGTTTAATACACAGGGCCCGTAGGCAACATGGAAAGAAAAGTACAGATAAGGAACTAAACCACCACTACATCCCTTTTAGATTAGCTCCCCTATAGAGTCTAGATTGATGTAGTGGTCTTTATATTTAGCATGCAATAAAATGGAGTACATAGCAGGTGCATAGTCTCTAGTTCTTTGCATTGCCTAAAATTAAGAAAATCACAACACAATCAATGTAATTGCATGGTACTCTATTAAAAACAAGTAAAATAATTTATATAAAAATAGTAAACTTAGTAGGACTTATATTCAAAATGTACAATAAGAGATTATCCAAAACAATATTTATTTGATAAGATTTTGTTATGAATTTCCCATTATGTTGATATTGAGAAGCATGCTTATATTTTATGTGGCTCCGTTGCCCCAGCAAGATGGGGGGGGGTCACCATGCTCCTTCTCTCCCTATGAGGTAGGAGGTCAATTTACATGTACAAGTTCCACCCTCTGAATGAGGAGGTCACTTGTACTCAGTATCAACATTATCAACATTATCATCATCATAATTTGAGCAGTCATAACGGGCAATATCATTTATGTTTTCAAGTTTGTCTCAAATATAATATAGGAATTTTAGAAGACTAGCATTAGGGAACAATATCTCATTCAAGTACATATCCAAGTATACAAATAAAGTGGTACATAAAATGTATCATCTATACTCTTCGTTTGTTCAAGGAGGTAGCATACCTTCTTGGTATTCAAAGTATGGGTTCCAAAAATTAATAGATCAACCCCTTGAGTGAGATCCTAGATCAACAAGATTGGATCAAGGGTCAAGATCATGATGTTTACAAGATTATGTTTCAATATTCGATATTAGGGTTACTCATTTCTATTTAACCTTGGGGTTAGGTCATCCACTTATAATCAACAATATTTCAAGATGTCCAATATTATTCAAGTGTTAGGAATATTTCAAATATGAATGCCCACATAGGTATTTTAGGAACATATGTTAACCCTAATTTTAATCATCATTATTCAAGTCAATGTCTCTAGATCAACATCATGATTAATTATCATCATTGGTATTCAAGATTACATCAAGTTTTTATTGATGTAATGAGTAAAGTTAGAGATCAAATATTAGGTCAATAAATCAAGTATTTCACAAGATTCAAAACATTCATAATATTAAGATGTCATCATCAAGATTAACCATTCTTTTAGGGTACATAATTCATAAATAAAATAGATAATCCAATAAGGTTATATCTAGGTTAGTGTTTCTAGATAATCATCAGAATCAAACATTAGGTTTCTAGGGATTAATTATGATTAATCAGTCATTTAGACATAAGTGTATGCAAGAGATCAAAGTTTAAGTATATTAGTGAGAATCATGTAGAATCAGGTCTACAAAGTGTTTTTAAATGATTCTTTGGATTTTTCTGATCAAAATGGACTATTTGTTCAAAATTTTGGGAGTTACGATGCAATTTCAATGATTTAATCAAGAGCTTGGGATTTTAATCAATTATCCATGTGAGAGGGAGAAAATACCTTCAATAGTGAAAGCAAACAGTCATCCGATGATCAATGGATGGTTGCGATCGTGCCACAAAGGCTCTACTGAGTGGGGTGGTTTATTGAGCAAAGATCCGGTCAGATTCCTTGATTTGTCCAGTTCGAACGTTGTTTGCTCAGGTCACATTGATTGTTCCCATGGACTGGCGGTTCACGAACACGCTCCTCCTTTGATCAGTCTTCACATGAGCTAGGAAGTGAGGCGGAGGGCCCTCGTTGGCTCTAGGGGAGAAGGGAATAGGGGGATCTGATGGAGGCACTGTGAGGGCCGTCCATATTTGTCACGACCATGCGGGTTAGATGGAGGTAAGGATTTGGGGAGATGAGGTGTGGAGGAAGAATGCTCAAAATGGTAGGCCAGCGGTGCTTCTCAGATAGTAGAGAAGATTGAGGAGGAAACAGTTGGTGCTCAGGGCTGAAAGAGAGGGTGAGGCTCTATGGGGGAGCCCTTTTATAATATTAAGCCCAGGGTTTGCGTTGAATTGGTCCTTGGTTGCAGATCAAGGTCGCCAGAGCAAGAAGGAGAAATGGGGGAAAGGTTTTGATGGTGAGCTAGGGCCTTAATTTTGGTCAAAGTGGGTATGGTTGTGCATGAACTCGCAAGGCAAGGATTTTTGTTTGCTCAGAATTTCAAATCGGGGTCATAAGCGAGAGATTGCTTGTCTCGATCCTCATTGACACCTCCCCCACTGATTGTGGGAGGTAGGAGATGGCCTGACAATCATTAGATTGTGCCATGATCCATGGATAGCTGATCCAAGCATTGGAGTTTGTCCCCCAAGTGAGCCCTGGATTGCGGAGGTGGAAAAGGGTGACTAAAAGGGTAACTAAAAGGGATTTTAACAAATCAACTTCAAGAATTCATCGAAAATTGTATGAATGTCCAATTGAGGTGAAATTTGGATCACAGATTCAAAAAAATGTATAGAACCTTTATAAAAAGTTTGAGAACCAAAGGATAAAGTTACATGGACAATTTTACCTAATTGGATAATGTGATAAATTAACCTAATTTGTGGTGTCTTAATGTGTATAAAATTCACATTGGTCATCATATTTGAATTTGAGTATCAACATTGATTAAGTAACCAAGAAAAAATAAATTAGGGTCATCAGTGAACACAATGAGGGTAAAATTGGAACTAAACAAAAGATAGAGGTAAAACTCACTTTATCACATCCTCCCCTCCTTATTAGTAATTTTGTCCCCAAAATCCAAACTTCCTTGAAATGGTCAGAAAATCTTTCTACCATGTCTGACTTCAACTCCTAGGTAGCATCATCACTATCATGTTGCTTCCAAAAAACCTTAACCATATCAATCTTCTTATTCCTGAGCTCTTTGGTGCGAGTATCACATATCTTGACTGGGACTTCTTGGTATATGAGGGTGTCCTTCAATTCGATTAGTTCATGATTGATGTGACGTCCCCGGATTTTCTAAAACTTAATCTGATGTGTGACGTCCAAATTGAAACCCTCACCTCAATGAGAATCCCAATTTAAACATCCCACATGAGGCTAAGAAGAAGAAAATTAGAGGAAGTCAGAAGGAAACAATCAGTAGCACATGTACATGAACAATAATAAAACCATACACACATGTTCACCATTCAACATATAATTACAACATGAATTGTTACAACATTTGATATTACATATTGAACAGAAACTTATACATATACATGTACTACATTCTAAAACAATAGGATCTTAAGACAATTGGTCCACCTGTACATCAGCTCGCCACACAACTCTCACTATCCTGGATCTTCAAGATCATAACCACAACCTAAACAAAAGATTACATGCGGTACACGTCAGCACAATATTTCATGAATATTGTACTGAGTACGCCTACGTGTCTTTTATATACCTCTCATCATATCTTGGCAATAAGATAAAACAAATACTTGGCAGTAACAGAAGAATATAAGAAAAGCGTATACTTGCACAAAGATATTCATTAACAAAAGAGAACACATATTTTAAGCTTATTTTCCATTATATCTCAAGGCCTTTATGATCACTACCAAAGAGTTAGATCATTTGTACAAGGTGACCACTACCAAAGAGTTAGGTCATATGTACAATGTGACCACTACCAAAGAGTTAGGTCACTTCCAAGCACACTACCAAAGAGTTAGTGCTTTCATATAATGGAACAGATATATTATGTTTGATGTGTTCATAACAATAAGTATGAAAAGCTCAAACAACATAGTATATAAGAACAATCATTTTAATCAATACCATATGCCAAGTCTTTACTACTATATAACACAAGAATATTGTATAATAAGCCAAGCAAGAGGTAATGGCGTACCTTGATCAAGAGAAACCTAATCATCACATATACTCCTGATGTCAACTATATCTTTGTTCATCCCTGATCAAGACAAGACCATATACTATCATCAGGTTCTCATCTTATTATATCTCATCTTAACCCTAATCGTGTTCATTAGGGTTTCTCTTTATCTCATTAGGATATGCACGTCATTACTTGTATTCCTTTCTTATAATTATCATACTGATGTCATTTTCTATATTATAGTTCATTAACTGGATATACTCATGTGTCACATTATTATGTGAACATATTTAACATAATGTCACTTTTATTAACCATCTTAGGGTTACATCACTTGTATTAAGGGTGCTCTTCATATAACATGAATTCCGTGTACAAAACTGATATCAGATCTACATATTATCTTCCAATTACTGATATGAGCTTACTCTGTGATTTCCAGGATTTTATGGGCATGTATGTATTTTCCACATTTTATTTAGGGTTATTAGCCCTAGATATCCATTCTAAGCAAATTACATGATTTAGTGCATAAACCTCATGATCACTGATATTAGATGGATTATAAACATTATTATGGAGTTACTGACATTTTTCCATAATTTTATGTCATCATTTGCTATTTATTATCCATTAAACAAGAATTACACATCTTACATGATATTTCTGATATACGTGCATAAAAAGTCTAATACTATACTCTCATCTTGTTCTATACGATTTTATGAGAATTTCGATATATTATTTGTATTTTTCTGATACTCGAGCTAATTTCTGTGATTTATTAAAGATCTGGGAATTTCTGAGCATTTTCTTACCTTTTGGCCAACCGGCCGTCGATACGTGGCATTGAGGAGGCATGGTTCACTTGGTCTGATCCGGCAGGTCTCCTGGTTTGCACTAGGCCGGCTGGTTCAAGTCAATTTACGAACAGTTTCTGGCCGGTCTGCTTGGACCAACTTTCTTTCTCACACGCGAGCGATCTGTCTCGCGTTCTCCCTGATCCAGCGCCGGCGCCGCCTAGCCTCCAGCAACTCCGTCCATGATCGGGATCCCCTGGAAAGTGCCACCGTCGCCACAGCTGGGATCTCCGGTAAGCACGATCTCGCCGCCTCCACCTCTCTCTCTCATGCCGAGTCCGCAACGGGACTCCCTATTTCCACGACGCAGCCGCCGCCTGGACAAGGTTCCTGGCATGCAACCAAGAACCGCCATCGCTGCCCAGCAGTAGGTCCTTCCTCCTTAGAGCTTCCCGATCGCAAACTCAACGGCCATGGACACCGCCTGGATCTGCTCTGACGAGCCCCTTTCTGTTTTGGCGTAAAAAGGCTGCCACGGCAGATCATCAACGCCGCTCCCTTCCTTCTCGGCCAAGATCGCGTGCGCTCTGTCTTGTCAGACGAAGCAGCAGCGGCATCTGGCACAACCCTCGTGCCTGACCGTGTGCACATCTCCTCCGCTCTACTGATGTTGTGGTCTGTCCTGGATGATGCCGCATGACCCCACCTTCCTTCTTTGTCTACGTTCTGATCCTCCCAGCGGTGTGCCTTCTCCTTGCAGGTGGAGAAGCTCGATCGAGCTTACAATGGCACCGTAGGAGAAAAGAGGGAAGTGTAACCCTGTTCGTCTCTCCATCAACACCTACAATCCGCAGTGGAGAAGTGGTGGATGAGGAGGGTTTGCTCTCCCTACAGAAAGGCATGGCTGTTCGTGCAAGGGTGGTAGCACGAAGCCAACTGCTCACCTACAGTTTGACAATTAAAGTTTCCAATTCCACTTTCCCACGATTCCATCACTCCATGACGTGGAGGTTGGCTTCCCACGACCGTCTTCTAACCTCATGGTGAAAGATGATGCACTATTGGCCATTAGATCTTATCCAAAGGGTATATGTTTCTTCTCGGCAACAGCCTATCCATGGCTTCTAAAACAAGGCGCTCATGTATATGCGCTGGCCGCAAGGCTCACTAAAGTAACCAACTATTTAATAAGTTGAGAACTATAGTCCTTAATCATAAATCTAATCATTAATTTGGGACCTCATTTGAACATGGAACTTCGGACATAGGTCCAGGACATCCTAAAGTACCTTCTTGCCAACTTGAGGTCAAACATCGAAGCACATAACTATAGAGATCGTGATCATGATATACTTATCATTTTTCATCAAAACTTGACAAAACACCTGAGACGCTCAAAACAACTCAACATGCGTGAAATCACTCATGTCAAAGGATATTTAGGATTCTAAAAGTTCACTCCATCACAATTGAGGACATGACTAGGGTCCTTGACATACCACTTTAGGAGTGACACATGAAAGACATTGTGCATCATGCTATATTGTGGAGGCAAAACCAACATGTATGCACATTCCCCAATATGATCCAAAATTTCAAATGGACCCACATATATGGGGCTAAGTTTTCCTTTGTTCTTTGCAATAGCTCGAATTGGTCAAATCTTCAGGAAAACATGATCACCTACAAAAATTTGAGTATCAATCCTACATGCATCAACATAAGAAATTTGACACTCATGCGCCCTTTTTAGCCTTTTCTTGATTAGGTTGACATATCAGAATATAGTTGTAACTCCTCAGACTTCAGGATCCATCTTTCACCTACTTCATCCCCGTAAAGTATAGATCTATACGGCCTTCCATATAAGGCTTAATATGCAGGCATCTCTATACTGGACAAGTAGCTATTATTATAGGCAAACTCAACTAGAGGAAGCTAGTGGTCCCATGAACCACCCAAATCAAGGGCACATTATCACAACAAGTCTTCTAGAACCTGAATTGTCCTTTTAGATTGTTCGTCAGTTTGTGGATGATATCCATTACTAAAATTCAGCGGATTCCCCAATTCTTCCTGCACTTGTTGCCATAAGTGAGAAGTGAATTTGGATCACGATATGACACAATGGATACAAGAATCCCATGCAACCTGACTATCTCATGAATGTAAAGATATACTAACTCTGGGACTTTGGCTGTTGTATTGATCATAACAAAATGGGTTGATTTAGTCAGTCGATCGACTAAAACCCAAACGACATCACTCCCTTTCCTAATCCTGGGTAGACCCACCACAAAATCCATGGTGATGTTTTCCCATTTCCACTCAAGGATAGGTAGGGGTTGAAACAGACCTCTTGGACGTTGATGTTTAGCCTTGATCTGCTGGAAGGTTTAACACCTAAAGATGAAAGAAGCTTTATCAATCTTCATGTTCCTTCACTAGAAATGCCTCTATAGATCCTGGTACATTTTGTTCCATCCAGGATGCACTGTATATTTCGACTCATGAGCTTCTTGTAACACCCTTTCCATCATATACAAATCCTTTGGGGCCCAAATGTGTTGTTTGTACTGGATTGCACCATCCATACCGATTGTTAGATGTGTATGAGGTTTCTTTAGCAGCTGAGTCATCTCCTCAAGACTCTTGCTATTCTTCTGGGTTGACAAAATCTCAGACTAGATGCCTAGTTTGATATGAATGCTAGCCAATTTGAGAACATTGCCCACACGCCTCGGGGCCCATGGTGACATGACTTCCATGTTTCTCCACTCGGTAGTGAAAATAGAAGCACATTTATCTTATTTCCTATTGAGTGCATCAACCACTACGTTTTCCTTACTGGGTTGGTAGGAAAAGGTGAAGCCATAGTCTTTGAGGTACTTGAGCCATCACCTATGTCTGCGATAGAGATCCTTCTATGTCAGGATGTATTTTAGACTCTTGTGGTCAGTGAGAATGTCGAAAATGGCACCATACAGGTAGTGTCACCATATCTTCAAATCATATATGATGGCGGCAAGCTCAATGTCATGGGTTGGGTAATTGACCTTGTTTGGATTCAATTGTCGAGAGGCATAAGCAACTACCTTTCTTTCTTGTGTGAGGAAACAACCTGGACCAAACCTTGATGCATGAATGAAGATGATGAATCCATCGTTTCCCGAAGGAAAGGTCAATATAGGTGCAGTTGTTAGATTTGTCTTCAACTCTTGAAAGCTAGACTCGCATTCCTTTGAGCAGACAAACTGCTCTCTTTTCCTGGTGAGATTTGTGAGGGGCAAGGATGTCTTGGTAAGTTCTAAATGAAATGTCGGTAATAGCTAGAAAGACCTAGAAAACTTTGAATTCAAGAATAATTATTGGGGGCTTGGTATTAAAAAACCAAGACTTTGGTGGGGTTGATAGAAATTTTCCCACCAGAAATTATGTGACCCAAGAACATGACTTTAGAAATCTAGAATTCACATTTTGACAATTTTGCATAGAATTTCTAGCATTGGAGAATATCAATATCTTTGTGGAGATGAGTACGATGTGATTCAATGTCATTTGAATATATCAAGATGTCATCAATAAAAACCACTACAAACTCATCAAGGAAAGGTTAGAATACACTATTCATTAGATTCATAAACACGCTAGGGGAATTGGTCAACCCAAATGGCATGACCATAAATTCTTACTTCCCATATCATGTTTGAAATGAGGTTTTATTGATGTCTTCATCTTTAACCTTGACTTGGTGGTAACTAGAATAGAGATCAATTTCTAAAAAGTCATGGTCAGAATGAAGTTGATAAAAAAGGTCATCAATTCTGAGTAGCGGATACTTATTTTTTACAGTAGCTTGATTGATCATATGGTAGTAAATGTACATGCAAAGGGACCCCTCCTTCTTATTGAAAAATAGAATGTGTTCTCCCCAAGGAGAGGTACTAGGGCGGACAAAACCCTTGTCTAGAAATTCCTGCAACTACTTTTTCAATTCAGTCAATTCAGTAGGATCAATCCAATAGGGTGCCCGAGAAATAGATGTGGTATCAGGTGCCAAGTCAATAGAGAAGTCAATGTCACGATCAGGTGGTAGCCCGGGGAGCTCCTCGAAAAAAAAATTGAATACTCACACACTATACCAATGTTTTCTAGGTCACTCATATCAGGATTGACTATATTTATACTTGGTAAGTATGTTTTGCACCCTTTGGATATCAAGTTTTGAGCTTTTATTAGAGAAATGACAATATTTCAATTTTGATATTTCCTTCCACAAATGATAAGAATGGGGAGGTTGGGTTTGGAAATCATGACTTTCTTGGAATGACAATCAATCATAACATGGTTTTTGTGAAGCCAATCCATGCCTAAAATGAAGTCAAAGTCTTCCATGTCTAAGATTATGAAGCCTGACTCAAGATTAAAACCATCATAAGATAGATGGACGTTTTCAACAATATAGTAGGAGACTTGAATTTTCTCACTTGGGGTAGTTACATCCAGTATGTACCCTAAGTCCCTTGTTTCAAGATTGAGGATAGAGACAAGACTCATAGACATGAAGGCATTTTTTTACTCAGAGTCAATTAGAGTAACAACAGATAGGTCATAGATTTTCATCATACCTAGGTAAACACATATTTGGTGTAAGGATTTTGTATAAGATAATCATGATAAAATGTTCTAGAAATAATTTCAAATTTAAATAGTGCCTTCCATGAGTTTGTTCCCATTAACATTTGCCTCATCTGCATTCACTGCAAAGACACTGGCTTGTCGGTGCTCGCCTTATTTGGCCCATGCTGGAGGAGGGTGAGGGCAGTTGTCTCTAAAATGTCCCTCCTATTTGTAGAAGTGGCAAACTGGGGATGAGTACTTTCAATGGCCATAATGGAGGTTACTTTAGTTGCGGAAATGAGGAACATTGGGATTCCAGCCTTGACCTCTATTTTGGCCAGGATTTTGATTCTACACAGGGCCTCGATTGTAGTTTTGCATATGGCCTTGATTGTAGTTTTGAGTAGGAGGATTTTTGGGATTCTTCTATCGGTTTCCTTTCTTACTGACACCAATATGGGGTTTCCCTTTCTACTCAGGTTTGGTGGGTACAACTTCAGTAAGCCCTAGTTAGGCAAGGGTAGGTAGTGGCTTCCCGAGTCCCATCCCCAGGGTTCTCTCCATGGACAAGGCATGGTCATAGGATTTCTAAAAAGTGGTAGGTTTGGATGAGGAGACAAAATCTTTAAGGGTAAGGAAGACCCCATCAATGTAAGGTCAAGTTTATGCTCTTTTGTGAGGTCGGTGACATGCCTCTCCAGGAGACGAAATTTTCGACTGTACTTAGCCACTATGTTGCTACCTTGGGTAAGGGTAATAAATTGTTTTTGCTTCTCTTTTCTCTCAGAGGTGGGATGAAAACAGTTTGTGAAAATGAGTTTGAAGGCTTCCCAATTGATAGCGATGACCTATTGTGACCATACATAATTCTCCCACTACAACTTGGCCGCCCCTTTCAACTGGAAGGTAGCAAAACCAACTTTGTCTTATTTAGGGCACCTAAAAACCCTGAAGGTGTTATCCATGGACACTAGCCAGACATCGGCCTTATCTAGAACATCATCCTTATCCTCCCCATAGAAGGCTTCTAGGTGAAGCTTTAGGAAATCTTAGATGGTATTTATGTTATGGATGGACACTAAAGATGTTGTATGGATTTCAAGGTTATGAAGGGCATCCATAATGGCTTTCTATTTCATTTCCCACTCCCCCATATCTATTGTCTTATTGGCATAACTAACATCCTCATCATTATTTATTCGGGGCTTCTTCCCCTTATCTTTGATACCAGAGGTTCCTTCACCATCCCTATTGTTTGTGTTTTTTGGGGCCATCAACAAGGGTTCAATTGATGAGGTAGGAGGTCAATCGACATGTACAAGTTCCACCCTCCAAATGAGGAGGTCACTTGTAATTTATATCAATATTATCAACATTATCATCATCATAATTCAGGAAGTCATAATGGGAAATATCATTTATGTTTTCAAGTTTGTCTCAAATATAATATTGAAAAATCAAAAGACTAATTAGCAGGGAATAGTAGCTCAAGAAAGTACATAGCCAGGTATTCAAATCAAGAGGTACATAAAATGTATCATCAATACTATTAGTTTTTTCAAGGAGGAGATATAATAGTGTACCTTCTTGGTGGATATTTAGAGTATGGGTTCCAAGAATTAATAGATCAACCCCTTGATTCAGATCCTAGATCAACAAGATTGGATCAAGGGTCAAGATCATGATGTTTAGAAGATTATGTTTCAATATTGGAGATTAGGGTTACTCATCCCTATTTAACCATTGGGTTAGGTCATTCAAATCAACAATATTCAAGATATCCAACATTATTCAAGTGTCAAGAATATTTGAAGTATGAATGACCCACTTAGGTATTTTAGGAACATATGTTAACCCTAATTATTGTCATCATTATTCAAGTTATTTTCTCTAGATCATCATCACGATCAATTAGCATCATTAGTATTCAAGATTAGGTCATGTTTTGATTGGCGTAATGAGTAAAGTCAGAGATCAAATATTAGGTCAATAGATCAAGTATTTCACAAGGTTTGGAACATTCATAATATTAAAATGTCATCATCAAGATTAAACATTATTTCAGTGTACGTGATTCATATTCAAGATAGATAAGACAATAAGGGTAGATGTAGATTAGTGTTTCAAGATAATCATCAAAGTCAAATGTTAGGATTCTTAGGATTAATCATGATTAATGAGTCATTTAGACAAAAGTGTAAGCAAGAGATTAAAGTTTTAGTATATCAGTGAGAATCATATAGAATCACATCTCCAAAGTACTTTTAAATGATTCTTTGGATTTTTTTGATCAAAATGGACTATTTGTTCATAATTGTTGGAGTTATGATGTAGTTTCTATGATTTAATGAAGAGCTTGGGATTTTAATCAATTATCCATGAGAGAGGGCAAAAATACCTTTTATAGTGAAAAAGGATGGACGTCTAATGATCAATGGATGGTCAAGATTGTGCCATAGAGGAGCTAGTCAGTGGGGTGGTTTATTGAGCAAGGACTCGGTCTGATTTCTTGATTTGGCTGGTTCAAACACAGTTTTCTCAGGTCGCGTCGATTGCTCTCTTGGACCGACAGTTCACGGACCCACTCCTCCTTCAGTCAGGCTTCATGTGAGCTAGGAAGTGAGGAAGATGGTCCTCACTGGCACTAGAGGAGAAGGGAGTAGGGGGTTATGATGGAGGCAGTGAGAGGGTTGTCTAAGTTTGTCATGACCTTGCAGGTTGGATGGAGGTTGGGATTTGGGGAGAGGAGACGAGGAGGAAGAGCACCCAAAATGGCAAGCCAGCGGTGCTGCTCAGATAGGAGAGAACATCGGGGAGGAAATAGCTGGTTCTCAGGTCTGAAAGAGAGGGACAAGATGAGTCTCTTCTATAGGTGTTGCGGTGAGCATGGGGGAGCCCTTTTATAGTGTTGGGGCTAGGGTTTCCGTTGAATTGTTCCTTGGTTGCAAACCAAGGTCATCGGACTGAGAAGGAGAAATGGGGAAAAGGTTTTGATGAAAAATCAAGGTCTTAATGGTGGTAAAAGTGGGTATCGTTGAGCGTGAAATTGCAAGGTGAGGATTTTTGTTTGCTCTGAATTTTAAATCGGGGTCATAAGCGGGAGATTTCTTGTCTCGGTCCTCATTGACTCCTCCCCGCTGATTTTGGGAAGTAGGAGATGGCCTGACAATCGTTAGATCATGTCGCGATCCATGGAAAACTGATCTAAGCACTAGGGTTTGTCCCCCAAGCGACCCCTAGACCGTTGAGGTGGAAAAGGTTGATTAAAAGGGTAATTAAAAGGGATTTTAACACATTAACTTCAAGAATTCATAGAAAATTGTATGAATGTTTAATTGAGATAAAATTTGGATCATAAGTTCATAAAAGTGTATAGAACCTTTAACAAAAGTTTGAGAACTAAAGGATAAACTTACATGGACAATTTGACTTCTTTCTATAAAGTGGTAACTTATCCTAATTTGTGGTGTCATAATGTGTATAAAATTCACATTGGTCATCATATTCAAATTTGAGCATCAACATTGATTAAGTAACCAAGAAAAAATAAATTGGAGTCATGAGTGAACATAATGAGGGTAAAATTGGAATTGAACAAAAGATAGAGGTAAAACTCACTTTATCACAGATGCATGGATGGAATAACAGGAAATATGGCTAAGGGACATGTCTACATGTGATGATATAAACTTTAGGTTCAAGTATGTTTTGTGAACCTTAGTATTGTTAAGTATTAGTTTTGTCTTGTTTTGGGAAAGGACACTCCTAAAAGGAGTGAGTTCACAAATTAGTTAAGAATTTTGGTAATGTAAAAGGTCATTTAGAAGCCTGAGAAACTAAGTACATGATGCATAAAGGCTCATATAATGAGTATTATTCATTGCATCCAGATATGTCACCTCTAAGGGACATGAGGAAAAGCCACCATAAAAGTAACCAATATAATGGGACCTGATCCAGATAGGGAGGTTACCATGATTCCCATTAACATATAGAAAATTAGATGTGCCCTAAGATATTAAGGAAATTAAGGTGGAGGTATTGTAAGAGATGTAATGTGTCTAGATATGATACAAGAGATCGTAGACTAAATGTGGTTTGAAATAAAATAAAGTTATGACATATAAATAGAACCCTACATTAATCCTAAGGTCAAGTAGGGATGAGAATAATGGGTGTAGGAGTTTATTGTTCCCTGAATGCACAAGAATGTGTGTCGGGAGGTAGCATCTATGTTTGATTGTGCTCAATGAGTGAGGAGCTTTGTAAGGCCCCTAAACTTATTTAATGAGTTGAATGAGGTTAAATATCATATTTGAATTCTTATAACCCTAATATAACCTTTTGATATGCTTTTAAACCATAATACAAGCTTAAGTTTCAAATTTGGTCCAATTTGGACACTATTTGAGCAAGTTATGTAATTTTATGCACGTTTTGGACTTTTCTATAATTTACCCAAATGAGAGGTTTTCTTTGCAATTTATCACTTGAATTATGTTCCTTGGATATTATCTCATCATTATTGATCTTGTTGAGCCATGGGGTGCCTATTTAAACCTTGGTTTGAAGGTGTTTTCTCCAAGGGTATTTTAGGATTTACCCCTTCACGGATGAGCTACCTTTAGTAGCTATCAACTAATGAATTATTTGATTGGCTAGGAAATTCGACAAAGGAAAGCTAAGAATGTCTATACACATGGTGGGGGAGCTGATTGTGTGTGTGCTTGTATATTCTTAATAAATTAAGACCATGGACACTAGGATAGATACTAGAACTTCAACTTTTTTCTTTTTCTTTATCTTAAAGTTTCATATACTTAACCCCAAGCACCGAAACGAGCCATTCTCTCTCCACCACTTCCCTCTTTCTCCCAACCTCTTTCTCCCTCTGTGCTTCTGCAAATTTTTCTGTCCAAGGAAGAAGAAAGTGGGGATCTTCTTGGAAAAAGGATCTAGGGTTGCAATTGACTTCATTTTAGGGTTGAAAAATCTTCCTTCTAGTTATCTTGATCTAAAAGAGTAAGAATTCCCTTCTTTCCTCTGTCTATTTCTTTGTTATCCTTCCTCCTAGCTTTCTCTAGGTTGGAACCTTGCTGTTCCATGGTAGAAATTGCTCTAAAGCTCTAAAACCCTTCCTTTCTTACTCCTTATGCTTAGGGTTTGCTCATTTGATGAAGAAAGGTGCTAGATGGACGAATTCATAGCTTATTCTTAGATTTTCTACCCTACCTGTTCAAGTTTTCTTCTATGTGGGGTTTCATATTCTCATTAGAGGCAAGTTTTATAACTTGCTCCACGTTTATTGCTTACCATAAGCTTTCTAGATCATGTTCTTGCTTGAAAATGATGATCCATGCACTAAAAAGCTATGCTTGACTTGGATTTCGATTTTTATAATGTTCCCGATTCTGATTTCAGTTATATATGAACCTGTGATCATGTGTATGTTATTCCTAATGTATAATATGACTTGGATCAGGTTGGTTTGACAACCTATGGTGCTAAGCACCTATCAACCAATGGTCAATTTCAGGATTTTAAGTTGCTTTCTTCTATAAACCCATGACCCGATGATGGTACCATTGTAACAATCCTATGGGGTTGTCTTCATGACAACTGATGGTCGTGATCGAAAGTGTCATATGATGGTGAAAACCTATGGTCACCCCCTTAGGTCTGGTTTTGGATATATTATAAGTTTAATGATCAACCATTAAGTACCCTACTGATGTTATCAATCAATGATGGCATTAGCTTAATATTTGATGTTGATTAATGAATATAGTGCTGATCTAACAACCTATGGTGACTTAATGGTCACTAATGATGGTGTATTAGATCTCCAAAATCTATGGTGAGTTAATCATATAGTTGTAGCATCAATTAAGCCTTAGATTAATGGTTTCTTGGGTCACTTGATGCAATGGTTGAACCTATACTGTAATTGATGGTTTTAACATATGAACTTGACGCAATGGTCAAGATCAAATGCTTATTCCTCCAATAAAGTGGAATGATGGATAATGTAATATGTTGGTCCTAATAATGTGATTTATATGGTTTCCTTTATATGATCAACTTAAGGAGCTTACTTGTTGACAATGGATGGCTTGTTTTAACTAAACAGTCGATTGTGGCTTTTACCCTACTCTCAATGGAACTTTTTGTGTTGTTAATCAAGGGATGTCAAGGGTTTGATGGCGACTCTTTCTAGAGAACCAATAAAGGACTTCCTTGGTGGTTTATCCAATGTGTTTACTTATGTAAAAAACCAATGGTCTTACCTTTTAAACATCTAATGTTTCTGGGTGACATTGTGATATGGTGATATGGGTTGAATGATGATGGAACAAATGGAGGGTTACCCTTAGTAAGGTAGTATTACTTATTCACTCATATGAATAGAAGGGATGATAATCATATTGTGTTGATATGTAACCGTAAAGAGGTATAACTTGTTATACCTAGCTTTAATATAACTAAATGATGGTAATTGGATATGAATAGTCCTTGAATGACTAATGTAATCATGGAGTACTCTGTTACTATTTTTGAAACCCTAGTATGCTATAACCCAATGGTTACACCATGATTTATGTGTGGGTTCATACTTGAGAATAGTATGGAATGTGATGGTGATGCTTCACCTTATGCATCCATGGTTTAATGAGGATGTCATGAGTTAGGGTTTGGGTATAAGTGTTGATTAGTAACATTGATATAATTTATCATGTTGAACCTAAATCTAATACCAATAGATAAATATGAGTATTCATGTTTAACTTTCTTATATGATGGAATGATGATGGAATAACCTCCTTAACATGATCATAACCTTATTGTGTTAATTGGTGGTTATCATAGCCACATGGTTGATACTTTCTTATGCTAAACATGTGCATTATGAATTTGATGAGTGTTAATCATATCTAGATTCCTTGCATGTTAATTTAATAAAGGAATGTTATTAATGTTAATATAGCCCTGCAATGATTGTTTATGAATATCTCCTAGCTCGTTAATGCAATATTGTGCTGATCTGGTGTATTATATGTAAGTGATGTTGTCAAGCCTTATTACAAGGCATGAAAAGATAATGATGATCTTGTAGGAAATAGTATGATGGTCTTCATGACCTTTGGGCATGGTTGAGCCCTGAATGAGGTGTAATCCTCTTGTATTGAGAAGTGTTGATACCTTGTGATATTGTGAAAAGGATTTATATCCTGTAATAGTATGATGGTCTTAATGACCTTTGGGCATGATTGAGCCCTGAATGAGGTGTAACCCTCTTATGTTGATAAGGGTTGATACCCTGTGATATTGTGAAAAGGATTTATATCTTATAATAGTATGATGACTAGTGTGGTCTCATGAATGGAAAGTGAATAGTACCATGTGATGATGAGATGAGAAATTATGTTTTACACATTTTATATCTTTTAAAAGTTGTGATATTTATATGTTTGCTAGATGTGAATTAGAGTTTGTATGTCCACTTGTTTGATGCAACCTTAATTCACCCAATTGGAATAACTAGTCACGTGCAACTGTAATCATGTAGTGCCATGTGCCATAGATCCATCTGAGTGTCAGAACTTGCCAGATGGTGAAATGAGTATTCCTAAGGGAGACTCGAAGCACATAATGTTGAGTATGTGAGGGTGGCAAGTTGAGGATATATCCTTGTCATACACAATGCAGGTTGTGGAGGTTGGCTATGGTCATGCCTGATACATTTGATGTGATTGAGAATGGTTGCGGTCATATCTCGGTGATTATATATGTGACAAGATTGGAGGACAACTGTAGTTGTACCTCAGATGGTAGGGTATGCGTACCCACCTCCTTTCACTAGTGTCATGACCTGTACCAAGGATGGACTAGGCTGTTAGCAACTTGACCTTATGTGTTGATGTGGTGGACCCGTACTGACTGGGGGCGGAGAAGATCTCAGGAGTCTGGATCTTCCTAGATCTTGTATGTCACTGATTTTGACTTAGTAGTGGTCAGTTGGATTTTGAGTGGTATCCTTAATTTCCTCAGGGCTTAATAAAAGATGTAATGCAGCCATGTAGCATATTTGTTTAGGGTTATACACAACAATTCACATTGGATGATAACCCTTGTTTGTTATCTTTACATAAAGTTGATGCTTAGTGTAATTAAGAGATAGTAGATATACTTATGTTGTGGATATGCTTAAGATTGTAGATGCATACATACAGTAGCCATGATTTTGTTGATAATTATACTGCTACTGCTGATTATAATCATGATGCTAGCTATCTCATGTTGTTAGTTATGTTTAGCATGCTAGCCATGCCTTTGTAACTAGAGATGCATATACTACTGATCATGCTTATCTAGATAGTTGTGCTTATGTTGTTAGCTCTTCTTATAATGTTGATATGTTCAACCAATTAGACATGCTCATGTTGTTAGCTATGCTATGTTACTAGACTTTCTCATGATGCTAGATATGCATATGCTACTGAATTGCTTATATTATCAACAAGATAAAGGATGATATTCTAGCTAATGATGATAGTTATTATCTGCTCCCTTGTACATTTTATTAATCATCAGTGTTGCTGAGCTTATTTGTTATATCTGATTAATTTGCTTAACTGTTTAATTACTTAACAATGTTGTAAACAATAAACATTATAGGAGGTTATATCTCTTGTTGGGACTGGGTCTCACCCTTATGGTTCGCCACATTTTTTAGGTAATCAAAAGTGACGAAAACAAACATGTGGCAGTAAGGAGTAGATATTGTAATGAATCTTTGAGAAAGTTGATTAGATGTCTAGTGTGTCCTAGAGTCATCCCTGTACTCTCAGGTTCAGGCAAGAATAGTTTGTATATGGTGTTTCAAATGAATCAAAATTTTGTTAGCATGTTAATGTTTGTTGAGTGGCATATACAAATATGGTTATCCTATGTATATATGTTGTGGATAAGGTGATAGAACAATTTGTATCAAATGCTTGGCATAGTATGGATATAATAAAGATGCTGGGCTCTTATGAAAATGTTTCTGAGCAGGTTCTGACGTTGAAATTGGTTTTAATTTACCCATATTTTTAGGTATGTGGTTAATTGGTGATTGATTGTATTTTATATTTTGAGTAATATCTTTTATTGTAACGGGTTCTAACAAGCTTGGCCACCCTCATGATTTCATGGGGCCCAAGGGGTAAATGTGAGAGGCACTCCCTAGATGCATAAGGGTGAGATCACCCTAAAAGTACCGACACCCTAGAGACCTTAATGACTATGGATCGTAAATAGGAGTTATGATAAGACTCAAAAGATTATGACAAGAGTTTTTCCTATAAGTGTACATGGATTAAGGGATGGGTGGTATTCATGGTTTGGAGTTGTGAGGAGAATAATTCAACCTAGATTTGAAAATAAAATGGTGATGTGTGATGCCCCGTTTCTACTCTTGGAATGGGATGAGCTTTGTATTGGGACTGCATCCAATGCTTATTTCATCTTGTTTTGAGTGTAAGAGATGAGATAGATGCATTCCACATTAGGAATAGAAGTAATATGAGGAATAAATACTTAAGCTGAAGAATTTTTATTATAATTGAGAATTGGAGGAATTACCACACCCTTAGAGAAAATTTTGGATAAATGGTTTTGAAAACTAGGTGAGCAAGGTAATCAATAAATTAATATGAGGATATAATTATAAAGTGGATTTGAATTCTATAGGTATAAGATTTGAATCTGGTTATCAAAATAATGGATGTAA
Source organism: Alisma plantago-aquatica (assembly GCA_963693085.1). Lineage (NCBI taxonomy): Eukaryota > Viridiplantae > Streptophyta > Magnoliopsida > Alismatales > Alismataceae > Alisma > Alisma plantago-aquatica. The sequence continues at coordinate 1,207,281,351 of OY856412.1, forward strand.
AAGTTGAGGTACCAAATAAGGTAAACTGAGTCTGACTTGTTGACCGAGCCTGAAACAACCTAGTTAGTTGATCCAGAGTTAGTTGAGATGTAGGGGTTTGATGGAGAAGCCTTAGAAACATCCCTCGATTGGTGTGAATGATGGAATCCAATATGAAAGTTTCTTTTGAGCTCTTGAGGATTTCCCCTTAAAGACTCATATCTTGCAAGAGGCTCATGATTCTAAGTATATAATACACCTTGGTACCAAGAAGATATTTAAAGACTTACAATGATATTTTTGGAGACCTAGAATGAAGGACAAAGTGATATATGTAGAAAATTATCTCACATTACCAAATGGTGAAGGTGATTCCTGATAGGAGATGAGATCAGAACACTATGGATATCGTGTGGGTCTCCCCAAGACAACAAAAGGTCATGATGCAATATAGGTTGTGGTAGATTGCCTTACCAAGTCATCGCATTTTTCTTGCCGTAGAGATCACTACTAGGGTGGCATACCTAGACGAGCTATATATTAGAGATATAGTTGGATTACATGGTTTTATGAGTTCAGCTAATTCTGTTATGACCCAAATTTCACTTCTAAGATGTGGAAGAAAGTCCATGAGGAACTCTGTACAAGATTGAAATTTAGCACAACCTATCACCCGCAGACTGATGGACAGTCAAAGAGAATAATCCAAACATTATAAGACTTGTTGAGAGCATGTGTGCACGATTGGGGTGGATCATGGGAGCAGTACCTGCCCCTAGTTGAGTTTGCTTATAATAATAGTTATGAAGCTAGTGTCGGGATGCGTCCATATAAAGCTCTTTATGGGAGGTCATGTTGGTCAAAGAGGACCTTGTTGAGACCAGAAGAACTACATTTGTATGATGACAAAGTTTCTTTGATCAAGCAAAGGTTGAAGAGAGACAAAGATCGATAGAAGTCATATGTTGATGCAAAGTGGACTGAGTTGCACTTCATTGAGGGTGAACATGTGTTTCTAAAAATCCGACCCCTCCAAACCATAACTAAGAATAGAGGAAAGTTGAGTCCCAGATACGTGAATCCTTTTGAAATCCTAGAACGGATTGGTGAAGCTGCTTATCATTTAGCCTTACCCCCTCAATATAGTATGATGCATGATGTGGTCCATGTATCCAATCTGAAGCGTGTGAAGGATTTGAGTCATGCGTTAAGCATTGAATATGTTGAACTCCAAGGGAGGCCGACATACCCTAAGTCACATGTGAGGGTACTGGATATCAGAATGAAAGAGCTTAGGAGTAAAAGATAGAGATTATAAAGGTTCTTTAGAAGCACCATGGAGAGGATGAAGCCACATGGGAGCTAAAGGTGAATATGGAAAAGTCTTATCCTAAATTGTTTGAGTGATTAGTCAAAATTTGAGGACAAAATGACTATAAGAGGGGAATGATTTTATAAGCTCAAATATTACTTGTTGAAATACAATTGTTTTAGTAAAAGAGACTTGATTGGAAATTTGTGTGCTTTATTTTTGAAAGAATGGTTTTCTATGAAAATTTCCCTTAAATGATTAATATTTGTGAGTTCTACTATTTTATTAATCAAATGATGGATAAAAGGAAAATGGATAAAAGAAAATCCCATAATAAGCAAAATGATATATGCTTGAGAGAATTGTGTAGAATTCTCTATAATGTGGCATGGATGAACACTAGTAACAGTTTTTTGTTTGCACATGGTTTTTAATTAAAAAATTACCAAAATAAAGAAAATAAAAAAGAAAGAAAGAGAAAAAGATGTGTTTAATGCATTAATATATGCCTTATAAATGGATGGCTTGGATATTAAGTATAGGTATTTTACTTTTTTTATTTTGGTCCAAATATTTGCACACATCTAGATGAAGTCATGAAAGACTTTCCCTTAAAATTTGATATTAAAAGGATGTCTGGTTTGAGAGATACAAATTTTATAAAAATCCCTAAAGTGTGGGCAATAAGATGGAAAGTATTAAATGTTACAATTCCTATTTCTAAAAGAATTATCCTTTACCCTGTGCATGGAATGACAGTCATTGGATCTGGGATCCAACGATGATTGTATCATCACCTACCCCATCTAGGATCAGAAACGTAGACTCAACTGAGGTAACTCCCTATTCGATTTTCTTGTGAACCAGTGCGTATGCACATCTACTAACCTCTCTAATGGATTTGGAGAGGAAACTACACCATTTCATCATGGGTTTCAATACCTTTGGAAGGATCTTAATCTTTTCCCCAAATCTTAGCCTCCTCCCCAACCATACACCATACCATATGCCATAAAAGGGGATACACCCCTTCTACGAGACTATGAACACTTTTGTGAGTTTCTACGAGACCTATTCTAATCGTCCCTACCTCCAATTTCATCTCTCGTCCTCTCTTATAGCCCCATCTACAACACCTTCTATGGAGAAGAATCCATTGCCTCAAACTATGCTTGGACACATCTATCAAGCATTCAAAGATGACGAACAAGTTCATCTAGTCTTCACAAAGGTCGCCCTGCCTTTGCTCATCGCTCTTGGGCCCTGACGACAAGAATCAACCTTGAGGTTGACTTAGTTGAGTTGCATCTGCTCGCGAGCCTATTAATGAAGATTAAAGAAGATGCTAGAGGAAATTACCCCTTTGCCCACATGTGTGTACTGATGAGAGAATGGAAAATCTATCTTTTGATCCTCTTAGCCTACTTTCCTCTCACTAGATGAGTTGTAGAGTTGGCGACACGCTATCAGCCAACTGATCCATGTGGATAATAGGCAATATCACCCCATTTTCTAACATGGATTTCTCTGATTGGCCCAATATGTATTATTTTGTAGAAATCCTTGCAATTAGTTGGATAATTAGATGAATACAAATAATATATATCTTTTTCTCAAAAATGCAAGCAATCCAATACAAATATAATCAGGACCCATATCTGCTTCTAGTTCAAAAAGTACCTAAAGTTTGCATCTTTAATGTATTAAATGAATCAAAACCCTAATTTTTAAGTGTTGATGACTTTAAAGAATCCAATTAATGTTGATAAGCAAAGATGTAACTTTTATGGAAAAAAAGAACAACTTGGAACTTATGTTAACTTATGAACCCATATTTTGATGAATTAGGGTTTCTTTGAGAATAAAGGTGCAACTAATGATAAATTAGGGTTTGTGAGCCAAAAGAACATGAAAACTGATAACTAGGGTTTAGAAAGACAAAACCCTTATGGAACCCTAATATTGATTTCAAAACCCTATCTTGAGACCCAAGTCAGTCTTAGTGATGATTTAGATAAAATAATAATACATTTTTGTATTGCTTTAACTTTTAGGATAATTTGCTTGGTTGGTGTTTGGTTATTCTTCGTTGATCGTGCTTGGATTTTAAGTTATTGTTGAAACATGTATGTGGTTACACCTATGACTAACCACATAGTTTCAGGGTGCTTTTTTGAGTTTTTTTGGATTGCTTGAAATTACCTACTTGCACATTTATTTAAAACTTACAAACTATGAAGTCACTATGGCTATCATAAAATTATGTTTGTAACTTGATCGAACCCCGTATACCAACTCTGGAGGTTGAAGATGGAAAGGAATGAAAATTCATGGTGATCACTTAAGACCAGGCCTCAGATTGGGAAGGTCATATGAGGTCAGACCAGGCCCCAGATTGGAAAGGTCATATGAGGTCAGGCCCCAAATTAGGATGACCAACATGCCACATAACTCCAAATTGAGAGGTGGCCAACATGGGCACCTAGATCTAAAGTGAGAGGTGGCCTATAGTCCACTGCTGGGATGAAACCCTGAGAGAGGGTATCCCAGAGGTCAAGTAAAATGGGTTGAAAAGTTATGAAGAAAATGATAAATTTTGTTTCTGTAACAATAGTTGTCCGGTTATGTTGTTACAGATAGATGAGAACATTTTCATTCTCCCACATACCAGTATCAGTCGTTATACTGATCATGCTTTTATTTCATACCATTTTAGGATAACCTACTATTATTCTACAATTATGATGGAAGCGAACATTCAAGGAAGAAGGTACCTACAAGAACATACATTACATGTAATCATGTAGGATATAGTGGATGGTCAAAGTTCATATGGTAACATTAGAATTCATATTTTTTATAATCATGCAAAATTTTATACAAAACCCTTTTCCCAATTATAGTGAAATTTATTAATTATTTTTTATTAATTTCTAAACTTTCGATCATGTATTAGAGTAATGTCCCTTATCCTCGCAATCTTCCTGAATAGAGGGATGATAGGGGGAGGGTGTCGTTACAAAAGCATTCTATGGATGAATTTCGAAATAGTTAGATTGTTGAGCACAAAAAATTCTCTGATATCATTATGTGAAGAATGGGACTGAGAGGGGACCACTCCTTAATTAATTTAAGAAAATAATTGTATAAAACTCCATCAATTCATAACTATGAAATAATGACTTTTATATAAAAGGGGATGCACAATTAGGCCCAAATTAGTATACCATAGATATGTCGTGTATTAAAACCTCATAAATTATGTTATTGGCTAAAACTCTTATAATTGAAGGTTAGTAACATCCTAAGTCAATCCAAATTAAGAAGAGATTTTTAAAATAAAAGATTAAATGATAAAGGGGAAAAGTAATATGTACCTAAGGGGTATGTTACACAATATCTAATAAATAATGACGTAAGTAAGAGTATTCCCATAAAAAGATCTCATATTTAGAAATATAGCATTGATCATTATTTAGAAGACTTTGATAACCATCCTTGTTTGAATATTAATAAAATGATGATCCTATGTATGGCAGGTACATAATATCAATTCTATACCTCTATTATAAGCCTTCTAAGCATACATAAATAGTAGGTGCCTAAAAATAGAAGCAATTCTTGCCCCCATTTGAAATGCAATGCTCCACCACCACTATCTTCAATGGTCTATTTCTTTTAAAATGATGCATATTTGAATATATGTGAATACACACATCTGATATCTAATATACATGATGAAGAAGTAGACAAATATATATTTATAACATATATACCTGAATTTGAGATATTCATACCCTACTTCTTGTTCTTCAATTCCTCAAGGTATAGAGGACAATTTCTCTTTAAATGTCTAGCCTGGTGAAAATTATGACAATTGCCTTCTTTACCCACTTATTCTCTAGACTTAAGTGTAGAAGACTTATAATTTAGAAACTCTCTTGGATTTACCTTTCCTATATGACTTTACTTTTTCTTTGTTTACCATAAAAATATTTGTCTTTGTCTTTTTCTCATTTGCCCCTCAATGTTTCTTAACATGCCAACAAGCTCTGACAATGGTTTAACAAAATTGTGCATTTTTTCATTCAAAAGTGTGTATATAAATCCAAAAATGATTGTAGGCTATTATCCATGACCGAATCTTGTCCTAAAGGAAATTGTAGTCTATCTAGAAGTTTGACGTTCACAATTAACTTGATCACATGGGATCCAGTTGGATCACCATCTGCCACATTGTACTTAAATAATGTTTTTTACTTGCTTAGTTTTGGTACATGTTCTTGAGATGTTTTATTATCTTAACAACTTAAGCATTCTCATTTTCCTTCTGAAGCTCATGATTCATGGATCACAATGTAAAGCATGTGATCTCCATATTATTATCAGAATGCTTAAGATAAGCTTTCCGTTCTTCCCTAGGCGCTTTATGAGTTAGTTCATCTAGTACTGGTGTATCTAGGACATAGAGTTGATGCTAATATTTGAGATAAATTCTCTAAATCCTAAACCTCTCATGGAAGTTGCTTCCATTAAGTTTTTTCTTCTCAAGGATTGATTGTATTGAAACATTTTTGTTGTTGTTTTCCATTTATTCTTCAATAAGTATTTCAAGTTTTAATATTTTGATTTGAAAATGTTTTATTGATATAGTTTGGTATTTAAATATCACTCAATTTTTTTATTTCAAATTTATATTCACAACTATTAATCTAGATGATTACATCGTACAATCTTCTAGTGGGACAAGATTTGTATTTCATTAAGTCATGAGCCCACTTTAGCTTATCACCTGCAACTTGATGTAGGTAATATTTTCCAATTGCATGTAATGCAAATCTTGATATATGGATGAACAAACCTTTGTCATAACTATCTATATGCCGAGTGGTGATTCATCCTATCATGATAACCTAGTAAGTCTGACCCAAAGGCCAACACAATAGATCATTGACCTTACTTTGGAAGGCCCACATATCTATTCTTACAATTCCCCAAGATAGACAATGCATAGCATGAATCATTTTCATTGATCGAGGTTTTCATGTGTGTTTCATAACAAAAATAATCTAAGACTTAGTATTTTATTTGAGGGTTTCAAATATGCATATACATATCCAAACACCACATACTTACAATATGTGACATGTACACATTATATCCACAATCCACAGTCACAATCCATAAACCTACATCATTGCTTATGTCCATGCTAATGTAATACTTTAGAAACAATTGATTAATATACTCCTAAGTTCCTTTGAATCATAGGCATCATTAACATGTGAACATCCATGCAAACCTACATTTGTGTAGCATCACAATCAGTCACTCTGTAGATGATCCATGGATCATCATAGTTGCATCATCATACCAAGTCCTCGAAAACAAATTATATTTCTATCTGTGTTACATGATATATAAACCTTAACCGGCCTTCAAGATGACTAAGGGGATGGAAACCATAATATATGAATTAAAATATATGAGGTCCATCATGGAAGACGGATACTAGTCAGCCAACTTCCAAGCATATTCATTCACAACATGCACATAAATTGGGTTCTCTACCATAACTATACAAGCATCCACCAAGAAAAACATATTTTATAGAGTGACATGTATGATTCATATATATATATATCATATCTTATACATATATGTGTTATATATTATATATTTCATATGGTATATTTGTTACGAATTATTTTTGACATCCACACAAACTAGGCGGGGTATGCAGGGGAAACACCCCTACATTGGGTTTTTACCTCTGTGCTCTAAGTATACAATGATTTACCTCCATGAAACTAGAAAAATCATATTTTCTATAGACAACTCCATCCCACATACTAGAAGTATATATATACAATGTATGTGGATTTAAAAAGGATATGCAATGTTGATTTTATCATTCACATCACATGTAACCGCATAAAAGGTACAAAAATTGCTAATTTTGTAAATCTCAATATATCATATACTGACTTTGCTCTGATACCATTATTACAAAATAGTGGGGCGACAAACATAGAAGAAGAAACAAAATTTTATCCATTTTTTCACCAAAAAAATCTTAGCAACAATATATATCAAGAAGGATGGATGTGAAATGTACCTTTTCACGGGGTAGATCTGGAGGAATTACTCACAAAGAATATGCAAGACCAAGAAGTTGATGGTGATGATTCTCCCAACATACACACAAAAGCATATATGTATCTACATAGTCCATGCGGATGACAATAACTCCACATTGTTCTCCTAGAGCTGAGAGGAAAGGAGAAGTCTTTCTATTGCCAACATGCTAGCATTACACTTTCTTCTTCTTCTTCTCTCTCTCTCTGCGGGTAATGAATACTAGGGCTCACATGACAAAATGTGTAACCAAATACATGGCCGTCATTTTTTTCTTAAATAGGAGAGGCAACAAAGTAGGATTTCCAATACATCTTAAGATAAGAAAATGCATCACGGCTTTCAAGCATTCCATTCACAAGCAGTCATTTGATGGACTTGGCGGTATAGTCGGGTGACTGGCATATAATAGAAAATTATAGAATAAGTTTGTTGACTTGTTAATTCAATATGATTGTCTAACTAGCCTAGCCAATTGATAAATTAGTCTGATCTTGTCTAGTCAGTCGATGGGACTGTCCAATTAAATGATCTATTGGATCACCTAAACCTTTTAGTAACCAATTAATCACACATTTTATAATTATATTCCTCTTCCCTATTTATCTGATATTTGTGACCTGATAGGTGCCCCATAATGTTGGTATTCATGTCTTTAATCATATTTTGACTTCACATACAATGATTGGTTCCTAGTAAGACATCATTGATACTCAAGTAATTGGAGATGTTTGAGAATAACTTCAAAGTAGTGGTGTAACCAGTGTTACAGTGATTGTATAATCCCTTTTAATATGATACCTAGATTGAAATTATGGAATAAAAATATCATTCTAAATCTATAAATTTTGTTCCTGTATCTAGAGTTCATTATTTGAGATACATGTGATCTCAATATCATACTTTGACTCATATGAACATGGCCATGGATTTCATAGTCTCACTCATCAAGTGGGTGGTACTTTATTCCAATAGGAGGGACAAATTCTATCTATGTCATGTAGGTAACACACTTGTGTCTTAGTTCTCCCAAGCACTACATGTATGGAAAATCTTACTCAAGGCCACATTGAGTAGTGTTAATATGCATTAAACAACATGTGATCATTGTAGATACTTCAAGGCTAAGGACCACAATCACCAATGTCAAATTGAGATAATATTTTGACTGCCATTTCTAGATTCCATGTATCATTTTAAGCTGGGTTTATCTAGTAAACTTGTTCACAACAAGTACCTATGTGTTTGAATTGATATTTAAACCATGACTGATGATCCATAGTCATTAGTCAACACATACTACTACTAATATATTATTGTTCTCATAATTTCCATAATAATATATGACTAGAGAGATAGATAAAAATGAATCTTAGTGTACATGTGATCTCATCGTTAGGTCCTCAACTCAAAATCACATGTCATTGAGTCATACATTCATAGGATATTATTATATTACTCATTATCTCATATTGACGAAAACATAATAATTGATATTGTCTTTATTACTGATCAATCAATTAGAAAGTGTGCCATTACAATTATCATATGACTGGCTCTCAGGGAATACTATCAACACATACATGTATATGTTTATAATATAATAGATTATATGGATTCTTATTTCTATCACAAATGAACCACAAGACAAAAAACCTATAATGAGTGGAACCTAATAGGGGATACACTCAATACTTCATGAGTGATGAAGCTTCATCCAATCCAAACATACTGACAAATGATAGAAGGGAGGCATTTTATTTAATTTCTCAAAAGTAAAATATACAAAAGAAAAATGAGTACATATTAGTATAAGACCAAACTATCACAATGTCACAATATACTCTATTTTTATTGTTCCTCACCACAAGGGGTCATTAAAAAATGGAAAAGGTTAAATGTAATACTACAAAGGACAAGTTGTAGATGGAAACTTCTCAGCTCTAAAGTATTGTAGAAGTTCATACTTACACTACATATTCCACTTGTTACATATTTGTCTAATCCACCTACACCTGGGTGGTTTAAGAACAACACCCATACTGGGAAGAAATAGGAATGATGTATGTATCAGTAAAATATTGTTATGTTCAATTAAAACATTGCCAGATTATATAAAGATTCAGGTACAAAAATTCAGGGTATTCCCAATCAAAAGAGGGATATGAACAATCGGGTAAGTTCAAGAGAATGTAAAACAAGAGCATGCTTAACAATAGAATGAGGCATTAATGTCTTGAGATAAAGTAGTGAATGTAAAGAATTTTTCTAATGAATTAATTCAAAAAATCACAATCTTTATAAATTTGCATGTAGATATGATATAAAATAACACTTTCTATAGGAGGGACAAGACACCATAGGATTATAGATCAAGGGTTAGTGGAAGTAAAACACCTAATGTAGAAATATCATGCCCCTATGTGAATGTGGGTATAAATAGCACACCCTAGATGGAAATAGCACGTACAAATGTAACATTATCTATAAACATCACCTATGCTAGATAATTTATGAAATATCATACATGTATAGTACATTGGAAATAATAGTTCATTCATTATCACATACAAAAATGTGTAAGGAATTCAATGTAAGCATGGAAGGAGGGGCCATGAAAGTAAATAAAAAAGAACTATTAAAGAAAGATAGAAGTATCAAATCCTCACAAATTATTTTCATGAGATTCAAGTAAGATATCTAGAATAGGATCACATGCTAGAATATTCTTCATCGTAAGAATGATGGTTTTAGTCAGTTAATATTAAGACACATATGACCATCTAATTTGGGTTGAGTGGGAATGAAAACCAATATTAGAGGAAAATGAATAAGAAACACAGTTTTATGGAATTGTATCGAAGTTTCTGTATGTTATAACACCCCTATAAGAGGATTTATTCATCCTAGTCTTTCCATTCATATCATAGTGCATTAAACTAAACCTCCTGTCACACAATATATGGCTCTAAGTCACTTGATTAGGTTAATATAGATAGTTTTGTTGCATACCACATCATTCCCCACTATATTCCATTCTCAAGATGTAGATATTCCACTCCAACCATCTTGTTCCCACCTATCTTCTCATAACAGATGTTCAACTAGTAGGGTTACATCAAATCATATGATTCCTATACAATTGTTGTACTTATTATGATTACCTACATCAGGATGGTATTTTTATCATCATCTTTCATTGTCAAAATTACCTCCATAATATTTTTTTAAAGGTTTATTTTCCACTTCGAAAGCATAGTAACCAAATTATATAAATAAATTCTCTAAGGGATCATTTTGCTTCATTACTAGGTTCATGTTGAGGCCATCCTATGTTATAAAATTAATGCTCATTAAATGGTATCATGACGTCACAATCAGTATGGTTGGAGAACTTAACTTCATTAGGAACAACAAACTAAACACACATTTATAATTATTTTATGTTAGAAGTATTATATATTTTCTCTATTGAAATATTAAATGTGTGCATAGAAGAAGAGTTTCACATGAATATATGTCTTGAACTATGAAAAAATGGTTTTCAACTAAAAAAGAGCAAAAACCCCATATTTTGTAGCTAGAGCCTTTAGCTATATTTTTATTTACATATAAAAATTGTAGTATATGATCCGGTTAGGAATTCCTTTAGCTAAACTTTTCAAATAGGTTGTTTAATAATGAGTTAGCTACAAATAAATATGTAGTCTAGAATATAGATACATATTATCTTCACATATTATGTGTAGCTATAATTGTAGCTAAATGTATAACTAGAGTTACTTGTTTTGTCAATGTGTGCAAAAGGATATATTTTCTACAACTGTATGTGTAGTTAATGTGTAGGTAAACAACATTTATTTCATACATATGTGGTTAGATTATGCATGGATTTGTTAGTATATAATCTTTTATAAATTGAAGTAACTTAGATCAAGTTATGCTTATAATGTCAACAAGAGTACTTTCATTTATACCAAAAAATGAATGTACATGGGAAGGTCATATACCTACCTCTATTACATTATGCAAATGAAAAACATATACATACCAACATAAAAGTTCAACCTTCTTTTTATTAATTTTGAAAATAAATAGTTATTTATACATTGTTAGTGACTATAAATGGTTAGTTGACAAAACTGAATACTAAATTACAAAATCAAGTATGATTCTTCCCCTTGGATTCAATAGGTGGATTCAAAGTTTGCAACAACATGGTTGGCATCAGAAAAGGCAAAGATAGAGAGGATATAGATGAAGTATAATAATAAATGAAATTTCATTTTCTCATCCAAGTGACGAAGAAATTTTGAATCCATTTGTAGACTCTTTCATGAAAGCCAAATCAGAACTTGACTTTCATCCTTCCACGTCATACAAAATATCACTGATACAAAATAAGGAGAGAAAAACAAGTAGCTTAAGAGCTAATATAGAATAGGAAATCCTTACAAATAGAGGAGAAAAATTACTACAATTATCAAATCCAAATATAATTGTATTTAACTTACCAACCTATTATGAATTACAAATAATGATGAAAATAGATATAGATCAATAGATTTATGATGAGTTTCAAGACTGTAGGATGGAAGCTACGTACGAAATCACTCTCATCGATCTTTTTTTGGTGAACAAGAGAATCCACTCTTGGAGAGGGTGTGGTGTAGTCACCCCCCTCCAATGCCAAATCAGTTGGACTACCATTTACAGAGTGCCACGTAAATTTTGATGCATCATTCCTAGGTCCTACCTGAGTTCAATACAAAATAATTTTCTCAACATGATGGCTGTCTTTGAGACTTTTGTTCATCTCATAATCACTTTTGTGTATAACCTCCACATTGAGTTTTGGCTTGTGAACAGTATGAGTCTACAACCAACTAAGGTTACATCACAAGATTATATCCAAAGATATCAAATTGTTTCTTACTAATCTTTATCCTTCAAAAGATCTCCTTCACCAACTGGACAGTCTCTAATCTTGAGATTTTGTTGGTTCTTATAGCCATAAAGTACGTACAATAATCTCTTGTCACTGTGATTAGAAAATGCAACTAACTAACATCTGATTCACAAAATCTGCTACTAAATGAACTATTTAAGCCAACATTATATGGCTAGAGGTGGCAAACCATACACCAAACATGAGTGAGAAGACAAGAAAGTTGCAACACAGTGCACTAGGCACAACTCACTAGACCATTTAATTATAAAATTTAGTCTAAAAGGGAAATCCACATGCATATCCAAGCAAAGGACAAGATCTAGATTAGTAAATAAATAGGGTAAAACCATACTGAAGACCTCGTAGCAATAAAATTAAGGTAGAAAGCATTTATAATTAATTAAAAGAAGATAATAGAGGCGTGAAGAGGGATGAATTATGATGGTGTGGCATAAGAAAATAAACCAATATCCTCCTAGCATTCTTTTGTAGGAAGGAGACCCTTTGTTCAATGAGAAATCCTAATTTCATTTTCACATAAGAAACATACAAACCCCAAATGTAGTAAGTAAATAATAGATCAAAGAGAACCATACATTAATGAACCTTTTACAGTACATGCAAATGGAAAAGGTTTGCAACCCATAATTTATTGGAGGAAAACTACAAGATCCAAAGATGATTTCCAAACTACAATAAGAAGTCAAGTCACTATTTGGCATATTTTACTTAAACATGCAAGAATCTTTTATCTATAAATAGGATGAAAATACATATAACTTTTGTATAACTCAATGGGCGTTAATATTGAATATTTGTTAGAATTTTAGCGAGTAAATATGTTTCAATAGATAAATAATGTTAGTTAATGGAAGGTAAAATTTTTATATAAAATAGAACAAAGAGGCCCCATCTCTACAACAGAAAGCATCACATCTTCTTGGGGGAACCTTTACATCCATGTTACCATTTTTTTGTAATTATTAATTTAGATAAGGGTAGTTCTCTTGTCAGGTGGGTTAAAGGGTAAAAAGTGCACCTCATAGTTTCCAGCTCCTTCTTTTGGGTCAACAAGCATCCCAACGATACAAGAATCAATACCATCCTGATTTCCTTCCTGGATGCTCTTTTAACAAGTAGGATGACATGGTCCTTGTCAACACCATGTGCTAACACCTATTAATGCCAAAATTATTCAATGTAAGGAACTCATAGTGTCACTGTATAGGATATCCATTCTTGGCATCTCCTCAATGGAAATCATTCTCTTGGTGATGAATTCTTACTGGGAAAGCATGTGGGATCTTATATCCATGGTAATTGCCGGGAATGTGGGCATGTCAAGGGAATGCTACCGATCAAAAGAACCAAGCGGTTGTCAATACCACCCATGTACATTTTCTTCTAGATGGGATACATGAAAGCTTCCGCAACAGCTGACATCACATCATCAGAACATTGTAGAAGAAAGATATGTAGGAAAAACAATGAACCAAGGAAAATGAAGGACAAGGCTCAATCATATGCTACAATATTTTTCTAGGGTGATATCCAATACATATTTGGCAATGGCATATTCATAGTAAACTTGTTTGATACATTACAACTAAGAGGAACTTTAAACAAATGTCTTCTTTCAAGAGAAACACGAAATGCAATTCTTTTAAACTAGAGGTTTAACGAAGCATTTACTTGAAGAGTAGTCTAGAATTTTAGTCTCAGGGACTGAGGATGCGAACCTAATGTGGTCATTTGAATCTCCTGGAAGGATGTCCATGAAGGTCTCCTTATTTGTATTCAAATCTTTATCACCTATGAACTAGAGGCATTTACCTATCTCTATAAACACATCCCATCCACTAGAGTGATTTCATGACCAAGAAAATGAGAGGTTTGTTGAGTAGTTCAAAAGATACAACAATGTGAAAACTTCTTGTATCTGACTAAAAAAAGGTATGCACTTGCTTTATTCATCTCAAGAAGGTATGGTTGACAAGTGAAAAAGGATTGATAAAGAAGTTAACTCAGAATAAGTACAAATCATCTTATCATCTAGATGTAAACCAAGGGACTCAATATGATCATCTAATGATGTGTTTTCTGCATCATCATCATATCATTTCTTTAAATCAAGTGCATGGAAATTATCATATAATTGGTTTTATCTTGAAATAATAGATAAGAATCTTCTATTAGTATTAATAATTCATGGAGTCTTGTATGAGACTCTATTGATATTATATCTCAAGATGATCCACATTGCATGCATAATTTTGTTTCCTAGAATTCCATACTGATATAGACTAGCATAATTCAATTCCACCATTCAAGCTAGACAATGTCATCAAATGCCTTAATTTTTGAGTGCTTATATGATTTACTCCAATGAAAATTCATTCCATCAAAATGCTTTCTGCTATGGTTTATATTGGACATTAACAAGAAGCTACAAATCAAAAATATATGCTTATATACTTTTACCATCTAATTGATTATAATATATGAATCTAGGATAGCACACATGGAGTTAATATGAAAAGTAATTATGAGGACTTGCAATATACCAAAATAGGCATATAAATGTCATTATCCTCTGGGATCCGGCTGACATAGGGGATGTGTGAAAGACTAGATGCATGATTTCCAAGATAGGATACATTCTGAGTAGGAAAGATGAATATTGAATTAACAACCATGACTAGGTAAAAATCTTTAGGTAGGGGCGTAGATTTTGAACTATCTATATATTCACTAAATTAGTTTTCAAACACTAACCATATGGAGGATTTTATCAAGGGAAGTGAAACATTCTTGTTAAGACTTTCCAACTAGACATCTTCCACAACAACTGACTTATATCATCACAACACTTTTAATAATCAATATTAATGCATGCACAAGTAGTTTGCTTGATGTTTTTTACATTGGCACAAGGGAAAAGTAAATACTCCTGGTGTTTTGACAACAAATGCTTAGTATATGATTTGTGGTTTCTTGAATGAATCCAATAGGAAGAGTGTCTGGCTTACCCAAACCAAAAGAAAAAAAATACTCCACGCCAAGGGATTTTCATATAAATGACATCAACGTTGATAAAACTATGCTTCCTACTAAAAGAGTAAGATACCACCACTCTGGGACTTCCTTGTAGATCTTCATTAATCTTATTTGGATGTCTATCTTAGCAAACTTCATTGCATATTTACTCTGCTTCCAAATATCACTACAATAGGACAAATGGATGATTATTTGTTAGATGTCATGTAGTCTAATGTTCTAGTTGTGAAGTTTGCACAAAAATAGTACACATTTGTTTTTATTAAGAATGAGAATATTGATGTCTTTAATCTAATCAATTGTGTTCCCCAATGAAAATTAAGGACTTCAAATTTACAAATGTATAAAAGAAAAAAGGTCTTATTCTCTAGCTATTTTTATTGATAGAAAATAGATCTATAAGATATGAGAGACTATATAAATAAAAATAAACTATAGTAATTTTCATCCTAGAGAGAAAAAATAATTAAATTATATGTTGGTAGACCAAAACCTCAGAGGTATCATAACTATACACATGCAGCTAGCAAATCATCCAACTCTAGTTGATAGAAAAGAACCTAGATTTAAGAAAAAATACAAGAAATGTCATCAATATTGAACCCACCATAGCCCTTCCCAAAAAGTAAAATGGAGAAGACAAACTATCCAAGACTGGTGCCTGCCTCTGTCTCTCCACCCCTACTAGAGGGACATTTACAACTATTGCTACAATTAGAAATGGTGCCAACAACTTTTCTTTAGTTTCCATGATGTGTTGCGGATGCTAAAAATAGTGCCTGATGGTTATTATTGTGGTATTGTTTACACATGAGATGTGACTCACATTTGATGCTAAAAAGACAAAGGACAACATAAGTGGCAAACTAATTCCACTATTATAGTTCAAGGTACAATTATTTTTTATCCAGGGAGAATATGGCCATAAGACATAAACAAAATTTGTAGAAGGAATAAGGTCCATATAAGAAATGAACTAGTGTATGAAAATTCATAGTTGTCTTATTGAACACTATTATCCAAGTAAAAAATGAAAGTCATTTTACTAGAACATAGTTGCGCCTAGTGTAAGAAAGTTCATAACATGATATAACTTAATATATTTGTATCAATGGGTAAAATTATTGTTCTAAATGTTATATTCATACAAAGACATGGCACTATGTTGTTTCCATATCATGTTGCCCCAAGACATTAGAAAACAATTTCAGATGTAGTCTTTTAGTTCAATTTTACATGTCATTTGACCTTGATATGAATTTGATCCAACATTACGAAAAATGTTGTTTGAATATCTTTAACAAAAAGTCTCTTTCAAACTTTGCCATCATGTTGTTTTATATCTAAATTATATGAGTAACAAAATGTACCAATGTCTTAAAAAATAGCCTTAGGAATTGACTTACCAAAACTATTAGTTATCACATAGGTAACTTGTCTAAAGTTGTAAAGCTTGATTTTTCATCTTGAAACAAGCTCATCAACAGTTGAACCCGTGTCACGAATCTAAAAAAAAAAATTAATAGTGCCTCCTGGATGTCCTAGTAAGAAGTAAGGAATAATGTTTATAAGCTATAAAAAACATTCTTATTATTAGATAAAATAAAATAGCATTGTTGTAAGTTATAAAGTCATCATAGTGGACTACTTATAAGGCATGAGATTATCTAATAGGTTACAACTTGACTTCTTCTTGCGGACAATTTAAATATAAAATGCTGGTTCAGAAAGTAACAACATATTCAATAATATTATTGTTTCTTTCATGATATATTTGAACAATCTTGGAACAAATAACAATAATTGGAGATGGGTAGAAACATTTTCAAAAGGAAAGAGGTTATTGGAGCTGAAATTATACCACAAAATCCATACCATTTTGTAACATTATTTTGTTCAAAAAATAGAAAATTGGTCCAACACCCAAGGTGGGTTGATGCCCTCATCGCAAATCAAGATCAGTGGCAATGTGCTCCACATGACCCCTAATCCATAGAACATGAAGACACAAGCATGTCTCGCACCATACCCACATGATAACAAGTGATTCATATTCCATCTGGACTAGGAACCCTAACCAAACCTAAAATGGGAGTGGTAGGATACCACTAGGATCAAAACATGTGGAACATTTAATGGAATATAAAAGATCTAGTGTATTGTACATTGTGTTTTAGGCCAATTTCCAGTGTTTTCCACCTCAATGGACTTCAACCTCTGTTCACTACTATAATAGGGGTTGGGAAGGCATAGCCATAAATTGAACACCTATGTTATTCCTTTCTTGTTGTATATATTGATATTCTTACAAAGCATGCTTGCTGGTGAACATTTTGAGTGCATAGTCTCATAGATGTTGATAACCTTTTTTTGGGTGTAGTAAATTTCTCCTCCATACATGTAAAAATATGCAACACCTTTTGGAAGAAGGAAGGACTGACACTTACATCCACCAATGTAACTAGTAGACACCCATTTAGACATAATTTTCAATGTTACTTATAGATAGAATCTAATTGTTACAATTATTGTCAAATACTCCAAATAAGAGGTCTCTACATTTTGAATTACTTTTACTTCACACATAAGAGTTACCTACTTGAGGATCTAAGGGAAAAAC
The DNA here is from genome assembly GCA_963693085.1 of Alisma plantago-aquatica. Taxonomy (NCBI): domain Eukaryota; kingdom Viridiplantae; phylum Streptophyta; class Magnoliopsida; order Alismatales; family Alismataceae; genus Alisma; species Alisma plantago-aquatica. The sequence goes on from OY856412.1 coordinate 1,207,299,408, forward strand.
AACTAGGAAAGTTCATAAGAAAAATAATGAATCGCATAGGAATAACTCTACACATGCTTCTATAAGCCATGAAGTAAATAAATAAATGGTTACTTGGGGATCCAAGCACAAGGCAAGCCCTAGAGGGGGTTGGAAGAATTGTTGTGTAAGTATAAGAAATAATGATACATCTTCACCTTAAGATTGTAAAACAAAGGAAATGGTCAAAGGAAAATGCCACAACTCATCAAATAGTGAAGTATGAGTGGCAATTGGAAGAGTAGAATTTAGTACAAAATTATGTCAAATAAAAATTCCACAATTTGTCAAAAGTTACTAGTTACCAACTCCTAATATTATACATGACTGACAACTATAGTTCCCATCCTATGTTAACAAAGCACAACTAGAATAATGGAAAGAAAATCTTAGTCAAAATATAGTTTTTCCAGTTAGTATAATTCTTTTATATATAAATAAACAATGTCAAGTTAACATGTACATTCATTAACTTAAGATATGTAAATATCAATGTTAATCATGGCTCGAATTTTTTTTAATACCAACCATTTCTCAATATTTCATATATGGATATTTCTAATTAAGTTAGCTGATTTTTTTTAATTAGTGATCTCAGCCCTCATGTGTTGTAGTGAAAATGGTGGTAAAAGTAGGGCCATATTCATGCTTAACATTAAACCCATATATCTCTACCACTGCATTCTTAGCCACCACATAGAATAATTTAGAAAATCTAGTGCTGTATTTAATTGCAGGACCATTTAATAAGTCCCACAAAATTATACTGAGAAACTAGAAGATTTATTTATGCTCCCCGAGTTATAAATATTTGATTCTAGAAATTCATTTCCTATACAAGATATTTCCTTCTCTTATAAGGGTATAAGAAAACCAAATTTTTTATTAGTAGTAAAGGAAAAAATATTAACCTAATGAATACATCCATGAAAGAAATAACACACAAAATCCAAATTGTGGTATTGAAAATCCAACCAAAAAACATGAATCTTAAGGAGATATTGATGTTCTATGTTATCTTATCTTTTGGATCATTTTTGGTTGCATTTACAAATCAATTTCACCCAGTAATCACTCTTAATCATGCTAGATTTTTCACTATATTGTTATCTTTACTTATTCTAAGGTTTAGATTATAGGTATAATATTTTGGCATAAAAATGGGAAGAGAAACACCATCATGTCATCCATCAACACATTTCCCATTCATCCAAATTTTCAGAAAATCAATGTTACTGAAAATTGTTAGCAACACACCATGTCTAGATATTAACACATCATGTTCAGAACCAACACATCACGTTGACATTTCAACATGCCACCATGTTTTGGTGTAGAACTTGGATACAAAATCCCCTTACATCAAAAAAGCATGCCATGTTGAGAAATCAACATGCCATGTTTCCTCATTTTAGAATTTTCTAGAATTTTCTAACATGCATAAACACGTCATGTTGGCCAATCAACATGTTGTTTCATTATCAATTAAGGTAGTTCAACTTTAGTTATCGCAACCAACAGGTCACGTTGGTCATGCAACACATTTTATCACCTGCATATTTCACTTAAACTTGAATATAACTGTCCCACACTTATATACGATCTCATGACATCTTGGAACAGTTATCACAGAATATTTTAGACATTTCAAAGTGGGACTCAAGTAAGGCATAGCTAAGAGGAGTTGGAGAGATTCTAATGGAGAAAAGGTGGCTTATTGGGAGAGAAACTTCTTCTTCTTCCCTCTTCTCTAGAAATTGCAGTAGGGATCTTCTTCGTTCACTTCTTTCCACTCTAGAGTAAATAATTCTGGAGAGTTTTTAGTAGAAAGTATGGAGTTTTGACTCCTTAAATGGAGTTCCAACTCTTCCTTAATTCTTCTATAGACATCCAAGTTTAGTTTCTTCTATTATGATGTCTAGCACTATTTTCCACTGCTTGTATCTACTTTCTATAGTCATGGATGAGTAGATCTCATTTTCTTGGGTATGGGGAGTAACCCCCATGTTGTGCTTTGTAGAACAACAAACTTTCTATCTTAATGATGGTTTAGTCACTATTATATGGATACATCAGTGTTTTTTTCACATATATTGGCCATCTTGTATATATGTTTTATGCTTGTTGTGCATACGGGAAAGATGTACATTGAAGTAAGAAGATGTATTGTGTAGCTTTGTTTCCTTGACCACAAGAGTGGATTAGAAGTCAATGGGATTCTGAGGTTTTTATGGTTCTATTCTAAGTATATGCACATTGGTTCTATATAATGGTAGAATTGTTCTACACTACCGGGAGGGGTGTAGAACTCAAACCTTCCATTGTGATTTTATTGCTTGTGAATTTGTTGTTGCTTCATGGCATGATATGATAGTGAAAACCTATCCTCAAGATTTCCTAGTTTGATTTCATCCTTAATACAACTGATTTTTGTTTTAATTTTTTATCTTATAAATTACTTAGTTAACATAACAAAATCTGTCCGACCAGAGTAGCCTGACTGATTATGACTCGGTAAGTCCCAATCAAGGACCCATGTTTGAATCATGCCAAAGTCACTCTGTGAAAACTACCACATTGATTTAATTGGACATGGGGAGGGAGGTGACTGGACCAAACCCTTCTCATATCCCTTGAGGTTTACGTTGTCAGGGTGAGGTCACCAAAGTGGATCCTCCTAGGGGGTGGTTCCCTAGGTAAATAAAAAACATAACAAAACCTCTCATTGTGAAAATATCTAGATTGTTGAAGTTCATCACTCTTGATCCTAACATTACATTGGTCCTTGGATGATCTTCATAATATTAGTCCCACCTTGGGGTATTGTTTGAGTTTATAAATATTAAGAGTTGCGCACACGAGTGATAAGTTTTTGACGTTGTTGCCAGGGATATTTGGTATTTTTATTAAAGTAAAAAGGGTTGAATAGTAAATAGGACTAGATCACATCACAACCACTTCCCATTCACTATCATTCTTTCATCATCACCATCATTATTATATTTTTATCTTCCATTTTAATTTTTGTACTTCACTTGCTTTCTTTACTTGTAGGATTGTATCTGGCGATCTAATAGGTGTCTTGAACCTTCCACATTTTTAGACCCCTAAATTGAGAACACTACGAGCATCCTTCAAAAGCAAGAAGTAGTGAACTTCAACCATATCTGGAGGAATCACAACACCCATCACCTTCATTACTACCAGTTTCATCTGGACGTCCAACTCAACAAGAAGAACCAATCATGGAAGGAAATATTCCCGTTGAAAACTTTGTTGTTCTAGATTCTATAGACATCAATGTTATTATCAATATACCATAAATATAGGCAAATTATTTTTCTATCATCCCCACAATTATACTGATGATACAACAGAACCAATTTGGTGAGACACCAATGGAGGATCCAGATGTCCACATTGCTGAATTTCTATAGTGTCTTAGCACTTTGAACATTGATGGTGTTCCTAGTGATGGGATCCACCTTCTTCTTTTCCCCTTCCCTTTGAGAGATAGAGTCAAAGTGTGGCTCTCTTCTTTGTCAAGATACTCCATCAATAGATGAGAGGAACTCGTCAAAGTTTTCTTAGATAAATACTTCCAACCAAGTAAGACTACAAAACTCAGGAACCATCACACAATTTTTCTCAAAGGGAAGGAGAGACCTTGTATGACACATGGGAAAGGTTCGAATACTTTCAACATCTTTGTCCACATGATGGTTTAAGAAACTATATTCTATTGAAAACTTTCTATAATGGCTTATTCTACAATACAAGGATGTTCGTTGATGATACTGCAAATGGTGCTTTAATGAAAAAATCATACACGGAGGCTAATGCCATTGTTGAAGATATGGAAATTAATCATTACCGGTGGAGTTTGGATAGGATCAACCATCCTTATTCCTCAAACTCTATTTTTGAAAATCAAGTCACGAAAAGCATGGTTGATGTGGACTTAATTGCAATAAAGTTGGATGTATTATCTCAAAAGTTTGAGAAACTAAGCACTCAACCCATCCAATCCACAAAAGTAATTTGTGATGCATGTGGAGAAGTGGGACACACACCTTATTCATGTTTTGCGATTCCATCACAATTTGAATAGACATTGGAGCAACACCTCGTCACCTACAATCTAGGTTGAAGAGATCATCTAAATTTCTCTTATCGCAACAATTACAATGCTCAAAACCTACATCATCATCCAAGTCAGAAACAACAACATTCACATCCCAAGTCGAGTTTGGTGCCCATGTTTGAGACCTTCATCTCAACTCAAATTTATAAAAATGATGAGCTTTGTCAACAAAGGGATCTTCTAAAGGATTTTATTTCACAACTTTCTTCTAAGGTGGATGGAATTGCCACTCACACTAGGATGTTGGATAATCAAATCAGTCAACAAGTTGTTACTGGTGTGTTTACTACCAATGGTATTACACACTACTCAATTGGAGTTTGAATAGATGCAACCTTATGAACAAAAACACGTAGTGGATTAAACTTTCGAATATATAAGGACCTAACTTAACACACTCTAAAAAACCAAAACACTACACCTGCAAGAACATGGGGTCATGTCGTAATATAGGACGGCAGAAAGTATAGGGTCAATCCACAGGGAGAAAAGGGGATACTAGATCTAGGTTAGTTTTTAGTCTAGGTTCCTACATCAGAGTTTAGGGTTAAAGGGTTTGAAGGTTGTTTTCATTTAATTATGCTAATTTGAGCACGAGAGCAAGTACAGGAAAGAAAGCAAGAACAAAACCTTAAGTTAACTCTAGATAGTTAATTCTAATGAATGAGAAAAGACAAGTATGGAAAAGAGAAATCTATGCTAAGGCATGCAAGAAGAGAAACTACAATAGACTAGAAAATAGGGTAAACGGGCAACTAAAGATCTAAACTAGCAAGAACAAGGCAAGAAGCTAACTAAACAAGTGAAGAGCTAGCTAAGCTAACACTAGTTAGGCAAGAAGGCAATAAGGGTTTTAAAGCAATAAAGAAAGTTGTGAGCTATTTAAGGGATGCACTTATCAATTAGGTTGGGGTGACATATGAACATTATGCTTTCATTCAGATTATCAAACAAAACGACAAGCCAGTGAATTATCCTAAACTCCTAACTGGCCATGGGTATGCTAGGTTGTGTATAGGGGAACTAGTCCCTAACACTCCCTACTACTCTTGCAAGGCTTAATTGGGTTAGGGTTTATATGTCACCCAATTAGAGTCTAAACAAGTCTAGGTTTCTAGTTTAGATGATCTTAGGGTGATCAGGGGTTGAGGTTAGTAATGGGAGTGGAAATGAGATTTTAGACCTCCCTTCACCCACATTCTAACCGTGAGAAATCTCCATGCTAAGCACACCAAATTCATCTATACTAGCTACTTAGACCTCTCAACTAGGGTTAGGAGAATTGATTATAATGTAGGAAGATGGGTAGCTAGTTAGGGATCCAAGAATTGGTCCTAGGAGCAAATCCCAAAATTCAAACGTATAAGCAATTCCTAGGTGATTTCAAGCACAAACCAACTTGCAATTCATGTAGAGTGAGATAGAAATAGAACATGATCATTATAAAATGAAATTACAATGTTTACATATCGTTTTCTCCCAGCATGGTATCATAGTAACATTTTTCACCCCAAACATCCCACCCAAGGGACCTAGCTACTCATAGCAATGCAAAATACAAAAAGAAGTGAGAAATATATAGAAGAATCCATGGAGCCTAGTGTAGATGAAGAATTCCTCCACTTCAGCTGTTGTAGGATGTGCTCCTCTCTCCTCCAAGGTGAAATGACATGGGATAATGGTGGAATAGGGTCAAAGCACTAGGAAACTAGGGTTTTAGTGGTGGTAATGGTGAAATGGGGTGGAATGGAGGTGGAAATGGAGTGTAATGGCTAAGGGGAAAAATGAGGGGGGTCTAAGAGGTGGTAGAAGGTAGCTAACCTCATGCTAGAGCCACCACCTAGGTATATATAGGTAAGGGGAAAGCAATAGGTCAAGTAGGGGTAATATGGGAAATGCAGTGCAAAAATAGCTAGGTTTTTGTGAGTAGCATGACTGTGGTGGGGAGGGGTGAGAATGGTCATGGTGGATGGGAATGAATGAGGTGAGAAATGATGAAAAAATATAGGGACTTGGTTGATTTTGTATTGGAGGTGGAACGGCCGTGGTGGGGCTAGGGTAGCACGATCGTGGTGGTCACCATGACCATAGTGGCTTGGATTGCTCACCCCATTCTCTGATCCATGGCCATTTTGCTCTAAAGGTCACATGGTTGTTCTGGGTTAGTTCACCACAACCATTCTGAGTTGCACGACTGTGGTGATTCTAGCTTTTCTCCAAGGTGACTGTTGATTTGCAAGTATGTTAGCACGATCATTCTATGGTACTACATCCATGTTGGCCTCTAGATCAACACTTGGACCTATTTCTTTAGATTTTCTTGTACATCTGTGCTTCAATGGATCTATGGCCACTAGAGGTAGGTTGAGGGAGCATAGGACTTAACTTTAGGCCTCTCCAAGGGTAGATAAACCCTAGAATCACTCCTCTCTCTCTTCCATCAAGCATGGTCGAAATGCCTCAAAAACATGCAAATAATGTCCATAAGTGCATTATATACCAATATGAATATTGAGGGAAATAACATGTAATCTAATAGGTATAGATGGGATTGAAATGCAATATGACACAAGATGAAGCCTAAAAATATGGCTGAATCACCACCCCAAACTGAAAATATAGTTGTCCTCAAGTATGCTCCAACTCAATCTCTTTACAATTTTTCCACAATAAAGAAATGACAAATGTGACACAAAATATGATTATTACTGAATGGGATCAATAATGACTAAGTGCATGCATTCCACCTCTCTCCTCTCTTGCTTTCACAAACCAGTCATGAAAATAGCACAAAGAATATGAACTTCAAATATAGCGCATAGAACACACTAGCTATCCATATTTCTTTCATGTAGTTCTAGGTAGATCATTTCATGATGGTGTTAATCAAGGATGACTAAGAGTGTTGTTTCACTTTCATGCATTCAACCTTATGCTTCAACCATACCAAGTGACCCACATGGTTGTGGAAAATGGGTAAATTGGGCTAGGTTTCATGTTTCCTAGCTCAATGGGTATGCAAATGGAAGAAAGGATTGTGGTAAGATTTTGGAGTGATTTTCATACTCATCTTTTGTTTATTTAGATGCTCTTAAATAGGAACATCTTTTATTTTCTTTTTGCATTTTCTTTTTCTTTTCCCTTGGAGTAGATAGGACAGATGGTGATGAGAGTAAAGTGGTGAGATGTAGATGTGGCCACCCCAAACTTTTAGAGGTGGCCATGGGTAATATATTTACACTTTGGCATCCTTTCATGAGGCAGAGGAGTAAGAAGGTGGTGAGTGAAGTGTTGGGTCAAAGAGGGGTCATTGGCATGATTCTCAACATAAGGTCTCCTGCATGAAAATTAATCCAACACTTCATCAAAAATTTCACACCACATGAATGAACAACCTAAAATTGATACTTCTATCAAGTGATTTCATAGGCACTAAGTGCTCATAGCTTGCTTAAGTCACAATTCAACCAAAACATTCACAAACACAAGAGAGGTGACACACATGTAAAAAGTCAAGAATTGATACCATTTAGCAATAAACAATGATAATTCATTTGCATTTTTCAAATGTCACCATTTTAATCCAAAGAGTAGAGATTGGGTCAAAACACACTTTTAGGCAAGAAATCTCAAATTTGGGCAAAATTGGCCAAAACGGTGTCAAGTTTCCTTCAATCACATATAAGCCTATATTATTGAACATAAAGTAGGAAATAAGTAACTACTAGCTAAACATGCAAAAATTAGCAACAATCTACATGATATGCAATGCCGGACAAAAAGAGCAATTTTTTAGAAAATTGTGTAAATATTGCAAGAAAGTAACTACATGACATGCAGGTATACAAGGCAAGCACACAAAGCATGGATACACAAGTATGAGAGATGGTTATACTATTTGATCATTTTGAGCAAAATTTTTGAACAAGGAACATAGAGGAAAGTGGGGATAGAGAAAGGGCTTATCGCCCTACCACCCCAAACTTTTAAACCATGTTGTCCTCAACATGAAATAGAAGTCTAGGATGATTGGGTAGTGGGCATGGAGTCGTGGTAGACAAATGTCAAGAGGGAGAGAGATTTCAAGGTGTCCAATGAGAAGGATAGAGCCACCATGGCCGTTATATGCTGAATGGATGTTCGGGCTTGCCAGCACCATGACCGTGTTGTGTGGAACGGTCATGTTGGTCACCTTCCTATAGCTTTTCTACTGATTTGCAATTTTCTTTTCAATTTTGATATCCTACTTGGTGATATCAACCATGCATCCTCCTCCTTCCAATGTACCTATCCTATCATGATTCAAAAATAGCTAGAACCATCAAGAATAAAGTCTGTGTGTGTGTGTGTTTTCTTAGAAAGTGTAAAAACAAAGCAAAAGTATCAAAAAATTGAAGTTTGGGTGAAAAATTCCCAAACCTAGGTGGGTTTCCTCCCACAAGCACTAAGTTTCATGCCTTCAGATGGGCTTGTTATTCTTTCACCATCACCCATTATCCAAAACCAAAATGTTTGCATCCCCATCATATGCAATCCTCTCAAATGATTTCCTTGATTGATCTTCCTCCCAAGGGTCATGCAAGCTTCTCAAGGGTTTTTCAGCAGTTTTCTCTCCTTGGGGATCATCATCATAGATCTTAATCAACCTTATGACCTTTAGAAATTTCATGTTATAATTTTTGCTCTCTCTCGAGGAATTGGTCTTCATAGGCATCAAAGAGAGGGGTCTCGATCATATGGGACACTTGCGGACAAGGACTTTCTGGCAAGGGCTCTTCACTAATAGGATTTGAGGCCTCAGATAAGTTGATCTTAAAAGGAATGATTGGACTACCCATATCACCAAGGTGCACCTCCTTTTATGGGAGCCCATCACTAAAGAACTCCATAGTTAAGCGTGCTCAACTTGGAGTAGTACTAGGATGGGTGACCAGTCAGGAAGTTGACCTCGGCTTGCGCGTGAGTGAGGATAAGGCATGTAGTTAAGGCTAGTGGTGGTCTCTGGGGCCAGTCGTCATTCCTGAAACCTTACTAGAGCCTTAGGCAGTGGGCCTGAGCATTACAAATGGTATCAGAGCCATAAACCCTCTAGTAGGTGGGTCCCACATGGGCATGTGACATGCTAGTCTTGAGTCGTGCGGTCCAGGCATGTTGAAAAGGGCTATCCGTTGAGATGAGATGGAGCCACCTTTGTGCTGGTAGCCGTGATCGGGAGCTGGGTGTCCATGGGCCATTGTGGGTCTGCACTGAAATGGGGTCAGATTATGAGGCCATATAGTTGAGCCTTGACGAGGACGTCAAGAGTCTAAGTGGGGGATATTGTAACATCCCAGAATTTGAGGCCTCAGATAAGTTGATCTTAAAAGGAATGATTGGACTGCCCATATCACCAAGGTGCACCTCCTGTTCTGGGAGCCCATCACTAAAGAACTTCATAGTTAAGCGTGCTCAGCTTGGAGTAGTACTAGGATGGGTGACCAGTCGGGAAGTTGACCCTGGCTTGCGCGTGAGTGAGGATAAGGAGTGTAGTTAAGGCTAGTGGTGGTCTGTGGGGCCAATCGTCATTCCTAAAACTCTACTAGAGCCTTGGGTAGTGGGCCTGGGCATTACACATGCCTTCAGACGGGCTTGTTGTTCTTTCACCAGCACCCATTATCCAAAAACAAAATGTTTCCATCCCCATCATATGCAATCCTCTCAAATGATTTCCTTGATTGATCTTCCTCCCAAGGGTCATGCAAGCTTCTCAAGTGTTTTTCAGTAGTTTTCTCTCCTTGGGGATCATCATCATAGATCTTAATCAACCTTATGACCTTTAGAAATTTCATGTTATAAGTTTTGCTCTCTCTCGAGGAATTGGTCTTCATAGGCATCAAAGAGAGGGGTCTCGATCATATGGGACACTTGTAGATAAGGACTTTCTGGCAAGGGCTCTTCACTAAGATCTTTTTCAAATTGCTTCCCTCCCTTATTGAGCTTCTCAAAAACCATGTCACACCCCATGATTGAAACCATATCCATTTTGTCATGAAAAATAGGGGGAGCATGTGATAGTTGTGGTGGTGGCACTGTCATTAATTGCCTTTGGAATTGAGGTGGATGAGGGAATTGAGGCTAGAAGGTGAACTGGTAGGAAGGTTGTGGTAATGGAGGTGGTGGGGGTGTGTAAGGCTTAGGATAGCCTTGGAGGTAGGGTGGTGAAGAAAATGGATGGGTGTGTGCATTTTGGCCTTCCATCTTGTCTTCCCCAAATGGCTTGTCACATGCACAAAGAAAAACCAAATCAAAGAGAACAAGTTAGTAAGACAATATACACAAAGAATGTACAGAATAAAGAATAAAGAATAGAAATGATGAGGGCAATATGAAAAGATCAAATCAAAACTAACTAGCTTGGCTGAGTGCCTTTACTCCCCGATAATGGTGCCAGAAAGCTTGGTGCGTTTATTGCCAATGGTGTCACACACTACTCAATTGGAGTTTGAATAGATGCAACCCCACGAACAGAAACACACGATGGATTAAACTTTTGAATTTATGAGGACCTAACTTAACACACTCTCAAAAATCAAAACACTACACCCATAAGCACACAGAGTCATGTCATAGTATAGGAGGGCGGTAAGTATAGGGTCGATCCATAGGGAGAAAATGGGGCACTAGAGCGAGGTTAGTTTTTGGGCTAGGTTCCTACTACAGAGTGTAGGGTTAAAGGGTTTGAAGGTTATTTTGATTTATTACACTAAATTGAGCAAGAGATCAAGTAAAGGAAAGCAAGCAAGAACAAAACCTAAGTTAACCCTAGAAAATTAATTCTAATGATCGAGAAAAGACAAGGAAAGTATGGAAAAGAGAAATCTATGATAAGGCATGCAAGAAGAGATTCAAACTACACTAGACTAGCAAATAGGGTAAAAGAGAAATTAAAGATCTAAACTAGCAAGAACAATGTAAGAAGCTAACTAAACAAGTAAAGAGCTAACTCAGCTAAAACTAGCTATGTAAGAAGGCAATTATGGTTTTGAAGCAATAAGGAGAGGTGTGGGTTGTTTAGGGGATGCACTTATCAATTAGGTTGGAAGTGACATATGAAAATTATGCTTTCATTTAGATTATCACACCAAACAACAAGCTAGAGTCTAATGAATTATCCTAAACTGCTAACTGACCATGGGTATGTTATGTTGTGTATAGGGGAACTAGTCCCTAACACTCCCTACTACCCTTGCAAGGCTCAATTGGGTTAGGGTTTAGATGTAATCCAATTAGAGTCTAAACAAGTCTAGGTTTCTAGATTAGATGATCTTAGGGTAGGGTGATCACGGGCTGAGGTAAGTAATGGGAGTGGAAGTGAGGTTTTAGGCCTCCCATCACCCACATTCTAACCTTGAGAAAGCTCCATCCTAAGCACACCAAATTCATCTAAACTAGATACTTATATCTCTCAACTAAATTTAGAAGAATTGATTAGAATGTAGGAATATGGGTAGCTATCTAGGGATCCAAGAATTGGACCTAAGAGCAAATCCCAAAATTCACACATATAAGTAATTACCCTAAATTCCTAGGTGATTTCAAGCACATACCAACTAGAAATTCATGTAGAGTGAGATAGAAATACAACATGATCATTAGAAAATAAAATTACAATGTTTATGTATCATTTTCCCCCAACATGGTATCAAAGTAACATTTCCACCCCAAACAGCCCACCCAAGGGGCCTAGCTACTCATAGCAATGCAAAATACAAAAAGAAGGGAGAAAGATATAGAATAATCCATGGAGCATGGTGTAAGTGAATAATTCCTCCACTTCAGCTACTACAGGACGTCATCCTCTCTCCTCCAAGGTGCAATGGCATGGGATGATGGTGGAATAGGGTCAAAACACTAGGAAACTAGAATTTTGGTGGCAGAAATGGGGAAATGGGGTGGAATGGAGGTGGAAATGGAGTGGAATGGCTAAGGGATGAAAATGGTGAGCTAAGAGGTGGTAGAATTTATCTAACCTCATGCAAGAGCCACCACCTAGGTATATATAGGTGTGGGGGAAGCAATAGGTCAAGCGGGGGTAGTATGGGAAAAGCAATGCAAAAATAGCTAGTTTTTGTGAGTAGCACGATCGTGGTGGTCACCACAGTTGTGGTGGGGAGGGGTGAGAACGATCGTGGTGGATGTGAATGACCGAGGTGAGAAATGGGGAAAAAACATGGGGACTTGGTTGATTTTATACTGGAGGTGGAATGGTTGTGGTGGTCATCACGACCATGGTGGGGCTAGGGTAGCACAACCATGGTGGCTTGGATTGCTCAGCTTGTTCTCTACTCCATGGCCGTTTTGCTCTAAAGTTCACACGGCCATGCAAGGTGGCACGACCCTTCTAGGTTAGTTCACCATAGCCATTTTGAGTGGAACGACCATGGTGATTCTAGCTTTGCTCCAAGGCAACTCTGTTGATTTGGAAGTATGCTAGCACGGCTGTTCTGTGGTACCACGGCTGTGTTGGCCTCTAGATCAACACTTGGACTTGTTTCTTTGGATTTTCTTGGACATCTTTACTTCATTGGATCTTTGGCCAATAGGGGTAGGTTGAGGGAGCATCAGAATTCACTTTAGGCCTCTCCAAGGGTAGAGAAACTCTAGGATTACTCCTTCTCTCTCTCTTCCATCAAGTGTGGTCCAAATGTCTGAAAAATGTGTAAATAATGTCCATAAGTGCATTTTATACCAATATGCATATTGAGGGAAATAACATGTAATCTAATAGGTATAAATGTGATTGAAATGCAATATGACACAAGGTGAAGCCCTAAAATAGGGTTAAATCACTTACAAATCAAAAAACACCTTCTAGTTCCTGGTCTAATCAACTATAAATGAATCTAAAGGAGACATTCACATCCATTACTTTGAGGTGTGGAGCTACTATAGGAGAATCTTATTCACCATCAAATATAATATCATATGAAGTTGTGGACTCCAGTGTAGACAATGATACTGAAGACGATAGGATGAAATCAACACTTTCTCTACTTGATGATTTTTCAAATTAGACAAAAGTTCCCTTACAACACATCTTTTATACAATGCTTAGTGATTAGAAAATTCTATTTAAATATTATTATAATTATTTTGAACAAGAGAATGTAGGGATAAACAACATTGAGGTCTATAATACTATTTCTACTATAAGTCATAAGCATAGATCTTTGTCTTAAATCAAAGATATATTGACAAAGAGACGTAGATCCTTAGCACAACAATTTCCAACCACAAATTAGAGTACACATCCTCCACCTTGATATCTCTACCATTATGAGGTACCCGATTTCTATTCTCTTTGTTTTATTTCTATAGTGAGGACATTGCAGATTTTAAGCTTAGGGGGAGCAACCGACCTGTACTTGTAGTTTTCTATTGGGTTTTCTTTCCATTTCTATTTTTATTTCCTAGTTAAGTAAAAATTTAAGCATGACTCTAAAGATTTGCTTTTATTTGGATAAATGTTGACCACCTTTTAGCTTAATCATTGTACTCATTGAGATAATAGTTGGAGAACCCTAGCATGCACATCCAACAATGTAATGAAAATAATTGGCCAAGCACTCATTTTTCCATGATATTTTTTCTCCAACATGTTTTTCATTTTTCTTATTCTCATCCCATTTCATATAATGGTTAGAATGCTTTGGATAGATCAACTTTACAGCCTCGTGTAGAGTTTTTGATGATTTTTCCAAATCTTTAGTGTGTTTTCTACCACCACTGTGATGAAATTTTTAAAAACCAAAGAATTTTTAGTATTTGAATCATCTATTTGCATGACTCTTTTGCGTTTTGATATGTTGACTAGCCTAGGAATATGAAGTTCTAAAGTGGGACCCGAATCATGTTTAAAAGGGGTATTTGTTTGCTCAAACTTAAGAAAAATTTCTAGATCCTTACAAAAGATGGAAAAGTCATGCACATATTCTTCCAACCAAATAAAGGTCGGGAATTATGTTAGAAAGAGGGTAAATAAACCTCAAATGGTATTCCACATGTGTGTAAGCCTACATTAGAATCTGAGTTCCATTCTCAAAACTCTTGATTTTAAATATTAATGCTTATGAAGGAGTAATTGCATATTTATTGATGTCAAGCCATAATTTCAATTTTATTCATCCTTATAATCATAAGGGTTTTTTTGTATATCTACTACATGTTTGTCTTGTCATAATAACTCTACTCATTGCTATCTTGTTGATTTTTCCAAAGAAAATTGACTACCTTTTTTAACTTAACTCTCAATTTTGAGCGATTCAAATGAATTCATATATAGTTGCAATATCTTGATAACGATTGGCATGCTATGATTAAATTTTTCCATCCCATTAAGTGGATATATGTGCCATGCTATTTTGTTAGTTATGTGTCTATGTTTCTTTTTCTTAAGGACAAGCAATGGTTTTAACATAGGAGGATTTTATGTGCATATTTAATATCATCTTTTGGACCACTTTTGGTTGCATTTTAAAATCTGTTTCACCCAATAATCTGTCTTATATGATATATTTTCCACTTCATTGTTATCTTTACTTTTTCTATGATTTTGATTTTAGGTAAAACATTTTGGAATAAAATGGGAAGAGAAACACCATCATATTATCCATCAACACATTCCCCAATCTCTAAACATTCAAAAAATCAATGTTGCTAAAACTACCAATGAGACATTGTGTCCAGATATCAACATACTGTGTTTAGAGCCAACAATTCATGTTGAGATTTCATCGCGTCATGTTTCAATGTAGAAATTGGATCTAGAATTCCTTGACATCAAGAAACACATCATGTTGAGATATCAACGCATCGTGTTTCCTCATTCTAAAATTTTCTAGAACTCTCTGACTTGAGAAACACGCCCTGTTGGCCAACTAATATGTCATGTCATTATCGATCAAGATAGTTCAACTTCCGTTATGACAACTCACATGTCGTGTCACCTACAAATTTCACTTAAACATGAATATAATTGTCCCATACTTATATATAGGACCCCAACCCATCTTGGGATTATTATCATGGACTATTTCAAAGATTTTGGAGTGGGAATCATAAAAGGAAAATTCAGCATGAGTCATAGGCATTCCAAGGGAGAAAAGGAAGTTTCTTGGGAGGGAGACGTCTTCTTCTTCTTCCTTGTTCTTCAACAATTGTAGTAGGGATCTCTGTCATTCTCCTCTCTCCACTCTAGAGTGAAGCTTTATACAGAGTTTCTAGTAGAAAGGATAGAGTTTTGACTCCTTAACTGGATTTCCAACTCTTCCTTACTTCTTCCACATACATCCAAGTTTACTTTCTTCTTTTATGATGTCTAGCATTGTTTTCCACTGCTTATATCTACTTTCTACAACCATGGATGAGTATGTATACTTTTCATAGGCAAGGGGATTAACTCCCATGTAATTCTTTGTAGAACAATGAAATTTCTAGATTAATGTAGGTTAAATCACTATTCTATGGATACATCAATGTTTATTTCACATATATACTTGACTGGCCATTTTGTATGTATGTCATATGTTTCTTGTGCATACTGGGAAGGTGTACATTGATATAAGGAGATGTGTTTCAGTAGATTTGTTTCATTGACCATGGGAGTGGCTTGGAAGTGAAGGGGATTCTGAGGTTTTTGGTTATTCAATTCCGAGTAGATGCACAATGGTGCTATATAATGGTAGAATCGTTCTATACTACCAGGAGGGGTGTAGAACTCGAATCTTCCTTTCTGATTTTACTACTTGTGAATTTTTTGTTGCTTCATGGCATGATATGATAGTGAAACCATATCCTCAAGAATTTCTCGTCGAATTTGATCCTTAATACAAGTGATTTATGTTTTATTTTTTTCTTCTTCTAATTTTTTTAGTTAACATAATAAAACCTCTCTTGTTAAAAAGATATAGATTGTTGAAGCTCATCACTCTTGTTCCTACTAATACCTTGCTCCTTGGATGACCTGGATAATACTACATGCACCCATATACTTTTGGGGTAATGTTTGAGTTTGTAAATATTAAGACTTGTGCACACAACTAGCAGATTTATAGACAATTGTCCACATTGTTCTGGGAGGGCACTATATCCTATTAAACTCTATAGGTCTAACCCAAGATTGGAGTAGAAAATAGTTTACTTCCCCATATGAGAAATTTTTCATCTTATATATGCATAAAAATTTCTTGTGTAAAAGAAGAAAATGATTCCTCCAAAATATTTGTAAGATAGATCCTATAAGATTCATTGAAAAAGTTACTCCAGGGATGGAAGAGCATCTCCACAACATATCCTTATCCAAAATAATAGAAGATTGAATTCCTAGTTTGCAAAATGTTATCTATCTAAAACTACTACAGCTTCCATAATTTTTTCACAAATAGGAAATGAAGTTTGCCACCTTTCACCCATCATCATGCATCATAGGAATATTTCATCCTAACTACCTTAAGTCCTCTCTACATCACCAAATGTAATAAAATACTAGTATGAGGGGAGAGGAAGAACTTCAATTTCTAATTATGGCAATTTTTTATGATAGAGAGGAAGGGGAAATGAGAGAGATGAGTATAAGAAGATGAAGCAAGTCTAAAATTGAAAAATATATAGCAGTAACAAGGTTGATGGTGTTAATATGGATAGTCCAATTGATAATAAATTATAGTAGGGGAACATGAAATTTTTTTGAATATTTAGGACACATATGAACATATGGGTTTTAGTGGTAAATTACTAACATAAAACGCAAAACAATTCCAAATATTAGTATACGTTCTCTATATTGTTAACTATAATGACAAACATATCACAAACTACATTCAGATTTTTTTGTCGTTATATGATCAATTATTATAGATACAAGATAATAAGAATATTTCCTAGTAATGGTGAAGAAAAACACATTAGATGCATGGCACCTACTACCATGACAACTTGTCCTTTGAATAATAGTAGAAGCTAGAACTACAAAAACAATGCATGTGTTCTAAATCATAGAAAAAGTCAATTCTTATATTAAAATTATTCAACATGGATAGGCATGTCCTGATAAAGATACTTGGTCATTTGTATCCCTAATTGATCATCGGTGATAATATCACCAATGTGGATATGTTGCACTAATTTTTCTTAGCATCTTCCATCTATGTTTCTTTTATTGGGGAAGTAATTACATTTTCCTCAAGTAATATTTATTCTTCTATAAATGGAGCTTTGCAAAGTAGAGGTTGACTTGTATTATTCTCATGGAAGTGTAGAGTGCTTACCTTTCACCTCATCTATTACTACTCATGAAGAATATGAGCACCATTCCTTGAATTTGGTGCAAGAATGAAAGATGATGCCAATGGTCTTGTCAGATGAAACCTAACATATGAAATTATGAGGAGTGGTAAAGTAATAGAATAGGAGCCTCACCTAAAGATTTTATGATAGGGAATACTACATCCTAGAGTGACTTAGATAGGACTACAAACTATATGACTTCATAGTTTCATCACGTGATGGGGATAATACTCATAAGTTGATACAAAAGTTCATAGATTGATCGTGCTGATATAGGACAATCTTAGCCACTGGTTAGTGACCTTAGTTGGTTGCAGTGCATGTGGTTCTATTTAAGCATCCCAAATAGAACCCATTCTAGGTTTCTCTTACGTACAGTTTTAACCATCTACTCACGTAAAATGGTAGTTGTGAAAGAGAAACAATATGAACAATCCAATTTTCCTAAAAATCCAAAAACATTCATGCATGGTATGTCTCACTATATCCAATAGAATAACTATAGGCTTTTATATATCAAAGCTTCTATATCAATACCTTGTTCTCACTAGAGTTTGAATTCTAACTGATGTTACCAGATAAATACCTTATTCTCACCAGAGCACAAACAGGTCAAAATAGTAGATGTGAAACAATTGAAACATTCATGTTATATGTTAGAAACCCCATACTTTCTATACAACATTTTTTTCTACATCAAAGAAACATACCAGTATCCAGCTACCTGGTGAAAGAGCAGGACTACGGAGAAGCTTCAACTGGGGATTCCTACATGATAATAATTCTAAAAAGATCTAGAGGGGGTGAATAGAGCTTTATAAGATATTTTAACAAATAAAAGTGACAAGCAAGCAACCAAAGACGAGACAAGATTTAGAGTAGTTCCATCTATGACATCCATCAGTCCACTAACTAGTTGTTTCCAACTAGGATTTATAAAATACATTTTGTTAATTTATCTGCTAGGACAAATTACAAAACAGTTGTTGCAACTAAACCCTCTTCTTTACCGATTATGGAAGAGCACCAACCAAACCTCCTGTTTCAAGGATGTAGAAGAGCACCGAACACCTCCTCTTTAATGGACTAGGAAGAGCATATGATCACCACCTCTTCTTTTATGGCCAATGGAAGAGAACCTAGATAAGAGTCCTTCTTCTCTAAAGACTTAGATAGCCTCCTCTCCTAGGAGTAGTCAAATCACAGTTATCCAGCAACAGAATGAAGACAGGAGAAAGGAATACACTAAGTAAGCTCAGCAAGGTCCTTATGAATCAATCTTATGGTGGCCCGACCATGAAGGACATATCTAGTTTGAGTTGTGGTAGGGTAAGCTAAGGGAAGGACACAAAAATTACAGTTATGAATCATTACAAGTGTGGTGATTTAGCTCTATTTTCTCAAGATATGTATTCAAGTGTACAATTTTTTATTTGGGTGTCCTAAGACCGCTACTATTTATAGTAATGGATTATAATTAGCTAGAGAAACTTAGGGGAGTGTATAGTGTGTTCTAGGTTAAGAAATAGCCATTATAATTGAGTCAATGTAGTTGCAATGGTTAATTTGGTCGTCAATAAAATTTGCATTCCAGAACATTTATCGGTCAACAAATTGTTTGACAAGAAGTGTCTTAGTCAATAAGTTCTTCAACTGAGTGTGATTTGAGAGCACAATTTGGTTTTGATGGCTATATGTCATTTTAACTTCTTGGTCAACCAATTTAATGATTTACTGTCGGTCCACAAAATTTTTGACTGGAAGTATTTCGGTCAACAAAGATTTTGACTAAAAATGACTTAGACATAACTATATTGAAAAGGTTCTTCTGGTATTCTGAATCCTTGATCGATGGGATCTTTGATTGACAATGTCTTTGGTTGTGGGTGTCTTGATTGACAATTTTCTCATCTGAGAAAAGTCTCTATAAATAGGTAAGTATATTGGAAAACTTGTCTAATGATTTTTCTAATGTGACCTACCTATCCTTGACACTTATTTTTGCATATAAATAGGTTTTATATAGGTGGGGTAGGTCCATAGCTTGATTTTACACGAGTTCTAAATACTTTTACATTTGTACTATGAATAAGCACATATAAATAACAATTCAAGTATTTGATGCCCCGATCTTGATTAATCTTTCCCAAGATGTGTGTGATACCTAAAGCACTTAGATAGAATGTTAAATCCACAAATAAGAAATGTATGTCATCATTAAAACAGAAGACGAGTTAATGTCCAATGTAGCAAACAATCTCCCTCTTTTTGAAGATGGCAAACATTTCTATAAGCAAAAACTTAGAATGAAATTTTCATACCTTGGTGAGATTTTCCTTGAGTGTCAAAAAATGTGTGCATATTTATCTTGGATATATGTGGAATATATTATCCAAATCTCATAGTAAAGTGCAACAATTAATTTATGGCAATGTGTCTCTCTACTATATAAAATAACCAAAATCATAAAAACTCAAGGAATTAAGTTTTGCTTTTAAAATTATTTCTCCCCCTTGTCATCTCAAAAGGTAAAAGAAAACTCCCCCTTAGTTGAATACCCCCCAAATATGATTCTTAACAAAAATGATAAGTTTAGTCACAATAGTATAGTCATGAACAAGTACCTAAGAAATCTCAATTCATTGATAAAATAAAACCATTACATAGCTTTGTTGCTCAAAAGAAAATACAAAAGGATAACCACATGGTTACAAAAGTATGCCACTCGAATGAATTTAAAATCACATCCACCTCTGGATCCTACCCATAGAAAGGTGCAATGCCATAGTATATCACAAGGGTTCCCCAATCCAGTGTGCTAGTCTTGAAAAGAGAATATGTTTCCAGAAAGGTGGGTACTCTGTCAAAAAGGAAATGGAAGGCTATGTTTTAGAGCTCCATGGTGGAGTATTGAGTATGGGTAAGCCCAGTGGATGGTGGAGGTGGGAGTTCAATGTAGTTGATGTATGGGTTAAACGAATAGATAATCCCAGGGTATGAGACATAAGGATAGTTTTCATGAATATTTGGAGTCAAAGATTGCATTTTTTTATTAAGACAGGTCGTTGCATTGTTGTTACAGTCAAAATGTCTCCCAATTTGGTGGGATACTCCTTTAAGGTAGGAAACATAGCTAGTGGGAGGAGAAGAAGGTGGATGAATGACTTCTTGGGATGTCCCTTCTTCAGTTATAGACCTTTTGTGCCTAAAGTCAATTATCATTTTGTCAGTCGTGTTTTGGGATATTGTTTAGGTATGTCGATCATGGTTATAGCCTAAATCAACTTAGTATTTGGACATAGAATTTTCAATAATCTAGGAAGAATATTATAGATAACGATGAGGTTGACTATCCTAGCTTCAGGGGTTAGAGATTTGGCATAATAAGTACCTCTTTGTTCTCTAGGTAAAGCATTAGAGACAAAAATGGTTTTTTTATTTACACTAAGGCTTACTCCATCTTGTTCATTGGTGAAAAGTTTGTTGAGAGGGTTGCCAATTTTGATATCTACATATTCTATAGTATCTATATCTAACATTTTTAGGATGTTTGTTTTGGAAAAACCAAATGATATCCCATTAACCATGAAAGTGAAGTAATAATGGTCATTTGTATCATGAATAAGGTTGAAAGAGAATTCACGGAGAGTGTGTGCAAACTAGAAATGATATTATGGAGTAAGAAATTCTTGAATCTTTTGGAATTTGAAGAGGTGAGGAAGTTTTAGGAGCTCAAAGAAGTCATTTGTCTCCACCAGTCAGTAGGGAAGAGGTTTCTTGAAGGTGAGTCATAGGTACTTCTCTCTAATAGTAGCATTCGTGAAGGATATCTCATTGATGACCATCAGTGTTGGAGTTGTCGAGGTGGAACACCCTTTCTTGGATGCAACCTACTTCTTGCCACTCCGAGCTGAAAATGAAGCCAATGTGAGGTAATAGAGAAAGACTTGCGTGGAAGATACCATGAAGAGGGGGGAATGAAATTTGATAAAGGAATGCTCTAAGGAGTTCTAAAGGATGCTAGAGAGGTTTACTCAATGACTTGTGAGAAGAATGGCTGAATTGGTGGATATTTATAGAAAAAATAGAATCCTTCATGTCCAAAGTTTTTGATGAATACGTAGATAATCAACTGAGGGTCCCACCGCAAAAAAAAGTCAAGGAATTTTTTGACCGAGTTTATGCCTAGTCGAGAATTTTGTCGACTGCAAGTGACATCTTTGAGCAAAACTATTTAACGAATAATGAAGAAGCTTGACTAATCAATTCTTGTTCATGACAATAAAACATTATAAATAAACATTGAATGTGTAATAATAATAGTTTAAGAAATATAAAATCATGTGTAAAGAGATCACTTATACATCTTGAATAGGAACTATGCTTAATTTGTTCCTAATTTCTCCAAATTGTTCGAAAGAAAGGGGTTTTGTGAAAATGACAGCTAATTGATTTTTAGTATTGACATGGTAAAAACATATGTTATTTTTAACAATACGATCATGAAGAACATGATGTCTAACTTCGATGTGTTTATCATGACTATCTAAAATAGGATTATGAGCTAAATTGATGGAACTTGTATTATCATAGAAAATTGGAGTTAAAGATAACAAAAATTCATTATCATTTAAGACTTGTTGCATCCATAAAACTTATATGCAACATGAGATAGGTGCCATATATTCTACATTGGTGGTAGATAATACAACAATATTTTGTTTCTTACTAAACCAAGATACGAGTGATTTTCCAAGCAAGAAATAACCACCACTAGTACTTTTTTTTATCAATATGGCAACTAGTGTAGTCAACATTAATATAAAGCTTAAGATCAAACAATTGATATCATGGGTACCAAATACCATAATCGACTATTCCAGTTAAATATTGTAAGGTCCTTTTGACAGTGACCATATGAGAATTCATAGGATTTGATTGAAATCATGTGCATAAACCAACCACAAATATAATATATGGTCAAGATGCAGTTAAGTATAATAAACTACCAATCATATCTCTCTAAAAGGAGTTGTCAATGGGTTTGCTAGTCTCATCTTTGTCGATTGAAGCGGAGGTTCCCATTAGGGTAGAGACATGCTTGCAATTTTCCATATTAAATCATTTCAATAGTTCTTTGGTATATTTTTTCTTGGTTGAGGAAAATACCACGAGGGGTTTGTTTAATTTGAAAACCCAAGAAAAATTGCATCTCACCCATAAGACTCATTTCATTTTGCATAATATCACTAAATTGTGTGTAAATTGATTCATTTGAAGCACCAAAACCAATATCATCAACATATATTTTAATTATGAGAAAATTTGATTCATATTTTTTGATAATAGTGTAGGATCTGATTTGTGCATAGTGAAATTATTTTCAAAAAGATAAGTTTTGGGACGTTCATGCCAGTTCTAGGGGCTTATTTTAAACCGTACAGTACTTTCTTTACTTTGTAAACATGATCAAAATGTTTTGGATCTTCTAAATCGGGAGTTTGACCAACATAAACTTCTTCTTTTATTATTCTATTTAAAAATGCACTTTTAACATTCATTTGACTGAGTTTGATGTTTTTTATGTATAGATAGAGCTATTAACATAAGAATTGATTCGAGTGTAGCTACTGGGTAGTATTTTCTATCAAAGTCAAATACTTCTTGTTGATTATACTCTTGAGAAACCAATCTAACTTTGTTCCTAACAACTTCTCTAGCTTCATTTAACTTGTTATGAAATACCCATTTAATTATGATAATGGTTTTATATTTTGGTCTAGGAACCAAATCCCATACATCATTCTTAGTGCCTCGATTTATTTCTTCTTGCATAGTAATTATCCAATAATCATATTTAAGAGCTTCATCAACCTCTTTAGGCTCTATTATGGATACAAAAGTCGTGTTAGCTACATCTTTAAACAAAGATCTAGTTTTTACTTTATCAAAAGGATAATTGATCGTGTGGATGGTCTTTTATTATGCTTGGAATGGGTTGATGTGTTTCTTCATTTTTAATTGGTTCATTTTCAGCATTGTTTTCTTCTTTAGGTGATATTGTTAATATTCAATTAGTTGTGGAAGATCATTTTCTATTTCATTATTTGTTTGATTTTCATGAAATTTTACATGAATGGATTCTTCTACTTTCTTATATATAGTATTGAAACTTTTATACGCCTTACTTGAGGTTGAGTAACCTAAGAAGAACCCTTTTTGTGTTTTAAGATCAAATGTATGTCTATCATCTTTCATGTTTAAAATATAGCATGGAGTTCCAAAGGTGAGGAAATCATCCGCTCTAGGTTTTTCTTAATGGAGTATTTCATAAGGAGTTTTTTTATGTTGTGGATGAATTGAGATTCTATGTAAAAACATAACATGTGGTACTAATGGATTCATCCCAAAAAGTTTTAGGTGTGTCATTTTCTAATACCATGGTTCTAGCCATTTCTTGCAAAGAGTATTTTTTCTTTCAACCAAACCATTTTGTTGTGGAGTGTGTGGAGCAGAAAAATTGTGAGTATAGTCTTTAGATGAACAAAAGTCTTCAAAATATGGTTTTCAAATTATCCCCCACGATCACTCCTAATGGTAAAAAAATTATTTTGAAGTTGATTTTCAATTTTTGAACAAAATTGAATTAACATTGTGATAGTGTCATATTTGTCAGAAAGAAAATGCACCCAAATATATCTCTTATACTCATCAACAATTAGAAAGAAATATTTCTTTCCACCTATAGTTGTGCTCTCATAGGTCGGGAGAAATCCATATGTATGAGTTCAATAGGTCTAGATGTACTAATCATTGATTTTGTTTTAAAAGATGTATTTATTTGTTTGCCTAATGTGCAAGGTTCACAATTTTTAGGATTATCAAAAGAAATTTTGGGTAAACCACGAATTATATCATATTTAATTATCTTTTTAATAACACGAGTAATTGCATGTCCTAATATTTTATGCCATAAAGTTTTAGTATTATCATTTGCAATAAGACATATACCAATAATTGTTTCATAGAGTTAGACCTAAGAACATATAGATTGCCAACTCTTTTTCCTTCATATATTTTATTATTTTGTCTTTTTCAAGAAATTTGTAGCAAGTTTTGTTAGAGAGTACATCATAACCACTTTCTTATAATTGACTAAAACTGATCAAAATATGGTGTAAACCATCTACTAATAGCACATTCTTGATTGTGGGATTAGATATTACCAATTCCCATGATGGTGACTTTGTCGTTGTCTCCAAATGTGACTGATCTTCCCTTTTTCATTTCAAGTGATTTGAAAGCATTTTTATCCCAGTCATATGGTTTGAGCACCCACTATCAACCACCCAGTCCAATAATTTTGAGAAAGTATTTGGTACCCAAGTAGAGTCCATGATGGTAAATGTAAAATAAGATAAATGTCATGGATAGATCTGAAATTATCAAGGGAATAATTTTTTTCTTGCGATGATGAAATATTAAATTTTTGTCAGACTTGTTCTTGGTCGAAGTATTTGTTGATTGAGGGGCATTTTGGTTGACA
Source organism: Alisma plantago-aquatica (assembly GCA_963693085.1). Taxonomy (NCBI): domain Eukaryota; kingdom Viridiplantae; phylum Streptophyta; class Magnoliopsida; order Alismatales; family Alismataceae; genus Alisma; species Alisma plantago-aquatica. The sequence goes on from OY856412.1 coordinate 1,207,324,439, forward strand.
TTTTTTCAACCAAAAACAAGTTTTGGAGAAACTTACATTTCTATTTTAACAATTTACACAAGTTACGTAAATGTATCGTTGTTTAACTAAAAGATATGCAAATGAATCTTTATTTAACCAAAAGATATGAAAATGAATATCAAATTAGGTTGAGATAAGACATATATGTATTTAACAATATTAAGCATAGGTCAAATCTCAACAAGTACCCCTTTTATTCTAAGCTGAGGGTTTTGGAACCCAAACCATATTACGGGAACCTTTCTTCAAATATTCACATGAAAAGGAATAATGTTCAAGACATTGGCAATAGTGGCATGAAATAAAAGATGTTTGGTTTCTCTTTTCAATTTTGATAATTTACAACTTTATTTTTAGGTACATATATAGTTATAGTCATAGGAATAAATATCCTTTTTGGTTTAGGTTGGTTTTTAGGTATATATATAGTTCTAGTCTTAGGAATAAATGTCCTTTTTGTTTTAGGTTTTAGATATCCTGGACCTCTTCTTCCAACTTGTTTAGAAGAATTATCTAGGATATTATTGAGACTTTTGTTTCCTTGCATTAATCTAGAAACTTGTTTTTGTAATTCAAATTTTCAGTAATCTTCTTTGTTATGTCCAAATTTACTTGAGCAATATTTGAAATTAGAGTATCTATTTCCTTTACTAAAAGATCATAATTTGAGTGTGTGCATAAAATAGGTTGAGTTTGATAATCATTTAATTTAGCAAGCATATCAACCTTTTCTTGAGAGAGAAAACTATTTTTGTTTTCAAGATCGAGTAGTTTAGTTTTAAAACTCTCAATAGATTCTTTTAATGCATTATTTGAATATTTTAGAGTATTAATTTCAGAACTAAGGCTATCTACACTAATTTGAAGTCCATCAATAACCTTTGTAAGTTTCTTCTTTTATTTCTTACAGTCAATGCATTTTGTATGAATTTCTTCAAGATTACTAACTAATTCTTCCTCAGATAATTCAAAAATATATACCTCATTGTTTTCTTATTCATCTTCCTTGGCCATAAGACATTCAATGTCCTCTTCTTCGTTGCTTTCACTATCATCTCTTGATTACCCAAGCACCTTTGTAAGATTTTTTCCCTTGTCCTTCTTCTAGAATGACGAATTATTTTTCTTGACCTTTGGGCACTCATTTTTCAAGTAACCCTTCTTTCCACATTTGAAACACCTAGAAGAATGAAAATATTTATATTTCTTATCATTTACAATTGGAGAATTTTCTTCATCGTCATTTCTTGTTTCACTGCTTTCTTGAGTGACAATTTTTTATGATGCCTTAGAGGTGGCTTTAAGAGTGAGATACTTCTTTCTTCCCCTTTGTTGTTCACCCTTTTTCTTTTCTTCTTTTTCTAGAGTGACTTTATGCATCTCTAGGTTCCTGATCAGATGCTTTGTCTTTAGTGTTGTAAGATCATTAGCCTCCTCAATAATTGTAACCTTTGACTTGTATCTCAGAGTCAATGATCTAAGTATCTTGGATAGTTAACCTTCCTCTTTCACGATCTTTCCAAATTCACTTAAATTGTTTATAATGTTATAAAATCTAGCATACATTAATGCTTTCGTTAGGTTGCATACAAAATAATTCAAACTTGTGTTTTAACATAATAATTTTAGTTTTTTTAACGTGAGTAGTTCTTTCATGTGTTATATCTAATTTGTGTCAAATTTTATGAGTAGTTTCACATGAGTATATGTGATTAAATGGAGTAATAGATAAAGAACAATAAAGAATGCTTACTGCTTTTGCATTGAGTGTGGCTTGCTTTATTGTATCAGGATTCTATGTTTCTAACTCATTGGTTGGAATCACGTATGGATGAGTTCTCATCTCCCAAATTTCAAAATTGATTCCTTAGAAGTAGAACTGCATTCTCCTTTTCCAGTAGGTGTAGTTAGACTCGTCGAATATTGGAGGCCTTCTCACATGCGATCCTTCTATGTTGAGGTGGTTGAGTATGTCCCCCCCATGCTTCAAGACCTATTAGGGCTCTTTGAAGACCAACTCTAATACCAAATAAAAAGATCTAGAGGGAGAGAATAGAGCTTTATGACATATTTTAACAAATAAAAATGATCCAACAAGTAACCAATGATGGGATAGGATTTAGAGTTGTTCCGACTACGATGTCAGTCCACTACCTAGTTGTTTCCAACTAGGATTTGCAACAAGAAATTTTATTAATTTATATGTTAGGACAAAATACAATATAATTGTTAGAACTAAACCCTCTTCTTTACCGGTCATGGAAGATCACTAACCAAAATTCTTCTTTCATGGACACAGAAGAGCACCGAACACCTCTTCTTTTGATAGGATGGGAGAGTGCCATATCACCATCTCTTCTTTGATGGCAAATGGAAGAGCACCTGGAGAAGACTCCTTCACTAGAGACTTGGACAACCTCATCTCCTAGGAGTAGTCCAATCATAGTTGCACAATAGCAAATTGAAGATGGGAGAAAGGAATATACCAAGTAAGCTCAATGGTGTCTTATGAATCAAGACTATGGACCAAACCACAAAGGATATATCAAGTTTGAGTGGTGGTATGGTAAGTTAGGGAAATGACACAAAAATGGCATATGAGAATGATTGAAAGTGTGGTGTTATAGATTTATTTGCTCAAGATATCACACAATCAAGTGTGCAAAGTGTTATTTGGGTGTCCTAAGTCTACTACTATTTATGGGAATGGATTATAAGTGGCTAGGGTAACTTAGGAGAGTGTCTAGAGTGTTCTAGGTTGAGAAATAGCCATTATAATTGAGTCAATATAGTTGCAATGACTAATTTGGTCGTTAGTAAAATTTGCATTACAGAACCATTTTTAGCCAAAAAAATGTTTGAATAGAAGTGCCTCGGTCGATAAGTTCTTTGACTGAGTGTGGTCCACTATGCAATTGGGTTCTAACAACTATATGTCATTCTAACTTGGTCAACTGGTTTAGTGGTTTACTATTGGTCCAAGAAACCTTCGACCAGAAGTGTTTTGGTCGACCAAGATTTCTACTGGGAATGACTCTGAGCTAACTATATTTTAAAGGTTCTTCCCATGCTCTAAGTTCTTGACTGAGGGGTTCTTCGGTCGACAATGTCTTCGATCATGGGTGTCTCGATTGATTATTTTCTCGATTGAGAAAAATCCCTATAAGTAGGTGTACATTTTTAGAAAACTTATCTAATGATTTTTCTAATGTGACCCACCTATCCTAGACACTTATTTTTGACATATGAATAAGTTTAGGATAGGTGGGGTTGGTCCATAGCTTGATTTTATATGAGTTCTAAATACTTGTACATTTGTATTACAAGTAAGCACATATAAATAACAATTCAAGTATTTGATGCTTCCATCTTGATGAATCTTTTCTAAGATGTTCTTGGTACCTGAAACACTTAGATAGCATGTTAAATCCACAAATAAAAAATGTTTGTCGTTAGAAAAATAGAGGATGAGTTAATGTACAATTTAGCTAACAAAATCAGCCTAAGCACAAACAGTAAGATAAAGTCAGTCATTTATATCTTCATCAACAACAAAAGAGAGATGATAAGTAGTGTATGGCATTTCAACAAGTATAACAAGTATAAAGGGCCAAATATAAGAAAATTGATTAGGGGGCATACCTGATTATGATAAAAAAAGCCATACAACACAATACAGATGCACCAAAGAATACCAAAAAAGTATTGATTCAAGTACAACTAGTGATCAACATAGGATGGCTAAGCCTACTGTTAGAACAAATGATGTCTCTAGGAAAGACCCTTGACCTCATAAAATAATAGTTATCATAGTTCCAAGACACATAAAACCAAGTCTTATCACCTCAAGCCTTCATGTCTATATCTTCTAAGAGATAGACATATATCATGTCATCCCCACAAATTAGTATGGAAAGAAGCAAGGGAAATTATATAGGCATTATCATCAAACTATAAGAAGTTAAAGGAAAAATGACCTCCAAAATACAAGCCCAACAAGCACAGTCCAAGATAAGTAGAAATGGGAAGAGGTTTGATTGGAGTTCCTATACTCTAAAAAGTCCATTCACAAAGTTTCATCACAAAACGTGATTTGAAACTTCTTTAAACTACCAACAATTAGGCTAGACACTCAAACAACAAAGAAAAAGGATTTTATTAGATCATTAAAACTAGATATAAAAAACAAGAAACACATTTATATTAAGAGTTATAATCTTTGAATGACTAGAACTGATATAGTTGTTAGTTGGGTTATGGATTTCATTACATGAACTAGGTCATTGTATTGACTCGAAAAATTGTTATATTGTTCATTGTTATGCGATTGGCTCTCTCTTTCATTAACTATGATACTGTATGCGACCAAAACAACTATAATATTATTGTAAGCCTGGATTACAAAGAAGAAATGATGTGAAAAATTGCATTGGACTTGAGGAAATATGTTTTGGGTAGAACAATAATGTTGTTTATTTATATGAACTCGGCTCAAATTGGCATCATTATAAATACTAAAATTGTTGCCTTTCATACAATGAATGTGCAAATTTCATGATATTTGGTTTTTTTATCATGCTGGTAATGAAACTAACAATGAATTAACTGCTAATTCTCATCTTATTGCCCAAATATTATTATAAACCAATAATGTAGTTGTACATAGCTTCCCTTTAGCTATGAATGCATGCAATAGTAAGAAACACATCTAGTGGTGGATTACTAATAAGTAAAATGGGATTCTCAACATGGTGCTTCTATACTAACAACATTGAGAAACTATAACAAACTTATGGATAACCATGCATACTATACATATTGAATTATGGTAAAGAAAACATTCCATGATATAAAAATGCATTTATAGAAATAATGGTTATAAAAGGAAACATGCATTGTCAACATTCCATAACATGATGTTCTAAAGAAAGTCAAAGCACACGAGGCACTACAATAGATAATAGACCCTAATGACTCCTTCTAAAGTTGTTTATTGACAGAGAAAAAGACTAAAAGAGAACATGCCACTGTATGATGTTGTGCCATATGGTACTAGAAGAATTTCCAAACCAAGACAAGGCAAGATATTTGTAATAAAAAATAGCATGAATCATCAACCTTAGTGCATAACAATAGGAATTTCACAACAAGAAGAAACAAATGACCAGGGAAACAAAAACATGTAATAGAGAGCATCACTATGAATGTACAAATTTTAGTGATTCCACTAACAATTTTGTTGGCAACTTTATTTAGATGATTAAGATGCATAAAATACACCATATTAGTAATCTACCTATTGAAGGAGAATGGGATATAGTTTTGTTTTTAGTAGTTTTAGAGGAGGCGGTGGCGTAATAGAAATAAGAGAAGAAAGAGTGGAATTAGGAAGGTTGGAAGATGATATAGAAGCAGACGAGAAAGATGACAGGGCAAAAGAGGAGGAAAAATAGAATGAGGATGGCAAAGAGGAAGAGATTACATAAGAGAAGAGTAGGATTACTAGGAAAAGGAAAAAATAACACAACAAAGATGAGACATATCTACTAGGACGAGGAAGGGGAAGACGAGGTGGAATAGTAGGAGTATCAAGAGGTCTTAATGTATCTAATAAACAGTCTCAAACCAACAAACTAAGTTGGGAGACATGTTGTCCAAGTTTTAGTTGTGCGGTTTTCCAATATGCTCTTCATACTTCAACTTTATTATATAGAATGTTATCTACATGATCTTCTTTTATTGGACTTAATGGTAGGTTGATTGAGGAAATGTAATCCAAAAAGCACATGTTATGCGGAAAAATGCAATGATCCTTTCAAAATCCCTATGAATCTCCCAATATGTTTCCCTTTTGTAAGTGGCATCCAAAGAATAGGAATGCTTGAGAACTCATCTTTGAGGCTTTCATGTAATTTTGTAAGGCACAAATAAATTTTGGCCCCTGCTCCATTTATAAAAAATAAGTCTCCATACAAAGTTGCTCACAATTGGACATGTGACAAGAGAAAATATTTCAACTTCTTAATCACTCCCCATTTCCCTTTAGACATCACTAGGATAAAGAATGTTGTAACTCCTGACTGGATTTTAGAAGCAATCACACATCTACCTAGGATGTTCTCTTATTTGTGATAATTCTTTGGCAAAAAAGGTGGATCATTGATTAATTAAAGGTTTTTGTGGAGATATATGAGGTCATAAGAATACTCTTTGAATGTTGTTGTAAGGAGTGTTCTTGATGGATGAGGCAATTGTTCTTACATGATAGACTAACATAGGATGACACATTTTTATTTGATATTGTCTTAGAGAATTCAACTTCCACCTTTTCGATTAGATGATTTGATTGATTATTGGTGTAGTGTTTTGAGGTGTATGTTTTCTTTATCATCATTCTAGGTCTATAATTACATGTAGGGAACTTTTTGGTCTAATTGTAGTGAAATTCACACCTTATGTTACTCATCATTTGTGTGTTAAATGATTTCCTCCAAAATAGAGCAGTTCTAGGATTCGATCCTATCACAATTCATGTGGATTTGATCTAATTTGGTTTCCTCCAAAACCAATTGCACACAACTCTTTCACTATCTTATAATTGTCAAACAATAACTAATACATGTTGGCTTCATTTAATATCCATTATCAATCACCACATACTCACATTGTTACCCTTTGTTTGATATATGTACGTATCGGCCTACAATAAATTGATATCATGAACATTAGGAACAAAGTTGAGTGCTTATTTTGTACTGTGATGAATAAAATATCAACTTATAATAATAAATATATCACAATAAATTCATAGTTATGTGGCTAGAATTGTTAAGCAATGTTCAAGAAAATTTTCTTTAAATAATCTTTTTCCAGCTGTTGACTTGATATTTACTTATATTGTATGCCATATATAACGTTCAAATCTCTCCTATATGTTCGAACTAGCTATAGTGATGTAAATGTGTGTAAGTGATTGTGTGCACAATTGGGGAGGGAAGGCCACTATGTTATTATAAAGCACCTATCCTTTTAAGCTATGCATCCAAGTTCCACCTTAGCAAACAACAACAATAGGCTTCGAAAGCTGCCTAAGATACCGCCATTACTGACATGTTTTGATATATATTGCATAATAACCAACAATGATCATTTTGTCAAACAGCATTTATTCCATAATGATAAGAACCTCTAAAGAGAACGAACTGATGATTCTCGAAGTGGGCTTCGGTTGCATCATCTATTCTAAAAGGAGAAGTTGCTACAAACACAATAATTTTGTAAATTTCATGTGTCATTTTCGCTTGAGATTAGGAACCATAAACTTATTTTAGCTTGCATATTTGGCATTTACCCAACTATCCTCCTAGGACCGATGCAATGTCCTATAGATGCATCATCTAATGATTTTGGTGGCTCTTCTTACACACTGGTACAAGCTCACCACATCATAATCTAGAGAGGTCATTTTGGTTATGAGGAGCTGCAAAATGGTAGGATAGGTATTTAAAAATTCTTTTGTGTTGAACCACAAAATTTCCCATAAGGAATAAATACAAAAACATGAATATATACACATTAGAAAAGTTGATAAATTTCCTAAGAGAATGAAAATTTAGTCTAACATGTGAGTTTAGATCTGCAAGAAACAGTCCACATAAATACGGCTCCATGATGTAAGTATATCCTAGTAAATCAGCTCCATCTAGCTCCTGGTGGAGTAGATTGAAACCAAATGTATGGATATAACAATCCCAATTAGGCAAGATTTTATTGGGGCACAAATTTCCTTGTCAACCTCTTGATTCCAATTTGAAGCGGCATAAACTAAAATTGAGATGATAATAATATCCGTGTAGAATCATCCTACCATCTTCCTCTGTAGACAAACAAATGTCAGTAAAATATTCTGCAAAAGGGACACGAGATTATCTCAAACCAATTGGAAGTGGTTATTATTTCACAAATAGAGCATGTCTACATAATTTACCGTAGTCCGTGCACTCATACTTGCTCCCACTATTTACTGAAGCGTCGCAACTCTTCACTCTTTTATATCTTCTAGTATTTAAAAAAATATTTTGACTTCTAAGTTAACCAATTCCAGTTATTCCGAGGACAAATTCTTAATTAATGGAAATCATGTTTATGTTATCTCCTTACTGTCATCTAGAGTCTCAACACCAGTTATTCCAACCAATTCCAAACAATATGACCCGGTCATTAAATAATAAATATTTAATGAAGCAAGATAAATATGCACATGAATGAGTAGGCAGAACTAAGAGATGGAAGGTACACTTGAGAATCGCAATAGAAACAGTGGTGGGTGTGATTTGATTACGGACAAAAGGAAAATATCATGTTCCCATCTTGGCGCATTCATCCAAGTATGTGGCGCGGTCTTTTCACATCACATAACCATCGTCGGGTAGAAGTTTCCATTTCCTACCGTAGTTTGGTTTAGATGTTTTGCTCTAGACAAGCACACTTTATATACATGGGGCTGGACTTATATGAGAGTTTTTGAATAAGTTGCGGCCTACCACATAAACAAGATGGAAAGGAGAATGCAAGGATATGGGTCAAGCTCATTTAACAAGTATGAGACAAGACTGTTGACTGAAAGACTTATTAAACACTACTATTGCACTATGGCATGTCTTTGAAAAATTCAATAATTAGCAATTAATTGAAAAAGTGGGAAAACGCCTAAACTCTCAATTCCTTTTTTATTATCTAACAAAATGGAAGTATCTAAAGTAAGCTAAGAGTTAGTGGGCCACTAGGTGTGTATGGAAGAGCAAGGGTTGAATAAAAGATGATTGGATGAGAAATCAACATCGAGTCAACTTTTAAACTTATCGGCACACACGACAAGGTAAAATGTAGATTTTTTAATCGGGAGCCTGTCATTGTCTCTTTGATATATTGGTTTATATTGTATGGCACACTCAAGTCATGTATATGGGTGGTTTTGCATCACTCTAGGCGGACTACCAGTTCTGGTGGCCAATGAAGAGCTTATGTGTACAAATCCATAGATTGCTTTACATTTTGGGAAATCTAGGGAAATTAGTATCAAATAAATGATTATCGAAGAGATACTAATATACTAATTTAAGATCATACAGAGCTCATTTTCTCAAACACTAATCATCATCTAGACACTTTCATTATAGAATGCACTAGAAAAATTGATGTGTTTTCTGAATTCCTAATCTTAAATAAGTTTAAACAATCTCATTTTGACTATCCCAACCATCTAGACATTTTTATGGGCGTCACAATGATGCATACTCTCCAAATACATTGGCTACGACAATCTGATCTTCTATTTGTGAAAAATGCATGCTTCTCTAAGAAGAACCTTTATAAAAGGGAATTGGGATCAATTGTAGGCTTCCCTAAGAACAAAAATTATGAGAAAGGAGATTGACCATGTATCAATATGTTAAAGTTGAGGCCATATGTTGAATATGATGAAATAAATGTAAATCACCTTTTTCATCAATAGTAAGTATGACCTCAACACTTGCATTCATTCAACATAGCATTCAAAGATATTTCATTTGGAGTCATCCAAACTCATTCTATGTGACCAATAATCCTGATTTCCTTTCTCCAACATAATGTTGGGCTAGCCTGATATTGTAGATTAAACAATTTTATCTCATTCTTGGTCCTACTACAAATACAATAACTATTGAAACTTTAGTCATAACCACACTTGGCATACATTAAAAAAATCCATTCTATGATGATACCATCTTAATTCAGAACTTTCCTTCTATCTATGTGTTGTTGAAGCACTCCCTACCTCCTAGGAGAGCATTCACTTATGCTCAACCATATAGTACAGTGGGGATGGTACTACTATAAGGATTGATCCCTGGTTGTTTCATTTTGTCAAATAGTCTAGGCACATGTGCGACGTCATAATATAACTTTACGCATACTAGATGGGTAATAATTTCCCAAGCATATATTCACAAGTTCTTGATGCATATTTAATTTTATTGGCTTGGCATAGCCTGAGAATCAATGGTGGAGTGAGGCACATTGTTCCCCTTGCATTTATTAGTACAATAAGACAAAACTATTGATTCGTGTTTCACATACATGTTAGCTAGTACATTGAGTATAATAAATGAAACACCAAGGATATAGACTTCGCACATTATTTGGTGAAACATATTTTCCACTTTAGGGCTAAATGTTGGAAAAAATACAAAAAAGGAGTAATTTATAAAGATCTACCTTTGTTTTCTTTTCAGATCCTTGCCTTTCAAGAATGTCACATACGCTTGCACTAACATATCATATGCATTGAACAATTCATTGGACATAGAAAAGTATGCAATGGGATATTTCCAGATCACCTGGTGTAGAAAGTGAATATCATAGACCCATCAACAAGAATAGTTGATTAAAGACTTCATAGTAGACAAACTCCAATCAAAGTTGCTCCTTGATCACCTGGTCGGGCAACTTGTGACCCAATTCTAGATACTGGATTGCACAAGGAGGAAGGTAATTTTTTCAGAGACAAACCTAATCCTCTGAAGGTAGGTGGGCTAAAAAGAGGCCACTGACGATGGTCGAGATGTCGAAAGTAAGGCTTTCATGAAAGTGTGGTTGGCATCGATAAGAACAATTGAAAACAACCACCATTGGAGACGTCAAGCAGTTTTGATGATACAACTAAGGTGGTGTCACATCGTTTCCTCCCTGGCATAGATCATTGTCTAGGAAAGGGAGTATAGGCACAATGTTGGGGCGTCAGTTATTGGGGGAGGAGTACTAAGCATGCCCATAGGGGGAGTGGGTAGTGCACGTAAAGTTGAATTTTCGGGTGTGTTGTTCATTTGGAAGTGGGAGGGAAGGAGGGAGAGGGAGAGAATTGGGAATAAAATATTGTAGTTAATTGATATGTAGACAAAATTTTAGTCATTAAAATTAACTACATTTGTTTTATTTAGAATTTTCAACTTGTAAAGAAAAGTAGTTTTAAACTACAATTATAGTATATGTAATTAGAATAATTGTATTCAAATCATGTTTTTTGTAGTGTTCTTTACTTGTTGGTATTATAGATACCTCTCAAATTGAGTACACTTATAGAGTTTATAGTTAATAAGACAAATACAAAGGTATTGGATAAATTGGATTATAGTATCAGTATACCCACATCCCTAACATGTTAGGATCATCATCTAATAGATGGTAATCATACATAATCTTCATCTAACCTATTGGTGTATATGCACTTATATGTGTATATGCATACATATGTCATAGAGTTAGCTTATTCATTAAGGAATCAAACTACTTTCTAGGATTAGTTAAAACCTACTAATTACTATGTGAATCCTTATATATACCCCACATGTGCTAATCTATTTCTATAGTTACCATTATTACCAAACACACCATTATATTACTTTAGACATGCATGTTTGTAGTTATTAAGTGCTACAATATATGCACCATTTTGCATTTGTATAGTATATGGCTAATGTTTAGGAACTTAATATAATAACTAGCTCATTCTATGATACACATGTGTAATCAACATTATCTAACAATTTATTCTATCTACATTTATTAAATTGTGATCTTGAAGTTCAAGAATTGTGGAACATTCAACAAAACTTATAGGTCTTCATGTTGAAACAAACATTATAAGTGGGATTACTTTTTATTAATAAGCAAATCAAGTATAAAGTATCCCTATTACAATCAACACATGATGGCCTCAGTACATACAACCAATAAATATTTGATTAGGGGAATCCTAGGACGAAGAACTCTCCTTTCTATGTTGCAGATCATCATTTTCCATCAGAGGCAGAGCTAGGGGAAACTAAGGGTCGCACCCACTTCAAAAAAAAACCATTAAAATTCAGTATTCATCTATAGGTAATTATATGTATATGTACATTGATACCAATATATGTAAATATTATTACTTAATTTAGAAGGAATAGTTTAGTAGCATATTGGATCAGCATATGCATCATAGCTCTCTGTGGTATTGGGGTGCGGGTTTGACTCCCCTTGGCTGCATGTTTAATAAAATTTTGCTTGAATAACCTATAAGCAACATGGACTATATAATAAAGTTGTACAAATCATTAACATGTATTGTTGGGTAGTTTGTTAGATTAAATAAGACTTTAGTGCTTTTTTTAGTTCAGGTTGTAGGTTAAACTCTCATATACAACATTTTTTTTATATTTTCAAAATTTGATTGTCCCTTCCCCCCAACTATAACGTTTTGTCTTTACTTGTGATCTCTATAGTAGGTCTTGTGCTAGTTGCTGAAACCAATGTGAAGGTTCTAGAGTCGCAATGATAGTCAAATGAGGAGGAGGAGTGGTGATGGGTTTCATGTGAAAATAGAATGCAATTTGTAGTTGTCTCATGGTCAAAAAAACTATCAACGACGAGTACAGTAGGTGGCTTCATTGACCTATGACAATAATGGTTGGGTGCATGTCAAAAAAGAGAGATAGGTCATCAAAGAAAGCATCAGGAGAAATAGAGAGGAGTTGAAGGAGAGAAGAGGAAGAGAAAGATAAAGAGAAAGTGGCCACTAGCTATAGTCAAAGAGAAAGTGGCTACTGGCTATAGTTGTCTATAATTTCTAGGAACAACACAAGGATCACGACTACGTTTATAAGAAAAGGAGCCACTCACGTACATGAGCACAAACACTTAGATGTTGACAAAATGAATGGTTTAAATCTAAATTTATTGTACTAATGTGGTATCTATAAATTGAAAGGGAAAATGAGATTTAATTAAGATGAAATTTGGAGGAGAGATTAATTTTATTCATATAACAAGTGAATTTGGTATATTGACTTAGAAATGGCAAGTTAATAGGTTAGGGCCCATCTAGTTGATTTTGGGGCTTCAAAAGGATATAAAACTCAATATACTTTTAAATATTCTTCAAAACACAAAAATATAAATTTATTAACAATATAAATAATTCTAGGAAATGAGTTAAATTTAAATATATTATTTATTAAAATAATATCAATAATGTATTTTTTACATTTTTTAATTATTAAGATATTTTCTAGGCTACAAAAATTAAGGAGAGGGAATGTTGAATATTATTTGACATAAATAAATAGTGTGCTGGAAATTCAAGAAAATTAAGATATTGATGCATGTTAGGGAAAAACAAAGGTTGTTGCATATATAAATTATAGATAGTAAATGAGTTAAATCTCCAAAATTAAGTAAAATGCTCTTGTCTTAACTAAAATTGAGTGTAGGGACTACTTTAAGATAATTACAATTATTTTATAGAAAAATAAATTTATTTCTAAAAATAATCAATTAGACTAAGTTCACTTAGTGTGATTTTTACAATGGTATCTAAGGTCATTTAAAATATTATTTATCTACATATTTGCAATATATTCTAACAAATAGTAAATATTTAAACATGTTTATCCTCGATATATGATTAACAAATACAAACTCCTAAATGAAAACGAAGTAAGTATTATGAGAAAATATCTAGGTTTCATCATCTTACAAAAATGACATTTAATAACTAAGAATGTATTGTTTTGTTTGGAAAAGGGGTGGTGATTGGTTGGGCAGTGATGGAAAATCACAAGCAGTGGGTCAATCGCTACCGCTAATTTTGCTAAACACATAGTTGTCAACCATTGTTACTTCATATATTTTGTTTTGTCTGCAACGATCGACAAACTCTATCCATCTCTCATTTCTCATTTTGAAAAATTATTGTGATGATTGATCAACTATGAAAAATAGGCAACGAATATAATTTCTTTTCCAAGTGTTACATATGGTGCAACATTACTGTCATGCAAGTTGCTTGATAAAGTTGGAATCAATGATCATGCATGGTGGGTTACTATATCAGATAAAGGGAAAATAATGCCTAAAATAATTGAAATCTCATTTTTCTGATAGAATCTATAGTGCAATATTGATATGGGTAAACCTTCTTTTCAAAAGAGCATTCTCCACTTCTCCCAGAACTAGTAGCACATGAAAAGAATATAGAAGTCATCATTAAAATATGACTTATGGAAAATTATTCATAACACGTCTTCTCCATCAACATGTACGCTACACATTGAGAACACGCTAAGCAATCAACATTTACATCTTTTAGTACTGTGTGACACGACCCTTTAGGTAAAAAGTCTGCTAGTTTGCTCTACACTACTTGTAAGGATACAACTATTGCAACATAGTAACCTACAACTCAACTACCTACAGTCTAACTACTTTGACTTATTACACCTCTTACTAAAAATAATGAATTTAAAATATTTATTTTCTAAATTCTAGATATAATACCTAACCCGACCACATGAACATTTATGCACATTTCACAACTAAGTTTAGAACTAATTATAAAATTTATTTAATAGTGTCAAAGGTCATCTACAAATGTTCTAGATATAGACTAGCATGTGCATAAAGTTAGAAGTTCATTTGATAAGCAAAATATGATACAAAGTTGGTTTCTAATTATGTTTATGTAATTTTTTATTTGTTATATATATGTAAGAAATTATGATTTCATTTATTATGTATAAAAAGTATTTTATATAATAACAATACTAATAGCACAACAAATTCCATACTAAAAAATCAATTGATAGGTCATGTTACAACATTTCACAGTGTGAAATTCTAGCGACCTTTGCATGGCTTGCATGTATGTCGTTGTTGCAACAAAGACAATTATGCATGTTACTCAGTCAAAAATCCAGTATCTAAATATATTTAATACTTTGATGAGATATACTATAAGAAGAACATTATTGTTAATCCATATTTGATGAATTTATGAGGAAAATTCATATTATATTCACTCTTAAAATAAATATTCTCAAAATCATAACGTCAATGGCTAGGTATAATAAACATCATTCATTTTTTCATTATATTCATGAAACATGTACTGGTGGGATCTAAGATATGCATTATATATTGTACATATAAAATATTGACACATATGAATCACATACTAGCCAAATGTAAGCTCATAAAAATAAGTACATACAAATTAAATACTTATAGTTGTAAAAGAATATGAGTACATTCCAACATATGAACATGTATTACAAGATCTACAAGTAATAATGATTATAGTTGTAACCAAATAAACCATCATATGGGCTATACATATCTTTATTAGTACATACCCATTTATAAAATACTATCATAGTTTCAAAATCACTCATCATCTAGGAGTATTTAATTACCTAAGTGTTTCATTTATTGAATATGTAATATGAAATTCCATTTATTAAAAGAAGAAGATGTGAACCTATTGATCAAAGGAGGGGAAGGAATCAAGCACTTGGGATGTACTACTAGGAGTTGTCACCCAACTGATTGCCAAAGAAGTTACACACAACCATTAGACTTGTTGGTATAATGTGTCTGTCTTAAGATGCGTCTGAGAAACATAAGGAATTAGATTAAACTTGTGGTTATAGTGATTCAAACAGAGGAGTGCCTTTTGTCATTATATAAGTAATGATGTGGTGGTGAAATAGAAATTCTTGAGTGGTATTAAGATATGTGTTGACTAGGAGCTTGAAGGATGGAAAGGAAGGATGGGGAGGAGATGTGGATGATGTTTTATATACTAAGGTCAAGATGTTATACCATGAACCATGACATGGGTGTCTTTTCAACTGAGTTTAGTTTTGTAGAGAAGAATCTCACATGAAGAGGCTAGTACAATTACGACTAGAGCATTCAGGTTATTATATAATTTTATCTATACCACATTATTTATATCAGATTTATTGAATGTTAATGGTCATGAATTGATTTGGAAGTTTAATCATTCAAATTTTATTGGATACTATTTACCATTTCCAATCTGTCTCTGTATGAAACCACATCTTGTTAGAAAAAAAATAAGAGGATGGTGTTCTCAATTTGATTAGAATGAACTTGAGGGGTCATCCCTTTAAATTAATTAATGTTATTTAATTCATTATTTGCAAGGGACATCCATTAGTAACCACCTTATACATCACTACGTTAAATGTCAATTTGATCCACTAAATGCACATTTTCTTCTTCTTTTGCAAATAACGTAGTACAAGATTTGCTTTGCATAGCTCCATGAAAATTATTATTTTTTATTAAAATAATTTGATAAATAGATACTTTGATATTCTCTATTAACAATTAAAGTAAAATTATATGTGGCTATTTGTGTATGTGAAATGGACTGTAGGAAAGATGAAAGTGTTTAATCATAACTAATGTGACAGAATGATGTCCACAAAGAAAATAAATTAGAGTAGCATCCTATGTATTTCATAATAAATGAGTTTTATTTTATGTTTAATTGTATTGCAATTTTCCATTTTCACTTCCTTAGAAATCACCAACCAATTGAGTATCCCATCAAAATAAAGTTATTTATTCAAACCATTGAAGAGGTTGTAACATGTTATATAAAAATCATTTATAATGTTCACATAAAGTAAATGAATATATATTCCATTTTTTAGAAACAAATACTAAAAGAGTTAATAACCATACCTTTTTAGGTAAAAATATGACAATTACTGTATAGTTTGACATATCTCTATAGTGTAGAAATTAGAATTACATAATAACTAGTTAATTTTTAAATGATTATATCAAAAAAATCATACAATTGTAAAATCATTGACATTCTTATTTTGTGAGTTAGTATATTCATATTCATTTAATTATTGGAAGAATCTATATAAAATGGATTTTATGACAAGTGACATTTTTTTGTATGTTACATAATGATATGTCAGTGTTGGTATTAAACTAGTCCTGATGGATCCATTTCAAATCTAGCACAATGTATAGATTTTCTATTTTGATCATTAACTGTGGTTCTCCTTTCTTTTTGAAAAACCAAAATAGTTACAATGTATAGATTAAGATAAAAGGAACCTATATATACATGTATGGGTATTCAAAATCTTGAACAACAAGCTTCCAAGCAGGATTGTTGGTTGTTTTCTTGTCCTCGAAGATAGTAGCATTCCTCATGTACCAGATGTGGTACATGATGGTGAAAACTAGGATATGATCTTTCTTCCCTTTCATCTTCACTATGTCTTCTACATTTCTATGTTCACCTTCACTTGGTGAAAATCCTCTAGAATGTCAACACGGTAGAAGCCCTCATTCTGAACCATTCTAATGTTGTCAAGATCATTTCCACACACATGTTTATCAAATTGTCATAGTTAATAATACATATGATTCATTTATTTCTATGAATAATGTCCTTTTTCGTTAATGAATACAAAACCATACAAATGCCTTGTTTGGAGAGTCGAGGTGTAATAAAATGATACTGTCATTTATTCTCTTATGTTTTGGTAAGAAAATAGTCGGTATATTTTGATAAGCTTGCTTCAGTTAGGCATTAAACAAGATAGGAACAATTTAATTTTATAGAATAGTTAGAGATTTGTGACATCACTTTAAAAACCCTCAATGTTTGCTTAATCTTGGTCTTTATTTGTAACAAGTTAATATTATTTATAATCTACTACTCTAAATGTGCTAGAATTGGGGTGGAAAAGATCAAACCGAACTAAGACAACAAAAATCAATTAATTTATTTGTAGCAAATTATGTCATATATTATATTATAATATAAAACTTGTATTAGTTGTCATATATTATAAGTTTTATATTATATAATATATTAAATATATATTTTATAATATATATTAAATATTATACATTCTACATCAAATACTATCAATCATATATTATGTATCACATGAATCATTACCATCTCTACATCTAATTTCTTCATTAATTATAACTCATATTTTCTAGATAGCTATATGAAATCATATAAAACAAAATCACAAATTGTTAGGTTTCCTAACCACAAGATTAAATCATTTGAGTGTCAATTTTATAAAGATCTATATAATTGCTCAGTTTAGATTAAAGGTATTCAAC
The DNA here is from genome assembly GCA_963693085.1 of Alisma plantago-aquatica. NCBI lineage: Eukaryota > Viridiplantae > Streptophyta > Magnoliopsida > Alismatales > Alismataceae > Alisma > Alisma plantago-aquatica. The sequence continues at coordinate 1,207,342,454 of OY856412.1, forward strand.
CTGATAAAACTATACTATTTTAGGTCTTATAGAACAAAACCATCTGAGACCCCTCTATCATAACTAAAAGGATTTTTTTATGATGAATCTTTTTCCACAAAATTTTGTTGGTTCATTTATTTTTAAGTAAAGTAACCCATCATACATGAAAAAAATTAGGACATGTCCTGTAATAATAGACACCTTAATATATGATGGTTTCATATCTATGGTACCCAAAGCATCAAGTGACTTCAAGTGTTCTTCGGAACAACTATGTATAACCATGAGGAAAACAAGGAGAATGGAGCCCCTAGATCCCTTGTAGAATATGTTTAAGGAATGAAGAATTCTAGAAAAATTTATCCTGATGTAAAAGAGAGATTTCTATGAAAATGGATCATATTTTATGGCCTATGAATATCTGTTAAATTTTGATTTTTACATGTAACAAATGAAATGAAATGACAAACAATATTAATTAAATGAAAATGGGGATCGGGTGCATATTCAAGAAGTGGCATATCCATCTTTAGTCATTTTATATGGGGTCATTCTAGGAAATTCCAAAATATTTGGGAAGGTTACTTTGCTCGGTGTCACGGATCAAGTTATAAGGTAGTGGTTAATAGTAAAAAATCATATTCATGAAATGTAGGGAAAACTCGAAAATATTTTAATGAATCTGTATGGTACACTCGAGTAAACAAAACCCATATTAGTAATGTACATATCCAAAACTTGGATTATATTATTGCAATATCATTATAAACAAAAAAATTATAATAATCATCATCAGTATTCATCCATAATGATATTATCAATGACATTTTGGAGAAAACCAAGTTGACTATAATAAATGTATATCTGTTGGGATTATAAACATATGATGGGAAAATAAACCGCTATCAAATCACTTGAAGGGAACTATGGATGATCATGCCATGCATGTATTATGTATGAAGGATTTGATATTATAAAATAGTAATAAATAATACAAATATATTTCTTTTGTAACTCTACAACCCACATATGATAAGAATAACATTTTTATTACATAAGCATATATTAAATTTGATCAATTCAATTAGTAGAAATATTTACATTACAATTTCCTAAATTATCTAAAAAATAAATTATTATAAAATATTCTTCATAAAGGTGGTCTACATAAAAAGTTTCATAGAATATACTATATGATTTTTGTCTAAAAAACCACTAACATATAAAAATAATCATATTATATTTTTTATCCTATGTATATGGCCATCATGAATGCTTAGGTCAATGCCCACAAAAATGGGCTAATGTATGTGGCCTCATTACATGCTTATTAGAAATAAGTCCTAGTTGAACGTACTAGACTTTAATTTTTATGATGTCTTCACATTTCACCATGATTGGTGAGAGCAATGTATCAATTGCTTCTATAAAATAAGCCAGAAGCACACATATCAGGTGGATTTATTATCACTCTAACCTTGATGGCTTGTTTTGTGACCTACAGTAGGTGTGGCAGACAATTGGTTGTTGTGAGGATCCACTATACCACACCATACTTCCATCACCTAACTTGAAAAATAGGCCATCTCAATGTTACTGACTAGATTTGGTTCAAGGATAATGGGGCTATGAATTCCTTGTTAGTTCTTCTTAGAACAACATTCACCCCACCCCAACCCCTTGGTTAATACCTATAATTGTTAGAAGTTCTTATTTCTCCCAACATCTTCCCATATTTTTCATCTCCAACAAAGTGGTTCAAACCCAAGGAGGTTGATATTTAACCATATTATAGATGTGACCTCATTTATGTCAAGGAAAGCACTAAATCACTCTCTTTGATGACCTTAGAACCTATAAGTATTCTTTTCATACTCTCACAGCTCATGCTCCTTCTATATAAGCCTTTCCTTCATCACAAATATAGTTTTTCCCTCTCAACATGCTCCCTTACTATAATTGTTTCCATATTATCTACTTCTCCCACCATCTCATATATATGTCCTCAGATCCCTTCCTTTGTAATATTCTTTCTATCATTGGGCATCTACAATTGGAGTCAACTAAAAAAGGAAGGCTCATTATGTGCATTTTGTCAAGAGGAGGAATTGCAAGGATGTGAGATGTTTCATGAGAAGTTATAAAATTATTTTGTGAAGGGGAAGACATATGGAGGATAAATCGGTTGTGTTTGAGCAATAATGAGGATAAATGAGAGTCTGATAAAGAATGGAATACAAAATAGTGAGAGTGATGCAGGGATTTTGAGTCGTATGTATAGGCTAATTTCATACTTGTTTTGTGTGTTTATTTGTCATTTTTATGACTATAATAGCATGATTCATTTCCTTTAGCCTATAATCATTGTATGCATCAAATTTATCTTATTTTATCCTATTTTGAATGAATTACTAAATCCCATAGACTAACTTGTGTTTTTCTCTCTTTTTCAGGTACCTATTGTTCCAGGAAGTGTCGATACCATCGACACTTCATCGCTGCTATCAACAACCCATCAACAGCTGCCATGGAGAGATCGCACCCCGTCGCTACCATCAACCATCCTTCAATGGTATTGACCAGACACAGGAAGCATGGGTGCCCTATGACGTTGATACCATCGACATAGTTGTCGATAGTATCGACGTCGTCAGATCAGAGCTGGATTCAGAACCGTGCAATCTAATGACTGGGATAGATCGGTGGTCATAAGTCAAACCTAGACCTAAGGGAGGTCGGCTGAGGGAGAGGGAACACATCACTTTCCACCATATGAGTCTCGAAGGAGAGGAGAGTGAAGAACGGATCCTAGAGCTACGCCCCAGAGGATTCCAGAGCCGCAGACAGACGATTCTACCATTGGAAGGTTGCAGAACACGCATCACACACCGAGGATCATCCAAATCTTCTCCGTTTCAGGGGTTACATCATATTCTCATTTGTTTACCCATGTTTTCCTATTTCTTCTCTATGTGTGTCATTGAGATGAACATGCAGGGCTAATCCCTTTTATCCTTAGGATTGGGAGTAGCCCGAGGAATTACTATATGACAACTTTCCATTGATTATCATAATTTGTCTAAATTGTCCCTGATATGTTATCGTGTTTCTATCATAATTTGCTATGCTTGATCACCATAGTTGATTTCTAATACTGTTAATTTCTCTTGACAGAGGATTAGTGGTTGGAAAGGCACGATTAACACATTATCCTATAAATTCCTTAAATATGGTAATGTATGGTTAATGGTGGATACCCTGAGTATTAATTAATGCACTTAGATCTAGGGTATAAGTTACTATTGGCATGGAGCTGACCTAGAACTAGGTAGTTGATTGCATCGTGGAAGCGAGCAATTCTGACTATAGGCCTCTATCCAGGATAAGGGACGAGTTATGTTAGTTGTGGAGAATTGCATGCAGTGAGACCTCACGGTGAAACCGTAATCCTAAGGATTCCCATTCTCATTTGATTAAACCAACATTTAATCATCACTCTTTTATTTTCTCTTTATTTTACTTTATTTTTCAAAATCAATCAACTTTTCCATCAGTTTAGCTGATCGCAACCTGTTAGTAGTAGTTTCTGAAATTCACATTCCTTGAGTTCGACTCAGGCCTCATAAAGCCTATATTACTTCGATATGTATACTTGCGTTAGACGCACAGTTCAAGCGTACCAAGTTTTTGACGTCGTTGTCAGGGAACGGCAAATTTCAGCACTACGAGTGCTGCGAGCGGCCACTCTAGGCCACTTTTAACTTGAATTTTAATTACTCTTTTTTTAACTCAATTGCTTTTCTTTCAGATTTTTATTCATTCTAGAACAATACTTACTTGATTTTTCATATTTTAGCTACTAGTGCATGGTGAGGACGTGTAGTACGGACTACGCATAATCATATGAGATTCCGCCATCGGGTGAAGAAGACGAGCTGATAAATATGCCTCCCGAGGACGTTGAACAAGAACTCGAGGCTTTCACAATGGCCGAGGAGAAGACCATTTGGGAGAAGATTAAAGCTTCTTCTTCCTCTACGTAGAAGGGGCCAATCATGAAACAAGCTATCAACATACCCAGTTACAAGATTGATCCAGGGCTTATTCAATTGGTCAAGTCATAGACATTCCATGGACTCAAAAATGAAGACCCAGTAGCCCACATCAGCACCTTTGTGGAGAACTGTGATATGGTGAAGGTAGATATATTCCCACAGGAGGCCATTTATCTAAAATTATTCCCATCGTCTTTAGCAAGCAACACAAGGGAGTGGCTCTATAATCTGGATGATAAATATGTTGAATCATGGGATATGATGATTAAGGTATTCTTTGAAAGGTATTTTCCACCCGAAAAGATAAATGATCTCGTGAGGAGGATCCACAACTTCAAACAGTAGGCCGGCGAGACATACACAGAGACATGGGAACGCTTCAATATCATGCTGCGAAAATGCCCACATCATGGGCTGGATTTAGAAACTGAAACGAAGATCTTTTATTTTGCCCTTAATGAACATGATAGGAATAATCTAGACTTAGCGGGAACAAGTTTCTTTCTAAACAACAAAGGATCCAAGTGTCGAGAGATTTTAAAGAACATGGCTAAGAAGAAATCTTGGGGTGAAAGAGACGCACCAGAATAGGCCAGAGTTGCAGGGGATGCCAAGGCCATTAAAGAATTAAATGAGAAGATGGACTTGACAGTGAAGAGACTACTACAAAAAGATGATGATGGGTCTGATGATGAGGCACATGAAAAGTTCATGCGCCAACAACAGAGCTATAAGAATAATGACTATGCATGGAGGAAAGACAACAAATTCTCGTGGAAGGATCCAAACAATTTTCTGCAGGATCCGGATCAGAAGCTACAACCTAGTGTGGAGGACAAAAGTAATGAGTTTCTCAACCAAGTAATAAAGAAAAACCAAGAGTTGATGAATACATTTGGTAAGAAAATTCAGTCACAGGAGGAATTTATGAACCAATTTGGTCAGACTCTACAGAGCCATGGGGCACAGATGAGGACGTTTGAGACGTCCATTGCACAGATGGAAGCTGAAATTGCAAGCTTGAAGAATCTGGCATAGTAGGGTTTTCCAGGGAATACTAATGTTCTTGGAGGGAGCCATCAAGCCAAGTCTATCTTTCTAAGGAGTGAAAACAAAATTTTAAACTCTAAAGCTGATGAACCAAACACATCATAGCCAGAAGCTATAGGTGAGGCCATAGAGGAAGCCGAAGTCATAGAAACGGTTGAGGATAGTGTAGAGGTTGTAGTGGAGGAGCCCATTGCTGAGAAAGATGCAGAGAAGAGGACACCATATGTGCCGCCACATCAGAGAGCACAAATATTCCCGGTTCCATATCTGAACAGCCTTAAAGCAAAGAAGGTGGATCAACAATTTAAGAAGTTCTTGGATAGCTTTAGGAAATTATCTATCAATATTCCACTACTTGATGCAATTGAGCAGATAACTTATTATGGTAAGTTTTTGAAGGACATTATCACTAAGAAGAGGAAGATTCTAGACACAGAAGTGGTAGTGCTCAAAGAACAGTGAGCGCATTCATTCTAGGGGCATTGCCACCAAAGAGATAGGATCCAAGGTGCTTCAACATTTCTTGCTACATTGGGAAGGTAAAGTTTGGAGCGGCTCTTTGTGACTCAGGAGTGAGCATCAATTTGATGCCTCTATCCACCTTCAGGAAGCTTGGTCTTAAAGAATCCCATAGGAGCAACATGACGATCCATCTTGTAGATAATTCAGTCATAAGGTCTTATGGGATTTGTGAGGATGCTCTAGTCAAGGTGGACAAATTTATTTTTCCGGAAAATTTTGTTGTAATGGAGATGCAAGATGAGCAAGGGAACGAGCTTCTACTAGGTAGACCCTTCCAGGATATAGCTGAAATGATTCTGGAAAAGGGTAGAGGCCGGTTGACCATGGGCATAGTTGATGACCAATGTGAAATAGTAATGTCATATAGCCCAAATTTGTCAAAGGAACAAGGGCAGTGCAATAAAGTCAGACACTTTGATCACAATGTTTCCATTTATCTAGGGAAACCCTTTCTCGACATAGAGCATGTCATGACCAAGGTGGATAGGGGAACACTTGCCATCGATATCATGGAGCAAACTAAGGTGGTCTCTCTTGCTAAAGTCGTGGGATATCCAAATGATGAAGATGAAGAAGTTTGCTTGTCTAGTGAGAATGATGTTGTGGAGATCTCAATGCTAGAATCTTATCCTCAATTGCCTATTGAAGCTTGCTTGTTCAATATTATGGATGACTGGATGAGGAGCACATCGCTACAGGACTGTGTGAAGATACTTCAAGTTTTGCCTTGTTACTATTCTAGGCACGTTGAAGAACTGGGACCACTGTCGCCCCCCATTGCAACCTTCTTTGGTGAATCTGACGAATTTGGAGCTAAAGTCATTTCCCCCTCATTTGAAGTATGCATTCTTAGCAGTGGATGCAAATCTACCAGTCATTATCTCAGCATATCTGAGTGTCGTTGAAGAAGAACAATTGATGGTTGTGTTGAAGAACCACTGTGGTGCTTTCAGGTGGTCAATTTCTGACATCAAGAGATCTCCCCTACTCTATGCCAACACAAGATCTGACTTGTTGAAGGAGCTAAGCTTGTAATTCAGCCCCAAAACCGCCTAAACCCTATCATGGAGGAGGTCATCAAGAAGGAGGTGATTAAGTTACTTTCAGTGGGAATTATCTATGCCATCTCAGACTCTGCGTGGGTAAGCCTGACTTAGGTAGTCCCTAAAAAGGGGGGAATTACGGTAACTACAAATTTGTTAAATGAGCCAGTCACCACCCGATTGGTTACCAGGTGGTAGGTTTGCATAGATTACCATAGATTGAACATTGCAACGCTAAAGGATCATATTCCTCTACCTTTCATTGATCATATTTTAGAGAGACTGGCTGGTCGCTCTCATTTTTGTTTTCTAGACGGATATTCTAGCTACAACTAAATTTTGATTGAACCTAAGGATCAAGAGAAATCTACTTTTACTTGTCCTTACAGTGCCTTTTCTTATCATCGTATGCCTTTTGGATTGTGTAACGCACCAACCACTTTTCTATGTTGTATGCTTGCCATTTTCTCTGACATGGTTGGATGTTGTTTCGAGGTGTTTATGGATGATTTCTCAGTCTATGGTGCGTCATTTGATGAATGCCTTTATAATATTGAAAAAGTTTTATAGAGATGTGAGGACACTCACCTGGTCCTCAATTGGAAGAAATGCCAAATGATGGTTAGCGAGGGCATTGTGCCTGGACACATGGTGTCTAGTAAAGGACTGGAGGTGGATCCAGTAAAAATTGAGGTTATTTCCAAATTTCCTCCACCGAACTCGATGAAGGGAGTTAGAAGTTTCCTTGGTCACATGGGATTTTATCACTGGTATATTAAGGATTTTTCCAAAATCGCTAAGCCGCTATCTGAGTTGCTTGAGGAGGATGTGATTTTTTATTTTAATGAAAAATGTATGAACGCTTTTGAGATCTTTAAGCAACGCTTGATTTCCGCGTCTATTGTGCAGACTCCGGATTGGAGTCAACCATTTGAGCTTATGTACGACACATTTGATTACACCGTGGCAGCCATTCTTGGGAAGCGCCTTGAGAATTGACCCAAAGTCATTTATTATGCGTCGAAAACTTTAAATGATGCACAATTAAATTATACCACCACTAAAAAAGAATTACTTGTCGTGGTTTTTGCTTTTAAGAAATTTAAGCAATACTTAGTGGGATCTAAAGTGGTGGTATGGATGGATCATGTCGAAATAAAATATTTAATGGAAAAGAAAGACTTGAAACCTAGACTCATTAGGTGGATACTTCTTTTACAAGAATTTGACATTGAGGTTAAGGATAAGGCAGGTATGGAAAATGTGGTTGTGGACCATTTGTCTCACCTTGAGAGGGTAGATGAGAAAGATACCAATATACCCATTACTAAGACTTTTCTAGACGAATAGATTCTTTCCATTAAATCCAAAGATTCATAGTTTTTGCACAGAGTCAATTATCTTGCATGCAAAGAACTACCTGAGGTTTGGAGTTATCAAGAGAAGAAGTAGTTTTTCCATTCATTGAGATTTTATTTTTGGGATGATCCTATTCTTTTGAGACAGTGCGGGGATGGGGTTTTACACAGGTGTGTGCTAGAGTTTGAATATGACAACGTGCTCAACCATTGTCATACATTGCCCACCGGCGGCCATCATGCTAGCTCGAGGACAGCTGCGAAGGTATTGGAGATTAGCCTATATTGGCCCACACTTTTTAGGGATGCCTGTGATTTTGGGAGAAGATGTGATGCATGTCAGTGGGTAGGTAATATCTCAAAAAGACAAGAAATGCCCCTAAATGTGTTTCAAGAGGTTGAAGTCTTTGACTTATGGGGTATAGATTTTATGGGACCCTTTGTGTCCTCAAATTCTAATTTGTATATTTTACTTGCAGTTGACTATGTTTCAAAGTGGGTAGAAGAAATACCCACTAGGACTAATGATGTTGTGATAGTGTGCAGGTTTGTAAAGGAGTACATCTTCTACAAGTTTGGAGTGCCCCGCATGATCATCAGTGATGGAGGCACGCATTTCACAAACAAGAAGTTTGTATCACTTTTGAGCAAGTTTGGGGTAAAGCACAATGTGGGCACCCCATACCATCCGTAGACACAAGGCCAAGTAGAAATTTCCAATAGGGAGATAAAGAAGATTTTGGGGCGTACTGTCACCGCATCTAGGAGGAACTTGAGAATGCTCCTACTGGACGCACTTTGGGCATATAGGACCGCCTTTAAGACTCTTATAGGCACTATGCCTTTTAGGATGGCTTATGGGTGTGCATGCCTCTTTCCGGTGGAGCTGGAGCACAAGGCACATTAAGCGCTAAGGAAGTTGAATGTGAACATTAATGATGTAGGGAGAAGAAGGTTTCTCGAGCTCAATGAGTTAGATGAGTTGAGAATGAATGCTTATGAGAATTCTCAGATTTACAAGAAATGAATGAAACAAATACATGATCGCCATATCCAAAGGAAGGTCTTCTCAAAAGGTGAGAGTGTCTTGCTATTCAATTTGCAATTAAAGCTACATCCCGAGAAGTTGAAGTCCCGATGGAGTGGACCATCCGTTGTTGAGGAAGTGTGTCTACATGGAGTTGTGATGGTGAGAGATGGTGAAAGGATGTTCTTGGTGAATGGGCAGTGTCTAAAGCACTACTATGGAGAGGATTTCATAAAGAAGGTGCATGAGGTCAAACTCATCGCACTTGATGAAGATTGAGCATAATTGCATCTAGCCTAAGACATTAAAGAAGGGCACTTGTTGGGAGGCAACCCAACTTAGGTGTCATCATTCTTAATTTCTTTATTTTTCATTCTCATAGTTAGTTGTTGGGTAATTTTCTACTTAGTTTGTAAAAATGATACCTTGATGCGTGCTTTGAGTGTGCAGGCCTAAAGAACTGTTGATACTATCAAACTATTGTCGATACTATCGAGTTGGGCTCAATGAAACGGCTGTAGAATTTTCATTCCGTCGATAGTATTGACGGAACCATCAATAGTATAGACAAGGGAATAGAGGCCCGAAGAAAAATGTCTCTACTATCAACTTAATTATCACGACTATCAAGATGTCTTGAGATTTTCAGAAAATTTTGTCTCAGTAATTTTGAAACCATTGACACCCTTGTTGATGGTATCGACATACTAATAGTAGACAGCAGTGCCAACACCTCACAAAGATAAAAAACATGTGCTGGTGTCGATAGTATCAATGCACCATGTCAGTAGTCTGGGCCTCCCCCATCCATCCATCGAGAGGTGTCGATAGCAGTGAGCAATGGATTCTGCCAACTGTCAATACTATCAACGGCCTCGTAGATAGTATCAACACACCGACAGCAACAATGGCTGAATCTTATAAAAGGAGATCTATTCTTTCAATCAAAACACACCTTCAAGTTTCATATCTCCCACTTCCGAGCCCTAGCATCTCTGAGCACCACTACTGAAATCTTCACCAACAGTCATCTTCGAGTGTCTCCATCGACTCTAAGGATCTTTGTCTTCTCCGAGCTTCACCGACCGTCTTCTAAGAGCTCTTTTCTATATCCCTTTTCTCTTTTACATGTTGCCTCTTGCAAAAATGGTGAGATTCGGTGCTTCCTTGTCAAGGGCTACTCCACTTGCTCTACCTACCCCAGTTGGAGGACTCATCCCTCACATGAGGATAGTCCACCCATCGGCGGAAATAAAGAAGGCCTATGACAAGCAATGGAAGCGTACAATTGAGCCCACCCAGTATGGTGATTGACAGTTAATCAAAGATCTAGGGTTCGAGGCAAACATGCATATGTGCTTCATGGGAAACTTCGAGAATCCCCAATGCTGTGCCTCGACCACGCTGAAGGTCATCTGTTCTTCAGTGGGTGGCCAACATACAAAGATATCATCGTTGAGTTTATGGCATATCTGGATATCTATGCCGTCTCCAATGAGCTTCAATCGGCATAGATTGAATGGAAATAGGGGTGAGTTTCTTTCTGCCTCTACAATAGAGATTACACCATGTCCCTTCGCGAGTTCAATGGGAATTATGGGTGGGATCATAATTATCTGTGTCAACCGCCGCATAGGCCAGACTATGATGTCATGTATGTGAAGTTGGTCACTCACTACTACAGAAATGCCTTTTAGCGTCGGTTGTTTAACCCACTTTGGCGTCAGTTTCCGAGAGACACCTATGTGGGCGCCGCTAAAGGTCTAACACTTCGGCGTCGGTTTTTTAACCGACGCCTATTTAGCTTAGAGGCGTCGGTTGTTTATAGAAAACCGACGCCAAAAGGGTTCGCGCCACAGAAAACGGCGTCATCTAGGACACATTCTGTGTCGGTGTTTAATTGGTAACCGACGCAAAAAGTGTCCTAGATGACGCTGTTTTCTGTGGCACGAACCCGTTTGGCATTGGTGATCAACTAAACAACCGACGCCATACTTCAAGACGACACGGCCATGCTTCCCTGCACGGCCATGTTTAGTACTATAGGCGTCGATTTTATATGAATAAGCGACGCCTTTTCCACCACGGCCGTGCTTTCCTGCACGTTCGGGTTGTTTGTAATATTAGGCGTCAGTTTTTATCCAATAACCGACGATGTAGGTCTTTGCTGACAGTTTTCTATAAATAACCAACGCCTATATCTATTTTTTTTCATATCAGTTTGCAGGCCTGCTGTGGCTGGTCAGCATGATGAGAACCTACAGTTTAGTTTTCTGAACTGTAGGTTTACGACATCCATTGATATCAGCCTACAAACAGGCCACAAACCTGCAAAAGTCCCAAGGAAAATTTCACACATGTAGATACATTCAGACATCAATTCAATTCTCACATTCACACATATAGAAACATTCAAATACATGTATTGACATTCAGAAATATTCATTTACAAAGTATCATTCATTATCGCTATCAACATCCCAATTATATCTTACAGTTGCCACTGCTTGTATGGCTTTTGCCCATTCTTCTCTTATTTCATTTAATGCTTCCATCGTATATGGAGCATGTATATTTTTTAAGCGTTTACCTATAGTGTTGTCAGTTTTAAACACCTGCAAAGAGAATAATGTATATATATGTAATAATATAAAAATAAGATTGATATATTTCATACTAACTAATGAGACTATATATAATACCTCATGTATGGTATCGATGTCCAATGCGGCATGTTTGATAATCATCTGCATAAATCGCATCACATAGTATGCGCATGCCCAGCCATTGTCTTGTGTAGCGCACTATAAATTGAAACATACAAAATAATACAACTAAGCACAATTCACATCAATAATATATACATTGGAGTCGGGAACTTACTTGTACATTCTCCCAATTTATTGGCTGGTTCTTTTTCCTTGGGACCATTCCTCCAGCCTTTTTGAATGCATCTAAACCCCTACATGTTAATATAACACAGTAAATTACATAAGTAAATAGTAATGTAATAACAGATGTTAACAGATACAAAAATGAAATATTTCTCACCAGAATAATGGCATTCTCATTACGTGTCCAATTTTAGTGTTTAATGTACTTCCCGCGGGATCTAGATAATAAACAGTGAACGTCCTGGGGACAATAACTAGTAACTCCCAATGTCTACCGCTAGAGGTAAAAAGTTAACAATTAATAACTCAAAATGCATAATAAAAATGGAATTTTCTTATGTCCAAATTATAAATAAAGTAAACTTACTTGACATTGAATGGAGCTATTATTATCTTCTTGTTTTGCTGACTGAAAATTTTAAAAGCATCTATACAGTATTGTTGAACACTATCAGGGTCTTTAGCTACCATACTAATCAATGATGGAATCAAAAATCCCACATGATCAAATGCAAATTGTTTGCAATGATCTTCGACTAAGTAGCTGCAAAACATGTATTACGTATGCATTAATATATAAGAAACCAGATTACCGGATCTTACACAAGGTATATGGATGTATAAACAAGATCTCACCTTATCCATGTCTCTATCATTGATGTATTCAGCCAATCATACATAAACAGCTCAATAATATCTTGTATAAATAAAGAGCTATCGTATGATTGACCTGCACAATCTGCATCTAAAGAAACAATTATCGGGCAATGTATATTATGTGCCCGTAGCCAACATGCCATTCCCCTACAAGCAGGACCTAACGGGTATGTTAGGTCAGTTGGAACCCAAGTTGGTAATGCGGGAAGTGGAGGTGGAGGCCTAGGTGCTCCTGGTGTCTTCTTTTTAACCTGTATATATAATTTCAGATCAGTTGACATCATATATACACATTAACAGTCTAAATCAATGTAAATTTATCTTACAATTTCAGTAGTGTATACGACATCTGCTTTCGGCCACAATATGACCCCGTCTTCTGCCTCAGCAAGTGTATCAATATCCGGGTGGGGATATGGCAATGTAGCTTTCCTCCAATCGGGTAACACACGTAATGGGCCCACACGAACGTAGCCCTGTGGCATTGGAGTCCCGTGAAACCTTTCCCCAGGAAGGGACGGGTAAGCCTGCGCCTCTGCAACAACATAGTCTTGTATTCTTAAGCGGCATGGCTTCAATGCCTACAAATTTACGTAAAGAATGTTATACATATATACATATCATCTTGAAAACATATCATCTTGAAAAGACTAGATACAATGTCATAAACAATACTTACAGTAGACGTGTTAGGCGATGGGTCTCCAGGATTACTCGCAGTCTGTGCATCAGGAGAAGAGTGGGTCGTCATAGGCTGATTGGAAGCCTGAGATGCCTGCCACCGCAGCAATTCTTCCTTGACCTTCTCAGCAACTACATCATTGACCTTCTTAGCAACTATATCCTCGACTCTCTTATTCTCCTATACATGGATAAAAGAAACATTAGCTTCTTATTATTGAATTTCCTTTTGCAGTAACATTCTAAAAAAAGAATAGGTTACCTCTTCTTAAGAAAGTCCCGCTCTGGGTTTGCGCTGGGATGGCCCAAAGAATGCTTTGATGCCCACACCAGCGCCTGCACCCCTAACACGTCCAGGATGCTCTGGGTTACCCAGAGCAACTGTCAATTCATCCCTTGTGCCCTGAGGGATGAACGTGCCTTGTTTCCTCTGCTCGTGCAGCTCCCGCTAATCACCATCAACAGAAATTGGTAAGTTAACACCACAAATAATCAATATTCAAATGATTGCTCTAAGAGTTGTATTTTACCATTTTCACAGCCGCCTCAGCAGTTACGGGCTTCTTTATTTCACCCTTCTTGTTTTGCCTCCCAGCTATCCAGATATCATGGTGAGGCATGGGTGTGGCAGACTCCTGAGTAGGATCAGACTCCTGAGTAGCCGCAGACTCCGCCTGTAGTCTTTGGCGAATGCTTGCATAGCCTTTTGGACCCATAGTGTGGTCATGCACATTCAGTGCACGCCTTGCTTTTTGTGTGTCACTGAGGGCCTAGTTAGTATGCACATTAATGATTTGGTTAGTAGCACTAAATGTTAATCTTGAATAGGTGAATATAATGTATATTAATTAAATTGGGAGTGACGCCTAATACCTTGAATTCTTCAGATTTTCTTGAAGCAACAAAATTGTCCCAATCTTCTTTGTCCAAGAAGTTCCATTGTTCAAGGGCTGACTTCTTCTTCTTATCACCCTCTTTTATGTATTCTCTGTTCAGATTTGTCCTATAATTCCTAAGCATCTTTCCAATGTGTTGCATCACACTTTTACAATGCAACTTCTCATCCAATGCAAACAGATTCTGTAAAATAGAAATGTTATTAACTAGTATCCAAAATAGAATTGCAAATAATAGAATTTGTAATCTACAAAATAGAATTGCAAATAATAATAACTCACGCATAAATCCTTTCATATCAAGTCTTTTTTCCCCTGAGGAACTTTATGCCAATTATCATACTTAACACCACAACGGCTCCAAGTGGTACACCCAAGATAGTTTACAAAATTATTGCGGTTCACTCCAATTGCATTTCCTCCATTATCAAACTCCACAACCAATTTGGATCCACTGCCACTTAGCGCTATTAACTTCTTCAACAGAGTGATGCCCCTTTTCTTGTTAAGTGTTTGGTGTTGCGCATCAAGTTGCTCCAGTGCTTCAGTGGGTACATGTGCATCATCAACCTAAAATTTGACAAAAATAAACGCACTGAATTAGCCCAATATAGAAATATAGGATATATGACATAACTAGAAGATAACGAATTTTATAGAAATACAGGATATGTTTTTAGAACTTACATTGGTATCCTCGCCATGCTCGTCATGGACAGCATGCTCATCATGGACTTCATGCTCATCATGGACATCATGCTCATCATGGTCAGCCATCTGAAAATGTCATTAAAAAGGCAAACATTTAGCATTTGTATTAACTAGAAAAAGGCAAACATTTAGCATTTGTATTAACTAGAAAAAGGCAAACATTTAGCATTTGTATAAACTAGAAAAAGGCAAACATTTAGCATTTGTATAAACATACATGTCTCTAAAATTGTGATCTTTTATCAATTAACAATCCTTCATTGTGATCTCCGCGCACATATAAGTCATCATTAGCTTTAATATTTTGTGGAGTTGGCAACCCAACTGAGAATGGACTGGAGTCATCATACTTATAATAGTACTCTTCTTCATCTATAGGATCTTTAATGAACTGTCTTTTACCATGAAGAACAACCGACCATTTATCATTTGCAGGATCATCGATATAGAATATTTGTTTCGCCTGTGATGCCAATATGAATGGTTCACCCTTCTCGCCAATCTTTTCAAAGTTCACCAAAGTGAAACCCAATTCATCCACTATAACTCCTTTGGTGTTATCAACCCAATTACATTTAAAGAGCGGAATTTTGAAATCTATGTAGTCAAACTCCCAAATGTCTTCAATGACACCGTAATATGACATTTTAGCTTCACGTGGACTCTTATCCTTTGCACTTGCAAAGTACATAGTCGATGCTTGAAGAGTGACCCCACTATTTTGGACGACACTCTTATCATCTTGGCGCTTTGTGTAATATGTGAATCCATTAATGTCAAACCCTTCATAAGACATAACATTCGGTTTTGGTTTAAAGGCGAGGCATTTGATAGTTTCTGTAATATCATTTGGTGTTTGAGATAGTTGATGTAAGACTTTATCTTCAAACCACTTAGTAAAAGTCTTATTATGCTCTCTAGCAAGCCACATTGAACTTGCTCGAGGATGTTGTCTCTTTATGAAATTGGTATGTTCCTCGATATAAACACTCACTTCGTCCATATTGTGTAAAATATACAAGTGAGCTTGTTCCAACTGCTCACGGCTGATTACTTTCACCCGTGATCCCAAAATTCCTTTGCCCTCCTCAATATTCTTGTCATTATCAGGAGTGTCATTACCACTGAGAAAGTCATTGCAAAAATCCATAACCTCTCTCGCCACATAACCTTCAATAATACTCCCTTCAGGCCGATAACGGTTTCGAACATCACCTTTAAAAACGCTCATGTATCGTTCAAAGGGATACATCCAATGCAAGAAAACTGGTCCCAACATTTTCACTTCCCTAGTCAAGTGGACAACAAGATGTACCATGATATCAATAAACGAAGGAGGGAAATACATCTCAAGCTGACATAGGGTAACAACCACTTCTCTTTGCAAATTATCGAGAGTTTCAGGGTCAATAACTTTGCTGCATAGACTGTTGAAAAAGAAACAAAGTCTGGTAATTGCAAACCTTACATGCTTCGGCAATATAGATCGAATTGCCACGGGAAATATTTGTTGCATTAGAGTGTGACAATCATGAGATTTAAGACCTATCAACTTCATATCTTTCATTGATACCAATCTACGGATGTTGGATGAGTAACCATGTGGCACCTTAACATTTACCAAGCATTCACAAAAAGTTTTCTTCTCCTTTCTAGACAACGTGTAACAAGCGGGAGGTAAGTATGTTCTTTTATTACCCATTTCACATAATTCTGTTAATTCTGACCTTATTCCCATTTCACGTAGGTCCAGTCTGGATTTTATCCCATCTTTAGTCTTACCTGGTATATTTAACAGAGTACCAATGATGCTATCACAGACATTTTTCTCAACATGCATTACATCGATACAATGCCTGACTGTCAAAGAACTCCAATAAGGAAGATCCCAAAATATTGACTTCTTCTTGAATGAAGAATTGTCACTCCGTGTGGCCAAACTACATTGTGATTTCTTACGAAATTCATTGACAATGTCTTTTACTCTTGCATAAACAACATCCCCTGGTATAGGTTTAGGTGCACTCCGTTCATCATTCCATCCATTGAATGCTTTGCGCTTCCTACGATACAGATGGAATTTTGAAAGAAACCTTCAATGACCAAGATATACAGTCTTGCCGCCATGTTTTAGTCTTATTGAATCAGTGTTTTCTTCACATATAGGACACGCTTTAGCTCCTTTGATACTATATCCAGACAAATTCCCATATGCTGGAAAGTCATTAACAGTGCAAAACAACATAGCGTGCAAACGAAATGTCTCTCTTGCTGAAGCATCATAGGTCATCACACCTTCAGCCCAAAGTTTCTTTAAGTCATCAATCAAAGGTTCAAGATAAACATCAATATCATTTTTGGGTTGTTTAGGGCCCGATATCAACAACGACAACATAACGTACTTATTTTTCATACACATCCAGGGAGGAAGATTGTATATAACAAGCATGACTGGCCAAGTGCTATGTTGGCTGCTCAATGTCCCGTACGGATTCATCCCATCTGTACAAAGCCTAAGTCTTAGATTCCTATCTTCTTCACCAAATTTGGGGTACAATAGATCAATCTTCTTCCACTGTGGGGAATCAGACGCATGTCGTAGGATCCCATCATTATTTTTCTTAACATCTGCATGCCACCTCAAATTCTTCGCATCTTTCGGATTTGCAAACAAGCGTTGAAACTGTGATATTATAGGTAGATACCACAACACCTTGGCAGGAGAACCAGTTTTGGACTCCCCCAAAGTCGTCAATTTATACCGTGACGCACCACATTTTGGACAATCTTTCAAATCTACATAGTCCTTTTGAAATAATACACAATCATTCGGGCATGCGTGTATCTTCTTGGCCTCCATTCCCATTGGGCACAACATTTTCTTTACCTGGTATGTTGAGATTGGCAGCTCGTTTCCTTCAGGAAGCATTTTTTTCAACAAAGTCAACAATGAAGTGAAGCTTTTGTCACTCCATCTATTGTTAGCTTTCAACTTATACAATCTCAACACAGCGCTAAGCTTCGTAAACTTAGCACAGCCTGTGTATAACGATATCTCAGCATCATGCACAATGTTTCTAAAGATAGGAGGTGGATCGGTGTGCTCTACCCTACAACTATCCAGCATCGCATCAACGATGTCTGCTGGAACTGGTTCGTTCACATTTACGTCATCGGAGGCAATTTCTTCTTCCACCCAAGCACTGCTATCGACATCTACTGGTTTCGATTTTGAAATCTCTCCATGCCAGTGCCATTCTGTATAGCCTTGTACAATCCCGTTGCACATGACATGACTTTTGATTTCCTCACCAGTGTTGACTTTCAAGTTGTTACCACAATGCCTACATGGACAGTAGAACCTATCTTTAGGTTTTTTCCTATGTTCCTCGGCAAATCTAATAAACTGATCAAGACCAGATATAAACTCTGGGGTGCAACGATTATGAATGGACATCCATGATCTATCCATTCTATGATCAGAGAAAACAAGTATATATTAGGAAACAAGTATATATTAGGAAAAGATTAGGGTATACACTTACATCCTAAGTGTATAATGTGATGTCATTCTTATATATAATAAATGTGTACCACCTATCCCATCCTTGAATACCTAATCTCACTAGTAAGTGTATAATGTGTATTGGGTTTTCAAGAAAATTTCGGCAGCATTTCCCCGCTGTTCTCTAAGTACATATGTACTTAGAGAACAAACGGGGAAATGCTACCAAAATTTTCTCGAAAACCCAATACACATTATACACTTACATCCTAAGTGAGATTAGGTGTTCAAGAACAGTCCCAAACCGGGGACTATCCAAGATTTACTCCTAATGAGTAAATCTTGGACGGGTTTCTAGGCCAACAAACACATTTGATGTCATTCTTATATATAATAAATGTGTACCACCTATCCCATCCTTGAACACCTAATCTCACTAGTAAGTGTATAATGTGTATTGGGTTTTCAAGAAAATTTCGGCAACATTTCCCCGTTGTTCTCTAAGTACATATGTACTTAGAGAACAAACGGGGAAATGCTGCCGAAATTTTCTCAAAAACCCAATACACATTATACACTTACATCCTAAGTGAGATTAGGTGTTCAAGAACAGTCCCAAACCGGGGACTATCCAAGATTTACTCCTAATGAGTAAATCTTGGACGGGTTTCTAGGCCAACAAACACATTTGATGTCATTCTTATATATAATAAATGTGTACCACCTATCACATCCTTGAACACCTAATCTCACTAGTAAGTGTATAATGTGTATTGGGGTTTCAAGAAAATTTCGGCAGCATTTCCCCGTTGTTCTCTAAGTACATATGTACTTAGAGAACAAACGGGGAAATGCTACCGAAATTTTCTCGAAAACCCAATACACATTATACACTTACATCCTAAGTGAGATTAGGAGTTCAAGAACAGTCCCAAACCGGGGACTATCCAAGATTTACTCCTAATGAGTCAGTCCTGGACGGGTTTCTAGGCCAACAAACACAATAATAGATATGTACATGTTAGAGTTTCATCACAATTAATATTAGGGTTTCATCACAATTGATGTTAGGGTTTCATCAATGTTAGGTTTAATCAAATCAAATTAGGATGCTAGAATTTACAAGTTTAAATCTTATTTCAACATGCATCAAAATTTACTGAATTAAGTCAAACATTAGGATTAGAAGCACAAATATATGCAAGCAAAAAATTTGTTCATATCCTAGGATTTACATAAAACATTACATGAAAATTTGTTCATATCCTTACCAACAGCAAGCACGGCCGTGGCTGTGTTGGCCTACCACGGTCGTGCTAGACAGCACGGCCATGGTAGGCCAACACATCCACGGCCGTTACCACGGCCGTGCTGTCCAGCACGGCCGTGGTAGGCCAACACAGCCATGGTCTTGCTTGCTGCATATTGGTAAATAGCTAGGGAGAAGGAGAGGTAGCGCTACCTGGAGCTAGTGTGGAGAGGACCGCCGGTGGCAGCAGCGTGTGGAGGATCTAGAGCAGCAGTGGCAGCGACAACAATAAACGACCGGGGGCGGGCGGCGGGCAGAAGCAACTGACGGTCGGAGAAGCAGCAGGCACCGGCCGGAGAAGCACCAGGAGAAGAAGCAGCAGCGGCGGGCGGCGGGCAGCGGCGCCGGTGAGCAGAAGTGAACCAGAGCAGCGGCGGCGAGCAGCAGCAACCGACGATGGGTGATTTTGGGAGAACGACGGTGAGCAGCAGCACAGAAGAGAAGTCGCGATGAAACAGGAAGAAAGGGGGAAGAGCCGGGTATCGGGTCTATTAAGTTGATCAACGGCGTCGGTTATCTACATAACTGATGCCTATTATGCTTTAGCGTCGGTTATTAGTAAAACACCGACGCCCAAATAGAAAACTTTTACCCTAAATTATTTGGCGGGAACCATTATCAGCGTCGGTTATCCAAGGATAACCGACACCTAAAGTGGAACTTTTCGCGCAAAATTTCATTTTAAATAGGCGTCGGTTAATAGTTAAAACACCGACGCTGTATGTGGCCCAAATTTATTTCGTCCAAAAATTGGATTTCGCGGGCGCTTTTAGATGTCGGTCGATCGGTTATAGTCAGACGACGTTGAATACAAAGAGGTACCCGTGTCTGGCTGGTCTTCGAATATAGACGTCAGTTTGCCTACATAACCGACGCCTGATATTATAGGCGTCGGTTTTCCTTAATAACCGACGCCCAGAAAAGCGGCACTGAATGCTATTTCTGTAGTAGTGACTATACCTAAAGACTATTCGATCAGTTGGCACCATGCCTCCATGGCCGACTTCGAGCATCCGTTCTTCCAAATCTTGCACCGTATTCTATCTAACACATTCTTTGCAAGATTCCGACTGTCACAAATCAAGTTTCAAGAAACGGATCTATTCTTTCTCTATAATTTTCTGGAGAGGGAGTGTTTAAAATTTGGAGCCTTTTTCCTCACTCGAGTCATGGTAGTGAAGAGAAACACATCCCGCAAGGCCCCAATCTATTTCGGAGGTCTCATTACTCCTATCACCATCCACCTCAGTCTGGATCTTTCAGGGTTACCAAAGTTGGAATGTAAGAATACACTGAATCTGAGTCATTTTGTAAATGTTGGCCTCCTCAACGTCTGCCACGACACCGTCTTTGCCACCTCCCATGTAAAAAAAGTCTTTCAGGAGAGGCAACTACCTGACCCTGCCTTTGACCTCAGGCGTGGCCATGACTACAGGTGGCTAGTTATTGACGTTGATCAAGATGAGGAGGAAGAAGAATAGTAGGCCGAAGGAGTAGACGTACAAGAAGGTGACGATGATGAAGAGGAGGAGAAAGTTGTCATTCCACTCTGACGATGAGTTGCTCCATGGAAGCGACCCCGAAATTTTGGAGCATCATCTTCTTCTCAGCCATCCGCACAACAGCCCTCTCAAAGTGGAGAGGATGTCTACTCCATGCAGGGCATGTACACCATGCTCCAAGATATTCAGTAGACACAACATTAGCGGACTGCATCTTTTGTAGGTATCCAGGATATTTAGAACAGGTTGTATGACAACCAATGAGCCATCTATGAAAATGAGTGCCTCCTCTTTGCAAACCAGGAGAACATCCACAACTGGTTGCATAGGATGGAGATGCAGCAGTAGCCGTTCTACGATCATTATTGGAGCCAGAACTATTTTGGAAGGTACCCACAGCCACCACCGATGCCACCCACCGACCTGACATTCCAGGGGCAGTATCCTACTTGGGACCCCACCCAGTTCCCACCACCACCGCTGCAGTAGAGGGTATCACCGTTCCATTTCTTAAGTATGGATTTTGACTATGAAGCTATAGTCTAATTCAATCTTAGGGGGGTGCTGGAACAACATTTATCTAGCTTTTATTTAGCTTTTATTTCATAATTTGTTTTTACTTTTGAAAATTTAGTAGTCTTTGTTTTTAGGATTTACTATTTGCTAGGATCCACTATCTATCTAGTGTAATCAGTGGAGTTTAATGTAATTGCATGTCATCTCAATGTTTTCATTTGGGGGTTTGTGAGAGAATGATTTTAAATGAAAATCTTTAAGAAATTGTAAGCTGGTCTTGTGAGAACCTGAGGACATCACTTGTGAATCTGATTGAGTAGGTCAACTTTAAAACATATGAACATGATTGTGTACCTTATGGTTCATGTTAAGAGGATTGATATGGATGTTGAGCCTAAACTGACCAAATGTTAATGTGACTTTAATTTGAAGTGAGAGAGAGAAATCCCTTTATTAAGTGTTACACAAGTCAGTAAGGAGGGACATATAATTATTTCTGAAGGTTCTGTCAATTAATCTTGTGATCTTTCCATTGCATTTTCATTCACACTCCACCATAAGAACTGGGAGCACATTATTGTCTTTCACTCTTTGATTGCATCCCATGTAGATAGGTCTTGCATTACAGTTATTTTCACATAGTTTTGCATGAGAATGAAAAAAAATAGATCGATTAGTCATCCATGCACTTTATCCTTAGGTGCATGTCATAGTAGTTGCATAACTGTCATTATGAAGTTGTATTCGCATCTTTTGAGCATATAGTACATCATGTGTCTTATGTTTTTCTAAAAACACTAAAGGTTGTGAAATTGTTCCATACCCTCTGAATAGAATGCATCAAATGTACAAGTTATGTAAAAAGTAGGAAGTCCAACAAGTAATCCATTGTCATTTATGAAAATGAGGGCTTGAAAAAAAATGAAAAAAATGAAAAAAAAGATTGAAAAGTAAGTAGAAATAAGAGGGATAAAGGAACATGTTCTCACCCGCATATTAATAAGAATAAGCACATTGTGTAGTTTTTTTTTAGATATTCCATCTCACTCTGAGATGGTATGATAGTGCATGCATCATTTCACCAAAAATGTTAGCATTAGGATCATTATCATCTACATTTTGCATCATCATAGGTTATCATTTTTGTATTGCATGACTGACTGTAAATCACTTCTATTTATTCCACAACCGCCTATTCCATCCATCTATTGCTCTAAGTGGTAGGACATCCATGATTTTCTCCTCATTCATGTATATCAGGAGATCTGCTTCCATTTAGATGGTAGTTAGGAAAATGAGCAACGTAGATATGAGATCACAAGATGCACCAAGCCTGAACCAGAAGATTTTCTTATATTAACTTCTTTACTTGATAGTGTTCTGTTATTTTGGGGTGGACATCGTTCATGAATGATTATTTTTGCCTAAAGGGTAGTTATCATTCTATGATTTATGAGGGTCGGTATGTATTTTGTAGGTGGGAATCATACTAAGATATCATTTATGTGATTATATTCTTTAGTTGATCCTCTCAATCAGATTTTATAGTTTTTTTACTCGAGGATGAGCAAGATTCAAGGTTAGGGGAGTTTGATGTAGGGATTTTGAGTCATATTTATAGGCTGATTTCATACTTGTTTTGTGTGTTTATTTGTCATTTTTATGAATATAATAACATGATTCATTTCCTTTAGCCTATAATCATTGTATGCATCAAATTTATCTTATTTTATCCTATTTTGAATGAATTACTAAATCCCATAGACTAACTTGTGTTTTTCTCTCTTTTTCAGGTACCTACTATTCCAAGAAGTGTCGATACCATCGACACTTCGTCATTGCTGTCGACAACCCATCAATGGTCGACATGGAGAGATCGCAACCCATCGCTACCATAAACCATTCGTCGATGGTATCGACCAGACACAGGAAGCGTGAGTGCCCTACAACGTCTATACCATCGACACAACTTTCGATAGTATCAACGCCATCGGATCAGTGATGGATTTGGAACCATGCAATCTAATAGTTGGGATAGATCGGCGGTCGTAAGTCACACCTAGACCTAAGGGAGGTCGGCCGAGGGAGAGGGAACACATCACTTTCTGCCATACGAGTCCCGGAGGAGAGGAGAATGAACAACAGATCCCAAAGCTATGCCCTGGAGGATTCCAGAGCCACAGACGAACGATTCTACTGCCAGAAGGTTGCAGAACACGCGTCACACACTGAGGATCATCCAGATCTTCTCTGTTTCAGGGGTTACATCATATTCTCATTTGTTTACCCATGTTTTCCTCTTTCTTCACCATGTGTATCGTTCAGATGAACATGCGGGGCTAATCCCTATTGTCCTTAGGACCGGGAGTAGCCCGGGGAATTACTGTATGAAAATTTTCCATTGATTATCATAATTTGTCTCAATTCTCTCTGATATGTTATCGTGTTTCTATCACAATTTGCTATGCTTGATCACCATAGTTGATTTCTAATACTATTAATTGCTCTTGACAGAGGATTAGTAGTTGGAAAGGCATGATTAACACATTACCCTATAAATTCCTTAGACAAAGTAATGTATGTTTAATGGTGGATACCTAGAGTATTAATTAATGCACTTAGATCTAGGGTATAAGTTACTACTGGCGTGGAACTGACCTAGAACTAGGTAGTGGATTGCATCACGAAAGTGAGCAATTTTGACTACATGCCTCTATCCAGGATAAGGGATGAGTTATGTTAGTTGTGGAGAATTGCATGCAGTGAGACCTCGCGGTGAAACCGTAATCCTAAGGATTCCCATTCTCATTTGATTAAACCAACATTTAATCATCTCTCTTTTATTTTCTCTTTATTTTACTTTTTTTAGAGCAAATGGATCGATTCATTACTTGTTAGCCATACGGCATCTACAATTGGGGAGAAAGATACAAACAGAACATACAAACGTTACGTTCAGTAACCCAAGGGCACTACAACTCATATTGGAACGAGAGAGAGACATTTCTGCATTGATTCTTCTTCCTTGACACTGTCTTAAGCAGCTTTTCCTGAAGAATTCCTTCAACTTGAGCGTTAAGTAGTGGTAGGGGGCTGGAACAAGACGGTATTCAGATCGTATATCAACTCAAACGAAGCCATACAACTGAGTAATAAGATCAATCCAGAGCGAGATTTAGCCGTAACCAAGGTTGAATTACCAGGGAAAAACCCAAAAAAACCACCGCCTTCACAGAGGAAGGAGAAACAATCCTTATTCAAAGGAACAAGCAACGCCGATATATGGCGGAACAAGGCAGATAGCCTGCCAGAAACTAGCACCCAAGCGAAAAACCTGCAAAACAGAATCAAAGGAGGGAAACCCGCCTCCTCCGAAACCCCAGCGAGGACACCCCCACCACCTTCTCTTTATTTTACTTTGTTTTTCAAAATCAATCAACTTTTCCATCGGTTTAGCAGATCGCAACCAGTTAGTAGTAGTTTCTGAAATTCATGTTCCCCGAGTTCGACTCGGGCCTCATAAGGCCTATATTACTTTGATAAGTACACTTGCATTTAACACACAGTTCAAGCGTACCAGAGAGACAACACAAAGTGAACTAAGGTTGAAAGTGGAAAGTGTTGACACCTCATATTTTGGCACTCAAAATTGAATACTAAACTTGATATTTGGATCCAAGTACATGTATGCATTTTTAATCACAAAAATGTTCAATTATATGATAGAAAATAAAATCAAGATATCTAAACATATTCAAATAAGAATACATTTATCCAAAAACTAGGGTTTAAACCATATATACCTAAATATGTTCATACGACACTAATGGCTTCATTAGATTAAGAGAAACAGTTTTAGTATTTTATCTTTTTGAGTTTAATCTTGAGGGATGACTATACATTATGATATGATTTTATGAAATGCTCGATAAATACAATAGACAAAATAACTTTTGACCCAATGAAAAATCATTTAATAGATATGGTTCGATGGTCACATGATTTAAATCATCAGATGAATGGATTAAGTAAATATGATAATGTACAAAATGGTTGAGGGAACATTTTTTCATTCAAATGGCAAATCTCATAATAGGTAAACATCCAATTAAAACATAAATCTAATTAATTGATGTTCTATTGTGGTCTAACTTACTTGAACATCATTGTTAAAAGAATTATGGGCCTTATTTGTTTAGATCAAATACAAAAACACTAAACTTGTCTTCAAGGGTTCTCAGACCCTATCACAAGATATCGATCATTATGCATTCATGTATTCAAATTCTCATGGACATGCATCAAAATTGTGTCCTTTATAATGTTCTTCTATAATATCAATCTTGATAAATCCTTCTAATGGTTTTCAAGAAGCACAATTGATGCAATGGTTTTATGTCACTTTTCACAGGCTATTTTTCTAGATATTTAAGAATGAATGTTTTCATTTAGATATGTTTTTACTTTCTTTTCCATTTATTAGCTTGTGAATCACTTAGGTATCAATATCATGCCTTTTTATCGTAATATGTGATTTATGATCATTTGCTTGGACTCATGTTGTGATTCCTTTATATTAGAAAATTTGAGTATTTATTTGTCAACTTGATGCAATTGACACCTTACGCCTAGAACCAAAAAATGGAAAGCAGCATCAGTGTTACTGAGGCCATTTGGTGTTATTGAGCACCGTGTCGATGCCACTGAGATACAGACTCAGTGGTATCCATTAAAGGTGTAATGTCTCAGGATTTGGGGCCTTAGATAACATGATCTTAAAAGGAATGATTGGACTACCCATATCACCAAGGTGCACCTCCTTTTTCGGGAGCCCATCACTAAAGAACTCCATAGTTAAGCGTGCTCAGCTTGGAGTAGTACTAGGATGGGTGACCAGTCAGAAATTTGATCCTAGCTTGTGCGCCAGTGTGGACAAAGTGCGCAGTTAAGGCTAGTGGCGGTTTGTGGGGACAGTTGTCATTCCTGAAACTCTACTAGAGCCATGGGCAGTGGGCCCAGGCGTTACAAATGGTATCAAAGCCAATTCCCCTCCAGTAGGTGTGGCCCACATGGGCCAGTGGCATGCCAGTCTTTGAGTTGTGTGGTCCACGCATGTTGGAAAGGGCTATCCGAGTTGATGGAGCCGCCCATGCGCTGGTAGTGTCCAGGCATGTTGGAAAGGGCTATCTGAGTTGATGGAGCCACCCTTGCGTTGGTAGCCGTGGTCGGGAGTTGGGTGTACATGGGTCATTTGGGTCTACACTGAAATGGGGAAAATATAATGAGGCCATATAGTTGAGCCTTAACGAGGACATCAAGAGTCTAAGTGGGGGAGATTGTAATGTCCCAGGATTTGGGGCCTTGGATAACATGATCTTAAAAGGAATGATTGGACTACCCATATCACCAAGGTGCACCTCCTTTTTTGGGAGCCCATCACTAAAGAACTCCATAGTTAAGCGTGCTCAGCTTGGAGTGTACTAGGATGGGTGACTAGTCAGGAAGTTGATCCTGGATTACGCGTCAGTGTGGACAAAGTGCG
The DNA here is from genome assembly GCA_963693085.1 of Alisma plantago-aquatica. Classification (NCBI taxonomy): domain Eukaryota; kingdom Viridiplantae; phylum Streptophyta; class Magnoliopsida; order Alismatales; family Alismataceae; genus Alisma; species Alisma plantago-aquatica. Next base: position 1,207,369,704 of record OY856412.1, read on the forward strand.
TAGTTAAGGCTAGTGGTGGTTTTTGGGGCCATTCGTCATTTCTGAAACTCTACTAGAGCCATGGGAAGTGGGCCTAGGCGTTACAAAGGGTCTAGAGAACATATGAGATGGAGATTTATTATCTCAGTGCTACCGATAGCATAGTTGTTGGTATCGACTCTAGCATCCAGATGCCCATGAGTATCAAGTTGGTGCCACCAACACATCTACTATAGTATCAATGCAAATTGAGAAGCCAAAAAAGGCCAACCAACTCGATGCCACTGACACCCTATCAGTGGTACTGACATAGGGCAATCAATACAAATATAAAATTTATGTTAGATCCAATGATTATGAATTAATAAGGGGTTAGGAATCACCTATGAGGATAACGGAGACAAATCAAACATCACGTACATTTTAGAAGTGATCCAAGAGTAGAGGAGACGAAGGAGATGTCTACCAACTGGCTAATCTAGCCACTTTTGAGGGACAAATTTATAGCTGTAAAGTTGTTATTCGTGGTGTTCATCAAAATGGATCACCAAGACAACTTCTCAAGGACTTTTTCAATAATTTTATGACATTTGGCTTCTCTTTATCCTTTTATTCTTGTTGTGATTTGATGAGAAATATACACAGACAAACCCTTTTTTTCCTAGGATCAGGGGGTATCATGGAACATCATTGTAAATGAATTTGATGAATTTATAATTTTGTTTCCTGACTAGGATTCAACAAGATTGAGGTGAAAGAGGGGTCTACTAAGGATGCACTGTCTTTGGTGTTTACAAACCCAATAACAAGATATTGGTAATTATGCCTTCATGTATTTAAATTATCATAGACATCCATGTGGGCACACATCCAAATTGTATCCTTTATATATTGTTCTGCAATATCAATCTGAACAAAATCTATTAATGATTATTCAAGAAGCACAATGCATTGTGGGTGTGCTTGAGGTGTGCGCATGTAAAATTTCTAGGATCATTTTGTTAATCATGAGAGAGGCAAGGTCCCTTACAATTAAAATCCTAATATATACCATTATTTATAAAAAGTGACCCCTAGTTCATCATCTCAGGGGTTGTAGATCTAACTCATTGAAGCACCAAGACCCCAAAACACCACACTAAGAATAGATGCCCTAGAGTAGCTTCTAAGGTTTGATCCTGGGGGAATCCACATAGGTAATTTCATGTATTGACATCTAAAATCGGCTACTCTTGGTGAATAGGAAAGGAGGATGGGGTTCTTTCATATTTATGACTAGTAAGTAAGGTATATGTGGCCATGTATCATTTCCCATTTTTCTACCCACATATTTTGATCAATACCCATAATAGTGGATTTTGTGTAATATATTATTTCTTTAACCACCTTTTAGACCGCCATATATGCATATACAAATTCTTTTAAACTCAAGTTATTGTTTTTCCTTATTTTCCTTAATAATGGCTCTCTTTTTTTCCAAGTTGTTTTCACTAGTGTTGGGCATGTGGGGGTACTCAATACCTTTTCTAAACATTATCTAGTGCCTTAGATGAATTTTTGGTCATATTATTAGTATTCTTCTTATTATTATTTATGGAGTTGTTAGAGCTTTACTATGGATTTTTATGTTTTTACGCATAGACATGGTGGTAACTCAATCGCTTGCCTAGTAGACTGCACCTCGGGCATGCTTGATGGGATGGTAACATGATGTTTTTGGAACCAACCATAAACATAGTGCCAACTCTATTGGGGAATAGAAATAAAGCATCCAAAAATCTCAGTGAGGTATTTTTGTTTTGGTATAATAGAAGTGTCTGCCCCTTTGGCGCTTGGTGCATTTTTCCCATGGTCACTCACTAATCAATTAAATGGTGATTCAATGCATCCCTAAAGGGGTTTTCAAACACACTGAGTATCTTTCAAATTTATAAAGCCCTAATAGGCTCACTCATAGAAACTAACACACTTACCCACAAGTGCACGGGGATGTGTCATAGTATACGAGGGTGGCAAGTTAGGGGTCGAATCCAAGATAGAGAAGGGGGCACCAGAGCTGGGTTAGTTTTAGGCTAGGTTTCTACAGTAGAGTCTAGGGTTGAAGGGTTTGATGGCTTATTTGATCGATTACACTAATGGTTGAACAAATAAGCAAGTAAATGAAGACAAGAAAGATTCAAAACCTAAACCCTAGATAGTTAATTCTAATGAGAAAGGAAAGACAAGCTAAGCAAGAAAACTACAGTAAGACAGGTAAGAAGAGGTCACACTACATGAAGCTAGAAAACAAGGCAAAAGATATACACTAAACTAAGCTAGAAAACCAAGCATAAGATCAATTAAATACCTAAACTAACAAGAACTAGGTAAGAACAAGGCAAGAATATAACTAGAACAACTACAGAAATGGCTTATAACGTCACATTTACAGGTGTCGGTTGTATACAAGAAACCGATGCCTAAATCCTACATCGTCAGTTGAATAAACAAACCGACATCTATTTGTGAAGAGCGGCCAGACACGGGTATCACTTTTTATTTAGCGTTGGTTCCTCAATAAGCAACCAATGCCTAAAATCGACCGCCAAATCCAAAATTTCCAGTGAAAAAAATCACCTCCAAAATTTAACATACGACGTCGGTTGATAACAAATAAACCAACGACTAAAGGTTTTTCACGAGACAGAAATTGGTCCAATTTTTATCGTCGATGTTCTTACAATAACCAATGTCGATGTGTTTTCGAGCGTTGTCCTCGTGAAAATAATCACCCCCCTTTGGCGTCAATTTTCTACGACAACCGACGACTACGGTCATAATTCGAGAACATTTTTTTTGCTGGCATATGTAGATAGACGTCGATTTTTCTAGTTAAAACCGACGACTATCATTGAACATAGGTGTCAGTTTGTTTGTGGAGACCGATGCCTATTGTTATAAGCATCGATTGTTTTTAATAACCGACACCTATTATTAACTTAATAGCATATGCGCAAAGAAGACTCTTCCCCTTTCTCTCTGTTTCATTATCCTCTACTTAGGTCTGGCGATTTGTGCAATTCCTACCACCGCTCGTCGTCGCTGCTGCTGTGCTTGCCGCTCCCTTCTCCTACTCGCCTACTCGCCGTCGTGTGCCATCCCTTCTCTACTGCTGCTCGTCGTCGCCTACCACGGGACTGCTTCCCGCCACTACTACTGCTCGCTGCCCCCTACACCCATGCTGCTCGCCGCCGCCTACCGCTCAGAACCTGAGCTCGCCGCTGCCAGACAGCTACCTTTCTCCACCGGCTAATATCGCCGCCGCCGCCGACTTCCAACCCCCTTTTTTCCACTCTATCTCCACCTAGAATAGTTGTGTAGCTCTGTGGGTTAATGCAAACCCTAACAATAGCCAAATGTGGCTGTTGTATATGAACCAGATGATTACTATTACAAAAAAAATAGTAGTTCAAATCTTGATAAGAGGAAAATGAGGGATTTCACAATTACATAGATGCATAGTGTGTTAGTCTTTGATACCAACTGTCATAGAAGTGTTATTACATCGATCCAATCCCATTGCTTGGGTAGACAATGATAAAGTAATTTAGTGTGACTGCCCCTAAATAGCTCAAAGTTTACACACAACTTATGTAATAATTAAATATAGAGAAGAAGAAAGAAAGACATATTAAATTTAATATAGAGAAGCCACATTATCATTTCCAAATATTAGTTTATCCTCATGGACTTTATATTCAGTGATTCTTGTACAACAACCAAACATTATAATCATTAAGTTGCAAGTAGTAAAAGGAAATCTAGAACCTTAGTCACTAGATGAATAATGGCCATAAATGTGTAATGAAAGATGCATGAAAAAAATGTTTGGTTGTAAAATAATGAGTTGATCTTTTGTTTATCTTGCAATATATATTATTACTAAGCAATTATTTCATTATGCAGTCCATTTTTTATGATTTGTGTTTTTTTGTCTCATCTTGATTTTTCCCTATTATGGGTCATGTCAACATTATTCAAGATTGATGAGTGCTTTAAACCTAGGCATGTCAACATTCTAGGGCCATATGGGGCATGTAAAATTTTGCTTCTATTTAGGATCAACAAAATATTATGCAAGTCATGAATGAGAACCAACAAGCTATATTTGAGTTGACTATTCATAAGATTCATTGAGTCATCTTCAAGTGTTTATCTATTTGAAGACTCACTAATACACCAATTTGGTTTTAGTAAAAGGGAAATACTAATGCACTCACATGACATGCTTGGAATGTAAATGATGAACTTTGTCCTAGATTGCCAATCATGCTTCTAAAGACATCAATAATCACCCTAACTTGAATAACTAGGATATGAATGATGAAACTAGGATTGTAGGTATAAGAATGGCAACACATGTATTTGTTGGCCTAGAAACCCGCCCAAGATTTACTCATTAAGAGTAAATCTTGGATAGTCCCCCGTTTGGGACTGTTCTTGAACACCTAATCTCACTTAGGATGTAAGTGTATAATTTGTATTGGGTTTTCAAGAAAATTTCGGTAGCATTTCCCCATTTGTTCTCTAAATACATATGTACTTGGAGAAGAATGGGGAAATTGTAACATCCCTGACCTGGGTTATGCGTTAACCCTAGAAGTTTTGCTTAAGGAAGATAATTATATCCTTAATTTTATTTGGTAAAAAGTAATTAAGGCCCAAGAGGAACTTATGTTTCAATTTTGGTCTGGTTTGGATAATGTTGAAGCAATGTTTGCTTATTTTGGACTAAAGTGCAAATTACCCAAAAGTGAGGGGTTAACTTGCAAATGTTACATGAAAAAATGTTACTCATGTTTTGAAACATCATGGGAATGAGTATGATGTAATGGTATGGCTTTCAAAAGTCTGAATACCAAGAAGGAGCTGATAAAGCAATGTTTGTGCATTAAAACCTAGTTTTGGAGTAAAGTGCAATTTACCCAAAACCAAGGGTTCAATATGTAAATTACCACTTCAATAAGGTCCCTTATGTTTCTTTACATCATGTAGAGCAAATAAAATGAGAGGGGCGCCTCATTTGAATTAATTTGGAGGAGAGAGAATCTTGATATTAAAATAATCAAGATTTAAGCATAATTGAAACCCTAATTCAATTTAATGCAAAAATAAATATATTTATTAAAACGCCATTCAACCAAAAGTTAAGGGATGAATTTGCAAATATGTTGGACGAGATTGTGTCTTGCAAAGGCACAAAAATATCCAAACGAAGTGGATAACTCACTCATATTATTATAAGAAAAAGAAATATCCACTCACTTATGGATATTAGTATATATGATCTAAGGAGCTTATTTTGCTTTTCTTTAAATAGAGGATAATTGAGAGGAATAAGAGGAAAATGGGATATCCCCATATCCAAGGAATGGAGGGGGAAGAGGTGGCACTAATTTTGGAATTAAATGATTTTTATAAGGAACTTTCTCTCTCATTTATTTTCTTATAAAAACACCCTTTACAAGCCAAATCCAAGGCTTTTCTGAATCCCTTTATTCTCCTTGCTTAGAAAACGACCAAGGGATCTTTGGAGGACTAGGAGGAAGACCCCCAACTTGTTGGTAAGCTTCTTGACCTTTGTTCACCTTGATTCCATGGTGGAAATCGAAAATAAATCATTAATTTCTTCTTTTCTTCACCCCATCTTCAACCCTAGCCAGTATTTTCACCCAAAAGCTTGAGGACGAGCCTAGGGGGAGTTGCAAAAGCTTCATACACCATTTTTGACGTGAATCTCCAAGATTTGGAGATCAATTGGAGGTGGGTTATATAACTTGAACCCCTCTATATTGTTATTCAATTACCAATCTTGCAATTTCGTTGATTCTTTTAATCTTCTTGATTAATTGTTGGTTGAAATTGGTAATTCCATGAAATTAGAAGTACTAAGACCTTTAGGGATGAAGGTATATGATGACGACATCATCTTCAACTCATTTCCCAAAGAAATTGTATCTCATTCGGTTTCAACAAGTTGCTCATTCGGTTTCAACAAAACCGTTTGAAAGCAAACAGTTTCATCAAACCATTTGAAACTAAACGGTTTCAAACCGTTTGAGAGAGTTGACCATGGTGGACCGTTTGGGAATTCTGATGTTAATGATGATGGTTGATGACCTATATAATCATATCTTTTTGAGGTGCAACATGGTTGATCCATTAGGACATCTAATGTAATTGAAGGTCCAATAGGATCAATCCAATTGGAAACCTAATGCAATTGAAGATTCAATTGGTTAATCCAATTGATCACTTAATATGATTGAAGACTCAATTGGTCAACTCATTTGAATACCTCATGTAATAGAAGGCTCAATTGATTAAACCATATGGAGACTTGATGTACTTAGATGATTAATATCCTTAGTGGGATTAATCATTCATGCATAATGATACAATAATTCAATATATCATGCTAACCCTAAATGCATGTATTTGAATAAAGAATAGGCTCAATCTAATCAAGAATTGAGTAGTGGATATCCTAGAGAGGATGAGAGAAAAAGGAAATCATACATATGGAATAATCATGTAATGGATAAGCCTCGATACTTTCAATATGAATAAAGTATGAATTTTAGGGAATGATCCATGATAAAGAGATCATGAAACTGTAATCAAGAAGATTGATGAACCTTAACTCTAATTAGGGCAATGCTAGGTCTAATCCTAATCTATGGTAAGGATGTAACCCTAATTAAGGGTGATGACATGTGAAACCCTAATTCAGGGTAATGTGATTCAAAACCCTAATTGGGATGAATAGTAAACCCTAATTGTGGGTTATTGAATGTGAAACCCTAATCTAGAGTAATGCCATATGAAACCCTAAATAAGAATGATATTATGTGGAACCCTGAATAATGATGTGATGTGAGACTCAAATCCAGGGTGTTGCCATGTATTGATATATGAAACCCTAGTGATGGAATATTGGCCAATACACTAAAGAAGGGTGTGGCTAATATAATCAAATAAGATGAGAATGCTACATCCATGAAGGGTAAAATTGATAAACCATATGAATGGTAATATTGATACTATAATGAGTAAGGATATAAGGGACAAGATAATGCCTAGATAATTGATGTCTAACTCTATACATGTGTAACAACCCTATACACCTTACAAAGATGAGGACATGAAACTATTAGGAATGATGTATGCAACACCAAATTATGATGTGGATAACATCCTAAGAGTTGAAATACCTAAAGTGGTCGATAATGATTTATTCTATATCAACAATACCTAACCATTGGATAAGTTCATATCATTAAAGATAGCTAGATAATTCTAATGTGTAACCTATGCACTACATGATAAAAGTGATAGGTTAGAGGATAAAGTATTAAGAGGAAAATACCTTAATACAAGATCAGTTTATTATCTTAAGTATGATATATATGAGGAGAAAAGTGATATATCAAGACATGATAGATATCACATTTAGAAATTCAGGGTTGATATACCTTGATGCATCTCAATCCAACATACTTGGATAAGAAATACATGAAGAATGTGTTATGTAGTTATTACAATAAGATTGTTATGAGTTTGATATACTTTGATAAGAATAGATTAATGTCTTGTGAAAGGGGTTAAGCCAAACTAATGAGTATGATGTAATCATACCATGGTAAGGGTAAGAGATGAACTTATACCTTGTATTGATATTCATAAATGATATATGATGAAAGTAATGATCATGAGTAAATACTTATGATAGCATTGAATACTCCTAGAGGTGTGGAGCAATATTTTGGGGTTGGAGTAATGACGTAAACATGAAACCCTAACTAATGTGAAATGGGAAATCCTAACCCTCAATTGGGTAATGGAATGGAAAATACTATTTGATAGTAAACCCTAATCCTGATGAAGGAATGATGGTGTTACTATTGTATCACATGATGTGATAAGTGACTTTTATGACTGTTATTATGTCTATTAGACATGCAGATATCATGAGATGATGAACATAGCCATATTTATGCCATGACACTTATATAATAAAAATGTTGATTGGCTTTATGTGCCTTGATGTTGTTGTTGCTTAGTAAAAGTAACAAAATGTGCATGGGCTTTATGAGTCATATGAGTAAGTTGTTGCCTAGTGAAAGGTGACAAGACACTTAATGGGCCTTGTGAGCCATGTGAGATGCCTGTGTAATAAGTATCATGTATACCTCGATCCGATGACCTAAAGGTAATATCTACCTAGAAAGTGGTAACAGTGATTAGTGATGAACTAAGGGTATGAATACCCAGTTTTGATAAGTAAGATAATGATGTTGCTGTGAGATGTGAACTTTCAAGTAATGAGATAAGGGATTAAGATCCCAATGCATTATAAGTTCTGGTAAAGCTATAGGTAAAAGCTTACATGTTTCTTTGTAGCAATTGTCATAATAATTCCTATCTGAGAACTTGACTGATGCTAAAAGGATATGTTAATGTACTTAATTAATCAAGTGAAATCATATCATGTAGAGCCCTAACCATAGATCCATCATTGTCAACAATAGGTGATGGTGAAATGGGTGCTCTGTGGCAAAACCCGGAACACATATTTTGAATATGTGGGGGCAATGGTCGAATGTATCCTGACGTCCTAATGAGGGAATTGAGGAAAGGTAAACATTAAACCTCTCAATCCTTCATTATTGTACCGGGATGGATGTACCAAAAATCTCCCGATGATTGGGATAGATGCAGTACACATCTCCCAATAATACTAATGTCGGATCGATGGAGATAAATAAGAAATCTCACAATTACGAAGAGAGTGCAGCACGCCACTATATCTCTAATAGCGAAGTTACCAATATACCCTGGAAAGCTATTTAGCAGAGATTCAAGATGTCCTGGATGTTGTCTCGTACTGAATGAGATGTGAGAGGTCTTGGTAGTTGGCCCTACCTTTGACCTTTTATGGTACCGATTTCGACTTCACAATGATCGGTTGGAGTATGAGAAGTATACCTCATCTCCTCAGGGCATAAGTGTGATTGTAAAATGTAATCAGCCGTATAGCATGTTTGCTTAAGGATTGAATACGGAAATTTATTGACTGATGTTACATTTTTTATGCATCTCTAGTTGATAGATGTTATTTATATCCCTTTACATTCATTGCAAGTAGATGGATGAATTAATATTCTACCATGAGTAGATGCAATGTTCTCATTAGGAAAGGAGATTACTTCACTCTGTTCATAGATTGATTTATATGCTGTTAAATATACATAAAATCCTTCTGCTTAGTTTTATTCTAAGAAACTGCTATAACAATGTTTTGGCGGAGAGTTATATCTCCCGCTGGGGCAATTTACAATTGTCTCACCCCCATGGGATCCAACTTTTTAGGTAAACACAGAATAAGAAGCAGGAACCCTATAGCAAGGGAAAAGGAGTAGCAGAAATAGGGATAATAGTGATACCTTAGGTGGTGGCACTGGCTACCTAGTTTTGTATAGATAGTAGTCCTATGTGTCGTCTCTGTACTCTTAGGTCCTCAAAATTTATAGTTAGTGTTTTTAATGAATCGATCTGAGATTTTGGCTTGATGCCTCAAGTTTCTTATGATGTCTATATATAATGTTAATAGGGAAGTTGATGTTGTAATCCTCGAGAAGAGATGGTACAAGTCATGTACTTATGACCCAGGATGTAAATGATATACTTTGGTTCTTGATGAAAGAGTTTTCCTATGTTTGGATCTCTTTGCAAAAAGTTTTAATTTTTAGTGACTTTCAGTAATCCGCTGCAAATGATTCGCTTCCGCTTAAGTAAATCTTGTTTTTGTGAGTTGGATGCCACAATTTAGTGGTATCAGAGCTCTAGGTTCGTTGAGTCTACAGAGACATAGGACTAAGGTAGTCGAGTCTGTTCTAGTGTCTTCCAGTGTATCTGATAGTGTCTTCTGCTCATATAGGAGAAGAAGAACTTGAAGATGATTGGGTCTCATGAGAAGTTTGCTGTAGAAAGCAGCAATGTTGCACCAAGAAGGGATGCAGGGGATCAAAGCAGAGAAGAACATACACCTCCACATCCCCAGTTTGACCTAGCCATGATAGAGAGCCCATCTTTCCCTGCTCTGCTTGAGCAATTTAGTACAACTATGATACATATAGTAGATCATGTATTAGTAATGCAACCTAGACTACCAGCCCCCAATGATGAAGTGTTGAACTCCAATAGGTTTCCTGCTCAACATCAGTCAGTTGGATCAATGAATAATGATGAAAGGAATAAGATACAATCTGAAACCAGGATCTTCCATAGGTGTAGGAAGCCTAGACATATCAGACCTAATTGTCCAAAAAAGGAATATAAAGGAAGAATTGAGAAAAGTCCTATCCAAATCCAGGAACAGAGGCATGAAAGTTCCAAAAAGAAGAAGTTTTTGGTACCACCAGTTCAACCAGGGCCTAGTGCACCAAGGCAATGGTCATCTAGAAAGGGTAAAGAACCCTCTAGACCATATATAGTACCTAGAATTTGCTACCAATGTAGACAGGTAGGACATCTGGCAAGAGATTGCTCAGCCAGAAATGTTATGGTTAATCAACCTCTGAGGCAGAATCAGCCTGAGGCAGTAAACTATCCACGAACCATGACTGGTTAGAAAAAATAATGTCATTCTAATATGTCTTTTTATGGTTTCCTAAGTTAAATTGAGAAAGTAATTGATTGAGTTTTCCTTGATTAATCCTATGAGGACTTACATTTTGCATAGTAAACAATATAGATGTTTTATATTATTCTTACCTCTATGAAAAAAAGTATGAGGTATAGAAGAGATGCCTGGATAAAATTCAGGAATGTTAAATCTTATACCTGTGATAATATAAAAAGGAAGAAATATGATAGTATAAAAAGTGCATACTACTTAATCTTAGTATTTATATACCTGGCCAGGTATACAACTATTGATGATAAAGTGAGTATGGAAACTCTTAGATTGTTATCTTTTTGATTGCTCTGATCAAGTAGTCATTCTGAAATAATCTAATGAGTATCATAAAAATTGAAATATGGTATGGATAAATGTATCATATTCTAAGCACAAGAAAGAGAAATCTAAGATAATCTCAGATGAGTATGTGTGTATGAGGAAGTAAAAAGCATACTTCTCATAAGATAAGAGTGAGAACAAGGGAAAATGATCCATGTCCAATAAAGTTAGTAAAGATCTTTTCCCATAGTGAGGAAATAGGAAATGTGATGAAGATCACAAGATGCTCATGAACATGTTAGATAATGATAAAGAAAATTAATAATGTTATGTGATCATCCCTATAAATTCCTATGCTGAGGGCAGGGAACCTAGGATGAGATAAAGAGTAAGTGATTCATGAATAGTTAAAAATACATGAAATAATAAGAGAAATATGACTCCTTGTTTTATCCCTTTTTAGGGACATAGGAATCAAGTGATTCTTAGGACACTTTATGTGTATAAGATAAAAATGTTCATGTGATGGATACTTAGAAAAGTATCAGTTTATCTTGGACTTTGGTTTCAAGGTAAAGATATCTGTAATAAGTAATGTCCCAAGATGAAAAGAAGATAAATATGTGATGTGTTTTCAACACATGTGATAGATACCAAGGTAAGAGATCCTGGTATCTAAGAAATATCAGACAGTTTATGTTGATGATCTGGAGTGGTCAACCATGAAATTAGATTAATCATGTAAAATAGTAGGAACATCACATGTTAGGGGTTTATGCTTTGCATAAACATAACAATTAGTGATATCTTTAAGATAAGTTCTTAATTAATAAGTAAACTCTCTTCATGATAAGAGAATGTACAACTAATGAGATAGTTAGTACAAGTAAATCTAGTATGGTGTCACCTGGTGAGATGGCACTACTAAGGTATGAAAAGACTTATAGCACCAAGAGGGCGACAGAACATAATTATGATCTTAAAAGTGAAATGCTGAATTAACTAAGGATCATGGGAGACTCCCTCACATGAAGTGGTAAAAAATAAGGAAAGTGTTACCTGACACAGAATTAACTCCACAGTCAATAATATAAAGGACAGTGGAGTATGTGTCCCGTGTGAACTATTCTATGATAAACTTGTGTGGAATAACTTTATGTTGACCAAAGATTTATGGTGTCTCCATAAAAATGAAATGTTATGTGGAGACTAGATAGTATGATGAATAAGAAATATCTGTCTCCTTTTATCTGGGATTTCGGGGACAAAATCCTTGTTAGCGGTTTATAATTTGTAATATCCCTAACCTGGGTTATGCCTTAACCCTAGAAGTTTTTCTTAAGAAATATAATTAGATCCTTAATTTTATTTGGTAAAAAGTAATTAAGGCCCAAGAGGAACTTATGTTTCAATTTTGGTCCGCTTTGGATAATGTTGAAGCAATGTTTACTTATTTTGGACTAAAGTGCAAATTACCCAAAAGTGAGGGGTTAACTTGCAAATTTTACATGACAAAATGTTCCTCATATTTTGAAACATCATGGGAATGACTATGATGTAGTGGTATGTCTTTCACAAGCTTGAGTACCAAGAAGGAGTTGATAAAGTAATGTTTGTGCATTAAAACCTAGTTTTGGAGTAAAGTGAAATTTACCAAAAACCTAGGGTTCAATATGCAAATTACCACTTCAATAAGGTCCCTTATGTTTCTTGAAATCATGTAGAGAAAAAGAAATGAGAGGGGAACCTCATTTGAATTAATTTGGAGGAGAGAGAATCTTGATATTAAAATAATCAAGATTTAAGCATAATTGAAACCCTAATTCAATTTAACGCAAAAATAAATATATTTATTAAAAAGCCCTTCAACCAAAAGTTGAGGGATGAATTTGCAAAGAGGTTGGAAGAGCTTGTTCCTTGAAAAGGCACGAAAATATCCAAAGGAAGTGGATAACTCACTCATATTATTATAAGAAAAAGAAATATCCACTCAATTATGGATATTAGTATAATATGCTCTAAGGTGATTATTTTCTTTTCTTTAAATTGAGGATAATTGAGAGGAATAAGAGGAAAATGGGATAGACTCATATCCAAGGAATGGAGGGGGAAGAGGCGGCACTAATTTTGGAATTAAATGATTTTTATAAGGCACTTTCCCTCTCATTGATTTTCTTATAAAAATACCCTTTACAAACCAAATCAAAGGCTTTTCCGAATCCCTTTCTTCTCCTTGCTTGGAAAACGACCAAGGGATCTTTTGAGGACCAGGAGGACGACCCCCAACCTGTTGGTAAGCTTCTTGACCTTTGTTCACCTTGATTCCATGGTGGAAATAAAAAATAAATCGTTGATTTCTTCTTTTCTTCACTCCATCTTCAACCCTAGCCAGTCTTTTCACCCAAAAGCTTGAAGATGAGCCTAGGGGGAGTTGCAAAAGCTTCATCCACCATTGTTGACGTGAAGCTCCAAGCTTTGGAGCTCAATTGGAGGCAGGTTATATAACTTGAACCCCTCTACATTGTTATTCAATTATCAATCTTGCAATTTCGTTGATTCCTTTATCTTCTTGATTAATTGTCAGTTGAAATTGGTAATTCCATGAAATCAGAAGTACTAAGACCTTCAGGGATGAAGGTATATTATGATGACATCATATTGGACTCATTTCCCAAAGAAATTGTATCTCATTCGGTTTCACCAAGTTGCTCAATCGGTTTCAACAAAACCGTTTGAAACTAAACAGTTTCAAACCATTTGATAGAGTTGACCATGGTTTACCGTTTGGGAATTCTGATGTTAATGATGATGGTTGATGACCTATCAAAGTTTATTAATGAATTCCAAAGGGTTCATCAGTTGAAGGTTAATCAATTAGTAAACCCTAATCAGGTTAAGTGCTGATTTTCAATTTGGTTAATTGCGATTTTTGGGTTGACTTAGTCCAAACGGTCTCAAGACCGTTTGGGGGTCACTCAAGACCATTTGGAAGTCTAGGGTTAAGTATGGTTGAGTAATTGAAGGTCCAGAGATACCAAATTGAAATGCAATTAAGTGTTGATTTGATGATCAATCTAATGATCTAAACCCTAATGGAATTTCACAAAAATCCAAGGATAGGATGAGGCAAACGGTCTCAAGACCATTTGGAGATCATCCAAACGACCTCAAGACTGTTTGGGGTCTGGTCATATCAAAAATTTGATGATGATTCATTAGTTTCAATGGAATCAATTCCACAATTTTGAACATTGATGGCTATTCAATTCAAAGCCCTAATTGAAGGTTCCTTGAGTTGAAATAATAGATCAATTGGGTTCAAAACCTTAATTTATTGTCTAATTGAAGGTTGATTCAATAATTCAAGTGATAAATATATCAAGGACTCAATTGATAATTGGTTCATCCATTTAAATCATGAATCGTGTAAGTGTTGAAAGGACTTTTTGGTCCATTCGGTTATGAGATGCTTTGGTCCAAACGGTCTCAAGACCATTTGGGTCCAAACGGTCTAAAACCGGTTGGAGACCCAAAATGCAAACGTTTTCAACACCTATTTTATCTAATCGGTTTCAAGGGCAATTTGCTCAAATGGTTTTCTACCAACTAAATTCCAAGAACTAAGATTGTTTAGGGCCTATATAATCATATTTTTTTGAGGTGCAACATGGTCGATCCATTAGGACATCTCATGTAATTGATGGTCCAATAGGGTCAATCCAATTGGATGCCTAATGCAATTGAAGATTCAATTGATTAATCCAATTGAGTACTTAATATGATTGAAGACTCAATTGGTCAATTCATTTGAATACCTCATGTGATTGAAGGTTCAATTGATTAAACCATATGGAGACTTGATGTACTTGGTTGATTAATATCCTTAGTGGGATTAATCATTGATGCATAATGATACAATAATTCAATATATCATGCTAACCCTAAATGCATGTATTTGAATAAAGAATAGGCTCAATCTAATCAAGAGTTGACTAGTGGATATCCTAGAGAGGATGAGAGAAAAAGGAATCCATACATATGGAATAATCATGTAATGGATAAGCCTCAATACTTTCAATATGAATAAACTATGAATTTTAGGGAATGATCCATGATAAAGAGATCATGAAACCGTAATCAAGAAGATTGATGAACCTTAACTCTAATTAGGGCAATGCTAGGTATAATCCTAATCTATGGTAAGGATGTAACCCTAATTAAGGGTGATGACATGTGCAACCCTAATTCAGGGTAATGTGATTCAAAATCCTAATTGGGATGAATAGTAAACCCTAATTGTGGGTTATTGAATGTGAAACCCTAATCTAGAGTAATGCCATATGAAACCCTAAATAAGAATGATATTATGTGGAACTCTGAATAATGATGTGATGTGAGACTCAAATCCAGGGTGTTGCCATGTATTGATATATGAAACCCTAGTGATGGAATATTGGCCAATACACTAAAGAAGGGTGTGGCTAATATAATCAAATAAGATGAGAATGCTACATCCATGAAGGGTAAAATTTATAAACCATATGAATGGTAATATTGATACTATAATGAGTAAGGATATAAGGGATAAGATAATGCCTAGATCATTATATGTCTAACTCTATACATGTGTAACAACCCTATACACCTTACAAAGATGAGGACATGAAACTCTTAGGAATGATGTATGCAACACCAAATTATGATGTGGATAACATCCTAAGAGTTGAAATACCTAAAGTGGTCGATAATGATTTATTCTATATCAACAATACCTAACCATTGGATAAGTTCATATCATTAAAGATAGCTGGATAATTCTAATGTGTAACCTATGCACTACATGATAAAAGTGATAGGTTAGAGGATAAAGTATTAAGAGGAAAATACCTTAATACAAGATCAGTTGATTATCTTAAGTAAGATGGATATGAGGAGAAAAGTGATATATCAAGACATGATAGATATCACATTTAGCAATTCAGGGTTGATATACCTTAATGCATCTCAATCCAACATACTTGGATAAGAAACACATGAAGAATGTGTTATGTAGTTATTACAATAAGATTGTAATGAGTTTGATATACTTTGATAAGTATAGGTTAATATGTCTTGTGAAAGGTGTTAAGCAAAACTAATGAGTATGACGTAATGAAACCATGGTAAGGATAAGAGATGAACTTATACCTTGTATTGACATTCATAAATGATATATGATGAAAGTAATGATCATGAGTAAATACTTATGATAGCATTGAATACTCCTAGAGGTGTGGAGCAATATTTTAGGGTTGGAGTAATGATGTAAACATGAAACCCTAACTAATGTGAAATGGGAAATCCTAACCCTCAATTGGGTAATGGAATGGAAAATCCTATTTGATAGTAAACCCTAATCCTGATGAAGGAATGATGGTGTTACTATTGTATCACATGATGTGATAAGTGACTTTTATGACTGTTATTATGTCTATTAGCCATGCAGATATCATGACATGATGAACATAGCCAGATTTAAGCCATGACACTTATATAATAAAAATTTTGATTGGCCTTATGTGCCTTGATGTTGTTTTTGCTTAGTAAAAGTAACAAAATGTGCATGTGCTTTATGTGTCATATGAGTAAGTTGTTGCCTAGTGAAAGGTGACAAGACACTTAATGGGCCTTGTGAGCCATGTGAGATGCTTGTATAATAAGTATCATGTATACCTCGGTCTGAGGACCTAAAGGTAATAACTACCTAGCAATTGGTAATAGTGATTAGTGATGAACTAAGGGTATGAATACCCAGTTTTGATAAGTAAGATAATGATGTTGTTGTGAGATGTGAACTTTCAAGTAATGAGATAAGGGATTAAGATCCTAATGCATTATAAGTTCTGGTAAATCTATAGATAAAAGCTTACATGTTTCTTTGTAGCAATTGTCATAATAATTCCTGTTTGAGAACTTGACTGATGCTAAAAGGATATGTTAATGTACTTAATTAATCAAGTGAAATCATATCATGTAGAGCCCTGACCATATATCCATCATCGTCAGTAACAGGTCATGGTGAAACGGGTGCTCCACGGTAAAACCCGGAACGCATATTTTGAATATGTGGAGGCAATGGGTGAATGTATCCAGACGTCCTATTGAGAGAATTGAGGAAAGGTAAACATTAAACCTCTCAATCCGTCATTATTGTACCGATATGGATGTACCACGAATCTCCCGATGATTGGAATAGATGCAGTACACATCTCCCAATAATATTAATGCTGGATCGATGGAGATAAACAAGAAATCTCATGATTGTGAAGAGAGTGCAGCACGCCACTGTAGCTCTAATAGCGAAGTTACCAGTATACCCTGGAAATCTATCTAGCAGAGACACAAGATGTCCTGCATGTTGTCTCGTACTGACCGAGATGTGAAAGGTCTTGGTAGTCGGCTCTACCTTTGACCTTTTATGGTACCGATTTCGACTTCGCAATGGTCGGTTGGAGTATGAGCGGTATACCTCATCTCCTCAGGGCATAAGTGTGATTGTAAAATGTAATCAGCCATATAGCATGTTTGCTTAAGGATTAAATATGGAAATTTACTGACTGATGTTACATTTCTTTATGTGTCTTTAGTTGATAGATGTTATTTTTATCCCTTTACATTCATTGCAAGTAGATGGATGAATTAATATTCTACCATGAGTAGATGCAATGTTCTCATTAGGAAAGGATATTACTTCACTTTGTTCATACAGTGATTTATCTGCTGTTAAATATACATAAAATCCTTCTGCTCAATTTTATTCTAATAAACTGCTATAACAATGTTTTGGCGGAGAGTTATATCTCCCGCTGGGGCAATTTACAAGTGTCTCACCCCCGTGGGATCCAACTTTTTAGGTAAACACAAAAGAAGAAGCGGGAACCCTATCGCAAGGGAAAAGCAACAACAGGAATAGGGACATCAGTGATAACTCAGGTGGAGGCATTGGCTGCCAAGTTTTGTATATATAGTAGTCCTATGTGTCGTCTCTATACTCTCAGGTCCTCAAAATTTATAGTTAGTGTTTTTAATGAATCGATCTGAGATTTTGGCTTGATTCCTCGAGGTTCTTATGTTGTCTGTATATAATGTTAATAAGGCAGCTGATGTTGTAATCCTTGAGAAGAGATGGTACAAGTCATGTACTTATGACCCAGGATGTAAATGATATACTTTGGTTCTTGGTGAAAGAGTTTTCCTATGTTTGGATCTCTTTGCAAAAAGTTTTAGTTTTTAGTGACTTTCAGTAATCCGCTGCAAATGATTCGCTTCCGCTTAAGTAAATCTTGTTTTTGAGAGTTGGATGCCACTGAAATGTTGTCAAAATTTTCTTAAAAACCCAATACACATTGTACACTTACTAGTGAGATTAGGTGTTCAAGAATGGGATAGGTGGTCCACATTTATTATATATATGACTTTAAACCCTAAAGTTGTAACCATAAACCCTAATATTTTAACCCTAGACCCAAATCTTGTTCTAATATATACTTGTTTCCTATTTGATCATAGAATGGATAGATCATGGATGTCCATTCTAAATCGTTGCACCCTAGAGTTTATTTCTGGTCTTGATCAATTTATTAGATTTTCCGAGGAACATAGGAAACAACCTGGAGATATGTTCTACTGTCCATGTAGGCATTGCGGTAACAACTTGAAAGTCAGCACTGGTGACGAAATCAAAAGTCATGTCATGTGCAATGGGATTGTACAAGGCTATACAGAATGGCACTGGCATGGAGAGATATCAAACCTAAAATCAGTAGATGTCGATAGCAGTGCTTGTGTGGAAGAAGAAATTGCCTCCAATGACGTAGATGTGAACGAACTAGTTCTAGTAGACATCATTGATGCGATGCTGGATAGTTGTAGGGTAGAGCACACTGATCCACCTCCCATGTTTAGAAACATTGTGCATGATGTTGAGATACTGTTATACATAGGTTGTAAGTTTACGAAGCTTAGCACTGTGTTGAGATTGTATAAGCTGAAAGCTAAAAATAGATGGAGCGACAAAAGCTTCACGTCATTGTTGTCTTTGTTGAAAGAAATTCTTCCTGAAGGAAATGAACTGCCAATCTCAACATACTGGTTAAAGAAATTGTTGAGCCCAATGGGAATGGAGTCCAAGAAGATACACGCATGCCCGAATGATTGTGTATTATTTCAAAAGGACTATGTGGATTTGAAAGATTGTCCCAAATGTGGTGCGTCAAGGTATAAATTGACGACTTCGGGGGAGTCCAAAACTGGTTTTCCTGCCAAGGTGATGTGGTATCTACCTATAATACCACAGTTTCAATGCTTGTTTGCTAATCCGATAGATGTGAAGAATTTGCGGTGGCATGGAGATGTTAAGAAAAATAATGATAGGATCCTACGACATGCGTCTGATTCCCCACAATGGAAGAAGATTGATTTATTATATCCTGAATTCAGTGAAGAAGTCAGGAATCTAAGACTTGGGCTTTATACATATGGGATGAATCCGTACGGGACATTGAGCAGCCAACATAGCACTTGTCCAGTTATGCTTGTTATATACAATCTTCCTCCCTGGTTGTGTATGAAAAATAAGTATGTTATGTTGTCATTGTTGATATTGGGCCCTAAAAAACCTAGAATTGATATCAACATTTATCTTAAACCTCTGATTGATGACTTGAAGAAACTCTGGGGTGAAGGTGTGATGACCTATGACGCTTCATGAAGAGAGACATTTCATTTGCACGCTATGTTGTTTTGCAATGTGAATGACTTTCCAACATATGGGAATTTGTCTGGATATAGTGTCAAAGGATCTAAAGCGTGTCCTATATGTGAAGAGAATACTGAATCAATATGACTAAAACACGGCGGTAAGACTGTATATCTTGGTCATCGAAGGTTTCTTCCAAAATTCCATCTGTATCATAGGTTGTGCAAAGCATTTAATGGACGGAATGAGGAACAAAGTGCATCTAAACCTATACCATGGGAGGATGTTTATGAAAGAGTAAAAGACTTTTCCAATGAATTTGGTAAGAGATCACAATGTACGATGGCCACACAGAGTGACAAATCTTTATTCAAGAAGAAGTCAATATTTTGGGATCTTCCTTATTGTTGTTCTTTGGCAGTCAGGCATTGTATTGATGTCATGCACGTTGAGAAAAATGCTTGTGATAGCGTCATGGGTACTCTGTTGAATATACCAAGTAAGACTAAAGATGGGATCAAATCCAAAATGGACCTACGTGAAATGGGAATAAGGACAGAATTAACAAAATTAGTTAGTAGCTATCAGAGAACATACTTACCTCCTACTTGTTACACATTGTCAAGAAAGGAGAAGAAAACTTTTTGTGAATGCTTGGTAAATGTTAAGGTGCCACATGGTTACTCATCCAACATTCGTACATTGGTATCAATGAAAGATCTGAAGTTGATAGGTCTTAAATCTCATGATTGTCACACTCTAATGCAACAAATATTGCCCGTGGCAATTCGACCTATATTGCCGAAGCATGTAAGGTTTCCAATCACCAGACTTTGTTTCTTTTTCAACAGTATGTGCAGCAAAGTTATTGACCCTAATACTCTAGATAAATTGCAAAGAGAAGTGGTTGTTACCCTATGTCAGCTTGAGATGTATTTTCCTTCTTCATTCTTTGATATCATGGTACACCTTGTTGTCTACTTGACTAGGGAAGTGAAAATGTTGGGACCAATTTCCTTGCATTGGATGTATCCCTTTGAACGATACATGAACATTTTTAAAGGTGATGTTCGTAACTATTATCAGCATGAAGGGAGTATTAATCAGGGTTATGTGGAAAGAGAGGTTATGGATTTTTGCAATGACTTTCTGAGTGCTAATGATGCTCCTGTTAATGACAAGAATATTGAGGAGAATTTTGGCAAAGGAATTTTGGGATCATGGATGAAAGTAATCAGCCATGAGCAATTGGAACAAGGTTACTGGTATATTTTACACAACATCGACGAAGTGAGTGTTTATATCGAGGAACATACTAATTTCATCAAGAGACAATATCCTCGAGCCAATTCAATGTGGCGTGCTAGAGAGCATAACAAGACATTTATTAAGTGGTTTGAAGATAAAGTCTTACATAAACTATCTCAAACACCATATAATCTTACTGAAACTATCAAATGCCTCACCTTTAAACCAAAATTGAATGTTATGTCATATGAAGGGTTTGACATAAATGGATTCTCATATTACACAAGCGTCAAGATGATAAGAGTGTCATCCAAAATAGTGGGGTCACCCTTCAAGCGTCTTCATTGTTTTTTGCAAGTGTAAAGGATAAGAGTACACATGATGCTAAAATGTCATATTACGGTGTCATTGAAGACATATGGGAGTTTGACTACGTAGATTGTAGAATTCCTCTCTTTAAATGTAATTGGGTTGATAACACCAAAGGAGTTATAGTGGGTGAATTGGTTTTCACATTAGTGAACTTTGAAAAGATTGGCGAGAAGGGTGAACCATTCATATTGGCATCACAGGTGAAACAAGTATTTTATAAATGATAAATGGTCGGTTGTTCTTCATGGTAAAAGACAATTCATTGAAGATCCTATAGATGAAGAAGAGTACTATGATAAGTATGATGACTTCAGTCCATTCTCAGTTGGGTTGCCAACACCACCAAATATTGAAGCTAATGATGACTTGTGTGTGCGCGGAGATCACAATGAAGGATTGTTAATTGATAAAAGATCACAATATTAGAGGCATGCATGTTTATATTTTTTATATGTTTTATTTTTCTAAATGTGAACTTTACAATGTGAATGTGAACTTTACAATGTGAATGTGAACTTTACAATGTGAATTACTTTACAATGTGAACGTGAACTTTACAATGTGAACTTTACAATGTGAATGTGGACTTTCGGATGGTTGAGCATTCTCCTGATGACCGTGCTAATGATTACCGTGAGGGTGAGGACACCAATGCTCTACCTCATAATGTAAGTTTTAAAAATATATCCCTAAGGTTTCTATCTATATGTTCATTTATAGTTATATCTTGTAAGTGTGTTTTTTTTGTCAAATTTTAGGTTGGTGATGTACCCCCTTAAGAAATTGGGGCACTTGATGGGCAGCAAAAAAATTTGAGAAAGTGAGGGGCATCGCAATGATGAACAAGTTACTACAGCAAAGGGGCAATGAACCCAAACTGGCTTTGGATTTCAATCATGCAGGAAATCCAGTTGGAGTGAACCACAACTCATTTATTTCATATCTTGGGGTTCTTACTCGCAGCCATTGTAGTCCTATTTTTTAATCCTGGCATAAAGTTCCTAAGGGGAAGAAAGACTTAGTATGGAAGGAACTATGTGTGAGTTATTATTATTTGCAATTCTATTTTTGTAGAATACTAATTTTTAGGATACTAGTTAATAGCAATTCTATTTTATAGAGTATATTGATCTAGATGAAAAGTTGCATCGTAAATGTGTGATGTAACACTGTGGGAGGGTCCTAAGGAACTATAGGAAAAATCTCACATGAGATTACATACGCGATGTTGAGAAGAGGTTCTTGATTGATTTCTAATTCTAGACATTGATCACTTTTTGACTAACTCTACATTAATAATTTTTGTTTGTATTCTCTTTAAAAAATAAATTTAGGCAGTAGGCAGCCACTGAGAAATGGAACTACCTAGACACCAAAGACTGTGAGGAGTTTGTTACCCAAAGAAAAGGAGATGAATTCAAGGTATTAAGTGCCACTCCCAATTTAATTAATATATGTTCTTATGTATTCACCTATTCAAGATTCACCTTTAGTGTTACTAACCAAATCAATGTGCTTACTAACAAGGCTATAAATGATGCTCAAAGAGCAAGGTGTGCATTAAATGTGCATAACCACACAATGGGTCCAAGAGGCTATGCAGGCGTTCACCAAAGACTATAGGCTGAGTTTACTGCTCAGTCTGTTGCTACTCAGGAGTCCTCTACTATTGGTCCCGCACCTCGACCTCATCATAACACGTCCATGATGCTTTGGGTTACCCAAAGCAACTATCAATTCATCCCTTTTTCCCTCAAGGATGAACTTTCCTTCCTTCCTCTACTCTTGCAGCTCCCGCTAATCGACATCAATAGAAATTGGTAAGTAAACAAAACAATAATCAATATCAATTGATTGCTCTAAGAGTTGAATTTTACCATTTTTGCAGCTGCCTCAGCAGTTGCGGGCTTCGTTATATCTCCCTTCTTGTTTTTCCTCCCAGCTGTATATAACATTCTTTACATAAATTTGTAGGGGTTGAAGCCATGCCATCTAAAAAGTCAAGAATATATCGTTGCAGAGGCACAAGCTTACCCAACCCTTCCAGGGGAGATGTTTCATGGGACTCTAGTACCATCATGTGCGGTTCGTGTGAGCCTGATACATATACTCCCCGATTGGAGGTATCTTCCACTACCATATGCCCACTCAGATTCTAAAACGCTTGGTGAGACAGAAGGCAGAGTGATAATGTGGCCCAAAGTGGATGTCGTCTACACTAATATTGTATGGTAAATTTACATTATGTAATTTGTTAGTGTGTATATATGAGTCAATGGATCTGAAATTATATATACAGGTCAAAAGGTAGACACCCGCTACATCTCGGCCCACCTCCAGCTCCTAAAGTACCAAGTTGTCTTCCAAGGGACCTACACACCTCGTTAGGTCCTAATTGTAGGGGTATGGCAGTATGGATAGGCGAACATGATTCAAATTGCCATATAAATGTTACTATTCTAGAGGATGATGTAGGTAAATCATACAATAACAATCTATTTATACAAGTTTTTCATACGTATTAATGCATAGGTAATACAAGTTTTGCATACACATTAATGCATATGTATTAATGCATGTCAATCATATAATAACAAGCTATTTATATAAGATATTTTGGAGTTGTTTCATTATGATTGGCTGAACACATCTATGATAGAGATGTGGATATGGTGAGATATTGTTTATACATCTATATACCTTGTTTTATATACGGTGATCTGGTTTCTTATATATTAATGCATACGTAATACATGTGTTGCAGCCACTTACACATGATATGTACAAATTTGCATTTTCCCATGTGGGATTTTTGGTTCCATCTTTGATTAGTCTTGTAGATACAGACCCTTCTTCAGTTACTTCATACTGTTGTGCTGCTTTTGAATATTTTGGTAAAAATAAGAAGACGATGATAATAGCTCCATTCAATGTCGAGTAAGTTTACTTTGCTTGTAATTTGGACTTAAGAAAATTACATTTTTATTGTGGATTTTGAGTTATTAATTTTTAGCTTTCTTACCTATAGTGGTAGGCATTGGGAGTTACTAGTTATTGTCCTCAAGATGTTCACTGTCTATTATCTAAATCCTGTGGGGAAGGAATTGAATACATTATATGGACACACAACGAAAAGGCCATTATACCCATGAGAAATATTTCATATTTTTATATCTCTTAACATCTATTATTACATTACTATTTAATTATGCAATTTAATGTGTTACATTAACATGTAGGGCTTTAGAAAAGTTCAAAAAAGCTGGAGGAAAGGTCCCCAGGAAAAAAAATCAACCACTAATTTGGGAGAATGTGAAAGTAATTTCCCGACTCCAATTTATATATTATTTATGTGAATTGTGCTTATTATTATTTTTTGAATATTTTGTATGTTTCAATTTATAGTATGCTACACAAGACAACGGTTGGGCATGTGCCTACTATGTGATGCGATTTATGGACCTAATCATCAAATATGCCATATTGGAAATCGATATTATACATCAGGTATTATATATAGTCTCATTAGATAATATGAAATATACAAATCTTATTATATATTATTAATTATATATATACGTCTGATGCGATGATTTTGAGTTGCATTTATAGACTTGTTTTATTTGTGTTTTATGCATTTATTAGTCATTTTGGTGGTTAATATTGCATAATTCATCTACTTTGGTCTATGATCTTTCTCTATGTCAAATCTCCCTTATTTCAGTATTTTGAGCATAAATTATTACAAGAATATGTTTTGTTTCGGATTATGTGGTTTTGTGTTACAATTTCAGGAAAAACAAGTGTCTGCTACTGTCGATACCATCGACAGTGGTCGATACCATCGACACAACCACAGGAAGCCAGCCTCAAGGAGCAGCAAAATCTCGATACTATCGACAGGAGAGTCGATGGTATCAAGATACCATCAGGTTGTTGGAGAAAAAAGAGTCGATACTATCGACACAAAAGTCGATACCATCAACTGGTGGAGCTACAATGACACAAGAAGATAAAACCATCGCTACAGGTTTGTCGATACCATCGACCCGCGTCGATGGTATCGACACCGTCAGATACATGTTTGCTTCAGATTGATCTAAATTCTACGGTTGTGGTAATTTGGCGACCTAATTCGGAGATTATACCTAATGACGGCGGCCAAGAGTAAAGGATTACGTCATTAACCACTGCACACATCCCGAGAAGGTGTGGAGAGAAGAACGGAGCCCAGAAGCATGCCCCAGCCGATCCGGACGCCGAAGAAGATGATTTCCACCACCGAAAGGCGGGAGAATGTGTATTCTACGCCAAGGAGTGACTAGATCTTCTCTGTTCAAGGGTTTCACCACTCAATCATGTTTTTCTCATGTTTCCCCTTTTCTCTACCATGTTTTACTTTGAGATGAACATGTAGGGCTAATCCCCTTTGTCTTTAGGACCGGGAGTAGCCCGGGGAAGCATTGTATGACAATTTTATCATAGTAATTCATCATTTATCTCTTAAATCCATGGTATGAACTCATTTTCTCAATTATATTGTTATGCTTGATCACCATAATAATAATCTAATGCCCTTAATTACTTTGAAAGAAGAATTAATGGTTCAAAAGAGACACAATTCACGTTAATTGACAAATCCATTGAATAAGGTGGTGTAAGGTTAATGGTGGATACCGAGAGATCATTTATAATGCACCTAGTTTAGGGTATAGGTTACTACGACGGTGGAACCAACCTAGACATAGGTAGTGAATTGTACCACGACAGTGGGCAATTCTGATTTCAGGCCACTACCCGGATAGAGAGATAAATCTGAATGACTACATAGAATTTAATACAATGAAAACCCACGGTGAAACTGCAATCCTAAAGATCTCATCTTGAATTTATTAAACTAAACATTTAATTGATCGCTTTGCTTTGTTTTATTTCATTTTCTTTTAATTTTACAACAACTTCCAACTATTTAATCGATCTAGCTGATTGCGAGTAGTTAGTAGTAGTCTCCGTTAATTCACGTGTCTCTGAGTTCGACTCGGGCCTCATAAGGGCCTATATTATATTGACGCGTACACTTGCGTTCCTCTGCACGTAAAAAGTGTGTCAAGTTTTTGGCGCCGTTGCTGGGGACACGGCAATTTTTGGCACTACGAGTGCTGCAAGCGGCCACTCTAGGCCATTTTTTTGTTTTTTTTATTAGTTTGAAATCATTTTAAAAATTCATAGTCTATTTTCTAATTTTGTAATTGTCAAGCACTGTACTGAACTTAAATTTTCACTTTGCAAGTATTGTGCATGGTGCAGACACGTAGCACTGACTACACGTGCCACGCACCAGAGGTTCCATTGCAAGGACCGGAAGACGAGGAGGATTACAATCAAGACCACTTGGAAAAAACAGATTCAGAACCCGAACAAGAAGAAATGGCAGAGGAACAAACAATATGGGAGAAGATCAAGGCTTCTTCTTCATATGTTTCAAAGGGGCCAATCAAGAAGCAGGCGATCAATATTCCAACATACAAGATTGATCTTGCGTTAATCAATTTGGTGAAGTCAAACACATTCCATGGGCTCAAGAATGAAGACCCAGTCACGCATATAAGCCAATTTGTGGAAAAGTGTGACATGGTCAAAATTGACAGGTTCCCGCAGGAAGTACTCTACCTAAAGTTGTTCCCAAGTTCTCTGGCAGGAATTGCACGAGAGTGGTTGCACAATCTCGACAAGGAATATGTGGAATCATGGAACCATATGGTGGAGGTTTTCTTTCAAAGGTTCTTCCCGCCCGAGAAGACCAACGATCTGATCAGACAAATTCACAATTTCACTCAGAAGGTAGGAGATACCTACTCAGAGACGTGGGAACACTTTCAGATTATGTTAAGGAGGTGCCCACACCATGGACTGGATAAGGAAAAACAGGTTAAAATCTTCTATTTTGCTCTTTCCGAGCATGATAGAAGAAACCTTGATTCAGTAGGTTCAAGGTTTTTCTTAAACAACACAGATACAAGGTGCTGGGAGATACTAAAAAACATGGCAAAGAAATAGTCTTGGGGCAATAGGGATGCACCAGAACAAGTCAAAGTTGCAGGTGAGTCCAGGGCCATCAAGGAGCTGAATGACAAGCTAGATCTTCTAGCCAAGAAATTGCTTGCCAAAGAAGATGCATCATCTGATGAGGAAGCCCAGGTCAAATTTATGCAACAATAGGGCTATAGAAATAATGATTATGCTTGGAGGAGGGACAAGAAGTTCTCATGGAAGGATCCAAACAACTTCCTACAAGATCCTGATGCAAAGCCACAACCAAGAGCTGAAGATAAAGGCATTGAGTTACTTAGTCAAATGGTGCAACAAAATCAGGAGATGATGAGCATGTTCAGTAAGCAACTGCAGTCCCAGGGTGATATTTTGACCAAGTTTGGGAAAACACTGCAAAGTCATGGAGCACAAATGAGGGCTCTAGAGATGACTGTGACTCAAATTTCAAATGAAGTGGCGGCCATAAAGCATGCCAATCAGCAGAGACAGGTTGGGAATGCAGATGTTGTTCAAGCACATCATCAAGTAAAATATATGTCTATGATTAATGAGGCAGAACCCCCATTGGTAGAGGCTCAGGATAAAAGTAAAATGTTATTTGATACGGAGGTTGTACCGGAAATACCGTATCCTCGCAGTCATTATGGACTACCAGGCGGGTACACTCCATTCAGAAAAGCCCACCAGGAGCACATTATGGTTGCGCCCACACTTAAGCAAGAAGAGCAGGTGAAGGCCATTTGTCAAGGTGAAGATACATCCACTGCGATAGAGGTGCCATTGCAAGTTACACCTGTTGAAGATGATCTACCAATATCTACGTCAGAGGGAGTTATTGAAACAAGCTTAGGGGAGCTTGCCCCGAAAAGCTCATATGTGCCACCTCATAAGCGTATAAATGAGGCAGTTGTGTCTAGTATGGACAGCCCGAGGCCAAAGAAAGAGCATCGACACTATAGGAAATTCTTGGAGATGTTCAGAAAACTCCATGTAAATATTCCGTTAGTGGAGATGATAGAGAAGATTCCCACCTACGGGAGGTTTATCAAAGAAATCATCAACAAGAAGAGGAGGATTAAAGACACAGATATTTGCCAAGTGAATGAAATGGTGAGCTCGATTATTCATGGGAATTTACCACCGAAGAGGAAAGACCCAGGAAGCTTCTATATTCCATGTTCTATAGGCGATCAACATTTTCCATGAGCACAGTGTGATTCGGGCGCCAACATTAATATTATGCCATTGTCCACATTTCAAAAGCTTGGGTTGAAGGAAATGAAGAAATCAGTGGCAACTATTGAGTTGGCGGATGGGTCCATTGTAAAGCCATACGGAGTGTGCGAGGATGTACTCGTCAAGGTGGATAGGTTCATCTTTCTGGTGGATTTCATCATCATGGATATGCGACATCTTAAAAGTTGCGAGATGCTATTGGGTAGGTCATTTCAAGCAACGGCTGATGTAGTCATTGCAATTGGGATAGGTACTCTGACGTTGGGGATTGGCCAAGATCGAGTTGAGTTCAAACTGCCACACGATCCCTTGGGCACACTCTCCAAAGTTCCAAGTTGATGAAGATCTTCATGTCGTCTAGCCTAAGACGTTAAATAAGGGCGCTTGTTGGGAGGCAACCCAGCCATCGGTACTTTAGTTTAGTTTCTTTCACATTTGTAGCTTGATTTGTTTTGACTTTGTCTTTAGTGTAAAAAAGATATCGTGATCGTTTGCTCATTGTGTAGGACTGAGGCACAGTCGATACCATCGACCCTTGTGTCGATGGTATCGACCGGGGTATAGGTTGGCGACTGTAGAAATCGCACTGCATCGATACCATCGACGGTCGCATCGATGGTATCGACATACCAACAGGCTGATCGCAAGCAGAGGTCGATAGTATCGACATGGGTGTCGATACTCGCGAGATATCTAGAGATATTCAGAAGAAATCGTCTCAGTAAAGTTGATACCATCAACGGGACTGTCGATGGTATCGACCCAGCTTCAAAAAAAAGTGGCGGCCGACCTCGCAAAGGAGTTTCCCTAATCAAAAGTCGATAGTATCGACGCGACATGTCATCGATCCGCGAGAGGAGATCAACGGCGATCACTGCAACCAGATAGTCGATCTGGGGGATGGGTCGATACCATAGACACCTATCGATAGTATCGACACGTCAGCGATCTGGGCCCCGCAAATCCAGCCATCGACGACCGTCGATACCAGCGGCAATACGGATTGTGCTATGTGTGTCGATACCATCGACCCGCGTCAAGAGTACAACTGGGGAGCTTTCTTTCTGCAGTGAGTGTTGGCGGTAAAGTGGAGTACGCGAAAAGCTCCAATTCATTTTGGAGGACTCATCACTCCGTTGGCACACTACCTTGGGTTGAACTTCTCAACCTTGACTCCGCTCTCCAACAGAAGCAAGGTCAATTTGCAACATCTTCACCGATCAAACCTTATCTTGCTTCGGGATGGTTTACCTTATGCTCATTGCCATGTAAACCATGCATACCAAGAATGTTCGCTTCCCAATCCTGTCTTTCATATCGAAGGGGCTCAACATTTCCGATGGCCCATCATAGCCATTGCTGACTCCGATGAAGACGGAGGCAACGACGACGACAACAATAATGACGATGAGGCTGAAGAGGAAGAGGAGGCCTACACTCATCTTCGAGCACGAGTAGCACTTAGGAAGCGTCCTCGCATGCATCCGGGTGCGTCTTCATCTTCGCAGCCTCCGCCACCACCACTGCCCTCGCAGCCAAGCGAGGATGTCTATTCGATGCAAGGAATGTATGCTATGCTGCAGGATATACAACAGATGCAGCAGCATCACACTGTGGTGTATACCGGTGTTCAGGAGACTACGAACCGGTTACTTGAAAATCAGAGGGCGATCTTTGAGAATGAGTGCCTCCTCCTTAGCAACCAACAACAGATTAATGACAGGTTGCATAGGATGGAGATGCAGCAGCAGCCCTTCTATGATCACTACTGGAGCCAGAATTACTTTGGGGGGTATCCACAACCTCCACCCATGCCCCAGTATGATCCTAGCTTTCAGGGGCAGTATCCATCCTGGGACCCCACGGCCCCACAGTACCCGCCTCCGCCAGAAGAGTAAATCAGTATCTCTGTTCCAACCTTGAAGATTGTCTTTGACTATGAGGCCATAGTCTAATTCAAGCTTAGGGGGGGAGTTGGAACAACTCTATCTTTTATTTTCTCAGTTTTTAGTTTTATTTTGTTTGTTCTTGTCATTTATTTCTTGCAATCTTAGTTTGTTTGTATGATCCACATTCTATCTAGTGTAATTGTGGATGTCTTAAGTCTTGTGTCATCTCATTTGCTTGTACATGGAAATTAAGGGAAAATTAAAAAAAATTGAGGGTTCACAAGCTTGTGTTGTTCAACTTTGAGCACATAACTCAAGAAAATGATTGGTTTTGTCAACTCTAAAATAGAAAATCAAAACTGTATATTCCTAATGATTCATGAAAAGTGGATGGAATTGGTTGTTTGAGCCTAAACTGACCAAATGTTAATGAGACTCTTAACTAAGAGAGAGAAACCTCTTAACTACTACACAGGTCAGTAAGGAGGGATACATAATACTTTTCAAAGGTTCAGTCAATTAGTCTTGTGATATCTCCACCTCATGGTTTTTCACAATCCACCATAAGAATTGGAAGTACATTACGGTTTTAATCTCTTTGATTGCATATCATGTAGACAGGTCTTGCATTGCAACCACTTTCACATGTTTTGCATAAAACAAAAAAATAGAATAGTGATACATGCACATTATCCTTAGGTGTGTGTCATTCAGTTGCATTCATAATTTTTATGCATAGAATACATCATGTATCTTATTTCTTCTTTAAAGGTGATTAACTTGTTCCATACCTTCTAAATAATTCAAATATTTGAGCTATGCAGAAAAAGTGAGCCCAACAAATTATTCATTGTCATTTGTGGATACAAGGGCCTGAAAAATAAGAGAGAAAAAAAATATGAAAAATGAAAGAATAAAAAAAGAAATTTATTAAGAAGCAAGTAGAATAAGAGGGAGAAAGGAACATAATCTCACTTGCATTTTAAGATGAGTAAGTACATGATGTAGCTCAGTTAGATATTCCATCTCATTTTGAGACGGGATGTTAGTGCATGCATCATTCCACCCAATCTTAGGCATTAGGGCATGTTTATGTGCAAATGCATCATTTAGGGCATTTTTGTTTTATGCATGTTGAAACCGTATAATGCTTCTAATTCTTCCATTAGCCACCCATTCCATCCATCCATTGCTCGAATTGGTAGGCCACCGTGATTTTCTCCTCACCTGTGAATATGAGGAGAGCTACTTCCATTTAGATGGTAGTTAGGGAGAGCAACGTAGTATAGGAGATCACAAGATGCACCGAGTCTGGACCGGCGAATTTTATTATGATAACTGCCTTATGTGATAGTGTTCTTCAGTTTTGAGGTCGATATCTTTTATGGATGATTACTGTCGCCTTTAGGGTAATTATCATTTTGTGGTTAGTGAGGGCCGGAATGTGAATGTCCGGTGGGGATCATATGGGATGTTTGTTGTGATGATCTGTTCTTTAGTTGACTCTGGTAATTCTATTCTAAGGTTTAGTTGCTCGAGGGTGAGCAATGTTCAAGCTTAGGGAAGTTTGATGTGATGATTTTGATTCGCATTTATAGACTTATTTTATTTGTGTTTTATGCATTTATTAGTCATTTTGGTGGTTAATATTGCATAATTCATCTACTTTGGTCTATGATCTTTCTCTATGTCAAATCTCCCTTATTTCAGTATTTTGAGCATAAATTATTACAAGAATATGTTTTGTTTCGGCTTATGTGGTTTTGTGTTGCAATTTCAGGAAAAACAAGTATCTGCTGTTGTCGATACCATCGACAGTGGTCGATACCATCGACACAACCACAGGTAGCCAGCCTCAAGGAGCAGCAAAATCTCGACAGGAGAGTCGATGGTATCGAGATACCATCAGGTTGCTGGAGAAAAGAGAGTCAATACTATCGACACAAAAGTCGATACCATCGACTGGTGGAGCTACAGTGACACAAGAAGACAAAACCGTCGCTACAGGTTTGTCGATACCATCAACCCGCATCGATGGTATCGACACCGTCAGATACATGTTTGCTTCAGATTGATCTAAATCTGACGGCTGTGGTAATTTGGTGACCTAATTCGGAGATTATACCTAATGACGGCGGCCAAGAGTAAAGGATCACATCATTAGCCACTGCACACATCCCGCGAAGGTGTGGAGAGAAGAACGGAGCCCAGAAGCACGCCCCATCCGATCCGGACGCCGAAGAAGATGATTTCCACCACCGAAAGGCGGGAGAATGTGTATTCTACACCAAGGAGCGACTGGATCTTCTCCGTTCAGGGATTTCACCACTCAATCACAATTTTCTCATGTTTCCCCTTTTCTCTACCATGTTTTACTTTGAGATGAACACGCAGGGCTAATCCCCTTTGTCTTTAGGACCGGGAGTAGCCCGGGGAAGCATTGTATGTCAATTTTATCATAGTAATTCATCATTTATCTCTTAAATCCGTGGTATGAACTTGTTTTCTCAATTATATTGTTATGCTTGATCACCATAATAATAATCTAATGCCCTTAATTACTTTGAAAGAAGAATTAGTGGTTGAAAAGACACAAAATTCACGTTAATTGACAAATCCCTAGAACAAGGTGCTGTAAGGTTAATGGTGGATACCGAGAGATCATTTTTAATGCACCTAGTTTAGGGTATAGGTTACTATGATGGTGGAACCGACCTAGACATAGGTAGTGAATTGTACCACGACAGTGGGCAATTCTGATTTCAGACCACTACCCGGATAGAGAGATAAATCTGAATGACTACATAGAATTTAATACAATGAAAACCCACGGTGAAACTGCAATCCTAAAGATCTCATCTTGAATTGATTAAACTAAACATTTAATTGATCACTTTGCTTTGTTTTATTTCATTTTCTTTTAATTTTACAACAACTTCCAACTATTTAATCGGTCTAGCTGATTGCAAGTAGTTAGTAGTAGTCTCTGATAATTCACGTGTCCCTGAGTTCGACTCGGGCCTCATAAGGGCCTATATTACATTGACGCGTACACTTATGTTCCTCCGCACGTAAAAAGTGCGTCAATGTCATTCTCTTTGCAGGTGTTTAAAACTGACTTCAGCACAGGTGGAAAGTTATTAGATGTGCATACTCCCTATACGAGGGAAGAATTAGATGTTATAAGAGAAGAATGGGCAAAAGCCCTACAAGTAGTGGGAATTTTAAATATAATTGGGACAATGATGACGATGATGAATAAAGAATGATATTTCTAAACATTGTTCTCATAATTACTTTTGTGTGAATGTGAATGACTTTTTCTAAATTGTCTTATGTGTGAATATGAATGACTTTTTCTAATCAATACATGAATGTTTCTACATGTGTCTGAATGTGAAAAGAAATGAAATGAATGGAACTAAATGTGAATCTAAATTACTTTGTAGGTTTCTACATGTATCTGATCAATACATATGTTTGAATGTGAATGACTTTGTAGGTTTGTGGCTTGTTGTTGGATGATATCAATGGATGTTGTAAACCTGCAGTTCAGAACTGAACTGTAGGTTCTGCATCCTACTGACCAGGCATAAAGTAGGCCTACAAATTGATAAGAAAAAAAAATCAGAACATAGGCGTCAGTTATTTATATAAAACTGACAACAAAGACATATGGCGTCGCTTAATAGTAAAAAATTGACGTCTTTGTTCCCTCACTGGCTTGGTGGCGGGAAGGGTAATGGCTTCAGTTTTTGTTTAATTATCGACATCTTTAACCATGATATAGTGTCGGTTTTCTTTAATAACCGACGCCTATAATTCCCTTCCTGACGCGTTTTTAGTGGCGGGAAGGGTTATGGCGTCGGATTTTATTTATTAACCGACGTCTTTAATCATGATATAGTGTCAGTTTTCTTTAATAATCGATGCCTATAGTTCCCTTGCTGGTGCGTTTTTAGTGGCGGGAAGGGTTATGGCATCGGTCAGAAACTGACACTGAAGATGTTGACTTTCAGTGGCACCCACTTGGGTGTCTCTTGGAAACCGACGTTAAAGGGTCTAAATAACCGACGCCAAAGGCCTTTTCTATAGTAGTGTAGGCAAGTAAAAAGCTAAATAAGCTAACACTAGCTAAGCAAGAAGGAACTTAGGGTTTTAATGCAATAAAGGGTAGTGTGGCATGTTTGGGGGATGCACTTTCCAATTAGGTTGGGGGTGATGACATCTGAACATTATACTTTCATTTATATTACCACATCAAACAATAAGCTAGGGGCTTATGAATTGCCCTAAACTACTAAATGGCCATGGATAGGATAGGTTGTGTATAGGGGAACTAGTACATAACACCTCCTATCCGCCCTTATGAGTTTCAATTGGCTTATGATTTCGATGGAATTCAATTAGGGTTTAGTCAAGTCTATGTTTCTGGGATAGGAACTCCTAGGGTAATTAGGGGTTGAGGGTAGTAATGTAAGGTGGAAGTGAGGTTTTAGACCTCACATCCCCCACATTCTAGCCTTGAGAAGACTCCAAGATAATTACACTAAATGCTCATATATTAGCTCTTAGATATGCCACCTAGGTGTAGGAGAATTGATTAACATGTAGGAAGGTGAGTAGCTAACTAGGGATCCATTAATTGGACTTAGGAGGAATTCACAAAAAGATCCACATATAAGTAATTTTCCTAGAATCTAGGTGATTTCAAGAACAATCCAAAAAGCAATTCATGAGGAATGAGATAGAAATAGACAATAGCCATTAGAAAACGAAAACATAATGTTTAGATATTGTTTCCCCCAACATGGTATCGAAGTAACATTCTTGGCCCCAAACAGTCTGCCTCAGGGGCCTAGCTACTCATAGAATAAGAAAATACAAGAAAGGAAAAAGAATGAGTACAGGAATGAAATGACATGATGAGCTTGGTGAAGATTCCTCCTTCTCTACCTCCTAGGAGCTGCAGCTCAAGCACCTCCCTCCAAGGTGAGTGGATGGCATGGATGTAAGGTCGAAAGTGGTCAAAAACCCTAAAATAGATTTTTTGAGGTAGAAGATGATGAAATGGAGGTGGAATGGAGTAGGAATGAGTGGGGGATGAAGTGGGGGGAGCTGAGAGTGGTCTACTAGTGGCTAACCCTCAATTTAGAGCCGCTACCTAAGTATATATAGGTGGTGGAAAAGCACTAGGTGAAATGGGGGTAAAATGGGAAGTGTAATGGAGAAGTGTTGCTAGGGTTGAATGTAGCATTGTGATATGCATAGTTTGCACACCAATTCACTAGAATAATTATACTAGAGTTTAGTTTTTTTTTACTTTCCAACATTTTTAAGATTTGTTTTATTTTAATCATGATTGTTTTGAAATTATTTCCTTTTTTGGGCATTTTAAAAGATTGATAGAATGTAAATTCTATTTTTGAGGGTGGCTGATTAAACTAATGCAAGAACTAGTGTAAGAAGAATAAAAGATTACACTAACAAGAAATGGAAAAGATTAAACTAGAAAGAAAAATAATGGAAGAAGATGGTTAGCATAATATAAAATATTATTTAAGAAAGATAACAATATTGCAAGAATTTAAAAGAAAGACAATTAAAACAAACATTGAAAGAAAGGTTGAAATTAGAGGGAAAAAACATCGAGGCTTAGGGGTTTTCACCACCTTAGCCAAAGCGAAGATGAAATCAAGAATATATGATAATTAAAAGATAAAAAGTGGGTATGTGAATTATTCATAAATGATAACACAAAAGTCAAACTCCACGTGAACCCATTGGTCTTGGCATCCACGCTTCATAGTTCCCAATGGGGATTTTTCAACGGTCGCATCCAAATCCCCATGCATGCAATTGGTTAGTTGTTTTAAATTTCAGGTTCCAAAGTCGCATCCACCGCAATTGACTTGTGATAAAAATGAGAGATCACTTCGTTTAAATCGGCATTTTCTAAACCAAAAGTTGTTTATATAGATAAAAGTCATTTATACTAAATTTGAATCTTCACAATGGTCAAGGGGTTATTCCCCTTGCCTTGATAATAAGATGACTCACTACTCATGGCAAGGAAGGGAAAAATAAGGAGAAAAAGAAGGTAGGCCATAAAACACAAATATGGGGTCTCTGAAGAGCCCAAGGTGGTGATGATTAAATGGCTTAGCATCTTTATCTCCCACTCCAAGAAGAAAATTTGAGAAGAAACAACAAGAACAAGAATGAGAACTAAAGAATTCAGATGCTGAAGAAAGGAACTAACTTTATTGCTTCGAATGTAAAATTACACTTGAATGAACAATAATAGAATTTCACTACAAAACAAGTACAAAATTTGGGACCCTTTTCTTAGTGGAATCCCCCCTCCTTTTATCGGGGAAGGAGGGGTGGAAAACCCTGACAAAGGGGTGAGAAAGAATGAGTGATATCTGCTGAAATGCCTTGTTCACGTGCCTCAAAACGATCATTTTGCTAGGCGAAACAGTCATTTGGCACTGACTGGACATGAGCCTAGAAGGTTCGGTGTGAAAGCCTAAAGAGGGTTGTGTTAGTGGCCATTTGAGAGCAGACTTCAACTCGAAGTAAAGTCCTGAATGATCATCTGGGAACTGTGAGATGCCCATCTCGGCTGTGACTTGGCTTGACTTGGAGCAGTGGCTATATCCTAATCGAGTAGTTGGCGGCGTCATTTCTTTCATTTCTTGGTCTAGAAGCAAACCATGAAATGGGCGTTTGAGTAGAATGAGGCGACCATCTCACTCCGTTGTGTGTGAATCCAAATCGTTGAAACCCTAATCAAGTGGTGACACTCCCTTTTCGGTACAAGGCTAGGTCAAGTCAACCTAGCCATCAGGCTTTGTCTGGGTGCTCATCTGGCGCCATGAGACGACTATCTCACTAAAGCGAGATGACTTCTTGGCGTGTAGAGTTGGCTAATTGAGTCAGGGCCAAGGTGGTCATTTGGCTCTGAAACGAGGTTGTTCAGGGAGTGAGTTGACCATTTGGGCTTAGTGAGACGGGCGTCTCACTGGCTCAGTGAGTCAAAATAACTTTGGAGAAAATCCCTACAAAATTTGAGAAAATGGATAAATATTTGCAAAAGTAAATAAGGAACATGCAAATTGCAATTTAGTCCAGAAATTATTGAAAAAGAGAAAATCTAATGAAAATAACTCAAAAAAATATGTGAAAAAGATGGATGTAGATGCATTCTTCACACGCCGTGGTGGGTGTGGTTCATAATGCCAGTGGTAGCATAATACATGTGAGGTAAGAAAATGGCAAAAGTTACAGTGAGTTTGAGAATTTTGAACTGATGATGCCACGGTTGTGGTGGGACTCTAGTAGAACGACCACGGTAGTCACCACGGCCATGGTGGCTTGAAGGGTATTTCCCATTCTCTGAGGAATGACCATTCTAACTTAGCTGAAACATGGTCATGTTCTGTTGCACGGCCATTCTGGGGGCATGATGGCACGGTTGTTTTGTGTTGTATGACCATGCTAGTCTCTACAGTTCTTCAAGATAATGGAGAATAAATTCAATTTGTTAATAATTATGATCTAATATATTAATAAATATAGAGATAATTTAGTAAACCCTAATTGTACTTAAAATTCTTAATTAGTATTTTAGAAATACAAATGATTTGTGCATAGTGTTGAGATGTAATTCTTTTTACAACAATGTGACACAATTAATTGAAAAATAAGGATGATGTAATTTCACAATAAAGATAATGCTAATAAACCAAGAATGTTAATGGTGTATACTTGACAAAAGGTAACCTAAATAGTGGAAACCTTAGTAAACCTGACTTTGGAGTAGAGCATGTGAAGTACTATAGATTAGAGGTAACCACCTAGTTACTAAGTGTTGGGATGTTACATACTCACCCTTCCCTCTTGTTGGGATTTCGGGGATGAAATCCTCTTTAAGGGGTGGAGTGTTGGAACATATTGAATCTTGGATTCAATTTGCAATTTAACCCATTTTCAAGATTTTATTTCCTTCCTATTCTTTTTGTCCTTTTCCCTAAATTTTCCTATCTTTTCTATCCTATTTGGCCTCAATGTTGAAATTGATCAATATTTAATGATGTGAATTATATTTTCCCAAATTTATTTCAATGAATGGGATTTTGCACAAATATCTTAACTAATGTGTTAATTAGAGTCTAATAATACAAAATGACCATTACTGAGAGATAATTAGTAGATTATA
Organism: Alisma plantago-aquatica; assembly: GCA_963693085.1. Lineage (NCBI taxonomy): Eukaryota > Viridiplantae > Streptophyta > Magnoliopsida > Alismatales > Alismataceae > Alisma > Alisma plantago-aquatica. Next base: position 1,207,408,442 of record OY856412.1, read on the forward strand.
GTAATTTAGAGATTGTATGGCTTTGTGGGACAAGAAATGAGAAATAAGAAATTTTATATCAAATTTATTAAGAAAGGTATTAAATATATATATTAGGCACTTAGCATACAATCAAATACAAAAATGTGTTCAAAAGGAGAAGTTAATGTAAAGTTAAACTCCTCACACATTAATTAGAAAACCCATGAATGTTCAAGTCAATTGGAATTCCTTTACCCTCTTAATTAATTAAATGAATAAGCAACTCTAATATATATAAATGCCTAATGCATGTGAAAAAGGAAACCTCCTTGACTCCTAATTAACCTTCCCTTTAAATTGCTTAAAATAAGATATTAATTGTTTTCTCAAATGAATTAGTATTTAAAATATTAATTACCTAAGGTTTTAAAAATAGTATTGACTAAGCATTTAAGTATTTTCCTAAATGCACTCTCCCCTCAACGTAAAGTAGCGTTGCATTACTTCCTCCCCCTCCCTATCTAATGTGAGACTCCTCTCAGCATTTCTCTCTGTCTATAAAACTGATGACACCCCATTTCTCCCCTTGTTATAACGCCTCATGTGTGTTACTCCTACCCCGTTTACGATGCTACCCTGACGTTAAGCAGTGGCACCCGCAATAGGGTGCCCCCCCCTTCCTCTCCTATCTGTCTCCTATATCTCATCCCCCATTCATTGCTTTTATCCTCAGCACCCCAAGCCCTAGCCACCAACATCTCTATCTCCCTCTCCTCTCAATCCTCCCGGTTCCACTCCATGCTAGAGCATGAGCAAGCCTTGTCATCTCCACAAATCCAACCGCACCTCTATAAGCCTACAGTCTGTGAGTGCCTTGATTGACCACTAGAGGCCTGAAACACCTCGACACCCCTCCAATTGATCTCTACGACTCCTCAGACTGGTCATGACAGATCTGCAACACCACAATGTCTACAACTCTCCATCCTTAGATCTGACCCTGACATCTAGAACACCAAGATCCCACCACTACCATGGCTGTCATGGGCACTCCTAGGTGACACAACATATGTTCTATGATGGTCATCACCTGAGATACTGATCACCAAGTGCATCTCCTGTGACCCAAAGACTACACCCTACTGCAGCCAATTACAATCATTGTTGCACACCTAAAAATCACCAGGAGAAGACATATCACTAACAGCAATGCCAATGCCAACTAAAGGAGCAGTCTCTGATCTATAGTAGTTGCTCTGATCTCCTCCTGCCTTGACTCCATCACTAAACTGCAGAGCCATCTACCACCATCACCATAACGATGCCCCAACACCCAGTGATGTGCAACAGACCTGCAACAATTCGTCACCCATCTGTCGTCACCATAGCAATGCCTCCACTTCCAGAATAGCCTCGATGCCATCACACCCTGACAGTAGGGCGTCGTAGCCACCAAGTGCAACATTGTCTACCCCGACAGTAATGTCATCGACACCTCTCTTGCAATGACATCGACTCCTATACCTGCAACACCACCTGACAATGTGTCGGCTAGCAGCATGACACCACCTGAAGATCTAGAGGAACTATCTTGGGATGAACCCTAGATATGCTCACACATGGATCATCATAGATCCATTAGTTTTTGTTGTCTAAGGTCAATAATTCTTTCCCTATTTTTCAATAATTAACTTATGATGACAATGGGAAGTAAACTATGTTAATACCAACACCTTGTAATCAAGTTAACCCTAGGTATATACACAAATACAATTATACATATGAGTCTGATCCTAATGTTGTTATACTGAACCATACATAGGAAATAGTCATAATAGGTCATGTATGTAATATTGTGGTTAAAGATGATATCTATATCATGTGTGAGCCTGGCTGGTTATGGCTCGGTAAGTCCAGATGAAGGACCCAGGTTCAAATCACGCTGAAGGTGCTCTGCAAAAAGTAACATGAATTTGATTGGGTGTGGGAGGGGGTGACCGGACCACACACTCTCATGCCCTGAGAGTTTATGTTCTATGGGGGGGTTCATGATTGTGGCACTTCTACGGGGGTGGTTCTCTCATAAATAAAAAAAATATGATATCTATATCTTAATTTATGATCCATATAGTAGATCTATAACTAAGGAGTTGTTTTGCAAAATGTATTCACATTATTTCATATTTACTTACTTATATACATCCTATTAGTTTATACATGTATCCATGTGGTACTACATATCAAACGATGGATGTAAGACGAGCATGTTGCCTTATTATAATCTTGTATGTCATGGCTCAACTGATAATGGAAGATTATATATAAGATGAGTTACATTTTTGTACTACACATAAATGATCAAGAATTATAATAACCATGTTTCAAAAAAACCCTAGATACATAAATACATATTTATGCAATAGATGGTAATTATAAGTACAAATATAATTATAAAATGAATCTGACTATATTGTCTTCTTATGAATTAAATGGTGAAAAAGATAATAATGTGTAAAAGAATATACTTTTATAAACATATATCTAGATGAAATGTCATTTGGATCAAATCATGTGTATATTAGTGAACCTAATAGATATTCATGTGGAATATACTTAGACCAATATATGTGGTAAGCATTATGTTAGGAATAATATGGATTCACTTTATAGTGAAGAAATTGACATCTTTAAACCTATTGTAATAATGTATATTATTATCTACATATATATGAGTTACATAGACTTGTGTGACTAAATATGAGTAATTAGAACTAAGAGTGATATACAAAGCATCACATTTCTCTCAACAAAGATTAAAATCATAAACCCTAACATGACATTAGATGATTTATAATTGGGTACGAATAATATAAAAATATAATAGGAATGAATATGTTCACTTTGACTTGGCTAACATACATAATTTGTTTCTAGGATAAATAGTTGACTTTGTGGACCAAAATATACTATTCAAGTTATCCTTTATATGTGAAAAGTGGTATGTGAAACCCTATTTATGTATGTGCATTCTAACCCTAAGTTGGGCATATTTTTTATCCAATCCTATTTTCCCAATGATGCATGAGCCTATACCTTAGTTTCAATAATTCTTGTTATTTCACTTTAATTATTCTAGGGTCTTGGACCCCACTTGCAAAGTTAGCAAATTCTTAAACTCTACCCTTGAATTATTCTAGCATGATGATGTAAATGACTAAGATACTAATGTAGTGTACATGAGTACAAACCACCCATAGTGAGCATGTGTTATTTCGCCCAGGGAAATGTGACCACTCTCCCCATTTCATATATATTAGGTTGCTTGGGAATGTGTTACTCTACCTCACCTAGAGGTTGAGGTTAGGTAGGTGACTCAACCCTATGTTAGCTTAATGTAGTCATATTAAATCATGCATGCAAATTTTACTATTATTTGATTGGGTAGAATTCTTATTCATACTTGCCTCATACTTTTGAAATCTCTTAGTTTAGTCATCCTTTACTTTGCCATATTTTTAAAATTGTTAAATGTACTTATTCCTCTATTTGATACATATGTTATTCTCCGCTTGTTGGGTGATCCCAACCACCCAGGTTTAGGATCAGAGTACATAATAGGAAAAAGGTGAACCAGTCTAAGACTAGGAGAAGGAGTTCATCCTTCCATCATGGACTATTTGTTGAGTTATTTTGTTGGAGACATATTGATGTAGTTGAGTTTTCCTCTACTTAGATCCTTTATTTTGCATAAAACATGTACACCCTTTTGGGAAAATTTTGATGTACTCTTTATTAAATTGAATATAGTCAAAGTTTTAGCTTCTACTACTATTCATTGGATTTTGTTTACCATTCTAGTAGAGAGGTGGTTTCACTTCTTTACAGCATGGTATCAGAGCCAATGGTAGTCGGAGTTTTGACTATTTCAATATGTCTCCATAGTTAGAAACCCTTACCTAATATAGATCCCCTTCAGTCCACCTTAGAATTAACCTATGGTGAAAGGTTGATTTAGGACCACAAGAATTTCATAATAGAAATATCTTTAGTCAACTTTTAGGTGATTATCCTATTAGGTAGCTATTAGGACATAAGTTGAAAGAAAGGGTGCCTAGAAAGGGTCGTGGTCTGGGGGGTGGAAATATTTTCCTCCGCACCACTAGCTTAGTTTATGAGGACTCCCGGATCCATATGACATCGGCCTGGCCTGAGCTGATATTGATTGTTCGAAATAGCATACATTTAGGCAAATAACATCAATGTTGAGTTTCCTTAGGAACATAATATGATGATTCGGGTAACTAAATAAAATCACCTTATATCCCATAAGTTCCTTATATGAGTCTTAGATTTCCATGTTTAGGGGTAGTCTAACCTATATTAGACTTTGAAGTTTAGTAATAGTGAATAGTACAACAATTAAGTGAATGGGTCTTATACATGAATTGATTGGACTCACTCTTTCACCTCTATTTTAATTTCACTTAGTAGGTCAACCCTTTCAAGTGGAGAAGTAGTAGTAGTATCTTAATATATTTTTGAATTGCTAATTTCGAGGATGAAATCCTTTCAAAGGGATGGAGTCCTACAATACATTGAAAGCTAGCTACTCTAAAATTGGAAACCTTAACTCCATAGACAAGAGATTAGTGAGCTTAATGATTAATATTGACCAAACAAATTATAATTATAACTTAACGAGTTTGTTTATATACTAATAAGTCATCAAATGAATAGTTCATCTGCTTGAACCCCAAAAAATACTTAATACACATAATATGAGTAACTCACTAGTTGTGAATACACATAATGTTGACCTTGTCACTCTAATGCTATGGTAAATGGAACTAATGCATACGAAGAATGCATAGCATGTAATGGTCATGTTGGCCTAAACCCTAATATGTAATCATCTAGTCTTAACATATATACATATGCATACTTATATTCCTTCATGATACATTAGTGACATTAGGTGTCATCATCAAATAATATACTTTCATACACCTAAAAGGCATATAATCACCTAATCATAATTTAATAAAGTCATCAATATATATAAGGCATATCACCTTGTTCTCTAATACACACCTTTTTTTATCCCTCAAAGTGTGTTGCTCTTTTTTCATTAAGCTGGACTATGAAATATGTACAATGCAGATAAAAGAAAGATGATTAACAAAAACTATGGTAATCTATCTTTACATATTAACTAGCTATACTATGTGTTCGTTTCCTATCCTCAAAAATTCTGTAGTTTTTCTCCTTCCAAATTGCATGGATCCTCAAGAAGAGAGTAGTCCTACTGTTAGCATCACTCGTCATCATAGCCTCCTCCAAGTAACTCAGAACCTGCCTAATAAGCTTTTCTGAATGGAGAGTCCCCTAGAACTTCCTACTAAACTCACATTCAAAGAAAATATGATTATCATACTCTTCACTTTTATAGCACAAGCTACACATAGAAGCGAGACATAATCCTCTTTCCTTGAGCTTTTTCTATGTCAGAAGTTTCCCATTAACAAGCCTCCAAACTATAAAAAGGCAAACATGTGGGCATTTAGTCTTCCACAACCAATTCGCCCACTTAACCTTTTTCTTCTTGAGTCTCAGAACCTACCAGAAATCCCTCATCTTCGGAACACAGTTGCCATTCAGCAAAATGCGATCTTCCTTACTGTAGTAAAAAAGCACAGTAGACTTAACAGTAGACATAACGAGATTTACATGTCTAGATCTAGACACCTTCCAGACCCCATTAACAAAGTAGCAATTGACTTTAGCTAAAGCTCCATGTCCACAGTTTACTCTGTGCTTCAGATCAATGATATCTTCAAGGAAAGCACCATTGCCCACCCATAGATCACCCCACAATAAGGTTTCATCATCATTTCCAACAGAATAACAGACTTTAGAAACCAGTTGTTCTCTAAATGCAACCAACTATCTTCACATCCATGTAGAATTAGCATGGATTTTCACCTTCCATAGAGACTCACTTCTAAGATACCTAGCATGAATCCACCGCACCCATAATGAATCTTTTTTAGAGCAATATTCCACAAATTCTTGGCCATACAAGCTTTAACAATGTTATCAGTGATCTTAATACCCAAACCACCTTCATCTTTAGGGGAACAAATACACTTCCATGCCACAGTATGTATTTTTTTCTCAAGATCAGGCCCTCCCCATAAGAAGTCTTAACATATCTTATCTATGTCTCTAGAAACACCTTTAGGAAGTGGAAAAGATGATGCCCAATATAGATGGAACGAGCCTAGAGTCGACTTGATTAACTCAACTCTTCCTGCATAGGATAAGAACCTGGACTTCCAACCATCCAACCTCCCTTTCATCTGGTCCATAATTGGAGCACATCAACTCCTAGTAATCTTACCTTGAAAAAGAGGCAACCCCAGATACTTTTTGGGCAGGACATCAAGCGGAATACCCAGTTCCTCAGCTATCTCTTTACCCCTATCAGGTTTGTTACAGAACACCGAGCTCTTTTCTCTAGTAATCTCCATACCATACAACCTCCCAAAATCCTTCAGCAGATTATGCACACATTTGATATCATCTGCATCAGTAAAAATAACAGCATCATCAGCAAAAAGAACATGGGTAATGCTTAACTCATGCGACCCTTTAAAACCAGCAAATTTTCCTTCAGCTTCCGATTTCTTGATCATAGCAGACAACCCTTCCATAGCCAGAACAAACAAATAAGGGGCCAGGGGATCCCCTTGTCTAATCCCTCTAGATAAATATATACATTTGGAAGGGACTCCATTAATAAGAACATGACTATTCACAATCAAAAACATTTCTTCAATCCAATTAATGAACTTAACATGGAAGTCCATAGCAGCCAACACCTTATTAATATAGTCCCATTCCACATAATCATAGGCCTTTCTGATATCAACTTTAATACAGACTCTACCATGAGAGCTCCTCATCATATTGGTGATTAATTCATTGACCAGGAGGGTGGCATCAGTAATGGACCTTCCTTTAGTAAATGCAAATTGAGCAGGATCAATAACCCCCATAAGAACTTTTTGGACCCTATTTGCCAAGATTTTAGAGATGATCTTGTAAACTTCATTACACAGAGAGATCGACCTCCAATCTTTAATCTCAATGTCATTCTTCACTTTAGGGATAAGAGTAATGAACGATCTATTGGCTTCTTTCAAAAGTTTTCCACATCGAAAGAAGGTCTTCACAGCTTTAATAACATCACTTCTGATTATGCTCCAATAAGATTTGAAAAGGCAGAAGTTGAACCCATCAGGCCCCAAAGCCTTATCACCCTTGGCATATTTAATGATATTATCTATCTCCTCATCAGTAACATCAGCAATGAGACTATCACTTTGTTCATTAGAAATCTTACTGAAGACACCTTCCAACTCAAAAGTTCTTCCTCTAACCACCTTACTACAGAAAAGATCATTGTAGAAATGATTTATTTCATCCTCTATCACATGTTCATCATAGCACAGCTGATCATTCACCTTGATACAATTGATAGTATTCATGATCCTCCTCATTCTAAGAGACACATAAAAAAACTTGGAGTTTGTCACGGAACCAGAATCCCAGTCCCATGAACCAAATGTATACCAAAGGCGAAATGTGGAAGCGTAAAGCTTAGCACACATGAACAGATAACAAGATAAAGGCACCAACATAATCTCAACAATCAACAAGATATATTAATAAACATAATTATATTACATGATTTGAATTACATGTTCAAGAGTCACTTTGTACAAGTCTTCTCATGTATACTATATCTGGATCTTATAATAAGTACACCTGGCATAGCTCACCGATCCCATCAACCTTCTAGCCATCTCTGAACCTAAAAACAACATACGTTAAATGGGTCAACACACGAGGTGTTGAGTATGGGGCAGAAAGATACATATATATATAAGCTTTGCATAATTTTGAAAAGATTTCAAGACTAAACGAACGAGAATAAACATGTTAATTTTTTAACAAATGTGAAACCATATTTTATGTCATTTCACTCCATTATATCAACAATATCAAGCATGTTTAAGACCTTTGACCATCTTCCTGTCGGAAGGGTCCGTAAGGGTGCTCAAGCTTAGCTAACCCTTTTATACAAGAGGGACCTCAAGGCCGTAGCTAAGAGATAACCCTTTATCAATCAATATTATAATGGAGTTCTATCTATATATGTGTTCAAGTTATAAAATTGACGAGGAAAACATCGAGTAACACAGCAATACTACATGGCAATATTTGAGAAAATATACAAACAAGCATACAATATATGTCTTTTCAAGAAAGAAAGCGGTGGTCATATAACTAGATAAGGCCCATACCTGATTCAGATATTCTTAACTTAACACGTCCATTACCATCTAGATCATAAGCCAACCTGATTAAGAACAAGATTACATATATGCATTAGATTCTCATCATTAACCCTAAATAGATGCATTTTAGGGTTTTGGCCAATTTAGGTTACAAGTTGCTTATTAGTTCATTTGATGACCTTATACTGATTTAGAGTCCATCATGTGGGTGTGGTTCAAGTTCCATGTCATTATGACGTTCCATGCTCTAATCATAACAAGGTTTAAGGCATTTACATGCATTCTAGGGTCAAACGACTCACAATAGAGTAATCAAGGTCAAAGATCATCAAGGTAGAAGAACCCATCATCAAACATGGTTTAGATCAGCAACATTAGGTCATAAGGAACATATTCCAAAATAGGTGTATGTCCATTAGAAGCAAGATTAGCAATCTAGGCAAAGTTCAATATTGTAGTCCAAAGTAGGTGCATATGCACAATTGAGGTCATTTATGAGAAAGAATAGAGATAGAAGGACCTTCATTAGGGCTACAAAGAAAATTAGTGTTACTGATTTGATGATTACAGATGGAAGAGTACATAAAATATTTCAACTTTATCATGGATGTGCATGTAACATGGTCAAAGAAGTCAAAGACACATATCTAGCATTATTAGAGGTTTAGAAGAAGATTCAGGGTCTGAAACAGTTCTCATGTTGTAGATCTTTTGGAGTTGATCAATTTGATATATAATTTTGCTCTGTTTGGCCTTAAGATGAGGGAGTTATCATTTTTGTAAAATCTACATCGAAACTATATGGATTTTAGATTGGGTGTTACCTTCATTTATGCGATGCTCAAGACCGTCGAGGGCATGTCCTTCATGGACCACCCATGATCAAAAGGCTTAGATGGGGCGTTCCGACTCACAGCAGGAAGAAAAGGGGGGAAGAGGGCGGCGATCTGTGGCCGTTGATCTCTGGTCTCGGTCCACTCTTGACCCTGATCTGATGGTCACGGGTCGTCGTCCAAACACCAGCAGCCTGCGCATGAGCCCAGCTATTCCACGGTGGAGGGTGGCCGGAGCAAAAAGGGATCGTGGAGGAGGGACAGGGAGGTAGAGGCAAGGTTCCGACGAGACTCGTGGGCACAAACTGAAGTCGATGGTAGGGTTTTATTGGGTGGAAAGGTGCTAGGGTTAGGGTTCCCGGAGTGGTGCAGATCACCAAGGTGGAGGCGAGTTTTCCTTGGCTCCCAAGGCAAGATTTTGAGTATTTGAAGGGTGAGGAAGGTTCGCGAATGTGAGGGGAACATACAAACCAAGAATTGGGCGAAATGAGAGACAACGGGGTGGTCGAGCGTAGGGGGGTCTCACCCAGTCCATGGGGGGACCTTGCATTTTGGGCAGGAGCAGGAAGATGACCCCAGCACCGTTGGATCAAGATCCAACAGCTGCTGGGTCACACGATCGGGCGAGTTGGGTCGGGGTTCAGAGCCCTTTTCACATCTTACCAGCGGCCGGTTCAAGAGGATTTGATTCCCGGTTCAAAAGCACTGGAGCCAGGTTAGATCAGGGAGGCGCCCCAGTGACCAAATGGGTCGGGCCCAGTCAAGCAACAAAAGATATTTTTTTCTAGAACAAGGGTATATCTTATAAAATTCCTATAAAATCATAGGAATACCCAAATGATCTCAAATTTGGAACATATCTTTACAACAGGGTCTAAAACAAGTGTGTAAAATAACAAATCAAAATGAGCATGAATGATCAGGAATTTAATCAAAGGATTCAAGGGTATAACAACACTATCATTTCATGCATATATGTGTATCATATTGACTCAAAATGTGGAATCTTTGACTTTGGTGGACATTATAGAGTTATGAAGTCAAAGGAGACATAAATAGTGAGGAATTAAGGTAACAAGAGTGATTATGCACAAATAAGAGAAAATCCACTTTATCACATCCTTCCCTCCTTACAAGAAATTTCATCCTCGAAATTCATCAAAGATCATATCTAAGAGTCAAAGTCAAAATCTACCGAGTATAGATATCCCTCCATGGTTGTCAAAGAATTATTCACATGGGATGCACACTTAGGTTACTGCCATCAAGGGTGTACTCATGTCTATGATATACACATTTACTTATTATTCCACCATATTATGACATCATCATGGCATTAGGGTTTTCCATCACCTAGTATCCATACATTAGGGTTTTTGTTCATATCTTTATATGGGACCAAGGTGTATTATCAACATCTATGTTTATCAATTCTCAGAATATTATGTTCATGGTTGAGACTATCATCGAGTGTGTATCTCATGTTCAATCCATATTTCATGCATGTTTTTTTTTCACAAAGTTCTACCAACTTCACCCAATCATGTTCATTATTTCTTGTTTTTGGATCTGATATAAGCAATTTGTTCATCTTATTTATTAGAAATATCACTCTGACAGAAACACATATCGAGTTGATTTGTTTTCATTTGGGTATGATATTAGGCATGTTACCCCTGGATATTCAAGCTAAGATCTCTAAACATCATCATATCAAGTTTATGATTACAGAGCTACATATTTTATGTATAGTATGATTTTGTATTAGGTCTAGCTTACCAAAGTGACTATTGCACATTTATCAAAATTTTAATTCAAGTGAGATTCCTTCACGTATCGAACATCATTCAAGGAACAACATTATCATCAATGTCAAGGTTTTGAAACTTTCTCACTTGTATCTAGAAAGAGCTCCATAAGCTCAAGCCACTCAAGATGAGACATATATGTGTCCAACAAGACATGTTCACCACCAATTTCTACCTGTAACATAAATTTCTACCCATCTTAAGGGTAACCACTAGATTCCTTTATATGTAACTACTAACCTGAGTATGAGGCTCATCATGGATATCACACATCATATACATCATCTTAGGTCTTGGGACATCTCCCTCACCTATATATATATTAGGCATCAAATTTTCAATTTCCTCTTTCTCTAGGGTTAGATATTTTCATAGGAAATCTAGGGTTCAACGCTTTCAAGGAAACCACACACTAGGTTACTCAACTCATATACTTAGAAGTATTCTAGCTAGGGACTCATCATCAAGTATTTCATCATTCATATTATTCAACATTTCAAATATTTGGAGTTTAGGTACTCTAACCTTTCCCCGATACGGGTCAACTCATATCAACATGTCACCCTATTCATGTGTCCCATGCTAGAGGTCTTCCTTTGTAAAGAGATTGAGGCCCGTGTTGGTCTCGAACCATATCTCACATATCATATCCCCACATGTACATGACTAGGTACAAGCAAGCATGTCAGCCCGCTAGCTATGTGTAGCACATCAACCAAGTCATATGTATCAACAAGGTGCTAGGTCTAGCTAGGGTTGCATGGTCAAACTTATCTCATATCGTCAAACATACTTAACCTTCCTCAAACATCTTGGGTCCTATAAAACATCAACATCATCATCAATATCATAATCATCATCTTAGGTTTCTAGGTTACTCACATGCCTAACCTATATCATGGCTCTAGACAACTATCACTGTCATCTAAACTCTCTCATCTAGACTTGATGTTACCTCTCTTTCTCCTAGGTTGCGTGGAAACTCACTACCTTTCTGCGTGTGGTAACATTTTTCATATGTACATATAATAATACTTGAAATATGTTTTCTCCAACGTTTAAAGAGGTGATGAAAACCACCATACTCCATTCGAATAAAACCAAAACCAAAATGAGTTACCACACTCATTAGGCAGTCTAGTATCATGACACCTAGAGAACTAGCAAGAACATGGTGCACACTTGTGTAGACATCCCAAGCACATGTCGTGAATCATGTCTAGGGAGGTAACTTATACAAGTCTACACCTAGTTCTAGAACATCTAGGTTCTAACCTAGAGGCTAAGTCAACCTAGTCCACAAAGTACACCTTATTAAGTTTCTAGGGTCGAGATGTAAGGTGAGTTTAATTTGTGTTTCATGTGAGCAATGTTTGGTGTAGTTATTGTTCATGCTCTGATACCATCTTTCACGGAACCGGAATCACAATCCCATGAACCAAATGTATACCAAAGGTGAAATGCGGAAGCATAAAGCTTAGCACACATGAACAGTTAACAAGATAAAGGCACCAACATAATCTCAACCATCAACAAGATATATTAATAAACATCATTATATTACATGATTTGAATTACATGTTCAAGAGTCACTTTGTACAAGTCTGCTCATGTATACTACATCTGGATCTTACAATAAGTACACCTAGCATAGCTCACCGAGCCCATCAACCTTCTAGCCATCTCTGAACCTAAAAACAACATATGATAAATGGGTCAACACACGAGGTGTTGAGTATGGGGCAGAAAGATACATATATATAAGCTTTACATAATTTTGAAAATATTTCAAGACTAAATGAATGAGAATAAACATGTTAATTGTTTAACAAATGCGAAACCATATTTTATGTCATTTCACTCCATTATATCAACAATATCAAGCATGTTTAAGGCCTTTGACCATCTTCCCGTCGGAAGGGTCCGTAAGGGTGCTCAGGCTTAGCTAACCCTTTTATATGAGAGGGACCTCAAGGCCGTAGCCAAGAGCTAACCCTTTATCAATCAATATAATAATGGAGTTCTATCTATATATGTGTTCAAGTTATAAAACTGACGAGGCAAACATCGAGTAACACATAGCAATACTACATGACAATATTTGAGAAAATATACAAACAAGCATACAATATATGTCTTTTCAAGCAAGAAAACGGTAGTCATATAACTAGATAAGGCCCATACCTAATTCAGAGATTCTTAAATTAACACGTCCATTACCATCTAGATCATAAGCCAACCTTCTTAAGAACAAGATTACATATATGCATTAGATTCTCATCATTAACCCTAATTAGATGCATTTTAGGGTTTTGGCCAAGTTAGGTTACAAGTTGCTTATTAGTTCATTTGATGACCTTATACTGATTTAGAGTCTATCATGTGGGTGTGGTTCAAGTTCCATGTCATTATGACGTTCCATGCTCTAATCATAACAAGGTTTAAGGCATTTACATGCATTCTAGGGTCAAACGACTCACAATAGAGTAATCAAGGTCAAAGATCATCAAGGTAGAAGAACCCATCATCAAACATGGTTTAGATCAGCAACATTAGGTCATAATAAACATATTCCAAAATAGGTGTATGTCCATTAGAAGCAAGATTAGCAATCTAGGCAAAGTTCAATATTGTAGTCCAAAGTAGGTACATATGTACAATTGAGGTCATTTATGAGAAAGAATAGATATAGAAGGACCTTCATTAGGGCTACAAAGAAAATTAGTGTTACTGATTTGATGATTACAGATGGAAGAGTACATAAAATATTTCAACTTTATCATGGATGTGCATGTAACTGGTTAAAGAAGTCAAAGATCACATATCTAGCATTATTAGAGGTTTAGAAGAAGATTCAGGGTCTGAAATAGTTCTCATGTTGTAGATCTTTTTGAGTTGATCGATTTGATATATAATTTTGCTATGTTTGGCCTTAAGATGAGGGAGTTATCATTTTTGTAAAATCTACATCGAAACTATATGGATTTCAGATTGGGTGTTACCTTCATTTATGCGATGCTCAGGACCGTCGATGGCATGTCCTTCATGGACCAACCATGATCAAAAGGCTAAGATGGGGCGTGCCCACTCACAGTAGGAAGAAAAGGGGGGAAGAGGGCAGCGATCTGTGGCTTTTGATCTCTGGTCTCGGTCAACTCTTGACCCTGATCCGATGGTCATGGGTCGTCGTCCAAACACCAGCAGCCTGCGCAAGAGCCCGGCTATTCCGTGGTGGAGGGTGGTCAGAGAAAAAAGGGATCGTGGAGGAGGGATAGGAAGGTAGAGGCAAGGTGCCAATGAGACTCGTGGGCGCAAACCGAAGTCGATGGCAGGGTTTTATTGGGTGGAATGGTGCTAGGGTTAGGGTTCCCGGAGTGGTGCAGATCACCAAGGTGGCGGCGAGTTGTCCTTGGCTCCCAAGGCAAGATTTCGAGTATGTGAAGGGTGAGGAATGTCCGTGAACGTGAGGGGAACATACAGACCAAGAATCGGGTGAAACGAGAGACAACCGGGTGGTCGAGCGTAGGGGGGTCTTACCCAGTCCATGGGCGGACCTTCCATTTTGGGCAGGAGCTAGAAGACGACCCCAGCACCGTTGGATCAAGATCCAACAACTGTTGGGTCGCACGATCGGGCGAGTTGGATCGGGGCTCAGAGCCCTTTTCACATCTGAACAAAGGTCGGTTCAAGGGGATTTGATTCTCGATTCAAAAGCACTGGAGTCGAGTTAGATCAGGGAGGTGCCCCAGTGACTAAATGGGTCGGGCCCAGTCAAGCAACAAAAGATAATTTGTTCTAGAATAAGGGTATATCTTATAAAATTCCTATAAAATCATAGGAATGCCCAAATGATCTCAAATTTGGACCATATCTTTACAACATGGTCTAGAACAAGTGTGCAAAATAAAAAATCAAAATTAGCATGAATGATCAGGAATTTAATCAAAGGATTCAAGGGTATAACAACACTATCATTTCATGCATATATGTGTATCATATTGACTCAAAATGTGGAATCTTTGACTTTGGTGGACATTATAGAGTTATGAAGTCAAATGAGACATAAATAGTGAGGACTTAAGGTAACAAGAGTGATTATGCACAAATAAGAGAAAATCCACTTTATCACAGAGTTCTTATTTCCCAACTTAAGCCATTGGACACGGGACTTCTGTCTCAGAAGGTTCTCCTTCGCGGCATAGGCCAGAGTAGCAAGCTTCCTCTTATCAATAAGTTGATAGATAAGCTTAGGATTAGTAGGGTTCTCCTCCACCTTGTTCACCAATCTATTGACTTGTATCTCAAGACACTTCCTGTTATCATGTAGGTTGCCAACCACATTTTTGTTCCAGCTACACAGAGCTTATCTAACTCTATCGAGTTTCCTACAAAGGACAAACATAGGATTACCCACTACTTCATTTATCCAAGCCTCCTAGACCACATCCATGAAACCATCACACTCCACCCAAGAGTTAATGAAATGGAACGGGGTACATTTCTTGAACTTGGAATCATCCAGCTTGACCACCAATTGTTTATGATCACTATGAATAGAATAAAAATTAATGCCACAAATTTTTGGAAATTTAGAGAGAAACTTCTCATTGAAAAGGATCCTATCAATCCTCATCATAACCAGCTTGTTCCCTTTTCTTCTATTCTCCCAAGTAAACTTGGATCCCACAAATTCCAGATCAATCAACTTATTATCACCAATGAAGCTATTAAACATCATCATAGCATTGTATGAAGGCTCGTCTCCACCAAACTTCTCAGCTGAGTATCTCATAGAGTTAAAATCACCTGCAATAATAATAGCAGCATCCCATTAGAATGAATTACTATACTAAGATCATCCCAAAGGGTTCTTCTCACACAGTCAGAGTTATGCCCATATATAGCAATAAGGACAAATTGTTTTCTCAAAGTATTAACACCACATACCATCATTTGATTCAAATCATCAAGCACCTGGATATCTACTTCCTCATTAGTCCATATTACCACAATGTGCCCCAAAGGATGCTTTCTATTAATAGAAACCCATTTATAGTCCTTCCACGTATTGTTCATGGCTTTCCTGATCTTCTTCCTTCTAATCTTTGTTTCAAGAAGAACAGAGATGCTAATACCTTCCTTTATGACAGTATCACAAACAGCAAATTGCCGTCCTGGTTTGCTCAGACCTCAAACATTCCATGACAAAATACTAATGGAACTATCCATTACCAGAAGGCCCATTTGGGGGGCACCCTACATCAACTTCAACAGGGATCTCACCAAAATCCAAAACTCTAAAGCTATTAGGAGACACTAGAATACCAGTTTCTAATTTTTAAGGTACCTTAGTAGCATTTTGAGGAGGAGATGATTTTCTTCGTCTGCCTGCCTTGCTCCATTCTACCCCTTCATGAGTAGGAGTTCCCACATTCTCAGATATCTCCATCACTCTCGGAGTTTCAAGACTAACCACCACCTCAAGAGCTAGAGTGCCTTTATCACTCCCTTGATCATGAGGACATTCATAGAATGTTTCGGGTTTGCCATAGTTCTTCTCACTGGTCTCCATCTCTCTAGACTTCTCCACCTCACCTTGTGTTATATCATTTGCAATCATCTTCCCTTTCTCTACGACATTAATGCATTCACCATGTTTGTGCCCGAAGGTGCTACACTCACTGCAGCAAACTGGAAACCATTCATACTCGATCTTCACTGAGTCCTTTACTCCATTATCACTGACAAGATCAACAACCTTTGGAAATGATGACTTCTCCGGGATAAGGACTTGGATCCTTGTGAATTCCAGCCTCTTCATCTGTCTAGTTAGCCTATCTAGCCTTAAAGGAGTACCAAGATAGCTACCAATTATACTAAACACCTCTTCATCCCATAACTCCAATGGTAAATCATGTATGTGTATCCAAACAGGGATCTCTGTTAACTTGACCTTCTCCAGAGGATCTCCCATCTGCCACTTATTAATCACTATAGCGGCTTCCCAACTACAATCCATGGCCCATCTTCAAGAGCCACTCTCATATCCTCCGGATCTACAAACTGAATGATGAAGTAGTCATTCCCTCTCGATAGAATTTAAAAATCCGCCTTGCATTTCCAGATCTGGTTTAGATGACGCTGAAGCATTGGCTAGTGCAGCTTGAGGCCAATGACGTACCTTGCAATAGAGTTCTTCCACTTCTCAACATTTTTCTCAGTGATAGATCTGGCATACTTGACATCTCGATCAACTATCTCAATATGATACTCCTTCAATGTTGGGGCTTCATCCTCCTTCCTCGTGAACAGATCACTCCATCCCTTCTTCCCTTCCACTACTGGAATCAGAATGTCATTTCTCCACCTACGAGATTGCTCCCTCTGATCTCCCCTCTACACCTCATTCACATCTTGACCCTGGCCTGCATTTCTTCTGAATTGACCTTCCCCAACCACCACAACTCCCATCAGCGGACCAGCATTCCTTCTGACTTGACTCCCTCCACTCGCCATAGCACCTAACGGTGGTAGAACTGTAGGTAGCCTCGCTCATCCACCATTCCTCCGATCGCCACTCCCGAGCCCTCTGCTTGCACTCGCCAGCTGTTTTTTATCGAGTCTTGACTATCTAAAATATGAAAATGTGATCAGGGTAAGTTGAACCTCAATCATGTATTTTCTTATAATACACACTCATTAATCACCTTACCATAATTTGGTATATTGATCAATTCATTAATATGCAATGTGTTCCAACTTACTCATTAAAATACATATAATGACTCAAATATGATAAGGAGTAATTGGATTTACATAAGCATGATTATTAAGTCTACAATTCAAAATGCCTAATGTTATGTTAAAGTATAATTTATAATATGAAGCATAAATAGGATAAAATGATTAATGATGACATTAATGTGAGTATAAAAGATGATATGAAAATGTGTAATATAGGTGTAATAAATTAATGTGAAATTATATAGACTTAATAACTTGATGGATAATATTATCTATTCCTTACAAAATAATCTGTGATAATTCTATAGGATGGTAATATGAGGATAATGGAGAATAAATTCAAGTTGTTAAGAATTGTAATATACTAATAAACAATGAGATAATTTAGTAAACCCTAATTGTACTTAAAATTCTTAATTAGTATTTTAGAAATACAAATGATTTGTGCATAGTGTTGAGATGTAATTCTTTTCACAACAATGTGACACAATTAATTGAAAAATAAGGATGATGTAATTTCACAATAAAGATAATGCTAATAAACTAAAAAAATTAGTGGTATATACTTGACAAAAGGTAACCTAAATAGTGGAAACCTTAGTAAACCTGACTTTTGAGAAGATCATGTGAAGTACCATAGATTAGAGGTAACCACCTAGTTGCTAAGTGTTGGGATGTGAAGCACTAAGCATAAAAACTTCAAATATAGGGTGTAGAACACACAAGTTGTCCATATGACTTTCATGTTGCTTTGAGTAGACCGTTTCATGATTGCTTTAATCAAATATGACTAGGAGTGTTATTTCACTTTCATGCACTCAATCTTATGGTTCAAACAACACCAAGTGACCCACGTGGCTGTGGAAAAAGGGTGAAGTGAGCTAGGTTTGATGTTTCCTAGATCAATGGGTTTTAAAATAGAATAAAGGATTGTGGTAAGAGATTGGAGTGTTATAACTCTCATCTTTTATTTATTTAGATGTTATTGCAAATGAATATTTTTTATTTTCTTTTTGCATTTTTTTGTTTTTGTTTTTCTTTTCTTTTGCCCTTGGTGGAGGTAGGGCATATGGTGGTGAGAGTGAAGTTGTGAGATATAGATATGGCCACCCCAAAATATGAGAACTTTGGCATCTTTTCATGAGACATAGGCGTAAGAAGATGATGAATAAAAAGTTGGGTCAAAGAGGGTAGGCTAGATGATCATGTTGTCCTCCGATGGTGTACCACCCCAAATTTTTGAATCATGTTGTCCTCGGCATGACAGTAAAGTATAGGAGTGATAGGGTAGATGATCATGGCTTCTTTTGTGGCTCTAGTGGTTCTCCTCCCTATAGTGGAAGATGTTGGTAGTAACTACCCCAATAGTCTTCTGGTAACCGGATAGTTACCCCAACAATCTTCCCCCACTTTGGGTTCCTCCGATCCTGGGCATCCTAGAAGCAATACATATGGTTGATCTGATGGTGCATCTTCTGATGATCCAACCATAATGCATCTTGTGTACACTGAATGTGTACGCTGAAATCCCTCTTGTGCCCACAAGATGCCCTCAGGGGTCCTCTCAATGCCCTCCAGATGTGCCTACATCATCAACATGTCTTAGGCATTCATTGTGGGCTACTATGTCACCTTTTCCTCCTGTCTTGTAATGTAATGAATCTTGGGTTCTTTGCAATTTAACCCATTTTCAAGATTTTATTTCCTTCTTATCCTTTTTGGACTTTTCTCTAAATTTTCCTAGCTTTTCTATCCTCTTTATCCTCAATGTTGAATTTGAGCAACCCTCAATGGCTTGAACTATATTTACCCACATTCATTACAATGAATGGGTTTTTGCACAAATATCTCAACTAGAGTATTAATTCGAGTCTAATAATGAAAAATGAACATTAATGTGAGATAATTAGTAGATTATACTAATTTAGAGTCTTTGTAGCTTTTGGGGACAAGAAATAAGAATTAATGTGGGATTGGGTTAGTTAATGAGAGAAATAACCCTTATCTTTTCTCTATCCTCTTAAATTTTAATAAAGCAATAAAAATGAGATTACGAGGTGCTACATGACTCTTGAATGATTTTATAATATCCATTTCTAAATTATACTTAAAGATTTGCTAAGAAATGTCTTTTCATATTAATTCACCCTTTAAAATACATTAATATATATATATATATATATATATTAATGACCAATATGGTGATTAAGGGCCAAACATTTTTCAAAATGAAAATCTAATTGGATATCAATAATATAGGCATTAATATTAACCTATTGTTCAAATTTGAGGTCATTTGACCCTTGTTTGACCCTCCAAATCAATTTTATAAGAATTCATTATAGTATAACTATAGTTTTAATTTGATTTACATTTAATGCATTTAATTCCCCAAAGTGTTCCATTCAATCGTTGTCACACATTACTTTAATTTATATTGCCTCTTGAGTGTTCGATCTGATGGCTCGAATTCGATCATCTGAATCTCAAATCAATCCAACGATCCCAAAGTCGACTTCTGCCTCCGGTTGTTTCACAAACTCAGGTCGTTTCACAACCTCATCATCCCCCGAATGATTTCTCTCCATCCACCGCACCATTTTGCAAGATTTTATCGGCTTTGAATTTATCTCTTCCTCATGGGTTGAATGAGCTATTACTCAACCCCGCTCGCGATCAGATGAAGAAATACCCAAAGTGGCGCTCTCAACCCTCTCCACCGCCACTTTGCAGAGGAGCCTATGGCTCACCTCCCGCCTATATAAGGCCACACAAAGAACCCACAGACCACAAACGATCCTCCTCATCCTCCAATTTCAACTCATATGGCCCACTGGTCCCTGGCCTACTCATTCGTCTTCTCTGGTGATGAGGACCCTGCCCAACATCCTCCACCTTGCTCAGCTCAATTGAGCAGTAGGTAATTGTCTCAACCACCTACCCTTTTCTTTCCTATTGTTTGTTCTCCCTAGTTTGCTCTGAGTCACCATGTCATATAGCTCTTATCAGATGCTCGTTGGCTCTAGTTTCCCATGCTACCTCAGAGCCTCTCTAACCATGGAAGTTGCACCTTCACCCCCAGATTTTATCTAGGGACATGCCCCCATCAACTATTGGTTACGCATTGGTCTTTCTACTGGTTTTCAAACCTCTAAACGCCTTCTATGTTCTTGATGCTTAGGCAATCTATTCTAGAGCAATGATGGTCCTTTCATGATCGAGATTGTTTCTTTAAGACTAGTGTCTCCTCGCAATTCCTCTCGACAAGTTTGTACGGACTTGTTGGTCTTGTCGTCCTAGATGGCCGATCGAAGGTTGAGCGTCGGAGGATGCCTCACGCCATGTCCGAAGGAAGGGCAACCCAGGTCAGACAATGATAGTGGTAGCCCTACACTGTCAATTGAATAATTAGTATTGTATGGGTATTTTAGGGATTTCACCTGCATCTTTGATTTACAATAGTAATTCGTTTCTTTGTTGAATGACTAAAATGCCCCCGTGTTTCCAATTAATCGATTAACTTTGCAAGGGTACTCTCAGCATTTCACATCATTTTCTTTGATCGCTCAAACGATGGGACAAATCCCACTTTGCTAGCTAGAAGGTGCCAATTGGCCCAAGTTAGCGCGGGCCCGACCCCCTTCACTCTTATTTTTTGCTAATTTCTAGCCACGTGAATTTATCTCGAATTTTCATTGGCCAGTCTTTTAATAATTCACACTATATCGTAGGATTATCAGAAAAATACAAATAAATACTTGTTGGAAATGATATTTCACAAGGAATCCGAATTTAAGGTTTTTAAGCATTGATTTGCATCCCTATTTAGATGTTTATTCTAAACACCATTTTAATTATATAAAAGCCTTAAAATATGTAACTAATTCGTTTTAACTCCAAATTTAAGAAATAAATATGTTCTCTTAATCAAGAGAATGCAATTAATTGATTGGTCAAGTTTGAGTTTTAAATCAATGGTTTTTGTTCGAGGTCCAAATTAGGGTTTCTCACATAATATGCTTTATAAAACCAAATCCATGTTTATAAACTTGTATCTAAGACAAAAGTGATATTGGACACATTTAATTGATGAAAGGTCTTCTCTAGGAATCTCAAGTGAGGTATGTGCAATCCTATTTATATATGAGTTTGAATACTTGTCCTTTAGTTGTGTATTTTGATATCCATCCCTAATATTTGTAATGAGGCATATGTTTACCCTTGATTCTTTTTATTTCCTTCTTGTGGCACCTTTATTTCAATTATTCTAGGGTCTAGGACCCCACCTGCAAAGTTAGTAAATTTCTTAAATTTGCCATTGTGTTATTCTAGCATGATGACGTAAATGACTATTTAACTAATGTAGTGTACATGATTACAAACCACCCATAGTCGGCATGTGTTATTTTGCCCAGGGGAATGTGACCTCTCTCCCCGTTTTATATATATTAGGGTGTTTGGGAATGTGTTACTCTCCCTCACCTAGAGGTTGAGGTTTGGCAGGTGCCTCATCCCTATATTAGCTTAATGTAGTCATATTAAATCATGCATCCAACTTTATTATTATTTGAATTGGAATTCTTATTTATTTACTTGCCTCATACTTTTGACTCTCTTAGTATAGTAGTTCTTTATCATGCAATACTTTGTTTTATGTTTGTCCTTATTCCTTTATTTGACACATACTTTTATCTCCTCTTGTTAGGTGATCCCAACCACCCAGGTTTAGGATCAGAGTGTGCAATAGGAGCATGGTGAACAAGTCTAAGACTAGGAGAAGGAGTTCATCCTTCCATCATGGATGATTTGTTATGTTATATTTATTGGAGACATATTGATGTAGTTGATTTTCCCACTACTTAGATCCTCTTTTTTGTATAAAGCATGCACACCCTTATTGGTAAAAATTTGATGTACTCCTTATTAAAATGAATATAGTCAAATATTTTAATTTCCACTGCTATTCATTAGATTTTGTTTACCATTTTAGTAGAGAGGTGTTTCACTTCTTTACATGTCTCCTCACCCTATGTGTTTCTCTCTCCTCTACCTCTCTCCTCTACTCAGGTGCTCATGACTCTCAAGTCCCTCAGGTAGATCTGTGGGCTATTATTGTCATGTGTCCCTAGGATGCTCCTCTTCCCACCTCCTCAATATATCCAAAAAGTTTGGAGATGGATGAAACCCCTCTAGGAGAGGTGTATCATGGTAGGGGTTCTCCAGTGAAACTCCTAGATACAAAGGGTTGGCCTGGTAAAAGATCTTTTGGTCAATCACTAAAATCATGGATGAGAAAATCAAGTAATGCAAGTCTACAAGAATCCCTCCTTCTGCCTTGATGTAACCAGATACATCACGATCCATGGCCAGAGCAATTGAAATCACAATCCCTCCCATGATAAAAGGGTTCTTACTCTTGGACAGGACTATCTTCATGTGATCAATGATGAGCAATCCTAAATTCACATACTTTACTTACATCATTCATCCCAACACAAAGAGGTCTTTCTTGGTACATCTGCCTTGATTCTCATACTGGGCAAAAATGGTGTTTTCTGAGACCTTCTAAATGTATCTGGACATGAGGTTATGAATCAAACATGTCTTTGATTTACCCTCTATGAAGTTACTTTGACCTATAAGCCTCTTCCACATGGATGTGTAGTTCACATTGGTATTCTTGTATGTGCTCCTTTGATCAAGTAGGGCTTATACCTCAGTGTTGGGAGCAAAAATGTTGTTGAGAAAGGAGGTAGTGACGTGGTAATTTCCATTCCCCAATTTGACACTAATGGCGTCAAGAGAGACTTTCTCTAAGGTGGTGAAAAATTGTTGCGTGAGCTCAATATAAGTCTCCTGGATAGTGGTCAGCAGCTCAAACAACCAAATGAGTTCAAAGATATCCTTAAAAAAAATCAAAGATGCCCAAAGACTCCATTTTCTCCTAGAAAGTGTAGTGTTTGGCAATCACTCTGTGTGTCCGGCACTCCGGATGCTTTGGTTTTATAATGACCTCACTTTCCACATCTCCCAATTAAGGAAAGACCTTCATGTTGAGATCCATTACCTATATTCCCAAGGATCTAGATTTAGAAAATAATAAATAATATAAAACAATTTTAATAATTCACAAATATTTTTTATAAAATGCTTACATGATTTCATTACCAGAACTATACATAGAGAAGAAGTGTTTATCTAAATCCTCCTTACTTATATTGATGTCTTCATATGGTTTCATCTTCATCTTCATGTCCCTTATCATGTGTATCATCATATAGCTAAAACTCCATGAAACAAAACATGGTCAGTATGACAAGTCATACCTGTATGTGGGGGACACAAAAGTTGACAAGTAATGATAACAACATAATTCAACTATTAATGTTTAACAAACCAAATTTAACATTTTCCCCATGACAACCCAATGTAGGTTTCTCCACCCTTTGTCATAACCCCTCAAGGCCTCATACTGTAGTATTCACTATCTTCCCCTATCCAGGAGGATGACTTCATCATGTCTACTCCTATCCAGGTGGGTGACTTCATCATATACTCCCTATTCAGGATGGTACCAAAATATGCCTTACCCTCTCCAAGCAGATGGCCTTTCCTTTGATCCAGAGGTGGCCTATATTTAGGCTAGTCATGTTCATATATAATTTGATAATCATAGTCACTTTAAAGTTTGCATGGAATGAAATAAACAAGCAGGCATATATTTCCAAACCATGGGAACAAATCTCCGGGCAACCATGTGAAACTACAACAATTATTCTTAGGCATAGCGACATACCATGATGCAGATTATTCAACATATGTTCAAGCAATCCAATCAACAAATCCAATCAATTCAAGAAATCTTCACTTAATCGGCATACATATAAATTCTAAAGTTTCACCATCTTGTAAAACATTTGTAACCCTACTCGAGTCTTAGTCTAGATTTAAGGGTTTGAATTAAGAATAAGGGTGAAAATCTTAATTCTCTCGGATAAAACCTTATTAGAGTTTATAGATCCATATTTAGATGTCATGTGTAACCCTAATCATCATATTCAACATATCCCTTAATTACGATCACATATATCCAATTTTTTCATTAACAACATAGAAAGTTATACTCTTTAACCCTAATATGTGATTATCATATTACATTCATTAATAACATGGAAAGATAGGATCTTTAAACCCTATTGATTCATATCCATGATTAATCTTATTTGCAACTCTAATTATTATTAACGTGGCCATTATTATCATACTATAACCTGATTTGAGAGCATTAATTTCATTAACAAACTAATACACCAAATCTAGGGTTTTTATACATCATTCAACAGTTAAATCCATCATTACACTACTTTTAGTACTAGGAGCATATTTAGGATATGAAACTATTTTATTTTTTTTCCTATCATTCTGGTGATCAATTTTCATATATAACATGTATCAATCTGAGCTACCAATCATTTTCTATCAATTTTAGAAGATAAAACTTAATCTGGCTAATAGGGAACGGACATGTATGCAAAAGATCCTATTTTTATTTGCAGCAGGCGCTGAGACTAGGATAGAGTTGAATTACCATTGTGCCCTTGTACTCTGTGTACATTCCGATGGGATGTTTGGTCATTTAGCTATATTTCTCTCTCACCTCACATCGGGGTCTCCACCTACCCTACGTGGCTGGGCGATACCCGATGAAGGGGCAGAAGTGGTGCTTGGCTCCTCGTGACTCCTCTCCCTCAGTGTTGGATGGTTGGATCAAGGTTACTGGACCTCCGTTAGGTCACTATGGACTTAAAGGGCCTTCCAAGCTTAATCAGATGCTGTCAGGGCTGGCCGGATAGGACTCTACTCTGAGTCGACATGTGTGTGATCCTGTACGAATCCTACTCGACCTGAATGCTGCCTGCCCCAACTCTGACTGTCCTGCCACTGCAACATCTTCGTGGTATAAGAACCACACCCCCCTGAAGCCGCCTAGTTACTCGAGTCCAAGCTCGTAGGGGGAGCTTCCTCCCTACGTATAGGCAGTCAGAAGGATGATGATGCCTATCCATCTAGGTGCCATGATTGATTATGGTGTAGGTTGCACCTCCCTCACTGCTCCTCTTTGTGGCTCTAGGTCATACATTGCATCTCTCTCCATGCATAGAAGGAGAATAATGTAGGGGGAAAAGATGATGGAACTCGAGACTTTGCAGCCTGTTTCCCCTACTATCAAGCGGTGTCGCATTCTATATATATACACCACACCAAAAGAAAAATGAGGGGAAGGAGGGTTAAATGACTATTAAAGGAAAACAAGAGAGATCCAATGGCCCCAAAGAGAAATCTAGTTTCCTTTCTCATTTCCCTTTCTTCCTTTTCTCCTTGGGGTTCAAGTAATCCAAATGTGGCGAGGATTATTATGACGGATCCCTTTATTTACCATTACCTCCTTTCCAATAGTCTTTCTTCCTCTCACGATTATGGTGATCTTTTGTGAAGTAGTTATATTTTTCAAAAGCAACACAATTAAGAGATTCCCAATATATAGACACCAATGTCCATAACTCTTACACCAAAAACCCATAAAGGAAAGCATGACACATATTGGATAATGGATTTTGGATTATTCATCTATTTCTCTCCTGGATATATCCTTGCATCAATTATAGGATCTTATTAATTTCCTTTCCAAATTAAATTTATACTTTTGGGATCTAATGTGATACCTTTCCCATACAAATCTTGTTCCTTTTGAACATTAATACCATTATCCCATGATATATCCTTTTTCTAAAATTTCCATTCTTTCTCTTGTTCAACATTTTAATGGATTATTGCAAACAAAAATCCTTTTATTTCTTTAACTTGTCACAAGGATGATATTATTCCATAAATAATACCATTCAGGAAAATTATTTATCAGAACATGCTTTATATTTATATCATTTAATTTTACCAAAATTGGGGATATAACAGGTTTCTTCACTCGACTATTTCTCACCTCAGTTGTTTCCTCATGCTGTGCATCAAGTGCATCCTCATGATGTGCATTCTACATGACTTCCTCCTCCTCATCTAGCAGTAGCTACCTTCATGCTCATGACTGTGGTTGTGATTGTGGTGTTGTGGATGTTGAAGGGTAGGCCAAAGTCGGTGGTCGAGCCACTGAAGTAGAGGGTCAAGGCAGTGAAGGTGGTAGTGCTTCCCTAGTACAAACTGACTATCGAGCTACTATAAGTGGTAGTGATGGTTCCCTCGATGATGACATCGTAGCACGCCACCGCAGATGAGGGTAAGCCTCCTCCATGATCACGTTCACCAATGCCTCTTACTCGACTTCTAACAAATGGGATATTCCACCAGAGTCGAAGCCGGATGGTGTGGTGAGAGATGCCGCCAAGGCTAAAGATGTGTTGTTCTTTAGGGCGAAGACCATAGGAGATGACCTCCTTGGTCTTAGACACCACTTGCGTGGTGATTTTCTTCATTGTGGACATATTTGGATGGAGAAAATTGAGAAATTAGGTTTTCTCTGAAGAACTATATTGTTGGGCAGATTGAAGTGGAGATGATTTGATGGTGGAAAATGGGTGAAACTGGTAGGTTAAGGTAGAGGAAATGCTAGGGAGATGATTTGAGATAGATTGATGGTGATTTGGTGGAGGATCGGAGGTTGGAAAAGAGATGTAATTTTCCACATGACTGACTGGACGCACGCAGTCTTGTTATTCATGGACGAAATGAACTAAAGTGAATTGAAAATTTATAGGAATCACTGACTTAAGTGTTGGGTTCGGGCCGCAGCATGGCCATGTTGTACTTCATGGCCATATTCTATTGGCTGCCATGCATATGTTCTGAGTGACACGACCCATTCTACCTTGAAATCACATGTCTATGCTTCCTTGCACAACCGATCTGGGTATGCTATCATTTTCTTGAATTTTCTTCATTCTCCTATTGATTTGAGTGTACTACCATTGTCATTCCATGGTACCACAGCCTTGGTAAGTACTATAGTAGGTTATTTCAACTTGAACATCATCAAAACATCAAATCTTTGATCCAAAGTTATTTTTCATGAATTATTTGCCTAATTTCATCTAATTTTCTCCATTTCACCCTATTTTGACATGCACATATCAAAACTAAGAAAATACTATTAAAAACAAGTATGTGTGTGTGTTTTCTTTTAAAAGTGTAAAAATAAAGGAAAGTATCAAAATTGAGAGGTTGGGTGAAAAATTCCCTAAACCTAGGTGGTTCCCCCCCCACATAAATGCTAAACTTTATGCCTTCAGTCGGGCTTTTTTATTTTTGCATCATTCATCCATTTGGAATTGTTGGGTGTCCACTCATATAATAAATTCATCTCTCATTTGCATTCAACCTATGTTCCTCATGCCTTTGATAAAAAAAGCTATCATTAATAGTCTCATTCAGATCTCCTTCTCTCAAATGACCATCCAGACTCTTGAAGTGACCATGTTTGATATTCTCATATCGGGTTTGTCGGGTTGGGGTCTTGTACAGGTTGAAGTTTATCATCATGTCCATGAAAGAGATGTCATTGTGCCACTATGCACGTGTATCTTGGCATTAGTTGTATATAGGAATGGTCTTCCCAAGATGACAGGGAATCTTCCTATCATTCGGCTCCATGTCAAGAACAATGAAATCTTTTACGAAAACTGCTCCCCTTTCCTTGTCTATCATTCACCAAAATATCATACACTCTTCCTCTAGGCACTTTGATTGAGCGACCTGCCAATTTTCAGTTTCAGCTTGCCTAACCCCAACTCCACATAGACACTATATGGCATCAAATTCACACTAGATTCCAAATCAACTAGGGATTTGTCTATGAGATGCCCCCTATGTAGCTATATATGAGTGGGGTTCCTGGGTCTTTCCTCTTCATGGGAAGTGAGTGTTGGATGATAGAGCTCACTTTTTCAGTCAACTTAACTCTCATATGTATTCTACCCATTGATCTTTACTTCATAGCACACAGGTTATTGAGAAACTTGACATAGAATGGAATCTGCTTGATACCATCCAATAATGGAATGTTCATCTACACTTGGCAAAACACATATAGAATGTCAACATTTTTTTTTCCTCCTTTTCACTTTTCGGGGGCTCATAAAATGCATTGAGGAATAGTGGTTCACTTGCTTTTACAACACTTGAATCAACATGATTTCCTTGTAGCATTCCAGGAGGTGGAACACTAGGAATGGTAGAATATGCAGAAGGGGTGTGAGGTGGAGCACACAATATAACTTTCTCAATAGGAGGTGTCATAGATCATCTTCGGCAATCTCAATCATACTATCACCACTTGGTTGTCTTTCATTTGCTTTATCAACCTTTCTTTGACTCATGGGCTACTTAAGAGATTTCCCACTCCTTAGAACTGTCACAACACTACCTTCCTCATGGTGGAGAGGGGGAGCATGATGTGGTTGTGGAGGAGGTGGAGGTGGCATTTGGTATTGAAATTGAGGTGGAGGGAAGAATTGAGGTTGGACGGTGAATTAGTGGGAAATTTGTGGTGATGGAGGGGGAGGAGGTTTATAAGGCTTTGGATGGCCTTGGAAGTGGTATATAGGTTCCACTTGCATTGAAGTTGGATTATAGAGACTTGAGTGGAATGCATAGGACCACTTGCTTCATTAAAACTCATTATGGGCTTTGAAGACAATTTTTCCTCTTGGAGAGAAAGTAAGGAAGATATTTGCTCTATCCTTTCCTCAAGCCTTGCAGCATTGTTTTAGACATCATAAAAGCTTTTCAATCTAGATAGAACCTCTTCCTCAAACCTTGACCTATATCTTTGGCTTTGTTGTTTTGGATAGCTATAGGAGTGAGATGTCTTCTTTTCTGCATCAAAGGAACCAACATCATTCACAGAATCGCAAGGTACATTTGTCACTTGGTTCTTCATGAAACTAACCATGTCACCAAGAATCTTCATCACTTGTGGCCTTAAATCACTATAAACTGAAGATGTCACTTCAAATGGTTGGTCACCGTCATTCATCATGCTAGAAGCTCAGATCCTTGAAATTTCTGCTAGCTACTCAAACAATGGCCATGTCTCCTTGCCATAAAAGCTTCTCCAAGAGAAGAATCTATTGTAGCTTGACCTGTTGGAGATAGACTGGAGTAAAAGGACTAAACTAGCTGCCACAAAGGGATCTCATGGTGCAGACACTCTCTCAAACATCTTCTGAAATCTCTCACAAGAATCGTGAAACTTCTCCTTGCCCATTTGACTGAAACTCATTATGCACGCCTAATTTGTGTCAATATTACAATAGAGTAGAATTTCCTTAAGAATTCATTCTTCATCTCTTACCAAATCATGATGTCCCTTCTCAAATCAAACCAATCTTTGGCTTTTTCCTTGAAGGAGAATGAGAACAAGGTCAACCTGATTGCATCATCACTAGTTGTCAGCGTCCTGAAGGTGGAACATACTTCGAGAAAGGAGTCTAAGTGCTTGTAGGGGTTTTCATTCTCTGAGCCATTGGAGGTGGGTAGGATCCTAAGAAGACCTGGTGGAATGGAGAATTGCTCCCCTGACATTTGATCAACTCTACTACAAATTGACAATTTGTATTTGTTAGACATGAAGTAATCTTAAAGTGTCTTTTGAGATGCATTTTGTTCTTCCATCTTGTCTTCCCAAGTGGCTTGTCACATGCACAAGGCATATCCAAACAAAAGAAAACAAATTAGCAGACTAATATGCACAAACAATACAAAGAATATAGAATAAAGAATAGCAACGATGAGGGCACTAGGAAAAAATCAAACCTAAAATAACTAGCTAGGCTGAGCACCTTTCTCCCCGGTAATGGCGCCAAAAATCTTTGTGCTTTTTTCCCCAAGGTCACACACTAATCAACTGAATGGTGATTAGATGTGCCCCGAAAGGGGTTTTCAAACACATTGGGTATCTTTTGAATTGATAAAGCCCTAATAGGATCTCTCACACAAGCTAACACATTTACCCGTAAGTGCACGAGATCATGTCATAGTATAGGAGGTGGAAAGCTAGGGGTCGAATCAAGGAGAGAGAAGGGGGACTAGAGCTGAGTTAGTTTTAGGTGGGGAAGAAGAGGTCTACACTACACTAATCTTGAAAACAAGGCAAAAGATCTACACTACACTAAGCTAAAAAACCCAGCACAAGAGCAATTAAATACCTAAACTAACAAGAACTAGGTAAGAACAAGGTAAGAAGCTAACTAGGCAAGAAGAAAGATAACTAAGCTAACACTAGCTAAGTAAGAAGGAACTAATGGTTTTATTACAATAAAGGGTAGTGTGCGTTGTTTGGAGGATGCACTTATCAATTAGGTTAGGGGTGATGACATGTGAACATTATACTTCCATTTATATTACCAAACCAAACAACAAGATAGAGGCTAATGAATTGCCCTAAACTACTAATTGACCATGTATATGATAGGTTGTGTATAGGGGAACTAGTCCATAACACCTCCTACCTGCCCTTATGAGGCTCAATTGGGTTAGGGTTTAATTGGAATTCAATTAGGGTCTAGTCAAGTCTAGGTTTTTAGGATAAGAAATCCTAGGGTAATTAGGGGTCGAGATAGTACTATAAGGTGGAAGTGAGGTTTTAGACCTCACAACCCCCACATTCTAGCCTTGAGAAGGCTCCAAGTGAATTACACTTAATTCTCCTATACTAGATCTTAGATCTCTGACCTAGGTGTATAAGAATTTATTAATATGGTGAATAGCTAACTAGGGATCCAATAATTAGATTTAGGAGAAATTCACAAAAAGAGCAACATATAAGAAATTCTCCTAGAATCTAGTGATTTCAAGCACAAACCACAAAGTAATTCAAGAGAAATGAGATAGAAAAAAAACATAATCATTAGAAAACGAAATCATAATGGTAGGATATCATTTTCCCCCAATGTGGTATCAAAGTAACATTGTTGGCCCCAAACAGCCCGCCTAAGGGGCCTAGCTACTCATAGAATAAGAAAATACAAGGAGAATGGAAGAATAATCAGTAGAGGAGTGAAAAGCCATGATGAGCTCGGTGAATAATTCTCCTTCTCCACCTTCTAGTAGTTGTAGCTCGAGCACATCCCTCCAAGGTGAGTGGATGGCATGGATGTATGCTGGAAAGTGGTCAAAAACCCTAAAATAGGTGTTTTTGAGGTGGAAGATGATGAAATGGAGGTGGAATGGAGTTGGAATGAGTGGGGGCAAAGTGGGGGGAGCTGAGAGTGGTCTACTAGTGGCTAACCCGAGATAGAGCCACCACCCAAGTATCTATATGTGGTGGGAGAGCACTAGATTAAGTAGGGGTAAAATGGGAAGTGCATTGGACAAGTGCTTCTATCTTTGAATGTATCATGGTTGTGCTTGGTAGCACAGTCGTGGTTGGTGTCGGTCAGAATGAACGTGGTGGTAGGGAATGGGCGAGGTGAGAAATGGAAAAAGTTGTAGTGAGCTTGAGGAACTGATAGTGGCACGGTTGGGGTGGTCACCACGACCGTGGTGGGACTTTAGTAGCACGACCGTGGTGACCACCACGGTCATGGTGGCTTGGAGGAGTGTTGCATGTTCTTTGAGGAATGACCATTTTGACTTAGCTGCAACATGACTGTTCTGTGGGGCATGATGGCTTGGTCATTTTGTGTTGCACAACCATGTTGGTTTTTGTAGTTCTTCAAGCTTTGACTATGTGACTTTGAGTGAACCAGCACAGTCATTCTGTTGTACCACGGTCATGTTGGTCTCTATATCAACACTTGGCTCTTGTACTTGGTTCATCCTTGGACATCTTTGCTTTAATTGATCTTTGTCCACTAGGGGTCGGTTAAGGGGGTCTTGGACTTCACTTTGGGTTTCCCTAAGGGTAGAGAAACTCATGGATCACTCTCTCTCTCTCTTCCATCCAAGTGTAGTCCATGTACCTGAAAAACATGCAAATAATGTCCATAAGTGCATTTTACACAAATATGCATAATAGGAGAAATAACATGTAATCTAACAGGTATAGATACGATTCAAGTGCAACATGCCACA
Organism: Alisma plantago-aquatica; assembly: GCA_963693085.1. Classification (NCBI taxonomy): domain Eukaryota; kingdom Viridiplantae; phylum Streptophyta; class Magnoliopsida; order Alismatales; family Alismataceae; genus Alisma; species Alisma plantago-aquatica. The sequence continues at coordinate 1,207,441,232 of OY856412.1, forward strand.
AGATGAAGCCCTAAAATAGGGTTGCATGAAAGCTCCCATTTATGTTCCACATGTGTGCATAGTCTGCAAAGCCTTCACTAAACATATGATTTCAATGGCCATAAGGGATACCTATGGATACTCTCACTTACATATAGCATGCGCTTCTCTTAATTACGTAAGGAGGTGATATACCGATTATCAAATGTCTTGGATAAATGGAGTATTGTGCAAAAGTGTGCCCACCTGGAAACCATGGAAATCATTAGCTTAATCCCCAAGGGCCTTGACCGCATGAATTCAATGTGGGCATTTTGAGAGAGCACACCCTTCATAATATTTTTTGTGGTAAAAATATGATAAGAAACAATAGGTATTGCAATGGCATGGATTTTCCTATTTCTATTGCCTTTCTTTACCTTCTAACTAAACGATTCTTAATTCCTACTCAAAGAAAACTAAGACTTTCCTTGCTTATTGTGCCAATCAATATGGTATCATATGATGATCTTAGACAAATGCCAAAAATCTGCTTTATTTCAGTAACTTTCTCCTTGTACATCAACTACATCTTGATCTTAGATCTAACATGTGTGAGATCTCATGAGGGTTTAGATCATGATTATGTTGCATAACCCGACTATTGATTGTATGAATATTCAAATCTAGAAAATAATTAAAAAAATTATCCACTTTGCATTTTGTTCTCTCCTCTAATTGTGGTGTTATGTAGATTGTCTAGAATCAAATCCTCAATTAGAGTAGTGTCCTAGTTAACATTCAGTAAACTACCCTTGTGAAGTCTTTCTTTGTTGCAAATTCTTCATGTATTTTACTTTGTCTTTATCCATGTTCTTTATGGTACATTCCTTATCCCATTATATTCTTATGTCGAGGCCATTTTGATAAGTGTATCGGTTATAGAACTCGTAAGCTTCTATTGGCGTGTTGAACTCTAATTTCTTCTAGTAATTCACATCATTATGTGGTTAAGCAATGTCATTCAAAGTAAAAATTATAAAGTAATATCATAGAATTAGGATTATATATATAACATACCCCCATACAATGTTTGTCAAGGCAACAAATAAACATATTCATCATTCATTTGCACTGACGCATTACTAAATAGTGAATTCAATATTGGGTTACTATCGGAATACAACACATTGTGGTACAATATTGATATTAATATGGCTTCACATATCATTGAATGTTGGTGAATATAAGTAGTGGTTATTTAAATGTTGAGTAATCCAAATGTTGAATATTCCAAATTTTAATTACCATGGAAAAATTTCATGGTTCAATAATCATACAATCATTACTGAAAGTTTCTTCAATCTTAGATAATCAAGACAAAAGTTTCCAAAAATACTGAATGAATGATCATTTGAGTACTAGGTAACATGAATCCTAGTTACCTAAAAGCCAGAATCCTAGGTCAATTGTGATTTAAATAATTGATCAACATTCACTCAAATCATTAATAGTAAGGAAAACCAGTTCATACTTCTCATTTGGAAGGTGTAAATCATATAAAAAGCATTTCATCTAACTATTAAGGACCACCAAAGGTATTACTAGATCTCTCGAATTATATATGTTGTTGATATTTTTTTCAATCATTTCTATGTGTCCTATCCATGTCTCATTTAGATCCATGTTGAAGTAATGTGGGTATACATTACTATAAATGCCTTGTTATGACAGTTGGTATGTACATGAAAGAGCTCTTTACATTTTCTCACTTGTGTACATGAATCACCTTGCTAACCTTGATGTTGAGAGCCTATATCTCAAAATTGGAGATTCTAGATGGATCAACAAATGATACTTGTTGTAGTTAGAAAGTTGATCTCCGACAATATCTTCAAACCCCAAATCGTGAATGGAACATGTGTTTCAGACGCATATCAACTATTTCCATCCACTTATCACCATCCTTTTGATTAGAGTCTCGTGGTGTTCTACAGAGGAATGGGTGAATGAATGCAGAAAGTGTTAAATATGCCGACTAATGATGGACACGATAAAAAAAAGCTAGAAAATTTCTATTTTACAATGAAGAGAAGATTCATTTGTAGAAAAATGGAATGTGGCATGTGTTTGGTACAAGAATCTGAGTGTGTGGAAGAGTTCACACCTTTTTCTTAATCTATCTAGAGAAGATGAGTGGAAGCTTTTTATTCTGAAGGAGTTTTTCCATCACTTTTTTATATTTGGCTTCTCTTTATCCTTTTGTTCTTGTTGTGATTTGATGAGAAATATATAGGGCTAGACCCCTTTTTCTCCTAGGATCTGGAAGTATCCTGAAACATCATTGTATATGAATTTGATGAATTTATAATTTTGTTTCCTGACTAAGATTCAAAAAGATTGAGGTGAAAGAGGGGTCCACTAAGGACACACCTTCTTTGTTGTATGTAAACCCAACCACAACATATTGGGCATTATGCCTTCATGTATTCAAATTATCATAGACATCCATGTGGGCATGCCTCCAAATTGTGTCCTCCATAATGTTGTTTTGTGATATCAATCTTGACAAAATTTGTAAATAATTATTCAAGAAGCACGATGCATTGTGGGTGTGGTTGAGGAATGTGCCTATGTTATTTCTAGGATCATTTTGTTAATCATGAGAGAGACAACATCCCTTACAATTAAAATCCTAACATGTCTGAATATTTATACAAAGTGACCTCTTGTGCATCATTTACAAGGGTTCTAACTCTAACTCATTAAACCACCAAGACCCCCAAACACCACTCTAAGAACAAAAGCCCAAGAGTAGCCTCTAAGGTTATAGCTCGTGGGGATCTACAAAGGTAATTTCTCTTATCGGCATATAAAATCCGCTACTCTTGGTAAAGAGGAAAGGAGGACAAGGTTCTTTCATATTCATGACTAGCAAGCAAGGTGTATGTATCATGAAGGTAACCAGTGAGGGAGCCTGACCAAGGTAGGCATGTCGCTATGACCCCTATGAAAGGATGAAAGTCAGCCATGAGTGCAGAGAGAGAGAGATGATGAAGGCTTGGGTAAGGTTCTAAGTTGAACATGTACTATGTTGGAATCCTAAGTCTATCCTAGGGTCAAGTAGGGATAAGACCAATGGAAGTAGGAGTTTCCTAATTCCTTAGTTGCACATGACCATAGGGTCGGGAGTTAACAACTATCATTGTCTGAGGGCCATAGGTTAGGAGATTGATCACCTTCATGAACTCATGGGACCCAAAGGGAAGATGAGTAGGGCACTCTCTGATGCATGATGGAAGAGGGATGACCCCAAAAGTGTCGACACCCTATAGACCCAGAGGAGATGACCAAGGATTGTGTGTGGACCCAAGTAGGTTCGAAACTACTTTTTGTAACATCCCTGACCTGGGTTATGTGTTAACCCTAGATGTTTTGCCTAATAAGGTTGAGTAAATGCTTAATCTTATCTTGGGAAAAGTAATTAGGGATCATGAGAAACTTATGTTTCAATTTTGGTCTTGTTTGAACAATGTTGAAGTAATATTTGCTTATTTTGGACTAAAGTGCAAATTACCCAAGTTGAGGGGTTAAATTGCAAATTTTGCATGATAAGATGTTCCTCTTATTTTGATACATCATAAGAATGAATATGATGTAGTGTTATGGTTTTCACAAGCTTGCGCACCAAGATTAAGCTTGTAAAGCAATCCCTGTACATTAAAACCTAGTTTTGGTGTAATGTGCAATTTACCCAAAACCCAGGGTTCAATATGAAAATTACCACTTCAACAAGGTGCCTAATGTATCTTGGAATCTTGTAGAGCAAATAAATGAGAGGGGCACCTCATTTGAATTAAGTTGGAGGAGAGAGAATCTTGATATTAAAATAATTAAGATTTAATCCTAAGTGAAACCCTAATTTAATTTAGGGCAAAAATGAATGTATTAATTAAAGGGCCTTAGACCAAAATTAAAATGGTTTGATTCATATGTGTGTGGATGAGTTTAAAGCCTTGCAAAGGCACGAGCATATCCTAAGGAGGTGAAATCCCACTCACCATTATTATAAGGAAAAGAATTTCCACTCAAATATGGATATTCTTATTATAAGGGTTAAGGTGCTTAATTTCTCTTCCTCAAAAAAGGTGCTTAATTTCTTTTCCCTTAATTCATGGATAATGGAAGGGAACTAGGTGGCGATAGAGATGCCCTTGCATGCAAGAAACCAAGGGGGAAGTGGTGGAAACAATTTTGGAATTAAAAGACTTTTATAAAGAATTTTCTCTCTCATCAATTTTCTTATAAAAGTACCTTTTCCAAGCCAAAACAAAGGCTTTTTCGGATTCCTTTCTTTCCCCTTGCTTGGAAAACGAAAAAGGATCTGTGTAGGAGCAGGAGGACGACCCCCAACCTGTTGGTGAGATTCTTGACCTCCTTTCACCTTGAATCCATGGTGAAAATCGAAAATCAATGCATAAATTCTTCATATCTCGATCCCCTCTTCAACTCTAACCAATTCTTTTCACTCAAAGCTTGGGGACGACCCTTGGAATAGTGAAGGGAGTTGCATCCACCATTGTTTCCGTGATCTTGGAGCTTTGGAGCTCAATTGGAGGCGGGTTGTATAACTTGAACCATTGACTTTATTATCGCAATCAATTCTTTATCAATTGGTGATCATTTCTACATTTCCAAAATTAAGTTTGGTTGATTGATGCAATTTCCATGGAAATCACAGCAGATTTCTTGAGTTTGGAGCTTGATGATAATGGAATCATCATAATCACACACATCCCCAAATATCTAGGGCAAACAATTTCAATATTGAGTGCAAACGGTTTCACCAAACCGTTTGGTGGTTTGGGTTCCAAACCGTTTGGAATGGTTGACCATTTGAAATGGTTGACCGTTTGAAGATATATGCTGTGGTACTTGGATCTTGATCCAATGGTTTTAATTGGTTTGATATTGAAGGTTTCAATTGTGAATGATTACTTAATTGCAAACCCTAATCGACTAAGTGTTGAATTTCCAATTGATTGAGATGATGGTTTGGGTTGATTGACCCAAACGGTTTCAAAACCATTTGGGGATCACCCAAACGGTCTCAAGACCATTTGGGGGTCACCTAAGACCATTTGGAGGTCTAGGGTTAAGTATGGCTAAGTGTTTGAAGATCCAAAGATATGGTATCAACCCTAATCGGCTAAGTGCTGATTTTGCAATTGAATAAGTTGATGGTTTGGGTTGATTGACCTAAACGGTTTCAAAACCATTTGGGAATCACCCAAACGGTCTCAAGACCATTTGAGGGTCACCCAAGACCGTTTGGAGGTCTAGGGTTGAGCATGGTTGGGTATTTGATGATCCAAAGATACCAAATTGAATTGCAACTAAGTGATGATTTGATAATCAATCCAATGGTCCAAAACCCTAATTGGATGTCATGGTTTTTTATGATGGAATGGGAAAACGGTCTCAAGACCATTTGGGGATCAACTAAATGGTCTCAAGACCGTTTTGTGGTCATCCAAGACCGTTTAAGGTCAGGTCATATCATGTGATGATGATAGTTCATTGATTTCAATCGATTTGATTCCACAATGTCAACCATTGATGGATCCTCGATTTCAAACCCTAAGTGATGGTTTCTTGATTATCAAACCTAGTTAATTGGGTTCAAAACCCTAAATTGAAGGTCTAATTGAATGGTGATTCAGTGGTCCAATTGAGGCATGCTTTAGTGATTCAATTTATAATTGGTCCATGGATTGAAACATTGAATCGATTGAGTGTTGAAGTACCTTTTTGGTCCATGCGGTTTTGAGAAGGTTTGGACCAAACGGTCTCAAGACCGTTTGGGTCCAAACAGTCTCAATACCATTTGGGACCAAACGGTCTCAAGACCATTTGGGACCAAATGATCTCAAACCATTTCGACACCCAAAGTGCAAACGGTTTTCAATACCTACTTTGTCCAATTGGTTTCAAGTATAACTTGTTCAATTGATTTTCAACCAATTGATGTATGAGAACCAAGATCATTGAGGGTCTAAGTAATTAACTTTGTGAAGATCAACATGGTTAATACATTTGAACATCTCATGTAATTGAAGGTTTAGTATGGTGAATCTATTTACATACTTAATGCAATTGAAGATTTCAATGGTTAACCCAATTGATCACTGTGTGGAATTGAAAGTTTAATTGGTCAATTCTTTTGAATTCCTTATAAAATTGATGGTTTAATTGACTAGACCATTTTTACATCTAATATGATCAAAGGTCAATCAGCTATGTGATTATTAAAGATGTAGACCCATGATGATTGTGAAGGTTAACCCTTGCTATGTGTACTCAAGTGAAGAGTTGATCTAGATTAATCTTGGAGTAGTTAACATCCTAAAGAGGATGAGAGAGAGAATGAGAGAGATGAATGCTTATATAATAAGCCCTAATTCTCTCATTATGAGTAAACTATGTGATAAGGGTATATCCATAATAATGAGATCACGAAACCCTAATCAATGAGCCTAAACTCTAATTAGAGCAATGCTATGTGTGAAACCCTAATTAGAACAAGGCTATGTGTGAAACCCTAATTAGAACAATGATATGTGTGAAACCCTAATTAGAACAATTCTATGTGTGAAAACCTAATTAGAGCAATGCTATGTGTGAAACCCTAATTAGAACAATGTTGTATGTGAAACACTAATTAGAGCAATGCTATGTGTGAAACCCTAATTAGAACAATGCTATGTGTGAAACCCTAATTAGAACAATGCTATGTGTGAAACCCTAATTAGAGAAATGCTATGTGTGAAACCCTAATTATAGCAATGTTATGTGTGAAACCCTAATTAGAACAATGTTATGTGTGAAACCCTAATTAGAGCAATGCTATGTGTGAAACCCTAATTAGAGCAATGCTATGTGTGAAACCCTAATTAGAGAAATGCTATGTGTGAAACTCTAATTAGAAAAAAGCTATGTGTGAAACCCTAATCTAGGGCAAAGCTGAGTGTTATCATAAATCCAGGGTGATGATGTAATCCTAACTTAGTGTAACAATGAAGGAAACCCTAATTTAATGGGAATTGTATATCCTAACCCTAATTTGGGTATGAGGTAAGAGAAACCTTACTTGGATGTGAATAGAAAACCTTAATTCCTAAAATGGGGTAAGGTGCATGAAACCCTAATATAGGGTAGTGCCACTAATCCTATGTGAAGACCTGGCACTGGGTGATGTATTGTGAAATCTTAATTTCACATAATACTAGGTGAAACCCTGATATAGAAGGATGATTATATGAAACTCTATTGAAGAGTATTACTATGTGAAATCCATAAATGTATGGAATATTCTATGTGAATCCTCAAATCATAAATATGGAGAATATTATTCCTAATAATGGAACAGTGATTAATGTTATGACAAATGTAACACCTAGAGAGGTTGATAATGAATATCCTAATATTGATAGTTCCTAATTCAAGGATGAGTCCATAATATTGGCAATGGTTGTATATTCTAAATGAGTGATTAATGACCAATACTTTACATGATAAATGTGATGAACTGGTGCATGAAGTATTAGGATGGGGAATACCCTAATACAAGCTAAGTGTGTGAACTCAAGTAAGATAAATGTGTTGAGGGAAGTGATACATCAAGATATGATAGATATCACATCCAACACTCCAATACTGGTATACCTTGATGTGTTATAAGTCCAGGATAATTGGATGAATGACACATGAGATGTGTCATGTCAATGGTTACATTGAGATGTAATGCACCCCATTGAATGTAGGCTAACATGCCTTACAAAAATGTTAATCCAAACCTATAAACTATGATGTAATCATATTCTGGCAAAGATGAGAGAGAAACTCATACTTTGTGATGATAATACATTCAATTATGAATGATGAGAATAAACAAGTATGATTGAATACTTATGTTATCCATATTGATTCCTTGATATGTGAAACCCTAATACAGGGTAATGCTATGTGAAACCCTAATACAAAGTGATGCTATGTGAATTTCTAACATAGAGTAATCATATGTGAAGCTCAGACACAGACTAATGGGTTATGAATGTAATAAGATAACCCTTGTATTGCATAGTACTGATATGTAATGGTATCATGATCACTAATCATGCAGATATGTTGAGATGATGAGCATAGCCAGGTATGAGCTATGATGTTCTGTATACTGAAAATGTTCTATAGGCCATATAAGCCTTCATATGCTTTGTTGCTTAGTGAAAGGTAACCTACAATTAATAATTCATGTGTGTCACATGATGTGTTAATTATCTTACATCGTTTATGAGCTTTGTAAACTATGTGCAATGCTTGTGTTGCAAGAATTATAATGTCCTAGGGTCAGATGATATAAAGGTATGAAGTTACCTAATAAGTGGAAATAAGTGTTCTATGATGAGTTATGGGTTCAAATACCCAAATTCTATAATCATGATAATGAACTTATTAAAAAGTGGAAATGTACTTGATGAGTTGAGGGACTAAGATCCCAACGCTTTGTGAAAAGAGTATGGCTACAGGCCATGACTCCCCAATGACAATGCCAGGCATTAGATATAAGATCTAAGCCTGAAGAGAGTTAATGTTGTGGTGATGATTCTATATTGAATAAATGTTATACATGTTCTTCATATTCCTTAAAGGATAAGTGACATGTTGTTATATCAAATTATAGTTGTATTGCTTTTGATAAGAATGATGTTCTAATCTGTTAGACATTGAATTAACTGCTACCAAACAAATATAATTCCTTTGTGCATATTTATCTTCTTAAGATGCAATAATAATGTTTCTGGCAGAGAGTTATATCTCTCGCTGGGGCAATTTACAATTGTCTCACCCCCGTGGGAATCACATTTTTAGGTGGACACAGATGAGGAGGGAGGAATCCTTCAGTAGGTGAAGGATAGCAACAGCAGCAACAGGGACAGTAGTGAAGTCTCAGGTGGAGACACTGGCATTTATGCCTTGTATAGATGTAGATAGAGTCCTATGTGTCATCTCTGTACTCTCAGGTCCTCAGAGTAGTAGTTAGTGCTTTCGAGATTTTGACTCAGTGCCTCGAGATTTTATATTGCATGTGTTTAGCTTAGGAGGACAGTTAATGTTTGTAATTCTCTGAAGGAGATAATACAAAATATGTACCTTTGAACAAGAATGTAAATATGTTACTTTGGTTCTATGTGAGAAAGTTTTCCTTTGATGGATCTTTTAATAAAAAGGTTTTAATTTTTAGTGATTTTTGGTCATCCGCTGCTTAGTGAACGCTTCCGCATTAGTTAATTATGTTTTTTTGGAGAGTTGTATGCCTCAATTAAGTGGTATCAGAGCTCTAGGTTTGTTGAGTCTATAGAGACATAGGACTAAGGTTGTAGAGTTTGTTATAAGTGTCTTCCAGTTTATCTGATAGTATCTTCTACTCACATAGGAGAGAAGTAACTTGAAAATGACTGGAGAACATGAGGAACACATTGCTAAAGGCAATGTTGTTGCACCAGAAGAGGGTGCATGGGACCAGACAACAGAAGAACCAGGGCATGGGGATTCCCACCTTAACCTTATCAGGATAGAAAATCCTATGTTATGCTCTTGAAGGGTAGGATAGGACAACAATAATGCATATAGAAGACTGGATATTAGTATTACAACCTAAGTTACCAGTCTTTAATGCATAAACTTTGGGCTTTGAAAGGATTCCTGAGTGACATACTCATGTTAAAATAGTGGAAATGTGGGAAAGATTAATAAATGGAAAGAAAGTAGACTCTGCCATAAGTCTGGACAAACAATACATCTGTGATGGTATTTCCCAAGGAGGGGCCATAAGCTATGAATTAAGGTAAGGTCTCTATAATTCTAGAGACATTTGCCTAGATATTCTGAAAAGCCAAAGTTTTTGGTGTCACCAGTGCAATAAATGCCGAGTGCACCTGGGAAGTAGTCACTAAGAGAAGGAAAAAGCAACAACCTGAGATAACTGGACACTATGTGATGAAATCAACCTCATGTGGTAGGTGACCTTGAGGGGTAATACTTAGATCAAATATATTCATCCTGATACTTCATTTCATGTTTCTATGTGCTGAAGATATGAAAGTAGTTGTTTTTTAGCTTCCTTTGACTAGTCCTATAAGGACATAAGGAAGATGAGAATCTACATTTTACTTAGTGATTCCTTAAAATGCTTTATAATCTCCCTTATCTGTGTGTTGAAATATGAGATATAGAAACAATGCCTGAAGAAAATTCAAGAAATGAAAAATCATGTGTGTATAATGATATGAAAAGTAAGGAATATGATAGCAAATAAAGTGCATACTACCTAATCTCAATACTTATATACCCTGGCCAGGTATATGATTATTGAAGATAAGGCAAGTATGAAACTCTCAAATTGTTATCTTTTTTATTACTCTGATCAAGTAGTCATTCTGAAACAATATAGAGAGTATAATGAAATTAATAGGAAGAGCTATGTGAACATTCCCAATTAAAAGGGAGAGCTATGTGAACATTCTTAACTAAAAGGAAAATCTATGTGAACATTCCCAACTAAAAGGAAAAGCTATGTGAACATTCCCAATTAAAAGGAAGAGCTATGTGAACATTCCCAATTAAAAGGAAGAGCTATGTGAACATTCCCAACTAAAAGGAACAGCTATGTGAACATTCCCAACTAAAAATAAGAGCTATGTGAACATTCTCAACTAAAAGGAAAAGCTATGTGAACATTCCCAACTAAAAAGAAGAGCTATGTGAACATTCTCAACCAAAATGGAAAAGCTTTGTGAACATTCCCAACTAAAAGGAAAAGCTATGTGAACATTACCAACTAAAAAGAAGAGCTATGTGAACATTCACAACCAAAAAGGAAAAGCTATGTGAACATTCCCAACAAAAAGGAAAAGCTATGTGAACATTCTCAACTAAAAGGAAAAGCTATGTGAACATTCCCAACTAAAAAGAAGAGCTATGTGAACATTCTCAACTAAAAAGGAAAAGCTATGTGAACATTCCCAACTAAAAGGAAAAGCTATGTGAACATTCCCAACTAAAAGGAAAAGCTATGTGAACATTCCCAACTAAAAAGAAGAGCTATGTGAACATTCTCAACTAAAAGGAAAAGCTATGTGAACATTCCCAATTACATATAATTTGCTAAGTGAACTTTCCTAAATGAATAAAGGATTGTTGAGTGAATTATCTCTATTATATATATATATATATATATATATGTTTTCTTTTGGTAAATATTATTGAGTAATGATTGAAGTATGTTCTTTTATGCTTCTTCCTTTCAACAATATGGACATCATATGTTAGGGGTTCATGCTCTGTATAAGCATAAACATTGATAAGGTTGAATTCGTGAAAGGAACTTTTTGTGAATTACAGATCTATGGTATTTCCATAACATCAAGAAGTTAGGTGGAGACTCGAGGGCATGATTAATGAATAACATGTCCCTCATTTTTCCTGGGATTTCAGGGATGAAATCCTTATAGGGGGGGATAGTTTGTAACATCCCTGACATGGGTTATGTGTTAAACCTAGATGTTTTGCCTAATAAGGTTGAGTAAATGCTTAATCTTATCTTGGGAAAAGTAATTAGGGCTCATGAGAAACTTATGTTTCAATTTTGGTCTTGTTTGAACAATGTTGAAGTAATATTTGCTTATTTTGGACTAAAGTGCAAATTACCCAAGTTGAGGGGTTAAATTGCAAATTTTACATGATAAGATGTTCTTCTGATGTTGATACATCATAAGAATGAATATGATTTAGTGTTATGGTTTTCACAAGCTTGTGAAGCAATCCTTGTACATTAAAACCTAGTTTTGGTGTAATGTGCAATTTACCCAAAACCCAGGGTTCAATATGAAAATTACCACTTCAAAAAGGTCCCTAATGTTTCTTGGCATCTTGTAGAGAAAATAAAATGAGAGGGGCGCCTCATTTGAATTAAGTTGGAGGAGAGAGAATCTTGATATTAAAATAATCAAAATTTAATCCTAAGTGAAACCCTAATTTAATTTAGGGCAAAAATGAATGTATTAATTAAAGGGCCTTCAACCAAAATTAAAATTGTTGGATTCAGATGTGTGTGGATGAGTTTAAATCCTTACAAAGTCACGAGCATATCCTAACGAGGTGAAATCCCACTCACCATTATTATAAGGAAAAGAATTTCCACTCAAATATGGATATTCTTATTATAAGGGTTAAGATGCTTAATTTCTTTTCCCTTAATTCATGGATAATGGAAGGGAACTGGGTGGGGATAGATATTCCCTTGCATGCAAGAAACCAAGGGGGAAGTGGTGGCAACAATTTTGGAATTAAAAGACTTTTATAAAGAATTTTCTCTCTCATCAATTTTCTTATAAAAGTACCTTTTCCAAGCCAAAACAAAGGCTTTTTCGGATTCCTTTCTTTCCCCTTGATTGGAAAACGACCAAGTATCTGTGTAGGAGCAGGAGGACGACCCCCAACCTGTTGGTAAGGTTCTTGACCTCCTTTCACCTTGAATCCATGGTGAAAATCGAAAATAAATGCATAAATTCTTCATATCTCGATCCCCTCTTCAATTCTAACCAATTATTTTCACTCAAAGCTTGGGGACGACCCTTGGAATAGTGAAGGGAGTTTCATACACCATTATTTCCGTGAGCTTGGAGATTTGGAGCTCAATTGGAGGCGGGTTTTATAACTTGAACCCTTGACTTTATTATTGCAATCAATTCCTTATCAATTGGTGATCATTTCTACATTTCCAAAATTAAGTTTGGTTGATTGATGACATTTCCATGGAAATCACAGAATATTTCGTGAGTTTGGAGCTTGATGATGATGACATCATCATAAGCACACACCTCCCCAAATATCTAGGGCAAACGGTTTCAATGATGAGTCCAAACGGTTTCACCAAACCGTTTGGTGACCAAATGGTTTGCAAACCGTTTGGTGGTTTGGGTTCCAAACCATTTGGAATGGTTGACCATTTGAAGATATATGCTATGGTACTTGGATCTTGATCCAATGGTATTAATTGGTTTGATCTTGAAGGTTTCAATTGTGAATGATTACTTAATTGCAAACCCTAATCGACTAAGTGTTGAATTTCCAATTGATTGAGATGATGGTTTGGGTTGATTGACCCAAACGGTTTCAAAACCATTTGGGGATCACCCAAACGGTCTCAAAACCGTTTGGGAGTCACCCAAGACCGTTTGGAGGTCTAGGGTTAAGTATGGATAAGTGTTTGAAGATCCAAAGATATGGTATCAACCCTAATCAGCTAAGTGTTGATTTTGCAATTGAATAAGTTGATGGTTTGGGTTGATTGACCCAAACGGTTTCAAAACCATTTGGGAATCACCCAAACGGTCATAAGACCATTTGAGGGTCACCCAAGACCGTTTGGAGGTCTAGGGTTGAGCATGGTTGGGTATTTGATGATCCAAAGATACCAAATTGAATTGCAACTAAGTGTTGATTTGATAATCAATCCAATGGTCCAAAACCCTAATTGGATGTCATTGTTTTTTATGATGGAATGGGAAAACGGTCTAAATACTGTTTGGAGATCAACCAAACAGCCTCAAGACCGTTTGGTGGTCATCCAAGACCGTTTGAGGTCAGGTCATATCATGTAATGATGATAGTTCATTGATTTCAATCGATTTGATTCCACAATGTCAACCATTGATGGATCCTCGATTTCAAACCCTAAGTGATGGTTTCTTGATTATCAAACCTAGTTAATTGGGTTAAAAACCCTAAATTGAAGGTCTAATTGAATGGTCATTCAGTGGTCCAATTGATGAATGCTTTAGTGATTCAATTTATAATTGGTCCATGGATTGAAACATTGAATCGATTGAGTATCGAAGTACCTTTTTGGTCCATGCGGTTTTGAGAAGGTTTGGACCAAATGGTCTCAAGACCGTTTGGGACCAAACGGTCTCATGACCATTTCGAGACCCAAAGTGCAAACAGTTTTCAATACCTACTTTGTCCAATTGGTTTCAAGTATAAATTGTTCAATTGATTTTCAACCAATTGACGTATAAGAACCAAGATCATTAAGGGTCTAAGTAATTAACTTTGTGAAGATCAACATGGTTAATCCATTTGAACATCTCATGTAATTGAAGGTTCAATATGGTGAATCTATTTAGATACTTAATGCAATTGAAGATTTCAATGGTTAACCCAATTGATCACTTTGTGGAATTAAAAGTTTAATTGGTCAATTCTTTTGAATTACTTATATAATTGGTGGTTTAATTGACTAGACCATTTGGACATCTAATATGATCAAAGGTCAATCAGCTATGTGATTATTAAAGATGTAGACCCATGATGATTGTGAAGGTTAATCCTAGCTATGTGTACTGAAGTGAAGAGTTGATCTAGATTAATCTTGGAGTAGTTAACATCCTAAAGAGGATGAGAGAGAGAATGAGAGAGATGAATGCTTATATAATTAAGCCCTAATTCTCTCATTATGAGTAAACTATGTGATAAGGGTTGATCCATAATAATGAGATCATGAAACCCTAATCAATGAGCCTAAACTCTAATTAGAGCAATGCTATGTGTGAAACCCTAATTAGAACAATGATATGTGTGAAACCCTAATTAGAACAATGCTATGTGTGAAACCCTAATTATAACAATGCTATGTGTGAAACCCTAATCAGTGCAATGCTATGTGTGAAACCCTAATTAGAACAATGCTATGTGTGAAACCCTAATTAGAGCAATGCTATGTGTGAAACCCTAATTAGAACAATGCTATGTGTGAAACCCTAATTAGAGAAATGCTATGTGTGAAACCCTAATTAGAGCAATGCTATGTGTGAAACCTTAATTAGAGAAATGCTATGTGTGAAACTCTAATTAGAACAAAGCTATGTGTGAAACCCTAATCTAGGGCAAAGCTGAGTGTTATCATAAATCCAGGGTGATGATGTAATTCTAACTTAGTGTAACAATGAAGGAAACCCTAATTTAATGGGAATTGTATATCCTAACCCTAATTTGGGTATGAGGTAAGAGAAACCTTACTTGGATGTGAATAGAAAACCTTAATCCCTAAAATGGGGTAAGGTGTATGAAACCCTAATATAGGGTAGTGCCACTAATCCTATGAGAAGACCTGGCACTGGGTGATGTATTGTGAAATCTTAATTTCACATAATACTAGGTGAAACCCTGATAAATAAGGATGATTATATGAAACTCTATTGAAGAGTATTACTATGTGAAATCAATAAATGTATGGAATATTCTATGTGAATCCTCAAATTATAAATATGCAGAATATTATTCCTAATAATGGAACTGTGATTAATGTTATGATAAATGTAGCACCTAGAGAGGTTGATAATGAATATCCTTATATTGATAGTTCCTAATTCAAGGATGAGTCCATAATATTGGCAATGGTTGTATATTCTAAGTGAGTGACTAATGACCAATACTTTACATGATAAAGGTGATGAACTGGTGCATGACGTATTAGGATGGGGAATACCCTAATACAAGCTAAGTGTGTGAACTCAAGCAAGATAAAGGTGTTGAGGGAAGTGATAGATCAAGATATGATAGATATCACATCAAACACCCCAATACCGGTATAGCTTGATGTGTTATAAGTCCAGGATAATTGGATGAATGACACATGAGATGTGTCATGTCAATGGTTACATTGAGATGTAATGCACCCTGTTGAATTTAGGCTAACATGCCTTACAAAAAGGTTAATCCAAACCTATAAACTATGATGTAATCATATTCTGGAAAAGATGAGAGAGAAACTCATACTTTGTGATGATAATACATTCAATAATGAATGATGAGAATAAACAAGTATGATTGAATACTTATGTTATCCATATTGATTCCTTTCTATGTGAAACCCTAATACAGGGTAATGCTATGTGAAACCCTAATACAAAGTGATGCTATGTGAAGTTCAAACACAGAGTAATCCTTTGTGAAGCTCAAACACAGAATAATGGGTTATGAATGTAATAAGATAACCCTTGTATTGCATAGTACTGATATGTAATGGTATCATGATTACTAATCATGCATATATGTTGAGATGATGAGCATAGTCAGGTATGCACTATGATGTTATGTATACTGAAAATGTTCTATAGGCCTTATAAGCCTTCATATGCTTTGTTTCTTAGTGAGAGGTAACCTATAATTAATAAGTCATGTGTGTCACATGATGTGTTAATTATCTTAGATCGTTTATGAGCTTTGTAAACTATGTGCAATGCTTGTGTAGCAAGAATTATAATGTCCCTGGGTCAGATGATATAAAGGTATGAAGTTACCCAATAAGTGGAAATAAGTGTTCTATGGTGAGTTATGGGTTCAAATACCCAAATTCTATAATCATGATAATGAACTTATTAAAAAGTGGAAATGTACTTGATGAGTTGAGGGACTAAGATCCCAACACTTTGTGAAAATAGTATGGCTACAGGCCACGACTCCCCAATGACAATGCAAGGCATTAGATATATGATCTATGCCTGAAGAGAGTTAATGTTGTGGTGATGATTCTATAGTGAATAAATGTTATACATGTTCTTCATATTCCTTAAAGGATAAGTGACATGTTGTTCTATCAAATTATTGTTGTATTGCTTTTAATAAGAATGATGTTCTAATCTATTAGACATTGAATTAACTGCTACCAAACAAATATAATTCCTTTGTGCATATTTATCTTCTTAAGCTGCAATAATAATGTTTATGGCAGAGAGTTATATCTCTCGCTGGGGAAATTTACAATTGTCTCACCCCCGTGGGAATCACATTTTTAGGTGGACGCGGACGAGGAGGCAGGAATCCTTCAGTAGGTGAAGGACAGCAATAGCAACAACAGGGATAGCAGTGAAGTCTCAGATGGAGACACTGGTTGTTATGCCTTATATAGATGTAGATAGAGTCTTATGTGTCGTCTCTATACTCTCGGGTCCTCGGGGTAGGAGTTAGTGTTTTCGAGATTTTGACTCAGTGATACGAGGTTGAGTTTGATAACCAAGAGGATGAGCTTAGAGTGTTCTGATGAAGATAGACTTAGAGTTTGAGATGAGATGATAAGTGGAATACATGGAAGTGTATGTCTTCAACACTACCTAATACCTAAGGATGTGAAGTGGTAATGCATGCTCTGGTTGAGATATAGCTGCCTAGTTTGGCTAGAGACTAGAAGAGGTTGTTAGGCTAACCCTAAGTTTGGAAAGAAGATAGTTTTGGCTACCCCTCAGATGCAATGATACCGATTGATCAAGTTAATGGTTGTTTGGTTATCCAGCCTAGTCTTTGATGCAATGAAAGGATGGTGGTAGAACCTCAGATACACTTCTTTGGATATGAAGGTAATAAAACCCTGATGAGAGTGGTTTAGGGATTCTGAGGAATTGATATTGAGGAATCATGACATACAGGGGATCATGATTTTAAGATCACCATACACTGTGGTACTACAAAAATAGTAAGTGACAGTAGTACTTTGGATGCTTAAGATGAAGTTGCATGTGATATGTGGCCATGCAAGCCAAGAGGTGAAGGACGAACACCAGTAACCCAGTGCATTGATATAAAGGATAAAGAGTTCCCGAGAGGGAATGGGAGTTAATCACTATGGATGTTGTAAGTCTCCCCTAGACCAAGGAAGGTCAAGATCCAATATGGGTTATGGTAGCTCACCTTACGTAGATGACAAGAGAAAGAAAGAGTAATGTCAAGGGACATATCGGGTTGAACTACTTATAAGAGAGAGAGATGGTTCAACTACACAATGATGTGAGTTCAAAAGTTTGTGAGTATAACCTAAAGGCTCACTTCCATAAGGTGGAAGTGGATACACGAATAACTTGATGCTAGTACAGTTTATCACCCCTAACTAATGGTTAGTATGATCCATACTAGAGGGTTTGATAAGAGCGTGTGTGCTCATTTAGGGTGATACATGGAGATAGTTCTTGTCTTTCGTAAGATGTGATGTTAACCACCTTAGCCAGTATCGGGATGTAAATAAGCTCTGGTAAGGAGGTTGTGTCGGTCACCACTTCATTAAGATGATGTTGGTGAAGGAGGCCTCATGAAGGTCAGAAAAGAACCACAAAGTGTGCATATGAGGTCGCTTTGATCGTGCAAAGGCTGAAAAGAGCCCAGGGACGACATAAGTCGTGAGCTGATGCAAAGAAGACTGACATGCAGTTCACTATAGGAGAGTACGTGATATGAAAACCTGACCCCTCTAAGCTACAGCTGAGAAAGCTGAGTCCTTGATATATGGGTCCATTTGAGATGGATTGGTGGTGAAGGTTATATTTGATATTTCCCCTTAGGATAACATGATGTATAATGTGTTCCATGAGTCTGATCTAGAGCACCTTGTGAGGTACCCAAGCCATGTGCGGAGCCCTGAACCTATTCGGATTTTGAGAAGCTGAAATGTCCTGAGTCACCTATGAGGGTACGATATACCAAGGTAAGAAATAACTCAGATGAAAGAATATGAGATGATGAAGGTTCTTGGGAAGCACCATGGAAAGGGTGCAGCCACATGAGAGCCCTGATGGACATAAGAAAGGCTTATCCTGATTTGTTTGTTTGCTTGATGGAATTTTGGGGGCAAAATTCCTATAAGAGGGGAAGGATGTTACAACCCCAACTTATGGGTTCATTTGGTGAGAAATGTAATTTCTCATATTCAAGATATTGGAACAAGTAATTATATAATTTTTCTTGAATAAATGGATTTCATTTACAATAGCCTTGATGATTGTTTTGTGGGTTTTATTGGCCATTGGGCCCAATAACAAGGAAGAGACAAAAGGAACTCCATTATTAATAAGAAATGGAGAAAATAAAAAGGTAGAAACCTGGAGAAGGCAGAAATATATAATCCAAAGGTGGATTTCGTGCCTCTTGGGTTCCTTGGGTTCCAAGGAGTCCAAAGTTGCAAAAAGAAAGCAGTAAGAAAAGAAAAGATCAATTAAATACTTCTTTATTAAGAAAGAAATTGATAACAATGATAAAATGTGGAAAATAAGAGAGAAGTGGTATAATTGAATTATCCTTGGTGGATTTTCGTATCCAAAGGATTCCTAAGGTTAAAAGGAATGCCAATGAGGAAAATTAAAAGAAAGAAAAAGAGAAATCCTCAAAAAGAGATATTTCAATACGAAATAAACAAGTTAATTGGAAATAGTGAATATTGATGCATCAAGAAGGATAATAAGTATCCTTATGAAGGAATTTAGAAATCTTAGAGTTTCTTGGGGTCCAAGGAGCCCCAATGGAGGAAAAGAAAGAGAAATACCAATAAAGAAAAATAAGAGACTAATGTAATACTTTATTAATGAATTTTGGTGGCATTGCTAAAGAGGTGGTATTTTCTACTTAAGGAAAATAGAATTTTGTGGCCAATGAATTAAAAGGAAAGTCTAAAGAGAATAAGGGAGAGGATTTTCATATTCCTAAAAATCCAATGAATATGTTGTTTTAAGAGTATGATTAAGAGAGAGAAGCTTGCTTCTCATGGAAGGAATAGGATTCATAATAGGAGAGGGCTTGTTCCCTCTTGGATGAATGTCTTGGGGCATGGATACCCTCCCCTATATAAGGGGTGGAGCCTTTGGCCCGAGTTTGAGAAAAACCCATGCATCCTTTTCTCTTCTCCTTCTTCCTTATGTACAAACCCTAGCAAAAAGGCAAGTTTGAATCCGAGGGCAAGGTGTGGCCGTGGAGGAGTTATGGAGGGAGTGTGTTGCTCTCACGATGTTAAGGGGAAGCTCTATGGACGTTCCTCCAACCTAGCCAGAATGCAGTAGCAGCAACACAGTTGCTTTGGACGGCTGCACAGTGCAGGCCTGCCCAGCTTGAACCACCCACCTTGGATGTGGACTGAGAGCACCTAGAGGGGCGCACAGCTCAGACAGAGGTAAGCGAAGAAGATGTCTTGGCTTTCGGGTCCGAAACTGGGAGCAAGAGTTGCGCCTAGGGCTGCGCTCGGTGGCTAGGGCGACAGTGATCGGGTTAATCAAGGTTGAAGAAGGATGGAAACGCGTTGGACAGATATGCCCCTCCGCGGGCTGATGTGCCACTTACTTACGCAGGGGTAGAAATGTAATTCAGTTATGTTTCCAAAGCAACATGCAACGTTGCATGGGATAGGTGATGTGGTGCTCTCTGATTGGCTCTGGTAAGTAATATCTTGCAAAAATCATATCTCCTTAATAGTAGCTCGGATGAATATGCATAAAATATGAAAGTTGCTCAGAAAAATGAGGGGAATCCATTAAAAATATAATTGAAGACCGATTCCAATTGAAATTCAAAAAGTAATGGAAGTTATCAACTTTAATACGTTAATGATTAAGAAACCCTATTTTGAGATGATTAATGTGATTAGTAGGGTTTACTGGATGATTAAAGTTGATATTAACATGTTTACTATAAAAAGTTGCATTAAGAATAAAAAGGATGAACTTTGCACATAATTAGTTTAATTTAAAAATTCATGTGCATAAATATGCTTTAATGGGCCTTGAAACCCTAATATTGGTTAAAGCGGCTCTTAATGGGTTTAATTATTCAAGATTGTGAATAAAGTTAAGATATGATGATTCTAAGCTATTTCGAGTATAAAAGTTCCTAATTGTGGATAAATACCCTTAATGTAGTAATTAGGGGTTTCTAATGAATAAAAGATAGAATTAATGGCAAATTGAGTTCATATGTGAATTAGACCATAATGAACTTTGAATTGACAATAAATGAGCATAATGATCTTGTCATGGAATAAAAGGGATAAAAATGGTAGCTTTAATGAAAAAGAGGCTTAATGGACTTAATTGATGATTAATTGTGTTGCTTCTGAAATTAAGGTTATATGTTGTTAAAAGGTAACCTTGATAACTTTCTGGAAGGATAGATGAGAAATTAGGGTTTGAAAGAGTAAAAACCCTAATTGCAAAGTAAACCCTAAAAGAGGAAGAAATCCTAAAAAGGGAATAGAAAACTTAAGTAGCAAGATGGTTTGAATAGATTTTTGATAAAAAGGAATTGGATGTAATTTTAGGACTCTTGTACTTGCTTGATTGGATATCTTGATTGATTGGACTATTCTATCTCAATTCAGCCTAACAGGTATGTGGTTAATTATGATTAATTGCATTAGTTTTCCCAAAGGTTTTCCGGATGGTTAATCACATTGAATGCAACTTAACTGTTTGGATGTTCATACTTGCAAAATCATAAAGTCACTATGGATATCACAAATATAAATGCATGTGTATTCTCACACCTACATGCCACCCTGATGGAAGATGCCATAAAGGTCAGGCCCAAGAGGGTAGACCCTGGGCACCATGAGAGGTGACCCCAAACACCAAGCTCGGGAATGAGAAGGTGGTCTATGTTGCATGACTATGGGGCACCATGAGAGGTGACCCCCAGGAACCAAGCTCGGGATTGAGAAGGTGGCCTTAAGTCAATGGCAAAAGAGAAACCCTAGAGGGGTATTCCAGGGTTTGGGCAAAAGCGGTGGAGAATGACACATTGAAAATGTACATTGGTTTGTTAACTACCCTAATTGTGATAATTAAATTGTTAACCATATTTGTGAAATTTTGGTTATTCCCACATACCAACATATTCCTATATGTTGAACGACGTTTTGTTTGTCGGCGTTTTAGGTACAAAAATTGAAAGAACAAATAGTAAAGTGACACATTGTGGAAATAAGAAATAAAGTGTAAGGAGGATTAGATAGAATGAATCCAGGCTGTGGATAGAGTAGCTTGCCAAAGTTTTAAAAAGGTATGCAAGGTTTTATTTTTATACTAGTTTTCAGTTTAGTTGGTAAAATTTGTTAATTGTTATTGATTATTTGTAGAACCTTTGATCCTATTAATTGGGATAATGGATATGACCTCTTGGTCTCCCTTAATTGGGGGTTACGGGGAGGTGGGGTCATTACATTTGGTATCATAGCATGAGTTCCTCATTTAATCTATAATAATTATTAAATTTTTCAAACTCTGTGGAACCCAAGGGAGTTATTAGAGGAATTTTTAAAAGACAGAGGTGTCTAGAAATGGATCACACCCAGGGGCTGGCAAGATTTTCCTCCGCATCGCTAGTCAGAATATGAGGACTCCTGAATCTGTGTGACTGCCTGACCAAAGTCTCGGGATTTGACTCAAAATAAGATACCTTTAGGACTCTCTCATCTTGTTCATCCCTTCTCAACTCAAATGTTATTAAGGATTATAAGGATTAGGGTTTTTGTTCTTTTCCTCACCCTCTTGAGGTATGGGTAAGGTTGATAAGGTTTAAGGAATCCTCCACCGAACTAATAAAAAGCATGTAAATAAGATGGCATGGACTTAAGCTTAATAGATTAAGCATAAAAGAATAGACACATGCTTAGGTCGTATGACATAAGTTGTCATGCCTTGAGGAGAGACCTGAGGTTGGGCCTTCTTGTTAGGAGGATAAGTAAAGAGAGTTAGTCTTGGAGGTAGAGATCTCCATTACAAGTAGAGACCTGGCACATCCTCAGAGGATGATGTTAACCCAAACCCTAAGTGAAGGATTAGATCTCATCATAGACCAAGTGTTTGGATGGATATTCTTTTGGATGCCCATTTGAGCCATGAAAGGTTGGATGACCTAGTGCCTTTGGCGACTCAATCCTAGAAAGAGTTGTGCATGGTAGAGAGAAGGATAGTTCCTTCATTGATGAGGTTAGAGAAGAACCTATGGAAACCCCATGTGCTTATGTGAGCAGGGCATAGTAGGCACCCTGAGTACGTCAGTGGTGCGGCAGTAGGTTGAAACCCTGGCCAGTAAGTATGATGGATGGCTTATGAAATAAGCATAAAGAGTTGTGAATAACCTCGAGCAAATGTAAGTTTGAACATACGCTTCACCACATAGAGGTGTGCTTGTGAGCTTGATCCTTCATGAAGAAAGTACCTCTAGTAGTAAGGTTGGATGTGGAGTTAACTCTAGAGAGAGAAAGCAGGACCCAAGCAAGAAGGTTGGAAGCCTAGACTCCGGGAAAAGTGGGGAGTTGAGGATGATGTAACCTAAGTGGATGATAGTGGTTGTCCATGCTTGATCCCTAGAGACTAATGATATCTTGGTGGCCTTTAGAGGAACCAAACCCTAGAGAGAGGATGAGGCTTCTAGTACCTATGTGCCTATGGTGTAGGTGTTTACCTTCTGAGACAGGAAGAAGAGTTCCTTAGACATAGAGAGGTTTAGTAATAGGTTGTGAGGCCTTATACCTTGTTGAATGTCCTTGAGGAGGACTCAACTCTGGGGTGTTGCTCGAATAAAAGGATCATGGGAGTACATGACCTACCTTGGACATGTTGGATTCATGGTTAAGAGTTTGAGCAAGCAGTTGGATACCCAAAGGTGAACCTAGGGTTCCTAGGCCTAAGAGGGGAAGTGGTGTACCTGATGCTCATGACGAGATTTTAGTTTCAACAGATTCGAGCATGGTACTTCTCATGTTTAAAGGAAAGAGAAACCCCTTAAGTTTAAGGTATGTTTGATGAACCCCCCACAGCTAAGTAATGACATGGGAAGGTATGATCTTGATCCAATGTTGAGGATGAGAACAAGTATGACCTAGCATGGTTTAGTAGGTGGTATGCTTGTGCCTTAGTGGCTGCTAGGTTAAGCATGTTCATGTGAATATAAACCCTAAGGATGCATGTGACCTTGTTTTCAAGAGTTATAGTTTCCTCCCATACTGGGAGAGGAACCCTTGGGTAGGGTGTGCACCTGTTTTGTGGGTTTTGTGGAAACCTAAAGAGGTCTCATATGATCTGGAGGAATTAAGTGAAAAGTACATGGTATGAGAATGAACATGTAGACCCATAGATAACCATCTCTAAAGTGCATATGGATGTGTTACCATGGAGGTAACCAGTGAGGGAGCCTGACCAAGGTAGGAATGTTGCCATGACCCCCTATGAAAGGATGAAAGTCAGCCATGAATGCAGAGAGAGAGATGATGAAGGCTTGGGTAAGGCTCTAAGTTGAACATGTACTATGTTAGAATCCTAAGTCTATCCTAGGGTCAGGTAGGGATAAGACCGATGGAAGTAGGAGTTGCCTAATTCCCCAGTTGTACATGACCATAGGGTCGGGAGGTAACAACTATCATTGTCTGAGGGCCATGGGTTAGGAGATTGATCACCTTCATGAACTCATGGGACCCAAAGGGCATATGAGTAGGGCACTCTCTGATGCATGAGGGAAGAGGGATGACCCCAAAAGTGCTGACACCCTATAGACCCAGAGGAGATGACCAAGGATTGTGTGTGGACCCAAGTAGGTTCGGAACCATTTTTCCATGGAAGTAACTTTGATATCAAGATAATTGTGATATAGAGACATAAGTTGCACGTTTCAACTTAGATTTGAAGATGTACTGGAAAGGTGGGATGTACCATCTCTACTCTTGGAATAGGAAGAACTCTGTATTTGGACGGCCGTCAAATGCTTATTTCCTCTTGTTATGGGAGTGAGAGATAGGATAGTACGCATGCCTTACACCAAGGATAAAGATGATGTGAGTTAGAATGTTGCTATGAGGTATGAGGAGAGAGATGATAACATACCCTAGTGAAGTGAACGATAGGTACAAATGATAAGAGTATTAAGGTAATCATCTTGTGAGAATGTTTTATCATGAGCTATGTGAAATTTGCAAGTGATACAAGGTTGAGTTTGAAAACCAAGAGGATGAGCTCAAAGTATTCTGATGAAGATAGACTTAGAGTTTGAGATGAGATGATAAGTGGAATACATGGA
The DNA here is from genome assembly GCA_963693085.1 of Alisma plantago-aquatica. Taxonomy (NCBI): domain Eukaryota; kingdom Viridiplantae; phylum Streptophyta; class Magnoliopsida; order Alismatales; family Alismataceae; genus Alisma; species Alisma plantago-aquatica. Next base: position 1,207,466,132 of record OY856412.1, read on the forward strand.
AGTGTATGTCTTCAACACTACCTAATACCTAAGGATGTGAAGTGGTAATGGATGCTCTGGTTGAGATATAGCTGCCTAGTTTGGCTAGAGACTAGAAGAGGTTGTTAGGCTAACCCTAAGTTTGGAAAGAAGATAGGTTTGGCTACCCCTCAGATGCAACGATACTGATTGATCAAGTTAATGGTTGTTTGGTTAGCTAGTCTATTCTTTGATGCAATGAAAGGATGGTGGTAGAACCTCAGATACACTTCTTTGGATATGATGGTAATAAAACCCTGATGAGAGTGGTTTAGGGATTCTGAGGAATCGATCTTGAGGAATCATGACATACAGGGGATCATGATTTTAAGATCACCATACACCATGGTACTACAAAAATAGTAAGTGATAGTAGTACTTTGGATGCTTAAGATGAAGTTGCATGTGGTATGTGGCCATGCAAGCCAAGAGGTGAAGGAAAAACACCAGTAACCCAGTGCATTGATATAAAGGATAAAGAGTTCCCGAGAGGGAATGGGAGTTCATCACTATGGATGTTGTAAGTCTCCCCTAGACTAAGGAAGGTCAAGATCCAATATGGGTTATGGTATCTCACCTTACCTAAATGACAAGAGAAAGAAAGAGTAATGTCATAGGATAGATCGGGTTGAACTACTTACAAGAGAGAGAGATGGTTCAACTACACCATGATGCGAGTTCAAAAGTTTGTGATTATAACCTAAAGCCTCACTTACATAAGGTGGAAGTGGATACACGAAGAACCCAATGCTAGTACTGTTTATCACCCCTAACTAATGGTTAGTATGATCCATACTAGAGGGTCTGATGAGATCATGTGTGCTCATTCAGGATGATACATGGATACAGTTCTTGTCTTTCGTAAGATGTGATGTTAATCACCTTAGCCAGTATCGAGATGTAAAGAAGCTTTGTGAAGGAGGTTGTGTCGGTCACCACTTCATTAAGATGATATTATGAAGGAGGCCTCGTGAAGGTCAGAAAAGAACCACAGTGTGTGCATATGAAGTCGCTTTGATCATGCAAAGGATGAAAAGAGCCCAGGGATGACATAAGTCATGAGTTGATGTAAACTAGAATGACATGCAGTTCACTATAGGAGAGTATGTGATGTGAAAATCCGACCCCTCTAAGCTACAACTGAGAAAGTTGGGTCCATTTGAGATGGATTGGTTGAGAAGGTTATGTTCAACCTTTCCCCTCAGGATAACATGATGTATAATGTGTTCCATGAGTCTGATCTAGAGCACCATGTGAGGTACCCAAGCCATGTGCGGAGCCCTGAACCTATTCAGCTTTTGAGAAGTTGAAATGTCCTAAGTCACCTATGAGGGTACGATATACCAAGGTAAGAAAGAACTCATATGAAAGAATATGAGATGATGAAGGTTCTTTGGAAGCACCTTGGAAAGGGTGAAGCCACATGAAAGTCCTGATGGACATAAGAAAGGCTTATCCTGATTTGTTTGTTTGCTTGATGGAATTTTGGGGGCAAAATTCCTATAAGAGGTGAAGAATGTTACAACCCCAACTTTTGGGTTCATTTGGTGAGAAATGTAATTTCTCATATTAAAGATATTGGAAGAAGTAATGATATAATTTGTCTTGAATAAATGGATTCCGTTTACAATAGCCTTGATGATTGTTTTGTGGGCTTTATTTGCTATTGGGCCCAATAACAAGGAAGAGACAAAAGGAACTCCATTATTAATAAGAAATGGAGAAAATAAAAAGGTAGAAACCTCTAGAAGGTAGAAATATATAATCCAAAGGTGGATTTCATGCCTCTTATGTTCCTTGGGTTCCAAGGAGTCCATAGTTGCAAAAAGAAAGCAGTAAGAAAAGAAAAGATCAATTAAATACTTCTTTATTAAGAAAGAAATTGAAAACAATGATAAAATGTGGAAAATAAGAGAGAAGAGGTATAATTGAATTATCCTTGGTGGATTTTCGTATCCAAAGGATTCCTAAGGTTAAAAGGAATGCCAATGAGGAAAATAAAAAGAAAGAAAAAGAGAAATCCTCAAAAAGAGATATTTTAATAAGAATTAAACAAGTTAATGAGAAATAATGAATATTGATGCATCAAGAAGGATAATAAGTATCCTTATGAAGGAATTTCAAAATCTTAGAGTTTCTTGGGGTCCAAGGAGCCCCAATGGAGGAAAAGAAAGAGAAAATATCAATAAAGAAAAATAAGAGAGTAATGTAATACTTTATTAATGAATTTTGATGGTATTTCTAAAGAGGTAGTATTTTCTACTTAAGGAAAATAGAATTTCGTGGCCAATGAATTAAAAGGCAAGTCTAAAGAGAATAAGGGAGAGGATTTTCATATTCCTAAAAATCCAATGAATATGTTGTTTTAAAAGGATGATTATATGGAAGGAATAGGATTCCTAATAGGAGAGGGCTTGTTCCCTCTTGGATGAACTTCTTGGGGCGTGGATACCCTCCCCTATATAAGGGGTAGATCCTTTGGCCCGAGTTTGAGAGAAACCCATGCGTCCTTTTCACTTCTCCTTCTTCCTTATGTACAAACCCTAGCAAAAAGGCTAGTTTGAATCCTAGGGAAAGGCGTGGTCATGGAGGAGTTACAGAGGGAGTGTGCTGCTCTCACGATCTTAAGGGGAAGCTCTATCAACGTTCCTCCAACCTAGCCTGAACGCAGTTGTAGTAGCATGACTGCTTTGGACGGTCGCACAGTGCAGGTCTGCCCAGCCCGAACCAACCGTCGTGGTCATGGGCTAAGAGCATCTAGAGGGGCATAGAGGTCAGACGGAGGTAAGGGAAGAAGCTATCTTGGCTTTCGGGTTTGGAACTGGGAGCAAGAGTTGCACCTAGGGCTGCGCTCGGTGGCTAGGGCGACAGTGATCGGGTTGCTCAAGGTTGAAGAAGGATGGAGACGCATTGGACAAATATGCCCCTCCGCTGGCTGATACGCCACTTACTTACATAGGGGTAGAAACATAATTCAGTTATGTTCCCAAAGCAACAGGCAACATTGCATGGGATAGGCGACGTGGCACTCTCTTATTGGCTCTGGTAAGTGATATCTTGCAAAAATCATATCTCCTTAATAGTAGCTCGGATGAATATGCATAAAATATGAAAGTTGCTCATAAAAATGAGGGGAATCCATTAAAAATATAATTGAAGTCTGATTCTAATTGCAATTCGAAAAGTAATGGAAGTTATCAACTTTAATACTTTAATGATTAAGAAACCCTATTTTGAGATGATTAATGTGATTAGTAGGATTTAATGGATGATTAAAGTTGATATTAACATGTTTACTATAAAAGGTGAATTAAGAATAAAAAGGATGAACGTTGCACGTAATTAGTTTAATTTAGAAATTCATGTGCATAAATATGCTTTAATGGGCCTTGAAACCCTAATATTGGTAAATGCGACTCTTAATGGCTTTAATTATTCAAGATCGTGAATAAAGTTAAGATATGATGATTCTAAGATATTTTGAGTATAAAAGTTCCTAATTGTGGATAAATACCCTTAATGTAGTAATTAGGGTTTTCTAATGAATAAAAGATAGAATTAATGGCAAATCGAGTTCATATGTGAATTAGACCATAATGAACTTTGAATTGATGATAAATGAGCATAATGATCTTGTCATGGAATAAAAGGGTAAAAATGGTAGCTTAATGAAAAAGAGGCTTAATGGACTTAATTGATGATTAATTGTGTTGTTTCTGAAATTAAGGTTATATGTTGTTAAAAGGTAACCTTAATAACTTTCAGGAAGGATAGATGAGAAATTAGGGTTTAAAAGAGTAAAAACCCTAATTGCAAAGTAAACCCTAAAAGAGGTAGAAATCCTAAAAAGGGAATAGAAACCTTAAGTAGAAAGATGGTTTGAATAGATTTTTGATAAAAAGGAATTGGATGTAATTTCAGGACTCTTCTACTTGCCTGATTGGATGTCTTGATTGATTGGACTATTCTATCTCAATTCAGCCTAACCGGTATGTGGTTAATTATGATTAATCACGTTAGTTTTCCAGAAGGTTTTCCGGATGGTTAATCGCATTGAATGCAACTTAACTATTTGGATGTTCATACTTGCAAAATCATAAAGTCACTATGGATATCACAAATATAAATACATGTGTATTCTCGCACCTACATGCCACCCTAATGGAAGATGCCATAAAGGTCAGGCCCAAGAGGGTAGACCAATGGGCACCATGAGAGGTGACCCCAGACACCAAGCTCGGGAATGAGAAGGTGGTCTATGTTGCATGACTATGGGGCACCATGAGAGGTGAACCCCAGGCACCAAGCTTAGGATTGAGAAGGTGGCCTTAAGTCAATGACAAAAGAGAAACCCTAGAGGGGTATTCTAGGGTTAGGGAAAAAGCGGTGGAGAATGACACATTGAAAATGTAAATTGGTTTGTTAATTACCCTAATTGTGATAATTAAATTGTTAGCCATATTTGTGAAATTTTGGTTGTTACCACATACCAGCATATTCCTATATGCTGACCGACGTTTTGTTTGACGGCGTTTAGGTACAACAATTGAAAGAACAAATAGTAAAGTGACACATTGTGGAAATAAGAAATAAAGTGCAAGGAGGATTAGATAGAATGAATCCAGACTGTGGATAGAGTAGCTTACCAAAGTTTTAAAAAGGTATACAAGGTGATTTTCTCTATCCAGAACTCACATTTCGAGAATTTTGCATATAGTTGATTTTCTCTCAATGTGTTGAGTACAATCCGCAAGTGTTCGCGATGTTGTTCCAACGTCTCGGAATAAACCAAAACGTCATCAATAAACACCACCACAAACTTGTCGAGGTATGGGCGGAATACTCGGTTCATCAGGTCCATAAACGCAGCAGGGGCATTTGTCAAACCAAAAGGCATGACCAAGAATTCATAATGCCCATAGCGAGTTCTGAACGCTGTCTTCGAAACATCATCATCCTTCACCCACATCTGGTAGTAGCCACTCCACAGATCCATCTTGGAGAACATTGTGGCTGACTTCAGCTGATCAAATAAGTCGTCGATGCGTGGCAATGGATAACGATTCTTCAATGTCACCTGGTTGAGCATGCGGTAGTCCATACACATTCGCAAAGAGCCATCTTTCTTCTTCACGAACAGGACAGGGGCTCCCCAAGGGGAAACACTGGGGCGAATGAAACCCATGTCAAGAATCTCTTCAAGCTGCTTCTTCAACTCCGCCAGTTCAGCAGGAGCTAAGCGATAAGGTGGCTTCGATATCGGTGAAGTTCCAGGTATGAGCTCGATGGAGAATTCCACCTCGCGATTTGGTGGCAACCCGGGTAACTCCTCAGGAAAGACATCTGGGAAGTCCTTCACCACAACAACATGGTCTAGGGCAGGAGGTGTAGCATCGAGAACTATGGATGCTAGGAAGGCTCTACACCCTTGAGAGACGAGCTTTTCAGCTTTGATGGCAGAGATGACGAACTGTCGGTCTCCTCACTTCTTGCCCTTGACACACACTCTTCCTTCATCAGGATGGAACAGACTAACCTTGGATTCCTCACAGAACAGAAAAGATTTAAACTTCTTCAACCAATCCATGCCCAGGATGATGTCAAAGACAGTCATATCAAGCAAAACAAAAACTGTGGGAAACATTATCCCGGATCTACAGAGGTTCAGGGTAGGAGTTTGGAGATAAGAGGAGCAGATTTTTCCACTAGGAGTTTTTACATCTAACACATGATCCATGAATTCAGATTCAATTTCAAGCATAGAGGCAAACTGACTAGATATGAAGCTATTGGAGGAACCAGAGTCAAAAAGAGCTTTTAAAGGATGCATATTGAGGTGTAGTGTACCTTCAATCACTTCATTACCTTCACCATCTTCATCAGCATTGAGAGCAAACACTCTCCCATTCCGCCTCTCAACTGGCAGACGTCTCGGATTCTGGTTGTTGTTGTTATTATTGTTGTTGTTTCGCGGTGAAGGGTTCTGTCTCGGCTGTTGTGGTTGCTGAGCAGGATTCTGCCCTTGCTGGAAACGAGGGCAGTTAGGTCGGATGTGCCCAACCTGGCCACACTCATGACAAGTCGGTGGAGGACGGTTGCCAACACGAGCAAGTGCATTGTTGGCGGGACATCTTCCAGGAGGATGGTGGCGATTGCATCTGTTGCAACGATCACGACCACGGTTCTCATGCTGGTTTGGATTCTTCCTTTTATTGTTGTTGAAGCTACTGGAAGACTGAAATCCCGGATAAGACTCGATGGCGAGATCCTTGTCCACCATCTGTTGAAATGTGAGTGGCAGCTGTGGAACGAGGCTTCGACCAACTTGGTAGTTCAGGCCCTCCAAGAACAAGGTTGCTCTCCTGTCAGCTCCAAGGTCGGTGGCGTAACGTTCCAGCAGTAGAAACTTCTGAACATAGTCTGCCACACTCATGCTTCCTTGCTTGAGACTGTAAAACTCAGCCTCCTTCTTCCTCAGGAACGCAGGACAGATGTACTTCTCTCTGAACAACTTCAGGAACTGAGTCCACTCCATGGAGGAGGTGTCTCGAGTACAGGCAACTCCATTCCACCAGACACGCGCAGGTCCATCCAGCACGTACGTCGCGAACCGAACCTTCTGGTGAGGAGGGCAAGCCATACCCTCGAAGGTCCGATCCAGGGCCAACACCCAGTCATCAGCTTTGTCCACCATGTTAGGCTCACTCTCACCCTTGAAGTAGGGTGGCTGCATCTTGATGAAATCAGTGAGGGTGAACTCCCTCGGCTTGGTTGCAACCGCAGCAATGGTGTTGAGTTGTCCCATCATGGTGGAGGACAACAGCTGTCGCAACATCACCAGCTCTTGCTCAGGTGTGAAGGCAGGTACACCAGAGGTTGGTTGAGTAACAGCAGGAGTCGCAGGAGTGTCGAGGTTGTCAGTGTTGGACTCCTGGTTTGAGTTGTCAAACAGGTCATCTCTCCTGAAATTAGGGTTATCATATTAAATTTTTCAGGAGTAATGAATCATAGATGAGAGGGAAAAGAAATAGAGATGAGAAAAGGACAACTAGAATGCTATTGCCTAAAAGCATACTACTTCGGGCTGTTTGTATCGGCACAGGCCAGGCCGGATCATATGGGCACGGGAGTCCCCGTATGCCAAGCTAGTGGGTCGGAGGAAAATCTTGTCAGCCCCCATGCCCTGATCCTTTCTAGACACCCTTGCCTCAACTGCATCCCCTAATAGTCGCCTAAAGGCTCTGATACCATGCTGTAAAGAGGCGATATCACCTCTCTACTAAAATTTAAAGGAAATACAAACATCCACAATTTTAACAGAAATTGAGACCTTTGAGGATGGTTGCATAATAATCCAAATAAATAAGCATGATTCCAGATACATAATAAAATGTCAATAGCAGCGGAAAGAAAGAAATATCAAGCCTTCTAATGGCTTTATAGTTTATTACATCATTGCTTTCTAAAAGAAAAGATAAGATAGAATAGAGGATCTAGCTATAGCAACCTAGCCATCCTTCTTCTCAAGCAAACGATCACAGCAAGGATTCTTTCTTCAAGCCCTTCCTTCTCCTTGGACAGCTCCAACACCTGGGTGGTTGGGAAGGCACCCAGCAAGAGGGAAAACAAGAAAAGTATGTGTTACACTAATAATCTTTCAAAGGCAAAGAAAAGATGTAACAAGTAAACTAGACTAAGTATTTGGTGTAAAAGGATATCAAGGAGTATGAGGATTTTATAAGAGATCTTGCCATTAACAAAGTAAGTAAAAGGTTTTAGCATGTTTATTAATATGTCTATCTAACTAAGTAGGGTTGAGGCACCTACCGAACCTCTAACCTTAGGTGAGGGAAGAATTATAAACATTTCCAAATCACCTACAATTTTTTAATGGGGAGAATAATAAACATTCCCCTAGGGCGATTTTATACATGCCCTCTATGGGTGGTTGTACATAAGTACCACTACTTAAAATTTAAATAGAACATTTAATTTCATGCTAATAAGAGATTTATGGCAAGAATAAGCAAAAGATATTCAACATGGCAATGGGGTATGAATACCCAAACAAGAGAATACTATATCTGATTTTTTAGGCAAATAAGACATTTTGGGTTTCAAGAAAATTCAATGGTTTAGATCAAATTAAACCTCATAGAAGAAATCTAGGTATTGGATTAAGTATTTCCCAACTGATAGGTAGATGTACAACAAGACTCATAATAAACACATACTAATCACATACCTTGGCCACAGGTGTCCTAAGTTCCCTTTTTCAAGTCTTCACACGAACTATAACCCCAAACTTCCTAATACATCATTTAATTCATTTATTAGAATTACATGTATTCACTTAAAAGATTGAAAGCCCTAATTTACTAACTTTTTGTACAAACTCTCGATTCAGACTTCAAAAACCTCATAATCGTCTTAGTTAGGTTTTCCTGATCAAAATAACATATAATATTGTATATTTTGGAAATATAGATTTTTAGGATTAATTTTAGGGATTTTTAAGTTAATTAAATCGATATTAAAAACACCTTTCGAAAAACTCAAAAACAAAACTCAAAAACATTTTTATTAAATAGATCTCGTTTTCCTGATTTCAAAACACTATTTATTTTTAATTTTTGACCAACGAAATAATTTATAAAAATTATTTTACTCCGACCAATCAGCATGTGCCACGTAGGCAACCATGCTCAACGCGAGCGGTCGGGAGTGATCAGGAGCGGTGCTCAGCGTCTCGGGGCGGTCGCGGGAGGCGAGCGACCAGTTCAAGCGGTCAAAGCCGAAAAGAAGGAAAAGGGCGAGAACACCCCTCGCGCGAAAAGCCAGTAAGGCAAGCGACTAGGGGCAGAAAGGTAAAACGAGGATCGTCTTCCTCCCCTAGCCCGCGCGACACGAGCAGAGAGCAGGTTGCTCGGCTCAAAAGGGCAAAATCGTGATTCTCAACGAAATCAAGCGCTTAGATACTCGAAAGAAAGAGAACGAGAAGACGAAGTCAGTAGTACCTTTAATTTGGACGGAGATGAAGCAAGTAGGGAGCAATATGCACCGCAAGAGCAGGGCAAACTGCGACTCGATGGTGGTCCAAACGTCGACAAAAATCCAAATTGGAGGTACGAACAGGTTGCTAAGGTGATTGCGGTTGCGAGGGTGGAGTTATTTATAGGCAAGGAACCCTAGACTAGGATGTGGATAGGAGCAAAGGAAAGTGGCCGGCGGCTACTTTGGGCATTTCTCAAATACGTGTTAAAGCTCGCAAATGTTGGGATAATCCTGTGTGAAATCTCTCAAGGAAACCAACGCAACAAAAATCAAGGAAAATTGTTGAGTAAATCTCAAGTTATTGCGATTTTAAGAAAATGAATATCCAAGGCTTGTTGCCTTATCCGACCCGAGCTAGAAGACGACCACGTGCCGTCGGATTGATGGGCGCGGGTCCATCAAGCAATCTGGGCCGTTCGATCACACATTAGATCAGGGAAATATCCCTGAGCAAAAGTCGATTAAAACTATTAGATTTTAAATGTTTTTCTCTTTCTTATTTTGGAGGCTCAAACGTTACCCAAAAATTATGAAAATTTATATTCTGACTTATTTCGACGCGTAGAATCCGAATATGGAGTTAGTTTTTTCATTTTGAGAAAGTTTAATAGGTGAAATAATTAATATGTCATTTTCTCTTTCCTCCCTCAAAAGAAGTGATAACCTTATCTAAAATTAATGTAACTTCACCCTTAAGTCTCCTTAATGGTTTGAAACACGATTTTGCAATTATCTTTACAAGTTGACATTATCTTTATATTTATTAAATTAATTAGAACATTCTACACACTTTCTCTCTCCTATTTTACTATTTATTTATATATTATCCAAATTAGTTGCAAATCTGCACAGAGGCTTATTTTTATGTTTAGAATACGAATTTGAAGTTATTTCCCTGATTTGAGAGCATTAAATATTTTACTTCTTTTTATTGGCTTATTTCCTATATTCCTTTGATAATGTTATTAATATTTTTATTTTAAATAATACTTGACCCTTTAGTTACTCTTTACCCAAGGAAACGAATTAAACTATCAAATTATCATGATGGTTTCAGATTATCTTATTTGTTACAAAATCTTTGTAATTATCTCCTTTACTCATATTTTCTCATATTTCCTTTACTTATTATATTTATCTTCTTTCTTTTATAAAATTCAAATTTTCTTCTTATTTCTTATATCCTAGGAAACACTAGAAGATTCTAGGATGAATTATTTTATCCCCTTTTTATTTCTTAAGGTGAAATTGCTTATTAAACCCCTTGTCTAATTTTAACTGAGTCTTTTGTACATGAAACCTTGAAATAAGAACATATGGGAAATATTTAACCAATAACTATCTTAATTTCTTTTAAATCAAGACCAAGGACAAAAGGAACGAAAATGAAGGTCAAAGCTTTATACAAAAGAGTACAAAGAGGCACAAAGGAGATTTCAGTATGTTACAACACTCCACCCCTTAAAAAGGATTTCGTCCCCGAAATCTCATACAAAGAGGGAAGGGTGAGTACGTAACATCTCATCTCTCAACTCCCAAGTGGTTTCTTCTAAACCATGATACCTCCACAAAACCTTCACTAACTCTATCTCCTTATTCTTCAGCTGCTTTACTCGGGAGTCAAGGATCTTCACAGGTAGTTCTTCATAAGTCAGATTCTCATTAATCTCCACAGGTTCGATGGTGAGCACATGAGACGGATCCTTAACGTAATTCCTCAGCACAGAAACATGGAATACATTGTGAATCTTATCATAAGCAGGAGGCCAAGCTAGACGATATGCACAATCTCCCACTTTATCTAAGATCTCAAATGGTCCAACATAGCGAGGACTCAACTTGCCTTTTATTTTAGATCTTGCAATAGAACGTATAGGCTTAATCTTTAGAAAAGCATAGTCACCCACTAAGAAGCTTACATCAGACCTCTTCTTATCAGCATACATCTTCTGTCTGTCTTGAGCAGCTTTCATCCGTTTCTTTATCAACTGTATCTTCTCAAGCATCATCTGCATGTCATCAGACTTCACTAAGGAACGTTCACCAACATCATCCCAGTGCAAAGGTGAACGACAAGGTTTACCATAGAGAGCTTCAAAAGGTGGCATACCAATACTGGCTTGGTAGCTATTGTTATAAGCAAACTCTGCTAATGGTAAATACCGATCCCAGGCACCACCCCAATCCATCACACAAGCACGAAGCAATTCCTCCAGAATCTGAACTGTTCTCTTGGACTGACCATCAGTTTGCGGATGGTAGGCAGTGCTGAAACGCAGATCAGTACCCATCTCTTCCTGAATCTGACCCCACAAACGAGAAGTAAATTTTGGGTCTCGATCAGAAACTATCACAGCAGGGACACCATGCAGACGAACTAACCACTCCACATACAACTGAGCCATCTCAGCAACTTTATACGTGGTTTTGAAAGGCAAGAAATGAGCAGATTTAGTAAGCCGATCAATCACCACCCAAATAGCATCATAACCTCTCTTGGACTTAGGAAAACCAGTAACAAAGTCCATTGTGATCTTCTCCCACTTCCATTCTGGAATCTCAAGAGGATGAAGAAGACCACCAGGTCGTTGATGTTCAATCTTGACTTGCTGACATGTCAAGCACTTTGCCACAAATAGAGCTATATCATTCTTCATATTCTTCCACCAGAAACTTCACTGTAGGTCCTTGTACATCTTGGTTGTGCCAGGGTGAATAGTGTACATGGAACCATGAGCTTCACTCAGAACCTTCTGTCTCAAATCACCTACATCAGGTATCCACAACCTTTGTTTAAAGCAGATAGCACCATCCACTCCGACAGAGAAGTCAGATTGCGGTTTCTCAGATAAAGCTTTCAACTCTTCAAGCTCTGAACTCTCCAACAGTGCAGACACAAATTCTGAGATCCAAGTTGGTGTAACGGTCAGACTGGCCATATGAACACACAACTTATCTTCATCTATTGAATCGACAGGTTGAGGTCTCCAACTGGCCACAAGCTCAAGGTTTTCCCACACAGAACATCTCAGAGCAGCACAAACAACATCCTTCTTGCGACTTAAAGCATCAGCTACAACATTTGCTTTACCAGGATGATAGGTGATGGTGAAATTGTAATCTTTAAGATATTCCATCCACCTACGTTGTCGCAAGTTCAGATCCTTCTGAGTCAACAGATATCTCAGACTCTTGTGATCAGAAAAGACTTCAAACTTTTCCCCATAGAGGTAGTGTCGCCAGATCTTCAAAGCATGAACTATGGCAGCCAGCTCTAAATCATGCGTAGGCCAATTAGCTTCATTAGGTTTCAACTGTCGAGAAGCATAGGCGATCACCTTTCCGTCTTGCATCAGAACACACCCTAAGCCTTGTCGGGACGCATCAGTGTAGATGAAATAGGGTATGCCCTCTACAGGCAAAGCAAGCACTGGAGCAGAAGTCAGACTCATCTTCAACTTCTGAAAATTGTCCTCACACTCAGGGGTCCATGAGAACTTGACTTCCTTCCGAGTCAGCTTGGTCAAAGGTAAAGCCAACTCAGAAAACCCTTTGATAAACTTCCGATAGTAACCAGCTAGACCAAGGAAACTACGGATTTCAGACGGGTTTCTCAGAGCATTCCACTTTGTCACAGCTTGTACCTTTGCAGGATCAACAGCTATATGGCCGGCAGAAATCACATGACCAAGAAACATCACTTCCTTTATCCAGAACTCACATTTCGAGAATTTTGCATATAGTTGATTTTCTCTCAATGTGTTGAGTACCATCTGCAAGTGTTCGCGATGTTGTTCCAACGTCTCGGAATAAACCAAAACGTCATCAATAAACACCACCACAAACTTGTCGAGGTATGGGCGGAATACTCGGTTCATCAGGTCCATAAACGCAGCAGGGGCATTTGTCAAACCAAAAGGCATGACCAAGAATTCATAATGCCCATAGCGACTTCTGAACGCTGTCTTCAAAACATCATCATCCTTCACCCGCATCTGGTAGTAGCCACTCCGAAGATCCATCTTGGAGAACACTGTGGCTGACTTCAGCTGATCAAATAAGTCATCGATGCGTGGCAATGGATAACGATTCTTCACTGTCACCTGGTTGAGCATGCGGTAGTCCATACACATCCGCAAAGATCCATCTTTCTTCTTCACGAACAGGACAGGGGCTCCCCAAGGGGAAACACTGGGGCGAATGAAACCCATGTCAAGAAGCTCTTCAAGATGCTTCTTCAACTCCGCCAGTTCAGCAAGAGCAAAGCGATAAGGTGGCTTCGATATCGGTGAAGTTCCAGGTATGAGCTCGATGGAGAATTCCATCTCGCGATTTGGTGGCAACCCGGGTAACTCCTCAGGAAAGACATCTGGGAAGTCCTTCACCACAACAACATGGTCTAGGGCAGGAGGTGTAGCATCGAGAACTATGGATGCTAGGAAGGCTCTACACCTTTGAGAGACGAGCTTTTCAGCTTTGATGGCAGAGATGACGAACTGTCGGTCTCCTCACTTCTTGCCCTTGATACACACTCTTCCTTCATCAGGATGGAACAGACTAACCTTGGATTCCTCACAGAACAAAACAGCTTTAAACTTCTTCAACCAATCCATGCCCAGGATGATGTCAAAGACAGTCATATCAAGCAAAACAAAAACTGTGGGAAACATTATCCCGGATATACAGAGGTTCAGGGTAGGAGTTTGGAGATAAGAGGAGCAGATTTTTCCACTAGGAGTTTTTACATCTAACACATGATCCATGAATTCAGATTCAATTTCAAGCATAGAGGAAAACTGACTAGATATGAAGGTATTGGAGGAACCAGAGTCAAAAAGAGCTTTTAAAGGATGCATATTGAGGTGTAGTGTACCTTCAATCACTTCATTACCTTCACCATCTTCATCAGCATTGAGAGCAAACACTCTCCCATTCCGCCTCTCAACTGGCAGACGTCTCGGATTCTGGTTGTTGTTGTTGTTATTGTTGTTGTTGTTTCGCGGTGGAGGGTTCTGTCTCGGATGTTGTGGTTGCTGAGCAGGATTCTACCCTTGCTGGAAACGAGGGCAGTTAGGTCGGATGTGCCCAACCTGGCCACACTCATGACAGGTCAGTGGAGGACGGTTGCCAATACGAGCAGGTGCATTGTTGGCGGGATATCTTCCAGGAGGATGGTGGCAATTGCATCTGTTGCAACGATCACGACCACGGTTCTCATGCTGGTTTGGATTCTTCCTTTTGTTGTTGTTGAAGCTATTGGAAGACTGAAATCCCGGATAAGACTCGATGGCGAGAGCCTTGTCCACCATATGTTGAAACGTGAGTGGCAGCTGTGGAATGAGGCTTCGACCAACGTGGTAGTTCAGGCCCTCCAAGAACAAGGTTGCTCTCCTGTCAGCTCCAAGGTCGGTGGCGTAACGTTCCAGCATTAGAAACTTCTGAACATAGTCTGCCACACTCATGCTTCCTTGCTTGAGACTGTAAAACTCAGCCTCCTTCTTCCTCAGGAATGCATGACAGATGTACTTCTCTCTGAACAGCTTCAGGAACTGAGTCCAGTCCATGGAGGAGGTGTCTCGAGTACGGGCAACTCCATTCCACCAGACACGCGCAGGTCCATCCAGCACGTACGTCGCGAACCGAACCTTCTGGTGAGGAGGGCAAGCCATACCCTCGAAGGTCCGATCCAGGGCCAACACCCAGTCATCAGCTTTGTCCACCATGTTAGGCTCACTCTCACCCTTGAAGTAGGGTGGCTGCATCTTGATGAAATCAGTGAGGGTGAACTCCCTCGGCTTGGTGGCAACCGCAGCAATGGTGTTGAGTTGTCCCATCATGGTGGAGGACAACAGCTGTCGCAACATCGCCAGCTCTTGCTCAGGTGTGAAGGCAGGTATACCAGAGGTTGGCTGAGTAACAGCAGGAGTCGCAGGAGTGTCGAGGTTGTCAGTGTTGGACTCCTGGTTTGAGTTGTCAAACAGGTCACCTCTCCTGAAATTAGGGTTATCATATTAAATTTTTCAGGAGTAATGAATCATAGATGAGAGGGAAAAGAAATAGAGATGAGAAAAGGACAACTAGAATGCTATTGCCTAAATGCATACTACTTCGGGTTGTTCGTATCGGCGCAGGCCAGGCCGGATCATATGGGCACGGGAGTCCCCGTATGCCAAGCTAGTGGGTCGGAGGAAAATCTTGTCAGCCCCCATGCCCTGATCCTTTCTAGACACCCTTGCCTCAACTGCATGCCCTAATAGTCGCCTAAAGGCTCTGATACCATGCTGTAAAGAGGCGAGATCACATCTCTACTAAAATTTAAAGGAAATACAAACATCCACAATTTTAACAGAAATTGAGACCTTTGAGGATGGTTGCATAATAATCCAAATAAATAAGCATGATTCCAGATACATAATAAAATGTCAATAGCAGCGGAAAGAAAGAAATATCAAGCCTTCTAATGGCTTTATAGTTTATTACATCATTGCTTTCTAAAAGAAAAGATAAGATAGAATAGAGGATCTAGCTATAGCAACCTAGCCATCCTTCTTCTCAAGCAAACGATCACAGCAAGGATTCTTTCTTCAAGCCCTTCCTTCTCCTTGGACAACTCCAACACCTGGGTGGTTGGGAAGGCACCCAGCAAGAGGGAAAACAAGAAAAGTATGTGTTACACTAATAATCTTTCAAAGGCAAAGAAAAGATGTAACAAGTAAACTAGACTAAGTATTTGGTGTAAAAGGATATCAAGGAGTATGAGGATTTTATAAGAGAACTTGCCATTAACAAAGTAAGTAAAAGGTTTTAGCATGTTTATTAATATGTCTATCTAACTAAGTAGGGTTGAGGCACCTACCGAACCTCTAACCTTAGGTGAGGGAAGAATTATAAACATTTCCAAATCACCTACAAATTTTTAATGGGGAGAATAATAAACATTCCCCTAGGGCGATTTTATACATGCCCTCTATGGGTGGTTGTACATAAGTACCACTACTTAAAATTTAAATAGAACATTTAATTTCATGCTAATAAGAGATTTATGGCAAGAATAAGCAAAAGATATTCAACATGGCAATGGGGTATGAATACCCAAACAAGAGAATACTATATCTGATTTTTGAGGCAAATAAGACATTTTAGGTTTCAAGAAAATTCAATGGTTTAGATCAAATTAAACCTCATAGAAGAAATCTAGGTATTGGATTAAGTATTTCCCAACTGATAGGTAGATGTACAACAAGACTCATAATAAACACATACTAATCACATACCTTGGCCACAGGTGTCCTAAGTTCCCTTTTTCAAGTCTTCACACGAACTATAACTCCAAACTTCCTAATACATCATTTAATTCATTTATTAGAATTACATGTATTCACTTAAAAGATTGAAAGCCCTAATTTACTAACTTTTTGTACAAACTCTCGATTCAGACTTCAAAAACCTCATAATCGTCTTAGTTAGGTTTTCCTGATCAAAATAACATATAATATTGTATATTTTGGAAATATAGATTTTTAGGATTAATTTTAGGGATTTTTAAGTTAATTAAATCGATATTAAAAACACCTTTTCGAAAAACTCAAAACCAAAACTCAAAAACATTTTTATTAAATAGATCTCATTTTCTTGATTTCAAAACACTATTTATTTTTAATTTTTGACCAACGAAATAATTTATAAAAATTATTTTACTCCGACCAATCAGCATGTGCCACGTAGGCAACCATGCTCAACGCGAGCGGTCGGGAGTGATCAGGAGCGGTGCTCAGCGCCTCGGGGCGGTCGCGGGAGGCGAGCGACCAGTTCAAGCGGTCAAAGCCGAAAAGAAGGAAAAGGGCGAGAACACCCCTCGCGCGAAAAGCCAGTAAGGCAAGCGACTAGGGGCAGAAAGGTAAAACGAGGATCGTCTTCCTCCCCTAGCCCGCGCGACACGAGCAGAGAGCAGGTTGCTCGGCTCAAAAGGGCAAAATCGTGATTCTCAACGAAATCAAGCGCTTAGATACTCGAAAGAAAGAGAACGAGAAGACGAAGTCAGTAGTACCTTTAATTTGGACGGAGATGAAGCGAGTAGGGAGCAATATGCGCCGCAAGAGCAGGGCAAACGGCGGCTTGATGGTGGTCCAAACGTCGACGAAAATCCAAATTGGAGGTACGAACAGGTTGCTAAGGTGATTGCGGTTGCGAGGGTGGAGTTATTTATAGGCAAGGAACCCTAGACTAGGATGTGGATAGGAGCAAAGGAAAGTGGCCGGTGGCTACTTTGGGCGTTTCTCAAATACGCGTCAAAGCTCGCAAATGTTGGGATAATCCTGTGCGAAATCTCGCAAGGAAACCAACGCAACAAAAATCAAGGAAAATCGTTGAGTAAATCTCAAGTTATTGCGATTTTAAGAAAACGAAAATCCAAGGCCTGTTGCCTTATCCGACCCGAGCTAGAAGACGACCACGTGCCGTCGGATTGATGGACGTGGGTCCATCATGCAATCTGGGCTGTTCGATCGCACATTAGATCAGGGAAATATCCCTGAGCAAAAGTCGATTAAAACTATTAGATTTTAAATGTTTTTCTCTTTCTTATTTTGGAGGCTCAAACGTTGCCCAAAAATAATGAAAATTTATATTCTGACTTATTTCGATGCGTAGAATCCGAATATGGAGTTTGTTTTTCAATTTGAGAAAGTTTAATAGGTGAAATAATTAATATGTCATTTTCTCTTTCCTCCCTCAAAAGAAGTGATAACCTTATCTAAAATTAATGTAACTTCACCCGTAAGTCTCCTTAATGGTTTGAAACACGATTTTGCAATTATCTTCACAAGTTGACATTATCTTTATATTTATTAAATTAATTAGAACATTCTACACACTTTCTCTCTCCTATTTTACTATTTATTCATATATTATCCAAATTAGTTGCAAATCTGCACAGAGGCTTATTTTTATGTTTAGAATACGAATTTGAAGTTATTTCCCTGATTTGAGAGCATTAAATATTTTACTTCTTTTTATTGGCTTATTTCCTATATTCCTTTGATAATGTTATTAATATTTTTATTTTAAATAATACTTGACCCTTTAGTTACTCTTTACCCAAGGAAACAAATTAAACTATCAAATTATCATGATGGTTTCAGATTATCTTATTTGTTACAAAATCTTTGTAATTATCTCCTTTACTCATATTTTCTCATATTTCCTTTACTTATTATATTTATCTTCTTTCTTTTATAAAATTCGGATTTTCTTCTTATTTCTTATATCCTAGGAAACACTAGAAGATTCTAGGACGAATTATTTTATCCCCTTTTTATTTCTTAAGGTGAAATTGCATATTAAACCCCTTGTCTAATTTTAACTGAGTCTTTTGTACATGAAACCTTGAAATAAGAACATATGGGAAATATTTAACCAATAACCATCTTAATTTCTTTTAAATCAAGACCAAGGACAAAAGGAACAAAAATGAAGGTCAAAGCTTTATAGAAAAGAGTACAAAGAGGCACAAAGGAGATTTCAGTATGTTACAGTACGTTTCTTATCCCATTCTATCCTTACGTCGAGGCCATTCTGATGAGCATATAGATTATAGAACTCGTAACCTTTTAGTGGTGTGTTGAACTCTAATTTCTTCTAGTAGTCCACATCATCATGTGGTTTAAGAAATGCCACTCAAAGTAAAAGTTATAAAGTAATATCATAGAAGTAGGAATTTATATATATAACATACCCGTACAATGTTTGTCAAGACAACAAATAAAGATATTCATCATTTGTTTGCACTGATGAATCATTAAATAGTGAATTCAATACTAGGTTAGTATCAGGATACAACACATCGTGGTACAATATTGATATCAATATGGCTTCACCCATCGTTGAATGATGGTGAATACAAATAGTGGTAATCTAAGTGCCAAGTAATCCAAATGTTGATTACTCCAAATTTTGGTTATCGCGGAAAAATGACATGGTTTAATAATCATAGAATCATGCTTGAAAATTTCTTCAATCCTAATCAATCAAGACAAAAGTTTCCAAAAAAATATTGAATTGATAATCATTTGAGTACTAGGTAACATGAATCCTAGTTACCTAAAAGCCAGAATCCTAGTTCAATTGTGGTTTAGATAATTGATCAACATTCACTCGAATCATGAGTAGTAAAGAAACTCAGTTCCTGCTTCTCATTTGGAAGGTGTAAATCATATAAAAAATATTTCATCTAACTGTTAAGAACCACCAAAGGTATTACTGGATCTCTCGAATCATATATGTCGTTGATATTTTTTTCAATCGTTTCCATGTGTCCTATCCATGTCTCATTTAGATCCACGTTGAAGTAATGTGGGTATGCATTACTAGAAATGCCTTGTTATGACAATTGGTATGCACATGAAAGAACTATTCACGTTTTCTCACTTGTGTACATGAATCACCTTGCCAACCCTGACGTTGAGAGCCTATATCTAGATTGGAGATTCTAGATGGATCAACAAATAATACTTGTTGTAGTTGGAAAGTTGATCTCCTACAATATCTTCAAACCCCATATTGTGAATGGAACATGTGTTTCAGACGCATATCAACTATTTCCATCCACTTGTCACCATCCATTTGATCATAGTCTCGTGGTGTTGCACAGAGGAATGGATGGAGAAAGTGTTAAATATGCTAACTAACGATGGACTCGACAGAAAAAAGCTAGCAAATTTCTGTTTTACAATGAAGAGAAGATTCATTTGCAGAAAAATGGAACGTGGCATGTGTTAGTTTCAAGAATCTGAGTGCGTGGAAGAGTTGCACACCTTTCTCTTACTCTAGCCAGAGAAGATGAGTAGAAGCTTTTTATTCACCGAAAATCTTCATCTAAATGAAATCTACAATGATGTGAAAATCTTCGAGCTGGACAGTAGTTGAGCAGTATTATCTAGCCAAATGTCTTCTTACTGGAACAGAAAAAGTTGTCAAGGTCAAAATAAAAAGGTTCCCTCCCGATGGATTGTTTTCTAGCGGTAGACCTTCTCCAGTGAAGACAGTCATGAGATTTTTCTCATAATCGGAGATCTTTACGTCGGAAGGATTGTTTATGGCATAGATCACCTTGTTCGAATATCAAAAGGCGTTGAACTAAAAAGCGAAGCTTTGACAGTTGATGATGCAACTAAATTTTGAGAGAAAACATATGGAGGCCTAAGCTGGAACAGAAAATTTATATACTCGTATAGCTTTGTCAGTGTCTGTTCCGGTGTGGAAACATTCTATCTATTAGAAAAATACCACCGTGTCCATCAAGTTACTCAATTAAAAAATAATAGACCGGACGTTATAAACGAGCTCTGGACTTTCTGAAAAAATATCCTATCAAGACTGGAACTTTCACGAGGATTGGAAGACTACACCAACAATTCCATGTACCTAGGACTTTTGGGCTTTCGGGCGGTCCGCAAGCAGTAATCCGTTTGACCCGAGTGACCAGCATCTGGACTCCATTCCGATTTGGACGTCGGCGCAAGCGACCGCTCGGTTGTTCGACTAAATTGACATGCCGCGCCAAGGCAGCTGGGGTTGGCTGTTGTTGTCGTGGCAGTTGGCTCACGTGGGTGGCTGGAGCCTGGAGATGGAACATGAGAGGCTGCGCCGCCGTACGTAGCGGACCCGATATGTTTTGTTTTATGATGATACGAACTGACGAGGGGGGAGGAGATGGGTGATGAGCGAAATGCCTACTTGGCCTGAGTATAATATGCCGTGGATGAAAGCTTTTCCGTCAGAAAGGAGAAGAAACAATGAGAAGTAGAGCGATCTGTAGATGGATAAACAAAAAGCTTCGCCAGCCTGTATTGTAAACATGTTTGTTTCGGTCATATACAGCCCCCTTTCCATGAACGCAGGGATTACGTCCGCTAACGATTTGAGATGTAGTTGAGTTACAAAGTATCATTTTTTTAATAGAAGATTATATCGTAAATTCTTGCTTTGTGATCCGACTACACCCCCACTAAACGGACTCTCGTTCATGTCACTAACATGACACGAGAATGGTTTTGACTGAATGAGGAATTGTTTCGGAATTGTATTGTGGAGTGTGAACTGTTGTGCGTACTGATGGTTTGTGTAATGTGAGTGGATTTTTTTTTTTTTAAATTAAGCCAGGGGACCATCTATTCACCCCACTCCCCTGGTGTGGGCACAACAAAATGTGAGTGGATTCCCAGCTTACCCAACCCTTTTCGGGATGTGTTTGGTTTCTCAGATCTTTTGGTGTTGAATTACATTCTAGAATTTAATTCACAAACAGTAGAAGGAGGGGATCATACAATTGATGTGTGATATCAACGGGGATAGTAAGTCTGGTTTAATTATAACAATTTAGTGTGAGACAAATTAACACAAGCGCCCATGAGGCAGTATTAATAACACACCAACCGAATCATCTGTTTCATGTTACTTATCGGATCAGGATGATCACGTATAATCGTTCTAGTACGTGTAGCTGAATGAAGAATCACAATTCTGTTTTGTTTTTGGATAACAAAACCGACCATCATAATGATAACACTCCAATAGAACTGTATTTAACAAAAAGAAGCAAAACGATATAGAAGGATGAATTTGTTCAATACAGTTACAATGAAATACAAGGAAGACGGATAACAAGTTGTGCCATCAGTTCCTTTTAGATGGAAAAATCAATCCTCCGAAATATTAAATTCTAAGATGGCAAAACCAATCTTCCGAGCAAAACAGGTATTGAATGCAATTTTCGTAATGGTGTCTTTAGGCAGTTATTCAACATTACTCCTACGTACATGAACCAGGCAAACATCTTAAACTTAAAACTTGGGTGTAAGGGCATCTATTACTAAAACACAATAAAGGATATGGCAACAAAAGGCTTTGATGTGTTAGGAGCGACACACTAATATTAGGTATCATGACTGACACTACACAACAACTTGATTCCCATGTTGTGGTCATACAACGTCAATCACTTGGTGTCTTCAAGGATTTACCACTCATCCTATTCTAACACGCGACCCCATCCAGAGAAGATTATTTCCTAGCTTGACACCAATGGATTTCTAGAGAATAAATACAGAAATGTGAAGACAATCAACAACATTATGTAGTGTCATCGAATTCACTTGAAACTTTGGTATTGTTACATTGAACTTAACTCTTATCCACACATTTAGGTAGAGCTACCGGTGTCTATGAATTATTGAAGAGTTTATTCTTGTCCATAATGTGGATTTCTCAACCAAATCCGATGGCATGTTGTTCATCAAATAATTATTTGTATCCTCTTTATCAGCCATGTAATCTAAATCTACGGCCCACTAGACGGTAGCTCATTTACATACTTAAGTCTGACTTTGTGTGCATATTAGTTTTTATTGTATTTTATAGTCCTTCTCATGAAAGTAATTGTTTCACTATCACGATTGTGGCCTCTACATGTAGGTAAACCATACATGTTCCCATAAATCCATTCGGCCTCCAATCTTATTGCACTTATAGCACATATCTCTAACTTAAAGGTGTATCTAAATAACTTAGTATACTTCTTAAACATTAGGGTACCAATAGATCCTAAAATAAGAAAATATAACATGAAACTTTATTAATTTTATAGGTCATGAAATCTATCTTGAACCAACCTTAAGAAAAAAAAACCTTGCATCAATATTCCTTCAGCAATATAGTTATATTTTCTATAATACTTTCCAACATAATTAGTTCTCTTGATGCACCACAACAATCTATTAAGAGACCAAAAATCAATACTATCAAGATAGGGTATCTGATTACTTGAATGTAACAAATGTGATGCATGGTTGTGAGTATTATACAATATGCATCATAAATCTGATAATGTGAGAGCATCGCAATAGACGCATAGGAACATCACTATCATTTTTTTAACAAAAGTTTTTATGACCATGTAGAATCTTAATAAATTTACTGGATGTGTTTTCAAGTCTCTCATATTCTTCTCAACATAGTGATACTAAAAGAAAACAATATCGCCTATAGACCTAGTGATTTAAATACCTAAAATTACAACAAAAACACCCATTTCTTTCATCTCAAATTTACAAGACAAAATGAGCCCATCTTTGCATTACTATCATATCAAAATACAAAAAAAATCTTATAATTTGCATAAAAGCACAAGATTATGAACATGTCATTGATGGTTTTATAATAAGTATGCTAATCATAATCATTAGAAATAGATACAAAATATGACATGATGGTGTCATATTTTTTTGTCATTTCCTTGATGTTTGTTTCAAAGCTATGAAGATTTAACAAAATTAGACACATTGCACTCCTTCCCAGATGCCACATTACCCTCAAGTTTCCCATATGGGTCTACTATTTAATATCATTGTGTCTGAATGTTGTCCTTGCATCCATCTAACGGATAGAGAGATTATAAGTGGAAGATAAATCAATAAGCACATAATTTTAGTAATGTAGAAGGAGGAGATACAAAAGGAGTGTATTTCTTCCCTTAGAGTATACCCTTGGAAAATAAATAGTCATGTACAAACTAAATTTCCTATCTAAATTAAATTTCTTTCTAAAAATCCATTACATTCAGTGGGAAAATAGGAGGTAACTTCAATATTTCCCAAGTTCCAATTAAAGGTGGATTGTTTAGAAATCATTGTATTTTTATTCTTTTCAAAACTTATGTTCTTTAGAATCCACATCTTTATTCAATGATACATGACAATCCACATTATTATAAGTGAGAAACATATTTTTAAAATATTTAAAAGTCATAACCCATTTGTTTCTCCTTGGATCAAATATCTTCATGATTGTTCCCATTTGTCATCCTCTTCAAAACATTAGGAATGGAGCATATCGTGTGTAAAAGCCCAGTCTACTTGACCAAAAATTTTACATAACTAATTTAAGAATATCGAAACAGTCTTTGTGCAATCATATAATTCAACAAAGTACATATAAGCTTATAAGGGAAGCCCATAAATCAGAATTAAAAAAAAATCTATTCAAAACTTTTCTCAAATAGCAAGTTCTATGTCAATCTTCCTACCACATCTTTCCTGATTTCGATCTTTGCTAATTGCATAACAAATCTGAATTTGTTCATTAATTCCCACTGGTAATATATATCCCATGATCATTAAAGGGGAAGAACAAGTCTCAAGTACTAGTACAAAATTCATTTTTGAGGTAATACAATCCACTAACTGACAATGTTTTTAAGAGATGTGTAAGGAATAGGAAATTAGGTAGTATATTAATTTTTAAAAAATAGTCTACCAATATTCAAATATGTTTTTCACTCATTTAATTTTATTAAACTTACATATATTAATATTTCATTTGGAATTATTCCAAGAAGTGGGTGCACTGATTGTCACATAACCGTATGTTACTCAAATCCAACCTTTAATTAACTAGAAAAACACTTGTTAAAGGGCCTGAGCTTCTAACCCTAGCATGGTATTATCAAAGCACAAATACATAAGCATAAAATATTGGCATGGTATTATAAAAGTGCATATACAGAATCATAAAATATTAGCATATATCAACATGCAACAAGTATATCAAAAGCAACATTTTCATTACAAAAATCCAATTTCAAAGTGATAGTGCATTTATACAAGTCTGCTCATGTATACTAGCTAAGATTTTGAAACAAGTACACTTGAACATAGCACACCAAGCCATCAACTCTCTAGCCATCTTTAAACCTA
Source organism: Alisma plantago-aquatica (assembly GCA_963693085.1). Classification (NCBI taxonomy): domain Eukaryota; kingdom Viridiplantae; phylum Streptophyta; class Magnoliopsida; order Alismatales; family Alismataceae; genus Alisma; species Alisma plantago-aquatica. The sequence goes on from OY856412.1 coordinate 1,207,490,953, forward strand.
TAGTAAACACATAACGTGTTTAGTACAGAAAAGAACAAAGTATATATAACCTTTTTATAATTTGAAAATATTGCATAAGTAGGAACAAGAATAAATAAATTAATTACACAAGAAAATGTGAACCCATGTTTTATGTTATTTTAATTCAATTTTACCAACAATATCATGTATCACAAGTTTTTTTTTACCAACTTCCCATCAAAATGGTCCATAACGGTGCTAAAGATTAGCTAGCCTTTTTTATTGACACAAGTCTACCCTATCTTGACAACTCAAGTAGGGCGCCCAACCTTGTGTCCTTACCCTGAGAATATAAGCCAGTGAACAAACTTTGTATAATGGAGATCTTTCTTATGAGTGAAAGTTATAAAATCAATGGGACAAGCATCAAGAACAATACTAGAATTCTACATAGCAATATTTGAGCAAGTAAACAAGCATACATACAAATCAAAGTTCAAGAAAGAAATCTAAAATAAAATATTATTACACATGTACCTCATTCATAACCTAACTTATTCTTGCTTGTCTAGCTACAAGACACACCTAAGCAAGAACAAGATTGCATGCATGTATTAGACTCTCATCATTACCCCTAAGTATTTCATTTTTAGGGTTTTTTCCAAGTTATGTTCAACATTTCCTATTAGTGCATTGGATAATATTTACTAATTTATGTGCCATAATTAAGTTTAGCTTCAAGTTTTATGTCATTTTGATGTTCCTTTCATTTTATATGAATACTTCAAGGTTTAGGTCATTACTTGCATTTTAGGGTCTAAAGACTCATAATAGAGCAAACAAGGTTAAGGGTCATAAAGGCATAAAAACCAAGCATAAAAGATAGTTTAGGACAGAAAGGCTAGTACATAAGAAGCACATTCAAAGTTGGGTGGATGTCCCCTAGGGTCTAGGCATAATACTCCACACTTGGTACCAACACGATAGCATACATTTAATAATTAACATAAGAATCATATCATTGAGGTCCAACATTAGACCTAGGAGGACATCCAGATCATAGGGGCCACAAGAATTAGAGTAACTTAGAGTTAAGAGGATAGTACAAGTGAAAATGATCCATAACAATTATACAATAACAAAGCAAAAATAAAGCCATATAGGTCATAATAAGTGAATTCAGGTTACAAACACCACCAAATTTCAACATGGCATGAGACTTAGACATTAGGATCTCTAATCATCATGCTTATACATATTTTAAACATAAAAAGGAGTTTGATGTAAAACCAAGGTCAAATACCACATTTGTTCAAGGTATTACATGCATGGTTATATATATACCTATAAGAATCACATCATACATTTGGTGCAACATATACCATAAAGGTGGACAAAATTGATCAAGAATAGTTTTTTGTGTTGTGGTGTGCCAAAACTTATCTTAGTTGATAAAATGATTTGAGGTAATATTAAATGAATATTAGCATAAGATCAAAGTTTTAGGGATAAAGTTCATATAAATGTTACATTAGTGCATCAAGATCTACCAAAATTCAAGAATGGTGATTATGGCCTGTCTAGTGTTCCAAGTTCATAAAAGTTACTGATTTGAGGGCTAAGAAATAGATTGAGTGTCAAAGATCTAATCTTATCATAGTAGTGTATTTAAATATGTTAAGAAGATCAAAAGAGATAATTTTTGACAAATTAGGTCATTAAATCATGCATGGGTTATAGATATTTTCAAGACAATAAATTGATATATAATATTGCATATTTTGGACATATGGTGATAGAGTTACAATTTTTAGAAGAGTTGCCAATAACTATATTGAAATGGATGATATGTTATCAATAGTTGATAAAGATCAAGGTCTCTAGTCCTCCTTCCAACGGTTGAGCTACCATGTTCCCCCTCCCCCTGCTGGGCCATCTGGTTGCTAGTTTGGGTCTGGTCCCCACTACTAGGTGACTATGGGAACCATAGGAAGATGAAGGATGTTGCCTGCGGTCATTGTGCACTACTGGAGGGTTGTTGGGAATCATGCCGCCTTGAGCTCTCTAGTACAAGCAACTATAGTAGTATAGGGGCTCTTTATACCCCACAAGAAATCGCTGATGTGTACCAATCTTTCCCAGAAGCAAAGAGCAGTTGAATCAGGAAAATTTTGATCAAAAGGCAAGCTCCTGAGCTAGTAGTTTGTGATGCCTAGGGTTTCTATATGTAGAAGATGAAGGTGAGGAGGGATTGTTAGGTGAGAAAACATGGATAAAATAAGAGGAAACTAAATAGAATGATGAGTGGAGGTGATTGGGATAACAAAATATGCAATAGGGGCAAGAATGGAGGGGATTGGTAGGTTCCAAGGTGGGGGTAGGTGGTGGTAATGCAACCACCACTGACAATGTGTACAAAGGTTGAAGAAGACCTCCTGATCATTGGCTCATAGGGTGTGGAACTGAGGGACATGTTCCAAGGGTCGATATTAGACGATAAATGTGCAAAAAGCCCATATCAATGACTTGGAACCTAAGGGGAGCTCCTTCTAGCTAGGTTGCACCACAACTTTGAGCCCAACAAGCCTCAAATTTGATTAAAACCACGCATTGAATGGAGATATTCATATAACCATATATTGTGATTTATATATCCAATTGAGGTTATATTTTCACCTTTGTATTCATTATTGAAATATCTACAATTCATATACATTAGTGAGCATGAAGATCATATATAAGAGGTTCAACTTCAATTTTAAAAGTGTGATACATTGAAGTAAGACACTTAGCTCAATTTGCAAATTAAAGTTAGATATGTAAAATTGATCACTGAATTGACAAAATTAGAGTGTTACCAAAATCAAACTATGAAATTGATTTCTAATAGAGTAATATGACCACTTGATGAGAGAGGAAGAGTGCAATAGAGGATAGATAAAATTTGGGTTTTCATAGAGATTCTATATGTGCTTAGGTAACTATGTCTCCTCAACCTATCTAGAAATGATCAAATCAATCTAAATTTTATTAAACTAGTAGTGCACCTATTCCCTATATATGTACATATTTGATCATTAATTACTCCACTCAAAAAGTGAGTAATAGATCTTAAACCACTAAAAAGACAATTCATTTCAATTATGTATAAGGTTTCCAAGTACAATATGTAGGATTTTTCTTGTAGAAAGGGTATAAATATAAAAAATCAACTCCTCAGTTCTCTTATAAAAAAGTAGAATTTCAATAAGGAAATAATGTTCCAATGAAAAAAATAAAAGATTATTTATCATTAATGTTGAGTAGAATGACCGATGTATATTTCAAAATTTCATTTACAAGGTATATCAAGTATATCTTTGATTCATGAGTAAGAACACACAAGGATTTTCCTAAGATTTTTCAAGAAAGCCTACAAGTATATAACAAAGGATTACAACATAGTCACTTGGGATCATCATTATAATGGAGTTGTGTATTTATAGCATTTCAATGTGTTGGTTAGGATCTATATGTCAAGTGATTTTCTTGTACAAAGCATATAGTCATCAAAACAAGAGTCTTATAAACAAATAATCACATGTATTATATTTTACTTAGGTATGACTAGGTGATAAATAGAGTTTAATTCTTATCAAAACATTTTATAAAATTATAGTTATGAAAATCAAGTACAATACCATAGTACAATTTAGAATTTGGAATTTCCAATTAGCATAATTGACATTATCCAAGATACACCATGCAATTAAAGGACTCCATTGCAACTTAGGTGTCTCATGAGTGATTATCATCACTCCAATAACCTTCATATACACCCAATCCTAATTCTTTATAATTTAGTGTTTCTCTATCCTTAATAACATGCATATGCTCCTATATGTACAAGGTACAAAACAATGGAGACTATAATCAGACTATGTATAGATGTCAAAAAATTGAGTCAAGAAATTATCTATAGTAGAATGTGTCTATAATAAGATATGATTTAGTTTCTTGAATTTTCTATCTTATCATCTATTTCATATAATCTCTTTCATATAAGGATAAATGACAATTTATGAGATAAACATAGCAATATTTCATATAGAATATTGTTTTAGATATCAATAAACAAATATATAATTATTAAAATTTTATTGTTTTTCCAACACTCATATCTATTTATAGAAAATAAATATTCAAAGCAGAGAACTGATTCAAAATTTTAAAAATAGAAATAATCAAATAATACGTACATGCATAGTTCAGATCAAAGATGAATGTTGATACAAGATATTATCATCATACACTTTAGTAAAAATATCACATTTGAATAATGGTTCTATAATTATTATGTATTTTTTAAATTAATACTACAAAATAAAATAAGAAAATAAATAAAAATTTTATTTTTAGAAATGTTGTTTGGTTGGCTTAATGTATCTCTGATAGCATCTTCTTTCCATTCTGACATGAAATTCTAACTTGATGATCTTTCATGCTTAATACCATTAGGATTTTGGCATTCACAAAGTGGGCGTGACAAGGCTTAAAAAAGTAATTGAATGATTACTTTGTCAAGGAGGATTTTGCACAACAACATGCTTGATGATCTCTTCTAGTTGGGGCATTTAGGAATAGGTGTTTTTGCAGATATGCTATAAAGGATGGTAGGAGAAGCTCTATGTGACAACCTAACCTTCTCTCTCTTCTAAGTTACTCATTCTAACACTTCTAATGATGATTGTACTCTATTGGATACCAATTTCATTGTTTGGCTATTTTGATAATCCAATTTGATTTTATATTCCAATGTGTGACACTATTTTGTATAATTGACCAATGTATCAAGATTTTAATGGAACACCATGTTGCAAATGAAATTGATACTCATTAGGATGCTCTCTTGGCTCTCTAACATACATCACATTATGGAGGATTCAATTATGAATTCAATGGCACAAAACCATCTCAATTAGAGCTATGGAGCCTAAGTTATGACCCTACAATGTTACCCTTGTCTATATTGTTTTAACTCTATTCAACCCTTTGAGAATGTGTTGGGGCCATCCTGGTGCCTTCTAGGCTCAAAGTATTTGGACACAATCCAATCACATAACACCTCCCACTAATGTAGTCAACAATCCATCTTTGATGACCCCTGACCAATGTCGCATCTTGGATCATATGTCCATGGATCATGCTTTGATTCAAGAGCCACAGGGTCATCCATAACCTCCGTATAGTGCACATGGCACAAGGAGGTAGGGACCCCCTCAATGATATTGTTTGTTCTAATTTGGGAGTTAATTGAGAATTGCATACGCATTTTTCCCCTCTCTCACTTTTCCCCCTCTTTCCCACCTATTTTGTGCATCACAACACCATAATCTGCTCTTCCTTATCACTTAGCCCAGTATCACTGTCGTAAACTAGGATGGGGATTTGACCCCTCCTAGGCCTCCTTGGGCTTGGATCAAGTTTTTGTCTCCTTTGAGAGGCCACCGTAGGCCTATCCTCCTATGCTCAGTGCTCGTTTGATCCCATCCCAACCCTCTCTTTCCCATCTTCATAGAGTAGTAGGTGGCGGAAACATTGTTTCTAATGCATAGCGACTCTACAAGGAAGATCACATGTGACCCTAAGATCCTAGGAGAGGCAAGTTATATGACCGGGATTCAGGCCAAGTCCCTCCTCTTTCACCCATCATTTACGTGTGCCCTTCGTGGTGAAGAGAAAAGGGCGGCCAACATGTGGCCAACCCATTCTCTCTCAGCAGCTAGAATGGACCATGGGAGTCATTGGATCACACATCCATGGTCGAGAATTAGTCTTTTTGGGGTAATGACCTGCTATCATGGAACCGTTTGTTACCAAAATCCTCACTCCTAGTGGCTATAAAGACAAAGGCAAGAGTACCCCAAGTGTTTGTCCATAGGATAGATCACATAACATATGTATGAATAAAACTGCAAAAAACAACTCAGTTAAGAGACAACACAACATAAAAGAAATGCTAAACTAGTACCTGACATAAGATCATAGGTCCCATTTATCAACCATGTGAATTCCATTTGCATGTCATTATATATCATCAGAGTATGATCAGATTATCATAACTGAGGAAGCATTGATCATCATTAGAGATTCATAGTGTACCTATTACCTAAAATCATTAAATGGGTGCACACAAGCACAAATGTGTTGAGTACATTGTGCAAACAGATAAAATCACATGTTTAGGAACATATATTTCTTGGCAAAATCATAATGTAATAACAAGAAATTAAGCAACAACATTTAAAGACTCTCTTATTAACATGGAAGTGTTTTTTAAGTTCATTTATATTATACCAATAATATCATAAGACATTTGATCAACTTCTCAAAGGAAGGGGTTCGTGAGGATGCTCAAATTAGCTACTCTATTTAAACATGAGGGACTACAAGACTAAATATCAAGTGCTAACCCTATTCATAAGGGGCCTCAAGGCCACTGCCAAGAGATAACCCTTGTATTAACATTGTCTTCCCTATCATGACAACTCAAGTAGGACACCCACTCTTGTGCCCTTACCCCGAGAATACAAGTAGGTGCACAAGGTTGTATAATGGACATCTATCAATATGTTTTCAAGTGTATTCAATATATGTAATCAATACCAAAAATAGTATCTTGGATCAAAGGGCTCTGGAGGGGGTGAATAGAGCTAAAACACTTGCACAAAAATTGTTAGACCTTCAAGTTACTTAACTAGGCACAATTGCAAATAGTGAATTTGATGGCAATCTAAACATGCATAGTAAGGATAAGAGAGATTGAAACAAGCACTTGAACAAGTTGTTTAGAGTGGTTCCACTCTCCAAACTAGGTGAGATTCAGTCCACTACCTAGAGAGGTCAAGCCCTAGGATTTTTTAACCTATGTATACTTATATTCCATTATAAGACATACCATTGACCTTCCTTTTCTGGGATAAGGATACCCAACTTCCCTTTGAGCTCAAGGGATCCAATAACCTTACAACCAAGGTCTTACCTATCCGGAGATAGAGTACTCTACCTCACCAACGTCTTACCCACTCTTACAAGCAGTTGGACACCTTCTCAAAGGAGATCCCCTCTTTGCAACGAGTTTTCTACCTTGAAGGATTTACCCACTCCACTCCCAGGTATTCAGCCGTGTCTTCCTTCACTTAGAGAAGTTTTCTATACCTTCTTCTACAGCTTGAAGAAGCTTGCACCTTCTCCTTGACTTGGTGAATATTTCACCAACTTGATCTTCAAGAAAGGGGTTGGGAAAAGAGACACTTTGAGAGCTTTACAAGCATACAATGAAGTATCTCTCTCACACTATCATGTCTCACTCATAATGACAAATTGAAGTGTAATTAAGAGAGATAAAGGTGCTCAAGTGGACTGGATGCACTCAACTATACCAAGGAGCTCAAATAGCATTAAGGAGAGACCTTGGAATGAACTCCAAGAGGTCTTATTTATAGTTGGGTGTCCACTAGAGGGCAGAAACACTTGGAATGTTTTCTAGGCATTTAGGTTTTTGCAACATATATAATTTTGACTTTTGCAAGACAGTGTCATAATAAAAATATGAATAAGAAACCACAAACTCATAAGATATAGTCAATCGAAGAGTTATGGTACACGAGATTAATATTACAACACTAAAGATGTTCTCTAGAGATAAAACCTACAAACTAGTGAGAAACAACAAGAAGATAAAATAATATGCCTCAAGTACACAATGCCCAAATGTCTAGTACATGATAGTCTAAAAAAAGATATATAAGAGCACTCTAAAGACAATATAACTAAACATATACACTATCTACAACATCATATACATCATCATCATCATCCTCAGGCGGGTAGTCCTCATCATCATCAGATGGTGCATCAGAAGCAATAGTTGTGCCCTCACCATCATCACTAGAAGAACCAGCATAGTCATCATCATAACCATCCTCATGACCCTCATCATCAGCATCCTCATCATCAACCTCATTCTCAGCAGCATGTTCAGGCATATCCTCATCAATAGGAGGTCTAAAACCATAACCTAGTCATCTGACATCTGTGTAGTCTAAGACATGCCACATGCATGTAATGCATTCACTTGCTCAAAAGAAGGGGCAAAAATCCCATCAACATCAGTGAGCAGAGTGGCAGTAAGACCAGTAGGAAGAGCCAATAGAGGTAAGGCACTAGGGGTAAGGGTAGGGGTAGGGGGCAGGTCAAGCATCAACAACAAGGTTGGCAACAAAAGTCACAAAGGGTGGAGGGTCAGGGTAGAATTGATTGTATGCATAGGAGGCATAGTTAGCTCCAAGGTATGCCTGGTAGGTAGGGTAGGGATGGTTGTAGGATAAGTTCATGGTGGACATGATTTGGCAAAGGTCTTAGTGGAGATGGTCCTGAACCTGAAGGTTATCAACCTGTTGATGCATCATATATCCCAAGAGGGTTTGATTTGATACATTAAAAGACACACGGTCAGGACATGGTGGTGGAGGTGGTGGAGGGATCTGGGTGGAGGTGGAGGCTCTAGGAGTGGAAGGGGAGGTAGGAAGGAAGGTTTTCTTGATTGTAGTCTCACTAATGTTGACTCCTTTCTTACTAGATTTGTAGTAGAGATCATGGAAAAAAACTTCTGAGTCACAAAATCGAAGAGACCAAAAATCAAGGAAGGATAGGGGGATGGGTGCCAGAGGTATTCTTTCTAGAGTTAAAATAGGTCAAGTGGTGAAGAAAGTAGTGAGACCACTTGACTCCATTACTCTTTAAAAGACAGTACTTTATCACAGCAGTGTTTTCAACAATCTATGTTTTATTTTTCTTCAGATGGACATTCCAGTAAACTACCAATGCAATAAGACAGTTTTTGATATCAAGGGAAGAGGATGGCAAGGTAGACTTCTTCCTATAGGGGACATTGGTCTTCTTCTGAAACTTATGAACATAAGGAAGTTTAAGATCATTGCCTTTGTAGAAAGCCTCAAGGCCAAGCAGGTCATAATAATCAGGGTAGTCGGCCCTCCATGAATCAGTACCGACAATCATGGAAGTCGGACCTACCCGAGTATCAGGTGGTGGGATATTTGTAGTGTAGTTCCATTAGAGATTTGCATAAAACTCATGGACCTCCTTGGTGCTAGTGATGGAATTGCAGTAGCATAGGCATTCCATGCATAATGTAGTAAGGTGATGGGTTGAAAACACCTCAGCGATCTCCTTAATAGCCTCACTCGTGGAGAAACAAGGTTCATATAGATCTCAAAAAATGAAAAGGATTCCTAGGAAGGAGTTCCTTATAGAAATTTAGAGCATGTAAGGATATAAAAGAGGTTCCATCATAGGAAATGGGGCGAGGATAAGATGAAGACAACAGTGCTCCAATAGGGATGACTTTCTTCCTACGGTTAGAAGCCATGAAGGTTGATGGAGAAGCAAAGGTAACCAAAATAGAATAAAATGTCACAAACAGGTTTCTTAACCTCCTAAGATGGGTGTGGGAAGAGGCAAGGGAAGTCAAATGGAGCTTGGGAGAGGAGATTCACACCTAGGGTTGGAGAATTAGAGCACTGGAGCTCAAAATCAGTCAATTTTTCTCTAGTTGAGAGGGAGAAAATTTGACTGATACCCTATTTTAATTTGGTCCAGTTGTGCAATCAGTCGAGTTCTGTGGGGTGGTAACTTGATCGAACAGGTAGGTCAACTTAGTTCTCTAATAGCTATCGGTCGTGTTTGTCCTGTCAACAACTCGATCGAATGGTTAACCAATCCAAACCTTACAAAGTTTAATTCCAAGCCTCTAGAGTGATATATAAATGTACTTTTCAAGCCTACCATGTATTTTAGACATATTAATGGACATTTCACTCATCATAGGGTACTATTTTGCAATAGAACATTTGTTTGCAAAAAAACCCAAAAACAAGTGAAACAAGGCATGAAAACATGTCAAGTATAGCACTTAGCAAGCAAGATATGAACTATTTTAAGAAAGAAACATATCGAGAAGAGAACAACTAGGTAGAATGCATGTCAATATCATCAAGAGAAATAATAAGTAGATTTGATCTAATAAAAGTAAATTTCTCTCTAGCTAGAGGTTTAGTGAAAATGTCCGCAAGTTGATTCTCTGTGTCGACATGTGTGATATAAATATCCTTCTTTGCAATGTGGTCCCAAAGAAAGTGATGATGGACCTCTATATGTTTAGCTTTTTTATGCAATATAGGATTACAAGACGAGTTAATTGCACTAGTATTATCACAATAGATAGGAGAAACATCAAAATGAATGTTAAAGTCTTGGAGAATTTTCTTGATCCATAGGACTTGGGCACAACAACTCCCAGCTGCAATGTATTCAACATCTATAGTTGAAAGAGCCATAGTGCTTTGTTTCATAGAGAGACAATAAACTTTCCATGGTCCTAGGAAGAAGCAAGTGCCACTTGTGCACTTTCTATCCATCAAAAAACCTACATAATCAACATCACTATAGGTAGTATGTGTAAAGTCCCTTGACTTGGGATATCATAGTCCAAAATTTTGAGTTTCGGATAGATACCTCAAAATCATCTTGACGGCTATGAGATGCGATTTTGTTGGACTTGATTGAAAGCGAGCACACAAGACATCACTAAATTTATATCAAGTCTAGAGGAAGTTATATAAAGTAAACTTCCAATCATACCTTTGTACATCTTCTCATCTACCTTTTCTCCTTGCTCATCTTAGTCAAGCTTGGCAATGTTTGACATGGGGGTGTCCATTGGATTGGCGTTCTCCATACCAAAGTGCTTAAGTAGTTAATTGGTGTACTCGTCTTGGTTTATGAAGTTCCCATTTTTTGTTTGTTTGATTTGAAAGCCAAGGAATAAAGTAATCTCACCCATCATTCTAATCTCGAACTCACTCTACATAATATCACTAAACTCCTTGCAAAGATCAAGATCAGTTCCACCAAAGATAATATCATCAAAATATTTTTGAATAATCAAGAAATTTATAGAAGTATGTTTTAGAAAAAAGGTAGAATTGATTTTACCCATGATATAGATATTTTCTAGAAAAAAATTATTTAGTTTCTCATACAAAGCTCGAGGTGCTTTTTTGAGTCCATAGAGAGATTTTTGTAATAAATAAACATGGTTAGGCAATTTATCATGTTCAAAGTTGGGAGGTTGAGCAACATATTCTTCCTCCTCAATTCTACCATTCAAAAATGCACTTTTAACATCGCTTTGATGAAGTAGAAAATTCTTACAACTAGCAAAAGAAAGCAACATTTAGATTGACTCAAGTCTAGCTCCATGTGCATATGTTTCACCAAAATCAATACCTTCCTATTGGTTGTAGCCTTGAGAAACTAACCTTGCTTTGTTTCTTACCACTTTTCTGCTTTCATCAAGCTTGTTGAGGTAGACCCATTTGAAGTCAATGATCTTCTATCACTTGGTATTGGCACAAGAGTCCACACTCAGTTCTTCTCAAACTGCTCCAACTCTTCTTGCATGGCTAAGAGCCATTCATCATCCTTGAGAGATTTTTTGACATCTTTTGGTGCAAGTTGAGAGATGAAGGCGTTGTCTTCTTGTTCTTTGATGTAGGAAGCCCGCATCTTATCCTTTCAAAAGGATTACCTATGATGATCTCTTTTGGATGATGCTTTGCAAAGCGGGGGGTTGAATCCTTCTTTTCTTCTTCTTTCTCATCTTCATCAACTAACACCTCCTTTCCTTTATCAACAATGTTGATCTCTTTCAAGTGAAGCATCACCTCATATGCAACATCTTCATTAACAATATTCTTGGAAATAGAGGGGTTATTCTCAATGGATCTAACATTGATAGATTCTTCTACTTTGCACAATTCAATATTAAATACTCTATATAAGCCTTTCTAGTAGTGTTATAGCCAAGAAAGAAAGCATTGAAGACTTCAGATCAAACTTTTTGAGGGAATCCTTGGTGTTCAAAACAAAACAAGGACAACCAAAAACATGAAAGAAATCAATGGAAGGATTTCTACCACGCCATAGCTCATAGGGGGTTTTCTATAGAGATGGATGAGTAAAAACCCAGTAGTGACCCATTATTTCTCTCTAAAACCCCATTTTGTTGAGGAATTTGAGGTAAAGAAAAGTTATATGCATACCCAAATTCCTAACAAAACCGTTCAAACAAGTCATTTTAAAATTCTCCCCCATGATCATTGTGGATAGAGATGATCCAGCAAGAAGCTTCATTTTCAACTCATTTTTAAAAAGTTGAGAAAGCATCAAGAGTATCACTTTTTGAAGCAAGAAAGAAAGTCTGAGTATATCGAGAGAAAAAATCATTGACAATCACAAGACAATACTTGCTACCACGAAGCGATTGTGTACGCATTGGTCCAAATATATCAATGTGAAGAAGCTCAAGAGCTCTTTTGGTGCTAAGGACTCATTTGGATTTGAAGGAGGACTTGGTTTTCTTTCCTTGGGTACAAGGTAAGCATTACTGATCCTTTTCAAAATCCAATTTAGAGAGTCCCTTTACTAAATCCATTTTTCTCAACTTATTCAATTGATGCATATTTACATGACCAAGCCTACAGTGCCATAAAGAAATATCATTCAAATTTGCAACAAGACATCTACCCACAATAGGCTTATTAGAGTCAAGAACAATAATATAGAGATTACCATTTCTAGTTCCATTATATATACATTGTAGGAGAAGGTATCTAGAAGCAAGCATTCAAGTGAGCTAAAAGGAATAAGATAACCATTCTCAAAAAGTTGGCTAACACTTACAAAATTGTAATATAAGACATCCACAAGAAGTACATTCTTTATGCATAGTGAATCACCTACATCACCCTAACATATCACCTTACCCTTGTTGTTGTCACCAAAACTCATTGATTCTCCTTTCTTCTTTGTGAATTGGTTGAAGTTGTTGATTTCACCTATTATATGCTTTGAGCAACCACTATCAACAATCCATTTTCCTTTTACCTACAAGAAAGGAAGATGTTGGTTCCCAATTCAAACCTTGGGTTCACATGTTAGCTTGGGCCCCCATTTCATCTTTGGGTTTGTCCCCTTCTCATTATAAGGAGTAGAGTAATGTCCATCCCTCTTACAATGAACACAAACCATAGGGTTCTTAGAGCCAGAAGACTCTCCATGGAAGATAGGAGGTCACTTGCTCTTTTTTATTACCCTTGCCCTTTCTCTTGGTCTTGCTCTTTGGAGCTCCCCCTACATATCCCAAATCACTAGTACCAACTTGTTTGGTAGAGTGATCTAGAATTTCATTGAGGGATTTCTTCCCTTCAAGGAATTTCTATAAGAAAGCGCTTGTTTGTGATTATCATCACTAAGAGTAATGACGGTATAAGATAAGCTAGAAAGATCATCTTGTGCATGAAGTAAGTCAGACTCCAAACAGAGGGATTTCGTAAGATAAGAATCTTTTTCTAAAGTAACACTAGAAAGTTCATGATCAGGCAATAACAATATAGAATAAAGATCATTAACTTGAGAAAGTAGTCTAGGATTTTTAGTTCTAAGCAAAACAATATCATCAAGATAAACTATATTCTCATCTTTAATAGCATCACAAGCAAGCTTAAGATCATCAAATTTAGTTTTAAGTAAAGCAAGATTATCTACTAGGGCTTAGTTTTATTCCTTAAGACTATTGATGTTATTAAGGTATATCCCATTCTCTACTTCAACTTCATTGTATTGGAGCTCAAGATCGAGAAACTACCCTTGCAAGGAATCAATTCTATCAAGATGCAACTTCTCATTTTGATCAAGAATATCTATTTTTGCATACAAAACATCGATGTTCTTACCCAACCTCTTCTTTTTAGACTTGTAATCAGAATAATAAGAGTGGGAAGCATTAAGCATATCAATAAGAGTTTCCTTAGATAACTCATGCAAGCTTACCTCACTTACGTCACCAACGTCTTTACTTGTAGAGGCCATGAGTGCAAGGTGTCTGTAACATCCCTGACATGGGTTATGCTTTAAACCTAGATGTTTTTTTAAGAAAGATAATTATATGCTTGCTTTTACCTTGTGAAAAGTAATTAAGGCTCAAGAGGAACTTATGTTTCAATTTTAGTCCTTTTTGAATAATGTTGAAAATAATGTTTTGCCTATTTTGGACTAATATGCAAATTACCCAAGTTGAGGGGTTAACCTGCAAATGTTACATGATAAATGTTCCTCAAGTGTTGAAGCATCATAAGAATGAAAATGATGTAGAGTTATGGCTACCACAAGCCTGAGCACCAAGAAAGAGCTTGTTGAGCAATGTTTGTGTATTAAAACCTAGTTTTGGTGTAATGTGCAATTTACCCAAAACCATAGGGTTCAATATGCAAAATATCACTTATAGAGAGTCCCTTATGTTTCTTGGTATCAATTAGAGACAATAAAATCAGAGGGGTGTCTCATTTGAATCTCTTTGGAGGAAAGAGAATCTTGATATTAAAATAATCAAGATTTAAGCATAATTGAAACCCTAATTCAATTTAATGAAAAAATAAATATATTAATTGAATTTCCCTTCAACCAAAAATGTGATGGTTGAATTTGCATAAGTTTTAACGTCCTTGTGCCTTTCAATGGCACCTAAAAATCTAAAGTGAGTGGAGAGCCCACTCACATTAGTTAACTAAAAAGTAATATCCACTAATATTGGATATTATTATTAAAATGGTTAAGGTGCTTAATTTGTTTTCTTTTAATTCATGGATAATGAAGAGGAATTACAAGGTGGGGATATGTCTTCGTATGCAAGGGATTTAGGGGAGTGTGTGGCACCAATTTTGGGAGTTGAAGGAATTATTTATCAGTTTCTCTCTCATTGCAATTCCCTTATATATATCTCATTTTCATCCCACATGAAAGGCTTTTTTGGTTCCTTTTTTCTTTCCTTTCTTTGTCCATGCACAAGGGAGCTTAGGAGCAACAGGAGGACGTGCCCCAACCTGTAGATAAGCTCCACAATCATCTTCAACCTTGATTTCATGGTGGAAATTGAAATTCAATGCTTAATTTCTTCTTTTCTTCATTAAATCTTCAACCTTAGCCATTCATTTCACTCAAAGACTTGAGGATGAGCCTTTGGAAGTTAAGGAAGCTTCATTCACCATTGAAGACTTGAATCTTGAAGATTTGATTCAATTTTGAAGGCACGTTATATAACTTGAACCCTTAAATGTCATTATTTCTTGCAATTTATTCATCATGTGTTGAACCTTTCTTCTTTCTCGATTTCCTTTTGATTAGTTGTTGAGATCACCATAAGAATCACAATTGATTTCGAAGGTTTGAAGCTTGAAGATGAGGATGTCATATTAAGCACACACCTCAACAAAGGAATGGGCAAACAGTTTTCAAAACTTATTGAGCTAATTCGGTTTCAAAACCTATTGAGCTAATTCAGTTTCAAAACCAATTGAGTTGATTCGGTTTCAAAAACGAATGGGTAATTTACCTCAAAACTGAATGGGTAATTGAGTTCAAAACTTAATGGGTAATTTACCTCAAAACTAAATGGGTAATTGAGTTCAAGATCGAATGGGCAATTGACTTCAAGATTGAATGGGTAATTGAGTTCAAAATTGAATTGGTAATGGATCTCAAGATCGAATGGGTAAATTAAACTTAAAAACTATTTGGGTACTTTGACCGTTTGGAGGAGTTGACCATTTGGAGGTCTAAACGGTTTCAAACCATTTGGGGTTAATTATATTTAATTCAAATGGTCTCAAACTATGTAGGGACTTTGAGATCAAGACTGTTTGATGGTCTAACGGTCTTAAGACCGATTGAAGGTTTTGGGACCAAGACCATTTAAGGTCTAACGGTCTTTAGACCGTTTGGAAGTGCAATTGAATCAAAGACCGTTTGAAGGTCAAATTACCTCAAGACCGTTTGAAGGTCAAAGTACTTCAAGACCATTTGAAGGTCAAAGTACCTCAAGACCGTTTAAAGCTCAAAGTACTTCAAGACCATTTGAAGGTCAAAGT
Source organism: Alisma plantago-aquatica (assembly GCA_963693085.1). NCBI lineage: Eukaryota > Viridiplantae > Streptophyta > Magnoliopsida > Alismatales > Alismataceae > Alisma > Alisma plantago-aquatica. The sequence continues at coordinate 1,207,506,960 of OY856412.1, forward strand.
ACTTCAATACCATTTGAGGGTCCAATACCTCAAGACCATTTGAAGGTCTAATTGATTCAAACCGTGTAAGTACAATTACCCCTATGATTGTTAATGATGTTTATCAAAGATAATTACAATGGTTATACCTTTAAGGTACTAGGGTGATTAGTATCCTTAGAGGGATTAACCTTTGATGCTTATGGAAGCAATGCCTCAATACACTATGCTAACTCTAAATGTATACACTTGAATGAAAGGTTGACCTAATCTAATCAAGTTTGAAGTAATTAACATCCCAGAGAGGATGAGAGAGAGAGCAATCCATACATGTATGATAATCATGTAGTGGTTAAGCCTCAACACATTCAATATGAGTACAATATGTAGTTAGGGTATGATCCTTGATAAAGAGATCATGAAACTCTAATTGAGAAGGTTGATGAACCCTAACCTTAATTTAGAGCAATGCTAGTTGTAACCCTAATCTAGGGTAATTATGCAACCCTATTCTAGGGTGATGATATGACAAATCCCAATTCAGGGTAATATAATGAAAAACCCTACTTTAAGAGGATGCTTCATGAAACCCTAAATTTGGGTAAAGTTACATGGAATCCTAATCTAGGAAAAGTTATAAGGAACCTTAATTCAAGATAGTGATGTGATGTAAAACCCTAATCAAGGGTGATGTCAGGTGAAACCCTAATCAAGGGTGATGTCATGTGAAACCCTGATATAGAGATGTGATGTGAAACTTTAATCCAGGGTGATGCTATGTAATGCTATATGAAATCCTACCCTAATATAGGGTGAAGGTATGTAAAACCCTAATTTTGGATTATAGTGCATGAAACCCTAATGTTGGGTAATATGATGATAAATTATAACCCTAATTTTGGGTAATGGGATGAGTATCCCTAATTGACATGAATTTGGGAAACCCTAACCCTAATGAGTGAATAGTGATGCTACTATTACATTGCATAGTGCTGATATGTAATTGATATAATTGTTATTATGTGCACTAATCATGCAGGTATCATGAGATGTTGGATATAGCCAGGTATGAGCTATGATGATTTATTATTGAAATTGTTTTATGGGCCTTGTGAACCATAATGTGCTTTGTTGCCTAGTATGAGGTAATAAGAGGTAAAATGGGATTGAGGGCCATGTGATATGCTTATATAGCAAGTATCATGTTTACCTTGGTCAGATGACCTGAAGGTATTAGTTACATGATAAGTGGTAACAAGTGATTTTGATGAACTAAGGGTTTGAAATGCATATTCCATAATCATGATGATGAGATGTTAAGAGATGAGAATACCCATGATGTGACAAGGGATTGAGATCGCAATGTTTTATAAAGCTTCGAAAAGTACTTGATAAAAGTATTACTCATTCTTTGTAGCAATTGTTATACTTATTCCTATTTGGAATCTTGATTGATGTTAAAAGAATATGGTAATATACTTAACTAATCAAGTGAAATATTATTATATATAGAGCCATGTCCATAGATCCATCATCGTCAGTAGTTGGTGATGGTGAAACAGGTTTTCCTTCAGGAACTCCTGGAATGCATATTTTTGAATATGTGGGGGTAATGGGCGAATATATCCTTACGCCTCATAGGAATGACTGTGGGCCATATTCTATGCACAAGAATGGTTATGGACCATATCTCAATATGAGTATGGCTATGGGCCATAACTCCACAATACCAGGCATTGGCTACGGGCCATATCCTAAAGAGAGTATATGCTATAGGCTATAACTCTATAGTAAAGTTGCCATTATACCCTTGAAAGCTATTTAGCAGAGCCACAAGATGTCCTGCATATAGTCTCGCACTGACCGAGATAGATGAGGTGATGGAGTCTGACTCTTCCATTGACCTATGTATGGAACTGATGCTTTATGTAATCATGGTCAGTTGGAGAATGAACGGTATACTTCATCTCCTCAGGGTATAAGTAGGATTGTAAAATGAATCAACTGTGTAGCATATTTACTTAATAATGATATATGGAAATCATTGGTTGATGTTACATTGCTTATTGTATCCTAAAGTGGATAAATATTATACATGTTCTTCATATTTCTTATTAAACTGGATAGATGTTTTATTGCTTTATCATTTGTAGCTGTAATGCCTTAAAAGATGACATTGTTCTATTCAGCTTAATAATGATTAAATCCTACTATTTATTAAAGATTCCTCTGTTCAGTCTATTATTGTTCATCTACAATAATAATGTTTCTGGCGGAGAGTTATATCTCTCGTTGGAACAATTTTCAATTGTCTCACCCCTGTGGAATCCAACCTTTTTAGGTGGATGAGGATGAGGAAGTAGAAACCATGCAACAGGAGAAGGACAGCAGGAACAGAGATAGCAGTGATATCCTAGGTGGAGGTACAGGCTGTCATATATTTTATATAGAGAGTCCTATGTGTCGTCTCTGTACTCTCAAGTCCTCGAAGTTAGTAGTTAGTACTTTTAATGAATCGATCTGAGATTTTGGCTTGATGCCTCGAGGTTTTTATGTTGTCTATGTATAGTTTAGACAAGGTAATTGATGTTTGTAAGCCTCAAGAAGAGACAGTACAGGATATGTACTTATGAACCAAGATGTAAATGAAATACATTGGTTCTTGATAAAAGAGTTTTCCTACGTTTGGATATCTTTGTAAATGGTTTTAATTTTTAGTGATTTTCAGTAATTCTTCTGCTTAAGTTTAATTCTACAATTATTTACACTGTGACAGTCTGATTTAGTGTTGGGTCGTCTCAGTTTAGATTGGTATCAGAGCTCTAGGTTCATTAAGTCTACAGAGGCATAGGATTAAGGTTGTTCAGTCTATTCTAGTGTCTTCGAGTTTATCTGATAGTGTCTTCTACTCATATAAGAGAAGTAGAACTTAAAGATGTCTGGATCACATGAAGAACATGCTATTGAGAGCAGCAGTGTTGCACTAGGAAGAGGTGCAAGGGATTAGGATAGGGAGGAACCAGAACCTGAACATCCCCAACTTAACCAAGCTGCACTGGAAAATCCATCCTTCCATGATCTATTTGGGCAATTCATGGCAACCATGATGCATATGGCGGATAGGATGCCACCACCTGCACCTACGGCACCAGCTCACCATGAAGGATAGGGAGCCGGCAAGACTTTCGAATGACTTTGTCGAGCTGGAGACACAGATTATGCTGGTACAACTGACCCAGCAGATGCTGACTTATGGTTGACTGAGCTAGAGAAGGCTTTTAGGATCCTCAATATCCCTAAAATAGAGAAGGTGAGGCATGCAGTGTACCTTCTAAAAGGAGTGTTGGTCACTGGTGGACAATAGAAGAGGGCAAGAGGCTAGGTGTTGAGATCGGATGGGAAGAATTTCGATGAGAATCCGTCAATAGATACTTCCCCAAGATGTTTCTAGATGAGAAGATTACTCAATTTGAGATGTTAAGGCAAGGACCAATGAACATTAGTGAGTATGAATCTAAGTTCATGGAGCTCTTGCGGTTCTGTCCGCATATGGAAGCTACTGATGAAGAGAGAATTCAGCATTTTGAGAAGGGGCTGAATGCTGAATTGACCACTCCTGTGTCTGCCTTAGAGAACAGGGAGAGGTTTGCCACCTTTGTGGAGTCCGTGAGATGGATAGAAAGGTCAGTGATTGAGAAGCGTCAAACTAAGAGTAATAAGGTGTATACATAGTTCCAAGGATAGAGGTCTAATAGTTTTAAGAAACCAAGATTTTCTGCACCAACAACACCACCAAGGTTCAATACCCAGATGCAGTGGATGCCAAGTAAGGGTAGGGGCCATAGTTTTCCTCCAAATAGAGACTCTAGTACATCATCAACGTTAGTGACTGGACCTGTTAGACCATATCAAGAGAATAGAACTTGTCACCAATGTAGACAGGTAGGACATCTAGCAAGAGATTGTCCAGTTGGGAACACAATGGTAACCCAACCACTAAGGCAAAGTCAACAAGGTCATTAGAGGAAATAGATTTTGAGTGGTGCTAGAGGACGTGGACAAGCATCCCAAGCTGGTTCGTCAGCACCCAACAACCAAGCATAGAGTCAACAACAAGCAACAGTGAGATTCTATGCGATGAATCAACCCGAAGAAGTATTCAACCCTCGAGTTGTGACAGTTCATATGGAATTATTTCATTCTGATATGTCTTCATCCTACTTCGTACCTATTTTAATTGATCCGGGTGCTACACATTCCTTCATCACTCGAGAAGTGATCCTTGACTACAATATGATAGTGGGTCATAGGGTAGAGAGTTTGTTATTAGAAACTCCTTTGCTTGGATCTGCAGTGTGTTCTCCCTGCACTCTTTCCTTTTCTGAACATCGCATTCATGTGGATCTTATACCACTTGAGATGCATGGGTTTGATATAATTCTTGGGATGGACACCCTAGAAAAGTATAAGGTTGTCTTGGATTATGATTCCAAGCAAGTTGTGTTCACAGATGATGGTGACACATGGATCTTTCAGGGAGATAGAAAGATTCTTCCAACCTATCTTGTATCAGCTATGATATCTGAGAAGATGATGAGACAAGGATGCTTTGCATTCTTGGCACATGTGGTAGATACCAGAATTGAGAGTTCTAATCTTTCTGAAGTTCTGATAGTTAGGGAGTTTGAAGATGTGTTCCCTGAGAAACTTTCAGGTGTTCCTCCGCCCCGAGAGACTGATTTTGAGATTAATCTAATTTCGGGCACACAACCAATAGAACAAACACTGTATATAATGGCACCTGTTGAGATGGTAGAGCTCAAGAAACAGCTACAGGAGTTGCTTGAAAAAGGTTGTATCTGACCGAGTACTTCACCATGGGGTGCTCCAGTTCTCTTTGTTAAGAAGAAGGATGGATTGATGCGGTTATGCATTGATTACAGACAGTTGAATAAGGTAACCGTAAGGAATAAGTATCCTCTTCCAAGGATCAATGACCTGTTTGATCAGTTGTGTGGTGCAACTATCTTCTCTAAGATAGAACTGAGGTTGGGATATCATCAGTTGCATATTAAGGAGAGTGACATACCTAAGTCTGCCTTTAGGATAAGGTATGGTCACTATGAGTTCATAGTTATGTCGTTTAGACTAACTAATGCACCGGATGCATTCATGGAACTCATGAATAGAATCTTCCGACCTTTTCTTGATCAGTTTATAGTAGTCTTCATAGATGACATCTTGATATACAGAAGAGATGCTCAACAGCATGAGCAGTGCCTTCATCAGGCTTTAACTTTGCTAAGAGATCATATGTTGTATGCTAAGTTTAGCAAATGTGAGTTCTGGTTACCAGAAGTTTTTTTTCTAGGACATGTAATATCTGCCTCGGGTATCCGTGTTGATCCTAAGAAGGTAGAATCTGTCCTACAATGGGAACAACCAAAGACACCAACGGAGATACGTAGTTTCCTATGATTGGCGGGATATTACAGGAGGTTCATTCAGAACTTCAGTTTTATACCTTTACCCCTAACCAAGTTGACCAGGAAGGAGGTTCCTTTTGTATGGAATGACAAGTGTCAACATTCTTTCCAGCTGTTGAAAGAAAGGTTAACAACTGCACCTATGTTGGTGTTACCTGAACAAGGGAAGGGGTACATAATTTTATGTGATGCATCTAAGAATGGTCTAGGATGTGTGTTGATGCAGGATAATCAAGTGATTTCTTATGCCTCTCAATAGCTTAAGAAACACGAGGAGAATTATCTGACACATGATCTAGAGCTAGCTGTTGTGGTCCATGCCTTGAAAATCTAGAAATATTATCTCTACGGAGAAACATTTCAGATTTTCACAGACCATAAGAATCTAAAATATATCTTATCACAACATGAGTTGAATATGAGACAACGCTGCTGGATGGAGTTAATCAAGGACTATGATTGTACAATTGATTATCATCTAGGGAAGGCTAATGTAGTGGTTGATGCACTAAATAGGAAATCATCATCACTAGCCATAGATAAAGCATAGTTGAACTCCTTAGTGTGCTTCAAATGAGATATGCTTATCTCCTTGAGGCAAAACAATATACATATTAAGGTATCGTTGTTACCCAAGCTATTAGTTGAGATGCAAATAAAATCTACTCTAAAACAACAAATTAAAGAAGCACAACAAGTTGATATTGTGGTTCAGCAGATCGGGTCAGAGTATGGTAGTGAGAAACGGGATGGCTTTCATGAGTCAAAGGATCAGATAGTCTGTTACCATGGTAGGATGGTAGTACCTGATGCCAATGACTTAATGAAGTTAGTCTTGGAGGAAGCTCATTCTTCAATGTATGCAATGCATCCAAGGTGCGCCAAAATGTATCGTAACTTGAAGGATATGTATTGGTGGCCAGGATTGAAGAAAGATGTAGCTGAGTTTGTTATGTGGTGTCCAGTGTATCAGTAGGTTAAAGTTGAACATCAAAAGCCCGCAGGAACAATGCAACCTTTACCTATACCACAGTGGAAATGGGATCATGTGACTATGGACTTTGTGGTTGGTTTACCTAGAAAAACCAAAGTTCATGATTCCATATGGGTAATAGTTGATAGGTTGACTAAGACAACACATTTTCTTTCCTGTTAAAACAATCTACACTACTGAGAAGATTGCACAGATATATATAGATGAGATAGTGTGATTGCATTCCAGCTACTATTGTTTCTTATAGAGGTCCCCAGTTCACGAGTCATTTTTTGGAACGACTACATAAAGCTTTGGGTACACAATTAAGGTTTAGTAATACCTTTCACCCACAGACAGATGGACAGTCTGAGAGGACCATACAAACCTTAGAGGATTTTCTTAGGGAATGTGTCCTTTAGTTTGTAGGAAGTTGGGATCTACATCTGAGCTTGATAGAATTTGCTTACAATAATAGCTATCAGCACAATATTGATATGGCACCATATGAAGCATTATATGGTAGACGTTGTAGATCTCCTTTATGTTGGTATGAAACAGGATAAAATCAACTTTTAGGTCCTAAGTTAGTGCAACAGACAACTGAGAAGATTAAAGTAATACAATAACAATTAAAAACTACACAGGATAGACAGAAGTCGTACGCCGACAAACAGTGAAGACCTTTAGAATTCCAAGTTGGAGACAGAGTATATCTCAAGGTCTCACCTTGGAAAGGTATCCTTAGATTTGGGAAGAAGGGAAAGTTAGCTCCTAGATTTATGGGGCCTTATCCAATCATTGAACGGATTGGAAAGGTAGTCTATAAGCTGGAGTTGCCTCCTGAGCTGCATAAGTTGCATCTAGTGTTCCATATCTCTATGCTGAGAAAGTGTCATCCTGACACAGAGTTAGTTTTGCAACCTGTGGAGGTAGAATTAAATGATGATATATCATATGTTGAAGGACCTGTGATGATTCTTGATAAAAGAATTAAAAAGCTAAAAAAGAAAGACATATGTATTATGAAAGTTCTCTGGCATCACAGTGGCATTGAAGAAGCTACGTGGGAGCTAGAAGAAGAGATGAGGAGGAAGTACCCTTCTCTTTTCTCTTAATGATTTCGGGGATGAAATCCCTATTATGGGTGGATAATTTATAACATCCCTGACCTGGTTTATGCTTTAACCCTAGATGTTTTGTTTAAGAAAGATAATTATATGCTTGCTTTTACCTTGTGAAAAGTAATTAAGGCTTAATAGGAGCTTATGTTTCAATTTTAGTCCTTTTTGAATAATGTTGAAAACAATGTTTTGCCTATTTTGGACTAATGTGCAAATTACCCAAGTTGAGGGTTTAACTTGCAAATGTTACATGATAAATGTTCATCAAGTGTTGAAGCATCATAGGAATGAAAATGATGTAGAGGTATGGCTACCACATGCCTGAGCACCAAGAAAGAGCTTGTTGAGCAATGTTTGTGCATTAAAACCTAGTTTTGGTGTAATGTGCAATTTACCCAAAACCTAGGGTTCAATATGCAAAATACCACTTCTAGAGAGTCCCTAATGTTTCTTGGTATCAATTAGAGACAAGAAAATTAGAGGGGCATCTCATTTGAATCTCTTTGGAGGAAAGAGAATCTTGATATTAAAATAATCAAGATTTAAGCATAATTGAAACCTTAATTCAATTTAATGCAAAAATAAATATATTAATTAAATTGCCCTTCAACCAAAAATGTGATGGTTGAATTTGAATAAGTGTGAACGTCCTTTTTCCTTGCAATGTCACCTAAATATCTAAAGTGAGTGGAGATCCCACTCACATTACTTAACTAAAAAGTAATATCCACTAATATTGGATATTATTATTAAAATGGTTAAGGTGCTTAATTTGTTTTCTTTTAATTCATGGATAATGAAGAGGAATTACAAGGTGGGGGAGATGGCTTCGTATGCAAGGGATTGCGGGGAGTATGTGGCACCAATTTTAGGAGTTGAAGGAATTATTTATCACTTTCTCTCTCATCAAAATTCCCTTATATACATCCCATTTTCAACCCACATGTGACGTCCCCGGATTTTCTAAAACTTAATCTGATGTGTGACGTCCAAATTGAAACCCTCACCTCAGTGAGAATCCCAATTTAAACATCCCACACTAGGCTAAGAAGAAGAAAATCAGAGGAAGTCAAAAGGAAACAATCAGTAGCACATGTACATGAACAATAATAAAACCATACACACTTGTTCACCATCCAACATATAATTACAACATGAATTGTTACAACATTTGATATTACATATTGAACAGAAAACTTAAACATATACACGTACTACATCTAAACAACAGGATCTTAAGACAACAGGTCCACCTGTACATCAGCTCGCTACACAACTCTCACTATCCTGGATCTTCAAGAGCATAACCACAACCTAAACAAAAAGATTACATGCGGTACACGTCAGCACAATATTTCATGAATATTGTACTGAGTACGCCTACGTGTCTTTTATTTACCTCTCATCATATCTTGGCAATAAGATAAAACTAATATACTTGGCAGTAACAGAAGAATATAAGAAAAAGATATACTTGCACAAGGATATTCATTAACAAAAGAGAACATATATTTTAAGCTTATTTCCATCATATATCTCATACATATGCCCCTAGGGCTTTGATGCTTTTCAGGCCTTATGATCTACTACCAAAGAGTTTGAGATCATTTTATGTGTGATCTACTACCAAAGAGTTTGAGATCTAACACATGTGATCTACTACCAAAGAGTTTGAGATCACTTCAATGCACTGTACTACCAAAGAGTTTAGTGCTATCATATGATGGACCAGATATCTTATGTTTCATGTGTTCATAGCAATAAGTATGGAAAATCATGCAACATATCATACCAGAACAATCATTTCAATCAATACCATATGCCAAGTATTTTACTACTCATATAACACAATCATATTTTATAATAAGCCAAGTAAGAGGTAATGGCGTACCTTCCAAAGAGAAACCTAATCACATATCACTGATGTCAAATATAAGCTTGGTCAAACCTGATCAAGACAAGATCATATGTACCGTCATTAGGTTCTCATCATCATAACCCTAGTTATGTTCATTAGGGTTTGACTTAGTTCATTGGATTATTCTCTTTATTACTTGTATCCTTGTCTTGGGATTATCTTACTGATGTCATATTCCAAATTAGGATACATAATCTGAATATCAGGTTCCATATTATTATTTATACATATTAACCCTAAGTTGCATGTATTACTCAATTTAGGGTTTCATCATGTGTATTAGGGGTCAATTTCATATAATATAGAATCCATGTATAAAACTGATCCCATATTTACATATTACCTTCCAGATACAGATATGAACCTATTCTGTGAATTTCATCATTTATTAAGAATGTATGTATCTTCCACATTATCTTTAGTATTATTAGCCCTAATTAGTCATATAAATCAAATTACATGATTTCGTGTTCAAGCATCATAATATCTGATATATTATGGATTATATATCATACTTCAGAGTTACTGAAGCATTATCATAATTTTAGGCCATTGTTTGATATTTATTATACATCAAATAAGCATTAGACATATTACATGATATCACTGATATTAGTTCTTCAAAAGTCTGATATTATGCTTCCATTTTGTTCTACTCATTTTTCTGAACGTTTTGGTACCTTGTTTGTATTTTTTCGATCTTCCTACTAATTTCTATGGATTATTGAACATCTGAGCATTTGTGAGATAATTACCTTACTCGGCCAATCCGGCCTTGCCACGTGTCCACCAAGGGGCGCTTCCTTCTTTGGCCAGTGATCCGATTCATTTAGTTGAGTGGGAGTCGGACCCGGTCCACTCCCTTCGTTGTGTGCTTATCAACAGAGTCCCCTAGCGGGACTTCTGTTTCTCTCCGCTCGTCAGTTCATCCACCTGCGATCGTCGGCGCTTGACTAGAGCTCAAGCGAGAGATCGGCCGTCTCCTCCTCCCGTGCATTAGTCTCATCCAAGACAAGTGGTCCTTCTCTGCAGCGCAGGATCATAGAGCTGCGACTCTGGCTTCTCCTCGCAGTCTGGGAGCCCAACGCTCTGTTCTCTCGTTCTCGCACGACAGGGAGTCTGCGTTCTCCTCTCCTTCATCCAGCGAGCGTCTCCGTTCTTGGACCTCCGGTGACCAAGCTAGTGACACTGCCCTGCTCCTTTGGTATTGCTGCAGATCTCTAGCACACAGACATTTTGCGAGCGCCTCCCGGCACCAGCCGCCGCCTCCGCACGGCTGATCCCCAGCCTGCACGACATCTGCGTGAGGTCTACGAAGCCGCCGCTGCTGGCTCTGCTCCACGCGGCTAGCCTTTTAGGTGGATCGCAACTGAACGGTCGTCATCGTGGTTGTGATAACCCATTGCTGGTTAGCATCGTCGTGAGGTTCACCTACTAAGAGTGCCGCCACCAACTTCCGCCATCGTATGGCTGAATCACGGTGAGGAAACTACCTCCGCCGGTTCATCTTCATCTCCTTTGGACTCTATTCTTCTGAGCAATGAAACCGGCGATGATTCAGCAAGGCATCGACCAGGAGCCTCTACTAGAACTCTCGATTACTCAAAGGGCCTATGGCTTTGGTGGGAATAGGAAGAGAGGACGGAAACTATAGCTACAGTAGGCACCTCGATATATGTATAGGTCTTGATCCATGAGCCATCGGAAGTGACTATTGTTTAAACGATGTAACTGCTAAGTCTAGTACCAAGTCCACTAACTCAATCGTGTGCAGCAAAAGCAAGGATAGTGGGCGTGAGGTTTGTTGCCATGAATTGTTTAAGTATCTTACAAAGTGTGAGCATCATCCAATTCCGAGAGAAGAAAAACGGACATGTATGAATTACGTGGGGTTTTTGGTTTATCGTTTACAAATAAGAAGCACATTATTTATGCGTTCCAAATCCTATTGTTCTCACCAAGAACCTCTAAAAATTCACCATATTTTATTCATGGGTTCTTCTTAAATCAATACTCAAATTTCACCAAAAATATTTGAACTCTCAAGATAACTCAACATATGAATTTGAATATGTCACTAAGCATCCGAAAGGTTCCAAAATTCCACTCCATCACATTCTACACACCTTAAAAGATATTTCGTCCTCGAAATTAAGCTAGAATCCAGTCTTTCACATCATATACATCTTAAAAGAAAATTTCGTCCTCGAAATTAACCGTCCTCTTACTTCAAGGAGAAACCAAAAGGTCTACATTCGCTTCTAGGGTACTAACATAGGTGCAACATATATGCAAACAAAAGCTCCAAAAAAAAATATCGAAACCATTACAAGGAGGTTTGAAAGCATATAGGGTGAACGGGCCCTTCATATAAGATTGCAACAAGTGTCTAGAAACTCCGGTTACGTCATGACAGATCTCATACGTTAGGGTTACATCCATGTCTTTACCTGTGCATTAGGGTTCCCACATAATATTACCATGTTTTAAAGGAGTTAACTAAAATTAACCCATGCTATGCATCTAGATCATATCAAGGTGTCATAAACGTTATGTTGTGCTAACTGTCAACTATATATTTCATCTTTATCAGGCACTAAGATTAACACCTCATGTAACATGTCTCATGCATACTATTTTATTTCCTTGCTCAAAATAAATTTCAACATTTACTAATGATTTCAACGCAAGATTAGCCAACAATATTACATGATCATTATTCATGAACATGCATCATTAGCGTCATCTCATTGTGCTTTCTTATATTAGTTGAAAACTTTATTAGATATTCATCATAACATAAGTCGACTATTCACATTATCATCATTATTCATGTATATGGTTAACCATTTATGCATTAATATCTATTAAACCATCTCTAGGTTTCCATCACATCATGTCTACATATCACATCTTGAGATTTGAACACATCCTTACATATATTATATTATGGTTGTGCTAAACAAACTTATGTGAGTGGCTTATTAAACATATATCAAACTTCATCTAGTCCAGTTGAGGTTCTCCTAACCCGTATCATGAGGGTACTGTCATGCTCAAACTCTTTGAGCTGACTCAACTCTATGAGTATCTCATATGTATATACTTTATCCTCCCTCCTTAGTTTAGGGTTCTCGGATCACCTCATTGACATTAATTGCTAGCCTTACAAGCTCTCCATATAAGCACAAACCAAAACATGCTATGACATTCTCTTCATGGGTCTTCTACCCCTGAAACATGCTTACCCAACACTCTCTTATATACACCACTAGATTCCTATGTGGGAAACCACCAACCCGAGTATGAGGCTTCACAGAAACTAACATAGCTACCTCCTCCAGGGTCTTAGGCTCTCTCCCTCACCCAGATGGCAGGCACTCATATCCCTATTCACATATGCACACATAACCAGCCTCTCTTTGTCTCTAGGGTTTGATCTTCCCAAGAACATCTAAGGTTCAACAAACTATATGAATCATGCATAAAGAAACTCAACTCAATCACTCAGGAGTATTCTAGTTTAGGACATATCATATCACATATTTCTCGTATTTCTCATATCATGGAGTCTAGGTTCTCTGACCTTCTCCCTGTGGGTCTCACTCTCTCTGGAGTTAACCCTAAAACTGGTCCCAACACTAGAGGCCCTCCTTTGTAAAAGAGCTTGAGGCTCAGGCTGATCCACAACCTTGTCTTAACTTAACATATCTTATCTCATAAAAGCCTATTTACTTGCATCATCAAAACTTATCACAAATCCTCAAAACTAAACTTAAGTCCTCAAAGACAAACATATTATCATCATAACCATCTTATGTCATCTATGTAAGACTTACATCATATCAACAAAACTTATTTCATCTATTCCGTCTATCACATATATATCAAAAAGGCTCTAGACATCTAATCTAGAACTACTCTCTTCTAGACTGATGTCATCACTTTCACTTAGGTTGCATGACCACCTCCTACTCGTACATGTGTGGGGACACATTTTTGTAATACATATACATAATAAAATATTATATAGTTTTTCTCCGATAAAACAAGCGTCAGAGAAAACTACCAAGGTTCGATCCGATTGGAATCAAAAACCAAATCCAGAAACGAGTGTCCCACACATAGTAGAGAGTCCAGTGTCATGAAAACTAGTGAAAAGGGTGAGAACAAGGGGTAGACTAGTGTAGCTACGCTAGACAATGTGCGCAATATGTCTAGGGTTTCTCTTCCCTTGATGCACATCATTTCCAAATAATGCAACGTCCCATACCGCTGCACTATAAGGAAAGAATGACATCTAAGGACTTGCTACTCAACAAGCACCAGTCTAGGCCTAGTTCTCAGACATCTAGGTGCTAACCTAGAGGCTAGGTCAGATCTAGTCTCTAAAAGATGACTAATCTAACCCTAAAGATTATTAAGGTTCAAGGTTCTTTAGTTTTGTGTTGCATAATGAGAAAATGTCAGGTTTTGCTATTGTTCATGCTCTGATACCACCTGTGACGTCCCCGGATTTTCTAAAACTTAATCTGATGTGTGACGTCCAAATTGAAACCCTCACCTCAGTGAGAATCCCAATTTAAACATCCCACACTAGGCTAAGAAGAAGAAAATCAGAGGAAGTCAAAAGGAAACAATCAGTAGCACATGTACATGAACAATAATAAAACCATACACACTTGTTCACCATCCAACATATAATTACAACATGAATTGTTACAACATTTGATATTACATATTGAACAGCAAACTTAAACATATACACGTACTACATCTAAACAACAGGATCTTAAGACAACAGGTCCACCTGTACATCAGCTCGCTACACAACTCTCACTATCCTGGATCTTCAAGAGCATAACCACAACCTAAACAAAAAGATTACATGCGGTACACGTCAGCACAATATTTCATGAATATTGTACTGAGTACACCTACGTGTCTTTTATTTACCTCTCATCATATCTTGGCAATAAGATAAAACTAATATACTTGGCAGTAACAGAAGAATATAAGAAAAAGATATACTTGCACAAAAATATTCATTAACAAAAGAGAACACATATTTTAAGCTTATTTCCATCATATATCTCATACATATGCCCCTAGGGCTTTGATGCTTTTCAGGCCTTATGATCTACTACCAAAGAGTTTGAGATCATTTTATGTGTGATCTACTACCAAAGAGTTTGAGATCTAACACATGTGATCTACTACCAAAGAGTTTGAGATCACTTCAATGCACTGTACTACCAAAGAGTTTAGTGCTATCATATGATGGACCAGATATCTTATGTTTCATGTGTTCATAGCAATAAGTATGGAAAATCATGCAACATATCATACCAGAACAATCATTTCAATCAATACCATATGCCAAGTATTTTACTACTCATATAACACAATCATATTTTATAATAAGCCAAGTAAGAGGTAATGGCGTACCTTCCAAAGAGAAACCTAATCACATATCACTGATGTCAAATATAAGCTTGGTCAAACCTGATCAAGACAAGATCATATGTACCGTCATTAGGTTCTCATCATCATAACCCTAGTTATGTTCATTAGGGTTTGACTTAGTTCATTGGATTATTCTCTTTATTACTTGTATCCTTGTCTTGGGATTATCTTACTGATGTCATATTCCAAATTAGGATACATAATCTGAATATCAGGTTCTATATTATTATTTATACATATTAACCCTAAGTTGCATGTATTACTCAATTTAGGGTTTCATCATGTGTATTAGGGGTCAATTTCATATAATATAGAATCCATGTATAAAACTGATCCCATATTTACATATTACCTTCCAGATACAGATATGAACCTATTCTGTGAATTTCATCATTTATTAAGAATGTATGTATCTTCCACATTATCTTTAGTATTATTAGCCCTAATTAGTCATATAAATCAAATTACATGATTTCGTGTTCAAGCATCATAATATCTGATATATTATGGATTATATATCATATTTCAGAGTTACTGAAGCATTATCATAATTTTAGTCCATTGTTTGATATTTATTATACATCAAATAAGCATTAGACATATTACATGATATCACTGATATTAGTTCTTCAAAAGTCTGATATTATGCTTCCATTTTGTTCTACTCATTTTTCTGAACGTTTTGGTACCTTGTTTGTATTTTTCCGATCTTCGTACTAATTTCTATGGATTATTGAACATCTAAGCATTTGTGAGATAATTACCTTACTCGGCCAATCCGGCCTTGCCACGTGTCCACCAAGGGGCGCTTCCTTCTTTGGTCAGTGATCCGATTCATTTAGTTGAGTGGGAGTCGGACCCGGTCCACTCCCTTCGTTGTGTGCTTATCAACAGAGTCCCCTAGCGGGACTTCTATTTCTCTCCGCTCGTCAGTTCATCCACCTGCGATCGTCGGTGCTTGACTAGAGCTCAAGCGAGAGATCGGCCGTCTCCTCCTCCCGTGCATTAGTCTCATCCAAGACAAGTGGTCCTTCTCTGCAGCGCAGGATCATAGAGCTGCGACTCTGGCTTCTCCTCGCAGTCTGGGAGCCCAACGCTCTGTTCTCTCGTTCTCGCACGACAGGGAGTCTGCGTTCTCCTCTCCTTCATCCAGCGAGCGTCTCCGTTCTTGGACCTCCGGTGACCAAGCTAGTGACACCGCCCTGCTCCTTTGGTATTGTTGCAGATCTCTAGCACACAGCCATTTTGCGAGCGCCTCCCGGCACCAACCGCCGCCTCCGCACGGCTGATCCCCAGCCTGCACGACATCTGCGTGAGGTCTACGAAGCCGCCGCCGCTGGCTCTGCTCCACGCGGCTAGCCTTTTAGGTGGATCACAACTGAACGGTCGTCATCGTGGTTGTGATAACCCATTGCTGGTTAGCATCGTCGTGAGGTTCACCTACTAAGAGTGCCGCCACCAACTTCCGCCATCGTATGGCTGAATCACGGTGAGGAAACTACCTCCGCCGGTTCATCTTCACCTCCTTTGGACTCTATTTTTCTGAGCAATGAAACCGGCGATGATTCAGCAAGGCATCGACCAGGAGCCTCTACTAGAACTCTCAATTACTCAAAGGGCCTATGGCTTTGGTGGGAAGAGGAAGAGAGGACGGAAACTGTAGCTACAGTAGGAACCTCGATATATGTATAGGTCTTGATCCATGAGCCATCGGAAGTGACTATTGTTTAAACACTGTAACTGCTAAGTCTAGTACCAAGTCCACTAACTCAATCGTGTGCAGCAAAAGCAAGGAAAGTGGGCGTGAGGTTTGTTGCCATGAATTGTTTAAGTATCTTACAAAGTGTGAGCATCATCCAATTCCGAGAGAATAAAAACGGACATGTATGAATTACGTGGGGTTTGTGGTTTATCGTTTACAAATAAGAAGCACATTATTTATGTGTTCCAAATCCTATTGTTCTCACCAAGAACCTCTAAAAATTCACCATATTTTATTCATGGGTTCTTCTTAAATCAATACTCAAATTTCACCAAAAATATTTGAACTCTCAAGATAACTCAACATATGAATTTGAATATGTCACTAAGCATCCGAAAGGTTCCAAAATTCCACTCCATCACATTCTACACACCTTAAAAGATATTTCGTCCTCAAAATTAAGCTAGAATCCAGTCTTTCACATCATATACATCTTAAAAGAAAATTTCGTCCTCGAAATTAACCGTCCTCTTACTTCAAGGAGAAACCAAAAGGTCTACATTCGCTTCTAGGGTACTAACATAGGTGCAACATATATGCAAACAAAAGCTCCAAAAAAAAATATCGAAACGATTACAAGGAGGTTTGAAAGCATATAGGGTGAACGGGCCCTTCATATAAGATTGCAACAAGTGTCTAGAAACTCCGGTTACGTCATGACAGATCTCATACGTTAGGGTTACATCCATGTCTTTACCTGTGCATTAGGGTTCCCACATAATATTACCATGTTTTAAAGGAGTTAACTAAAATTAACCCATGCTATGCATCTAGATCATATCAAGGTGTCATAAACGTTATGTTGTGCTAACTGTCAACTATATATTTCATCTTTATCAGACACTAAGATTAACACCTCATGTAACATGTCTCATGCATACGATTTTATTTCCTTGCTCAAAATAAATTTCAACATTTACTAATGATTTCATCGCAAGATTAGCCAACAATATTACATGATCATTATTCATGAGCATGCATCATTAGCGTCATCTCATTGTGCTTTCTTATATTAGTTGAAAACTTTATTAGATATTCATCATAACATAAGTCGACTATTCACATTATCATCATTATTCATGTATATGGTTAACCATTTATGCATTAATATCTATTAAACCATCTCTAGGTTTCCATCACATCATGTCTACATATCACATCTTGAGATTTGAACACATCCTTACATATATTATATTATGGTTGTGCTAAACAAACTTATGTGAGTGGCTTATTAAACATATATCAAACTTCATCTAGTCCAGTTGAGGTTCTCCTAACCCGTATCATGAGGGTACTGTCATGCTCAAACTCTTTGAGCTGACTCAACTCTATGAGTATCTCATATGTATATACTTTATCCTCCCTCCTTAGTTTAGGGTTCTTGGATCACCTCATTGACATTAATTGCTAGCCTTACAAGCTCTCCATATAAGCACAAACCAAAACATGCTATGACATTCTCTTCATGGGTCTTCTACCCCTGAAACATGCTTACCCAACACTCTCTTATATACACCACTAGATTCCTATGTGGGAAACCACCAACCCGAGCATGAGGCTTCACAGAAACTAACATAGCTACCTCCTCCAGGGTCTTGGGCTCTCTCCCTCACCCAGATGGCAGGCACTCATATCCCTATTCACATATGCACACATAACCAGCCTCTCTTTGTCTCTAGGGTTTGATCTTCCCAAGAACATCTAAGGTTCAACAAACTATATGAATCATGCATAAAGAAACTCAACTCAATCACTCAGAAGTATTCTAGTTTAGGACATATCATATCACATATTTCTCGTATTTCTCATATCATGGAGTCTAGGTTCTCTGACCTTCTCCCTGTGGGTCTCACTCTCTCTGGAGTTAACCCTAAAACTGGTCCCAACACTAGAGGCCCTCCTTTGTAAAAGAGCTTGAGGCTCAGGCTGATCCACAACCTTGTCTTAACTTAACATATCTTATCTCATAAAAGCCTATTTACTTGCATCATCAAAACTTATCACAAATCCTCAAAACTAAACTTAAGTCCTCAAAGACAAACATATTATCATCATAACCATCTTATGTCATCTATGTAAGACTTACATCATATCAACAAAACTTATTTCATCTATTCCGTCTATCACATATATATCAAAAGGGCTCTAGACATCTAATCTAGAACTACTCTCTTCTAGACTGATGTCATCACTTTCACTTAGGTTGCATGACCACCTCCTACTCGTACATGTGTGGGGACACATTTTTGTAATACATATACATAATAAAATATTATATAGTTTTTCTCTGATAAAACAAGCGTCAGAGAAAACTACCAAGGTTCGATCCGATTGGAATCAAAAACCAAATCCAGAAACGAGTGTCCCACACATAGTAGAGAGTCCAGTGTCATGAAAACTAGTGAAAAGGGTGAGAACAAGGGGTAGACTAGTGTAGCTACGCTAGACAACGTGCGCAATATGTCTAGGGTTTCTGTTCCCTTGATGCACATCATTTCCAAATAATGCAACGTCCCATACCGCTGCACTATAAGGAAAGAATGACATCTAAGGACTTGCTACTCAACAAGCACCATTCTAGGCCTAGTTCTTAGACATCTAGGTGCTAACCTAGAGGCTAGGTCAGATCTAGTCTCTAAAAGATGACTAATATAACCCTAAAGATTATTAAGGTTCAAGGTTCTTTAGTTTTGTGTTGCATAATGAGAAAATGTCAGGTTTTTCTATTGTTCATGCTCTGATACCACCTGTGACGTCCCCGGATTTTCTAAAACTTAATCTGATGTGTGACGTCCAAATTGAAACCCTCACCTCAGTGAGAATACCAATTTAAACATCCCACACTAGGCTAAGAAGAAGAAAATCAGAGGAAGTCAAAAGGAAACAATCAGTAGCACATGTACATGAACAATAATAAAACCATACACACTTGTTCACCATCCAACATATAATTACAACATGAATTGTTACAACATTTGATATTACATATTGAACATCAAACTTAAACATATACACGTACTACATCTAAACAACAGGATCTTAAGACAACAGGTCCACCTGTACATCAGCTCGCTACACAACTCTCACTATCCTGGATCTTCAAGAGCATAACCACAACCTAAACAAAAAGATTACATGCGGTACACGTCAGCACAATATTTCATGAATATTGTACTGAGTACGCCTACGTGTCTTTTATTTACCTCTCATCATATCTTGGCAATAAGATAAAACTAATATACTTGGCAGTAACAGAAGAATATAAGAAAAAGATATACTTGCACAAAAATATTCATTAACAAAAGAGAACACATATTTTAAGCTTATTTCCATCATATATCTCATACATATGCCCCTAGGGCTTTGATGCTTTTCAGGCCTTATGATCTACTACCAAAGAGTTTGAGATCATTTTATGTGTGATCTACTACCAAAGAGTTTGAGATCTAACACATGTGATCTACTACCAAAGAGTTTGAGATCACTTCAATGCACTGTACTACCAAAGAGTTTAGTGCTATCATATGATGGACCAGATATCTTATGTTTCATGTGTTCATAGCAATAAGTATGGAAAATCATGCAACATATCATACCAGAACAATCATTTCAATCAATACCATATGCCAAGTATTTTACTACTCATATAACACAATCATATTTTATAATAAGCCAAGTAAGAGGTAATGGCGTACCTTCCAAAGAGAAACCTAATCACATATCACTGATGTCAAATATAAGCTTGGTCAAACCTGATCAAGACAAGATCATATGTACCGTCATTAGGTTCTCATCATCATAACCCTAGTTATGTTCATTAGGGTTTGACTTAGTTCATTGGATTATTCTCTTTATTACTTGTATCCTTGTCTTGGGATTATCTTACTGATGTCATATTCCAAATTAGGATACATAATCTGAATATCAGGTTCCATATTATTATTTATACATATTAACCCTAAGTTGCATGTATTACTCAATTTAGGGTTTTATCATGTGTATTAGGGGTCAATTTCATATAATATAGAATCCATGTATAAAACTGATCCCATATTTACATATTACCTTCCAGATACAGATATGAACCTATTCTGTGAATTTCATCATTTATTAAGAATGTATGTATCTTCCACATTATCTTTAGTATTATTAGCCCTAATTAGTCATATAAATAAAATTACATGATTTCGTGTTCAAGCATCATAATATCTGATATATTATGGATTATATATCATATTTCAGAGTTACTGAAGCATTATCATAATTTTAGGCCATTGTTTGATATTTATTATACATCAAATAAGCATTAGACATATTACATGATATCACTGATATTAGTTCTTCAAAAGTCTGATATTATGCTTCCATTTTGTTCTACTCATTTTTCTGAACGTTTTGGTACCTTGTTTGTATTTTTCCTATCTTCGTACTAATTTCTATGGATTATTGAACATCTGAGCATTTGTGAGATAATTACCTTACTCGGCCAATCCGGCCTTGCCACGTGTCCACCAAGGGGCGCTTCCTTCTTTGGCCAGTGATCTGATTCATTTAGTTGAGTGGGAGTCGGACCCGGTCCACTCCCTTCGTTGTGTGCTTATCAACAGAGTCCCCTAGCGGGACTTCTGTTTCTCTCCGCTCGTCAGTTCATCCACCTGCGATCGTCAGCGCTTGACTAGAGCTCAAGTGAGAGATCGGCCGTCTCCTCCTCCCGTGCATTAGTCTCATCCAAGACAAGTGGTCCTTCTCTGCAGCGTAGGATCATAGAGCTGCGACTCTGGCTTCTCCTCGCAGTCTGGGAGCCCAACGCTCTGTTCTCTCGTTCTCGCACGACAGGGAGTCTGCGTTCTCCTCTCCTTCATCCAGCGAGCGTCTCCGTTCTTGGACCTCCGGTGACCAAGATAGTGACACCGCCCTGCTCCTTTGGTATTGCTGCATATCTCTAGTACACAGACATTTTGCGAGCGCCTCCCGGCACCAGCCACCGCCTCCGCACGGCTGATCCCCAGCCTGCACGACATCTGCGTGAGGTCTACGAAGCCGCCGCCGCTGGCTCTGCTCCACGCGGCTAGCCTTTTAGGTGGATCGCAACTGAACGGTCGTCATCGTGGTTGTGATAACCCATTGTTGGTTAGCATCGTCGTGAGGTTCACCTACTAAGAGTGCCGCCACCAACTTCCGCCATCGTATGGCTGAATCACGGTGAGGAAACTACCTCCGCCGGTTCATCTTCACCTCCTTTGGACTCTATTCTTCTGAGCAATGAAACCGGCGATGATTCAGCAAGGCATCGACCAGGAGCCTCTACTAGAACTCTCGATTACTCAAAGGGCCTATGGCTTTGGTGGGAAGAGGAAGAGAGGACGGAAATTGTAGCTACAGTAGGCACCTCGATATATGTATAGGTCTTGATCCATGAGCCATCAGAAGTGACTATTGTTTAAACACTGTAACTGCTAAGTCTAGTACCAAGTCCACTAACTCAATCGTGTGCAGCAAAAGCAAGGATAGTGGGCGTGAGGTTTGTTGCCATGAATTGTTTAAGTATCTTACAAAGTTTGAGCATCATCCAATTCCGAGAGAATAAAAACGGACATGTATGAATTACGTGGGGTTTGTGGTTTATCGTTTACAAATAAGAAGCACATTATTTATGCGTTCCAAATCCTATTGTTCTCACCAAGAACCTCTAAAAATTCACCATATTTTATTCATGGGTTCTTCTTAAATCAATACTCAAATTTCACCAAAAATATTTGAACTCTCAAGATAACTCAACATATGAATTTGAATATGTCACTAAGCATCCGAAAGGTTCCAAAATTCCACTCCATCACATTCTACACACCTTAAAAGATATTTCGTCCTCAAAATTAAGCTAGAATCCAGTCTTTCACACCACATGAAAGGATTTTTTTATTCCTTTTTTCTTTCCTTGCTTTGGCCATGCACAAAGGAGCTTAGGAGCAACAGGAGGACGTGCCCCAACCTATAGGTAAGTTCCATAATCATCTTCAACCTTGTTTTCATGGTGGAAATCGAAATTTAATGCTTAATTTCTTCTTTTCTTCATTCAATCTTCAACCTTAGCCATTCATTTCATTCAAAGACTTGAGGACGAGTCTTTGGAAGTTGAGGAAGCTTCATTCACCATTGAAGACGTGAAGATTGAAGTTGTATTCAATTTTGAAGGCGGGCTATATAACTTGAACCCTTAAATGTCATTATTGCTTGCAATTTATTCATCATGTGTTGAACCTTTCTTCTTTCTCGATTTCCTTTTGATTAGTTGTTGAGATCACCATAAGAATCACAATTCATTTTTAAGGTTTGAAGCTTGAAGATGATTATGTCATCTTAAGCACACACCTCAACAAAGGAATGGGCAAAAAGTTTTCAAAACTGATTGAGCTAATTCGGTTTCAAAATCGATTGAGTTGATTTGGTTTCAAAACTGAATGGGTAATTTACCTCAAAACCAAATCGTTAATTGAGTTCAAAACCGAATGGGTAATTTCTTCAAAACCGAATGGGTAATTGAGTTCAAGACCGAATGGGCAATTGACTTCAAGATCAATTGGGTAATTGAGTTCAAAACTGAATGGGTAATGGATCTCAAGATCGAATGGGTAAATTAAACTTCAAAACCATTTGGGTACTTTTACCATTTGGAGGCGTTGACCGTTTGGAGGTCTAAATGATTTCAAACCGTTTGTGTTTAATTATATTTAATTCAAAAGGTCATAAACCGTTTAGGGACTTTGAGATCAAGACCGTTTGATGGTCTAACGGTCTTAACACCGATTGAAGGTTTTGGGACCAAGACCATTTAAGGTCTAACGGTCTTCAGACCATTTGGAAGTGCAATTGAATCAAAGATCGTTTGAAGGTCAAAGTACCTCAAGACCGTTTGAAGTTCAAAGTACTTCAAGACTGTTTGAAGGTCAAAGTACCTCAAGACCGTTTGAAGGTCAAAGTACTTCAAGACTGTTTGAAGGTCAAAGTACTTCAAGACCGTTTGAGGGTCTAATACCTCACTAATTGATTCAAACCATGTAAGTACAATTAACCCTATGATTGTTAATGATGTTTATCAAAGATAATTACAATGGTTATACCTTTAAGGTACTAGGGTGATTAGTATCCTTAGAGGGATTAACCTTTGATGCTTATGGATGCAATGCCTCAATACACTATGCTTACTCCAAATGTATACACTTGAATGAAAGGTTGACCTAATCTAATCAAGTTCGAAGTAATTAACATCCCATAGAGGATGAGAGAGGGAGGAATCCATACATGTATGATAATCATGTAGTGGTTAAGCCTCAACACATTCAATATCAGTAAAATATGTAGTTAGGGTATGATCCTTGATAAAGAGATTATGAAACTCTAATTGAGAAGGTTGATGAACCCGAACCTTAATTTAGAGCAATACTAGTTGTAACCCTAATCTAGGGTAATGATGCAACCCTATTCTAGGGTGATGATATGAGAAATCCCAATTCAGGGTAATATAATGAAAAACCCTAATTTAAGAGGGTGCTTCATGAAACCCTAAATTCGGGTAAAGTTACATGGAAACCTAATATGGGAAAAGTTATAAGGAACCTTAATTCAAGATAGTGATGTGATGTAAAACCCTAATCAAGGGTGATGTCAGGTGAAACCCTAATCAAGGGTGATGTCATGTGAAACCCTGATATAGAGATGTGATGTGAAACTTTAATCCAGGGTGATGCTATGTAATGCTATATGAAATCCTATCCTAATATAAGGTGAAGGTATGTAAAACCCTAATTTTGGATTATAGAGCATGAAACTCTAATGTTGGGTAATATGATGATAAACTATAACCCTAATTTTGGGTAATTGGATGAGTATCCCTAATTGACATGAATTTGGGAAACCCTAACCCTAATGAGTGAATAGTGATTCTACTATTACATTGCATAGTGATGATATGTAATTGATATAACTATTATCATGTGCACTAATCATGCAGGTATCATGAGATGTTGGATATAGCCAGGTATGAGCTATGATGATTTGTTATTGAAATGTTGTTGGGTTATATAGGAGGCAGAGAAGGCAGCGGAAACAAAAAATTCTCCTTCCCAAACCTAGAACAAGGAAACGCGTCAACGTCTATACAATAGGAAAGGATGGTTTGTGGAATCATACCTTGTCCTGAGGCTTGCTCGGCGACAATACCTCGCGGCTTGCGCGGTCTTCACCTCCGGTCTTGGATGGTGTCTGTGCAGCTCCTGGTCGCACCGGGACTGACGACTCCTGGTCTCACCAGGACTGTCAGGATTGACAGCTGTCCTCCGAGCGGAAGAAATCTCCCGCCTCTGAAGAAGTCCACACGGACCACCTGGAACTCTAATCTCCTTATCCCACAAGGAATTAGAAGGAGTCACACCCTCCTATCAGCGTACTAGTCACTGACACACTCTCCTACTATCAGTCCCTTTCTGTAGTTGTCTTTCTCTTATTGTGCCTCCCTTATCGAGTAGCACTTGCTCGGGATCTCTCTCGGTTGCCAAAACCAGAGAGAATGAAAGCTTTATAGAGCAACTGGTTGCACTGTGTTGTTCTCTGAGAAGCCCCCAATACCCCTATATATATAGGAGGGTCATGGGATAGGGCTCTCTATCCTGGGAAATGAGGGACTAAAGTAGGAGTAGAAGGGTTCGAGATTTTCCACAAAAAACAACCAACTGCGCAACATGAATAGATTGTTTCATTTCTGAAATGGTCGGTTGGGGACCTGAGCCGGTCGGTTGACACCTCAACTGATCGGTTGGGACACCTCAACCTGTCGGTTCACTTTTGAACCGGTCGGTTTCTGGTCCTGGTCAGTTCCAGATTGACTTTCCATCTTTTTTTTCTAATTCGTATCAAATACCAATCCTTGTTCCAATCAAATTGGGCAAGTGAAATGAAAGGAAATTTCTCACCAATCCAACTTTCCAAACTTGCTCGGTTGCAACAGTTGAATCGATCATTTCAACACTTGAAGCAATTGTTTCACCCTGTCCATGAGCCGATTGACTCACCACCTGAGCCGATCGGTTCACCAAGTTGAGCCAATCGGTTCATCACATGAGTCGGTCGGTTGGGAGTGCAGATTGTGCAGAATTAGTCAATTGTAGTTTCAATCAATCTGATACTCCAATCAATGTGTCCAACACCTTGAACATTATGATATTGAGCTATCAATTAATTGAGTGTTTAATTGAACTACTAAACTCCTTTAGTAATCAATCTAAACATTGTTTGTGGATAAAACTCCTCTTCCAGGTTAAATCCTATGTGTGTGACCCTACAGGTCCATTTCACGTTGGCAGTGAAAGTCCATAACACTTATGACTTCACAAGTAAAGAGCAGTGTCTAGTCACACATCAGTGCTACCCAAGTGAAATAGAAAGTTGGAGAACAACTTTCAATCCTACAATCCATGAATGGTGTTACAATGAATGTATAATTCCTTTATCACTGATATCCCGAATGAACTCAAGGCATGGAACAGTCATCTGGTCAACGTTCATTCACTTTCTTGATCTCAGAGTAGATTGAGAGAGATATGTATGACATCAATATCACATACTGATTCACACATGCGTGCATTCCTTTCTCAATCCTACTCATCAAGTGGCCATGGATATCAAACTCCCTCAGGAGGGACAAATCCCATATCTATCACTCACCCCTCAAAAGCCCCATGTGTCAAAGCCACCCAATCATCACCTTTATAACAACCCATTTTTTAGGACTGCGCTTGATGATGTCAAAGTGTGCCCAACGACATGTGTTGAGTGTAGTGATTTCAGTTCAAAGAATCACACTCACCACCATCACTGTGAGTATTGACTGTGACTACCATGTCATGGTTCCATGTGTCAAACTCATGGTGGGTATGTCCGGTATACTTATTCTCTAACAAGTACCTATGTGTTTGGTTTGATATCTCTATATCATGACTAATGAGATTTTGTCATCAACCAACACCACAATCTAGTCTTGTGTGTCATTGCTGTCTATCTACCTTCCACAATGACATCCGACTAGGGAAATAACAAGAATGTACAAACTCTTAGCATCTGTATGATCTCATCGTTCAGGTCCTGAACCTGAAGGCATACGTCATTGAGTACTGTCATTCTCTAGACATTCAATCTGTTCTATCACTATCACATATGACTGAACCAGAAAGAATTGGAAGCTTGCCTTTGATGTTTATCAAATCAATCTTAATGTATCCCACCAATCATCCCATGATTGGCTCTCAGGGCATACATACCAACAGACTCCCACTTGCACTGCGAGCCAATCACCCTTGAATCATATTCATAGTGATCTTCAAACATGTCCCACATGTTACTATGCTCTAGTGCGAACATAGTGAGTTATGGAAACAACTTGCCAAAGTCAGTATAAATTGCATGTCTCACATCTCTTCGTTGTACGTCACACGTATGAGATGGAGTTGCCATAATATGGAATCTAGTATTCCTTTGCTAACCTTTAGCCACATTGCATGATCAAGGATTCCATACTTATCATCAATGAGCGGAATATCTATAAATTCATCTCATGAACTTCCAGATCCATATAGTATCCACTGTTGTTCTGTAACGCATAGATACTCGGCATTTCCTTTTAAATGGTTTTATTGGAGCACTTCCAATTATCAACAAACTTTCACTTTTATATATATCCTATATATATTTTGCGATTAATTTTTCTGTCCTTTCGGAAGTTCGCATCAATGTAACTCTTTACATTGAACTCTTCCTTATCTCCATAGAATCAGTACTTCCCAAGTACTTATCAAGTTCTCATGGTATTCCAGTAACCCTTACTGGAAGTAGACAGACATCTACTCGTCATGTCCCACATACGAGTTATCAGGATGAGCACATCATATTGCCATGTCCCACATACAAGATGATGAATGCATGTTGTTCTTGCCGTGTCGATACATGCAAGATAATAGGATGATTACATACATGATAGATCCATATCTATTCTTAGCATTCCCATTCTTCATAAGAATTGGACACTTGTCCTTGGGATACTAACTCCATGTAACATGGACAAGTTTTCTCCCACTGAATCTATGTATACTGTACCCTTCAGTACATATTGCCAATGTATGCTTTCTCTTTTCAGGTCAAGAGGTTTTCGAGAACTATCTCTATAGATCTCTATTCCTATCACATAGGAAACATCTCTATCTTCCTTAAAGATAATTTCCACTTTTGGATTTCCATTCTAGAACATTTCCATTTCACATCAACATGTAGAATGTGAACACACTCCCACTAAATCACAGATCCCTTCTTTATCTTTGACATATCAGTCAAACCCTTTGACTATATCATCAAAGTAAAGATCCAATTCTGAGTTGCTTGTACTCAATCAATCACATTGATTAGTCCATTGTAACTTATAGACTTCATTTGCATTAGTGGATTCATAAACCTTATAGGTTGTGTCACGTACACATCCTTGTTTTATTCCTCATAGGAATGTGGTTTTAGTATCCATATGCCAAATGCCTTTAGTCATTAAGTTGCAATCAACAAGCATCATCCTTCTCAAAATATTATCCATGTGTCTTAACACTTAAGATTCATTTGCACTTATGGATTTCATCCAATGGGTGCTACCATCAAGGTCATACCTTATGGTTCACATGGATGTCATTTAGGATGTAATGGTCATAAACCATAACTCAAAATTCAGTTCCTCATATTCATCTAGATAGTTGACTCATCACATGAACAACTCATCACATAGATAAACGAGGTGTAAGGATATAAGAATTCACAACCCTTGTGATTCTTAATTTCTTTATTAGTGTGGGGTATTCTTTTATGAAGAATTCAGTTATTTGATAATCATTCTCTAACTCCTAAGAGTATGATTCCTTCTTGATTTAGACATCACCATGCCTTAATCATGAGTTCACTTATGATACACTATCATAATCACTCATAAGGATCTCAAACATTTGGTCTAAGTATTTCATTCATTGATCTCATCAAGAATTAACACTTTACCAAATTTGTACTTCATCTATGATATTCTTGAACCCTTCAAGATATTCATATTGGTATTTCTCTAAACATCAATTGAAGTATTAGTATTTTCTCCAATAGGTATGTAAATACATCATATGTATTATACCTAATAGGAAAATCATTCTCTCACTACCATTAGTGAAGATTGATTAATCATGTCCAAGATATTCATGTCTCTTACTGGTATTCTAACCAAAAGAGTCTAGATTTATCCATCACATGGAAACTAGAAATGAATTTCTCATGATTGATGCTAATTTGATTGTTTGAGTTATCTATAACTTTTAGGTATCTTTTAATCTTATGCATATCAAATACCACAAGATAAATAAGGCATTGCCACAAAGATCATATTGAAACATCTCTTTATTAATGGCCATCATTGTCATACAATATGCAAAAATAAAGTGTTTCTATCTATTGGAAAATATGAAATAGCAGTTCATAACTGTATTACATGCCTTTTAGGCTGAAAATAAACTAAAAGGTACTCCTATCTATGGCAGCAACACTTGCTCCAATGATGGGTACTCCTTTCTTGGTCCTTTCACAAAGCCCATCACTTCTTTGTGGATATTGCATATCATATATGACATATCCATATCTTGGTATCATATACCTCAGATAAAGAAGCGGTTCATTTCATGATACCTAAGGTGGAGATCTCCATCCCCTCCTTCATCTTCTTTTGTTCTTCCAGATATAGAGGGCAATTCCCTCATACACCCTTTCCCCATGTGCCTTGAGGTTGAAGACAGTTTGGGCTACTGGCTAGCATCAGAACACTTCTTTGCTTTGCCCTTGATCTTGCCTTTAAGACTTACCTTTCATTGATCTCATCAAAGATTAGGGTTAGTCTTTCTTCATATTTGCCTCAACATGTCCAACAACTCTGTCAACGCTTGTCAAAGTTGTTCATGTTGTAGCTTATCATGAATTGTATGATTCTCACAACATTTGCAGTATCATACCAATAGCCAACTATTGGCTCAGAGGGAATCCTTCTTAGTCAGGTTTTTCCATATACCCAATCATATTGAGTGTGTAAATACCTTACTGGATCTCCTTCTGTCATGACATACTAGGACAATGTCTTGGAGACATCATATGTCTCATGTTGTCTCTGCAACTCATAGTTCAGAGAACACAACATCAAGCACTCCACATCAATGTCATCCTCGGTATGCTTCCATAGGCATCCTTTTAGCCATTGATGTGGTGGGATCGAGTTCATCTGGTTCTGGTATAACTATGACTTAGAGCTTTCACTCTACGATTGAGAACAATTATCAATGTGCTAACCATTCATGGAAATTATTCCCATTTAACTTGTTGGTCTCAAAGACTGATCGCAAATAAGTGATTATTGTTGATCAAGCATTTATTGTACAAAAGGAAATATATGCAATTTTAGTCCAAAAACTCAATTTTGACTTATTTGATTGATTTGAAAAGTTGATGATATAATTAGGACTTTAATTAATTATCGCTCCCACTATTTTAGTTCAAATTGATAGCCCTCACCATCAATTCGGAAGATTGCAGCGTACAACCTTCTAGTGGGCAAGATCCTGAAATCCTCTAAATCATGGACCAGCTAAGGCTATCACCCACAACTTAGATCTCTCAGGTAAGAAACTCTTGCCAATTGCATCATATGCAACTCTTAATAAGATGTCATATGCAACTCCTTGCCATGATCATCTCCATGCCTCAAGGTGCTAGATCCTATCTAGGTCACCTTGTTAAGTCCAACCCAAAGCAAACACGATGAATATGCACCCTTCTAGGGTAGACCCACACATTCATCCTTCACGCTTCCACGAGATAGACGGTGCACCACGCTAGGGCGTGCCCACACTTGGTCAATCAAGCTTTTCACGTGTGTCGCATTTGGAAGGCATCTAAAACTTAATATTTAATTAGGGATTTGGTTTTTATATACATCTACATATCCAATCACCACAATACATAGTATGTATCATATACATGCTATATCC
The DNA here is from genome assembly GCA_963693085.1 of Alisma plantago-aquatica. Taxonomy (NCBI): domain Eukaryota; kingdom Viridiplantae; phylum Streptophyta; class Magnoliopsida; order Alismatales; family Alismataceae; genus Alisma; species Alisma plantago-aquatica. The sequence goes on from OY856412.1 coordinate 1,207,537,764, forward strand.
CACAGAAAACATGCAAAACGATAAAAGCGATGATTATGGCCATCCTAATGTGATTCCTCGAGCCAAGAGGAATCACGGTCATCTAGGTCTACATCACATGCAACCTGTACAAGATGAACTCTGTGCTTTGCCTTTCTGGGTTTGAACAACTCATCACATGACTAATTAGCTCGCCATCAGGCCGGTCGGCTGGGTGCCACCAGCCGATCGATTGGATCCTCCAACCGATCAGTTCGCCTGGTCATCATGTATCTCATCATGGCCACCACTCGCTCATCTCGCTCCTCGAACCGGTCATCAACCGATCGGCTCACTCCTTGAACCGATCGTCTCGAACGTCAACCGATCGGTTCACACCTTGAACTGATCATCTCAGCTGTCGTCAGGATGTCCTTTGTTCTTTGACATAACAGGAAATAAAATTCTATCCTATTTTACATTGTAAAAAGAGAAACCTTGAGTTACATTCGAGGGGAGCAAAGGTAGGAAAGAAATCTCGAATTATTTCAAGTTACATCAGGAATAGGAGAAGGAAGATCGGTGCATAGACCGAGTTGCAAGCAACCACATACAACCATACACAGATAGGGTTTATTGGCCATAACCACGTTATACATCCACCAAAAAACTCGTTTAAGGGCGACGTGTATCGAGTGAATTCATAATACATATCATATATGTAAATTGGGATTTGTGGATTTAGGATTGGACATGCATAAAGCTAATTTTATTCGCATCGTATGCAATAAATAAAGGCGACAAACCAAAATCGATCATATCGATAATCCTAAAGCATAGAGTAGTTGACATGGCTCTAATACCACTGTTGGGTTATAGGGGAGGAAGAGAAGGCAGCAGAAACAAAAATTTTCTCCTTCCCAAACCCAGAACAAGGAAACGCATCAACGTCTATACAATAGGAAAGGATGGTTTGTGGAATCATACCTTCTCCCGAGGCTTGCTCAGCGACAATACCTCACGGCTTGTGCGGTCTTCACCTCTGGTCTTGGAAGGTGTTTGTACAGCTCCTGGTCACACCGGGACTAACGAATCCTGGTCTCACCGGGACTGTCGGGATTGACAACTGTCCTCTGAGCGGAAGAAATCTCCCGCCTCTGAAGTAGTCCACACAGACCACCTGCAACTCCAATCTCCTTGTCCCCTAAGGAATTGGAAGGAGTCTCACCCTCCTGTCAGCGTACTAGTCACTGACACACTCTCCTGCTACCAGTCGCTTTCTGCAGTTGTCTTTCCCTTGTTGTGCCTCCCTTATCGGGTAACACTTGCTCGGGCTCTCTCTCGGTTGCCAAAACTAGAGAGAACGAAAACTTTATAGAGCAACTGGTTGCACTGTTTTGTTCTCTGAGAAGCCCCCAATACCCCTATATATAGGATGGTCATGGGACAGGGTTCTCTATCCTGGGAAAAGTGGGACTAAAGCAGGAGTAGAAGGGTTCAAGATTTTCCACAAAAAACAACCAACTGTGCAACCTAAACCGATCATTTCATTTCTGAAACGGTCAGTTGGCATGGTCCTGGTCAGTTCCCGATTGACTTTCCATCTTTTGTTTCTAATTGGTATCAAATACCAATCCTTGTTCCAATCAAATTGGGCAAGTGAAACGAAAGGAAATTTCTCACCAATCCTACTTTCCCAACTTGCTCGGTTGCAACCGTTGAACCGATCGTTTCAACACTTGAAGCAATCGTTTCACCCTGTCCATGAGCCGATTGATTCACCACCTGAGCCGATCGGTTCACCAAGCTGAGCCGATCGGTTGGGAGTGCAGATTGTGCAGAATCAGTCAATTGCAGTTTCAATCAATCCGATACTCCAATCAATGTTCCCAACACCTTGAACATTATGATATTGAGCTATCAATTAATTGAGTGTTTAATTGAACTACTAAACTCCTTTAGTAATCAATCTAAACATTGTTTGTGGACAAAACTCCTCTTCCAGGTTAAATCCTATGTGTGTGACCCTGCAGGTCCATTTCACGTTGGCAGTGAAAGTCCATAACACTTATGACTTCACAAGCAAAGAGCGGTGCCTAGTCACACATCAGTGCTACCCAAGTGAAATAGAAAGTTGGAGAACAACTTTCAATCCTACAATCCGTGAATGGTGTTACAGTGAATGTATAATTCCTTTGTCACTGATATCCCGAATGAACTCGAGGCATGGAACAGTCATCCTGTCAACGTTCATTCACTTTCTTGATCTCAGAGTAGATTGGAAGAGATGTGTATGACATCAATATCACATACTGTTTTACACATGCGTGCACGCCTTTCTCAATCCTAATCATCAAGTGGCCATGGATATCAAACTCCCTCAGGAGGGACAAATCCCATATCTATCACTCACCCCTCAAAAGTCCCATGTGTCAAAGCCACCCAATCAACACCTTTATAACAACCCATGTTTTAGGACTGCGTTTGATGATGTCAAAGTGTACCCAACGACATGTGTTGAGTGTAGTGATTTCAGGTCAAAGAATCACACTCACTACCATCAGTGTGACTACCATGTCATGGTTCCATGTGTCAAACTCACGAGGGGTCTGTCTGGTACACTTGTTCTCTAACAAGTACCTAGGTGTTTGGTTTGATATCTCTATATCATGACTAATGAGATTTTGTCATCAACCAACACCACAATCTAGTCTTGTGTGTCATTGTTGTCTATCTACCTTCCAGAATGACATCTGACTATGGACATAACAAGAATGTACAAACTCTTAGCATATGTATGATCTCATCGTTCAGGTCCTGAACCTGAAGGCATACGTCATTGAGTACTGTCATTCTCTAGACATTCAATCTGTTCTATCACTATCTCATATGACTGAACCAGAAAGAATTGGAAGCTTGCCTTTGATGTTTATCAAATCAATCTTAATGTATCCCATCAATCATCCCATGATTGGCTCTCAGGGCATACATACCAACAATTTTTTTATGGGCCTTGTGAACCATAATGTGCTTTGTTGCCTAGTATGAGGTAACAAGAGATTAAATGGGATTGAGAGCCATGTGAGATGCTTGTATAGCAAGTATCATGTTTACCTTGGTCAGATGACCTGAAGGTATTACTTACCTGATAAGTGGTAACAAGTGATTTTGATGAACTAAGGGTTTGCATACCCATATTCCATAATCATGTTGATGAGATGTTAAGGGGTGAGAATGCCCATGATGTGACAAGGGATTGAGATCCCAATGTTTTATAAAGCTTCAAAAAGTACTTGATAGAAGTATTAATCATTCTTTGTAGCAATTGTTATACAAATTACTATTTGGAATCTTCATTGATGTTAAAAGAATAGGGTAATATACTTAACTAATCAAGTGAAATATTATTATATATAGAGCCATGTCCATATATCCATCATCATCAGTAGTTGGTGATGGTGAAATAGGGTTTCCTTTAGGAACTCCTGGAATGCATATTTTTGAATATGTGGGGTAATGGGCGAATATATCCTTACGCCTCATAGGAATGACTGTGGGCCATATCCTATGCACAAGAATGGTTATGGACCATATCTCAATATGAGTATGGCTATGGGCCATAACTCCACAATACCAGGCATTGGATATGGGCCATATCCTGAAGAGAGTATATGCTACATGCTATAACTCTATAGTAAAGTTGCCAGTATACCCTGGAAAGCTATTTAGCATAGACACAAGATGTCCTGCATATAGTCTCACACTGACTGAGACAGATGAGGCGATGGAGTCTGGCTTTTCCATTGACCTATGTATGGAACCAATCCTTTATGTAATCATGGTCGGTTGGACCATGAACGGTATACTTCATATCCTCAGGGTATAAGTATGATTATAAAATGTAATCAGTTGTATAGTGTATTTACTTAAAAATGAAATACAGAAATCATTGGTTGATGTTACATTGCTTATCGTATCCTAAAGTGGATAAATATTATACATGTTCTTCATATTCCTTATTAAACTGAATAGATGATTTATTGCTTTATCATTTGTAGTTGTAATGCCTTAAAAGATGACATTGCTCTATTCTGCTTAATAATGATTAAATCATGCTATTTATTAAAGATTCCTCTGTTCAGTCTATTACTATTCATTTGCAATAATAATGTTTCTGGCGGAGAGTTATATCTCTCGCTGGGACAATTTTCAATTGTCTCACCCCTGTGGAATCCAACCTTTTTAGGTGGACGAGAACGAGGAAGTAGAAACCATACAACAGGAGAAGGACAGCAGCAACAGGGACAGTAGTGATATCCCAGGTGGAGGCACTGGTTGTCATATATTTTTTATAGAGAGTCCTATGTGTCGTCTCTGTTAGTTAGTACTTTTAATGAACCGATATGAGATTTTGGCTTGATGCCTCGAGGTTTTTATGTTGTCTGTGTATTGTTTAAACAAGGTAGTTGATGTTTGTAATCCTCAAGAAGAGATAGTATAGGATATGTACTTATGAACCAGGATGTAAATGAAATACATTCGTTCTTGATAAAAGAGTTTCCCTGTGTTTGGATCTCTTTGTAAATGGTTTTAATTTTTAGTGATTTTTAGTAATTCCATAATTATTTACACTATGAGGGTCTAATTTAGTGTCGGGTCATCTCAGTGTCATTCTCGTTCATCAGAGCTTGAACCACTAGAGGATGATTCCTCCCGATCCATATGAGCTCTATCCTTCATCCTTTTGTTCTTCTTGTCCTTCCTCTTATATTTCCCTTCCTTCTTGTAGTCATCCTTCTTCTTGTAGCTACTCTTATGGTAGGTTTTCTTTGCCTTTGTGCATTCATTATTTTAGTGCCCCTTTTGACCACATTCATAGCATTTAGGAGTAGAGGATGATGAAGACTTTTCCTTGAAGTGCTTGCCCTTGGAGTAGTTTGCTTCATGATCACTAGATCCATCATCTTCACTTGAGGAGGGAGGATAGGATCGTCAAGCAAGTTGTTTTTGGAGAAGCATTGCCTCCACTTGATCTTTGAAGGCATTGTCTTTGATCTTCTTTGATTCCTTCTCCTCTTTCTTGTCATATTATTATTTCTTGTCTAGTTTGGCTCATGATCTTGAAGGTTGCCAATGAGCTCTTTGTTGGGTTTTCGGAGAGACAGAGAAGGCCGCAGAAACAAAAATTTTCTTCTCCCCAAACCCAGAACAAAGGAAATGTGTCAATGTCTATACAATAGGAAGGATGGTTTGTGGAGGTGTACCTTGTCCCGAGGCTTGCTCGGAGATGTTACCTCGCAGCTTGTACGGTCTTCACCTCTGGTCTTGGAAAGTGTCTATGCAGCTCTTGATCTCACCGGGACTGTCGGCTCCAGGTCACATCGGGACTCTTGAGATTAACAGCTGTCCTCCGAGCGGCAGAAGTCTCCCGCTTCTGAAGTAGTCCACATGAACCACCTGGAACTCCGATCTCCTTGTCCCATAAGGATTCAGAAGGAGTCACACCCTCCTATCGGCGTACTAGTCATCGACACACTCTCAGGACACTAGTCACTTTCTACAGTCGTCTTTCCCTTGTTGTACCTCCCTTATCAGGTAGCACTTGCTCAGGCTCTCTCTCGGTTACCAAAACCAGAGAGAACGACAACTTTACAGAGCAACTGGTGCATTGAGTTGTTGTTCTGAGAAGCCCCCACTACCCCTATATATAGGAGGGTCATGGGATAGGGTTCTCTATCTCGGGAAATGCGGGATTAATGAAAGAGTATAAGGGTTCGAGATTTTCCACAAAACAACCAACTTGTGCCAGCTAAACTGATCGTTTCAACCCTGAAACGGTCATTTGGTGACATCAACCGATCGGTTCACACCTGAACCGATCATTTGGGACACCTGAGATGATCGATTCATCACATGAGCCGATCAGTTTGTCGTGCTTGTCCAGCTCAAATTGACTTTTGAATTTGTTTCTGATTAATCAAATATTAATCCTTATCCAAATCAAATTTGTACAAGTGAAACAAATTGTATTTGCAAAATAGTCTTCTGACTTTCCAAACGATCTCAGTTAGACTAGTTGAGCCAATCGGTTCAACCCTTGAACAGGTCGTCTCATCCTGTCTTGAGTCGATCGGTTCATCACATGAGCTGATTGGTTCGTCACATGAGACGATCGGTTCACCAACCTGAGCTGATCAGTTCATCACATGAGCCGATCGGTTGGGGCAGTAGATTGTGCAAAATCAGTCAATCACAGTTTCAATCAATCTGATATTCTAATCAATCTATCCAACACCTTGAATACTATGATTTTGAGCTATCAATTAATTGAGTGTTTAATTGAACTACTAAACCCCTTTAGTAATCAATCTAAACATTGTTTGTGGATAAACTCCTCTTCCAAGTTAAATCCTATGTGTGTGACCCTGCAGGTCCATTTCATGTTGGCAGTGAAAGTCCATAACACTTATGACTTCACAAGCAAAGAGTGGTGCCTAGTCACACATCAGTGCTACCCAAGTGAAATAGAAAGTTGGAGAACAACTTTCAATCCTACAACCCGTGAATGGTGTTATAGTGAATGTATAATTCCTTTGTCACTGATATCCCGAATGAACTCAAGGCATGGAACAGTCATCCTATCAATGTTCATTCACTTTCTTGATCTCAGAGGAGATTGGAGGATATATGTATGACAACAATATCACATACTGATTCACAAATGCATGTGCATGCCTATCTCAATCCTACTCATCAAGTGGCCATGGATATCAAACTCCCTCAGGAGGAACAAATCCCATATCTATCACTCACCCCTCAAAAGCCCCATGTGTCAAAGCCACCCAATCATCACCTTTATAACAACCCATGTTTCAGGACTACATTTGATGATATCAAAGTGTACCCAACGACATGTGTTAAGTGTATTGATTTTAGGTCAAAGAATCACACTCACCACCATCACTGTGAGAACTGAATGTGACTACCATGTCATGGTTCCATGTATGAAACTCATGGTGGGTGTGTCCGGTAAACTTGTTCTCTAACAAGTACCTATGTGTTTGGTTTGATATCTCCATATCATGACTAATGAGACTGTGTCATCAACCAACACCACAATCTAGTCTTGTGTGTCATTTTTGTCTATCTACCTTCCATAATGACATCTGACTAGGGACATAATAAGAATGTACAAACTCTTAGCATCTGTATGATCTCATCATTCAGGTCCTTAACCTAAAAGCATACGTCATTGAGTACTGTCATTCTCTAGACATTCAATATGTTCTATCATTATCCCATATGACCGAACTAGAAAGAATTGGAAGTTTGCCTTTGATGTTTATCAAATCAATCTTAATGTATCCCTCCAATCATCCCATGATTGGCTCTCAGGGCATACAGACCAATATACTCCCACTTGCACTGTGAGTCAATCACCCTTGAATCATATTCATAGTGATCTTCAAACATGTCCCACATGTTACTATGCTCTAGTGCTAGCATAGTGAGTTATGGCAACACCTTGCCAAAGTCGGTATTAATTGCATGTCTCTCATCTCTTCGTTGTACGTCACACGTATGAGATGGATTTGTTGTAATATGTGATCTAGTATTCCTTTGCTAACCTTTAGCTACATTGCATGACCAAGTATTCCCTACTTGTCATCAATGACTGGAATATCTATAAGTTCATCTCATGAACTTCCATATCCATATAGTATCCACTGTTGTTCTCTAACACACGGATACTCGATATTTCCTTTTAAACAACTTTATTGGAACGTTTCCAATTATCAACAAACATTCACTTTTATATATCCCATATATATATTGTGAATAATTTTCTATCCTTTTCGGAAGTTCGCATCAGTGTAACTCTTTACAGTGAACCCTTCCTTATTTCCATAGAACTAGTAATTCTCAAGTACTTATCAAGTTCTCATGGTATTCTAGTAACCCTTACTGGAACTAGACAGACATCCACTCGTCATGTCCCACATATGAGTTATCAGGATGAGCATATCATATTTTCATGTCCTACATACAAGATGATAAATACATTTTATTCTTTCCATGTTTACATATGCAAGATAATGGGATGATTACATACATGATAGATCCTTATCTATTCTTAGTGTTTCCATTCTTCATAAGAATTGGACACTTGGCTCTGGGATACTAACTCCATGTAACATGGACAAGTTTTCTCATATTGAACCCTTCAATATAGATTGCCAATGTATGCTTTATCTTTTCAGGTCAAGAGGTTTTTTGAGAACTATCTCTATAGATCTCTATTCCTATCACAAGGGAAACATCTCTATATTCCTTAAAGATGATTTCCACTTTGGATTTCCATTCTAGAACATTTTTCATTTCACATCAACATGTGGAATGTGAATATGCTCCCATTAAATCACAGATCTCTTCTTTATCTTTGACATATCAGTCAAACCCTTTGACTATATTATCAAAGTAAAGATCACAGTTCTGAGTTGCTTGTACTCAATCAATCACATTGATTAGTCCATTGTAACTTATAGACTTCATTTGCATTAATGGATTCATAAACCTTATAGGTTGTGTCACGTACACATCCTTGTTTTATTCCTCATAGGAATGTGGTTTAGTATCCATATGCCAAATCTCTTAGTCATTAAGTTGCAATCAACAAGCATCATCCTTCTTAAATCTTATCCATGTGTCTTAACACTTAAGACTCATTCGCACTTATGGATTTCATCCCAATGGGTGCTACCATCACGGTCATACCTTATGGTTCACATGGAAGTCATTTAGGATGTAATGGTTATAAACCATAACTCAAAATATGGTTCCTCATATTCATCTAGATAGTTGATTCATCACATGACCAACTCATCACATAGATAATTGAGGTGTATCTGTCAAGGATATAAGAACTCACAACTCCTTGTGATTCTTAATGTCCTTTATTAGTGTGGGGTATTCTTTATTTAAGAAGAAATTAGTTATTTGATAATCATCCTCTAACTCCTTAGAGTATGACTCCTCAGGGGAAATCCCAGTCTTTTCAGGTTCTCCACATACCCAATCATCTTGAGTGTGTGAGGACCAACTGGATCTCCTTCTGTCATGACACACTTGAACAACGCCCTGGAGACATCATATCTCTCTTGTCGTGTTTGATCTTCGTACATGTTCTTGAAATGCTGAATCATCTCAATGACACCCATGTTCTCATGATATCTCTGCAACTCGTGGTTCATGGAGCACAACATCAAGCACTTCGCATCAATGGCATCATCAGAATGCTTCTTATACACATCCCTTTCTGCCTTTGGTGCAGTAGGAGCAGGTTCCTCTGGAACTGGAGTATCTAGGACATAGAGCTTTCACTCTTGAGTGAGAACAATTCTCAATGTCCTAAACCAGTCATGGAAGTTGGTCTCATTTAGCTTGTCCTTCTCAAGGACCGATCGCAATGAAAAGTGATTGTTGTTTGTTGTCATTTTTTCTACAAAAGAAAATATATGCAATTTAGTTCAAAACTCAATTTTGACTTCTTTGATTGATTTGAAAGGTTGACTCTATAATTAGGACTTTAATTAATTATCACTCCCACTATTTTTGTTCAAATTGATAGCCCTCATCATCAATTCGGAAGATTGTAGTGTACAATCTTCTAGTGGGTCAAGATCCTGAAATCCTTTGAGTCATGGACCAGCTAGGGATGTCACCCACAACTTAGATCTTCCAAGTAGACAACTTTTTCCAATTGAATCATATGCAACTCTTGAAAGATTTCATATGCAACTCCTTGCCATGATCACCTCCATGCCTCAAGATGTTAAATCCTATCTAGGTCACCTTGTTAAGTCCGACCCAAAGCCAACACGATGAATATGCACCCTGCTAGGGCAGACCCACATATCCATCCTTCACGCTTCAATGAGATAGACGGTGCACCACGCTAGGGCGTGCCCACACTTGGTCGATCAAGCTTTTCATGTGTGTCACATTTGGAAGTCATCTAAAACTTTAATATTTAATGAGGGATTTGTTTTCATAGGTACATATACATATCCAATCATCACAATACATAGTACATATCATTTACATGCTATATCCCACAGAAAACATGTGAAATGATAAAAGCAATTATTATGGCCATCCTAATGTGATTCCTCAAGCCAAGAGGAATCACAGTCATCTAGGTCAACATCACATACAACCTATCCCTGATGAACTATGTGCTTTGCCGTTTCGGGTTTGATCAACTCATCTCCGTGATTTATCGGCTCGCCATCAGGCTGGTCGTCTGGGTGCCACCATCCAATCGATTGGCTCCTCCAACCGATCGATCGGTTCTCCTGGTCATCGTGCATCTCTTCATGGCTGCCACCCGCTCGTCTCACTCTTGGAACCGGTCGTTTGGATCGCCAATCGATTGGTTCACACCTTGAACTGATCGTCTCAGTCGTTGTCAGATAGTCCGCCGTTCTTTGACATAATAGGAAATAAAAGATCTATCCTATTTTAAATTCAAATTGGGAAACCCTGAGTTACATTCGGGGAGAGAAAAGTTAGGAAAGAAATCTCGAGTTATCTCGAGTTACATCAGGAATAGGAGATAGGGAATCGGTGCATAGACCGAGATGCAAGCAACCACATACAACCAAGCACACATACATAGGGTTTATTGGCCATAACCACACTATACATCCACCAAAAAACTCATTTAAGGGTGATGCATATCAAGTGCATTCATATTACATATCATATGTGTATATTGGGATTTGTGGATTTAGGATTTAACATGCATAAAGCCAATTTTATTCGCATCGTATGCAATAAATAAAGGCGACAAACCAAAATCGATCATATCAATAATCCTAAAGTATAGAGCAGTTGACGTGGATCTGATACCCCTGTTGGGTTTTAGGGGAGACAGAGAAGGCAGCGGAAACAAAAATTTTCTTCTCCTCAAACCCAGAAAAAAGGAAATGTGTCAATGTCTATACAATAGGAAGGATGGTTTGTGGAGGCGTACCTTGTCCCAAGGCTTGGTCAGCGACGTTACCTCGCGGATTACACGGTCTTCACCTCCGGTCTTAGACGGTGTCTATACAGCTCCTGGTCTCACCGGGACTGTCAGCTCCTGGTCACACCGGGACTGTCAGGATTGATAGTTGTCCTCCGAGTATAAGAAGTCTCCCGCCTCTAAAGTAGTCCACACAGACCACCTGGAACTCCGATCTCCTTGTCCCACAAGGAATCGAAAGGATTCGCACCCTCTTGTCGGCGTACTAGTCACTGACACACTCGCCTGCCACCTTTCACTTTCTGTAGTTGTCTTTCCCTTGTTGTACCTCCTTTATCGGGTAGCACTTGCTCAGGCTCTCTCTCTCGGTTACCAAAACCAGAGAGAACGACAACTTTACAGAGCAGCTGGTGCACTGATTTGTTGTTCTGAGAAGCCCCCACTACCCCTATATATATAGGAGGGTCATGGGGCAGGGTTCTCTATCCCGGGCAATGCGGGATTAATGCAGGAGTAGAAGGGTTCGAGATTTTCCACAAAACAACCAACTTGCACCAGCTGAACCGATCACCAGCTGAACCGATCGTTTCAACCCTAAAATTGTCGTTTGGTGACCTCAACCGATCGGTTCACACCCAAACCGAATGTTTGGGACACCGGAGCCGATCAGTTCATCACATGAGCTGATCAGTTTGTGGTCCTGGTCCAACTCAAGTTGACTTTTGAATTTTTTTCTGATTAATCAAATATTAATCCTTGTCCAAATCGAATTTGTACAAGTGAAACAAATTGTATTTGCAAAATAGTCTTCTGACTTTCTAAACAATCTCAGTTAGACCAGCTGAGTCGATCGGTTCAACCTTTGAATCGGTTGTCTCAATCTATATTGAGCCGATTGGTTCATCACATGAGCCGATCGATTCACCAACCTGAGCCGATTGGTTCATCACATGAGCCGATCGGTTGGGGCAGCAGACTGTGCAAAATCAGTCAATCGTAGTTTCAATCAATCTAATACTCTAATCAATCTATCCAACACCTTGAATACTATGATTTTGAGCTATCAATTAATTGAGTGTTTAATTGAACTACTAAACTCCTTTAGTAATCAATCTAAACATTGTCTGTGGATAAACTCCTCTACTAGGTTAAATCCTATGTGTGTGACCCTGCAGGTCCATTTCACATTGGCAGTGAAAGTCTATAACACTTATGACTTCACAAGCAAAGAGCGGTGCCTAGTCACACATCATTGCTACCCAAGTGAAATAGAAAGTTGGAGAACAACTTTCAATCCTACAATCCATGAATGGTGTTATTATGAATGTATAATTCCTTTGTCACTGATATCCTGAATGAACTCAAGGCATGGAACAGTCATCCTATCAACGTTCATTTACTTTCTTGATCTCATAGTAGATTGGAGGAGATATGTATGACATTAATATCACATACTGATTCACACATGCGTGCACATGCCTATCTCAATCTTACTCATCAAGTGGCCATGGATATCAAACTCCCTTAGGAGGGACAAATCCCATATCTATCACTCACCCCTCAAAAGCCCAATGTGTCAAAGCCACCCAATCATCACCTTTATAACAACCCATGTTTCAGGACTGCATTTGATGATGTCAAAGTTTACCCAATGACATGTGTTGAGTGTAGTGATTTTAGGTCAAAGAATCACACTCACCACCATCACTGTGAGAACTGACTGTGACTACCATGTCATGGTTCCATGTGTCAAACTCACGGTGGGTCTATCCGGTAAATTTGTTCTCTAAGAAGTACCTATGTGTTTGGTTTGATATCTCTATATCATTACTAATGAGACTCTGTCATCAACCAACACCACAATCTAGTCTTGTCTGTCATTCTTGTCAATCTACCTTCCAGAATGACATCCGACTAGGGGCATAATAAGAATGTACAAACTCTTAGCATCTGTATGATCTCATCGTTCAGGTCCTTAATCTGAAAGCATACATCATTGAGTATTGTCATTCTCTAGACATTCAATCTATTCTATCATTATCTCATATGACTGAACCATAAAGAATTGGAAGCATGCCTTTTATGTTTATCAAATCAATTTTAATGTATCCCACCAATCATCCCATGATTGGCTCTCAGGGCATACATACCAACACTCTTCGATGGCTAAGTCACTAAGACTTATAACTTCTTTAATGGAAGTCACCTTGGGTTCCCATCTCTTAGTAAAAAACCTTAGGATCTTAGAGTTGATAGTTCCTCTATCCAAGGTGTGGCCCAAAGAAGCAAGCCAATTAATGATGGTGTTGAGCCTTGTTTTCATCTCGGCCACTCTTTCCTTCTTGCCCATCTTGAAGTTTTCAAGCAGTCCATTCAGCATGTAGATCTTTGATTCTTTGACTTGTTGTGTGACTTCATAGGTAATGAATAACTTATTCCAAATCTCATGGGACGTGTCCCAAGATGAGATGTGGTTGAACTCAGAGGGAGTGAGGGAAGCATAGATGATGCTTATCACCTGGGCATTCAGTTGTGCCTTCTTGAGTGTAGCTCCAACCAAAGTACCTGCATCACCCGTCAGCTCCTTGTATGGAAGAATCATAACTTTCGACATGTTGTAATTCATCCTTTGAAGATAAAACTGCATCCTTCTTTTCCAATAGAGGAAATTTGTGCCATCTAAAATTGGGGGTCTCATGGAGAAATCTCCCTCTATGTTGAGGGACCCAAGTAAGTCATCCATCTTCTCATCTCATGGGAGATGTGTGGAAGAAGACGGTGGCTCTGATACCACTTGTTGTATCAAAGGGCTCTAGACGGGGGGTGAACAGAGCTAAAACACTTGAACAAAGGTTGCTAGACCTTCAAGTTACTTCAACTAGGCACAATTGCAAATAGTGAATTTGATTTCAATCTAAACATGCATAGAAAGGATGCGAGAGATTAAAACAAGCGCTTGAACAAGCTGCTTAGGGTAGTTCCACTCTCCAAATTAGGGGAGAGTTAGTCCACTACCCAGAGAGGTCAAGCACTAGGATTTTGCAACCTATGTATACTTATATTCCATTATAAGACATACAATTGACCTTCCTTTTCTGGGATAAGGATACCCATCTTCCCTTTGAGGTTAACAAAACCAATAACCTTACAATCATAGTCTTACCTATCCAAAGTTGGAGTCTTCTTCCTCATCAAGGTCTTACCCACTCTTGCAAGCAACTAGACACCTTTGCCAAGGATATCCCCTCTTTGCAACGAGTCTTCTGCCTTGAAGGATTTTCCCACTCCACTCCTAGATCTTCATCCTTATCCTCCTCCTTCACTCGGATAAGCTTTTTGTGCCTCCTTCTACAATTTGAAGAAGCTTGCAACTTCTCCTTCACTTGGAGAAGCTTTCACCAACATGATTGTAAAGAAAGGGATTGAGAAAAGAGAAGCTCTAAGAGCTTTATAAGCATACAATGAAGTAGCTCTCTCACACAGATCCTATCCCACTCGTAATGATGAATTGAAGTGTAATTAAGAGAGATAAAGTGGCTCAAGTGGACTGGATATACTAAACTATAGAAAGGAGCTTGAATAGCATGAAGGAGAGACCTTGGAATGAACTTCAAGAGGTCCTATTTATAGTGGGGGTGTCCACTAGAGTGTAGGAACACTTAGCAACATTTTCTAGATATTTAGGGGTGTTGCAATGGATATAATTTTGAGTTTTGAAACACTCCAACAGTTACTTTCACTTTTTCTACTTTTTCCGTATAGTGAAATTGGTTGAGTTTTCATAAAGGTAACTTGACCGATTGCACTATGTAATAAAGCCAATTTGAATCATCAGTCGAGTTTTCCTTGTGTGAAACTCAAACAATTGCTAGAAATTAGTTTTGTTGAGTGTAGGGATCGGTTGAGTTCTGTGAGTGGCAACTCTATCGAACCAAAGACTTTTCAAAATCTATCAAGGAATCGGTCGAGTTTGAATCTCAATCAACAAATAACCTGTAATGAATTTTAGAAAATTCTTTTTAAGTGATCTAACATTTGAATTAAGAGTTCCAGATTATTTCTCATCTAAGTTACAAGTCATATCACCAATACAAATGATTACAAAATTCATCTAAGGTGATTTGAAGTGTTTTCCACAAAAGTTCATTTTGCATTGCTTTTGACTTGAACTAGAACAAGCTAGGGCTTGGTAGATTTGATCATTTTCATGTACCTAATTCCTGAAATCAATCTTATACAAACATATTTTAAGTCGTTATCAAAATATGGACAATGTGTAACACTTAGGTCAACATAGTAGTCATAGGGAACATTATCTCAAACAAGTATATATAGCCAAGCATTTATACTACACACATTCAATACACTAGTATGGCCAATAGGAGGATAAAGCATACCTTGATACAAGCATTGATTAACAACTTGATTTAGAAAAACTATATATAGAAAGCACGACTAGATCTTGACAATTGAGTCATCATAGAGATCATGAAATTACAAGAAAGTGTGTTATGATTAATATCAGCAAGAGTATGTCTCCCTAATCATTACCATGGGGGCTAAATGTGTCACTTCAATCTAGGTACTCATTTGCTTCAACATTATTTCAATATCCCAAACTAGGTCATGCTTAGGTATTATGAAGAAACAAGTACATCATGGGTTCACTAGAACTTAGAGTGACATCACAATTAGATCAGGAATTTAAAACTTAGATTTCATCATCTTAATAGGGAAATCATTAGATTTGAATAATATTATGGGCTTATTCATCATATTAACAATTTAAGTCATATTGAGTTATTTTCATGCTGCAAAGGAATCATTAGAGTACTCATGAGTTCAATCTTGGTTTAGTGTCATACTTATCAACAAGTTATTTATTTTAAGCATCAAGTAGCATGAGTGACTATTGGGGCAAGTCTTGCATGAGATTGGGTAGCAAATTTAGAAACATGCACATTAAGTCAGATCACATGTCATGATTAGGTCAACAAGTCATAATAGTGAACAAGAGTGCATCATATGATATTTTGAGTTATAATGTATAAAGTTACTAGTTTGATATCCACAATGTAGATTTGAACATATTAAATCAACATTTTAACAAGGTTGAGTATCATCATTAAAAGTCCACAAACATCTTTTTGATGGCATATGTCATAACATCAAATTGCAATAGAGTTCAAGTATAGAACATTTAGAATCTTGATACATCAAGTATGAAAATTTATTGATCTAGATTGAACATTGTGATTTGGAATGCATAAGATCATGTTAAGCATCAAATAAAGATCATTGGCATTAAAGTCCACATTGTATACATTTCATGGTTTGTTTCATGAATTAGAATCATTAATAGAGATTGCATGATATAGTTCTATTCAAATAGTACAATATGTCATACATTACTTAATAGGACCAGGAAAAGAAAGTGGGTTCAAGGTATGATCATGGTTGAGCATAAATTATCATTAATCATGTAAAAGAGATGCATTTAATTCCATTTTCAATATAACAGTAGCTGCTGATGGAATTAGGCTACGAAACTTAGTTCATTGGATATATATCATTGAATATATCAATTATCTTATATAATATGTCCCATTTGTAGTTTTTAGTGATTTTCTATGAAATTTGGATGATCTAGCATAAAAAATGCATGTGTGAGAGATTATACACTTGGGTGAGCCACATGTCGCTTTCCCATTGGCTGGCTTTAGCCACGCAAGAGCCAGAGCTTCACGGGGTCCATGGTCTTTGTTTGACCAATCAACAGTAAGAAATAGAGGGGGGTGGAGATAGCCAGTGAGCTGAGAGATCGAGGTCACTCTTCTAGCCATTGAATCCCGATCAAGTGATGATAGAGTCTACTTTCTCACTGGAGTCAACTCGCGAGAGGGTGGGGGTTGCCTATGGCGGTGCCACAACTGCAAACTCGTCGAAGAGAGGTCTCATCAAATCTAGGAGGCTTGTTAGGGCCTGAAATGGTGACACCTAGATATGGCTCAACCTTGCAAGCACACTGGTGGTCAGAGCGGGTCCCAAGGGTGGTCAGGAGAGGGGATCGACCCTCTGGTGGCCACAACAGTGCCGTCAGGCTGAGGGGGAGGAGTTAAGGCTTGGGAGTGGTTTTGAGAATGTGACATAGTGTGAGAATATGGTGAAATAAAAGGAAAACGAATGTGAAATCAAAGGACTTAAGAAGATGTCACAAGGTGGGTTGGATGCACCCGCTCATCATGGGCGCAGCCATGGCTATCATCCATGGATGGAGGGTGACACAATTTTACCGTGCGTAGAACGCAACTGCACGCGTCAATGTAGTATAGGCCTTTGTGAGGCCCGAGTCGAACTTAGGGACACTGAACTGTCGGTGGACTACTACTAACTATTTGCAATCAGCTAGACCGGTTAAAAAGGTTTTAAGAGTTGATTAAAAAGAAAATAAAAATAAAAGAAAGCAAAGCAACCAATTAAATGTTGATTTTAATCAATTTAGATGGGAATCTTTAGAATTGTGGTTTCACCGCGGGTTGTCGTTGTATAACTTTCTATATAGTAAAACAAGTTTATCTCTCAATCTGGGTAGTGGCCTGTAGTCAGAATTGTTCACTGTCGTGATACAATTCACTACCTAAATCTAGGTCGGTTCCACCGTCGTAGTAACCTATACCCTAAACTAGGTGCATTAGAATCGACCTCTGGGTTTCCACCATTAACCGTACATCACCTTGTTCAAGGAATTTATGAGTTAATGTGAATTTTGTCTCTTTTCAACCGTTAATTCTTCTTTCAAAGCAATCAAGGGCATTAGATTATCATTAGGGTGATCAAGCATAATGATATAATGGAGAAAATGAAATCACATCACGGATTTAAGAGATAAACTATGAATTACTATGATAAAAGTGTCATACAATGATTACCCGAGCTACTTGATGCGATGATTTTGAGTCACATTTGTAGACCTATTTCATATGTGTTTTATGCCTTAATTAGTCATTTTCATGGTTAATATCGCATAATTCATCTATTTTGGTCTTTGCTACTATTTTATGTCAAATCCCCTTTATTTCATCTTTTTGAGCATTAATTGTCAAAATATTATTATTTGTGTAAATTTATTTGGTTTCATGTTTGAATTTTAGGAAAAATGAATATTTGCTTCCGTCGATACCATCGATGGAAGTCGATACCATCGACATGGTCACAGTTTGCTAGCCGAAAGAAGCAGGAAACAGTCGATACTATCGACCGGGAAGTCGATGGTATCGAGTCACCTTCAGCGTGCTGGCGAGAAATCAGTCAATAGTATCGACACGAAGTCGATACCATCGACGCACAGAGGCTACAGCGACACAAAATGATAAAACCGTCACTACAGGGTAGTCGATACTATCAACCCACGTCGATGGTATCGACACCACATCAGGCACTTGGACGAAAGGAAAGAAGGGCTGCTGCTACAACACTGGGTCGATACCATCGACTCGCGTCGATGGTATCGACACCGTCAGATATGCATTTGATTCAGATTGTTCCCAATCGGACGTTCGTGGTTAATTAGCGACCTAATGAGGGAGTTATACCTAATGACGGCAGCCCAGAGGTGGGAGGATCTGATTAGCCATTGCATGAGTATCGAGGAGCGGTAGAGAGGAGAACGGAGGCTAGAAGCTCATACTTGTTGATCCGGAGGCCGAAGAAGACGGATTCCACCACCGAGAGGCGGTAGAGCATGCATTCTACACCAAGGATCAACCGGTTCTTCTCCGTTCAGGGGTTTTCCCTTTTCATTCCACGTTTTTCACATGTTTTCCCCTATTTCTACCATGTACTTGTGTGAGATGAACATGCGGGGCTAATCCCCTTCGTCTTTAGGACCGGGAGTAGCCCGGGAATTCATTGTATGATAGTTTTATAATAGTAAATCATATTTTATCTCTTAAATCCGTGGTATAGTTTCGTTTTCTCAATATATTGTTATGCTTGATCACCATAATAATAACCTAATGCCCTTAATCACTTTGAAAGAAGGATTAACGGCTGAAAAGAAACGAAATCTACATTAATCGATAAATCCCTTGACCAAGGTGGTGTAAAATTAATGGTGGATACTGAGAGATCGTTCATAATGCACCTAGTTTAGGGTATAGGTTACTATGACGGTGGAACCGACCTAAACCTAGGTAGTGAATTGCACCACGACAGTGGGTAATTCTGTTTTCAGGCCACTACCCGGATAGAGAGATAAGATTGAGGCATTATATAAAATCGAATACAATGAAAACCCGCGGTGAAACCGCAATCCTAAAGATACCCTTTTGAATTGATTAAATTAACATTTAATCAATCGTGTGTTTTATTTTGTTTTTGTTTTCTTTTATTTTTAACAACAACCCTAAATTTGTTATTCGGCTTAGTTGATCGCAAATAGTTAGTAGGAGTCTCCAACAATTCCGAGTATCCATGTGTTCGACTCGGGCCTCACAAAGGCATGTACTACTCGACGCGTTCACTTGCGTTTAGCGCACGGTAAAATCGTGTCAAGTTTTTGGTGCCGTTGTCGGGGATACGGCAAATTGTTGGCACTTTGAGTACTACGAGCGGCCACTCTAGGCCAAATTTTTTTTTTTATTTTTAAACAACTTCAAATATTTTCTTTTTATTGTTCGTTAATTTTGATACTCGTCAAAGCACTGTACTGAACTTAACCTTTCCTATTTCAGGTACGTTGCATGGTGCAGACGCGTAGTACAGACTACGCGAATCGCGCACCCGAGGTTCCGCTTCCGGGACCTAAGGATGAGGAGTATTACGAGCAAGAGCACCAAGAAGAGGTAGATTCTAAATTTGAATAGGAAGAGATGGCCGAGCCACAGACTATATGGGAGAAGATCAAGGCTTCTTCCTCATCAGCTTCCAAGGGGCCTATAAAGAAGCAGGAAATCAACATACCGACATATAAGATTGATCCCTCTGGTGAAATCGAATGCTTTTCATGGGCTGAAGAATGAGGATCCCGTCACGCACATCAGCCAGTTTGTTGAGAACTGTGACATGGTCAAAATTGATAGGTTTCCACACGATGCACTGTATCTCAAGCTTTTCCCGAGTTCATTGGCGGGAGCCGCGCGAGAATGGTTACATAATTTGGATGATGAGTTCGTGGAGTCCTGGGACCATATGGTGGAGGTCTTCTTTGAGAGGTTCTTCCCTCCTGAGAAGACTAATGACATGATCCAGAAGATTCATAATTTTACCCAATAGGCCGGTGAGACATATTCTGAGACTTGGGAGATATTTCAGGTCATGCTGAGGAGGTGTCCGCATCACGGGCTGGATAAAGAGACGCAGGGGAAGATCTTCTATTTTGCTCTCTCCGAGCACGATAGGAGCAATCTGGATTCCACTGGGTCAGGATTTTTTCTGAACAATACAGACACCAGATGCTGGGAGATACTAAAGAATATGGCTATAAAGCAGTCATGGGGTGAGAGAGAGAGACCCGGTAGAGCAAGTTCGAGTAGCAGGTGAGTCCAAGGCAATGAAAGAGCTGAATGAGAAGATGGATCTTCTTGCAAAGAAGCTACTGGAAAAGGAGGATATTGAGTCCGGGGATGAGGCTCAAGTCAAATACATGCGACAACAACAAGGTTATAGGAACAATGATTATTCATGGAGAAAAGACAAAAAGTTCTCGTGGAAGGATCCGAACAATTTTCTACAGGATCCGGATGCCAAACTCCAGCCAGCTGTGGAGGATAAGAGCACAGAGCTGCTCAATCAAGTTATAAAGCAAAATCAAGAGCTAATGAATACATTTGGCCAACAAATCAAGCAGCAAGGAGAGTACATGAATCAATTCGGGCAAACATTATAGAGCCATGGGGCTCAAATGAGGACCGTTGAGACATCCATGGCACAGATGGCAGTCGAGATCTCCAGTTTGAAGAAATCGGCACATCCGGGTTTTCCGGGGAATACCAATGTTCCCGGGGGAAACCAACAAGCCAAGGCTATTCTGCTTAGAAGCGGCAAGAAAGTGTTGAATCCAAGAGCTGAAAAAACAAGCACACCACAAGTTGAAGTAGAAGTTGAAACCAATGAGGAGCAGCCCGCATCAGTCACAGAGCAGGTTGAGGACACAGCCGTGGATGATACTGAAGAACAGGTTGCAGAGGAGGAACCTCAAAAAAAGACGCCTTATGTGCCACCTCATCAAAGGGCACAAGCTTTTCCGGTGCCGTATCCTAATAGCGCTAAGGCAAGGAAGGCAGATGCACAGTTCAAGAAGTTCTTGGACAGTTTTAGGAAGCTTTCAGTCAATATCCCTTTACTGGAATCCATTGAGCAAATTCCTTCATATGGGAAGTTTCTAAAGGATGTCATTACTAAGAAGAGGAAAATTCCGGATACAGAGGTCGTCGTGCTAAAGGAGCAAGTGAGTGCCTTCATCATGGGCACTTTGCCGCCAAAGAGACAAGATCCAGGGTGTTTTAACATTTCTTGCTATATTGGGAAGGTTAAATTTGGCAAAGCGTTGTGTGATTCAGGGGCAAGCATCAACTTGATGCCCCTTTTGACATTCAAAAAGCTAGGATTGAAGGAGTCACGGCCAAGCAATATGACGATTCAATTGGCGGACAACTCTGTGGTGAAGCCTTATGGAATCTGTGAAGATGTCTTAGTAAAGGTGGACAGGTTTGTCTTTCCGGCTGATTTTGTGGTTATGGAGATGCAGGATGAACATGGCAACGAGCTGCTACTTGGACGGCCCTTCCAAGCTACAGCCGACATGATCTTAGAGATGGGGAGAGGTCGCTTGACCTTGGGCATAGCTGATGACCGCTTTGAGATGGTCATGCCTTCCAGTACTGTGTCATCTAAAGCAAAGGAACAATGCAATATGGTAAAACATCTGGATTGTAATATTTCACTCTGCCTTGGGAAGCCATTTCTGGACATGGCTCATGTGATGAGCAGGGTAGACAAGGGAACTTTGGCTGTGGATATCATGGAGCAGACCAAAGTAGTCTCTCTGTGCAAAGCTGTGGGATTCCCTAATGATGAGAATGAGGACATTCCGCTTTCTATGGAAGATGATGTGATTGCTATTTCTGTTTCTGATGCATACCTGGAATTACCGTTGGAGGCGTGCTTGTTAAATATTACACACAATTGGATGCGGAACAAATCACTCAAGGAGTGCGCTAAAATTCTTTAGATGCTTCCATGCTTCTATGCGAGGCATTATGAAGATTTAGGTGAACTACCCCCACCGCTTCAATCATCTCTTATAAGCCTGCCGGATCTGGAATTAAAGCCGCTGCCCCCGCATCTCAAATATGTCTTTCTAGCTGAGGAAGATAAGTTACCAGTGATCATCTCTACTTATTTGAGTGCGGATGAGGAGGAACAATTGTTGATAGTGTTGAAGAACCACCGGGGAGCTTTTGGGTGGTTCGTCGCAGATATTAAGGGGATTTCCCCTACTCTATGTCAGCACAAGATTCGGCTCGAGGAGGGAGCCAAGCCCGTGATTCAACCTCAACGACGTCTTAATCTGAGCATGATGGAGGTTGTGAAGAAGGAGGTCATTAAACTTCTTGCTGCAGGTATTATCTATGCCATATCGGACTCGACATGGGTGAGTCCCACACAGGTAGTCCCTAAGAAGGGGGGAATTACTGTCACCAAAAATTTGTTGAATGAACCTGTCACCACCTGATTGGTAACCGGGTGGCGAGTTTGTATTGATTACCACCGTTTGAACGCCGCCAGAATAAAGGATCACTTTCCTTTACCTTTCATTGATCAAATTTTAGAGTGCCTTGTCGGTCGATCGCACTTCTGTTTTCTAGACGGGTACTCGGGGTACAACCAGATCTCGATTGATCCTTTGGATCAAGAGAAATCTATGTTCACTTGTCCCTATGGGACTTTCGCGTATCGCCGAATGTCGTTTGGTTTATGCAATGCATCGGCGACGTTTCAACGCTGTATGCTCGCCATATTTTCTGACATGGTAGAGCGCTGTCTTGAGGTTTTTATGGATGACTTTTCGGTGTATGGTGCATCGTTTGATGAATGTCTCTATAACCTGGACAAAGTTTTACAGCGGTGCGAGGACACACATTTGGTCCTCAACTGGGAGAAATGTCACATGATGGTGACTGAGGGGATAGTTCTAGGACATAAGGTGTCTAGCAAAGGTCTAGAGGTGGATCCGGTAAAAATTGAGGTCATTTTCAAGTTGCCCCCACCAAATTCTGTAAAAGGGGTAAGAAGTTTTCTGGGACACGCCGGGTTCTATCGGCGATTTATAAAAGATTTTTCTAAAATTGTGAAACCTCTATCCGAGCTTTTGGAGAAAGATGATGTATTCGATTTCAATGATAAGTGTCTACATGCATTCGATGTTTTGAAAGAAAAATTGATTTCTGCACTGGTTGTTCAAATGCCGGATTAGACAAAACCTTTCGAATTAATGTGTGACGCTTCAGACTTTGCGGTAGGAGCCGTATTGGGGCAGCGGGTGGACAATAAACCCGCCATGATTTTCTACGCTTCAAAGACTTTGAATGATGCCCAATTGAATTATACAACTACTGAAAAAGAATTACTCGTCGTTGTGTTCGCTTTTGAAAAATTCCGACAGTATTTAGTTGGATCTAAAGTAGTTGTATGGACTGACCATGCCGCAATAAAATACTTGATGGAGAAAACAGACGCAAAGCCTAGACTCATTAGGTGGATTTTGCTCTTACAGGAATTTGACATTGAAATCAAGGATAAATTTGGGATTGAAAATGTTGTTGCTGATCATTTGTCTAGGTTAGAAAGGGTGGATGAAAAAGATTTACATATACCCATAACCGAGACATTTTCGGATGAATAGATTTTGAAAATTACTTCTAAAGATCCTTGGTTTGCTGAGATTGTAAACTATTTGTCTTGCGGGATCATCCCGGAAGATTGGTCATATCAGGAGAAGAAAAGATTTTTCCATTCTTTACGGTATTATTTTTGGGATGACCCGATTCTTCTTAAGCAATGCAGGGATGGTATCTTGCGCAGGTGTGTGCCTGAAGTGGAGTACGAGAGCGTTCTCCGTCATTGCCACGCATCACCTACAGGAGGACACCACGCCAGCTCGCGCACAGCAGCTAAGGTTTTGGAAAGCGGCCTTTATTGGCCAACTTTGTTTCGGGATGCCTATGAGTTTGTGAGGCAATGTGATTCTTGCCAATGAGCAGGTAATATCTCAAAGCGACAGGAGATGCCCCTGAATGTGTTTCAGGAAGTGGAGGTATTTGATTTGTGGGGCATAGATTTCATGGGACCCTTTGTGTCCTCAAACTCCAATTTATATATTTTGTTAGCAGTTGATTATGTGTCGAAGTGGGTGGAAGCAATCCCCACAAGGACTAACGATTCCACTGTAGTGTGCAGGTTCGTGAAAGAGAACATTTTCTGTAGGTTTGGGGTACCCCGGATGATAATCAGTGATGGGGTATGCATTTTAGGAATCAGAAGTTCTCAACTTTATTGAAGAAATATGGGGTCAAGCACAACATAGGTACCCCATATCACCCGCAGACCCAAGGGAAGGTGGAGGTCTCCAATCACGAAATTAAAATGATTTTGGAGCGTACGGTGGCGTCCACAAGGAAGAACTGGAGTGCCCTATTACCAGATGCATTGTGGGCTTACAGGACGGCTTACAAAACACCTATAGGCACCACGCCTTTTAGGTTGGCGTATGGCCGGGCTTGTCACCTACCGGTAGAGTTGGAGCACAAGGCCCATTGGGCGCTTAGAAGGCTAAATTTGAGTTATGATGGAGCAGGGAGAAAAAGAATGCTTGAATTGAATGAGCTGGATGAGTTACGGATGACGGCATATGAGAACGCACGGATATACAAGGAGCGCACAAAGCTGATCCATGATCGCCACATCCAGTTGCGCACGTTCAAGAAAGGAGATAGTGTTTTGTTTTTCAACTCATGACTCAAGTTGCATCCCGGGAAGCTCAAATCCCGGTGGAGTGGGTCGTTCGTGGTAGAAGAGGTCAAACCACACGGCGCTATCTTAGTGCGTGATGGTGATACCACATTTTTAGTAAATGGACAAAGACTGAAGCTCTATTTTGGTTAAAATTACAAGAGGAAGGTGAATGAGGTCAAACTCATTTCACTTTCGGATGAATGAGGTGCCTGAAAGCTGTCTAGCCTAAGACGTTAAATAAGGGCGCTTGTTGGGAGGCAACCCAACCATCAGTACATTAGGATAGTTCATGTACATTCGTAGGTTGATTTATTTTGGCTTGATTTTTAGTGTAAAGAAGATACCGTGATCGGTTTGTTTGATGTGCAGGCTGAGGCAGAGTCGATACCATCGACACACTCGTCGATGGTATCGATCGGGTTATAGGTTGATGGCTACAGATTTCAATCTGAGTCGATACCATCGACGGCCTCATCGATGGTATCGACCTACCTACAGGTGGTCGTGAAAGTGAAGTCGATGGTATTGAGACACCAGTCGATACCATCGAGATCTCTGAAGATTTATAGACAAAATTGACTCAGGAAAGTGGATACCATCGACGGCCTCGTCGATGGTATCGACACGGTTACAAGTTGAGATGCAAAGCTGAGGTGTTGCAACAAAGGCAAGTCGATACCATCGACCCTCGTCGATGATATCGACCATCCACATCACCGATCTGTGCAAACAAATCAACGGCAATTGCGGCTTCCACGTCATCAATTCGGGTGCAGCGTCGATACCATCGACCCATGTTGATGGTATCGACACGTCTGCAATCCGGGTTTCAAGATCCATCCATCGATGACCGTCGATACTCGCGATGGGGGAGGATAACATCAACTAGTGTCAATACCATCGACTCGCGTCGATGGTATCGACGGGCCAACAGTGGCGCCGGCCGAGTCTATATAAGGAGATTCATTACGTCATTTGACGTCACACCTTCAGAGTGATCTTCTTCCTTTGCGCCGAGCACTCCTCTAAGCCATCCAAGCCGACGAAGATCTTCACCGAGCGGAGAATCAACTCTCCAATCTTCTCCGAGCTCACTTTCTGATCCCCCTTCTTCCTCGCAACAATGGTGCATGTGGCTGGAGCTTCTTCTTCGCGCGCGTATTCAATGGATATCCCGAAATTCGTGCCACCACCGCCAGCGTCGGTTTCACGTCCTCGACTTATCCATCCTTCCTCGGAGGTCTGGAAGATCTACGAGGATATCATGAGGAGGAAGATAGAGCCTACCCGGTATGTGGACCGGGAGATGATCCGAGATCTCGGATTCGAGGCCAACTTGGCCTATGTTTTGCATGGGCAGGCCCGCCACACACCAATAAGGCCTGGTGACCTGGAATTTCACCAAGATGGTCAGTCGTTCTTCAACGACTGGCCGATGTACAAAGAGTTGGTAGCGGAGTTCATGGTGTCACTGGACGTATGCATCGTGCCCAACGACATTGTAGCTACCGATCGCGAGTGGATCCAGGGTCGGGTGTCTTTCCGGCTATTCAACAACGACTACACCCTCACGCTCAAGCAATTCAACACGATCTTTAACTGGAACCATTCGCAGTACGACTACCGGCGGCCGGACAACCGCACCGACTACGACGCCATCTTCTCCGAGTTGGTGACAGTGCCGCAAGGCAATTCGGTGAGCTACCACAATGCCGCGGTAGCTGGCTTTGAGCACTCCTCTATCTACTAGAAGCAAGGTAAACTTGCAGCATTTGCACAGGTCCAATCTGCTACTTCTCCGAGATGGCGTGGCGTTTGCACATTGCCACATAAATCAAGCATATCAAGAATGTTCTCTTCCCGATCCCATTTTCAACATCGAAGGTGCACAACATTTCCGGTGGCCAATCATAGCCATCACAGACTCCGATGAAGAAGGCGGCGACGACGGAAATGATGACGAGGCTGAGGAGGAAGAGGAGGCATTTACACCTCTTCGAGCACGAGTGGCACCACGGAAGCGTCCTCGGATGCATCCGGGTGCATCATCCTCATCACAACCTACTCCGCCACCCCCACAGCCCTCGCAGCCAAGAGAGGATGTCTATTCTATGCAAGGCATGTACACTATGCTGCAAGATATCCACCAGACACAACAGCAGCACATGGCGATGTATACCGGTATTCAAGACACTATGAACCGGATACTGGACAACCAAAGGGCGATGTTCGAGAATGAGCACCTCCTCCTTAACAACCAACAACAGATACATGATCGGTTGCAACAGATGGAGATGCAGCAGGAGCCCTTCTACGACCACTATTGGAGCCAGAGTTACTTTGGAGGCTATCTGCAACCTCCACCTAGGGCCCAGTTTGATCCAAGCTTCCAGGGGGAGTATCCTTCTTGGGACCCTACGGCTCCGTACTACCCGCCTCCACCACCACAAGATTGATCTGGTATCACTGTTCCAATCTTTAAGTTTGTTTTTGACTATGAGGCCATAGTCGAATTCAAGCTTAGGGGGGTAGTTGGAACAGCTTTATCTTTTAGTGTTTTTAGTTTTCAGCTTTATTATTTGTTCTTGTTATTTGTTTCTTGCATTTTTAGTTTTTGTAGGATCCTCATGCTATCAAGTGTAATCGTGGATGTCATAAAGTTGTGTCATCTCATTAATTGTGCATGGGAAATCAAGGGAAATTTAAAAAAAAAATTGTGTGTTTGGAAAGCTTGTCTTGTTTAACCTTGGGAACATATCCTACGAAAATGATTGGTTTTGTCAACTTTAAAACAAAATTTCACAACTGTACTCCTAATGATTCATGAAAGTGGACAGAAATGGTTGTTTGAGCCTAAACTGACCAAATGGTAATGAGACTCTAATTGGAAGTAGGAGAGAGAAACCTCTTGACTACTACACAAGTCAGTAAGGAGGGACACATAATATCTTTCTAAGGTTCAGTCACCTAGTCTTGTGATCTTTCCACCTCTTCGCTTTTCACAATCCACTGCAAGAATTGGAAGTATTCTACAGTTTTAACCTCGTTGATTGCATTGCACATAGATAGGGCTTGCATTAATTCTTTTTCCATATTTTTTGCATTAAAAAAAATTTAGAATAGTGATACATGCACATTACCCTTAGGTGCATGCCATGTAGTTGCACTCATAATTTTCATGCATATAGTATATCATGTATCTCAATTCTTCTCAAAATGGTGAATTAAATTGTTCCATACCTTCTAAATAGTGCAAATTTCTGAATATGAAGAAAATAAGCCCAATAAAATATTCTTTATCAATTATGGATATAAGGGCTGGAAAATGAAAAAAAAGAGAAAAATCTGAAAAATATGCACAATGAAAAAAAAGAGTTATTTAGAAGAAAGTAGAATAAGAAGGTGAAAGGAACGTAATATCACCTGCATTGCAGGATAATTGAGTACATGATGTAGCTTAAATAGATGTCCATTTCATTTTGAGATGGATGGTTAGTACATGCATCATTCCACCCAATTTTAGGCATTAGGACATTTTTCATATGCATTGGCATCATGTAGGACATTTTTGTATTATGCATGTTGAAACAGTACAATACTTCCACTTTCTTCCATGAACCACCTATTTTCATTCACCCGTTGCTCGGATTGGTAGGCCACCGTGAATTTCTCCTCACTAAAGTATATCAGGAGAACTGCTTCCATGTAGATGGTAGTTAGGGCGAGCAACGTAGTATAGGAGATCACAAGATGCACCAAGTCTGAACCGATGAGTTTTATTATGTTAACTGCCTTATGTGATAGTGTTCATCAGTTTTGAGGTCGATTTCTCTTATGGATGATTACTGTCACCTTCAGGGTAATTACCGTTCCGTGGTTAGAGAGGGCCGGTATGTGAATGTCCGGTGGGAGTCATATGGGATGTTGGTTGTGGAGTGTTGTTCTTCAGTTGACATTGGCAATTCTATTCTAAGGAGTAGTTGCTCGAGGGCGACCAACGTTCAAGCTTAGGGGAGTTTGATGCGATGATTTTGAGTCGCATTTGTAGACCTATTTCATATATTTTATGCCTTAATTAGTCATTTTCATGGTTAATATCGCATAATTCATCTATTTTGGTCTTTGCTACTATTTTATGTCAAATCCCCTTTATTTCATCTTTTTGAGCATTAATTGTCAAAATATTATTATTTGTGTGAATTTATTTGGTTTCATGTTTGAATTTCAGGAAAAATGAATATTTGCTTCCGTCGATACCATCGACGAAAGTCGATACCATCGACATGGTCACAGTTTGCTAGCCGAAAGAAGTAGGAAACAGTCGATACTATCGATCGGGAAGTCGATGGTATCGAGTCACCTTCAGTGTGCTGGCGAGAAATCGGTCGATAGTATCGACACGAAGTCGATACCATCGACGCACGGAGGCTACAGCGACACAAAATGATAAAACCGTCGCTACAGGGTAGTCGATACTATCGACCCGCGTCGATGGTATCGACACCACATCAGGCACTCGGACGAAAGGAAAGAAGGGCTGCCGCTACAACACTGGCTCGATACCATCGACTCGCGTCGATGGTATCGACACTGTCAGATATGTGTTTGATTCAGATTGTTCCCAATCGGACGGTCGTGGTTAATTAGCGACCTAATGAGGGAGTTATACCTAATGACGGCGGCCCAGAGGTGGGAGGATCTGATTAGCCATTGCACGAGTATCGAGGAGCGGTAGAGAGGAGAACGGATGCTAGAAGCTCATACTTGTTGATCCGAAGGTCGAAGAAGATGGATTCCACCACCGAGAGGCGGTAGAGCACGCATTCTACACCAAGGATCAACCGGTTCTTCTCCGTTCAGGGGTTTTCCCTTTTCATTCCACGTTTTTCACATGTTTTCCCCTATTTCTACCATGTACTTGTGTGAGATGAACATGCGGGGCTAATCCCCTTCGTCTTTAGGACCGGGAGTAGCCCGAGAATTCATTGTATGACAGTTTTATAATAGTAAATCATATTTTATCTCTTAAATCCGTGGTATAGTTTCGTTTTCTCAATATATTATTATGCTTGATCACCATAATAATAACCTAATGCCCTCATTCACTTTGAAAGAAGGATTAACGGCTGAATAGAAATGAAATCTACATTAATCGATAAATCCCTTGACCAAGGTGGTGTAAAATTAATGGTGAATACTGAGAGATTGTTCATAATGCACCTAGTTTAGGGTATAGGTTACTACAACGGTGGAACTGACCTAAACCTAGGTAGTGAATTGCACCACGACAGTGGGTAATTCTGTTTTCAGGCCACTACCCGGATAGAGAGATAAGATTGAGGCATTATATAAAATCGAATACAATGAAAACCCATGGTGAAACCGCAATCCTAAAGATACCCTTTTGAATTGATTAAATTAACATTTAATCGATTGTTTGTTTTATTTTGTTTTTGTTTTCTTTTATTTTTAACAACAACCCTAAATTTGTTATTCATCTTAACTGATCGCAAATAGTTAGTAGGAGTCTCCAACAATTCCGAGTATCCCTGTGTTTGACTCGGGCCTCACAAAGGCATGTACTACTCGACGCGTTCACTTGCGTTTAGCGCACGGTAAAATCGTGTCACTACTCTTAGTGCTAAAGACAAAGGGGATTAGCCCTGCATGTTCATCTCAGAGCAAGACATGATTGAAGAAAGGGGAAACATGGAGAAAAACGTGGATGAAGTGATGTAAACCCCTGAACGAAGAAGATCCAAGTGTTCCTTGGCGTATAGTGCGCAATCTACAGCCTTTCGGCGGTGGAAAATGTCTTCTTCGGCTCTCGGAATGGTCGGGGCGTACTTCCGGGCTCCGTTCTCTTCTTCTCCTCTCCCTCGTGATGTGTGCAGTGGCTAAATGTCGTGATAGATGGCTCCTGGGCGCCATCATTAGGTCTAAACACCAAGTTAGGTTGCCAAAATATCACCATTGTTGGATTCGGGCCGATCTAAAAGAAACATTAATCTGACGGCGTCGATACCATCGACGCGGGTCGATGGTATCGACCCCTCGTGATATCGGCAAGCCTTCCTTCTTTTCTGTTGTCCCGCCTGATGCTGACTCAATACCATCGATGCGGGTTGATGGTATCGACACCCTTAGGCGTCAGTTTTATCACCTTTCCGACACTGAAGTTGTAGAGCGTCGATAGTATCGACCATTGTGTCGATAGTATCGACTGGCTGATCAGTGGCAACCTGAAGGTAACTCACTACCATCGACTTCCCAGCCGATGGTATCGACTCTGCGTGGCTCCTTGCGGTTGTCTTCCTGTGAAAGTGTCAATACTATCAACGGATGTCGATGGTATCGACAACTGTATATATGCATTTTTCCTGAAATTGCAAGACAAAGCCAAATCAGCTGAGATAAAACCCATTATTATAATCGTTTATGATCAAAAAGATAAAATATGGGAGATTTGATACTGAAAAGGATTATAGACTAGAGTAAGTGAATCATGCAATATTAACCACCAAAGTGACCAATAAACACATAAAACGCAAGTAAAACAATTCTATAAATGCGACTCAAAATCATCGCATCAAAATCCCCTAAGCTTGAACTTTGCTCGTCCTCGAGCAACAAAACTCTAGCATAGAATTGCGAGTGTCAACTAAAGAACAGATTATCACAACAGACTTCGCCATATGATCCCCGCCATACATTCACATTCCGGTCCTTACTAACCACAGAATGATAATTACCCTCAAGGTGACAATAATCATCCATAAAAGATATCTACCTCAAAATTGATGAACACTACCACATAAGGCAGATAACATAATAAAATCCTCTGGTCCAGACTCAGTGCATCTTATGATCTTCTATCTATGTTGCTCATCCTAACTACCATCTAAATGGAAGCAGCTCTCCTGGTATTAATGAGTGAGGAGAATATCACGGTGGCCTACCACTTCGAGCAATGGGTGGATGGAATAGGTGGCAGTGAAAGAAATGGAAGAACAATATAGTTTTAACATGCACAAATAACAATAATGACCTAAACGATACATATGCAATTGAAAATGCCCTAATGCCTACATTTTGGGTGGAATGATGCATGTTCCTACGATTCCATCTTATGTGAGATAGAATATCTAAAAACTACATTATGTGCTTGTTATTCCTATTACACGGGTTAAACAAGCTCTTTTCTCCCTCTAAAATCAGCCTCTTTTTTTTTCTAAAGCCCTTTTTCTCTCAAATTGCAAAATGTACAATATTTTTTTAATTCCCTTTTTTATCTTTTTTTTTCAGGCTTACTTTCACATAACTATAATCCTTAAGGAATTACAACTGTATTTCAGAGAGTATAGAACAAGTCACCTGCTTCTCTTATTTTTCAGAAGAAATAAGGTACATACTATCCTACATGCTCAAAAATATGTTCAAATGCAACTACATGAGATTAGTTATGCAACTATGACGACCTGCACTCAGGAATGTATGCATGCATGATTTATCTACAAATTTTTTCATTTTCCATTTTTCATGCACAATCTACCTACAATGCAATACAATGCAATCCTACCTAAATGCTATGCAATCAAAAGATGAAAACCGTAATGTGCTTCCAGTTCTTATGGTGGAGTATGAAAAAAATGGGGTGGATAGATCACAAGATTAATTAACTGAACCTTTAGAAAATATTATGTGTCCCTCCTTACTGACCTGTGTAATAATTAAGAGGTTTCTCTCTCTTATTTTAGATTAAGGTCTCATTCTCATTTAGTCAGTTTAGGCTCAAACAACCAATTTTGTCCACTCTTCATGAATCATAGGAATGTACAGTTGTGGTTTCCTGTTTTAAAGTTGACAAACCTAATTATTTTCTTAAGTCATGTGCTCAAGGTTGAACAACACAAGCTTGCAAAATCACTAAAAATTTTCAAATTTACCCCTGATTCCCATGTACAAACACAAAGATGACACATGAAATTAGACATCTACAATTATACTAGATAGAGTGTGGATCCTAAAAAAAACTAAGAACTAATAAAAATAAATGACAAAAGACAAAGCAATAAATGATAAAAACTAAGAAAAATAAAGGATAGAAGTTGTTCCAACTCCCCCCTAAGATTGAAGTCGACTATGGCCTCATAGTCAAAAACAACCTTAAAAGGTGGAACAGTGATATCGATCATTGGTTAGGTGGTGGCGGGTACTGCGGTGTTGTGGGGTCCCATGAGGGGTATTGCCCCTGGAAACTCGGATCATACTGGGGCATCAGCGGAGATTGAGGATACCCCCCAAAATAGTTCTAGCTCCAGTAGTTGTCGTAGAATGGTTGTTGCATCTCCATCCTATGCAACTTATCATGGATATTCTGTTGGTTGGTGAGGAGGAGGCACTCATTCTCGTAGATGGCATGCTAGTTCTCGAACAGCTGGTTCGTGGTATCCTGAATACTGATGAAGGAAGCAGTATGCTACAGCTGAGTCTGCTAAATCTCCTGCAGCATTGAGTACATCCCCTGCATTGAATAGGCATCCTCTCCTTGATGAGAGGGCTGAGGTGGCAGAGGCTGTGAAGAGGATGATTCACCCGGGTGGAAGCGGGGGCGCTTCCGCGGTGCTACTCGTGCCCGAAGAGGAGTGAAAGCCTCCTCTTCCTCTTCATGCTCATTGACATCATCATTGTTGTCATCATTACTGTCGTCTTCATCAGAGTCGTTGATGGCGATGATGGGCCACCTGAAGTGCTGAGCTCTCTCGATGTTGAAGACGGGGTTTGGAAGCGCACATTCTTGATATTCGTGATTGACATGGCAATGTGCATAAGCCAAGCCATCACGGAGCAGAAGGAGGTTGGAGCGGTGCAGATGATGCAGGTCAACCTTGTTCCTGTTGGAAAGCGGAGTGAGTTGGGAAAAATCCAACCCAAGGTAGACGACCAATGGTGTGATCATCCCCCCAAAATGGATAGGAGCTTTCCGTGTACTCCTCTTCACGGCCAACACACGCATCAAAAAGAATGTGCCCTAGTTGCACTCCTCGCGCTTCAGCAATTTATACAAAAATAACAAATCCGTCTCTTAGAATTTGCTAAGAGACAGATCACCGCGAGCAAAGAGCGTCGTACAAAGCATGTGATGCAGAATCCGCACAAAAGGATGCTTGAAGTCGGTGATAGAAGTGTTGTGGTAGCTCACAGACTTGCCTGGAGGCGCAGTCACCAGCTTGGCAAAGATGTCATCGTAGTTAGTCTGGTTGTCCGGCCTCTGGTGCTGGTAAGGGTCATGATACCGGTTATACATAGAATTGAACTGGTCGAGAGTGAGGGTGTAATTGTTGTTGTAGAGTCTGAAAGACACGCGCCCTTTCTTCCACTCTCTATCGGTGGCGATCAAGTCATTGGGCACGACATTGATATCCAATGATGCCATGAACTCTGCCACGAGATCCTTGTATGTCATCCACTCGCCGAAAAATGGTTGGCCGTCAACGTGGAACTCCAACTCGTCGGGCATCATGCCCATATGCTTTTCCTTCCCCAGCAGGACGTAGGCGAGATTGGCATCGAACCCCAGATTGCGGATCATAGTCTGATCGACGTAGCGGGTGGGCTCAAACTTCCTCTTGAACAATTCCTTGTAAACCTTCCGGACCTCTGTGGAAGGATGAACAATCCTCGGACGAGGAATTGATCTAGGTGGCAGAGGAACGAAGGTTAGGATCTCCATCGGGACCGCCCGTGAAGAAGATGCTCCTGCTGTCCGCACCATTGTCGCAGAGAAAAAAGGAATAGGAGATAGAGCTCGGCGAAGGTCAAAGAAGATGATCTCCTATCAGTGCACGGCTCAATGAAGAGATCATGATCCTTGGACACTCGTAACAGGCCTCCGATCGCACAGCAATGCCCAATGCACAAGGAGAAGGAAAACGTTCTGAAGGTGTGATGAGATTTGACAATCATTCCTTCCTTTTATAACTGGGTTTGTTGCTGATGTGGACCCGTCGATACCATCAATGGGGTGTCGATGGTATCGACACCTATAGCACAATATGGGTCTTTGCGAGTATCGAAGGCTGTCGATAGCCTGATGTGGGGGCCAGATCGATGACGTGTCGATATCATCGACGGATGTCGATGGTATCGACCCATCCCACGGATCGATTTCCTTAATGTACCGACCGTCGTTGATTTCATATTGCGGATCGGTGACATGTCATGTCGATACCATCGACGCGGGTTGATGGTATCGACTCTTTGTAGGTAAAACACCCTCACGAGGCCCGACCGTCACTTTCTGACTGTTGTCGGGTCGATACCATCGACAGGCCTGTCGATGGTATCGACTTCACTGAGACAAAATCGTATGTAAATCTTCAGGGATCTCACGAGTATCGACACCCATGTCGATACTATCGACCCCGGTCTGGCAATTTCTTCAGCGTCACTGATGGTAGGTCGATACCATTGATGAGGCCGTCAATGGTATCGACTCAGACAAATTTATGTAGTCGCCTAACTGTACCCATGTCGCTACCATTGACACAATGGTCGATGGTATTGACTATGCCTCAGCCCTGCGCACTGAACAAACGATCAAGGTACCATTTTTACACTAAAAACAAAATTAAACCAAACTAACTTGTAAATGCGAACAAAAATAGACGAAACTACCAATGGTTGGGTTGCCTCCCAACAAGCGCCCTTATTTAACATCTTAGGCTAGACAAAATCAAGCTTATCATGCATCCTTAAGTGCTATGAGTTTGACATCATGCACTTTACTCATGTAATCCTCACCAAAGTACAACTTCAACCTCTGTCCATTGACCAAAAATGTCGTCTCTCCATCACGCACCATGATGGCACCATGTGGTCATACCTCCTCCACAATGAAAGGTCCACTCCACTGGGATTTCAATTTCCCAGGATGCAACTTCAACCTCGAGTTGAACAATTGCACACGATCTCCCTTCTTGAAGACACGCAGTTGAATGTGTCGATCGTGAATAAGCTTTGTTCTCTCCTTGTAAATCCTAAAGCTTTCATAGGCGTTCATCCTCAGCTCATCTAGCTCATTTAGCTCTAGCAAGCGTTTCTTCCCTGCCTCATCATAATTCAAGTTCAGCTTCCTTAGCGCCCAGTGCGCCTTATGCTCCAATTCTACCGGCAAATGGCAAGCCCGCCCATAAGCCAACCTAAAAGGCGTAGTGCCTATAGGTGTCTTAAATGTCGTCCTATACACCCATAAAGCGTCCGACAGCAAAGTACTCCAGTTTTTTCTTGTCAAAGCCACCGTGCGCTCCAAGATTTTCTTAATTTATCTATTGGACACTTCGACCTGCCCTTGAGTCTGCGGGTGGTACGAGGTACCAATATTGTGCTTTACCACGTACTTTCTCAACAACACAACAAACTTTTGATTTTTGAAATGGGTACCTCCATCGCTGATAATCATCCTTGGCACACCAAATCTGCAGAAAATGTAATCTTTTACAAACCTGCACACTACAGCAGCATCATTAGTCCTTGTGGGAATTGCCTCTACCCACTTTGATACATAATCAACAGCCAATAAAATGTACAAAGTAGAGTTTGAGGACACAAAGGGTCCCATAAAATCAATACCCCACATATCAAACACCTCAACTTCTTGAAACACGTTGAGGGGCATCTCCTGTCACTTTGAAATAGTACCTACCCTTTGACAGGAATCGCATCGTCGCACATAATCATATGCGTCCCAGAATAGTGTAGGCCAATAAAGGTCTCTCTCAAGCACCTTGGTCGTTATTCTGGAACTTGCATGATGGACACCCATTATTAGAGTATGACAATGAAGAAGTACACTATCATATTCAATCTCTGGTACACACATGCGCAAAACGTCATCCCTGCATTGCTTCAACCAAATGGGGTCATCCCAGAAATAATATCTCAAAGAATGGAAAATTTTCTTTTTCTCTTGATATGCCCAATCATCTGGGATTATTTTATAGGAAAGATAATTAATAATATATGAAAACCATGGATCCTTAGATTTTAAAGAAAGGATTTGCTCATCAAGGAATGTCTCAGTAATGGGTATATTAATGTCCTTCTCATCTACCCGTTCCAACCTAGACAAATGGTTCGCAACCACATTCTCTATTCTCGCCTTATCTTTAATTTCAATGTCAAATTCTTGTAACAATAAGATCCACCTAATCAATCTAGGTTTGGCATCTTTCTTTTCCATCAAATATTTTATGGCGGCGTGGTCCGTCCATACCAAAACTTTTGACCCTACAAGATATTGCCGAAAATTTTCAAATGCAAAAACAACGGTGAGAAGTTCTTTTTAAGTTGTAGTGTAATTAATTTGTGCTTCATTTAATGTTTTGGACGCATAGAAAATCACAGCGGGTTTGTTTTCAACATGTTGTCCTAGAATGACCCCTACTGTGAAATCTGAAGCATCACACATTAATTCAAAAGGCTTTGTCCAATCCGGTGTTTGTACAACTGGTGCAAAAATTAACTTTTCTTTGAGCACATTAAAAGCATGCAAACACTTTTCATTAAAATCAAACACCGCATCTTTATCCAACAGTTCGGATAATGGTTTAGCGATTTTTGAGAAATCTTTAATAAAGCGGCAATAAAATCCTGCGTGACCGAGAAAACGCCTTACCCCTTTAACCATTATCGATGGGGGTAATTTGGAAATAACCTCAATCTTAATTGGATCTACCTCCAACCCCTTGCTAGACACTCTATGTCCAAGCACAATCCCTTCACTAACCATCATATGGCATTTTTCCCAGTTGAGAACTAAATGTGTGTCCTCACATCGTTGTAAAACTTTATCCAAATTATATAAACATTCATCAAAAGATGCACCATAGACGGAGAAATTGTCCATGAAAACCTCCAAACAATGCTCAACCATATCAGAGAAAATGGCAAGCATGCAACGCTGAAAGGTTGCTGGTGCGTTGCATAAACCAAAGGGCATACGGTGATATGCAAATGTTCCATAAGGACAAGTGAAGGTGGACTTCTCTTGGTCCTTAGGATCAATGGAAAACTGATTATAGCCCGAGTAACCGTCCAGAAAACAAAAGTGAGATCGACCTTCTAATCGCTCTAAAATCTAATCAATGAACGGAAGAGGAAAATGATCCTTTAATGTGGCAGAGTTCAATCTACGGTAATCAATGCACACACGCCACCCAGTTACCAAATGTGTCGTGACCAACTCATTAAACAAATTGGGAGTAATAGTAATTCCCCCCTTTTTAGGGACTACATGTGTGGGGCTTACCCACGTCAAATCGGAGATAGCGTAAATGATGCCTGCAAAAAGGAGCTTGATCACCTCCTTCTTGACGACCTCCATCATGCTTGGATTGAGTCTGCGCTGTGGCTGGATTACAGGTTTGGCTCCTTCCTTGAGCCGGATCTTGTGATGCCACATTGTAGGGGAGATCCCCTTGATGTCTGCGACTGACCACCCGAATGCACCACGGTGGTTCTTCAGCACGATCATCAATTGATCCTCTTCCTCAGCACTCAGATATGCCGAGATAATCACCGACAGTTTTCCACCCTCGGCTAGGAATGCATTTTCAAATGAGGCGGAAATGGCTTCAATTCTAACTCTGGTAGATTGACCAACGATGACTGAAGCGGTGGTGGGAGTTTCCCAAGATCTTCATAATACTTAGAATAATAACACGACAACACCTCAAGCATCTTGACACATTCTTGTAATGACTTGCTTCTCATCCAGTCATGCGTTATATTGATAAGGCAAGCTTCCAGAGGCAGTTCTGGATATGCATCGAGGACAGAACTTGCTATGGCATCATCTTCAGTAGAAAGAGGGATTTCCTCCTCTTCATCATTCGGAAAACCCACAGCCCTGCAAAGACAAATAACTGTGGTCTGGTCCATAATGTCTACAACCAGTGTCCCCTTCTCTACCTTGGTCATTACATGAGTCATATCAAGAAACGGCTTCCCTAGACACAGAGAAATATTCTGATCAAAATGTTTCACCATGCGGCACTGCTCCTTTACTTTTGATTGTGTTGTGCTTGGGGGCATAATCATTTCAAATCGGTCATCAGTGATTCCCAATGTCAAACGACCTCTCCCCATCTCGAGTATCATATCTGCAGTAGCTTGGAAGGGTCTTCCAAGGAGCAGCTCATTTCCTTGTTCATCTTGCATTTCCAT
Source organism: Alisma plantago-aquatica (assembly GCA_963693085.1). Lineage (NCBI taxonomy): Eukaryota > Viridiplantae > Streptophyta > Magnoliopsida > Alismatales > Alismataceae > Alisma > Alisma plantago-aquatica. The sequence goes on from OY856412.1 coordinate 1,207,576,987, forward strand.
TACCACAAAATCTGCTAGAAATACAAACCGATCGACTTTAACCAAAACATCCTCGCAAATACCGTACGGCTTAACCACAAAATTGTCTGCCAACTGAATCATCATATTTCTATGTCTTGATTCTAGGAACTTCTCGAACTGCGCGTCCACTTTCTTGGCTTTCAAACTATTTGGATAGGGGACTGGAACAATCTGTGCCCTCTGATGTGGCAGCACATATGGTGTCCTCTTCAATGTCTCCTCCTCTACAATGGGTTCTGATGTGACATCCTCTACCACATCCTCTACTGACTCTATGATTGGAATCAGAACCTCCTCTGTGACCTCACCTGTGATTTCTGGTTGGGGTGTGCTCGGTTCATCGGCCATGGGGTTTAATATCTTCTTACCACTCCATAGCAGAATTGCCTTATCTTTTTGGTTTCCTCCTGGAATGTTTTTATTACCGAGAAAACCTTGTTGTGCTGGCTTTTTCAGATTTGCTATCTCAGCTGCCATCTGCACTAACGATGTCTCTATAGTCCTCATCTGAGCCCCATGACTTTGTAAGGTCTGCCCAAATTAATTCATAAATTCTCCTTGTTGCTTAATCTGCTGGCCAAACGTGCTCATGAGTTCTTGGTTCTTCTTGATTACTTGGTTAAGCAACTCATTGCTCTTATCCTCCGCTGACGATTGTGGTTTTGAATCAGGGTCCTGCAAGAAATTGTTTAGGTCCTTCGATGAAAATTTCTTGTCTTTCCTCCAAGAATAGTCGTTGTTTCTGTACCCCTACTGTTGGCGCATAAATTTCACCTGTGCTTCCTCATCAGATTCCGCATCTTCTTTTGTTAGCAATTTCTTTTCTAGAAGGTCCATCTTCTCATTTAGCTCCTTGATGGCCTTTGACTCACCTGCAGCTCGAACCTACTCTACTGCGTCTCTGTCGCCCCATGATTGCTTTTTGGCCATGTTCTTCAAAATCTCCCAACACCTTGTGCCTGTGTTGTTTAAGAAGAACCCCGAACCTGCTGAATCCAGGTTGCTTCTATCATGCTCAGAAAGAGAAAAATAGAAGTTCTTGATTTGTTTATCCTTGTCAAGCCCATGATGTGGGCACCTCCTCAGAATTATTTGGAAACGTTCCCAAGTCTCAGAATATGTCTCTCCGACTTTCTGGCTGACATTATGGATCTTCCTTACCAGATCGTTGGTCTTCTCGGGTGGAAAGAACCTCTCGAAGAACACCTCGATCATTTGGTCCCATGTTTCAACGGTCTCATCATCCAGGTTATGCAACCATTCACATGCATTACCTGCCAGAGAGCTGGGGAACAGCTTCAGGTAAAGTGTCTTCTATGGAAACCTATCAATCTTGATCATATCGCAGTTTTCCACAAATGTGTTGATGTGTGCGACAAGGTCCTCATTCTTCAGCCCGTGGAATGCTTGAGACTTGACCAGGTTGATTAGTGCCGGATCAATCTTATAGGTTGGAATGTTAACTGCCAGCTTTTTTATTGGCCCCTTTGATGTTGATGAGGAAGAAGCCTTTATCTTCTCCCATATTGTCTGTTCTTCTGACATGGCTTCTGGTTCAGAGTCTGAATCTATATCTTCAGTTTGGTTTTGAATGTTGTTCTCCTCGTCGTCTGGTCCCAATAGTGGAACCTCTGGTGACGGTTGTATGTAGTATGTGCTACGTGTCCTCACCATGCACTAGTACCTGCAAAATAAGAATTTAGGTTTAGTACTGTGCTAGACAATTGCTAGATATGATGGATAAACAACGAATTTCAAAAATGATAATAATAAAAAAAATGTGGCCTAGAGTGGCCGCTTGCAGCACTCGTAGTGTCGACAATTGCCGTGTCCCCGGCAACGGTGCCAAAAACTTGACACGATTTTACCGTGCGTAGAATGCAAGTGCACGTGTCAATGTAGTATAGGCCTTTGTGAGGCCCGAGTCGAACTTAGGGACATTGAACTATCGGTGGACTACTACTAACTGTTCGCAATCAGCTAGACCAGTTAAAAAGATTTTAAGAGTTGATTAAAAAGAAAATAAAAATAAAAGAAAGCAAAGCAACCGATTAAATGTTGAGTTTAATCAATTTAGATGGGAATCTTTAGGATTGTGGTTTCACCGCAGGTTCTCGTTGTATGACTTTCTATATAGTAAAACAAGTTTATCTCTAAATCCGGGCAGTGGCCTGTAGTCAGAATTGTTCACTGTCGTGATACAATTCACTACCCAAATCTAGGTCGGTTCCACCGTCGTAGTAACCTATACCCTAAACTAGGTGCATTTGAATCGACCTCTGGGTTTCCACCATTAACTGTACATCACCTTGTTCAAGGAATTTATGAGTTAATGTGAATTTCGTCTCTTTTCAACCATTAATTCTTCTTTCAAAGCAATTAAGGGCATTAGATTATCATTATGGTGATCAAGCATAATGATATAATGGAGAAAATAAAACCATACCACGGATTTAAGAGACAAATTATGAATTACTATGATAAAATCATCATACAATGATTACCAGGGCTACTCCCGGTCCTAAAGACAAAGGGGATTAGCCCCGCATGTTTATCTCAGAGCAAGACATGATTGAAGAAAGGGGAAACATGGAGAAAAACATGGATGAAGTGATGTAAACCCCTGAACGGAGAAGATCCAAGCGTTCCTTGGCGTAGAGTGCACGATCTACAGCCTTTCGGCGGTGGAAAACGTCTTCTTTGGCTCTCGGAATGGTCGGGGCGTACTTTCGGGCTTCGTTCTCTTCTTCTCCTCTACCTCGTGATGTGTGCAGCGGCTAAATGACGTGATAGATGGCTCCTAGCCGTCGTCATTAGGTATAAACACCAAGTTAGGTCGCCAAAATATCACCACCATTGGATTCAGGTCGATCTGAAACAAACATTAATCTGACGGCGTCGATACCATCGACACGGGTCGATGGTATCGACCCCTCGTGATATCGACAAGCCTTCCTTCTTTTCTGTCATCCCTCCTGATGCTGACTCGATACCATCGACACAGGTTGATGGTATCGACACCCTTAGGCATTGGTTTTATCACCTTTCCGACACTGAAGCTGTAGAGCGTCGATAGTATCGACCATTGTGTCGATAGTATCGATTGGCTGATCACTGGCAACCTGAAGGTAACTTGCTTCCATCGAATTCCCAGTCAATTGTATCGACTCTGTGTGGATCCTTGTGGCTGTCTGCCTGTGACTGTGTTGATACTATCGACGGATGTCGATGGTATCGACAACTGTATATATGTGTTTTTCCTGAAATTGCAAGACAAAGCCAAATCAGCTGAGATAAAACCCATTATTATAATTGTTTATGATCAAAAAGATAAAATATGGGAGATTTGATACTGAAAAGGATTATAGACTAGAGTAAGTGAATCATGCAATATTAACCACCAAAGTGACCAATAAACACATAAAATGCAAGTAAAACAAGTCTATAAATGTGACTCAAAATCATCGCATCAGAGGGATGTTTCATTCCCCTCCCATAGCCCATTTCTCTAGAAAAAAGTAGGGGAAAGGTCAAGGGAGTATCAGGAAGACATTGGCATCGTCAAAAGTCATCAAGAGCCATTGTGTTGCCGTGTCACTTGCTTGACTGAGTGCTCCAAGGCACTATGACACCAGTGCAAGGAAGGAGATGACCAGGAGTCATCCGATCCTCACACGAAAAACCATAGCCATATATCTTGTTTTCCATTGATACACTACAAAGAAAAAAAAGTGGGCCTTGATGGGTGTGCAAGCGACAGGATCAAGAGGAGAAAAAGGGTCGAGGTCCATCAAAGAAATGGAAGAAGAAATTGGTGAAAAAGGGATAGAAAGGAGAGGGAATTGCAAATGCCATAACTTTCTCCTTTATGCTTGGATTTGGGTAATATCTTCACCATTGGATCAAAAATTGCATACTATATCTAATGGAAAAGGTTTGAGATCAAGTTTAGGATGTTGAATAGTCTCAAAAATTCAAATATTTCCTCAAATTAAATTAGGCGCTCAACATTGCATAGTAGAGTTCAAATTTGCAATTAGTCATCATAATTCATCAATTGAGCAACAAGTGATCCAAAAATCCAAGTGATTATTAGGAATATTATTGAGACAAATATAGTTCATAGTTGGAGGAGAGAGAAAACCATGTTGTTCATCTACTCTCTCAACCTTATATTATAGATATTCAAATTTATCACAATGATGAAAACAAACATCCCACTCACCAAATAATACTCCTCTAATATACCAAATAGATGTAGAAAAATGAAATTTATCACTTAATATTACTTTTGAACCCTAAATCTTAATGACAGTTCACTTTTTTCCCTATTTGTGAACTTTGGAGATGAATCATGTATATTTAATTCATAACCATGATAAAATTGAATCTTAGTTGATAAAATCTACTTCCTACTCAAGTCAGTAACCATGTTGAACTTTGAGCACTATGAATCACCATTCTTTATCATTTTTTATCCTTTATGCACTAACATGACATGTTTTTGAGCTTGATGCATAACACTGATCCATGTTTTAATTTTGACTCAAAAGAACCTTTAAAATTTGCACAACCTTAAAATCAATAATTTATTTCTCTCCATGAGTTTAATATAAGCCCCTAAATCCCATATTTTCTATATTTTCCCATATGGTTTAATGTGCATGAAAGTGACTCTTTATGATTATTCATGGTTATACTTGATTCAAATGATGTGTTTGACCTTGTCGATGCATCCAACCCTCTTAGACCTTGGAATTTAGTAATCCTCATCATTATTGTGACCTAAATTCCTTAGACCAAACCCTCTTGTGCTAATATGGGGTTGTGTACCTAAATTCATACATATTGACTCCTTAAGTGCATAATTACCTTGAATTCTATTAATTATGCCCTAATGCTTGTGAAGATTCAAATCTCATGACTTTCCCCTTCAAACAAACCTTAATCTAATCCTTATGACCCCCTTTTTTGTGGTGGTTCATTTAGGTCACATCTTGGAACCTAATGACATAAATAGTATATGTATGGAAGTTGAACACATAATGTTGGAAATATATGAACCAAGACTTAGTTGACATCCACCTAATCTATAGATATGTTGCTTATGTGCTTATCTTTGTTATCTAAACCATATTTTATCCTTTATGTTATGACTTGATGAACTCTAGTCTTGCTTTCCCTATTATGAGTAGTTTGACCCTAATATGCGCATAAGTGACATGAACCTTAAAATAATAATGTAAAATATATGGAACACTGAGATGACTTGAAACTTGATTCACACCTCCATGATGAACCCTAAAATGATAAAAGATCATCAAACATGTAATTAACCAACTTTGAACCTAAATTGACCAAAACCCTAAAACTAATTTATATAGGGTTAATGATAAACATCTAATACATGTATCTAATCTTCTTCTTAATCAGGCACGTCTTATGATTAGATGATCAAGGAGAAGTTAAGTAAGAATATCTGAATCATGTATTGTCTTTGAAAAAAGATATGATAATGGATTTCTTCTGTGAACCTTGATATGTATGTATTCTTGTTTACTTGCTCAATTATTTCCATGTAGTATTGTACTCGATGCTTTTTCTCATTGATTTTATAATTTGAACACATAATATGGAATTTCATTAGACAAACATTGTGTACCTTCATGTACTCCCTAGATAAGGACATAAGGTTGGACGTCTTACTTGAGCTATCAAGATATGGAGGACCATGTCAATAAATAGGGTTATCTAATGGCATTGAGCCTTAAGCACCCTCATGGACCCATCCAATAGGAAGTTGGTCAAAAGACTTATGATACATGATATTGTTTCTATTAATGGGTAAAATAACATAAAACATGGGTTCTCATTTTTCTAAGTAATTGAATTGTTTATTGTTGTTCATTTACTTTTGCAAATCTTCTCAAATTATGAAAACTTTAGATATGTGTGTCTTTCTTCCCCGTACTCAACACCATGTGTGTTGACCCTCTTTTTTCTTATATGTTTTAGGTTCAAAGAATAGCTTGGGAGAATTTGTTTGGTGATCAAGTGTTTAGGTTGTACTTGGTGTAAGATCCTATCTAGTATTCATGAGAAGGATTGTATAATTTGACTCTCAATGTGTAACTAAAACAATGTAATAGTTCATGTTGTATAATAATAATTATTGAATGTTGATATTATATTGGTGATTTTATCTTTTTATGTGTTCACGTAAACTAAGTGTTTACGTTTCCGCATTCACGCTTTGATATTACCATCATAGGGATAAGCGCTTGGGTCCTTCAGCTATTGACTTTCTTGTCATTTGGAGGTTGTTTTTTAGTAATAAATGGTTATGTAACACTTAAATACTTCTCCATAGGGCCCAACCTTTTGAGTGAAAGTGACCATTGACCTGCCTAGTATTTGGGTGATGGAAAGGACATGAAAATAAGGGGAGGTGTTGATGGTACAGTGGTTTTTGGTTAAGACTTATGAGACAAACTAGAGCTTGGTGGATGAGATACATGGGTGGAAGCTAGCACGAGGATCATATATCTCCCATTGGTGCACTCATGAAGCCTTAGGCATGTGTAATACATTGAGAGAGGGTGTGCATCTATTTACTAGTAATCTCACCAAAAGTTGTCAATGTAGAGGAAGAGAGAGATTCATGGGAAGTGGTCTATACTCATTTTAATGTACCATAAAGTGGTATACAATGTAGGCCACACTAGAAATAAGTTTTAGGGATAGATGGTGTGTGATTTGGTGGAGAAATAGAAGATAATGGGTTCACTAGTTTTCTATCCAGAATTTGCATCTCAAGATTGAAGAAAAGAGATCCACTCCTCTAGATCTTATTATCATATCTTAAATGAAGGCCCACAATGTCAAAAGGTATTAAATAAATATTTTATAAAGAGTGTCTTGAATTTCCAAATGATTTCACATTGCAAGAATAGTTTAATTACATCATTAGGTACGTAAAAATTGTAAAAATTTGTTTTTCTATATACCCACTTTTTTCACTTTTCTGTTGCACTTTAAAAATGAAATATCTAGAGATGTAGGAGATACTTTATAATGAATCAAAATATACATGTTTACAAATGATTCCTACTATCAAGATGTGGGATCTAAGTGCATCATTCATACAACAAGGAATTTGTTTTCAAAAACTGAAATTCCAAGTAAGAATATGAAGGAAATTCAATTAAAGGAGAGTTCTAAAATACTCTAAATGATTTTATATATATGGAAACAATATGGTTTAAATGAGAAAAGTTTCAAGTAATAATTGTAAATATTGGAGTTTTGTTTCTTTAGGGTCACTTTGATTACATTCCATGATGCTCTAATCTTCTTAGTGAACATCATAAGGAACACTTTTTTAATTAGGAACACATCTCCAATCAATGTTTCACATAGGTCCTATAATCAAGTTGACTTCTTCGTTGTAAAACTACATTTTGATAAACAATAATATTTATGCATAACTAGTCTCCATGTAACTTAATAAAATGGACCCTATTTTTTTTTTCAATTCATTCCTCTTGTGATGAATGTCAAGAATCCACATCATGAAAAATATACCATGGAATTGATAGGTATTCTAGGAACAAATTTAAGGTATACTCAACCCCCTTATCAACCTTCAACCACATAAGTACCTTACTAGTATAAGTTTCTACCTCTTTCTTAAATATTTGAAATTGTGTCAAGACCTCGTCATTCATTTTCAGAAAGAAAGTGTAACATTAATTGTTACATACATCAATAAAAGTTATGGAACTATTCTGTTGAATCATAGAGATCTATATGTAGTAAACTCAAACTTTCACAATTCCAATAAAAGTGGAAATATTTTTCTTGGTAATTTAGAATGCAAAAAGCTTTCACATATGTGTTTCTTATCACTGGAATATATGGGAGTTCACTCTAAATTCATCATATTTTCATATGATAAGTGATAATATGATCCAAATGCCCATGTCAAGCATCAAATGACACAAAATTCAAATAAAGAGAACTACCATTTACAATCATATTAGAAACATAAAATAGTACTAAATGAATATTAGATATATTATCTCATAAAGGTTTTTCTCTATAACAAATCATGAACTTCTGTAATACTTTATTACACTAATAATCTAAACAACAACCCTCTCTAACTATGTTGGATCACTAATGATATTTAAGTGAATTTGGAACATTTTTGACACTAGGCAACATCTTATGTACCCTCAATTTTGACTTCTATATGAGATGAATCCCCAAGTTATGAACCTTTCACCATAAGCTTGATATGACACATATAAGGAGTTGACATGACATATGTGCATTTCAGCCCTAGTGTTTGTAATACATTATCATGGTTTATAAATAGAAAGAATCTCAACTTTATTCATAATCATGTCCACCTTAATAGTTTGAGGATGTGGTCATCATGTTGGCATTTCCTCCTTTTTTGCAATAGAAATAGTTTCTTATCCTTATTCATGAGACAATCATCATTCTAGTGACTAATGTTCCCACAACTTTAATAAGGTTTTTTCATTGGTTTTTTATAGATCTTGGTAGGGTGTAATGTAATTGTTGCCTTATCTTAAATTATATTTATTTGCAACATGAAGGTTAAGTTATGGATTTATATAAAGATGAATGCTAGGCTTTGGTTTGTGAATCTTCTTAACAAAATTTCTACCATCAAATTCTTAAAAACATTCCTTTTGAAACATTAAATATAGTCCATAGATCATTGAATATCTGATGAATTTCCAATGATCAAAATGAAAGTGGTATTCTTTGTAAGATTCATATCCAATTTGTAAAGTCAAAATCACATAATGAAAAGCTACTTCATCTCATTCGTGACTAACATTTTAATAAAAAAAATATCATGTCTAAAAGTTTTATTAACATAGTGCAACTCCTAAAATGCACTTTACATGGACGTGAAAATAGAGATGGGTAAAATCTATATGTTGGTAGATGTCAAAGAAAATATACAAAGAAAAGGTGAGCTTATATAGAGAATCTTATAACATCCAAAGTTTTCTAGGTTTTCCCTAGGAAAAACACCTAAAAATGGTTGTAGACCATCCATAAGAGTAATTATTGCATACAAGTATCCATAGCCAAGTTATAAATATGTTACCAAACTTGGTCTCCCTAGTTTAGGAACCAATTGTAGCAATATGAGGTTATGCATGAGGAGAAAATTCCTACTTTAGGTAGCAATTGTAGTAATATGAGGTTATACACGAGGAGAAAATTCCAATATGTTAGAGAACTTCATTATCATTATCTGGTATGATATGAATAGGAAGAATGTTTTATCTATAAAATAAATGGAAATAAAATGATAAAAAAAACTTATATTTATAGGTGAATTGATATTCTGAGAAAATCAAAGGATCCGCACTCAGTATCAATCAGTCTACAAATTAAACTACAACATAATTCATAGAACTCAGCATTTTGAATTATTGTGAAGAGCCACTCTCTCCTGATACTCTCAAAATCAAAGAGAACTTATTGTCTTAACTATAATCTTTTCTTTAACTACAACCAATAATAAAATCTTAGTAATAATGATATCTTTTGAGTTTAACATAATCTTACTCTCTCAAGTAAAAAATAGATTCTTTTTTACTCTAAATCATAACAAAAATCTCCACACAAATAGAGAGTTTATATATATGAAAGAGAACACAAAGAAAATAAAATATGTACCAGAATACATATAAAGTTATAAATTATGGATAATTAAATCATGTTTTGGAGTGATATTGCAAATTTATTAGAGATATTAGTCACTCATGATGGATATGGATTACAAACATCTATCATGGCATCCAAAGCTAAATTTTTCTAACAAATTAGAAATACAAAATGATAGTAACAAAATATTTTGAAGAAGCTAGACTATTTTCATGTAGCATGGAAGCTTTGTGTCCTATTTCATTGACAATCTAATGTTTGATTTTTTTTAAATTTTTGTTGTAGTTTTCTAAAGGTGGTAGGTGATTGAGGAGGGTAAGGTGTGTGATGAATAAATATGGTACACGGAACACGATGAAAATTATGTATGTTTTGGAGTGCGTGGATAATTGTATTAATATAAATGAAGGATAAAAACGATTTTGGTAAATGAGGATTCATTTTAATAGGTGGTGTTCTTATGTAGTGGAAACACGAATCATCACATATATACCTTGGTGTTATTCAAATAAATGAGGCAATTACGGGTGTGGTATATCATATCTATTATTGCTAAAATTGATAAATTGTTTAACATAGAGATACATGCATTTAGCTGATGTTATAATACAAATGATCAGTATATAATACATGATTTTACCTCTTAATTGTAATCTATTTGTATTCCCTTCTTGTGGTTGATGACGTTCATGAAACCGGATGACATTAGGATTTAGTTGATGGTTTATCTTTGTATTAAATCATAGATTTTTTTTCTTTACCAGATGTTTTATATTCTAATAAGATGGTTTCAAAATATACATGGTCTTATATTTATTCAAAGTTGGCAACTACTTTTTAGATGGAAGGTACCATTTTATTAAATAACCATTGTAAGGCCTCTGGCCTAAATTAATTCTTAAACATGCTTGTTTGTCTTAGTTGGGTGCTAAGTTCCTTGATTAAATGTTATTTTTTGTTTTCATATTATTTGATAAAAATTTATTTAAAATTTGAGTTTATTCATACTTTATTTGCTCTATTTTACAATTTTATGAACATTTATGAGATTATATGCAATTTTCCCTTTTTGGGAGGTCAACATATAAATTTAAAATGTGTATTCTTTACATGGTGTTCTTTATAATATATTATATTTTACTTCTATTTGTAGGTTTTTGAACCTTGTCGCATGAGGTACCAATCTGTTATATACTAGTATGGTAGTGGTTAGTTTGTAAACCGATGAGGAAATGCCAATGAATGACCTATTAATTTAACAACATACCAACTAATAGTAGTGGCTAGTTTGCAAACCAAAGAGGAATTTCCAATAGATGACCTTTTAGTTTAGCAAATATCAAATGATGGAATCCTTTATAATAGTTTCAACCACTGGTGGAATCTTTGGTAATAAATTCAACTGATTGAATGAGTGTTAAGTATTAACCAATGAAAAAGGCTCCTATATGTACCAATAAAGGTATATTAATTGTAAAGATTGATGAATAAGAATGTATAATAACTAGTGAAAAGTTTTTGTGAACCCAGTGAGTCTCGCTAACCAATCAAATTTCTCTTTGTGAACAAATGATTAAGTCGGTTTCCTTTCTACCATTGATGATTCATGTAAATGATCAATATAAAAGGATATTGATAATTGATGAAAAGTTAAACCTTACAAACATATGGGTGAAAATATGATACACTTACAGATATATTGATGGTTCCATTGTCTTAACAACAAGTCAAGGGCTAAATCATGGATCGTTGTACTTCCTAAATATTTAAACTGATGGGGAAACTCACCCCTTTGATCGATGAAAATAATGGTTTGGACCCTTTGACTCTATGTCCCTTCAATAACACTTATAAATACATCTCCACACTCCCATATAATAAATCTTTTTACCAAATCCTTTGCTTCTGCTAGAGACCAACAAGGAGCCACCAGAGGTCGACAAGAAGGATGTTGGTCAATTAAAAGCTTATATTCTTTAAGTGTTGTTGCATACTTTGGATCAAGCTCTTCTAGAAGGAAACCAAGCCTTAAAGAAATATTCATTTCTCCCTACACACAAGATCTTCTCTCATAAACCTTTTTTGTTGGTCTCCACTTCTTCCTCTACCATTGCCAAAATCAATGGTGATCCATGTCAGGAACTTAGTTTGTACAGTTAAAGAGCTTTTTTACTTCTCCCTTTGCTCTAAATACACCTAGTTCTTGGGGAAATGCTCTTTATTGGATCTCTTGAAGGGTATAAATTATATACTTGGTGATTATTTTGTGGTTATCTATGTGAAATTGGTCTTCTACCCAGTTGAGGCAACTGATATAATTTTTAATAAATATATTGCCTACATGTTACATGCATAACATCAATCTTTCTCTAGAATTTTCTAGTATGCTAGATGATAATCTTTTTGGAATTTTGATATGCCATACTCATATTTTAATGATGCAAATATTTCCCAAATTATGTTACTAACATGTTCTTTGAGTATTTCAGGTGATCAAGGAGTCAAGATCCAACTACAAAGATCTTGGAAATATATGTTATTGGATACTTGCAAATCAAGTTGTACCATGTATTTTATATTTGTTTGTACACATATGTTTTTATACAACTTGATAGACTAGATGTAAGGACAAATGATGATCCTTCAAAACCTACCCAAAACCCTATCCAACACTCACATGAAGACTTTCGGGTTGATAGGTTTCATATGAGTCATTAATGGGATCTGACATACATTGCAAATCTTTGCACAAAGTCCTTATCAATCAGGAAAAAAATTGACCAAGACACACTCGGTCGAAGACTTAGATAACCAAAAAATATCTTTGCATATCTTTAGTCTGAGTCATTCTAGGTCAATAATATTGTCGACCAAGAAAGTTTGTCGAAGAAAAGTTCGACCAACAAAGAGTCAAAGTTCTTAATTCACTGAGGATATAGACTAACACATAGTCGTTGGAGCCCAAGACACTGCTCGGTCGACAATATTGTGGACCGAAACTCCTCCCACTCGACGAATTTGTCGACTGAGACTCTTCCGATCGACAATATTTTGGACTGACGAAGGTTTTAGAAACTATTTTGTTAGTGATCAAATTAACCATTATAACTTGATTAACAATATCCTAATTGCTAGTTAATGTCCTAGAACACTCTAGACACTTCCCACAAGTACCCTAACCACTTGCAAACCATTCCTATAAATAGAAGTGGTCTTAAGACACCCAAAACACAACTTGAACACTTGAGTACATGATATCTTGAACAAATTGAGTTATATTGCAATCATTTACAATTGTCATCTTCGTGTCCTTGCCTTAGCTAAGATTACCACCACTCACACTTGATACATCCATCATGGTTTGGTCGATAATCTTAATTCATCAGGACGTTGTTGAGCTTACTTGGTATATTCCTTTTCTCCTATCTTCATTGTTGGGTAACTTCATTGGACTACTCCTAGGAGAGAAGGTTGTCCAAGTCTTCAGAGAAGAAGGTGCTCTTTCATTGGTTGTTAAAGAAAAGGTGGCGATCTGATTCTCTTTCAAGTCCATGAATGAAGAGGTGTTGCGGTGCTCTTCCTAGACTGTCAAAGAAGAGGTGTTGTGGTGCTCTTCCTAGACTGTCAAAGAAGAAGTGTTTGGTGCTCTTCTGCTTCTACAAAAGAAGATGTTTGGTTGGTGTGCTCTTCTGTGTCTGGCAAAGAAGAGGGTTTAATTGTAACAAATATTTTGTAATTTGTCCTAACAGATAAATTAATAAAAAAAATGTTGTAAATTCTAGCTGGAAATAACTAGGTAGTGGACTGATGTTGTAGACGGAACCACTCTAAATCTTGTCTCATCTTTGGTTACTTTTTTATCACTTTTATTTGTAAAAATATTTTATAAAGCTCCATTCACCCTCCCCACCTCTAGATCTTTTAAGATTGTCATGTTTTGTGTGAGAGAGATACAAATACATTTTTTTCATTTCAACCAAATATTCTAAAAATATTCCTTGATGTTAGTCACATGTTCACTTAAACATGTATGGACTGCATTTCGTCATATATCTTAATGTGCTCCAAATATGTCAATGTTAAGGTATTTCATGCCAATTAATGAGAAAATAAAATGCATATGCATTCTTGCTATATGGGGCATGTTATATAATGATATAAAGGTTTTCTCCGAGGTATTATCCTGCTGAACTTTGATTGGATGAGATTCTATTATTAAATGTAGCTCATCCCTCCATGCTTAGTTTTGGTTTCTCTATATTCAAATCTTGAAAATTGCATAAAATTTGTATCTACTAAACTTTTAAGATGATCCTTTTTTTGCGAAAGACTTAGAGAATTATTCATCATGCTCTCTAATGCGGGACACAGTGTTCAAGATAGAATTAAGCCACGAAGGCTGGTTACTAGAAAAAGAAATATCTTCCTTGGAAGATAGCGAATGTTTTGCAATGGATTCAGCAACTAAGTTTTGAGTGTGTGGAATGTGGAAAAATGCCCAAGCACATGACTTATTCCCTCCTTTCAGCCAGTCTCACATGCGGCAGGAAGCGCACCGGTCCTGGTACATGGTTCATAAGAATTTTCATTGCTTGTTGTGAATTTGAGAGTATCAAAGCCCTCTCCAAATTATGCTCAACACATATATCAAGTGTTTTGAGGATCACTTGAACTTTAGTGTCTAATGTCGAGGAAGCAGTGGTGGAGAGCCTAAGGCACAAATGGCATTGTCCCTCTTTGGTCACGACGTGAAAGCCAATGCTTGCCTCACCAATGAGGGGTTTACAAGCAGCATCAGTAAAAATAATGAAGGTAGGGTCCAAGTCAGGGACGCACGGCCTGGCTTATTGAATCTGAGTGACTTCCACATTCTCACGTAGACGAAGGATTGTGTTTCCCCGTTCGTTAATGAACTTGACTTTGTTGACTGTGGACTGAGATGTACCTTGGTGTAGTTGTTCGTTCTGGCATCCCCAGATGTGCCAACACGCAATCGACTTCCATAGAGATTTGTTGACCTCCTGATCTTTATTACTGATGATTTTGACGACCCATTCATCATCGTCCATACAGAAGAAGGAATATTCCAAGTGCAGAGCATACCAAGCTTGTTTAGATGCATTAGTCACGTAGAGCATATAACAAATTGGTCAGTCACAACAGACATCAATATGGCGGCTCCGTTTCTCCATATTTGTGAGGAGATCATGATGGCTTAACAACCATAAGAAGGTTTTTTTCCTAGCTGGAAGGTAATTCTTCCAAATTTGTTTCCAAGGGTCGTTGCAGTTGACCTTTTTGTCCCGCCTGATCCAGCAGTACTCTGATCGTGAGGTGAGGTTTTTCTTTGTTTCAAGAGGCCAGCCCCATGCATCTGGACCAGCTGCACTATCTGAAGCTATCTAAAAATTTTAGGTGGTTATGACATTACTATGAGGAGTTAATTGTGAAATGTACTTAATGACGAATTGAGCTTTCATGTGCCTTAATTTGATGTTTGGTCCTCTTTTGCAGACAAGGATGGTAAGAGTTACAATTATTGAGTAACTTGAGACTATTTTATACATTTGATATCTTCTAAAGTTGCAATGCATGATTTATTTCACAAACACATCAAGATGTTATGTATGTAATGTTGGTAAGGTATACCCAGAGAGCCAATCATGTGGTGATTGACATGGCATAAACCATAGAGGATTTGATTAATACTCATAAAAGTAAGCTTCTGGTTCATTATGTTTCACTCAGTTATGAGATAATGAGGAAATATTATCAATGTCTAGAGAGTAATATTACTCAACAATGTATGTCTTCAAGTATTATCTATAGGAAAATGAGATCATGTGGATGTTAAGAGTACACATACTTATTCTTATTATGTCCCTAGTCGGTTGTTAATATGGAACGTCGATAGACACCAGTAACACATAAGACTAGAGTGTGGGTTGGTTGATGACAGAATCTCATTAGTCATAATATGACAATATGAAACTAAGCACATAGATACATGTTAGGGAACACGGTATCGGATAGACCCACCTTGAGAGTGATACATGTAAACTATCATTGGTGGTCATAATCATCTCTCATGGTGAAGGTGGTGATTATGATTCTTAGACTTGAAATCACTACACTCGTCACATGTCGTTGGGTATGCCTTGACAACATCAAATGCAGTCTTGAAACATGGATTGTAATAAAGGTGATGATTGGGTGACTTTGACACATGGGGATAGACTATGAGTGATAGATATGGGATTTGTCCCTCCTAATAGAGATTGATATCATGGCTACTTGATAAGCAAGACTGAGAAATGCATGTGCATGCACATGCAAATCAATATATAATATTGAGGTCACATTATCTCAGACAGTCTGCTCTTGGTTCAAGGAACATGGATTGAATGTTGAAAGGATGATGATTCCATGCCTTGAGTTCATTTTGGATATCAGTGACAAAAGAATTATACAATCACTACAACATCTTACACAGATTGTAGATTGAAGTTGTTCTTCAACTTTCCATTCACTTGGATAGCACGGATGTGTGACTAGACATTGTTCCTTGCTTGTGATGTTATAAGTTAGTTGTGGACATTCAATACCAATGTGATATGGGACCTATAGGGCCACACACATAGGAACTCGTTTAGAAGAGGATTTTAATTGTGAATGATGATTGGATTGATTACTAAAGCATTTAGGTATTCAATTCTTACAATAGATCGATAGATTGGCTTACTAGAGTGCCAAATGACCATCTCAAGTGTTAATACAGTCGTTTGTGCATGCCAGACAGGCCATTCAAGTATTGAGATGGCTATTTGGGTTTTCAAGCAAATCAGATTTTGAATTGGCTAAGTTCTGCCCAAATTGAGGGATGAACTGACCGATTCATTCTGATGAACCGATCAGGTCAGCTCAGATTTACCATACATCCGTCTGAGTGAACGAGATAGGTGTCTCGCATGGTTGAGATGGCTCGGTTGGGCCGAATGAAAATTTTGGATGTTTCTCGAACACATTTCGATTGCATATTACTTGTGGTGCAATGAATTAACATGTAATCAAAATTGCCAAATTTGGGTGCGATTGGGAAACTGCCAAACAGCCATTTGACAGTATGAGATGAATGTCTCGTGTGACCAAACGACCCTATGGGTAACAAAACAACATCTCATGTTTTGTAGGTTGTAAAAATTCAAGATCTTCCGGTGCCTTCCACTAACGCACAATCTCATACAGACAAGGACCCTGGCCCTAACCTCACCTACAAATAGAGGGGTATCGGGGGCTTCCTAGAGCATAACTACAATGATACAATTGAGAATTAGTTGCTCTAACAATTGTTATCCTCTTTGGTGGTGGTAACTGAGAGAACCCAAGCAAGTCCTATCCAACAAGGGAGGGATAGCTACGGGAGAGAACAACTAAGAATTGTTATTGTGGAAGATCTAGTTGGTGACTAGTACGTCAATAGAAGGGACAACTCCTTTCTGTCTGTTCTTGTTGAATGATAAGAGTTCTAGTTGGTCTGTATGGACTACTCTAGAGGTGCGTGTCCTTTAGCTACTACTCGGAGAGAAACGTCATCCTACAGTCTGTGGCGAGACTACACGAGTCGCTACAAAAGTTGTTCATGCTCGTTGTTCATGGTGAAGACCAGGAGTTATACAACCGCCATCCAAGGGCAACTAGTTCATAGTTGTATTGAAGCGAGTTGTTGTCATTGGACTTGCTTTAGGACCAGGTATAACTAATTAAAACATCCTTACTATTTCATAGTATTTGATTAGATCTTGCTGGTATGGAAATACAGATAGATAAAATTTTTGTTTCCACTCCTATAGTTTGTTCATATATTTCCCAATGGTGGTATCAGAGCCACATCAATTATTATGATTTAGGATAATTTATATGATCATGTTTTGGTTTATTTGTTTATTTATTGGATACAATGTGAATATTTAAACTATCTCATATGTGTATCTGATCAAAGACGATATAATCTATATATATATATATATATATATATATATATATATATATATATATATATATATATATATATATAATTTACACGTGTCATCCTAAAAGCAGGTTTGATGGTGGATATGTAGCGTGTTTATAGGCAATACCCTATATATGTGTGTGGTTGGATGGTTTAGTTTTATTCATATTTATCTCGATTTGCGTATTGAACCTCTACTTCCATCTTCTCAATGTAAATGTAATTCTTTTATACCTTTGTTTCTCTCGAATGTAACTCGAGCTTTCTCTTTACCATGTCATAGTTTAATAGCAATAGGATAGTTTCTTTTCTTATAACGACGAGGAAGATGATCGTTTCCAGATGTGATGACCAGTTCGTGAGATGAGTCGACCGTGTGGAGGACCATGGAGGATAGAATAATGGATGATCATCTTCCTCGTCATTTCCAGATGTGATGACCAGATCGTGAGACGAGTCGACCGTGTGGAGGACCATGGAGGATAGAACAATGGAGCCACACAACCGCCTGGTAGACCCAATCAACCATTTGGAAGGAGCCCAAACATTAGTTGGACAGGAGGCCAGACAACCATCCTGGAGGACCAACCTACATGCCAAGAGGCGAGATGACCGGTTTAAGGGTTGAATCGATCAACCCATATTGGCAAGCACATGTCTACACCAATAGCAGGTTTATACATGTGATGTGATGATTTAGGTGGTAGTAATTCCTTCTAGATCTAAGGAATTACTAGTATACATGATCATAACAATCTCTTTTTATTTTATATTGCATGTTTATGTTGTAGGATATAGCATGTATATGATATGTACTGTATATGTGATGATTGGATACATACATATAACCCCTCATTCAAGTATATTAAGTGTACGATGCTTTCCAATAGTAATATACATGAAAAGCTTGTCCGACTAAGCGTAGGTTATGCCAAATCATGGTGCACCATCTACCTCATGGAAGTGTGATGGTAGTAGTGTAGATTTCACCTCCACATGGTGCATTATTATCGTATTAGCTATTGGCTCAGCCTTAACTGGTGATTCTCAGAGCATTTGGATCCAGAAGCATGCAGTTAATTATGGTAAGGAGTTGTGCATATTATCTATCAAGAATTACATATGATGTGATTAGCAAAAGTTGTCTACCTTGGTAATTAAATGTGTTTTACGATGTTGGTCGGACCATAGTTGAATTATCTTGGATCTTGCTCATTTGAAACTTGTTTTCTATAGTTTTTTGAATTCATACTTGAGGGATGACAATTTGAACAAAATAATGAGAACAATAATAAATTAAAGACCTAATTATTATCACCCAAACTTTAATTAAATAAAATCAAGATGAGTTTTTGACAAAATTGTAAATTTTTTTGTAGAATCAAATGGCAACAAACAATAATCACTTTTATTTGCGGTCGGTCCTTGAGAAGGTCAAAATAACTAGGAACAACTTCCACAACTGGTTCAGGATGTTCAGAATCATTCTCACATAGGAGTGTAAGCTCTGTAACTTGGAAACTCCATAACCAAAGGGACCACCTCAAAATGCACCAAGGGCTGACAAGGATGCTTATAAGAAGCATACTGAATATGTCGTGGATGTCAAGTGTCTGATGCTATGCTACATGAACTATGAGTTGCAGAGGAAGCATGAGAATATGGGTGTGATTGAGATGGTCACACATCTCAAGAACATGCACCAAGATCAGGTAAGACAAGAGAGATATGATGTCTCCAAGGTGTTGTTCATATGTAACATGGCAGAAGGTGACCCAGTAGGTCCTCATGTACTCAAGCTCATTGGATATGTGTAAAACCTAGCCAGACTAAGATTCCCCTTGGTTCAACAGTTGTCCACTGACATGATTCTATAGTCTCTGTCAGAATCATATAGTCAATTTGTCATAAACTACAACATGAACGACTTTGACAAGTCATTGATAGAGTTGTTGGGCATGTTGAGAAAAGATTAGGGATAGATGAAGAAAGACACGTCCAAGTCTATGATGATGATCAGAAAGACAAAGGGGGAGTCTAAAGGTAAAGGCAAAGCTAAGAAGAGTTGTAAAGCTAGGCAGAAGCCCAAGTCTTTAGATCTCAAGGCAAAGGGAGGTGTAAAGAAAATAAGAGGCAATTGTCACCATTATCACCAGCCTAGACATTGGAAAAGAAATTCCCGACTCCGATTAGAGGAATAAAAGAATAAAAAGAGGGAAGGTATTGAGGCCTCCACTTTAGGTATAAATGTTGTAAGATAAATTTGATTACTTCTTTGTTTTGGTATGTGATACCAAACAGAGATCTGACATGCTGACGTGTAGGATCTGATACGAAGTAAAGGCCTTAATGGAAGGACAATGATAGACAAGGCGGAGAAAGAGTTGTAGAAGCTTTAGTCTACATCTAAAATTTATCTTAGCCCAATGGCCATGTAATAGAGTTAGTTGAACTTATATTTCATTATGCCATAAGAAACATCTCTTATGAATCTTGTATGACAAGGATGATAAATCAATAAAAGGTTGTTTATGTTTCTATTTCAAAAGATATGATCTTGCATGGAAATGCCCAAACATCTAAATGGTCCTTTTTAGAAAGACTTTGAGATGAATATTTACAACATTAATACCAAAGGATTATAGTTTATAACTCAAGATTGTCACTAGCACTAGTCACCTTGGACGTACATATAAGAAATGTAGGTATAGATACATATTGATGTTAATCTAGATTCCCTTGGTTATCAAACCTAAATAAACATGCAAAGCCCTATTTACGCACAATGTGACATCACATCCTTCACTAGATGTAGTGGGAGGATAATACTTCCATTAGACCTCATACATGTGATGCATTAATATTTTATGAAACAAATGCTATAGATAATCACTTATACCTCATATTCATTTATTGGTAATATGATCATATGTATTCATTAAAATGGAAATATCTTCAAATGTTCAAAGAGATTATAAATGAAGTATGACTTTGATAAAAGTATTATGAAACTTTTATGAGATCAAATGTTAAAATGCTTTACATTAATACCTTGAGTACCTTCAAAGAAAGTACTTTGATTATGTATCACAAGTCAAATCCATTTAGACATGATGATGTGTCAGAATGAAGGAACTATACCATGATGAGTCATGATATAATTATCGATTAATCGAATATTCTTATCCTCATAAATATAAAAGTATCACTAAAATCTATATCGTATGAGTGGTTTACAAGACATCATGTATGATATGATTTGGGAATGTCCCAATACATCTAAATGATTGAAACCTACATTGAGGAAGTAGTTTCTTGAAAAGGTTTATCTACGCTCCATAATTGTTGAATGATACTATGAATCCCAATCCAATAACAAAAGTGTTTTATTGATAGGATAATTGAGTTCCTAAAGAATCAGTGGAAGTAATAGTAGAACTTGAAATGTTCGAGGTCAACAAAGAGGTACAACGAGAACCAAGAGAATCACAAGATGTTGTGGAATCTCAAGTTTGTCATATAACACAAAATAAAATAATTCTAGTAGAATACATCTAAAATTGAAGGATTGTGAATCCAATGTCTCAGATAGGTTGTTCATAACATGATGAGCCAACTAATCAACTACAAGCTATGAAGTACCATAATCTGAGTAAAGGCTTAAGTCCATTATGGGATCCATGTAAGAAAACAAGGTAGGACCTTAATAGCGCCACCTAAAGGGGTAATACCTAAAGGGTTCAATAAGGTCTTATGGAAAATACATGCATGGAGAACATAAAAGGACATATTGGTTGAATAGGTTTTCAAATCTATTTAAGTTGTTGAACATGATAGAATTTTTTTACCAATTGTCATGCTTGTTGTTGTAATTAAAATAGACTATGAGATTTTGCATATGAAGATAGAAACTGGATTCCTTAAAGAGAATACATGATTGGATGTGTACGTGACACAACCTAAAATTTTTCATAACTTCAAGAAATGCAAATAAAGTCTAAAAACTACAAAGTTCAATCTGGGATTGAAACAAGCATCTCAGAGATGGGATCTTTTAATTTGACAAGATACTCAAAGAGTTTGCCTTGAATCGGGATAAAAGATGAAATCTGTGATTACAAAAGATTTAGTGGGAGCATATATGAATATTCCACAAAAGATGAGGAATAATATCTCAATATTATGAATATTGATATCTGGCATGAAAGCCCCTTTAGAAATGGAAGATAAGGTGAAACATCGTATGAGATAAGGATCAAGATCTAGAGAGATAGTTATTGAATGTTTCATAATGGATGTTTGAGGACTTTCAATAGCAATGTGATGAGTTCAACACAGAAAGATTCAATGAGAGAGAATCCAGATTAGTCTCTCATGAACCACATGTTCCAATTCTTGTGAAGAATGGAAATGATGTGATAAGATATCAAAGGTTGTAGCAATGGATCTATCATGAATGTTATAAGTGTACTTATCCCACATAAACTTGTATGTATTGGACATGACAAGATGATGGTAAATTATAATAATGGTTATTGGAAGATCATTAATGAAATCCATTAGTACTTGTGAAGTACTTAAGGATAGCAATAAAAGGAAGATTTGGACGTAAAGAGTTACATCGGTGCAAGCTTCCATAATGACAAACTAATCGCAACAAAATATGTTTGATTTAAAAGGAGAAATTTGTTGGTTGGAAGGGTTATGAACTAATAGCCATTAATTCTATTCTAAAATAGAAGTCAAGTATACTTGTTTAACACAGAGTGATATTGTATGGATCTAGAAGTTCATATAATGAACTTATAGATGTTCCAACTACTGATGACTCAGTAGTGATAATGGAGTTACTTGTTAGGCAAGGTATATCAGATACCATATTATGGTGGTATCATCTCAAAGCAAATAGATAAAGAAAATTTCAATATACCGACTAATAGCAAAGTGTTGCTAACCTGTTGGATTAAGCACTTGCATAGCAGAAGCATGATGGAAATGTTTGGATCACTTAGAATGAGATTTGTGGGTGATGGGCTAAGTGCAAGTGGGAGTTTGTTGGTAAGGTATTCCTAGAGAGCCAATCATGTGATGATTGACATGGCATAAACCATAGAGGATTTGATTAATACTCACAAAGGCAAGCTTCCAATTCATTCTGTTTCACTCAGTTATGAGATAATGAGGAAATATTATGAATGTCTAGAGAATAATATCACTCGATGATGTATGTCTTCAAGTATTAGCCTTGGGGAAATGAGATCATATGGATTTTACTTATTCTCATTATGTCCCTAGTCGGTTGATACTATGGAAGGTAGATAGACACTAGTAACACATAAGACTAGAGTGTGCGTTGGTTGATGACAGAATCTATTTAGTCTTGATATGGCAATATGAAACCAAGTACACAGATACATGTTAGGGAACCAAATATCATATAGACCCACCTTGAGAGTGATACATGTAAACCATCATTGGTGGTCATAAACATCTCTCATAGTGAAGATGGTGATTGTTTCTTAGACCTGAAATCACTACACTCGTCACATATCGTTGGGTATGCCTTGACAACATCAAATGCAGTCCTGAAACATGGGTTGTAATAAAGGTGATGATTGGGTGACTTTGACACATGGGGATAGACTATGAGTGATAGTTATGAGATTTGTTCCTCCTACTGGAGATTGATATCCTGGCTACTTGATAAGCAAGACTAAGAAATGCATGTTCATGTGCATGCGAATCAATATATGATATTCAGGTCACATTATCTCAGACAGTCTGATCTTGGTTCTGGGAACATGAATTGAATATTGAGGGGATCACGATTCCATGCCTCGAGTTCATTCTACATATCAGTGAGAAAGGAATTATACAATCACTAAAACACCTTATATGGATTGTAGATTGAAGTTGTTCTTCAACTTTCCATTCACTTGGGTAGCACTAATGTGTGACTAGGCACCGTTCATTACTTGTGATGTCATAAGTTAGTTATAGACATTCACTACCAATGTGATATGAGACCTGTAGGGTCGCACACATAGGAAATAATCTAGAAGAGGAGCTTTGATCTTGAATGATGATTGGATTGATTACTAAAGCATTTAGGTATTCAATTTGCACAATAGAGGGGTATTGGAGGCTTCCCAAAGCACAACTACAACAACACAATTGAGAATCAGTTGATATAACAATTTTTGTCCTCTCCTATTGAGGTAATCGAGATATCCCAAGCAAGACCAACTTGACAAGGGAGGGATATATATGGGAGAGAAAAATTGAGGATTGTTGTTGTGGGAGAGAAAGTTGGTGACTAGTGTGCTAATGGGAGGGACAACTCCTTCCTCACTGTTCTTGTTAAATGATAGGAGTTCTAGTTGATCCGTGTGAACTACTCTAGAGGCAAGAGTCCTTTGGCTACTTCTTAGAGAGCAATGTCAGCCTGCAGTTTGTGGTGAGACTACATGAGTCATTGTAGAGGTTGTTCGTGGTGAAGACCAGGAGATGCATAACCACTGTCCAAAGGCAACTAATTCATAGTTGCACTGAAGCAAGTTGTTGTTGCTGGAATTTCTCTAGGACCATGTATAACTCATTAAACCATCCTTCCTATTTCGTAGTAGTTGACGCAATCTTGCTGGTATAGGGATACATATAGATAAAAAATTGTTTCCGTTGCTGTACTTAGTGCCCGTATTTCCCAACATGTAAATGATTGATATAGTAAAAAAAACAAGTAATTTTCATGATAAATTATGTGTAACCCTAATCATGTAATGCCTCGTGATCGTAGGATTGCATCAGCATCAAAACTTGTGGATAAATCAGCAAGTACTCCTTGTAATAATTTTTATTGTGATAAGGAGCTTCGAGTCATATATAGTTGAGTATATGCGGTTCAAGGAGGGTGTATCTCCATCATCCTAATTTTAAGGTTATAGAGAAAAATTGAGGATGTGTCTCGAGTTTTATGTGATAGAGAGTGGTTTTGACCGTAACTCGTATTAAAGGGTTATATACCATAGTTTTTGGTGTCGTGGCATGTGTACCCAGGACAGATCAAGCTTTTAGTAGGATGCATATTGATCCCCTACTAGTAGGTTGGGCCATTGTGCCACTACAGTTTGTCACTCTTAGTGATTGAGGGGAAGATATATTAAGGATTATGGTCATCATAAGATTTTATATGGGGTTGATTGTGACTTTGTAGTGGTTAGCTAGTAGTTTGAGTGGTACATCTCAAACTACTCATGGCTTAATAAAATATGTAATTTAGCCATGTATTATATTTATTTAGGGTTATTTGGTTAAAATTGTATCATAATTTTCTATTCCTACAAGTATCATATGTGATTCACATCAGTATCTATCCAGTTACTTGTATCTATAGATATCCATTGTATAGACTAATTAGTTCTTCTACTTTTTAAATTATATACCCTAACTAATGTAAATACATAATACACATCTAAGTGTTATCTATATCATGGCATTAGGACTTTGGATCTCACTCATGGTTTTCCACATCTTTTATGTGACCAGTAGTGTGGCCATACCATTGGTAGTAAGAAGCCTTAGTTTGAAGGCTAGTTAGGCTGGGAGGTTGGTGTGCTTCTTAATAGAGATGTAGAGTTATCCATGTACTCTCAAGTTCGTTAAATAAAAATTTGATGTGATGTATTTGAAATCAAGTTTTTGTTTGTATACCAAGAATAGTGTATATGATGTAAATATGGGGAAATATTTCTTTTATATATATGTTGTGGTTGATGCCATAGAACTCCTTGTAAAGTTACCTGATACAAATATAAGTGAAGTGTTACCTTTGTAAAGTCTTAAGATAAAGGCACCAACATAATCTCAACATTCAACAAGTACTATCAATAAATAGTCTTCATAATAAGATTCCAATTACAATTTTAGGGTCAAATGAATAGGTATGTTTAAGTACACTATCTAGGATCTTTCAATAAGTTAACTTGAACGCACTCACCAATCCATGTACTCCCTATCCATCTATGAACCCAAAACATGTAGGAAATAAGAAAGTCACCACACAAGGTGTTGAGTACAGTGAAGAACGATACAGATATGTGAGCTTTAGATAACTTGAAAAGAGTTGGAGTAGTAAACAAGTTAAGTGCTTACAAATATGAGAGCTCGTGTTTTATGACATTTTAATCCAGTTACACAAGAATATCATATGTCTTAAATCCTATGACTAACTTCCCATTAGAAGAGTTCGTGAGGGTGCTGAAGATTAGTTAACCCTATTTCTAAATTAGGGACATCAATGACCAAAGTCGTCGAAAAAATCATGTTTATATGTGAGGCACCTTAATGAGTAATGTCATTGAGAAAACCCCTATTTCAAGTTTGTATATTGACTTGCATATATATATGTATATGTATATGTATGTATGTATGTATGTATGTATGTATGTATATATATATGTATGTATATATATATATGTATGTATATATATACATACATACATACATATACATATATATACACATATACATATATCACTACTACAGAAACAGCCTTTGGCGTCGGTTGTTTAACCCCCTTTGGCATCGGTTTCGGAGCGACGCCTATGTGGGCGCCGCTAAAGGTCGAACACTTCGGCGTCAGTTTTTTAACCGATGCCTATTTAACATATAGGCGTCGGTCTTTTAGTAGATAACCGACGCCAAAAGGGTTCGCGCCACAGAAAATGACGTCATCTAGGACACATTCTGCGTTGGTTATCTACTAAAAGACTGACGCCATACTTCAAGACGACACGGCCGTGCTTCCCTGCACGGCCGTGTTTAGTACTATAGGCGTTTTATATGAATAAGTGATGCCTTTTCCACCACGGCTGTGCTTTCCTGCACGGTCGGGTTGTTTGTAATATTAGGCGTCGGTTTTTATCCAATAACCGATGTTGTAGGTCTTTGCTGACGGTTTTCTGTAAATAACCGATGCCTATATCTTTTTTTTCATATCAGTTTGTAGGCCTGCTGTGGCTGGTCAGCAGGATGAGAACCTGCAGTTCAGTTTTCTGAACTGTAGGTTTACGACATCCATTGATATCAGCCTACAAACAGGCCACAAACCTGCAAAAGTCCCAAGGAAAATTTCACACAAGTAGATACATTCAGACATCAATTCAATTCTCACATTCACACATATAGAAACATTCAAATGCATGTATTAACATTTAGAAATATTCATTTACAAAGTATCATTCATTATCGCTATCAACATCCCAATTATATCTTACAGTTGCCACTACTTGTATGGCTTTTGCCCATTCTTCTCTTATTTCATCTAATGCTTCCATCGTATATGGAGCATGTATATTTTTTAAGCGTTTACCTATAGTGTGGTCAGTTTTAAACACCTGCAAAGAGAATGATGTATATATATAAGTAATAATATAAAAATAAGATTGATATATTTCATACTAACTAATGAGACTATATATAATACCTCATGTATGTTATCGATGTCCAATGCGGCATGTCAGATAGTCATCTGCATAAATCGCATCACATAGTATGTGCATGCCCAGCCGTTGTCTTGTGTAGCGCACTATAAATTGAAACATACAAAATAATACAACTAAGCACAATTCACATCAATAATATATGCATTGGAGTCGGGAACTTACTTGTACATTCTGCCAATTTATTGGCTGGTTCTTTTTCGTTGGGACCATTCCTCCATCCTTTTTGAATGCATCTAAACCCCAACATGTTAATATAACACAGTAAATTGCATAAGTAAATAGTAATGTAATAACATATGTTAACAGATACAAAAATGAAATATTTCTCACCAGAATAATGGCATTCTCATTACGTGTCCAGTTTTAGTGTTTAATGTACTTCCCGCGGGATCTAGATAATAAACAGTGAACGTCCCGGGGACAATAACTAGTAACTCCCAATGTCTACCGCTAGAGGTAAAAAGTTAACAAATAATAACTCAAAATGCACAATAAAAATGGAATTTTCTTAAGTTCAAATTATAAATAAAGTAAACTTACTTGACATTGAATGGAGCTATTATTATCTTCTTGTTTTGCTGACCGAAAATTTTAAAAGCATCTATACAATATTGTTGAACACTATCTGGGTCTTTAGCTACCATACTAATCAATGATGGAATCAAAAATCCCACATGATCAAATGCAAATTGTGCAATGATCTTCGACTAAGTAGCTGCAAAACATGTATTACGTATGCATTAATATATAAGAAACCAGATCACCAGATCTTACACAAGGTATATGGATGTATAAACAAGATCTCACCTTATCCATGTCTCTATCATTGATGTATTCAGCCAATCATACATAAACAGCTCAATAATATCTTGTATAAATAAAGAGCTATCGTATGATTGACCTGCATAATCTGCATCTAAAGAAACAATTATCGGGCAATGTATATTATGTGCCCATAGCCAACATGCCATTCCCCTACAAGCATGACCTAACGGGTATGTTAGGTCAGTTGGAACCCAAGTTGGTAATGCGGGAAGTGGAGGTGGAGGCCTAGGTGCTCCTGGTGTCTTCTTTTTAACCTGTATATATAATTTCAGATCAGTTGACATCATATATACACATTAACAGTCTAAATCAATGTAAATTTATCTTACAATTTCAGTAGTGTAGACGACATCTGCTTTGGGCCATAATATGACCCCGCCTTCTGCCTCAGCAAGTGTATCAATATCCGGGTGGGGATATGGCAATGTAGCTTCCCTCCAATCGGGTAACACATGTAATGGGCCCACACGAACGTAGCCCTGTGGCATTGGAGTCCCGTGAAACCTTTCCCCAGGAAGGGACGGGTAAGCCTGCGCCTCTGCAACAATATAGTCTTGTATTCTTAAGAGGCATGGCTTCAATGCCTACAAATTTACGTAACGAATGTTATACATATATACATATCATCTTGAAAACATATCATCTTGAAAAGACTATCTACAATGTTATAAACAATACTTACAACAGACGTGTTAGGTGATGGGTCTCCAGGATTACTCGCAGTCTGTGCATCAGGAGAAGAGTGGGTCGCCATAGGCTGATTGGAAGCCTGAGATGCCTGCCACCGCAGCAATTCTTCCTTGACCTTCTCAACAACTACATCGTTGACCTTCTTAGAAACTATATCCTCGACTCTCTTATTCTCCTATACATGGATAAAAGAAACATTAGCTTCTTATTATTGAATTTCCTTTTGCAGTAACATTCTAAAAAACGAATAGGTTACCTCTTCTTGAGAAAGTCCCGCTCTGGGTTTGTGCTGGGATGGCCCAAAGAATGCTTTGATGCCCACACCAGCGCCTGCACCCCTAACACGTCCAGGATGCTCTGGGTTACCCAGAGCAACTGTCAATTCATCCCTTGTGCCCTGAGGGATGAACGTGCCTTATTTCCTCTGCTCCTGCAGCTCCCGCTAATCACCATCAACAGAAATTGGTAAATTAACACCACAAATAATCAATATTCAAACGATTGCTCTAAGAGTTGTATTTTACCATTTTCGCAGCCGCCTCAGCAGTTACGGGCTTCTTTATTTCACCCTTCTTGTTTTGCCTCCCAGCTATCCAGATATCATGGCGAGGCATGGGTGTGGCAGACTCCTGAGTAGGAGCAGACTCCTGAGTAGGAGCAGACTCCTGAGTAGCCGCAGACTCCGCATGTAGTCTTTGGCGAACGCTTGCATAGCCTTTTGGACCCATAGTGTGGTCATGCACATTCAGTGCATGCCTTGCTTTTTGTGCGTCACTGAGGGCCTAGTTAGTATGCACATTAATGATTTGGTTAGTATCACTAAATGTTAATCTTGAATAGGTGAATACAATGTATATTAATTAAATTGGGAGTGACACCTAATACCTTGAATTCTTCATATTTTCTTGAAGCAACAAAATTGTCCCAATCTTCTTTGTCCAAGAAGTTCCATTGTTCAAGGGCTGACTTCTTTTTCTTATCACCCTCTTTTATGTATTCTCTGTTCAGATTTGTCCTATAATTCCTAAGCATCTTTCCAGCGCGTTGCATCACACTTTTACGATGCAACTTCTCATCCAATGCAAACAAATTCTGTAAAATAGAAATGTTATTAACTAGTATCCAAAATAGAATTGCAAATAATAGAATTTGTAATCTACAAAATAGAATTGCAAATAATAATAACTCACGCATAAATCCTTCCATATCAAGTCTTTTTTCCCCTGAGGAACTTTATGCCAATTATCATACTTAACACCACAATGGCTCCGAGTGGTACACCCAAGATAGTTTACAAAATTATTGTGGTTCACTCCAATTGCATTTCTTCCAATATCAAACTCCACAACCAATTTGGATCCACTGCCACTAAGCGCTATTAACTTCTTCAACAGAGTGATGCCCCTTTTCTTGTTAAGTGTTTGGTGCTGCGCATCAAGTTGCTCCAGTGCTTCAGTAAGTACATGTGCATCATCAACCTAAAATTTGACAAAAATAAACACACTGAATTAGCCCAATATAGAAATATAAGATATATGACATAACTAGAAGATAATGAATTTTATAGAAATACAAGATATGTTTTTAGAACTTACATTGGTATCCTCGCCATGCTCGTCATGGACAGCATGCTCATCATGGACATCATGCTCATCATGGTCAGCCATCTGAAAATGTCATTAAAAAGGCAAACATTTAGCATTTGTATTAACTAGAAAAAGGCAAACATTTAGCATTTGTATTAACTCGAAAAAGGCAAACATTTAGCATTTGTATAAACATACATGTCTCTAAAATTGTGATCTTTTATCAATTAACAATCCTTCATTGTGATCTCCGCGCACATATAAGTCATCATTAGCTTCAATATTTTGTGGAGTTGGCAACCCAACTGAGAATGGACTGGAGTCATCATACTTATCATAGTACTCTTCTTCATCTATAGGATCTTCAATGAACTATCTTTTACCATGAAGAACAACCGACCATTTATCATTTGCAGGATCATCGATATAGAATATTTGTTTCACCTGTGATGCCAATATGAATGGTTCACCCTTCTCGCCAATCTTTTCAAAGTTCACCAAAGTGAAACCCAATTCATCCACTATAACTCCTTTGGTGTTATCAACCCAATTACATTTAAAGAGCGGAATTTTGAAATCTATGTAGTCAAACTCCCAAATGTCTTCAATGACACCGTAATATGAAATTTTAGCTTCACGTGGACTCTTATCCTTTGCACTTGCAAGGTACATAGTCGACGCTTGAAGAGTGACCCTACTATTTTGGACGACACTCTTATCATCTTGGCGCTTTGTGTAATATGTGAATCCATTAATGTCAAACCCTTCATAAGACATAACATTCGGTTTTGGTTTAAAGGCGAGGCATTTG
Source organism: Alisma plantago-aquatica (assembly GCA_963693085.1). NCBI lineage: Eukaryota > Viridiplantae > Streptophyta > Magnoliopsida > Alismatales > Alismataceae > Alisma > Alisma plantago-aquatica. The sequence continues at coordinate 1,207,608,151 of OY856412.1, forward strand.
ATAGCTTCTGTAATATCATTTGGTGTTTGAGATAGTTGATGTAAGACTTTATCTTCAAACCACTTAGTAAAAGTCTTATTATGCTCTCTAGCAAGCCACATTGAACTTGCTCGAGGATGTTGTCTCTTTATGAAATTGGTATGTTCCTCGATATAAACACTCACTTCATCCATATTGTGTAAAATATACAAGTGAGCTTGTTCCAACTGCTCACGGCTGATTACTTTCACCCGTGATCCCAAAATTCCTTTGCCTTCCTCAATATTCTTTTCATTATCAGGAGTGTCATTACCATTGAGAAAGTCATTGCAAAAATCCATAACCTCTCTCGCCACATAACCTTCAATAATACTCCCTTCAGGCCGATAACGGTTTCGAACATCACCTTTAAAAACGCTCATGTATCGTTCAAAGGGATACATCCAATGCAAGAAAACTGGTCCCAACATTTTCACTTCCCTAGTCAAGTGGACAACAAGATGTACCATGATATCAAAGAATGAAGGAGGGAAATACATCTCAAGCTGACATAGGGTAACAACCACTTCTCTTTGCAAATTATCGAGAGTATCAGGGTCAATAACTTTGCTGCATAGACTGTTGAAAAAGAAACAAAGTCTGGTAATTGCAAACCTTACATGCTTCGTCAATATAGATCGAATTGCCACAGGCAATATTTGTTGCATTAGAGTGTGACAATCATGAGATTTAAGACCTATCAACTTCATATCTTTCATTGATACCAATCTACGGATGTTGGATGAGTAACCATGTGGTACCTTAACATTTACCAAGCATTCACAAAAAGTTTTCTTCTCCTTTCTAGACAACGTGTAACAAGCGGGAGGTAAGTATGTTCTTTTATTACCCATTTCACGTAATTCTGTTAATTCTGACCTTATTCCCATTTCACGTAGGTCCAGTCTAGATTTTATCCCATCTTTAGTCTTACCTGGTATATTTAACAGTGTACCAATGATGCTATCACAGACATTTTTCTCAACGTGCATTACATCGATACAATGCCTGACTGTCAAAGAACTCCAATAAGGAAGATCCCAAAATATTGACTTCTTCTTGAATGAAGAATTGTCACTCCGTGTGGCCATACTACATTGTGATTTCTTACCAAATTCATTGACAATGTCTTTTACTCTTGCATAAACAACATCCCCTGGTATAGGTTTAGGTGCACTCCATTCATCATTCCATCCATTGAATGTTTTGCGCTTCCTACGATACGGATGGAATTTTGAAAGAAACCTTCGATGACCAAGATATACAGTCTTGCCGCCATGTTTTAGTCTTATTGAATCAGTGTTTTCTTCACATATAGGACACGCTTTAGCTCCTTTGACACTATATCCAGACAAATTCCCATATGCTGGAAAGTCATTAACAGTGCAAAACAACATAGCGTGCAAACAAAATGTCTCTCTTGCTGAAGCATCATAGGTCATCACACCTTCAGCCCAAAGTTTCTTTAAGTCATCAATCAAAGGTTCAAGATAAACATCGATATCATTTCTGGGTTGTTTAGGGCCCGATATCAACAACGACAACATAACGTACTTATTTTTCATACACATCCAGGGAGGAAGATTGTATATAACAAGCATGACTGTCCAAGTGCTATGTTGGCTGCTCAATGTCCCGTACGGATTCATCCCATCTGTACAAAGCCCAAGTCTTAGATTCCTATCTTCTTCACCAAATTTGGGGTACAATAGATCAATCTTCTTCCACTGTGGGGAATCAGACGCATGTCGTAGGATCCCATCATTATTTTTCTTAACATCTGCATGCCACCTCAAATTCTTCGCATCTTTCGGATTTGCAAACAAGCGTTGAAACCGTGATATTATAGGTAGATACCATAACACCTTGGCAGGAGAACCAGTTTTGGACTCCCCCGAAGTCGTCAATTTATACCTTGATGCACCACATTTTGGACAATCTTTCAAATCTACATAGTCCTTTTGAAATAATACACAATCATTCGGGCATGCGTGTATCTTCTTGGCCTCCATTCCCATTGGGCACAACATTTTTTTTACCTGGTATGTTGAGATTGGAAGCTCGTTTCCTTCAGGAAGCATTTCTTTTAACAAAGTCAACAATGAAGTGAAGCTTTTGTCGCTCCATCTATTGTTAGCTTTCAACTTATACAATCTCAACACAGCGCTAAGCTTCGTAAACTTAGCACAGCCTGTGTATAACGGTATCTCAGCATCATGCACAATGTTTCTAAAGATAGGAGGTGGATCGGTGTGCTCTACCCTACAACTATCCAGCATCGCATCAACGATGTCTGCTGGAACTGGTTCGTTCACATTTACGTCATCGGAGGCAATTTCTTCTTCCACCCAAGCACTGCTATCGACATCTACTAGTTTCGATTTTGAAATCTCTCCATGCCAGTGCCATTCTGTATAGCCTTGTACAATCCCGTTGCATATGACATGACTTTTGATTTCCTCACCAGTGTTGACTTTCAAGTTGTTACCGCAATGCCTACATGGACAGTAGAACCTATCTGTAGGTTTTTTCCTATGTTCCTTGGAAAATCTAATAAACTGATCAAGACCAGATATAAACTCTGGGGTGCAACGATTACGAATGGACATCCATGATCTATCCATTCTATGATCAGAGAAAACAAGTATATATTAGGAAACAAGTATATATTAGGAAAAGATTAGGGTATACACTTACATCCTAAGTGTATAATGTGATGTCATTCTTATATATAATAAATGTGTACCACCTATCCCATCCTTGAACACCTAATCTCACTAGTAAGTGTATAATGTGTATTGGGTTTTCAAGAAAATTTCGACAGCATTTCCCCGTTGTTCTCTAAGTACATATGTACTTAGAGAACAAACGGGGAAATGCTACTGAAATTTTCTCGAAAACCCAATACACATTATACACTTACATCCTAAGTGAGATTAGGTGTTCAAGAACAGTCCCAAACCGGGGACTATCCAAGATTTACTCCTAATGAGTCAATCTTGGATGGGTTTCTAGGCCAACAAACACAATAATAGATATCTACAATGAAGCCAGACTCCATACAAACAGTATATAATTTAGTGATTGTTCATTCTAATTTATACCAATGTACAAGTAATGTAAAGAACAATGATTGTTCACTTTCTAGGCCAACAAACACATGTGATGTCATTCTTATATATAATAAATGTGTACCACCTATCCCATCCTTGAACACCTAATCTCACTAGTAAGTGTATAATGTGTATTGGGTTTTCAAGAAAATTTCGGCAGCATTTCCCCGCTGTTCTCTAAGTACATATGTACTTAGAGAACAAACGGGGAAATGCTGCCGAAATTTTCTCGAAAACCCAATACACATTATACACTTACATCCTAAGTGAGATTAGGTGTTCAAGAACAGTCCCAAACCGGGGACTATCCAAGATTTACTCCTAATGAGTCAATCTTGGACGGATTTCTAGGCCAACAAACACAATAATAGATATCTACAATGAAGTCGGACTCCATACAAACAGTATATAATTTAGTGATTGTTCATTCTAATTTATACCAATGTACAAGTAATATAAATAACAATGATTGTTCACTTTCTAGGCCAACAAACACATGTGATGTCATTCTTATATATAATAAATGTGTACCACCTATCCCATCCTTGAACACCTAATCTCACTAGTAAGTGTATAATGTGTATTGGGTTTTCAAGAAAATTTCGGCAGCATTTCCCCGTTGTTCTCTAAGTACATATGTACTTAGAGAACAAACGGGGAAATACTATCGAAATTTTCTCGAAAACCCAATACACATTATACACTTACATCCTAAGTGAGATTAGGTGTTCAAGAACAGTCCCAAACCGGGGACTATCCAAGATTTACTCCTAATGAGTCAATCTTGGACGGGTTTCTAGGCCAACAAACACAATAATAGATATGTACATGTTAGGCTTTCATCACAATTGATGTTAGTGTTTCATCAATGTTAGTGTTTAATCAAATCAAATTAGGATGCTAGAATGGACAAGTTTAAATCAAATTAGGGTTTAAATCAAATCAAACACGGCCGTGGTAGGCCATTCTTCTCAGTTCTCAGTGGAAGAAGTAGAACACTAACTAGTCTTAGGTTTTGAAGTCAGAGCAGCAAGCAGAGCAGAGCAGCGGGCGGCAAGGAAGAAGACAAGGAAGAAGGTGCTACGGCTAATACCTTGTGAGCAGCGGAGGCAAGCAAGAAGACAACGCCGCAGTAGGGTGTGAGCAGGGAGGAAGGAGCGGGCGGCGATGGCGCAAGAAGGAAGGTGGTGGGCGGCAGCGGCGACGCAGAGCAGCAGCAGGGATCGTCGGCGACGAGCGAGAAGCAGCAGGCACCAGGCGGCAATTTTGGGAGAGCGCACAGGAGAATCGATGAAACAGGAAGAAAGGGGGAAGAGTCGGGTGATTGGGCCTCTATTAAGTTGGTCAACGGCGTCAGTTATCTAGGACAACTGACGCCTATTATCTTCAGCGTCGGTTGATCGTAATAACCGACGTCCAATTAGACAATCTTTACCCCAAATTAATTGGCGGGAACTATTATCAGCGTCAGTTATCCAAGGATAACCGACACTGAAAGTGGAACTTTTCGTGCAAAATTTCATTTCACATAGGCGTCAGTGAATTGTTAAACAACCGACGCTGTATGTGACCCAGATATTTTTCGCTCGAAAATTGGATTTCGTGGGCGCCTTTAGGCGTCGGTTGGTTACACTCAGCCGACGCTGAATACAAAGCGGTACCCGTGTCTGGCTGGTCTTCGAATATAGACGTCGGTTTGTATAAATAACCGACGCCGAATATTATAGGCGTCGGTTTTCCTTAATAACCGACGCCCAGAAAAGCGACACTGAACGCTATTTCTGTAGTAGTGTATATAAAGATACATACATACATACATACATATATATATATATATCCATATACATATATGTACATATATATACATACATATGTATATATATATGTGTGTGTGTGTGTTCAAGTATTTAAAGCCCATACCTGATTCATAGATTCATAATGTACTTATCCTTTATCATCTAGACACAAGCCACACCTTATAAAGAACAAGATTACATGTATGCATTAAATTCTCATCATTAACCCTAGTACCATTTTTAGAGTTTTGTACAAGCTTGGTCCAAAGTTGGTTAATTGAATGTTTAATGATTTTTTTACTAATCCATATGAAATCAAGAAGGTGTCATTCAAGTTTCATGTCATTTTACTTTTCCATTCATTTTATATGGATAGTACAAAATGTATGTTACTTATGCACATTTTAGGGTTAAAAGACCCATAATAGGGCAACCAAGGTCGTGATTCATCAAGACATGAGATTTGGGAAAGACATGAGTTTAGATCCACAAGATAAGACATTATAAGAATATTCAACTAGAGGTGGATGTCCCCTATATTCTTGGCATCACATAACCAACAGTAGGTATCAACATTTTCAACATGCCTTCAATCATCAACATAGTCCTCATAAGCTATTAAGGTTTAACATGTGACTTATGTGAAGCATCCACATCCAAGGGGTGTGTAATAAGATAATCAACTTTGATTAGAGAGGGAGTGCATGAAAATTTCATATTGAGATTAGGGAACAAGCATAGCAAGCAAGTCAAGCATCACACTAGGTCATAAGTAGTGAACCTAGAGTCACAACCATTGTTGTAATACAAAAATGGGTGGCCTTAGACATTAAGGTCACACGACACCATAAGACTACTAATTCCTAGAATGTAAGAGAACTTAATGAATAAAATAGGTCAAAATCAAACATATTCCTAAGATGTAGTTACTCATTCACATAAATTGGGCATATACATGCGTAGGTTCCAAATGAATCAACAATATCAAGAAGGATATTAGGGATTAATATCAAGTTCAAGGACATACATAGATTACTTACTCACAGTTTATTAGTATTTGTCACTTTAAGATACAAGATTAGCATAATAGAGTATGGTACATCATTAGTATTCATAATATGCCACATATGTCCAACTAGGTTAAACACAAGAGCAAGAAAGGTTCTTAGGGTAATTATCATCTCAAAGTATAACACAAGAGCATCGAAGATCCCAACTCTATCATAATAGTTCATTAATCATGGTCAAATATAGTCAAATTTCTTGTTTTTGTCAAAATAGTGAGAAAGAAAGGGGTTTAAGGGTGTGAAACTATTTCTAAGTTATAGATCTTTTCAAGACAATCAAAATAGTATCTAAGTTCATATATTTTGGAAAAAGGAGCTATAAGATATGATTTTTGTAAAATTTGATGAAGAACTTTATAAAATCGAGATGCCTAAGAGTTACCAGTATTTGACATGCCTGCAGTCATAGATTTTGCATCATCATGCCATGATCGCATGCTATATAGGGTCAAAGCATTAGAAGGTTCAGATGGGCCAGCTAGGTTGATCCATTTTCTCTCATCAAGCCCAACAACCCGCTTGCTTGGCTATCTGTTACCCGTTGGGGACCCAAACATGTGCTGCACATCTTGGCACAAGTGTGTGATAGCTTGGCAGCAACCATGACCATGCTCATCAGGGCACCAAGGAAGGATTGAGAGATAGACCACTAGGTAGCTCGAGACATCGCGAGACATCCTTGTTGAGTCTAGGAAAAGTCAATGGCATACTTACCATGAAGCTAGGAGTTTGAAAGGCACAACTCCATGGTGGTGGTGATGGCGGCCGCCAAGGAGGAAACAAGGGTTTCTAAGGTAGAATATGAAATGAAACTAGGGCTATGTGGACCGAAATCCAAACAAGAGAGGAGAAAGAGAGAGGGTAAAAAGAGGTATATTAGGGGCATCAAATGAAAATGAGTGAGGAAATAGGGCTATAGATGTGGCACCATGGAGGAGGTAGGTGGAAAAGGCCTCTTGCACTGACAAGATGTACAGAGGAAGAAGACCATCTTACATCCATTGGATTCAGAGGAGCGACCCAAGGGACAGCATCTAAGGGTAGTGGTTGATAAAAAAACACACACTCATGTGGATTTCTGATCTAACAAAACAAGGGGGTGCCCACCCTCATTGGACTGACCCCAAACATGGGCCTAAATATGCTCAAAGCCTATTAAAATTAACATTAGGGAAATATTCCAATAGCCATATCTTGAGTTTAGAAGGTCTGATTTAGGCAATTTTGCACTATTGTTCCATAAAAGAAGCTCTACAACATGAAATACAATAGGGAGCAAGAATATTTCTTTACAAAGCTTCAGTTTTGATTACAAGATGGATATAAATTAAAGCATGGCTCTTATTTCAATTTTCAAATTAAACCACATATGGTAAATTTATCATTGATGTGATCAAATTGGAGTATCACAATAGTTAAACTTTGAAATTGAAATTCAATCAGTAATAATCCATTGGATGAGAGAGAAAGAGTACAATAGAGGGAGAGAAAATTCATATGTCACACTTAGGTTGGTATGTTTGTTCTTATGTATTTGAAATATCTAATCACAGTTTATGGTTTTTTATATATGTCTATAGAACATGAAGAACAATTTGATATGTGGCACATGGATGTGGGGGTAGGCAACAGGCATTAGTGGTTGTTGTATGTGAGATGGGGCCAGAGCAACCCATATATCACCCTTTGGATAATACAACCTTAGCTAATCCATCATTCCAATCTATTATTGGATAGATAATGGTGATGATAGCACATTTGGTTGATAGGGCACATGTACCTCCACCTAGGGTACTTATGAATGCTTATTCATCACTTTTTATTACGATCAATAGATTACTTTATCTCATTTTAGTTGTCATCATCGTCATGGTTTTCTTCATTTCATCATTTTTATTCTCATCTTTGATTCAAGTTCTTGCTCGTATGTAGAAGAAAGCACACATCAACTCAAGAGAAAGATGGATTTCCTTTCATAGGCTCATGTTCGAGAATTAGAACAATTTCAAAGCAAATTAGAGTTAAAAAGCACAAGTTGGGCATGTTGATTAGTGATTGGACCCCCTAATTGGACGACCAACCTTCCCATTCAAGGCATCTTCAATCCACAAATCAAGTCGTCCGATCTCCTTCACATATCGACCGACCAGGAGGTCATCCAAATTGATAGTAACACTTATCAATTTTTTAGATCAAATGTTTGATTGATACACTATCTTGATCGGCCAATCACCAATAGTAGAGTGCCTAAAATATGAGGTTGATCAACCAATCCTCCTCATTAGTTTATAGAATTCTCAATTTGGGCCCCTACTTGGGTCAGTTCTAAATAAGTATTTTACCTCTATAGAGATAGTAAAGTGGTGAGTGCTTGTGTAGATTCCTTGATTACCATGTCAAGGGCCTACTTATCTATAGGTTTGAACTCTAGTTGGGTGGCTAACTCTCTCCACTATCTTATGAACTCAGAGAATCTCTCCTCCATCTTCTATTGCAGTGTTTCCAAATCATCCTAAGTGGGGACCTGGTCTAGATTCTAGGCATATTGATCGATGAATATTTTGGCCATCTTAGCCCAGGAGGTGACTATCATCATATCATGCTTATTTTACCATGCCAAGGTTGGACCTATTAGATTTCATGCAAAGCAGCATATCAACACCCTATCATCATCTTGAACCTCCACCATGTCTAAACAATATGCCTTAATATGGGCCATTGGAACTCCTTTCCCATAGTACTCGTGGAACTTGGGAATGTTGAAGTTATCAGGTAATATCATGTCAGTCAAATGGTACAGATCACTGGAAGTTTTTCAACTATCCTTATTCCCTTGTAGCTTCTTGAACTCATATAGTCACAAGCATGAGAGGATCCACAATGGAAGGATTTGAGATTGCATCTTCATGGTGGTAGGATACCATAGGTATTATTGGTAGTTTGATCATTGTGGGCAGCACTGTGTATACTGGTGGAGTGAACCCCCACAGGCCTCCTATGTATGGAATATACTAGGAGTGCGACGGTGTATAAAATGAATCTAGGTTGGGAAAGAGTCATTGGTTATTCATATATTATGTTTAAACCTTTGTTTTGGTGATGACTTTTTCTGGATCTTTAGGATCTTATTTTTAGGGTTCCACCTCCTCCTTCTTTTTTTGATTGGCCTTGCCATCACTAATTGAAATGGATGTTATCACCTATAGAATCATTGAGACTACCCCAAAATTCACACATTAGATATTTGTACATCTCTGGTTGAAATGGCTCTAGTTGAAGTTGATGGGTGTTCCACATGCTATATGGAAATAAGGGTATTGAGCTTCCATATCAATCTCATTTGTTTGAGTGTCTAGTGGATGCATGAAGACAACACTTTTTTACTACTCTGAAATGCTTATCTAAGGAACTTATTGAGAGATATAAGCTTTGGGCACCACTAGAGTTTATTTAGTCTTCTCCCCACCGAATGGCTTGTCATGCTTGTTTCTTTCAACATCCCCTTTGATGCCATTGTTAAATTTTTAATTCGTGTTGATATTCTGATTAATTTTGATTTGATTGTTTGTGAGATCGAGTGAAGTATGGAATCCTTTGCTTTCCATGACTTTTGAAAATTCTTATCAATAGGATTAAAAAGTATGGTGTAGTATGAAATGTAACAATATCTTGTGCTTCCTAGATGCATCTCTACACACATTATAATGACTAAAAAGTAAAAGGGTTTCCTCTATTGTTTAGCAGATGCAAAAAGGATACTACTTGGTCTTTCACAATTCTCATGTGATTAAGGATACCACTGACAACATTTTCATGATCTATTTTAAGTGTTGGAATCATCCCTTATCTTCGGAAAATAAATGGAATCTTCAATTTTGACATGTGTTTTACTTGATATTGTCATGGCTAGAGGTAGATTAACAAGAGTGGAAAGTGGGAGATGTGTTGTCTTGCAAGGTTAGTGAGGTATGATGTTACTCAAGTGGTTGTTCCAAGAGGGTTATTAAAAAGAGGGGTAAGGTTGGGGTTGAGTGGTTTATCAAGAGTAAGATATCCCATTCTAGGCTAATCGATATGCTCAATCAATTATTTTCCTCCCTAGGGTGCCCTCGTCTAGTGGGGTTTCTAGACTAAAACCCTTGGTAGCATGTCTGACGCCCTTTTCACCTCTTAGTTTAATGAGTTTATCTTGGGAATGTCTTCCATTTAAAAGTGTTGAGAGGACAAAAAGGAGGGACCCTAGTCCTAGCATCTTTGAAATGGTGACAAATTTTGAAGTCGGTTGTGGTCTAGTTTTAGGTCATAGTATAGGACCATATAGGTATGTGCATTAAAGAATTATGGTGGTCCAATTTTACAACATAGTCCAAGACCTTGGATATAGATGTGAAGAGAATGTGATGGTTGAGTTTTAGGTCATAGTAAAATACCATGGATGATGGGTGGACCTAGCATCATCAGATGACATATCAGACGTATTTGAAGAACCATATGGCTCAATAGGGTTTAGAAGTAGGTTATTTGAAAAAGATTGTTTACCCTTTAGAGATTGTTTGTTTTTAAAGAATAATGTTAATATTTGAAAGAATTTTTTATTTTGGAAAAGGGTGTTAATCTTTTAATTATTCTTTGAATTTGAAAAAGATGGTTACTCTTTTGAAGTTTTTTTTTTGAAAAGGATTGTTAATCTTTGAAAAACTATTGATCGTTGAAATATTATTTGATTTTGAAATATTATTTGATTTCAAAAAGGATTGTAAATTTTTGAAAGATTGTTTAACCCTATAAAAGATCATTAATCTTTGAAATATTTTTTGATACAAAAAAAGATAGTTAATCTTTGGAAGATTCTCTGATTTTCAATCATTGGCATGTACACAAAGATATTATCAACAATCAGAAACTTTCTGGATATATTCACATGTCTCATATCTAGAAATAATATGACCCTCCCCTTTGTATCCATGACCTTAGATCCAATATACATCCTCACTCAAATGTGACCTTCATAGGATGGGTCCGTCCTTAACTTATGTATGAAAAGATGGTTCTCATCAATGGGGTAACCTACGTTTGAAAAATATGGGTATTGCTCCTTATACACCTCATGACCATGGAGACTACAACCAATAATGATTTCTAGGAGAGTGTGTTTCCTCAAAGCCTTTGGACGTCCATTTTAATGTAGAATTAGTACCTTTAACAAAACCACTTGAGACAAATCCAAACAATCCAACATGAGTGTTGGAACATGTTCTGAGATGCATGAGTTTATAGGAGTGCATTGTGCAAGTATAAGCTTTTCATACTTTCTAAAGAAGTACCACAACAATAAAGCATGAAGGATAAATTATAAGAATATAAGAAAACAACCATGTATTTATTAAGAAAGGAGAGGTCTTTCTCCTAACAAATATCTTTTCTGATCATTTACTCTTTCATGATTTTTTATAGGTTTTGAAAGAGAAAGAAAAATAGGGCAAAAGAGATAGGAAGCATATTTGAAATCATAAAGGGAAGCAAACACAATGTCATAAAATTGCAACATGAAACCTAAATATGAAAATATAAAGGAAAGGAATAAATGGTTAAAGGAAAAAGATAGAACGGAACAGACACCATGTCAGATGGGGGGTATAGAGACCCAGTGGATCGCCTCAATCCGCAAGCCAACGGGCTTCAAAAATGTAGTGACACACTGCTTTGCCATTAAATTTCCTATCACCATGGCTTTTGTGCATCGAACATCATAAAAAGTGAGAATAGAAATAAAAAAAACTAAATAACCCTGAGACCCATCGAAAACATTGAACTTTGAAATGGGAAAATAAACTTCTATTGTATGTCTAGTCACGAGTCTATTTCACCTTTTCCCCAAAAAAAATATGTCATGCACACATCTTCAATGATGAAACTTTATTCAGTGGACCTGTTGGAAAATAAAAAAAATGTTATTGGATTCACCGCAAATTTTTAGTTGTAAAATGAAGATTAACAATATAAAACACTATGAATCCGATGTGGAAACTTGATTGACTCTAGAATCCAAAGTTCGGATATATGATAAAAGGAAACCATTGATAACACCCAAATCTACGCATATTATCTATGCATTTCATCTATAGTTTCATGCCACTTTGGTCTTAATATGCCCAATAATGCTCATGTTTTATGCTTTCTTTTTCTCATTAGATAATGTAGTTAGAATAGCCAATAAAGTAGCCAGTCTAGCCAATTTTGGGACTTGCAGGCACTGTACCAGATAAGACATATATTCTCCAAAGATTTCTCCCTAACACATAGTTTTTGCGGCAGCTATGAACCCGCCACGACCGTGGAAATCAGTCACGACCATGGCAATCCACCCTGACCATGACCGTGGCAATAAAGCATGATCGTGGTGCCCATCGTGACCGCGGCCTTCAAAACCACAACTGCGGTCCTCGCCACGACTGTGGTCGTCCACCTTCACCACGACTATGGCTGTCCGCTACGACTGTGGCCGTGCGCAGCAACCACGACCTGCATCGCCATGACCGCGGTCCCCACCTCGACTACCGTGACTGCGGTATAGGACACAACTGTGGCCATCTGCCACAACTGTGGCCAATAACTACGACCGCAGTCTTCAACACCGCGACCGCGATCCCTGGCCATGACTGTGGCCAATAACCACGACCGCAGTCATCATCTTCAACAACCGCGGTTCCCAATAACCGCGAACACGGTTTTTTACTTCCACAACCGCGACCACGATTCCTCGCCACGACCGTGGTCGACTCCTTCCACTATGATTGTGGTCTCCCGCCACAACTATGGTTCCCAAACTGCGACTGCGGTCTTCATCACCATGACTGTGATTTCCACTCCATGAGCTGCAACCACAGTGTTGGCCACGATCGTGGCCGACCTCACGACCTACTGGTCACGGTCTGCAGTCTGCCTCTATAAATAGATGCCCCCTCACTCATTTGAAGGGGGGCCTCGCCCAAGGATGTTGAGAGGATGTTTCTCCGAGATCTGAAGGTTCCCAGAGTTCCGTGGGAGAGTCCAGAGGTCTAAGAAGGCCAAAGATCTCATCCTACACCCTCCTCTTCAATGAGCTTCCAATCTCCACCGCTCTCTGATGGAGCTAGAACTTACACCAAAAGATTACCCTTCCAATGGAAGTCCTAATATGCACCAAAAACCCTAGGGAGTTGATGTTCTCTCTAGATTTACCTACAACTAGTGCTAGATAAATGCTCCAACCCCACAAGAGTGTGGAAGCCTTATCATAGTACAGATTTAGGATCGAACCCAAAGGACAACGTTAAGAATCTGAGTGTCTTTTTCTTGTTTTGTATCAATCTAAGTTAATCATCTAAGACCAGAAGTTTGATTTGAGTTATTTAACCTAAAACGTGCAAAAGTAAAGGCAAGAATAAAAACTAGTTTAAGGATTGAAAACTAAGATTAGCAAATGATGATGGATCACTGGGGTGATGCGGGTATTCACCATCACTACACAAGAATTGTACTTGTACCAAACATAGCAAGACTTGTAAGCAAGATACATGGATGTTGTACAATACCGATGTCTTATAGGACAAGAGTAATGCACACATCCTTCATGGGTTGAGTAACTCTCATTCGGTACGTATCTACATGTCAATGAAGATATGTAGTCTCTAAAGAGAAAATCTTACTCAACCTCGTGAAACGTGCATCGGAAAACTAACAAGCGAGTGATAATTACCAAATCGATTAGTATCCTTATAGACTATCCCTCTTTCAAGGATATAGCTATGAGAAACGTGAGAGTGTTGCAACGTCAGCCATTCCCGAACGAATGGTCAAGTACTTTGCACCACTCTCTCCTCAGAGTGTGTTCCTCGACCTGTTAAGGTTGCACTTTTGTACGTCAACTGATTCCATTTCATAGTACAAAAGTACAACGATGGAGGTGAGTTTACTCCACTCCTTAGAAAGCGTTCCTAGATACCGAAACGGATGCGTGGTGGATACACACACCAGAAACCAACACTAAATCGGTATTCGAGTCTCAAGAGAGGTCATAGACAAACCACAATGAAAGACAATAGATGCACACAAGAATGCGGCCAACATCCAAGCATGTATGAAACGATTTAGTATTGAATCGGAAAGATAATATCTTTTTGATACAAGTTACAAAACACGGGCAGCGGGGCTAGTCCCCGCACCCCAGTGAATGGAACTACTCGCTCCTCATAGAGGGAGCAACAAAGAAAGAGAAGAGAGAGAAAGAAAGCATCGTCGGAGCAGAAGAGTAGATCTGTGACAGCCCGATGTAGATCGTCGTAGTCTCCGGGACTGCTCCGTCGTGGTCGATGTTGTCCGTCTCTCCGCCTCGATCGTCGTGTCTACCTCCGGGATTGCACGGGTAGGATGAGGTAGAACAATGGTAGAAGTGAGATGATAGAGGTGAGATGGTGATGGAACAGCCTTCTAGATCTGTCCCCAGTCTGGCAGCACACCGGATCTGGACTCAGGATGGGATTTTGAGGTTGTGGGTGAAGTTTGGTTGGAAACGGTGCTCGGGCATTCTGGAGGCATTCCGGCACTGGTCCTAGTCCGGCAGCCTTGGGCCGTAATCAGATACCCCTAAGACCATGCCTCTACCCTTCTATTTATAGGCTTGCCAAAATATCTTGGGCCCCCGGAATCACACATTTTACGTGCCCTTTTGTTCATGCGGTTTGCTCTAATAATGCTTATGCGGTTTGCTGTAGCAGCTATTTTGGCCTTGGCATTCGGTCTGGGCATTCGGTCTATGATTCAGCGGCAAACGGTCTTCGGCATTCGGTCTTTGATTTGGCAGCGAGCAAATGGTCTTGCATGTCCATTCGGTTTGCTGCTGGCCATTCGGTTTTGGAATAGTAGCTCATGCGGTCTTCGCTTCTAGTAGCCCATGCGGTCTTTGCTTCTAGTAGTCCATGCGGTCTTCGCTTCTAGAGCCCATGCGGTCTTTGCTTCTAGTAGTCCATGCGGTCTCGGAGCTCATGCGATTTCACATAGCAGCTGGTCATGCCATTCATCTTCTTTGCTTTCCTCATTTTTTTTATTTCTTTCTCCACCTACTTTCCACATTTAGGTTTCTCGCCTCTCGGTTTCTTTGTTTTTGACGCTGATTTGCTTTTTGCTATTCGGTTTCAATTGCTAGCAGCTCATTGGCTGCTTCCCATTTGGTTTTGACCGTTGGTCATTCGGTCTTCATACTCATTACAGTGTAGACCGCATAGCATCATCCGGTCTTCACGTGCCAGTGGCCAAACAGTTTGCATGATTACTACGTCATCCGGTTTTGCTCATTTGACGGTCTTCATGTGCATGCATGGTACATTCATGCATGTAATTCAGCTCATTCGATTTCATCCATCAAACAGTCTACTGCTCGTTCACGATTAACAAATGGTCAATGTGCAAATGCTTGTTTGGTTTGCAGATTTCAATAAGCAAACGATCTTGTAGCAAAAGAAAACAACAGCGTTTGGTCTTCATGCACTTTATCAAACGGTTTCGTAAATGAACTTCCAAACGGTCTCCAGTGGTGGCTGTAAATGGTCGTTGCTTGCTCATTCTTCACGATCTCACAAACCGTTTGCCGAAGAAACAGTCTTGGCGTGCGTTCGGTTTTTCTCAGCAAACGGTCTTGAGACCGCATGGGCTCATACGGTCTTGAGACCGCATGAGCTCAAATGGTCTTGAGACCGCATGGGCTCATACGGTCTTGAGACCGCATGGGCTCAAACGGTCTTGAGACCGCATGGGCTCATACGGTCTTGAGACCGCATGGGCTCATACGGTCTTGAGACCGCATGGGCTCATACGGTCTTGAGACCGCATGGGCTCAAACGGTCTTGAGACCGCATGGGCTCAAATGGTCTTGAGACCGCATGGGTGAAACCGAATGGATCAAGACCGAATGGTGGTCAAGACCGAGTGGTTGGATGAAAAGGAACCGTTGAATCTCGATCAGATGGTTGCGAGTGGTCTGCAGAGGGAAAAGAGAATGTGTAAGAGAGAATAGGATCGAATAAACTAGTAATTAGAACTATTTAGGTATTATTTGCAAGGAGTTAGTGAAACACTCAAGGTGAACCAAAGCGAGGGTAAATCAGTCAATATGAGGCACAAAATCCCTAGAATTGGCGACTATGCAGATGAATCTGAAGGATTCATCACCACACCGAACTTGAGCGTTACTCATCCCGAGGAATGGAGAAAAACTTAAGATAGTCGACAAAAAGCTCGTTCGTCTCGTAATTACCTCATCTGCATGCAAGTGTCAGAATTTTCACGAGAAAAGAGAAAAGGGAAAATGAGGCAAAACAAAATTAGGGCAAAAACGTCGAAAATCCTTTGAATTGGTGACTGAAGGTGGATCTGGAGGATTCATCGCCACACCGAACTTAAGCGTTGCTCGTCCCGAGGAACGAAAAACTTAAAACAGTCGCCAATGAAATTTTTCATCTCGTGTTTGCCTCATCCTTATGTCATATTATAATTTTGTTCATGGCTCAGATCGATACAACATTAGAGCTTCCTTAGATCACGAAATACATCTTATGATATCCTCATTTCTGAGTTCATTTTGCTGAAGTATTTCCTTCTCATTCTCTGTCATATCAGTCATGTTAAAGAGTATATGAGACTTTGAACAGACCCACAAAATCAACAAAAAGCATATGATCTGTCACTGGTGTTGAAAGAGGAGAGAATGGGGGTATGATCAAAAGATAAGAGTCTCTCCTTTGATTGAATCAAGACTCTTATTAATAGTTGACTCATCGAGATACTTTGAATGATTTATGCACAACTCTGGTTGACTTAGCCTTACACCCGATTTTTTTTTCTAAAGGTAACTCAGAAGTGTGTATAGGTTTTGGCTATTTTACCTCTTTGAGAGGAGGTAAGGGGTTATTTTTGGATCCTTAGGATCTCACTACCGGTCGTGACACATCTGCCTTTATGAGGGCAGCTAATGTACCGGCCGGGCGAGACCTTTATCGGTTATCCTTATTCAGGGCACAACTCTCATGTTTTTATTCACACTCTGGCTTTTATTCATTCTCACTTGGCTTCGGAGAAAGGGTATTTTTGGATTTTTGCATATTTGGGCTGCCATGCCTCTTTTTTGGAATCGGGGTAGATTTTTCACCAACCTCGGTATGTGCACAATCATCATTGTATACTCTTTGAAGCAAAATGAGAAGGTGGTACGCCCCTGTTATGTATTGAGGGGTATGGAAGAAGCGGTAGTGGAAGAAGAGGTGTGGTGTACCACACCGAACTTAGAGTTTTGCAGAGGTGTGGTTTACCACACCGAACTTAAAGTTCGGCAATGTTCTAGTTTTCACTAGAAAGGAGTGTGGCGTGCCACACCGAACTTAAAACTTTGGCATGGTTAATGAACAGAGGGGTATGAAAATGAAGGAAGAAGTGTAGAAGAGAGTTCGGATCATGATGCAGATTGCTTAGCGATTCCATGCGACGGGTCTCTTTTCTCCATCACATTCTGCTCAAAAAGAGACATGATTAAACATCAAATGAGAAATCCATACAACAGATCCATTAATCAGATAAAGGCGTGATGTATTTGATCTATCTCAACTTTATTGAAGTGTATCATCATTTCCTATTTTAGGGTTTGACATTAGGATTCATAGGTTATTCAAGATGAAAAACACGCATTGGCTAGTTTTAAGCATTCTTTTCTTGGGAATTTGTAATGAAAAGAGGTGATGATCTCATGTTCGAAAAACAATAGCCGACTAGACAAAGGCTTTATTTTTAGAAAACTAACAAAAAGGTGGAAAATTATGAAAAAGAAACTAAGAATGGAAAAACAGGAAGCAGTGAAGATAAAGGGTGGAGTGAGGGTCATACCACCCGCCCTCCACCTCAAACTCATAAATTCATTCATTTTTGAACAAATATTAGATTCGAGGTGGAGGGGAAGGGTTGCGCAATGTTAACGAGGCGGTCCTCTTAGTTGGAAGAAAGTCCGGCAAAGATGCCTTGCGATAGCTGGTGCCGAAAATGAGGAAGTGGCCCGAACAACCTGTTGAGTGGGTGGTTGTGGCGACTCGGATGAGTCTTCTGGAAGACTTGGATGTACATTTCTTTCACCTCGTTGTCCGTCTAGAAGTATCCAGAGACCTTCCCCCATCAGCGAGGGAGGTTAAATATAAGCAGTCGAAACTGGAGGGCTATGCGAAAAATCGAGGTTATGTCCACTTGTGCCATCCAGTTGTGGCTCACCCTCGAAGTTCAAAGTAAAACTGCTTTCTTCAAAATCTAGGGCAATTGATTGAGGGTCGGCCACTTGAACTTCCTCCTGTCCAAGATCAGGTGGTGGATCTGGTTCCGGCTTCATTTCGTCACCTGGCTTTTCTTGTGTGGAATATGGTGGCCAGAGTGACTTTTCTTCTTTAGAGGAGTTATTTTGAGAAGTATCATCATCTTTATCAATGTTGAATTTGGTAAGAGCGTCGTTCCTCTTTTCAAGGTTTTGTTCAGAATTTTCCTCGTAGAACATCCTTAGCTCATCCAAGTAACTAGAAGAGGATTTGATTGGTGAAACGAACTCTTGCTCGTGTAAGGGATTCATGGGATCTTGAGATAGAGGTTCCAATGATTTCTCTTTATGGGAGGGATTAGTCCATGACATGTCATTTTGAGGGCTAAAATTCCCTGATGAACCCATTTCTTCAATATTGGGACTGGTGTATACCATTTCTGAGTTATGTTGCTGTCCCAGTTCTTCTTCATAACACTCCTCCGATTCTATTGAGTGCTCGGGAGGAGTTTCTATAGGAGGAATGGAATCTAGCTCAGGTAATGGACACATCTCAATTTCTTGAATATCAGGAGGGGCTTCTTTAGAGGTGTGTGTGACTATAGAAGGATAGGTTTGTGACTTGTTGTCTTTCCAAGGGACATTACAAGAGTTCACAGTAAAACCGTAGTTCGTTCTAAGGTCAAGAGATGGCTCATGTTCCTCTTCATATTGCACCATCGTCTCATTCAAGTGACTAGAAGGAGATTCAATAGAAAGATCATGCTCTTGTTCGAGGACTGACTTCGTCTGGACTTCTTGTAATGGCGGTAACTCTGGTAACATCATCTCATGAAAAGGATTGGTCGTAGATTCGTCATCATGAGATTCATCATCTCCCCATGATTTTTCTTCATCATCATCGGGGTCAGTGAGAGTAATGTGGTCCGTCCCTGAATCAAGATCTTCATCAGTCCCATCCTCGAGGTTTGTTTCTAGATCGACCGAATGATCAGAGATTTCTTCATAAGGCCAAATCGGATCCTGCTCCAGCAATGGAGTCATTTGAGTCTCTTGCATAAAAGACGTCTCCTCATCTGAATCAGTCTCATATTCATCTATGTCTGACTGTGAAGGAGTATAGGGTTCTTGTAGCGTAGACCTTTCTTCATTGGAATTCAATGACAAGATGGTTGCAGTTGAGGAATATTTGTCGTATAAGGAGTCAATCATTGCTGATTGCCCCTCAATCTGTATGGTTGGATCAGGGTCTATGGGAGAAGATGGGCAGACACTGAAATTTATCCCCAGTTTATCTTCCAATTGTATAAAATCTTCAGATTGAGTGCTCATTCTTTCATCTAAGAGCATAGTGCATTTTTCATTATCTGAGTCAGACCTTGGCTCAGAAAATGATTCTTTTTCTTGCGATGTTGCGAAGGAGTCATCCTTGAATTCAGTCATTAACTCAGAGGGTGATTCCCCATTTTGCACTGATGCATGCTGATCATTGGAAGGCACCTCCCACATGATATCGTAATCATCATCGTAATCTACATGTGGACCAGGGATGAGCTTAGTTAAAATTTGTGGTTGTTCTTCATGTAGGTCAGAAGCATTGGCAAGTTGTGTAAGTTGATCGAGATTGTCTATCAACTTCTTGGTCGCGGCTATCTGATCAGCTAGTTTTTGAGCCACTGATAACTGTAAAGCTTGTAGTTCTTCCATCGATGTGTGTTGATCTTCATGAAAAGGCTCTTCACCGCACCTGTTGAGTTGATCACGATAATAGCCTTCCTCATCATAGTATTGATTTGCGTTGTTTTCCAGGATCCTTCCTACATTGCAGTCCACACCTTGAAATCCACCATAGTTAGGTTTTCATAGTAGCCTCCAAGGTGATACGAACTATAACTTGCATTATATCCATAGTTGTATGAAGAGGCTGCTTTGAATTTCCCAGCTATCCGATTCATGATTACTTGACGCAAGGCCATCACATAGAGAGGATGAACGTTGAAACAGTTGATCGATGCATGAGAATAGTCGCCGCAGAATTGACAACTATTGGTTGGTGGCACTGACTGCTTCATTTTGAAGAGAATTGGTACCTGAAATCAAAGAAAGAGTTTATCAAGTTTGACCAACCACTTCAAATCCAAGATGATATGCAAGATTAAGTCCTCTACTTTTTAGGTTTTTGAAAAGAAAAAGAAAACCCTAGAGAAACCTAAATCGACACGAAATTTGAAAAAGACGATTCTTATACCGTTGTCCCCGGCAACGGCGCCATTTTTTGATGGAGCTAGAACTTACACCAAAAGATTACCCTTCCAATGGAAGTCCTAATATGCACCAAAAACCCTAGGGAGTTGATGTTCTCTCTAGGTTTACCTACAACTGGTGCTAGATAAATGCTCCAACCCCACAAGAGTGTGGAAGCCTTATCATAGTACAGATTTAGGATCGAACCCAAAGAACAACGTTAAGAATTTGAGTGTCTTTTTCTTGTTTCGTATCAATCTAAGTTAATCATCTAAGACCAGAAGTTTGATTTGAGTTATTTAACCTAAAACGTGCAAAAGTAAAGGCAAGAATAAAAACTAGTTTAAGGATTGAAAACTAAGATTAGCAAATGATGATGGATCACTGGGGTGATGGGGGTATTCACCACCACTACACATGAATTGTACTTGTACCAAACATAGCAAGACTTGTAAGCAAGATACATGGATGTTATACAATAGCGATGTCTTATAGGACAAGAGTAATGCACACATCCTTCACGGGTTGAGTAACTCTCATTCGGTATGTATCTACGTGTCAATGAAGATATGTAGTCTCCAAAGAGAAAATCTTACTCAACCTCGTGAAACGTGCATCGGAAAACTAACAAGCGAGCGATAATTACCAAATCGATTAGTATCCTTATAGACTATCCCTCTTTCGAGGATATAGCTACGAGAAATGTGAGAGTGTTGCAACGTCAGCCATTCCCGAACAAATGGTCAAGTACTTTGCACAACTCTCTCCTCAGAGTGTGTTCCTCGACCTGTCAAGGTTGCACTTTTGTACGTCAACTGATTCCATTTCATAGTACAAAAGTACAACGATGGAGGTGAGTTTACTCCACTCCTTAGAAAGCGTTCCTAGATACCGAAACGGATGCGCGGTGGATACACACACCAGAAACCAACACTAAATCGGTATTCGAGTCTCAAGAGCGGTCGTAGACAAACCACAACGAAAGACAATAGATGCACACAAGAATGCGGCCAACATCCAAGCATGTATGAAACGATTTAGTATTGAATCGGAAAGATAATATCTTTTTATACAAGTTACAAAACACGGGCAGCGGGGCTAGTCCCCGCACCCCAGTGAATGGAACTACTCGCTCCTCATAGAGGGAGCAACAAAGAAAGAGAAGAGAGAGAAAGAAAGCATCGTCGGAGCAGAAGAGTAGATCTGTGACAGCCCGGTGTAGATCGTCGTAGTCTCCGGGACTGCTCTGTCCTGGTCGATGTCGTCCGTCTCTCCGCCTCGATCGTCGTGTCTACCTCCGAGATTGCACGGGTAGGATGAGGTAGAACAATGGTAGAAGTGAGATGATAGAGGTGAGATGGTGATGGAACAGCCTTCTAGATCTGTCCCCAGTCTGGCAGCACACCGGATCTGGACTCAGGATGGGATTCTGAGGCTGTGGGTGAAGTTTGGTTGGAAACGGTGCTCGGGCATTCTGGCGGCGTTCCGGCACTGGTCCCAGTCCGGCAGCCTTGGGCCGTAGTCAGATACCCCTAAGACCATGCCTCTACCCTTCTATTTATAGGCTTGCCAAAATATCTTGGGCCCCCGGAATCACACATTTTGCGTGCCCTTTTGTTCATGCGGTTTGCTCTAATAATGCTTATGCGGTTTGCTGTAGCAGCTATTTCGGCCTTGGCATTCGGTCTGGGCATTCGGTCTTTGATTCAGCGGCAAACGGTCTTCGGCATTCGGTCTTTGATTTGGCAGCGAGCAAACGGTCTTGCATGTCCATTCGGTTTGCTGCTGGTCATTCGGTTTCGGAATAGTATCTCATGCGGTCTTCGCTTCTAGTAGTCCATGTGGTCTTCGCTTCTAGAGCCCATGCGGTCTTTGCTTCTAGTAGTCCATGCGGTCTCGGAGCTCATGCGATTTCACGTAGCAGCTGGTCATGCGGTCTTGAGCACAGCACTCCATTCAGCATATTCACTCACGTGGACTCTACTAGTCTTGGGTCATGCGTTCTTCATGCTTTTCCATTCATCTGCTTTGCTTTCCTCATTTTTTTTTATTTCTTTCTCCACCTACTTTCCACGTTTAGGTTTCTCGCCTCTCGGTTTCTTTGTTTTTGACGCTGATTTGCTTTTTGCTATTCGGTTTCAATTGCTAGCAGCTCATTCGGTCTTGGCTGCTTCCCATTTGGTTTTGATCGTTGGTCATTCGGTCTTCATACTCATTACAGTGTAGACCACATAGCATCATCCGGTCTTCACGTGCCAGTGGCCAAACAGTTTGCATGATTACTACGTCATCCGGTTTTGCTCATTTGACGGTCTTCATGTGCATGCATGGTACATTCATGCATGTAATTCAGCTCATTCGATTTCATCCATCAAACGGTCTACTGCTCGTTCACGATTAACAAACGGTCAATGTGCAAATGCTTGTTTGGTTTGCAGATTTCAATAAGCAAACGATCTTGTAGCAAAAGCAAACAACAACGTTTGGTCTTCATGCACTTTATCAAACGGTTTCGTAAATGAACTTCCAAACGGTCTCCAGTGGTGGCTGTAAACGGTCATTGCTTGCTCATTCTTCACGATCTCACAAACCGTTTGCCGAAAAAACGGTCTTGGCGCGCGTTCGGTTTTTCTCAGCAAACGGTCTTGAGACCGCATGGGCTCATACGGTCTTGAGACCGCATGGGCTCATACGGTCTTGAGACCGCATGAGCTCAAACGGTCTTGAGACCACATGGGCTCATACGGTCTTGAGACCGCATGGGCTCATACGGTCTTGAGACCGCATGGGCTCAAACGGTCTTGAGACCGCATGGGTGAAACCGAATGGATCAAGACCGAATGGTGGTCAAGACCGAGTGGTTGGATGAAAAGGAACCGTTGGATCTCGATCGGATGGTTGCGAGTGATCTGCAGAGGGAAAAGAGAATGTGTAAGAGAGAATAGCATCGAATAAACTAGTAATTAGAACTATTTAGGTATTATTTGCAAGGAGTTAGTGAAACACTCAAGGTGAACCAAAGCGAGGGTAAATCAGTCAATATGAGGCACAAAATCCCTAGAATTGGCGACTGTACAGATGAATCTAAAGGATTCATCACTCTCCATCATCCCCTGGTATTCGATCTCCAAAGGTGGAAGCTGTGGAGAGAGAAGACCCACGTCCTCCATCATCTTCCACCTTTGTTCACCCACCAAGCTGTTGTTCAGGGCAGATCTAGAGAGAAAGAGGACCAAGGAGTCCAGATCTGATCAAGGAGGAGGACCAAAAGATGAGATCTAGCCTATACGGAGGCAAAGGAGCGAGAGCCACCTCTCCTCCATGGGCTAAATCTCTTCTTCTTCCCCTTTCTCTTGTTGTGCTTCTTGGTTTCTTATACAATGATGTTGTTCCATCTTTTTTTGGTGCCAACTATGCTTGTCCATGGCTAGTTGAGCTCCTTCTTGGCTATGTAGCCCGTTTTGGACATGTTTATGTACTTTTGCCTTAAGCAAGTAGATTCATATTAGATCTAGTATGTTGCATGTTCTATTTTCTCTTTCTAAGTTATCATTGCTAGTTTGGTTTATCTCTTACTCACTTGAACTGCTATTTCTACCTGTATCGAGAGATCCATTGTAGGAATATCTAAGAGACGATGGTTTGGATCCGAACCCGAGAGGAGGAGGATCCATGGTATTCTGTTCCTAACATCCCATAATATCCTAAGACCCGAGAGGGAACTGAGCATATTCTGAGATGTTTGATATGTCATTCCTCAAGAGAGGGTTGATGAAATATTTTTTATGGTTTTAGTCACGCATCATGAGAGCGAGTGGGATGACCCCACCAGAACAGAGGTGCTTGTGCGTACTAGATGCTTGCTTAGGTGTTCGAGGGTTGTCTACACCCGAGAATGGGTGCATAGACCGCCCAGGTCGTGGTTACATAGCCAGGAACTCCTTCTCTCTTGATTAGTAGAATCTCGTAGACTCCATTTGTTTTTTTTTCTTTTCTTTGTTTTAAATCATAACAACCCGCTAGACTAGCTCTAACATATATTTTCCTCAACTATCAATTTTGTCTTATCTGACCCAAGAATGAGATTTGTGGCATCCTAAATGTCCCCACGTCCCTATGTTCGACCCCATATATCTACTTCGACCCTGTAATAAAAGTTGTGGGCGTCTTAGAAGGATTCAGGTTTATAAATGTAAAAGTTCTGACTCAATTTCGAGACGATCAACTTTTTGGCGCCGTTGTCGGGGACGTGGTTTTCCACATTTACATGCCTAAAAGATTTTGTTTTGTCACCATAGGCATGTATATATATGCATAGTTTTCCTCTTGCTTTACACATACTTGTCCATATATACTGAATAGTTTTCTGTTTTTTTCTTATACCTTTTTCAGCCATGGATCTCACTTCGGAAATACAAGTGATCTTATCCACCTGTCCTCCCGAGTTTTTTCACAGTTTGACTGTTGGCAAAAAATTGAAGGTCGTGCTCTACAGCTAGTCGAGTTATACTTACCTCCACCGTCATCATATGTTGAGACTCCAACAACGGAGACTGCCAGTCAGCCCTTGACTCTCGTGCTATCTTGGGATCAAGAACTAACTATGGCAGTGGAGTTGGCTAGGGAAAGTATTCACGCACTCACCTACTTGCCCCTCATCTCCAAGAAGATGTCGATCCAATGCAACAACTACTAGAAGAGCGGGATCGTTATCTCAAACTAGTCACCGAGGCTGTAGACCGCAGTAGAAGTTTACTTAGAACTCTTGAGAAAGGATCCCTCCGAGCGCATCAGTTCGATATAGAGGATTCTCCTCATATGTGCATGGCAGAATCGACGGGTCTCGAAAGCATTGCTACTCAAGTACAACAACTTCATGATAAAGATGTTGAATAGGGCAGGACGCTCCAAGAGCTCATCAATTTGATTACAATCCGGTTACAACTTCCATCACAAAACAACAAAGAAGTTAGTCATCAAGACCATTCCATTGGATCTGAAGCGGAGTATATCTCACCATCCTATTCAGACCATCAACTAGATTCACCAAGATTTTTCTTTGAATACCAACCCACTTTGGGAAGCCCTTCATTCTATCTAGATGACCCAGCTAATGAACCAATGGAAGATATGAGTCATAGACATGAATGGGTCTATGATGACGATGATGAACACTCTAAAAGCCAAGTTTCCTCAAAGCCAAAAGGTTGGTCAGAGGAACCAGAGTCATATATTGAACCAGACCAAAGTGACATCTCTCATATTGAGACTTGTCATTTCACTTTGAGCAGCACGCCAATCATGGTTTGGAATAATCTATATGGTGAGGATGAAGATGACTATTCATCTCAGTGGAGTGAATACACCGACGACGACGTTGGAGCAGCACGAGCCACCATTTACACCCTTACCTTTACAAGGTAGGGTGGATGTCAAGGGGGCAGGATGGATGGTTCACTACAACACGGCTGTTGAGTATGAAGATACCCCTGACTCCACGCCAGGTGATAATCTTAGGGTGGTAGAACAACAAACTGATTCTTCAGGGAGTACTTCTTGTTCAGAAGATGATTGGATGACGCAGAATGTACATGAAGATTTATCTGAGCATCCAACCTCAAATGTAGAGATGGAGAGAGAATATATGAGTCCTCCAAAACACATCCAACCTCTCTCATCCATCTCATCCTGTGTTGACATCCCAGGACCTTCATATTCAGATTCATATAATGAAAGATACCCTGAGGATGCTTGTCGAACAATTCATCCCAGTGCAGTTCAAGCCACTTCCAGCACAAAGATGACTTCACCGAGTCGCCGGATTTACTTCGCGTCTTTAGACTCAGAAGGGACAACACATCCTCCTATTCTACTCATATTATGTGGCAGAACCCGTTGGCAAGACATAGGTGGCACTGGTCCCAAAACTTAGGATTTGGGATCCCATTGTCGGTATCGTGGGGCAGCCACCCCCTTTTCTCTTACGCACCCTCCCGCCCTTTTATTACGATAAATTTAGCTCTTCATGTTTTTATTAGTTAATCTCTTTCCTCTAACTGTTTATATATATATCCTTGCATCCATGCATCATCTTTAGAATTTCAATAACTACCGTTAAAATCATGCATTCCTGTCTCACTATTTCAAGTTTAGATCTTTCTCTAAGACGAGCAAAGTTTTAAGCTTGGGGTGGTAGGCTTCGCCCTTCTATCTCTTCATCCTTCTAACATGCATGTTTACTTCCTACATTTAGTTTTAAAAAATTTCAAAATTTTAGCTTTGTAGCTTTGCAATTATGGCCATATGGTGCGAATCGAATAGATAAATGCTTGACATTATGCCTAGATGCACAGTTTTCAACTTAAAAATTGCTTGACCTTTTGCTTGACTTGCTCTTTGACTCTTTCCTTGAGTTTGGTAATAAAGCTATGGTTATGTCCCTTTTTCATAGCTTAAAGCTAAATTCCATTGATCCATGTCATGAATGGAAAATCCATGGTAAAGGACCGTTGGAATGAGCTAAAACATGATTAAAGACTCCTAGCTGTGAATTCAAAAGCTTGCCTCTATTCTAAGGATTCTTGAATCATAATTGCAACTTTTCACACAGGTGTCAAGCATATCATGATGGGCTTTTAGCTATAATCAAGATGAAATGTTTTCCTTGATGGACTACGTGCCTTCTCACATTAGATTGAGTCAAAAAATGAAAAATATAAAAAATGTGCAAAAGAGGCTTGGCCACCCACAAAATCCCAAAATATCTATATAGTTCTCACCCAAGCCTACAAAATAGAATGAAGATTATAAAAGCCTGAGTGTGAACAATATAAGAGCGTTGTTTTCTCTTTTAGGAGAATTGAGGATGGTGCCCAGTCGGTGTATGACTGCGCTCATGAATGTGGGTATGTCACGCCTAGTAGTATCACTTCAAATGCTCATTAGAGAGACAATAGGAACCCCTAGGAGACCTATGAGATCATACCAGTAGTAGGGTTGGTTTGGGCACAGTACGAGGAGTTCATCTCACTGCTTTGGACCAACTGGTTCGGACTACAGGGACTGTTGCTCGCTACATGGACCAACCTGACGCAGATCGGGATCCTCAAAAGTCATTAGAGTCTTTTTGCTTTGTTTCTTAGGATATGAATAAGTGAGAGGTGTGGTATTCCTAATTGGTATGCATGGAATCATGGTGATGGCTAAATGCTCATCACCCGCATGATAATCTGTGTGACAATTCTTTATGTTTAATAATTATGATTCAAAACCTCATGAGTATCGGCAGGCTGTAGTGAATTTTCTTAATCTTGCCTGGAAACTCTTTGATCTTACTTTAGCAGGATTGTGCATGATTGGTGGGGGTTTGTTCTGAAATGATATGGATCGGGAGAATAGATGCTTCAAACTATTTTTCTAAACCTTAGCATCTGTTGTCAAGCTTAATTTGGATGTTATCTTTTTGTTCTTTGAGCACAGTCTTGCTTGAGGACAAGTAAGTTTTAAGCTTGGGGTAGTTGATAACACCCAAATCAACACATATTATGTGTGCATTTCATCTATAGTTTTGTGCCACTTTGGTCTTAATATGCCCAATAATGCTCATGTTTTATGCTTTCTTTCTCTCATTAGATAATGTAGTTAGAATAGCCAATAAAGTAGCCAATCTAGCCATTTTTGGAACTTGCAAGCATTGAACCAGATAAGACATCTATTCTCTAAAGATTTCTCCCCGACACATAGTTTTTGCGGCATCTATGAACCCGCCATGATCGTGAAAACCAGCCACGACCGTGGCAATCCACCCTGACCACGACCGTGGCAATCAGACATGACCATTGTGCCCACCGCGACCACGACCTTCAAAACCATGATCGCGGTCCTTGCCACGACCGTGGCCACCTGCCACAACCGTGGTCGTCCACCTTCGCAACGATTGTGTCCGCGTGCAGCGACTGCGACCTTCATCGCCATGATCACGATCCCCTCCTCGACTACCGCAACCGCAGTGTCGGCCACGACTGTGGCCAATAACTACGACCACAGTCTTCAACACTACGACCGCGATCCCTCGCCACGACCGTAGCCAATAATAGCGATCACGGACTTCAACACCACGACTGCGGTCTTCATCTTCAACAACTACGATTGCGATTATTCGCCACGACCAAGGCCATCCGTCATGACCGTGGCCAATAACCACGACCGCGGTTCCCAAGAACCGTGAACACGGTTTTTCCTTCCACAACCACAACTGTGATTCCTCACCATGGATGTGTCCTTTCGCCACAACCGTGGCTGACTCCTTCCACCACGACCGTGGTCTCCCGCCATGACTGTGGCACCCAGACCGCGATCGCAGTCTTCATCACCACAACTACAATTTCCACTCCATGAATCGCGACCGCGGTGTTGGCCATGACTGTGGCCGACCCCGCGACCTGTTGGTCGCGGTCTACAGTCTGCCTCTATAAATAGATGCCCCCTCACTCATTTGAAGGGGGTCCTTGACCAAGGACGCCGAGAGGCTGCTGCACTGAGATCTGAAGGTTCCCAAAGTTTCGTGGGAGAGTCTAGAGGTCTGAGAAGGCCAAAGAGCTCATCCTACACCCTCCTCTTCAGCGAGCTTCCAATCTCCACCGCTCTCCATCATCCCCTGGTCTTCAATCTCTAAAGGCGGAAGTTGTGGAGAGAGAAGACCCACGTCCTCCATTGACTTCCACCTTCGTTCACCCACCAAGCTGTTGTTCGGGGCGGATCTAGAGAGAAAGAGGACCAAAGAGTCCAGATCTGATCAAGGAGGAGGACTAAAAGATGAGATCCAGCCTATATGGAGGCAAAGGAGCGAGAGCCACCTCTCCTCCATGGGCTAAATCTCTTCTTCTTCCTATTTCTCCTATTGTGCTTCTTTGTTTCTTGTACAACGATGTTTTTCCATCTTTGTTCGGTGCCAATAATGGTTGTCCATGGCTAGTTGAGCTCATTCTTGGCTATGTAGCCCGTTTTGGGCATGTTTATGTACTTTTGCCTGAAGCAAGTAGATCTAGTATGTTGCATGTTCTATTTTCTCTTTCTAAGTTAGAAAGAGAAAATAGAACATGCAACATACTAGATCTTGTTTCTAGTGTTTGAATAGATAAAATCGAACATAGAACCCATAAGAATAGAGGTTGTTGTGCATACTAGATGCTTGCTTAGGTGTTTGAGGGTTGTCTACACCTAAGAACAGGTGCATAGACTGCCCAGGTCACAGTTACATAGACACAAACTCCTTCTCTCTTGATTAGTAGAATCCCACAGACTTTGCTTTGTTTTGTTTTCTTTTCTTTGTTTTAAATCATGACAACCTGCTAGACTAGCTCTAGCATATATTTTCCTCAACTATTGCTTTTGGCTTATCTGACCCAAGAACGAGATCTGTGGCGTCCTAAACATCACCACGTCCCTATGTTTGACCCCGTATATCTACTTCGACCCCATAATAAAAGTTGTGGGCGTCTTAGAAGGATTCGGGTTTATAAATGTAAAAGTTCTGACTCAATTTCAATACAATCAACCATGACCTGAAATCAAATGATGTGATCTTATTTTGACTAGGGAAGGATTAGCACCCCCATCCCTTTGAGTAAATCAATATTGAACTGTTTGTAAGCATTCTATAAAATATAGCAATTTTTTTGGATAAAAATAATCAAAAGCAATAAGAAATGTGTTCTTATTATATGTGGCTCTTTGGGGATAGATGTGTATGTGTATTTCCCATCATATCTCTAAAGGTCCTAATCTTTAGGTGGTTGGGATCCTAATCTCCTCAGGACATCCCATGATGGAGATCCTTCGCAGGCGGTTAGGGCCAATGCATAGGAAGAATTAGAGGACGATGATAATGACTATAAACCAGAAGCAAGATTTCATCTTTCTATTCATAGTTAAATCAAGATACATAAATAGATCACATTATCAAAGAAAAACTTAGTAGGTAGATATGTAGATATGAATAGTTAAAACAAGTTAAGAGAAATTAAGACGTAGTAGCTGAAAATAATAATTTAGACATGGCTTGATTATCATGGTGCATTCTAACAACAGTGATAAGGAAGGTGATCTTATTGGAAGGATCATATA
Source organism: Alisma plantago-aquatica (assembly GCA_963693085.1). Classification (NCBI taxonomy): domain Eukaryota; kingdom Viridiplantae; phylum Streptophyta; class Magnoliopsida; order Alismatales; family Alismataceae; genus Alisma; species Alisma plantago-aquatica. Next base: position 1,207,638,836 of record OY856412.1, read on the forward strand.
AACACAAATAATATATAAAATAAAAGTGGGGGATAGATACACTTTGTCTACATTACATTCGAAAGGGGCCCTATATACAGCAAACATGGGGGTATTTATAGGTAGATTTTGGGGTTTGAGGACTTTAAATAGAAGTCTATGGAAATAGCAGTGCAATGTGGTGATGCACCATGAAAGAATGGTGTGCACATCAAATCAATCTACCATGTGTCACACACTAGATGACTAATATCCTTCAGGTGGTCAGGGAAGAATGCAACCTATCTCCCAATTTTCCATATATTTTAGGAACATTCTAGAGAGAAAAAAAAACATGATTTCTGGATAAAAGTAAAATAAAGTAATGAAGGATGAGGAAAAGATGCTAACTTAGGATTATCCTTCACCATTATCAAATAAAAATATAATTGAATATATGGGGTAAAAGAGAGCTTTTTGTTCAGGATAATTCAATTATAAAATTTGTGAAACAAAGGCTTATAAAATGGGAACTTGTAAGAAAATTGCAGTTACATTTGGAAATCAATATATCTATACAACAATCCATGAACTATCTAAAAGTGGGTGGAAATGAATAAATTAAATATGCAAAAAATATGGAATATATGGAGAGGTACAAAAGGATAAAATGTCAAAATGTGGAAGGAAATCCATCATTACCTAGAGAAGAAAAATTGATCATGGATTTATGTTGAGTGAGAAGAAACAATGTGTCCATAGTTTGAACCTATCAATAAAAGATTCCATATAAGAGTTAGAACCATAGGCTTGAGCCAAGTCTAACACCCATTTCCAGTCACAAAAGATCAAAAAGGTGAGGCTCATGGAGGACGTTTTTTATAAACATTGTAGAGGGTAAAAAGTGTAGGTGATGTCGTTTCATTCTAAGGTCAACTTGTAAATAAACATTCATAATAAAAATAAGATTGGGTATAAATGATATCTTTAGAGTATTCCTATCCCTTGTATAAGGCATTTACCTATATCTCACCAATCATTCATTTTCATGATGTGTTGGTGAGCCATATGAGGTTTATCAGCCACAAAAGTAACTCTCATCATCAATCAAGTTCTTATGTTGGTACATGTATGTCACTAACTGATTCCTTAGTGAGAGAAGGTGAATGTTAAAAATTGGGTATGATAGAGGTTTGTTAGAAATGATAAAAATTAGGATTTAGTGATCAATGGAAATCATGGCAACCACTTGAAAAATCATCTAAACAAATCATCATCTCTCTTCTTCACCCTACTTTTTCATTTTTAGTTTGTGTATTTTTCCAATTTCATTTTAAAACTAATGGACTGGACCAAATTAGGGTTTGGCTCATGACCGTAACAGGTAAAATATGGTGAGTTTTCCTATCTATGATAGGGCTTTGATCACTCAAGAGAGATTGGGTGCCAGACAAGTTTCTAGTTATAAGGTGACCTTTATGGATAGTGATTGTGTTGATCAACAATCTGATTTGTAGAAAATTCTAATCTTGCAGAATAAATATCTTAGAAAGAATTTCAAAGCAAGTTGAAATTGGGAATTAGGTAATTTTCCAACGATAATGTTGTATATCGAATCCTCCACTAGTTCATCATCTACATGAATGATTATCCTTGACCATATATATCTCACTTGTTCTGAGCACATGCAATTACTGAAAGTTCCTATCATATCTACGGATAGAAAAGATATGAATATTAAAGCTTCAAATTTCAAGGTTTAAGTTAGGTTTTGGAAAATTAGAGTTGGACCAGTTTAGTTGAGACCCAAAGAAGTTACCACATAACAAATAAATAAATAGATGCATGCTCAAGACAAGTCTTGTGATCTAGTTTAAGGTCTTGGTCCAGGACCATGAATGAATTGAAAACAAAATTTTCTAGTTGGTTCAATTTTATGTCATGATCCATGATGGTGAAAAGATATTAAAATAAAGGTGGGGTGAAGGCCTAATTTTTGGTTGTGTTCTAGGAGCCTAAGGATTTGGAAATAAACTTCATAAAGGTTTAGTTTTAGGTCATGATCGAGTGCCTTGTAATATTAGGATCGGATTATCCAAATAGTCAAAGAATTATCTATCATTGAAAACTGGGGATGTTTTTAACTTTAAAGGCAAGATTTGAAATCCTTAGTTTTTTACATCATGCTAGAACCTTTACTAAACATTCTTCCATAGAAATCTCGGATCATATCCACACATGGAGATGGTTCATCTTCATTTACTAATATATTTAGTATATTGTCATCTTGTTTTATAGAAGAATATTTTGACCCTAATTTTACATATACCACTAAGTCCTCTATGTTTAATTTGAAAATTTTCAAATATTAGGTAAGAGATATTCTATAAATAAGTAATTTAGGGTTTATGAAATTTTTATTTTGTCTTTTATTAAGGGATATTGTCATGCCTAATTATAAATTAGGTATATTTCAATATGTACTAGAGGAGAAATAGAAGTTCCTAAATTTCTTGACTAGGATACGTACATAACTAGTCAAGTTTGTAGAGTTTTTTATTTTTATTCGAGGTACATACTAATAGGGTTTTTTGCAACTACTTTTCTAAGATCTAATTGTTCAATTACTTATTTCTAACTAACCCTATCTTTCTATGAGACATGCAGAGTTTTGGTTGTTCATTCTCTAAACCATGTTTCAAAGACTTGATCTCTACAATCTATTGCTTTTTACAAAATTTACATTAGAAAATATTAACAAATAATTTTACATTCATGCTTTACATAGAGTTTATGGAAGTACATACATAAGGACTACATCTAAAAGAATATAAGAGTCTTATCTAATCTTCACTCAATAGAGGGCATCTCATGCATGTCTCTTCTATGTCTTCTCTGTAACACCTATTTATGAATTCTCATAGGGAATACATGCATAGATAGACCAAAAGAAAGGCTTGTGTCAAAAACATTAGTACTAAATCATTCAAGATATTCAAACGAAAAGCAACACGAGGAGATTCAATGCATTCACATATTAGGTAAGGAATATAGATATGACTTAGGTAATTAAGTTAAGAATTATAAGTATCAAGATGACCAAGATTCGAGTTTCATAATAATGATTCACAAGGTTGATCAAAATATAAACTAAGAAATATTATTCAAATTCAAGATCTATTCACAAGATATCAAGTATTCATAATTATCCAAAATATCCAATATGCTCACAATAGTAAGGTCAATTTCAAATACTAAAACCGAGCACTATAATATCATATCTTTTTTTCTAGGGCTAAAGTGCAATGTGATCAATCAGATAATGACATGATAACCTAATTTCTATTTCAACCCATATACTAGGTGACAACAAATCAATTACAACCTAAGCATAGTGTGGTGCAATGTTACCCAACCTCCAGTGAGCTAAAGCTCTAAGGGGCAAAGCCCAGTGGGATTCAATACTGCAATATATCAATCACATTATTATCTTAATATTCAAAAATATTTGTAGATTTCATAATACATTTATGGCGACCTTCAAGAGGAAAGATGAGGATAATAAAAAATTTGAGTACACTATTAAGATACCATGAATTCACGTTCAAGAGGGATGAAGTAGAACAAGAATTGATATAGATAATTTAGTACCTTAAGTGTACAACGTTTGAACAAGACATTATTTGAGTTTATCCAAGAATTTATGAAAAAGGAAGCTACAAAGTAGAAGAATTTTTCCAATACTAGTATGGAATCAAGTGTCATTCAATTTATGTTACTTATGATAAGGTTTTCCATGTTGTCTTACTATTCAATATTTTTCCATCACTATCATTTCTACATTTCCAACTAGGTTATATACTATCGATGTTTCATACTCTGGATATCACTGTAATCTCATTTAGTCACATAAATAAGCCTAGCATAATGGTACTACTAGAATTATCATCATATTTCCAATCTAGAGGTTTGGATCAAACATACTCTCTCTAAAACACCATTTTATCCCAAGTGGCCCAATCTCAACTAAATGCACTTCCTAAATCCATATTGCTTCTACACCGTCAACTATAAATATGGTTTTAGTTTTGTAAAAGGGAAAGAGTAAGTATGCCAAATATTCTTATAATATAATAGTTAAATTTAGTAAATTGCTTCTTAACTATTGAATTTACATAATTCTCTTACTCATAAAATTTATTGATACATTTACCAATAGAAACTATAATCTACGTTACTACTATAATTGTGTATTACATACAATTAGTATTGATTAGCATCTATAGATACTCATTAATATCCGGCCATGAAATATAGAATCATGGTCTCATTATAGGTATTAGTATATACATGCATTCCATATACTAAGATATGGTTTTATGATTAGATAGTAAAAACAAATTTTGAAACTTTGTTTGTTATTTGAACAAGTGGCTACTATGCATGTAATCTGAAATAATATTATCTATATTATTAATAACTAATTTTATAGAATTGGAAGTAAACAAGTTGATATATGAAGCTACATGTCAATCTTTGTTATCAAGAACGATATGTGCCCTTAATTTATTATCCCTTGGATATACACCAAATGTGGTTTTTGTACATGTTGTAGATGCTTGATCATGTGGAAAGTCTTCCATCATTCTACTTGTCATCGAGTTGTTACTACCTCAACCCAATCCCACTTCCTAGAGAGTGATAGATGGATTGAAGCTTTGTCCCTGGCGGCCTGAAGAAATCACACACAAGCATATACAATAAGAAATTATATCTCAGAACATAGAAGGATAACACGAACTAACCAACATGATTGTGATCACCCCTTATAATTAATATGTAGTAGAGTATGTTTATTTCATTAGAGAGAATGATCAAATGAGGAAGCATGATTTCGGGGGTTCAATCGTTATGCCTAAAATCAAGAAAGTCAAACACAATCAATGCAGACACACAAGTAAGTCGTAGAAAATCAAATATAACGGTGGGTCCAAGCAAATCTATGCTTGGAAAAAAGTAATATAAGCTCAAGTAGGGAAACAAAAACAAGAGTTTTCAATTTATCAAAAACCAAGTGTATTTTATTTTTGAATTCCACTATATTCAACAAATATCTAGATATACTTTGGCTACTAACAAACAAAGTGTGATCCAACACATATTTTTCTACTTCTTAATATAGAGCGATCTTTTTCCACATATACAAGAAGTTTAAAACTAAGTGTTAGAAATAATGGATACTTCTTTAATTAAGTGCAAACCTTGGCCACTACATGAAGGGTAACCCTCAATAATAATGGAAATTCGTTTATTATTTTATGTTTCAAGATAGAAAAACATGCATATATGAAAAATGAAGATTACTTAGTAGGAAATGGAGTATCTCAAAAAAATAGAATATCCAAGAATATTTAATCATACATATAGTACACAACCAACAACATCATAGTCAAAGTCAATAGGAAGAAAAACACACCTTTACACAAAATTAGATACCTTCACACAATTTAGAGTCACAAGACTAATTAAACTCTGATTCAACAAAAATGATGTTCAAACATACGTTTTCAACTTTTTAGGTTATAAAGAACAAACCATTAGGGGTTTTAAATCCTTATAGTAACTTTAAGTGGTCTACTCATTATTGATTCAAAATAACAAACTTTGAGCTATCACTATTCACATACAACATAATATTCATCATAATTGTAAAGGATGGTCTCCACTTGATTCATATAAGATAGAAACACTAATTAATCAACAAGAGGGTCAACATAAGTCCAAGGGTCAATGGTTATGATCAGAGCTTTAAGTTTATCCAAAGAGTTCAAAATAATTTTTTCAATGTAGGTTTCAAGATAGTGAGGGGAAATCATATTCAATTTCACATATCACAAAAATAGGGTTAGCACCCACCATCCTTATTCATCATATTCTAATGTCATAATTATCAACTTATGGTTAGAAATTAATTTAGAAACTTGAAATTTAACCATAAGACTTGAAGATTTTTCAGGGTTTTAGAGATTGATCATCATGATTGGGTCAAGAGATTGAGTTTTATGGATAATTTTGAAGATATGATAATAACCTTTGACTCTTGGACTTATATTGACCCTCTTGTTTATTACTTAGGGTAATAACCATTCACTCTTGGACCTAAATTAACCCTCTTGTTTATGACTTAGGGTTTTTGTAAAATATGACTCAAACTGGAGACCATCCTTTGAAATTATGATGAATATTATGTTGGATATGAGTAGTGATACCCCAAAATTTATTACTTTGAATCAAGAATGAATACACCATGTATTTATTATGCTCGGCTTACTTAGCACATTCAGGAGGAGGGAAGGGGCAGTTGACCCATAGTGATGATGAGATGAAAGACAATGGAAAGAAATTGGTGTAATGTTATATTTTGAAGTACTACTTTCTTATAATGCAAATATTTACACTCGATTGTATTGTAAATCCTTATGTCAAAAATATGTGAATTTAGTTACAAATTGTATTCATGATTATTCTATTGTTACACTCTTTCATGTTGGGCCCAGTAGAATGTTGGTCAGTAACCCAAATTTTTGCATTAAAGTGAATGTGTGAAGAACGTCTAGGTAATTGTGTCAACAATGGAGGATGACAATTCCATGACACTACTGTTGATGTTGTCATTAGAAATAAATTTGTTTACTTTAGTTGCAAAAGACACACATGGTGGCAATGGGAGAGAGAAATCTCTCTTCTTTGAACATAATTACATCTTTGAGTAGGTCATGGCTAACAGTGTTGAATCAATAGGATGTGATGATGAGATTCATTAGTTGGTAGTATGACCCAAAATATTTTGGTATGATGCGATGAGAGGTTGTCAAATGTGGAGTTTGAGATAGTGTTATTAGTGTACTAGATTTAGTAATATGTAGTGAGGCTAGAGGGGAGATGTTCCTTATCTCATGCATTCATATGGGCCTCACCAAGATCGAATCATTTGGTTGTGTAGTTTAAGATCTAGTGCATTGATCGTAATATTTTAGAGGTTTCTCCCTTTTCCTATGGTTGTCGAGCAGGGTTGAGCTTGTATTCCGAAGGAGGGTGGTCATCTTCTCACTGATTTACTCCACTGTGGAAAACTACTTGTGTCTGACTGAGAGGTGTCATTAACATTCTATAGATTCAATCTAATAATACATTTTGGTGGCTTTGACTTGAAGCTAGAGGGGTTTTGATATATTGTTGGTGTGGAAAGATTCAAAAATGGTTCATTGTTTATTTTTATAGATGTGTTTCATGGTTTCCTAGAGTTCTAGGCTTCTAATTTACTATGGGGTAGGTTAGAGGATGAGTATTGGTATCTCCACTGCAAAAAGTCAATGAGAAAGGGTAGTGTTATGAGATTGAAGGAATGAGAGGCATTTATTTATATTAGATAGAGTCTGACGGTGGGAGATGATCTGAAGTTAGGGTAGTCGAGGTCTATTTGCATGCCTTCTTTGATTTTCTTTGATAGGTCTAAGAGTTATGTATGGTGAAGGGGAGTGAATTGGGATTTTGAGGGCTTCCGGTCAATCAAGGAAGAATCGCTGACCTTGTCTAGGTTTTTTGTAACATACTCGAATCTAGGTATATCGGCTAACACTCCCTTCTTCTAATCTCCCTTAGGTTTCAAGACGAGGCAGTGCAAATTATGATTAAGTGTGACACGGGGAATGGTGTATGTTGTGCCTTATTAGGTTTTGATATTGATTGTGTGTAATATGAATCCCTTCTCCCTCCTATGTTTACATATTAAACATGTAGTCATGTGTCATTTAGGTGCTAAAAGAATTAGACACTTTTGTGGAATGAAGTGATTATAGGATAATAGTGTATGTGTTGTGTTGTGGGGGGTGGATGACTTAGTTCACAAATTGAATTTGGCGCCAACCTTTGGATTTTTATCACAAAGCTTTTATCAGTAAAATTATTTTCACTATTAATATCTATGTACAAAAGAAAATCTTTTTAGATTTTATTGATGGTTTTTGGAACCAAGTCACCATCATGAGAAATTTAACTAGTAGAGAAACCCTTTAATGAAGAACCACTTACTAGCATGATCAACCTGAGACCCTAGGCCTAAGTGTTATGTAGAGAGAACAAAGAAGTTTTGGATATGTAAGACCTAGATTCACCCTTTTGCCCCTCTAGGTGATTAGAGAGGTTGTAGATTATCCTTTTAAGGGGTGAAGTATTGGTGCTTTTATCCATTCTAAAAGTAACTTAACTTAGGACTAACTGAAGTAAATTGCAGTAGTAGCAAGTAATAAATGAGGAACGTCTAGTACTAAGGTCATAGGTATTTATCTATTACCTAAGCATAGTAGACGAGTAAGACTTCAAAATTTACCACCATGAACATTACTTACAGAACTAAAATTAGTTTTAAAATTATATTATCTTATCTAGAATGGTGAACATAATTAGGGTAAATTACTAAGTGAAAATAGTATCCTAATAATTTTTGGGAATTACACTAATCATGATAAATAGATATGGAAATCATCATAATCAATACATTTTTTCAGATAATACTAAGTTTTTTGTAACTTCCCTAGCTCAACATCTTAAATGAGAAGACAAATGGAGACTTGACACATGGAGTAATATAGTTTCATCTTGGTGATATATTGTATTCTGATACTAGGGAATTAAAAAGATATGATTTAGTTAGGAAGTATAACTTTGTATACTAGGATATAGTTGGGTGGATTTTGGGGACAAAATCCTCTTTAAGGGGTGGAGTGTTGCAACATACTTGAATCTAGGTATATCAGCTAACACTCCCTTCTTACAAGCTCCTATTCAATTATGTTAATAACTAATACCTAATTTATGTAGTTCAAAATGCACTAGGAATAATCGGCACCAAATAGTATCATGGATTCTTGAATACTCTTTATATATGGTAAAATAACCCTAATGCATTCATAAAAGGACTTAATCTATAAATATAGCCAAATAGTAGGTTTGGATCTAATTGGACACTATCGAGTATAGTTAGTATTATAAGATAAAGTGAATCAAGTTAAAATGTGTCATAGTGTCATAGTCGAGTAATTTAGAGGAAAAATGCATTAACTATAGACATAATACAATAGTGATAAATTCTAATATGAAACTTATTTAAAGCATCCTTCTTCTTCTATTTCTCCTATTTCTCCTATTCCTCATCGTCATCTTACTTCTTCTCCTATTTCTCCTATTTCACTCCATCATCCTACGCACAAGACCACTTCCAAGCATCCTTCTTCTCCTATTTCTCCTCGTCCTCCTACCTTGTTCTCTCCCTCTCCCTCTCCCCCATTCCTTCCCTAAGCCTTCTGCAAACCCTAACCAATCACCTCTCACCATCCTCCCTCCACCTAATATCGTAACAAAGGTAGTGCTTCTTCCCCATCATAGATCTAGAGATGCAAGGGATTCTAGCACTATAAAATTGTAATAGATCAATGCCACCTGCCTTGAAAGTGACTGACAGAGGCTACTGGTCAACCAGGTGTGATGATGCATGTCCCACCGTCTTCAACATTGGACCCTCCACCATCACTCAGTGGGTCATGGCCACTGAATCCTCTACTTCGTCCATCTCAAAACCTGCAATCTGTTGGCTGCAAGGTGGTAGTTGTAGTGGAAACTGAGGTATCCAACCACCCACCTACAAGTCAGACGGAATCATCTCTCCTTTCTTCTCCCTCCTTTCCCTTAGCCACACGCAACAATCCTAGATGTTGTTATCTCTTCATCACCCGACGCCCAACAATCAAATAGCAAGATGATGTCACCTTCAATCATAGATTATGATGCCACCTGCAATCATAGATGCCACCTGCAACATATAGAGGCTACAGCCCACGCCCTTATCGATTTGTAGTGCCACCTTCTCTTCTTCTTCATATTCTTCGTCTTCCTCCTTCCTCCCCATTGTGGTCGTGCTAACAGATCCTATATGCAAGAAATAATGCCTCTCCATCAACCACCATGCCAACAAGGCTTCCACCACCACTGAGATTCCACTACCATCCCTCCTCTTTATCCCTCACCAGCCTAAGCCTTTAGTACCTTAGTCTTTCATCCCTTGCTCCAGTTTTCGTTGCTGCAATGAGCATCTTTTCCTATCATAGAGGTTGACGGTGACTCCAGTGGGCACCAGACACCAACAAATTTAGATTTGCAACTATGAATCCCAACACCATCACCATCGAGTAGTATCAAGTTGAATCAAGAGCCTGAAGATCTATTGACATCTTGCTGCCATCTACCCACATTCATGCCCCTAATGACTTCCACCTTGCCAGCACCTTCTCATATCTTCCTCGACTACAAGAAATGATCAGGTTGTTTGATCGCAGGAAAGAAACACCTTCTAGTTGACCAACGGGATCTTCCCTTGCCTCCTTAACCATATGTGTGCCTATGGAGCCAATGACGTTTAGGTATTAATGGTTGTTTCCTGTTGATTCTAATTTTAGAAAACTCAGTCAAAGAGTCTAACTAGATACTAATTCATGTGTTAAGTTTAGCAAACATGCTATTTTAGGTAATCAGTCACAACTACTTACTTCATAATGGTATCTATACACTTGCTACAAAAACAAATTTTACAAATTCTAAATTTAGAAAACCTATTAGCAAGGATATATTAAGTATTATGCAAGAGAATCATATCATAACACATCTGCATGAGTTAGGTTATTTGATGTGTGAACCTATATTATACACATGTATGCTACATACATTGATATGGTTAGATAAGACAATATTTTTATAAGGATACATACATATAATGTATCACTTCTTGTGAGAATTAGAGTCCTAGCATATATATATTAAAATTGTATCTAGAAACAATATGGGTCTAGGGAATACATTTATCTAGATTAATAAAATTGGGATGAGATGTTGTATGATTAATACTAATACCAAAATGTTTCCCCATGAAGTATACATATTGATTTTCTATAATAAGAGGTATTTATGTATTCAAATATAAGTTTACTTGACACCTAAACCCTAAATTCTTTCAATAAAAATATCTCAGTAAATGTGTCTAATGTGAAGTATATACTTGACCCTAGTTGACTAAACCTAATCCGTACTACAAGTATAAAGAGAATTAAACTACAAGTCCAAGATCAGAAGAATGCATGTTATTACTCAAACATATATACAACCCAGAAGTGTATGGACCTGATGTGGATATCGATGAATCTTATAACTAAAATATATATCCAATGGATCATATATTCACTTCATAAGATAAAATCCTAATAGATCATTATGTGATGAAGACTAATATAAGAACAATATGAAAATCTATGATAGGAATGTACACATGTTAGGTTTTGGTGTGACTAACATACGTAATGTGTTCTTAAGATCAATACTCTACTTTGGGGACCAAGTATATCAATCAGGTTAACCATTAGCTATAATGACAAGGTATGTACATACTCTATTTTATTTTGGGGCATTATTTGACTGATCTACATTTCTTCTAATGAGACATCTCTTGAACATTTAATTTTACTTAAAACTCTTTTACTTGGACCTTTATACTTCTTGTTTTTAGTTTATTATATTCATGTGGTTGATGATCTACTCTATTTATATGGGTTCTAGGACCCCTCCTACTATGATTGTCTTTTTATGTGAAAGTGACTAAAATGATAGTCTTGCCACTCTATTTATGCATGTTGTGTGTTTGGCTAGAATATATAGAATAGTGATACTTATGTACAACCATACTTTTATATTCCATCGAGGGTGTGCCTTTCCACCCTTATTTCTTTTTAGACCATGATCCTATGGTGGTATGGTCCTATTTTAGGTATATTTAGTCTGCATTGTTATGCATGCAGAAGTTATTATTTCATATTGGGATTGTTGATAATTGTTATGGCAAGACACTTTTATTCTCATGCTTGCAATATGACTTTTAATATGCCTCATTTCATTTGTTACATTTCTTTTGAACTTACATAATTGCAAATAGCCCCCTTCTTGTGGGAACATCTCTTTTTGCAATGTTAACCCAATATAATGCCCAAAGTGTTTATTATTTGTACATGCTCAGCGTTTACTGACATATACCTTGTTTCCTATGTTTTGGGTGATGTTCCCTTCCACTCAAGTTTGGGTACATTAGAAGACATGGATGCATAAAGATCATATTCATGATTTTGGGCCTAAGGATAGCATAGAATGGATGAATTATCCAATATACTCGGTCCTAGATTATTTAAATGTATACATTTTATTTTGTAATGCCACATTTATGGTGAAGAACAATTGTAAATGAATAATCATATAACTTTGTAATGGTTTTGTTTCTTCTACTTAAGCATTACATGGCTCATGTGTTGTACCATTTGAGTGGATCCCCTTCCGGGTCCCACTCTTTACAGTTTTGAGGGTATCTTATGACAAGGAAGGATGGTTGCCATTTTAAATGGAAGGTATGAACCACCATGGAAATTATGAAGGTTACACAATGGCATTTCAATTGGTGACCTATCTATGCCAAAGAACAATAATGCCAGTTGTGTGTTTAGTTCTTTAAAATCTCATATAATTCAATTGTTATGTAGGTAATTTAAGGCTAGGTTGATAGAAACCAAATAATATAGTGTTATTAACAAGATGGGAAAGAACAATCATCATGGATCCCTATAACCACCTGAAATAAGGGTTACAAGAGGTGAGGATCCATTTCATATCCAGTCCATAAATGGGATATTTTTATTAGAATCTCCCTAGTTTATGATCACTTCTTTTTCTTCTTTTTATCTCCTACAATATGATCCCAAGGACACTAAAATTTTAACCATAAGTCTAATTTTTGTTAATTAATGTCATAAAATACTAACACCCTTGGAATGGTGTTGAAACGACTAGGTTAATGATCCTCTTAATATATTGAAATAATAACATCTAGATTACTACTATAATTGTGTATATCATACAAGAGGTATTGATTAGTGACTATCATATATATTACTACTCATGAATTTTCTTTCATGAAACATAGAATCATAGTCTCGTATAGGTATTAGTATATTCATACATGCCATTATACAAAGAAATAGTTTTATGATGAGATAGTGAAAATGAATATTGATAATTTATTTGATATCTGAACAAGTGGCTACTCTAAATGTTATTTGAAGTAGTATTATATACACACTTAATAAATGAGTTTCTAAAATAGGACATAAACAAGTTGGCATATGAACCTACACGTCAATCTGTTGATATCAAGAATAAGGTATGTCCTTAATTTCATGTCCCTTGATCTGCACCAAATGTGGTTTCCATATGTGTTGCAGATGCTTAATTGTGTAAGGAAGGCTTCCCCCATTATTAATTTATGTTATAAATTATTACTTTTTAGTATTGTTTTGAGATGACTAGGCTAATGATCCTAATAATGTATTGAATTATTAAAATATTTTAAAACAAATAATATTTATCATTGATTCCAAAGCCCATATTTGTCAAAATGATGGTGATATCTAAATGCAAGGCCAAATCAAGAAACTTAGGCACAAGTAATATACTATTACGACTGAGTAGTACCAAAGCAAAAGATATTTGGGACCAAAACAAACGAATATGACTTGAAATGTGGAACACTTTGTAATTTCTAGAGTTTAGGGAATTAATGAATTATAGATTAAAATTGATTTATTTCCTAAATTTAGTATGTTAGAACTTCTTCCCCTATACCATTCTCAAATTTTACAAAATGTTCCACCAAACTTCTTCAAAGTTAAAAATAAGCACAAATATCCTATCTTGAGATCCTCCCTAGATGAAAGAATGAGAAAAGAGAGAGAAGGTGGAATGATTACGGATTTTGCTCCACTTCCAAAAATATTTCAATCAATCTAGTAGATCTAATTGGACTTAGAAGAAATAATGAGAGACGTAAATGACTTAGAAGTAAATAACATCTAAACATTATTATGACTATCATATAATGGCTTCCAAGTATCATTCTCAAGGTGGTTTTCTCGAGTAAAACTTATAATGTAACAAGTAAGTGGGTCCTACTTGATATATCAATTATCATGACTAAAGAGACATAGTCATCAGTAAACATAGATACTAGCCTTATGTATTTTTTGTACAGATAGCATCCACAAGAATATCCCACTAGGGACTAAACACAAATGAATACCCTATATATATATAGAGAGAGAGAGAGAGTTAGGTTAGAATACACTCGAGTGTACAGATCACACAAATACACTCAAGTGTGTTTGCATATCAAGACTATTTTTTGCAAAATGTAAACCATTGATCTTCATTTTCATACTATAACTAGACTACATACAAATTTTGAGCCCATTTGGATGAGTGTAAGTCACTCATCCAAGCACAACAAAATCAACGCGTGAAACTAATTTGAAATGCATAATTTTTGCGGTCTTTATAATATGACCTATAAATGTCCAAATGTGCTCAAATTTTGCATATGAGCTATTCACAAGATGTTTAAGAAGATCAATGGATTAGATTTAAAAAAAATATTGCATCATGAAAAACTACTTGAGTGTATTATGCTCTGAATACACTCGATTGTATTCTAGCCTGACTCTCTCTCTCTCTCTCTGTCTGTCTCTGTATCTCTCTCTCTCTCTCTCTCTCTCTCTCTCTATATATATATATATATATATATATATATATATATATATATATATATATGATTTCATGTTCATGTTCTCAACCTAAACCATATTTTATCAAGTCAAAAATTCTATTTATTTGGTGAAATAAGTGTTAATTTACATTGATTACCAAACTTTTTGAGCAATCATAGTTGCACCCTTGAAAACTAGATTTCTAAAAAGAAGACCCAGGATCCTAGTATCACGTTAGGAACAAATTCATGCCTACAGACCATCAATTCAAGTTTGCTCATAGGGGAACAAAGGAAGAAATTTTCGCAACTCCACGTGGGGAGTGTAAAACACGGCAAGAGCCAGAACCACACAAGACTCAAACAACAAAACTCATGCATAATACACAACATAATGATGTATTTAACCATTAAGCTATCTAGGAATTTGTATATGTACTCAAACCAAAAGGTAAATCGACAACCATTCATGCACCATCAACGACCAACCCAACAAAAATCCCCACATCCATTTTCAAATAGCATCAATTATCCTATCAAAATCAACTATGGAGATTTCTGAAAACTTGTTTTTTTCATCCTTTTCATTTTTTTCAGGACAATAGCACCATACATCTTAAAATACTCCCAAATATTTGTTTTAGAATTAAGAAACATAAAGTAATGCCTTCATATTCCATGTCATAGAAGACCTTCTTTGTTAATTGGTAATCCAATGAGAATCCATAGTTATACATAGAATGAGTGAAGAAGCATGGAGAACCATCACCACTCTAAGAAACATAGACATCTAACTCCCACTTCACATTGAGACTGCCTGCATTCACCAATGGACTAGAATTATACGTGTTTGGTTCATCCAAAATAAAATTGGTAATTACTACAACTTGAGGTTTAGGGAACTACTACTCACCTGATATATATGTTTGGATCCTAAAAATTATTGGTCATACCATCAACTGGAACTTCACCAAAAAAAGTATGGCCTTGAGATAATCTACCCTACGGTTGATACTTGTTGGAGAGTACCTGACAGTCTCACTAGTAAATTTCTCTTAGCTAACTAATGTATCTATTGTTGATGTTATAACTATCTCACTTGCCTATAAAGGGAAACTTACATTTGCAGCTACACTTGATGCAAATGGATCAGAGTTTTCATTGGAAGCTATGTTTCAATCTAACATAGTTGTAGCTTGGGTAAAACAATGAACACCTACAAATCATTTATCAAATCGAAAATATATGTTGTCAAATGAAACCAGCTTATGTTCAACATTTGGACATGAATAAAACCTATGGCCAAAGAATTTACACCCTGCACACAGACCCCGCTTGGAAATGTATTTGATTTTTAGAAGGATAGGGTCCCCATCAATCTTAGTTGTAGTAAATTTAGGGAAATATGATGATGTGTTAACCCTAACATAGACTTTAAAGCATCCACGCAACGTGGCATTAGTGTCACATCTTTAAAATCCAGCTTCTGACCAATGGTGCTCGCAATTCCTATTTATCGACCCACTGTCCATGATCTCCTAGACTTTTGACCGTCACCCACATTAGTGCAAGAAAAAAATAATGAGGGGGATAGTAGCAAACCTGACACTCATGCCTAGATGTGACCAAAACTCCATCCAAAGTGATGGGTGGCTCTTCGAGCATTCAACCTCTCTCCTTTCTTATCGACAGTCTGATGATGAATCCCTACTTCTCTTCAGTGGCGTCTTTGAATTTGCCTCTTGACTTCAATTGTCTTCTAATCTATCTAGTTAACTATCCATGAAAGGGTTTCCTTCTCATGAACCAGATTTATATATGATCGCTCCAGTCCAATTGAGCATCATTCTATCTTGTGACTTTGAATACCTTCACTCCACTTTGCAATTACATCTCTACAAAGTGAGTCACTGCTACATCCACTTCCATGCACCCCTAATGACTAGCCACATCTAGTACGAATGGAGAACCAGGAAGAGCCTCTACACTTTATTACTATAATATTGAAGAGAAGGAGGAGGTGAGGATGGAGTGGTGTGGGATGAATTTGTATTTGTTCTATATATATATATACTTTTACCAATTGCTCTAAGTCGATTGCTAACCTACAACAACAGTATCTTGGGTATATTCTTGGGTTTTTTCCTCTCTCCTAGTTTCTCCTAGACTAGATGGAGTTGTTGAATTTGATGATTCAAGTCCCCTTATGCTTCCATTTCCCCTCCCCCTATGGTTTTGACCCCCAGCTCCCCCTCTCCTTCAGATCCCATCAGCCATTATTAATTTCTAACTAAAATGATATTATCTCAATATTAGTAATGTGTAAAATGGAATTGGATTAAATTAATAAACAAGTGATGTATAGAATATCCCATTATAATAATCATATCAAAGGATCTCAAGGAATACAAACTACACTTTTTAGCTACTCAAGTCACAAAACCTATCATACCACATTAATAGTATTACAATATCATAAAGTGTCACATATTTTTCTATCACAATGGTATAACTACCTTATAATAACAATAGAAACAACATTGATTACAATCATATAACATGTGATCTCATGTCACCAAAGAGGAGCATACCTTGTATGGATTATCTACAATCCATATATATTCAATAATATATGTATCTAAAAGACTTAGCTTCAGGCCTATATGAGCAAGCTAAAAGATATTGGGGATTTTGTAGATAACACCCCCATGTATACGCCTTGTTTCTTGTAGGTCTTGTTGCATTTGCTCAGGCTCCTTTTGGCAATATATTTACCTATTTCCAATAATATATGTATCTAGTAGCTTCCCACAATCCCTCGAGTGCTATAAGAATACCCATTTTCCTTCACCAAACTCTAAACATTGGGGGAGTTATATGAGCAAATGGAAACTATAGTAACTAGCATTTTATTAGTTAATTTTTCCATTTACTCATATATCATGGAACACATTAATATATGTGTAATCAAAGAATTATATTAAAAAAACCTTAATTATCATCAATGATACACATTAATAGCCATTATTTCCTAATTTGGGATACACATAGGTCACATCACATATAGGTCTCAAAAGGCACTTTTTCAATCTTTAATATTATCTCATAATAGTAAGAAACCCTTCTAGGTAAAAAACAAATAAAAGATTCCAACATATAAGGTCAACTTGGTAGAAGTTGTAAAAAGCATCAAAATTGGCAATGTATGGCAAGTTACATGTAAAAATAGAAACTACTAGCAATATTTTGGTAATAATATCATCTTTTTAAAACATCAAGGTACATTAAGGAATAAGACAAACTCAAAGTTCACAAAATTTAATCCTAGAACATCATAAAAATCCATTGTTTGCTTTTATAACATGAATATTGTTAAGCTTGGTGATTATTTGTAGAAGTTTCAACATTGGGATTCGAAAAATTCATCCAAGAAGGCATATATGATATAAAAATATAGAATATATGATAAAATAGTAAGAGACTTTTATCAAGTATCTCTAGAACATCAGTTGTGTTTCCCAGCTTTAAACTTCAAAACCCTGAAGAACACCAACATGCAAGAGGTTTTTTCTTAAAGTATCACACTCTTCTAGCTATAGAAAAGAAAATCCAGCTTTAGAACAATCTAATAGAGATCTAAGGAATCCACATACATGCATACATTCATACATACATACATACATACATACATACATACATACGTACGTACATACATACATACACCAACAAGGAGTGGCTCAAGTAGTCAAGCTCTATGTATCCTAACAAAGGGACTTAGTTTTGAATCCCAGTTGTTGCCTCCATCAATGTTGCATATTCAAGGGTGGAAATAGACTACGTCAGGGTGACCCATTATCCCCTCTTCTCTTTGTGATTGTTATGGAGTAATTCACTCCAAAGATGCAAGATGAAGATAGGAAGAAGGAGATGAAGTCGTATACAGTGCATGGAACCAAATTGATGGCACACTTGATATTTGCAGATGATGTGATGGTCTTTGTGGAAGCCAAATAAAACACCCTATGGAATTTGTAGCTGCTTCTTAGGAAGTTTGGTAGGAAAATGGGGTTGCGTGTAAATGCAAATAAGACTCGTCTTTTTTGTCCAAAAACTATTACCAAATAGAAGATAGATTAAAGGAGGCAATGAGAATGGAGATGGGGGAGTTTCATACAAAATATCTTAGTTTATCGCTAGCTGGAGGAAACCTTCAAGTCAAAGACTTTGCTTATTGTATGGACAAATTATCAACAGATGGCCAACTCAGAAAACATCTATTCTGGGGAGAGCTACTCTTCTGAAAGTTGTTGTAGAGGGGATCCTTGTATTCAAGGTTTAGTAAGGAGATATTTTGGTCCAGTTCTGGATAGAATGGAAATGAAGATGGCAAACTTCTTTTGGGCAAGTGTGTACCATTCAATGAGATATACATGTGTGGCTCTCCCAAAGGAGAAAGGAGGACTGGACTTAAAAGACCCAAGGGACATAGCAAAATTGGAGACAATGAGAATAATTATTATCTACCAAGAAAGAACCTCAACATAGGGAACGGATGAGAGAAAGATATCTAAGAGGGCTAGATTTCATACCAAAGACAAGAGAAGGATATCCATTCACAATCAATGTCATGGAGGAGATGTGGCATCAAGTTAGGCATTTATTTGACCCTTATGAGGCAGGGGGATGGAAACTCAAAGACACAAAGATCTACCTTTGGGAAGTGACGAGATAAAGAGCTAAAAAAGACAAGCACATGAAGCAGATGTGGGTTGGAACACGTGTAACAAAGTGGAGTATGTGTGTTTATAAAATTATGCACAATGCACTAGCTACACTAGTCAAGATACCCTTATGAGGTAGGGGGATGGAGACTTAAAGACACAAAGACATACCTTTGGGAAGTGATGATATCAAGAGCTATAAAAGACAAGCACATGAAGCAGATATGGGTTGGAACATGTGTAACAAAGTGGAGTATGTGTGTTTATAAAATTATGCACAATGCACTAGATACACTGGACAAGATACATGGATGGAATCACAATGTTGCTGCTATTTGCTTATTGTGCAAGGAGGAGGATGAGTCTCATGATCACCTAGTAGGTTTCTCAAAAGAGGTTGTAGGATAATATGTAAAGATTTCAAACTACATCTACAACTGAAAGAAGAGGCAAGAAGAATGTCATCAAGTTATGAGAGAAGTGACAAGAAGAGGCTCTTGTTTGTTGCTCTATGCTATCATAATTGAGAGGAGAGGAACACACATAGACATGAAGGTACAACCACTAATGCTAGGACTATTGTAGTAAAAACTTATAAATATATTAAAAGTAAGCTACACAATAGATAGTTGTGTGAGTTATCATTTACTTGATGTATGGCGGGTGGGCTATATATAACTCTTGACCTCTTACAATTTTAGGAGGAAGTCAGAATATATATTTACCTAATTCTAGATACATATATACATAAGTATATACATACATGCATATATAAATACATATGTACATACATACATGCATACATACATACATACATACATACATACGTACATACACAGTACGGTTATTGATTTCAACATAGTACGGCTACAAGGTGAAAAAAGAGGCAAGAGACTTGCTACTACAGCTGAGGTGGATGCTTTCAATCAAACCATTGATAAGGCTAGCCTATATGAGTTACCTATGGTGGGCGGCGATCTGTTCACGTGGAACAATGAAAGAGCTCCAGAATACAGGATAGCAAGCAAGCTTGATAGGGCCCTGGTGAATGATGAGTGGCTGAAAATTTTTCCTAATGTGTAGGTGAAGGTTGGTGGGTCTGAAATTAGTGATCATGCTCCTATCTCAGTCCAGATCACGGAGAAAAAGTAGAAAAGGAAACCCTTTAGATTTCTAAACTATTGGGCGGATTGGAAAGGGTTTGAGGATGTCATTAAACAAAGCTGGGATATATAGGTTTCCGGTAATCCTATGTTCGTTTTCACTAAAAACATGATGCATACCAAGATGGCACTCAAGAAATGGGCAAAAGAGGAGGTAAACATCCCAAATATACTGAAGGAGACCAAAAGGGAATGCAAGGAGATTAGAGAAAAATTGTTGGCTGATCTGTTAAATCCTATTTTGATCGATAAGGATAGGGAGTTAAAGACAATGCTTGAAGATCTAAAAAAGGCAGAGGAAAAATTCTACTGGAAAAGAAGCAAAGAAAAATGGATGGAAGATGGAGACCACAACACAAAGTTCTACCACATGGCAGTAAGGAGAAGAGAGGCAGGTAATATCATTTATGAACTTATTAATGTGGATGGGGTGGTAGTCAATAAACAGGAGGATTTGGAGGAACAAGCTATTGATTTCTATAGTTCATTGTATAACAAGAATTTTCCTAATGACATTCATGAAGATGAGGTAGTTGACTAGAGGTATAGACTCACAAGCACTCATGATCACATTCTTACAAGAAGAACTAATGAACAGGAGGTGAAAGACGCTCTCTGGAGTATTGGCAGTAACAAGTCACCTGACCCAGATGGATTTAATGCTTTCTTTTTCAAGAAGACGTGGGGTATTATCAAAGATGATTTGCTTGCTTATGTGAACTGGTTCATGGAAGGAGGAAACATGGTGAGACAGGTCAATCACTCTTTTCTGGTTCAAATTCCAAAAAAGAAAGTCACTTCCTCTCTTTCTGATTTTCACCCAATTGCTTGTTGCTCGGTTCAATATAAGATTATTGCTAAAATCTTGGCTACCCAGTTGAAGCTGGTCCTCCCTTATTTGATCTCTGGTAATCAAGGAGCCTTTGTGACAGGGAGAAGTATCAGTGGTTGTGCTCTTCTGGCTGGTGAGTTCCTCCTGGATTTCAATGTTATGTGAGGAAGCAGGAAGGCTTGTCTAAAACTTAATGTCTCTAAAGCCTATGATAGTGTTAGATGGGAGAAATTATGGTGGATCTTGCAACAAATAGGATTCAATGATTAGTGGATTGGCTGGATGAGATAATGTGTTGGGACAACTAGCTATTCTGTTTTGGTTAATGGCACTTCTGTAGGTTTATTCAGAGGAAGAAATGGTCTGCGCCAGGGTGATTTCTTGTCCCTTCTACTATTTGTGATTGTCATGGAATATTTCACAAGGAGAATGCAATAAGCTGAAAATCAAAAGGAGATTAAGCCTTACACAGTCCATGGAATGAAGGTAATGACGCACTTAATTTTTGCGGATGATGTTTTGGTCTTTGTGGAAGCCAAGCAATAATATATGAAAAATCTTAAGGGTCTTCTGGAAAGGTTCGGGATGCAAACGGGGTTGTGTATTAATGCAATGAAAACCCACATCTTCTTGTCTAAAAATTGCTACCAAATGGAAGATAGACTCGCGTAGGCTATGGGGTTGAGAAAGGTGAATTCCCAACAAAATATCTGGGATTTCTTCTGGGCGGGGGAAACCTACATGTGAAAGACTTCATTGAGTGCATTGACAAAGTGGAGGTAATGATAAATAGGTGGCCAACACAAAAGACATCAATGGCGGGGCGCAGAACACTGATAAAGGTAGCCATAGAAGGTCTCCTTATATTCTGGGTGCAGTAAGGAGAGATACCTGGATCTGTTCTGGATAGGATTGAAATGAAGATGGCTAATTTCATGTGCGGTAGTGAACACCACCCAATGAGGTACTCCAGGATGGCACTTCCCATTAATGAAGGTGGGCTGAATTTGAAGACTCCCAAAGACATCGCTAAGTGGGGTACAATGAGATGAATTATTGCTTTT
This sequence comes from Alisma plantago-aquatica, assembly GCA_963693085.1. Classification (NCBI taxonomy): domain Eukaryota; kingdom Viridiplantae; phylum Streptophyta; class Magnoliopsida; order Alismatales; family Alismataceae; genus Alisma; species Alisma plantago-aquatica. The sequence goes on from OY856412.1 coordinate 1,207,661,257, forward strand.
CAAGAAGGCATTTCTACATGGGGAAAATGAATGAGAGACAGACATCCTAGAGGGCTAGATTTTATACCAAAAACAAGAGAAGGATACTCAAGAACAATCAATGTCATGAGAGAAACCTGGCCACAAATCAAGCACTTGTTTATTGCTAATGGTCATAGGGGATGGCAGCTCAAAGATAAGAAGATATGCATATGGGAGGTGATCCGAGCAAAAGGAGCAATGGACTCAGTGGGAGAAAGTGGTGTGAGTTTTAACTTTGTGTTGTATGTATGGCATTAGGCCTACATGTAAACTCGACCTCCTATAATTTTAGGACGTCGGAATATATTTACCGGATTCGGATACATACATACATACAGGAGATTGGAGGAGTGGGTCAAGTGGTCAAGCACGGTGTCTCCTCATGAAGGGACTCGGGTTCGAATCCCAGTTGCCACCTTGATTTACCACCCTCCCGAGTGTTCAGCCTCCGCCACAAGCATGGGAGGGGGGAGAGAAATATTTCTCTCTTAATCACATACATACATACATACACATATACAAAACGCAATGCAACGGCACTCTCCCTAACGCTCTGTCTGGGTGATCGTTTGGGCGATTAGGGAGTCGGGCATGGCACCCACGACGACGGCCATCCCGAACGTCATCGTCCACCACCGCAACACCATTGCACCCCCGCCTAACAACCCTACACCACCGAGAGCATAGGAGATTGGAAGAGCAACCAGGGATGCCAAGAACCCTAGCTCTAGTAGAGAGGCATCGGGTGGCAGCAGATGTGGGAGGATGTTGTCTCCCTGTAATGATGACATGGTGTCGTCAACTGGAAGGGATGGACACAGTGCCAACAAGGACTTGTGTTAGATACTGAAGCAGCCTCCATAGTGTGACACCATGGAGTGCTTCCAGAGCTAAGGCACTCTGATGCACAAGTTCATTTTGACCTAGACATGGAGGAGTTTGATCAGATGTGCAACGTATGGGAGTTCACCATCATGGCCTACGCCCTGGGAAAGAGATCCTACTACCCACACTTCCAGGCATGGATACGAAGGACATGGAGACCAAAGGGCTCATTTGAGGTGCTGATGAGGGAGAACGGTATCTTTCTAATATGATTCAACAATGCTAAAGAGAAGAGAGAGGTCCTCAACCTCAGACCTCGTTGGTTTGACACTTAGCTTGTGGTGATGAAGGATTACCAACATGGAGATGAACTTTTGCGTGATCTATTTGGCACGATCCCCAACTAGATCACCCTAAAGTCGATTGGTCGTGCCTAGACCCGACAGGAAGTAGGGACTATCATTGTTGGTGCATGGAAGGTGTTGCACATTGACAATCACTCATTGGAGACGAATGAGGCATGAGTCCTGGTTGAATTGAAACTGGAGACCAAAGCACCGGAGAGAGTTTAGATGAACGTCTGAGGTCATGATCCAATCCCGTCAGATATCTCCTATGATGGACCATCGGTGAAGTGTAGTCTATTTTGTGCTTTTGGGCACAACAACCAACAGTGTGAGGTAGGCAGAAAGGAGGAGACCGACAACAAGGCGGACAAGAAAACATAAGTGCCCACATAGGTCTGGAAGGAGAAAGGCCCTAGTGTTGTTGTGCCAGACACTAAAGTTGGGTCTTCTAGTGGAATAGTAGGGACACAAGCAGAGGCACACATAGAGGTAGATAGGCAAGCAACTCCTTACACTGATATTGGCCTTGATTTCACGGATGACAGTGGCACACCCATGATGGGTTTGAATAGCCCAAGAGGAACTGCAAGGGAAGAATGAAAATTCATCTCTACTTCTAAGAAGAAAGGACCCAAGAGATCTGGTATTCCCAAGAATGTGGGGGTGAGCATCATCCTATATACAACAAACAGCTTTGAAGCTCTTTTTGACTTTGACAAGAAAGATGGAGCAACAAAAGAATAGAAGGAAATCATAGTGAAGAAGGACAAGAGGAAGGATCTGGTCAGGCATACCAGGGCAAACAAGAGCCTTTGATATGACCATGCTCATATGAAATATTAAAGTGGATGTGACAGGTACAAAAAGAAGGAGATCCTGGAGTGGATCACTACTACTGGGCATTCCTTAGTAGTTTTGGTGGAAACAAAAATAAGAAGGCAAAATAGCAACAACATTAGATACTTATTTCCTCAAGGGTGGGAGCATGTGTCTAATCTAGAGCATTTTGAGTTGGCCAAATTTTGTGTTGCATGGAAACCAAATTCATGGCAGGTTACTGTGATACAGAAGTCAGATCAACATATTACAATGGAGTGCAAGAATGCATGTGGATTACATATGTGGTATGCAGCTATCTATGCTCATAATTATGCAAACAGGAGACATAGTTTATGGTAGGAATTGATAAATATATATAGATAGATATCTATCTCATGGTTGGTGATTGGTGACTTCAATAATGTTTGACTACGAGCTGAGAAGATAGGTGGAAGACTAGAAGTGAATGCAGTGATTAATGCTTTCAAGCATACCATTGATAAGGTTGGGCTTTTTTAGTTGCCCATGGTGGGCGGGGACTTGTTCACTTGGAACAATGAGAAGAAGTTAGAGGACATAATTGCAAGTAAGCTTGACAGAGCTCTAGTAAATGAGGAGTGGCTATAGATCTTTCCTAATGTACGAGTTAAAGTTGACGGATCTGAATTGAGCGACCATGCTCCAATTTCAGTGCAAATCATAGAAAAGAAACAAAAGAGAAGACCTTTCAAGTTCCTAAAGTACTGGGTTGACTGGAAGGGATTCAATGATGTCATTAGAGATAGTTGGAACATCAAAGTGACGGGGAATCCAATGTATGTGTTTGTAAAGAAACTAGCTAATACCAAGTCTACACTCAGAAGTTGGGGCAAGGAGAAGGTGAACATTCCCAATATGTTGAAGGAAACCAAAGAAGAATGCAAGGAGGTCAGAAGATTGCTGCAATATGATCTACTAAATGAAGAGTTGATAAAGACAGATAATGAGCTGAAAATGATGCTAGAAGACTTAAAGAAGGCTGGGGAAAAGTTCTACTGGAAGAGGAGTAGAGAGAAATTGATGGAAGATGGTGATAGAAATACCAAACTATATCATTCAGTTGTTAATAGGAAAGAGGTCGGTAACATCACCTCAGAACTTATTGATAGTGACGGGAATGTTGTCATTAAACTGGAGGACTTGGAAGAACAGACTATCCAATTTTATTCTTCTCTGTACAATAAGGAGTTTGATGACAAGTTGGAAGAGGAGGAGATGGAGTGGAATTTTAAAGTGGCAAGTACTCATAATAATATGTTCACAAGGGAAACAAATGAGCAAGAAGTGAAAGATGCACTCTAGAGTATTGACAGCAACAAGTCACCATGTTCAGATGGTTTTAATGCTTTTTTCTATAAGAAGTCATGGGACATCATAAAGGAGGACATTATGGCATATGTGAGATGGTTCTTAGAAGGAGGAAATATGGTTAGATGTGCTAATCACTCTTTCCTTGTGCTCATTCCCAAGATGAAAGTGACTACTTCTCTTGCTGATTTCAGACCTATTACATGCTACTCGATACAATATAAAATCATTACAAAGATTGTGTATGCTAGATTGAAGACAGTACTTCCCTATCTCATTTTTATGAACCATGGAACACTTGTGACAGAAAGGAGCATTAGTGATTCTGATGTGGCATGCGAGTTCTTACAAGACTACAATGTTATGAGAGGGAGTAGGAAGGCATGCCTAAAGCTTGACGTGTCTAAAGCTTATGATAGTATGAGATGGGATAAATTATGGTGGATCATGAAGCAGATGGAGTTCAATGAGCAGTGAATTGGCTAGATTAAATAGTGTGTGGGGACCACTAGCTTCTTTATATTGGTTAATGGCACTTCTACAGGTATGGTCAAAGGAGACAATGGACTGCATCAGGGGGACCCACTCTCTCCTTTGCTCTTTGTGATTGTCATGGAATCTTTACCCAGAAGATGCAAGAAGCAAAAAGAAGTAAGGTTATTAGACCTTATACAGTGTATGGAACTAAAGTAATGACACACATGATATTTGCAGATGACATTCTTGTCTTTGTGGAAGCCAAGAAAAATACTCTAGGTAATTTGCAATATCTGCTAAGGAGGTTCGGGGAACAGACAGGGTTGCGTGTTAATGCTCACAAGACTCATCTTTTTCTATCCAAGAATTGCTACCTAATTGAAGACCGACTGAAGGAAGCCATATGAGTAGAGTTGGGGGTGTTTCCTAAATAATATCTAGGATTTTCTTTGGCAAGATACAATCTACAAGTCAAAAACTTTGTTTATTGCATGGATAGATCGGAGGAAATGACCAACAGATGGTCAACGCAGAGAACATCAATGGATGGAAGAGCCACTCTTTTGAAGGTTGCGGTTGAGGGACTCTTGATCTTCTGGGTAAAATGAGAGATTCATGGGGCAGTGTTGGATAGAATGGAAATGAAGATGGCAAACTTCCTTTGGGCTAGTACACACCATCAAATGAGATATGCACGCTTGGCACTCCTGAAAGATGAAGGTGGGTTGGACATAAAAGCACCAAGAGATATAGCAAAGTGGGGAACAATGAGAAGAATTATTATATATCAAGAGGTAACATCTATTTAGTGTAAATGGATGAGAGAAATATATCCTAGAGGATTGGACTTCATACTAAAAACAAGAGAAGGATATTTACGCACCATCAACATTATGACGGAAATGTGGCAACATGTTAGACATTTGTTTGACCCACATGAGGCGGGAGGATGGAAACTCAAAGATACAAAGATCAATTTGTGGGAAGTAACATGATCCAGAGTAGCAAAGGACATGCACATGGGCAGGTATGGGTTGGTCTTTAGGTTCCAAAGTGGAGCATGTGTGTCTATAAAATTCTACACAACACCTTGGCTATGCTAGATAAAATGCATGAATGGTATCAAGAAGTTATTGTTGTTTTTCTACTCTATAAAGAGGAGGATGAATCCCATATGCACCGTTCTGGCTATTGCACATTCACAAGGGAGGTTTGGGAGATTATATGTGGAAAATTTAGCCTGCACATGCAGTTGAAGGAAGAGCCATGAAGAATGATGTCTAGTTGTGGGAAAAGTGATAGAAAGAGGATCTTGTTTGCTTCTCTATGCTACCACATATGGGAGGAAAGGAATGCATTGAGACATGAAGGTTCAGACAAAAATCCAACCACAATTTCTGTAAGAATTTGTAAATGTGTCAAACGCAAGTTGCACATTAGTTAGAAGTGTGAGTTTTTACTCTTTTTGATGTATGGTGTTGGGCTATATGTAACTCTTGACCCTCTATAATTTTAAAGGGAAGTTAGAATATATTTACCTAATTCCGATACATACACACATACATACATATGCCGACAAGGGGTGGCTCAAGTTGTCGAGCATGATTTTGCCTAACAAAGGGACCCAAGTTCAAATCTCAGTTGTCTCCTTGATTTACCACCCTCTCAGGTGTTGGTCCTCTTCCATGAAAATGGGAGAGGGAAATAGAATTCCTCTCTAAATCCCATCCATACATACATACACTGCATACATACATAGATATGTATATAATATATACATATATATATTATACATAAATAGAGAGAGTGTCATGATAGAACACACGCAACTTTACATATGGTGCACCATACTCAATTGTTGTTCACATATCATTACCTGTTTTCTTACAAATACAACTCATTGATCTTCGTTACAATGATGAGTAAGGTTGTACAAAAAAATAAGCCAATTTGGATGCTTGAAAGGCACTCAACCAAGTACAAAATATTATACACAATGTTTTTTAGTGCATTATGTTATCTTTATATGCATAGCCTCTTAGAGTCTAAATGAACTTCAATTTTGTCTGGGGGATATTAATATGATATGAAAGAAGATCCCAATTTGTATATTAAACTTTACGTTCACAAGGTACAAAACTACTTGATTATATCGTGCATCTACTAAAATCGAGTATATTTTAGTGTAACTCTCTCTCTCCATATATATATACATATATACATATATAAAATTTAGCTTGGTTTGTGAGACTATCACAAAATAACAATTATACGAATCAATATGACCAAACAAGAATCCCACTTTGTCCTTCTCCATCCTACTTTGATCTAAAAACATGTTTGTAGCATCCAGAAACCATCTACTTCCAACAGTCTTTAATAGATTTGACCTCTTATTAGCTAGCTTTGACCCCAAAATTTATTCAAAACACTCCAACATAGTCTGCATCAATCGGAAGTGGGTCACATCAACCACCTTTGTACATGCATCAAATTGGGTAAATCCATTTCAACTTGGACCAAATGCACATCGACTGCATAGAGCATTCAAAGTAGACAACTCTGTCCTTTTTGACCCATCAAAATTATATGGCTCTACCAGATCTTACTCTAAGCACAAGGATAAATTATCGCTACATCTATCATTCCAATCATTCAATGTAGTAAAAGAGGTACATTTTTTTGAACTTGACAAATTTTAGCATCTCATTGAACTAAATTTTGACCATGACTTCTCAACGTCATTTATAATATATATAATTTATGCAAATCATCAATTTATTATTTAAACTCTTCCCATAATTAATCACTAAATCACGTAATTAAGGTACATAAAACATGATTAAGGCAAAATAAGGGTTATGATCTCACAATAATCCCATGTACAAGAAAAGTTTTCATATGCTAAAAGTTGCACAAGGGGCATTGACCGACATAGAACACGGGTCCAAATTATAAGTAAAATGGACTAGAACCTAGGTGTCATACATTATACTTGTAACTTGACACCAAGACACACCTACGTTGCTATATGGGATCTTTTGTAGAAAACGGGTTCAAACTCGGGGACAAGGTTGGTAGCTAATCAGGGCCATAATTTTAGCTTATCTAAATTATCAGAAAGGTAGATGTGGGTGTTATTAATGGAACCAAGTATCAAACTAGGTTAAGAAGAAAATATGAAGTAGTTTCTAAGTTTTTTTTTGGTGAACTTAGCTCATCTATTGTTGTTTTTGAATTTTCTGTACATGTGCAAGTATCTATACACTCATCTTGTAAGAAGGCAAGAGAGTGAACCAAAGGAAAAGAAAGAAACTAAAGTGAAAATTGTACAGGTCTGGCATCATTCTAAAAGAAACCAAACAAGCAAGAAATAAAAATAGAAATCGTCGAATCATCCAATAACCCGTTGTATATCATCCAAGGCGAGCATCCACAGACTCTGAGTATCCCTTTCATGGTTTCTATGAACTCTATCATTCCTTTCTTTCCAAGTCCAATGAAACATATAGATGCAGACCATCAGATATGTCTTGCCATGAAGGAAGCAAAGATCCTCCATTTTCTCAAGAATCTGAAAATTGAAGACTGAACAGGCAAGGCCCTAAACAGATCGAGTAAAGGGATAGCTGGAAAAAAAATGGACCAAATCTTCTTTAGCTGACTTGCAAAGTGGGCATCTAGAATCAAGACTAATTCCCAATCTCTTAACATAGCCAGCAGTTAGAACCCTGCCATGGCCAATCTTCTCCCCCATCAGCTAAAACCTTTTAGGCCCTCTGTATTTCCAGAGCTACTAAAAGAAGGGAATGGGGTTAGCACCATTTCTCAATCTTAAATTATCCATAACCGGTCTAAGATTAACCTTAGTCTTTCCAACAAATATAATACTATCACAATGGCCATTAGGAGGGGGCAAGCTTTTTAGAATATTATACAACTTGACATGGAACCTGGACTCATCAAAAAACCACTTATTATCATGAATAACTTTAGCATTACTAGTAATACCTAACTAGATGGGGCTTTGCTTGCCAAGGATCTCCACCAAGAATTTGGAATTTGGGAGCCACAGATCATGCCAGACATAAGTGTCTGAACCATCACCAATTGTGAACTCAATAAAGCTCCTAAGAACTTCATGTTCCATCAAAACTCTTCTAAGGAACCAAGAGAGGGAGTCATTAAGAGGCAAAGTCCAAAAGGAACACTTACTCAAGTATTTTTCATGTATCTATTTAACCCAAACACTATCTTTCTTTTTTGCAATGTTCCAACCATTAAGGATAATTGAAGCTCTAACGACTTCTCTGATGCTTTTGATGCCAAGTCCTCCTCCAATTTTGGGTTTAATTAAGGATATCCACTTGACAAGATGAATTGGATTGGTGTTATCCATTTTTCCCCAAATGAAATCATGACACAATTTGTCAATATCCTCACAAGTATAAGAGGGCAACAGGAAAAAAAAGCCCAATATTCATAAGTGGTAGTAAGGGTAGATTGAACTAACTCAATCCTACCATCCATGGATAGCTGTGAGACTTTCCAGCTATCAAGCCTTCTCTTAATTCTGTCCACTAAAGGATTGCAGTGAATTTTTGTGAGCCTGGCTACAAAAAGAGGAATACCAAGGTATCTAATCGAAAAAGAACCTTCATTGAACCCCAAGACCTTGCCAATAGACTCTTTATGCACACGTGAACTTTAATGATCACACTCTTCTCAAGATTGATCTTCAGACCAGTCGAGCTATACAGTTTGTCAAGAACATTTTTAATGGCGAGAGTACTTTGAACATCACCTTCAGCAAAGATCATAAGATTGTCTGCAAAGATTAAATGAGAGATCTTTAAAGAGCCAGAGGCCATCAAGGGTTTAAGATTACCCTCTTTCACTTCCTTTTCAAGTAAAAGGGAGACCACCTGCATAACAAGGACAAAAAGGTAAGGAGCAAGGGGATCACCCTGCCTTACTCCATTACTGGGTTTAAAAGAACCAGTGCCTTCTCCATTAACCAGGATTTCATACGACATAGTATCAAAAATTTATTATAACCAAATAATCCAGCAGTGATGGAAGTTCATGTGAATAATAAAGAAAAGGGCATCCCAAGAAACTATATCATAGGCTTTAGAGATATCAATCATAAGACACATTCTAGGCTTACAGCCTTTCTTATTAAAATCATGGACCAACTCATTAGAAAGAAGAATTGCATCCTTAATGCTTCTGCCTTGCACGAATGCACATTGACTATCACTGATTAAGGAAGGCAAAACACTTTGTAATACGATAGTTAGCATTTTAGAAATAACTTTGTAAAACACATTGCAAATAGAAATAGGTCTTAGATTCTTCAGCTCATTCAAATCTTTGACTTTATGGATAAGAGAGATAAAGGTACGATTAGCTTCCTTGAGCATTCTTCCTGAGTTGAAAAAAACAAGAACAGTCTCAACCATCTCAAGATAGATAACACTCCAAAAATCCTTATAAAACTTTCCATTAAACCCATCGGGCCCCAGACATTTATCAGAATTTAGGCCCTTAACAACATCTATGACATTCTTGATAGTAAAATGTCTATCCAAGATAAGATTATCCAGATCACTAAGTTTGGGAAAGCAAAGCTCTTTCAAGATATCCAAGTTGATAATATGAAGACTGTTGAATAAATCAGTATAGTAATCCACAATATGCTCTTTAATGACAGAACCATCAGTACAAACTGTACCATCAATAGATAAAGCTTTGATATGATTGAAATTCCTTCTAACTTTGTTAGAAGAAAAGAAGAACTTTGAGTTAGAATCTCCTTCCTTTAACCAATTGATTGTCTATTTTTGTCGAAAAAATTATTCTTCTTGTATCTTATCTTCAATAGCATCTTTTCTTTGTACGGACATCTTCTTGAAACAAGACATTAGTCGGATCCAAATCCAAATTCAATTGAGACTCAACAGAAATAAAATCCTTTTCCTTAGCTATGTCACAGAAGTTACCAACATGGGACTTATTCCATTCAAAAATATCAAAATGAAGCTTCCTAAACTTAGAGTAGAGTTTAAAGATAGGAAAACCTGAAACATCATTGTTCCAACTATTCTTAATAGTATCAAGAAAATCAATCCTCGAAGTCCAAGAATTAATAAACTTGAAAGGGGTTTTCACTTTCACCCTATATTCAATGTCAAGGGTCATGATCTTATGATCACCAATAATGCTAGAGTGAAGAATACCTTTAAAGTCATTGAATTCAGCCATGAACTTATCATTGTATAGGATTGTATCGATATAAGAAGTCACAAAGCCTTTACCACTTTGACGGTTATCACAGGAGAAAAGAAACCCATTAAGTGTGAGCTCAAAGAGATGGCAATTGAACATGCAGCTATTAAAATCTTCCATAGACTTATTAGAAGGGGGATCCTGACCCATACTCTCATCCACTTTCCTCACAGAATTAAAATCACCAAGAATAACCCAAGGGGCATCAACACTCTGATGAATGTCTTCAATCTCTTTCTAAAGCCTGACCCTCTCATTTTCAGGGTTATGTCCATACATAGCAGTAACAAGGAACTATTTACCAGCACAAGAAATCCTCACATGAATAGACTGATCAATTTTACAGATTTTGTTCACAAGATAATCGTGTTCTTTCCACAGAAGTACCACCCTTCCCAAAACATGGGAATTATGATTAGAGATCCATTTATACTCAGCAAAGTATTTGGTCATTAGCTTACCCATCTTCACTTCCCTCACTTTGGTTTGATTAAGAATAATAATTTTTGGTCTAAACTTCTTTATTTTATTCTAGACTATTGAGGCTTTAAGGTGAAGGCCTCAAACATTCCATGAGAAAATGTTGATTGAACTTTATTGGAAACGTTTGAGACCAGTACTTCACTGGTTTGGGATAGATCAGAGCTACCACCTTCCTTTCCATCCATCTTCAAATTATCAAACTTGTTAGATAACGAGTCTTGGACATTCTGGATAATATCGTTTCTAGAGATAGTGGGTTTCCTATCCTTCTCTTTCCCCTTTTTTCTTCTATATCCTTTCTAAACTTCAAAACCTTCATCAATATTCACATGATTAACCACAGGAGGTGTGGACGGATCAACAACTGCCCCTGCAACTACACTATCAATCTCTGGTGAATTTGAATTTGAGTTAAGAGAAGTATCTTCAAAAGAGTCATTTGAAACATGGAACTCATCTTCTTCTCCACTAACATCCACAATAACATTGTCACCAGTAGAAGAAGTCACAGTTGAATTTCCAACAGAGCCAGGATTAATAGAAACCACATTTGTGTGCACTATCTGCTCATTAACAATTGAAGCACACTTCATCTTAGAGATAGTATCAGTAACCTTCAAGGTGTCAGCCCACTCTCCACTAGCATCCACAATGACATTATCACCAGTAGATGAAGTCGCAACAGAGTTTCCTACAGAAACGGGATTGACAGAGGCCACATTTGTGTACACTAATTTCTCATTATCAACCGAAGTAGGTTGCATCTCAGGAATAGTCTCAGTAAGCTTCAAGGCATCATCCCGTACCATCTTTTGAACCCAGATCATCTTCTTGTTTCATATAGGACCAACACTATTACAGTCATTTTGCCCAAATAGCTTGCAAACAGAACAAATACTTGGCCATCACTCGTACTCAAAGTTGATGACATGATAATTGCCTTTGTCACTTTCAACTTCGAGCTCATTCGGAAACTCTGAACTTGTCTGCATAAGGATCTATAATCTTGCAAGTTCAAGGTTCCTAAGCTCAAAGGTAGCTTTATCATCTCGCAAAGGATTGTTGAAGAAGGAGCCTATCCTTGAGAACATGTTCATGTCCAAAATCTCAAGTGAAAGATTATGGATATGAACCCAAATGGCATATCAGTGAGTTTAAGCCTACGCAGGGCAACCTATGGACTCCATTTCATCAATACCATTGACTTGTTCCTAACAAAGTATATCCCACCATCAAGCACATTATCCAGATCAGTCTCATCGGTAAACTTGATTAAGAAGAACCCATGCCCATGGTTCATAACCTCAATCGTGCCCTTCAGAATCCAGACCTGTGAGAAATACTTCTCAAGGGTAGGGAGGTATGGTTTGAAACTAACTATATAACCTGCAAGATAATTCCTCCATCATTCTACATTCTTAACCGCTTCCTCCTCTGGGTAGATAAGCTTCTGACCTTGGATCTCAATATCCATCTTCTTCAGTGAGGTGTCGTAAGGTTTTGGTTTCATCAGATCTACCCAGGACTTAGTTGATGAAGTGGATCTGGCATTAGGATCAAGGAGAGATGTTGCACTTAGAGTTCCTAAAGAAGAAGAAGTATTCTCACTCATCCAAGGAGGAGGAGATACTTTACCTCCAGGAATGCCAGAGTCACTCCGCCAATCACCAGAGGACATCCTGAAGCCCCACACTTCAGTCATAGAATCTGTATTTGTACCTTTCATCTATATGGTTATGATTTTATAGGTGCTAATCAAGTAGTTTCTAAGTTATCAAAGCAAAATAAAGGTATATATCTTTTTTTATTAATATGAAATTGTGAATTTGGATTGTGGGTCACCTACGAAGCGCATTCACCAAACATGCAATCATGCATACATGTTTCAGACCCTTAGTGTAGCTTGTGAGCAGTCATCATTAGTGTATATACCATCCCTCTCTCAGTATCAGATTAAATTTAAGGTTAAAAGAATGCCTCCCTCTATAAGTGACAATCAAATGACCAAACAACACAATCACAAAACAATTCCTATATTTATCCAACACTCTTATGGGTTCACACTACTCCTTACTTCTAGGATGCTCAAAATGAACCATCAAAAAATGGTAGATAAGAATACAAGCATGCATTATGGATATAGTAAGGAGACAAACACCTCACAAATATGTATATTAAAAATATATAAAGCAATTACATGAACCATCAAATGACCAAACAACACAATCACAGAACAATTCCTATAATTATCCAACACTCTTATGGGTTCACACTACTCCTTACTTCTAGGATGCTCAAAATGAACCATCAAAAGATGGTAGATAAGCATACAAGCATGCATTATGGATATAGTAAGGAGACAAACACCTCATGAATATGTATATTAAAAAGATATAAAGCAATTACATGGTTGGCGTTTGATGGCTACTCTCAACCTCACTTTAATGATTATGCACTCATGTATATGACTAAGTCCAAATTTATAGAAAAAAATGGTAATAGGTTGAGAACATTTAAGGAACGGAGTTTAATAGGATAAAAATAGTAGAAAGAGGAAGGAGAAGGTACATAAGCAGTATATCTTCTCATATCTACTAACTATTAACATGGTTTTCCTCAGTTGGTGGTAAATCTTCCTTTGTTCACCATTAGGTGGTCATAAATGAATGCCAGAGGAGCAGGATAGTGTTTGTAAACACACCTTTATATCTTCATTCGACCTACGATGGTGGAAACAAAAAGATTTTGATGGTGATGGTGGTAGAGAAGCACATTCAAGCCTCACCTACATCTAGTATCTACCCTTGTAGACTTGGAAAAGTGGGTCTATGGGGTTGGATCGACCGACCTTTGTCTTTTTCCTTATAGCACATATGCTAGAGTGACAACTCTTCTTACCCACATAATCACAAGATGCCTTGAAAAGATCCTTGGGTAAATATTTATAGTTATGGATGGGAGCTCAAGGCACCTCCAAATACCCTATACATGTATATTTTCATGTGTCCTGAGTAATACAACATGTACCCTTATGCATGTGTTGTGTCGGTCATGGAATCTTGATTGAATATGAAGTCCAATTCTTAGTATTAAGTGCATCACTTTCATTTGGGTGGTCAATGTGGTGGTTTTGATATGACCATTGTAGACTTATGGTCTTACTTGTGGTGGATGGTGGATGGATGTCATGCATTGAATGCATGAGTAGCACCCTCGGTTGGTAGTTCTACAAGGTTCCAATAGTGTCTCTACTATACATAGATGGCACTCATCTATGGCTTCTCAAGGGATATCAATTGAATTTGTGGTAGGTGTCGATGATTCCTCTACTTGACATTGATGATGGTTCTTACCGGAGTTAATAGCTAGGTTTGATGTTGTGCCTGACATGATTTATGGAACCTATGAATGGTTAGGTATCAATGGAACTTCTGACTAGCATTCTTGGCAACCATCATTGGTCAGGCATCGATGAAAACTCTCTCATTTAGGATGGGCCCCTAGTCCATGAAAGGTTTGCATCGATGGATTGGAGCCTGGTTCTGAGATAGGAACTGACCATAATGTGCGCCTTGGCATAAAATGTAGAGTCCCCTAGGAATAATAAGATATTTTCTTACAATTAAAAAAATGAAAACATGATAGAGAAATTGAAGATAATCATGTTGTAAGACTCAATTTAGTGAGAAGTGGGGGCAAAAATAGGAACAAAATAGGATATAATCACCCTCCCCAAAATAATTATCATGTAGCTTGTTCTCAAGATAATATTAAAATAGGATATGGAGTGAATTAATTAGGTATTATAGCATGATAATAGAAGCTAGTAAACAATTGTGTTTTTTTGTCAACTTCTTCCCATGGTTCCCTTAGACTTGTTTTGTTTATCATCTATAGCTAAGTTCCTCCTGTGGACCTCATGGAAGTTGAGGGCTCTATGATCTCTGTCTGTTATGAGATAATGTGTTGTGACATAAGTTTCAAGGTCTATTTCATGCCCTTAGTTGCACATACCTTTGCAAGGGTAGCTTTCACTCTCATCTATTCTTGGCTAAGTGTGTGGTTGGTAGGCAAGCTACATTCCTAGTCTATTACTTAGCCTTATCAAAATCACTCAATTATAGGTCTATGGTTCAACAAGTGGTTAAAGTAGTCCAAGCCACCTTGATTTTGTAGCAGTGGTTTGCCATCCTATATGCCATTGCCCCGAACTTCTTTAACTTTATTTAGTATTATCTAAGCCCTAGGTCTTATTGTATGTGAGTTTTTGATTATTACCTTTAATCGTGACATATATGTGTTTGTGAGCATAGAAATACAATAGTTGGGTAGTGATTAATGCATATTCATCTTAGTTTTAGTTACATCTTTAGTTGAATTTTGCATTTATATCCCTCACTTTACCTATTGAATTTTCCCCTCTATAGTCTTCCTTTGTTTAATGTAAATATATAGGGTTTTGATCAAATGCATTGGTTTCCATGGCAGGATTAAGCATCATAGCATGCGCACCAGTTAGGCCACAGTCTCAAGAACTTTTTTATGTTTTGAACATGATTTTCCATGATCAGTCCCTTTGTCAACCAATGACCTTGTCAACATAAGCCTTCATTTATATTGACATTTGAACACCCCCACCCCCCTAGGATGGTTTTGTGCTAAAATAAAACTATTTTTTCCTGATGAATAGTCCCCCTACGAGAGTTTCAATCTCGTCACCCGTCGAGATTCGTACGTAGCAAGGACCGATGATCACCCTACCACCTCGTCAGTCAGTCTCTCCATTAACTAACAACCTTTTGACCTTCTCATTGATCCACACTCGATGGAGAATCTGAATAAGCCATCATTCAGTCCCTTCATTGACAGACAATGTTACTACACAGATGTCTTTGAAGATTTTATACATTAAGAAGATCTAACAGCTGACGAGACTTTAGCCCCCATCAATCAATGGGATAACTGAGTCCAAGCCATGACAGATCCTAGTTATTGATTGATGGGATCATAGAGTCATCATCCAATGGCTCTACTATGACTTCATCTGACAATGTTCCCGTGTCTGTCGAAGGAAGACACATCTACAACCTTAACCGATGATGCCCCTGCAAGCCCAACAAGTTCCATATTGTGCTCCTACAACCTATAAATAGTTGCATCCTACCTCCAATAGGAGGATTCTCTTCCCTAGGATGACGTTGAAAGGTTGTTGCACTCCATCTATGTCAAGAGGAGGAGCACTATCAACCCATGGTCCATCAGCAGCCTCTATCCTGATGTGGTAGCCCATCCGTTATGCCTCCATTTTGCCAAAGTCTATCATCTAGTCATGACGGTGATTAGATCTTGGATGGCATCACCATCCTTCTATCTGTTGCCTCTTCCCGATGATCTAGAGTTGGGGGGATCATGGAAGAAGTATATCATTAAATTCTACCTTTGGTCCCCTCCCCTTCCTCTAATCGGATCTAGTTTCTTCATCGAGAATGATGACATTGTTATTCACACCAAGTTGTATTTCTTCTACCTATTGTATTGGTGGACTCCTCTTTCTTTGCCTTTCCTTTCTCTAATTTCATCATCAAGAGTGAGTAGTCCCTCTCGCTAGGGTACGGAGTTTGGTCCCCCTACCCATTCTTATATGTCCACTTTATGATGTTCCATAGCTTGTATACAACTCTTTAATTTCAATATTAATCGTTTTATTACATGTTTTGTGGCTTTATTTCCCACTTTGCATGATCTATTATAATCATAGATTGTGAGAACTTCAATGCTTAGGATTTGAATATCGATTAAATTGGTTGACACCCCGACAAGAACCTCCAAAAGGACATCTCTGGATCTATAGATACATGATTTGTGAGTAGTGAGACATCACACTCATGAGGATATCTATGCAATCTTCATACACCTAATAAGCAGAACTTTGCTTTTCTCCTTTTGAATGGTTTTATCTAGCCTAGATATGTTATTGATGTATTTGTGCATGTAGCAGTGATGCAACTCGATTCCACCTCAGTGACTTCCATCATCGTTCTAGATCTTGTTTTAATTATGCACTTCTACTTTTCATTGCAATTAGTTAAACTCAATCCAATCAACTTTTATTTTTATATATAAGTGTTGGTTCTATTGGATACAAGCTAGCAAGGTTCTTTAAAATGATGTATCTTGGTATTTGATCCTTAACTATACTGCAATAAGACATGCATGCTTGCGAGTGGTGTTATTGCATAGTATTTTAATAAATACTTAGAGATTTCAACCCTAGGTGATTTGATAGTGTGATAAAAACCACATCAAATTTGGTCATCGTTGTTGAGGATAAATAATCACCTAGTTATAATCTAGTCATATTAAGGCTAGTTTAGGAGTATACTTTTATCATTGACACTATTACATATTCACCTGAACTTAATCATTCTACTATTATATGACTTGTAAAAGATCTGACACTATTGAATATTCACTTGAACTTAACCATTATATGGTCATATGACTTTTGAAAGATCTTTCCATCTTCGGCACCACAAACTAGTGCATGCAAGGCTCCAATAGCTTCAGCCTCGCATCACGTTTTGATCCTGAGATAGATGGAACCTTTCATCATTAGAACAAAGAGAATCAAATCAGAATGGCTGAGGAGGAAGTCACGCAAAGGGTGAACATGTCCATTGCAACACAAAGAGAGAGTCTTATACAAGAATATTATGATATTATTCAAGAGGAAATTTGTATAGCCCCAGATACTACATAAGAGGCCAAATGATAGAAGGAGCTTAGGGAACTCGCATTCCCTAAAGCTACCAATTTTTGACATTCAGTACAACTACCTCTTATCAATGCCCCTAATTTTGAAATTAGATCGCATTGGATCATGTTGCTACAAAGTAGCCCCTTCTTAGGCAAACAAGGATAAGATTATCAAGAGAACATTTTGAAATTTAGTTGACCTATGTTCCATGACTAAGCAATATGGAGTTTCTGGTGGTGTAATTATACTCCATCATTTTAATTGCTCACTCATAGATAGATTTTGGGGTTGGTACAACGCTCTACTAGGTGGCCTCATCACCACACGAGAACAACTCTAGAACAAATTTCTTGAGAAACTATATCCCCTTTCCCTCACATACACCATTAGGGGCCAAATTATGTAGTTCACACAAGTCCCTATTGAAACTCTAGTAGAGGCATGGGAAAGGTAAAATGAGCTTCTCCACAAATGTCCACACCATAGTATTTCTAAAAATCAGGTCATCAAGTTCTTCTATAGAGGTGTGAATGATGATACTAAAAAATTTTTGGACTCCTCATCTTGAGGAAACTTTATGGGATAAAGTTATGATAGTGCATGGAAGGTAGATCCATAGGCAAGGTAGATTTAAAGGTAGCTATGGAAGAAAGTAGTTCTGAGTTGAAGTTTAATGTTGTATATCTAAAGCTACTAGCACTCAAGCAATATAGTCTTGAGACATCCTTCAATGCCTACAAGAGTAGAAATTCACCACCATGACAACAACAAGAAATCAAGGTAGTAATGCAAATCTTGGAAGCATGCATGGGCACTAACCACTCGACCTTGGGTCGTAATATTATTTTTGATGTGGTAACGAGCAATGATAAAGCTCAAGGATACAACAATCAAATGGAAGATCAGAACTCCATCCATAGTATTCATGGAAAAGGGGTACTATACTCCCAACTATATAAGAATACATCCTGGTTTTCAAGTTGGTAATCCTACGGGAGCATAAAACTCACAACAACTCGTACAAGATAAAAATCAATAACTAGGTCCTCTAGGAACAAACAGCAAAAGAAATTAAGAAATCAACATAACTTTAGAGGAAGCTTCCAAAACATGAATTACAATCAGTACCAAAATCCCAACCAAGTCCTACAACAACAACAATAGGGATAGCATGCAAATGCTCCCTCATCTGAAGATAAACGTTCAGTCATCAAAAAGATCTTATAGTTACAACAAATATGATTATAAATCAAATATCTCATTAGAAAGCCATTTAATCTCAACTGGTACAACTTTCAATAAACATTCACCCCCTACAGGAGCATTTTGTAGGACAACCAAAACATAAGCCCAAGCATCAAGAACAATTGAAGGTTGTTGCAACATGATCGAAAAGAGTCTTTACATATGCATCTACCAAGCCCCCTATGGTTGAAAAATATAAGTATGATTTTGTAATCATTCAAGATTCAGAAGTACCTAAGTCTACCACAAGAAACAGTGACATAGAATGTAGAAGTACCAAAAATTGTTGTCATCGGCAAAACAGACAAATCCATCTTAGAAGAACCAGTTATCATAGAAAAGAGTGCAAACGAACCAATCCTATTAGTCTACAAGCCTCATCCTCCATTCCAACCCTGCTTAAGGTAGACACGTCTAGACACTCATTTTATTAAATTCAAAAAGACCACGAAAAACCTTCATGTGGATATCCCTTTCCTATATGCCCTAGGAGATATACATGCATGGTGAGTACTTGAAGATGCTCCTCACAAGGAAATGCATAGCTGAGGAATATGATACAGTTAATATTTCTAGGACAACGTCAGATATAATCAAAACAAAATGTTGAAGAAGCAGAAGGATCCCAGTTCTTTTGGGATCACAAGCCATATTGGCAACTCCACGTGTAAGACAAGATTAGTTGACCTTTGGGCCATCGTCTCCATAATGCCTTATAGAATGTGTAAGAGTCTAGGATTCTCATATTTCTCCCAACTAGAATGACGATACAACTTCCTAATTCTTCAATGACTATTCCAATGGGAATCATTGAGGATGTTCTAGTTGAAGTGGGAACAGATTCTTGTTTCCCATGTGGTTTTGTTGTCATGTACATAAAGGAAGATCTTAGTAACCTCTTAGTTTTGTTTGACCCTTCCTTTCCATAGAAAGGTCATTAATTGATGTCAAGGTAGGAACCTTACTTTGTGAGTTTAGGTAAGGAAATCCATGAATTTGGAGTGTTTGATAGCATGAAGAGGACAAGCATGCAAGAAGAAGTTTTCTTGCTTGATTTTATAGAAAAGATGTCACTCCTCATGCAAGAAATATTGAATTAAACAACCCTTGTGAAACTGCTCTCACTAATCCTAATGTTAGTGAGTCAAATGATGAACAAGTAAAGCAGTGTAGACTTCACCTTGACTCAACAGAAGAAGACCTAGAAGTTGAACTTGAAGAACTTAAGGCAGTCTACCTTATCGAGGATCCAAACAAAACATCAAAGTCTCCTACGATGAAACCATTTCTAGAAGAGGTAAAGTATATATTCTTAGATGATCTAAAAGTCTTTCTAGTTAAAATCATTTTTGGTCTAACATCTGAGCATGAAGACAAACTATTATCTAAATTAAGGGCAAGGAAAAAATCCATAGGCTACAAGACGAGTGATCTCACATGGGGGAGTCAAACACTATGCATGAAAAAGATCCCTTGATGGACTTGATCTTCTCTTTTTTCATTTAGGTACCTCTAAAACCCTACCTTGTTCTATGTGTGTATCTTTCCTTCAATTTTGTAGATTGATACATTTGGATGCATAATTGATGAACCTCAAATGCAATTAATATGCATAAGATACTAAATTTCATCCCAATCAAGTTTATAATTCTAGCACTCATCACCATCCTTTCATTTTATTTTGACCTTTATCAAAAAACACCTACACACCTTTAAATCATTCTCAAGGTTTAGAGATTCTTCTCAAAATTCCAATGTACCTTGTATCACTCAAATTCGAGATCAGCTGAAAAAGTTATGCTTCATTGATTAAATCCCTATTGCCACATGTTTTGCATCAATTTCTAGACCTTGATCCATCCCAATTGGGCCTCGTGCAAGCTCTGGACCACATTTTCCTTCTTTCTTTCTTTCCCCATCAATCCATTCTCCTTGTTGTGAGGCCTTGGATCCGTTGGATCTATGCAAGCCACGAATCATATCCTAATCCATCGCCTAGCAGCCCTTCTTCCTCCCCTCAGTTATAGAAAGGAGCCATGGTAGCACAAGGTGCACTGGAGCCATGTACCAGCTCACCTTTTGGCCATGAGACCCATCATCATGGCCAATCATCAATAGTAAGGGTAGGAATAAGGAAACCAACTCCAACTAAGCCTCCCTTGACCACCGCCAGCCCCTCTTGGCCCCATTACTTTCTTTCCTAACCCTACGCCTTTCCATCATGCTTCTCTCTTTCTCTATTTAAGGCTCTCAACCCTTCCCTTAATTTTTTCTCGCCCTTCTCCACTTCACAGCAGTGCTATTGCGCTTGCTCTTCCCCATCCTCTTGTTTTTACTGGTTGTCACACCCAGAGGTCCTAATTCAAGGTTAGAGACAACTGGTGGGCCGTTGGATTGATGGTCAGTGACTCATATCACATGTATCTATACATCATCACATGCTTCACACTAGACCACAACCAACCGCCCCAGATGGTCGCCTCCCTCAATGCACCACCCACACACACTCATGTCCTCGTGTCATCTCTCCCTATAGCAGTCATCCTAGTGAGCCAACCACCTATAGTCATTGCTCAACACACACACAAGTGAGCCAGAGGCTGTTGGACACTTCCAATCTAGGCCAGCCCAAATCGCCTGTCTCGTAGCCCAAGTAAGGAAAATTCCCACAAAATTCCCCTTTTCATTCTCTAATATTCAATCATATGTATCTCTCTCACCTCTTATCCAAATATCAAGTGTTACATACCCTTTTGACCACAAAAATGGCACATTTCTAATAGTGATGACTTTTTTTCCTGATTACTCTCATATCTCTACTGATTTATTAATAAATGACACTTTCATCTCTTATGACTTAAAAGTTATTCATTTGTGTATTAAATGATGTATCTTGAGTACATGTATAGTCATGGACCTATTTGATCTCTAATGAAACCTTTTAACTTCAAAATCATTAACTCTTAATATGACTTGTACACTCTTAAACTAAGATATCATACTATTATGCCTTTTGGTCCTTATAAGATCTTAAGTGTTCACTTTTGTACATAATATGGTCTAAATGGCCTAAGTTTGTAGCCATAGGATGGAAGTACGAATTTATATTCATCTCCTGATCTATCTAGTTGAAATTACATTTGAACTCATCTTGTATATCTTCTAAACATCAATTTTCTATTTAGACCTAAGGTGCCTAATGACATTAGCACCACGATGAGTATTATGTGCACATGTTTGATATGAAACGAATCATTATTTATTGTTGTAGGACCTAGGTCTATAAGAACATCCATGTGTCTTGTAACATGGTTATGTTTTCAACCTCTACTAATCAAAGACTCCCCCTCATTGTACTTCTTATATAATAGGCCATCCTTGAGGGGATTTTACTTTGATCATCTTGTGCTAGGTTTACCTTTTTTCCCCACCTTGCAAGGTACACTTTTATCCTCCCTGATCTATTAAAATTTCTAGGACTTGGTTGCTATCTATATATGTAGAGTCTAAGCTTGGCTATGATTACTTGTGTGAAATAATGACTCTTATGGTATCCCTTTTCAACATTGATATATTATATGTTGTTCAAACCTTCAAACATAATTTAGAGAAACCATTATATAAACCCTTATGCCTTGCCCAATTGATGGGGTTTAGGAACAAGGCTATGTGCTCCTCCTTGAGATGTCAAGGAGAAACACAACATGTGTAGAGATCCAGATAACCCAATGTTTATGGTCATTTGAGCCCCTCATAGTTGAAATAGGGTAATTTTTGTCCTTGCGCCTTACTTGACCTAAGGACTCTTCCTATTATAAATGGTCACAATAATACAAGGCCTTATGTTGAAGTATAATAGTCAATGCACATAAAATGTACTTGTGAAAACTTTTGTTTTCCTTTTTAAGCATTAATTTGTCAATCTTCTATGTTTTTGCCTTAATGCTAAGATAAACTATTTTAATCCCTTAAGAACTTGTTAGTTTTGATCATTCAAAGTGTACCTTTGCAATTGCATTGAATTTGTGTCATGTTTTTTTCCCTATTAGGCAATGGCAAATGCTATTGCTTCTAGAAGAATCTTCCATAACAACAGACAAGATCTTTATCATGGGGTGTTTTAGTAAATTAAGGGTTTCTCTATTTTTCTTATGTAATAGAGTAGTTAAGTTGATCATCTACCTTATGATGTTTACTTTGATCTATGTTGTACTTAAGACCTTTGGCTTTAAATATGATGTTTGAAACTAGATTGCTCTTCTATATATGCTTGTGTGTTCTATGCTATTTTATGGGTGGGCACCCAAAGCCTATTTCCACTGACTTAGTATTCAGAGGGGGTAGGTTGAGGGTAACAAATAGTTCTGGGACAAATGGTATCAAAGTGTAATACACGAGCCTCTATGTATCCAGGGAATAACACATCATTAGAACCTAGGGAGAACCTAAGTCCATAATAGTGAAGCTAAGGTCGTAGGTATGGTTCTCTGTGTGGAGGTTTTGGCTAGTAATTACGTCCTATATGCCTAAATGTGGTGGTGAGGGTTCATTTAAACATCTATCTACTCTAAGTGGATCCAAGATTGGATTAGGTCTCTTCCTCTAAAGCCTAGAGAGTCTTCTAGCATCTCATCTCTTCTTAAGGACTACCCCAGGCCACTGAATCAGATGTGATTAGGTAGTATCTTATCTATTTTCTCTCTCTTAACATACTCTCATGATCTCTCTATTTGCGGTAGATTAAGGATGGGTTACAACTAAAATATAAAACTAATTTGCTATAATGTGACAATGAGATTATGATGATGACATACTCTTACACAAAAGTTTTGAACCATGGTCATGAAGATTTTTCTAATAATGTTAATAATCCACCTTATAGATTCCTCCTACAACTCGTGTCACCTATGCCAGCACCGCGGGCATCAAACTCGCTGACAAGCCGCAAGGCAAAGAGGGAAAGAGTGGAGTTAGAAGAGACTGAAGAAACCCCTGCCAACAATATTATGGCCTCAGGGGACTGGGAAAAGAAAAGGCATGTCCTCATGGATTCCATGCATACCCTAGTCACCTACACCGCATGAGTACTACCCAAGGGACCTAAACCTCTTAACCCTAATCCTAGAGTCCCCACCTCTCTAATTTCCTCAAGCTTAACTATGAAACCTTCCATTATGAGGATGAGAATGGCGTCATCGATGAGGCTGATGCTTGGCTCCTTGCCATGGACAACACTTTTAGGATCCTTATGTGCCCTAAAGGGGACAAGATCACTTATGACACCTTCCAGCTTAGGGTAGCAGCCAAGTTATGGTGGGACAACTACATCCACTCTCAGCCAGATCTAGCTCTCAACTGGAAAGCCTTAAACCATATCTTCACCAACTTTCCATGCCCATTTGTGAGAGAAAGGAGAATCAGAAACAGTTCTACCACCTCACTTAAGGGACTGTGTCTATAGAAGACTATGGGAGGAACTTCTATCTCCTGGAATGGAATGCCCCTAGGTTGACTGAAGAGAATAGGGTGGACTATTTTCTCAATGGGTTACACCTCACCCTCCATGCTTTTGTGTCTGCTTCTCGCCCCACCACCTTTCAAGAGACATATGATTAGGCCTTGTCCATGTAAAGAACTCTAGGTTTGGGAACTAAGAAAACACCTAACCTATCCTACCTAGGGTTTACTGATGTGTTGCCAGCTGCCCAAGGCCCCAAAGGACCACCTTATCACAACAATAACAACAATAGGGGTTGGGGTAGAGGTTGTGGCAGGGGAAATGGTGGTCGGAACAAAGGCCAAGGAGGGGGCAACAACAACCAACAACCCAGGACAGGTCAGAACTGTAGAGACAACAATGGTCAGGGTGTGGTCTGATCACCAACAGGCTCTCAACCTAGCCCACGCAAATTCTAGAAGCCAGTGTGCCACTTTTTTAAGGAAGAGGGGCACATCAGGGGAGCTTGTACCTACCCTCCTCAGCCTTCAGCCAATAAGGGTAAGCAACATGAACATTGACAAGCTCATGTTTTTGCCATTAATGTCGAGGAAGCTAATGCAAATGGAAATCATTTGATTAAAGGTAACCCTAATTCTAAATTATTACTTGCTAATAAATAAGATAACTAGAAATGAACAAATAACTTACATATTTGTTTATTATCATGTACCTTAACCCTCTACAATCACCATATTGTGGCTCCATTTGATTTTGGATCTACTCATACCTTCATATCTCAAAGTCTTTTAGTGTTGCTCAACCTTAAACTGAAATACCTAGGATATACCCTTGATCTTTCAACCCCTAGTGGGAGGATCTACACCTCTTATCACGTGGCAAAAAATGTCCCTCTCTTTTATGGACCTCATTAACTTGTAACTAACTTCATCTTGCTTGACATGGAGGGCTTTGACCTCATTCTTGAAATATGGTTGTATAAGAACCATGCCATTATTGATTTCCATTTAAAGAAAATCATCATCTCTAGACCTGATTCTCCTATCATTACCATCCTTGGTAGAAAAGATAGGGCCGGGAACCTTGTTATTTCTACTAGAAAGTCTCAATCGTTGATATCTAAATGGTGCGGAGCTTATTTAGCTACCATGACCTTAGTGAACCCAGATACATCGGCTCTAGACTCTATTTATGTGGTGTGTGAGTATCCTAATGTCTTTCTTGAAGAACTTCCTAGTCTGCCTCCCACTCATGAAATTGAGTTATGTAACGACCTTGCCTCCCGATAACCCCCAATTAAGGGAGACCAAAAGGTCAAAGCCATTATCCCAATTAATAGGATCAAAGGTTCGACAAATAATCAATAATAATTATGAAATTCTACCAACGAAACTGAAATCTGGTATAAAATAAAACTTTACATACCTTTTAAAACTTTGGTAATCTACTTTTGTCCATAGCTTGGATCTATTCTATCTAATCCTCCTTGCACTTTATTTCTTATTTCCACAATGTGACATTTTACTATTTGTTCTTTTCAACTTGTACCTAAAATGCTGACAAACAAAACGTCGGTCAGCATATCGAAATATGCCGGTATGTGGGGACAACCAAAAATTTTGCAAATATAACTAATAGTCTAAATATCACAATCAAGTTAATTAACAAGCCAATTTACGCTTTCAGTGTGACATTCTCCACCGCTTTTTCCCTAACCCTGGCATACCCACCTTAGGGTTTCTCTTTTGCCAATGACTTAAGGCCACCTTCTCAATCCCGAGCTTGGTGCATGGGGTCACCCTTCTTAGTGCCTGTTAGTCATTCAATAAAGACCACCTTCTCAATCCCGAGCTTGGTGTCTGGGGTCACCACTCATGGTGCCCATTGGTCTACCCTCTTGGGTCTGACCTTTGGCATCATCCATCAGGGTGGCATGTAGGTGCGAGAATGCACACTTTTATTATTATTGTGATAACCATAGTGACTTTATGATTTGCAAGTATGAACATCCAAACTGTTAAGTTGCATTCAATGTGATGAATCATCTGGGAAACTCTTCGGGAAATTAATGCGGTTAACCATAATTAACCACATACCTGATAGGCTGATTTGAGACAGAGCTAATCCAATCAATGCAAGAAATCCAATAGAAAAGCAAGCACACAAAGAGATCCTGAAATATGCATACAATTTTCCTATTATTGATCATGCCATCAAGATCTATTAAACCTAGCTCGCTTCCTAGGGTTTCTGGTCCACTTTTAGGGTTTCCATTGCAATTAGGGTTTCCCTTCATTTATACTATTTTAAACCCTAATTTGATACAATTACTCACAAACCCTAATTATCTCATATATTCTTCACAAAAGATATTAAGGTTATCTTTTAACAACATATAACTCTGATATCAGAAAAAGCATAATTAACCATCAATTAAGTCCATTAAACCTCTTTTACATTATAACTACCATTTTTATCCTTTTAATCCATGACAATATCATTATGTTCATTTATCATCAATTCATAGTTCATTATGGTCTAATTCACATATGAACTCTATTTGTCATTAATTCTACCTTTATCCATTAGAAAACCCTAATTACTACATTAAAGATATTTATCCACAATTAGGAACTTTTATACTTGAAATATCTTGGAATTATCATATCTTAACTTTATTCATGATTTTGAATAATTAAAACCATTAAGAGTCACATTTACTAATATTAGGGTTTGAAGGCCCATTAAAGCATATTTATGCACATGAATTTCTAAATTAAACCAATTACATGCCAAGTTCATCCTTTTTTATCTTAATGTATCTTTTCATGATTAAGAAGCTAATATCAACTTTAATCATCCATTAAACTCTACTAATTACATTAATCATCTCAAAATAGGGTTTATTAACCTTTAATTCATTAAAGTTGATAACTTACACTACTTTTCGAATTGCAAGAGTAATTAGCCTCTAAAACCATTTTTATTGAATTCCTCTCATTTTTCTGAGCAATATTCATGTATTATACATTTCCATCGGGGCTACCAAAAATTAACTACGAATTTTGTAAATTATCTCCCCCTTGGCCAATGGAAGAGCGCCATGTGTCCTTCCTATTTTCTTTGCTAGCGAACAGGGTCTTCAATCCGGCATTTTATGTCCCTGCTCTCCTTCTCACACGCTAGGGGTAAGAGAGACTTTTCTCTCTATTCACCTTCAACCTCGCGACCTGCTAACACGCGAGCCAGCTCCAGACTCTGGTCAACCTCGTCGTTGACTCTAGGATCCCGTCCACCAGCGAGCAAGCTAGGGGGCTTGAAAGTTCTGCCACCATCGTCCGAACTTGAAAGTCTCTACAATTGCACACCCGTGTCGTGCCTCCGCTCCCAACTAGTTGATGAAACTCCAGCAAGGTCGACCGGAGGATGAAGGGGAAGGTTGGGGTGAATTGCTCAATTGAAATCGTCAAATGCTTCATCGGCGCTCTCTGAGGATGTCAAGGAGGGTTTTATGGATGTGGGGACCCCTGAGCACCCTCCCCTATATATAGGGTTGGCGACAGAGTCCAGTGATTTGGAGATTTCCTGGCGTGTCAATGAAACCACCCATAAACCGGGTTGGATGGCTTCAGAACAGACTCCCGAAGGTGATGGACACATCACCAAGTCTGCTCATTGCTCCCAATCCGAGCAATCCTTGATCAAAGATTTCACAGTTCGTTCCATGTGGCTTGTTCCTCATGAGACTGGGACTCATTCCCAGTCGTTGGATCTTCAATCCAACAGTTGCGCCTCAACTAAAAAAATAGGAAAATTGAAATTCAATTCCCATTATCAAAGTGACACAATATCTTATGTGATTATTGCTCTCACTTTAGGATAACTTCCAAATTGCATATCTTGGAAACCATGCATTGTTTTACAACCAAATTTTGAGGATTCCTCTCTCATGCCTTTATCTACTTGCATGCCAAGTTTGAGTCCGAAATTCCAAAATAAAAGAACTATTTCTTCATAGGCAAGTTACTCATTAACCAAATCCATTTAATGGTTATTTTCTCTTTCTTTCTCTTTTTATTTTCCTTATTGGAATTCCTTTTAACATTAGGAACCTTATGGATACGAAAATCCACCAAAGATAACTCAATTATACCTCTTTCCACTTATTTCCCACATTTTATCATTGTTTTCAATTTCTTTCTTAATAAAGAAATATTTAATTGATCTTTTCTTTTCTTGTTGCATTATCTTTGCAACTTTGGACTCCTTGGAACCCAAGGAACCCAAGAGGCATGAAATCCACCTTTGGATTAAATACTTTTGCCTTCTAGAGGTTTCTACATTTTTCTTTTCTCCATTTCTTATCAATAATGGAGTACCTTTCGTCTTTTCCTTGTTATTGGGCCCAATAGCCAATAAAGCCCACAAAACAATCATCAAGGCTATTGTAAACGAAATCCATTTATTCAAAACAAATTATATCATTACTTATTCAAATATCTTTAATATAAGAAATTACATTTCTCACCAAATGAACCCAAAAATTGGGGTTGTAACATCCTTCCCCTCTTATACAAATTTTGTCCTCAAAATTCCATCAAGCAAACAAATAAACAATTCAGGATAAGACCTTTCCATGTCCATCATTGGCCCCTATGTGGCTTCACCCTTTCCATGTTGCTTCCCAAGAACCTTCATCATCTCATATTCTTCCATCTGAGTTCTTTCTTACCTTGGTATATCATACCCTCATAGGTGACTCAGGACATTTCAGCCTCTCATAAAGCTGAATAGGTTCAGGGCTCGGCACATGGATTGGGTACCTCACATAGTGCTCTAGATTAGACTTATGGAAGACATTATACATCATGTTATCCTGAGGGGTAAGGCTAAACACAACCATCTCCACCAATCCATATCAAATGGACCCATATATTGGGGATTCAACTTTCTCAGTTGTATCCTAGAGGGGTCGGATTTTCACATCACATACTCTCCCACAGTGAACTGCATGTCAGTCTGCTTTGCATCAACTCACGACTCATGTTGCCCCTGGTGAGATGACTGATTCGCCAAAACGAGATCAATGAATGCGGAAGCGAATTACTGAAAATCACTGGAAATTTAAAACTTTATAAGCAGAGATCTTGAAAGTAGAAAACTTTTTTATAATAAACAAGATAAACAGTTTACATCATGTTAAATCACCTCTCGGGTGATTATATACATCCAGATACAAAATCTCGAGATTAGAAACCAAAATCTCAGACCTACTGACTCCTAGGACCTGAGAGTACAGAGACGACATAAGACCAACTAACTATAGGACTCAGCAGTCAGTATCTCCACTTGAGATTTACTACTGCCCCTGGCATTGCTGCTGTTGGTACTGCTCACCCTCGGATTGGTTTCTTCGTCCTCGACGTCCACCTAAAAAGTTGAAACCTACGGGAGTGAGACAATCTGAATAATTGTCCCAGCGAGAGTTATAACTCTCCACCAGAAGCTTTGTTATAGCAAAAAGAAGAAGTAATATAAGCAATATAAGCTTCAAGACATGTAACAGCAAATTTGATATTAAGTAAAGCAACATCATTAAGGAATGTACATACTAGATTTTTGAACAGGATATTAATATAAACAATGTAACATCAATCATTGTTTCTCGTAGTTCAACCTAAGTAGATATGCTACGCGGTTGATTATGTTTTACAAACATTATTATTCCCTGTGGAGATGAGGTATACCACACATACTCCAACCTATCACTACTAAGTCGCATCGGTATCATACCTAGGTCATCAAAAGAGCCGGATTCTTATGATCTCATCTTCCTCAGTCAGTATGAGGATCAACATGTAGAACATCTAGTATCTCTGCTACTATAGCTTACCAGGGTATTCTGGCACTTCGCTATTAGAGTCACAGTGGCATTCTGTACTCTCTTTGCTATCGAAAGATCTCTTGTTTATCTCTCATCGATGCGGTATTAAAGATTCCCTCGGGAGAATTGTGAAACATCACCCCGGCATAAACATATAGTGAAGGGTTGATAGATTAAGGTACATCTACATCAACTCCTATACTAGGATGTAAGGATATTCACATCCATATTCCCCCATATACTCAATAGTATGTGATCCAGGAGTTCCCTTAGGAAAACCTATTTCACCATCATTTAGCTTCTGACAATGATGGATCTATGATCAGGGCTCTACATGGTAGTATCTACCACATGGGCCAAGAATGCATAACATCCTTACCTCATCAGATTCTTAGCAACCATAGCTGTCACAAGACAGGTGGGTAGAATCTTTCTCTCTCCTTGAAAGATCCATGTGTTGCTTTCATCAGCAAACACAGCTTGCTTGGATTCACAATCCAAAACAACTCTATACCTTTCCAAGGTATCCATCCCAAGGATTATGTCAAATCCTTGCATCTCAATTGGTATAAGATCCACTTGAATGCGATGATCAGAAAAGAAAAGGATGTAGGTAGAGCATACCTCCTGCAACACAGCAGACCCTCTCAACGGAGTCTCAAGCAACAGGCTATCTGCCCTATGACTGACGGTCATATTGCAGTTACGAATCACTCTTCGAGTGATAAAGGAGTGTGTAGCACCCGAGTCAATCAAAATAGATACAACACAAGATGTAGACATATCAGAATATAACAACTCCATCTGACCTGCTACAACATGAGGGTTGATCACTACATCAGGTGGGCTCATAGCATAGAACCTTATTGTCGCCTGAGGTTGATTCGGTGCTGATGATCCAGCTTGGGATGCTTGTCCACATCCTCTAGCTGCTCCTTGAAACTGCCTCCTCTGGGATCCTTGCTGACTCTGTCTATGTGGCTGTGTTACACTTGCTGGTCTAGCTCTGCAATCTTTCATCAAGTGCCCCACCTTCCCACAAATGTAACAACTTCTTTCTAGTTGTTGTGGTCTTGGTGCTCCTGTGACTGACATCGATGTTGAACTGCGAGCTCCTTGTAGTGGTAGGATTCGTCCTCTACCTCTACTTGGTGTCCACTGTGTCTGAGCAGTAGGTCTAGGTGGTGGTGGTGGTGGTATAGGCGCAGAAAATCAAGTCTTCTTGAAGTCTCTAGATGAAGATCCCTGGAACTGAGGATATCTCTTATGGGTTTGCCTCTTCTCTGCTACGGACCTTTTTATCCTTCAGACTGACTCAACGAAGGTAGCAAACCTTTCCCATTTCTCTAGGGCAGACACGGGAGTAGTCAACTCAGTGTTCAACCCTTTCTCGAACCGACTGATCCTCTCTTCATCTGTAGCAACCATGTGCAGACAAAACCGCAACAGCTCCATGAACTTAGCTTCATATTCGCTAATGTTCATCAGACCTTGCCTCAACCTCTCAAACTAAGAGATTTTCTTGTCCAAGAACATCTTAGGGAAATATCTATTGATAAATTCCCATCAGAAGACTTCCCAGGCAACCTCCACACCAGGCCTATTCTGCTCTTCCATGGTCCACCAGTGACCAGCACTCCCCTTGAGAAGATAGACAGCATGTCTAACCTTCTCAGCTTCTGGGATGTTCAGGATTCCAAAGGTTTTCTCCAACTCGGTCAACCACAGGTCAGCATCTGCAGGGTCAGCTGTTCCAAAGTATTCGGTTGCTCCGACATGACGAAGTCGCTCGAACGCCTTACTGATACATTTTCCTTCAGATTGGGCAGGTGCCCTAGGTGCAGGCATAGGCATCCTATCTGTGATGTGTGTCATGGCAGTCATAAACTGCCCGAACATAGTCTGAACAGCTGGGTTTCCCATATCAGCTGGGTCAAACTGAGGTGGCTCCATGGGTGGCTCAGGTACAAGCTATTCTATCTCCGGGTTCCTTGCACCTTCTCGGGGTGCAGCGACACTACTTTCTGCTACTTACCCCTCGTGTGGTCTAGACATCCTTACTTATCTTCTTCTCCTGAGGAGCAGAAGACACTATTAGATATACTGGAAAACACTAAGAATAGACTCGACATCCTAAGTACTATGTCTCTGTAGACTCAGCGAACCTAGAGCTCTGATACCACTAAACTGAGACGACTGATTCACCAAAACGAGATCAACGAATGCGGAAGAGAATTACTGAAAATCACTGGAAATTTAAAACTTTATAAGCAGAGATCTTGAAAGCAGAAAACTTTTTTATAATAAACAATATAAACAGTTTACATCATTTTAAATCACCTCTCGAGTGATTATATACATCCAGATATAAAATCTCGAGATTAGAAACCAAAACCTCAGACCTACTGACTCCTAGGACCTGAGAGTACAGAGACGACATAAGACCAACTAACTACAGGACTCAGTAGTCAGTATCTCCACTTGAGATTTACTGTTGCCCCTGGCATTGCTGTTGCTGGTACTGCTCACCCTTGGATTGGTTTCTTCGTCCTCGACGTCCACCTAAAAAGTTGAAACCTACGGGAGTGAGACAATATGAATAATTGTCCCAGCGAGAGTTATAACTCTCCACTAGAAGCTTTGTTATAGCAAAAAGAAGAAATAACATAAGCAATATAAGCTTCAAGACATGTAACAGCAGATTTGATATTAAGTAAAGCAACATCATTAAGGAATGTGCATACTAGATTTTTGAATAGGATATTAATATAAACAATGTAACATCAATCATTGTTTCTCATAGTTCAACCTAAGCAGATATGCTACGCAGTTGATTATGTTTTACAAACATTATTATGGCCTGCGGAGATGAGGTATACCGCTCATACTCCAACTGATCACTACTAAGTCGCATCGGTATCATACCTAGATCATCAAAAGAGCCGGATTCTTATGACCTCATCTTCCTCAGTTAGTATGAGGATCAACATGCAGAACATCTAGTGTCTCTGCTACTATAGCTTACCAGAGTATTCTGGCACTTCTCTATTAGAGTCACAGTGGCATTCTGTACTCTCTTCTCTATCGAAAGATCTCTTGTTTATCTCTCATTGATGCGGTATTAAAGATTCCCTCGGGAGAATAGTGAAACATCACCCCGGCATAAACATATAGTGAAGGGTTGATAGATTAAGGTACATCTACATCAACTCCTACACTAGGATGTAAGGATATTCACATCCATATTCCCCCACATACTCAAAAGTATGTGATCCAGGAGTTCCCTTAGGAAAACTTGTTTCACCATCATTTAGCTTCTGACAATGATGGATCTATGATCAGGGCTCTACATGGTATGGTTATACTTGATTAATTAGGTACATTTCAGCATTCTTTTAGCATCAAGCATGTTCTCAAACATTTAACTATTAAAACATTGCTATATAAGAAGAATACTAAATGTATTAAGCTTAACTCTCATCAGTTATTATATGGATATCAATTCTTAATCATTACATCATAAGTCATCTTATCAGCATGACCTTGATGTTACTCATGGCTCTTACAGCCTATCAATCTCATATGATGCCACTTAAATTAGGCAACATACTATGTCACTATTCATAAAGCTAATAACATGCTTTTAATGAATATGATATCATAACCCTTACCTGGATATGATCATTCTCTTATAAGAACATGCATGGTTAATTCGATTGACAACAATAAACAATTCATTTCCAGATCAGTCAAATTATAAAGCAGAATTAGTCTTTCAATTCAAGGGTTGTACCTTTATGCTTTTACTAAAGCTAGGTTCCCTTATTTACATCAATTAGGGTTATCCAATCCCTTTCTTTATTATTAGGAATAATGATTCGTCATCTCATACTTAATCATGAAGATTTATGCTTAAAGGCATAACCTGGAATTACGGTTTATTGTACAATTCAACACATTACCCTCCATTAGGGTTTATTATTCACATTACATGTTATTACCCTAGAATTAGGGTTTAATATTTACTTCATAGTGGATTGAGCTCATAGCATCATCTTGTATGAAATCATCATCATTGATGCCCTCAAATTAGGTTAAGATTCATTAATCAACATAATTAGGGTTTCCATGATCTCACCTTGATGGATCATACCCTAATCATGTACATTATTACACATTGAAGGTATGTTACTTGATTCTTATTCATATTAGGAACCTTCTTTCTCCTCTCACTACTAGATGATGTTTAAAATCACTCTAGATTAGATTAGGTCAGTTCAACTTGATTAACATAGGTCAAGTCATCACCACTATGGTCATTAGGGTTTACTTGATCAAGGGTTGTTTGTTTACTTGAACCCTTCATGAGTGCCTTGATAATGTTCATCATTAATCATAACATGGGTCAAACTACTAGTTACTTAACCATTTATTATCTTTAGGTATTATTAGGGTTTATGTTAAACAACCATTGAACCATCTAAGCCTTCAAGGCATTAAGAAATCATAACCCTAAAAGTCCCCAAACGATTACACACTTCAGCCTCCAAACGGTTTTAAAACCGTTTGGAAGGGTTGACCATTTGGTTAGGGTTGACTTCAAGACCGCATGAACTAGGTCACACTCAAGACCGTTTCAACTTGTTGACAGTTTGAACATAGTTGACTTTGAAACTGTTTGATCAAACTGCATGACCAAACCGCATGGCCAAACCGCATGACCAAACCGCATGGCCAAACCGCATGACCAAACCACATGGCTACAAACCGCATGAGCTCCAAATGGTTTTGAAACCATTTGATCCCAAACAGTCTTGAGACCGTTTGGTCCAAATGGCTCAAAACCGCATGGACCTAAAAGGTACATCAACACTTGTAATCGATTAGGGTTTTCAATGTTGAACCCCTCAATTGGTCTCATACATGTTAACCACTTATCAATTGAGCCAATTAGGGTTATCCTTAACCAATTGGACACTTAATTGACCCTCAATTGATAGCCAATTAGGGTTGAGACCGATTGAATTAGGGTTTGTAATCGATTAACCATCAACATTGATCAACATAGATCTAATTGAAGTTGAACCCATTAATTGTCATCCAATTTGGCCCCAACTTGGCCCAAACGGTCTTGAGATTGTTTGGACATCCTCCAAACGGTCTTGAGACCGTTTTCCCAAAGTCTCATCAAAAGCTAAGTTCATTTGTTAAGGGTTGAACCCTAATTAGGTCTAAAATCAGCACTTTCAATTATTTCAACAACCTATTGTGATTGGACCTTCAATTGATTAAATTATCTTAACCCTAGACCTCCAAATGGTCTTGAGTAGTCACCAAACGGTCTTGAGATCGTTTGGGTGACTCCCAAATGGTTTTGAAACCGTTTGGGCCACTCAACCCAAACTTCAACGAAATTGGTCCTTGAAATCATCAATTGAACCCGACTAGGGTTTCGAGGATTGAAGTACCTTCAACTTGTGATTTGTTTGCAATTAGATTATTTTTTTTTGTAGATGATTAATTCAATATGTGTTCAGCAGACCTCTAAACGGTCTTCACTTGGTCAAACTTTCCAAACGGTCTTGGAGACCGTTTGAATCTAAACGGTCTTGCAAACCGCATGAAATCAAACGGTCTTGGGATTGTTTGATTTCAAATGGTCTTGCAAACCGTTTAGACCAAAAGGTCCAAGATCGTTTGGTAAAGTTACCTAGGAAATCACGCCAATCATATTCAACCTTAGATCAGGTCGGTTACTTCATGGTTTTTCTTGCAAAAGTGCAAGGAAGAGTGGAGAAGAAGAAGAACTATCTACTATTTGCAAGAACAAAGATATGCATAATCAAAGCAAGAGGTTTAGAGTTATAAAACCCGCCTTATGGTCATTCCTAGAGCTCCAAGCTTCCAATCTTTCAAGCCTTTAATGGCATCTTGAGCTCCACATGTCAACAAAAGGTGTTTCTCCAAGGAAAGGTTGGGAAAGATCGGCTAGAAAGAAAGAGCTAAGTAAGAAAACCATAAAACCAACCTTGTAACCCAACTTCCTCCATGAATCCGAGCAAGATGATGGTCTCTTCTTACCTTAGAACAAGTTGGTCGATCACCTCTGCTCTAGAGCTCTGTCTTCAGTCAGTTTAGCAAGGGGGATAAGTGATGGAAGTGAAGAAACGATTGTTTAGTTGTAAAGGATTGATGACTATATACCTTACGGGGTATTTCCATGATAATGATAACTATTTCTCTTATTCTCATTTAGGTCCCTCCCCCTTTTAGGCACGTCCTTCCTCCTTATTTCTAAAGCAAAACTCCTTCTAAAACCTAGGACTAAAGGCAAAGAAGGTCAACTTACTACTAAGGTGCACATATAAAAGGGTTATTATACTTATAACTTGATTATTCAATTACAAGAGTGTTCCTTATTATATGTTTATTCAAATAAAGTGCCCCCTTCATCATTATTACTCTAAATGATGCCAAGGGTCATAAAAGATATTCTAGAAGGTGTATTTTACAAGTTGCACCCCACATTTTGGGTAAATTGCATTTTACACTAAAATTAGGGTTTTAAGTACAAGGATTGCTCCACAAGCTGCATCTCAGTGCCCAAGCTTGGGGAATCCATCATACTTCATCATATTTATTCTTATGATGTATCAACATCAAAGGAACATCTTAACATATGTAATTTGCAAGTTAACCCCTCTAATTGGGTAATTTGCACATAGGTCCCTGTAATACAAAACAATACTATAACATTGTTTAAAAGGACAGAAATGGCAATATATGTTCCTCAGGAGATTTAATTACATATCAAAAGATAATCACAAGTATAAAATTACATAATTAAGCAAAACACCTAGGGTTAGTTCATAACCCAGGTCAGGGATGTTACACCTGGGCTCTCTCTCAGCCATTGTACGATCAAAGCAACTTCATCTGCATACACTGTGGTTCTTTTCTAACCTTTGCGAGGTCCCTTCACCAACATCATATTAATGAAGTGGTGACCGACACAACCTCCCTTACTGAGCTTCTTTACATCCCAATACTGGCTATGGTGGTCATCATCAAATCTTACAGAGGATAAGAACTGTCTCTATGTATCACCCTAAATGAGCACACATGCTCTCATCATATCCTTTAGTCTGGATCATCCTATTAGTTAGGGGTGATAAATTGTACCATCATCGAGTTCTTCATGTATCTACTTCCACCACATCGAAGCAAATCTTTGGGTTATACTCAAGAACTTTTGAACTCACATCATGGTGTATTTGAACCATCTTCCTCATATGTAGTTCAACTGGATCCATCTCTTGACAGTATCCTTCTTTCTCATGTCATCTAGATAAGGTGATCTATCATAACCCATATTGCATCTTGACCTTCCTTGGTCTAGGGGAGACTTACCACAACATCCCTAGTGGTGAACTCCCATTCCCTCTCGGGGACTCTTTATCCTCTATCTCAACTCATTGGGTTACTGGTGTTCATCCTTCACCTCCTGGCTTGCATGGCGACAAGACACGTGCAACTTCATCTTAAGAATCTCAAGTACTACTGCCACTTACTATCTTCGTAGAACCATGGTGTATGGTGATCTTAAAATCATGATCTCATGTATGTCATGATTCCTCAAGATTGATTCCTCGGAAACCCTACACCACTCTAATCAGGGTTTTATTGCCTTCCTATCCAAAGAAGTACATTTGAGGTTCTACAACCATCCTTTTATCATGATAAGCCCTAGGCTGGCTAGCTAAGCAACCACTAACTCGATCAACAATCTCATTACATCTGTGTGTTAGCCAAACATATCTCCTTTTTCAAACTTAAGGCTAACCCAATAGCCTCTTCTAGCCTCTCACTAAACTAAGCAGCTACATTTCAACCAGGGCATCCATTACCACCTCACATCCTTCTGTGTAAGGTAATGCTAAAGACATACACCTTCATTTATTCCAATTTATCATCTCATCTCAGACTCAACAATAGAACTTAGAGATCATCTTCTTGGTTATCAAACTCAACCTTGTATGACTCGCAAAATCCACACAACTCATGATAATACATCCTCATAATATGACTACCTTATTTCTCTTAGTTTTTGTAAACCATTCATGCATCGTTTACTCCACAAGGGTATGTTATCATCTATGTCCTCATAGCAATGTTCCAACTCACATCATCCTTGGTTTATGGCATGCGTATTTTCCTATCTCTCACTCCCATAACAAGAGGAAATAAGCATTTTATTGCAGTCCAAATACAAAGTTCTTCCCATTCCAAGAGTAGAGATGGTACACCCCACCTTGCCAGTACACCTTCAATTCTAAGTTGAAATGTGCTACACATGTCTCTACATCACGATCATCTCAATGTCAAAGTTACTTCCATGGAAAACTGGTTTCGAACCTGCTTGGGTCCACACACATTCCTTGGTCATCTCCTCTAGGTCTATAGGGTGTCGGCACTTTTGGGGTCATCCCTCTTCCCTTATGCATCCAGAGAGTGCCCTACTCATCCGCCCTTTGGGTACCATGAGTTCATGAAGGCCATCAATCTCCTAACCCATGGCCCTCAGACAATGATAGTTGTTACCTCCTGACCCTATGGTCATGTGCAACTTGGGAATTTGGCAAGTCCTACTTCCATCTATCTTATCCCTACCTGACCCTTGGATAGACTTAGGATTCTAACCTAGTACATGTCCAACTGAGAACCTTACCCAAGACTTCATCATCTCTCTCTGCATTCATGGGCTGACTTTCATCCTTTCATAGGGGTCATGGCGACATGCCTACCTTAGTCAGACCCCATACTGGTTACCTCCATGGTAACACATCCATATGCACCTAGAGATGGTTATCTATGGGTCTACATGTTCATTCTCTTACTGTGTACTTTTCACTTAGCTTTTCAAGATCCTATTGATACCTCTTTAGGTTACCTCAAAACTACAAACTGATATACACCCTACCAAAAAGGGTCCCTCTCCCAGGATGGGAGGAAACTACACCTCTTGATAACAAAGGTCACCAACGTCCTTGTGTCTAGGGTTTACATCCACATGAGCATGGTTAACCTTACCAAGCTATTAAGGCACAAGCAGACCACCTACTAAACCATGCTAGGTCACACTTGTTCTCATTCCTCAACATGTCACCAACTTAACCATGAGGGGTTCATCAAACATACCTTAGACTTAAGGAGTTTCCCTTTCCTCTCAACATGAGGAGTGCCATGCTCGAATCTATAGAAACTCAAATCGCATCATGATCATCAGGTGCACCACTTCCCCTCTTAGGTCTAGGAACCCTAGGTTCACTTTTTTGCAAAAGTTGTCCAACTGCATGATCAACCTTTCCACCACAAACCAAGCATGTATAAGGTATGGCATGCACTTCTATTATCCTTTTACTCAAGTAACACCTAATAGTGGAGTCCTCCTCGAGGACAACCAACAAGGTACAAGGTCTCACAACTTGCTACTAAACCTCTTCATGGTATTAAGGAACTCTTCTTCTTAACTCCGAAGGTAAAACTCCTATACCATAGGCAGATAGGTACCAGCAACCTCATCCTCTCTTTAGGGTTCGGTTCCTCTAAAGGCAACTAAGATACCATTATCCTCCAGGGATCATGCATGAGGCAAGAGCAACCATTCACTTAGGTCACATCATCCTCAACTTCCCACTGTTCCTCATATCTTGGAGTCTAAGCTTCCAATCTTCTTGCTTGGGTCATGCTCTCTCTCTCTCTCTCTCTCTCTCTCTAGAGCTAACCCTACAAATATCCTTACTACTAAAGGTTCTTTCTCCATGAAGGATTGAGCTCACAAGCATACCTCTACATGGGTGAAGCCTATGTTCAACTTATGTTTGCTCAAGATTATCCATAGTTCTTTATGCTTATCTCATAAGCTATCCATCATACTCTCCTGGCCAGGGTTTTAGCCTACTGTTCACACCACTGACGTACTCTGTGTGCATGCTATGCCCTTCTTGCATAAGCCCATCGGGTTTCTATAGGTTCTTCACTAACCTCAACAATGGAGGAGCTATCCTTCCCTCTAACACGCACGACCCTTCCCAGGGTTGGGTCACCAAAGACACTAGGTCATCCAGCCTCACATGGCTCATATCATCATGGGCATCCAAAAGCATGACCACACACCTGGTCTATCATGACTTCTAACTCATCGTGTCATCTCTCTCTAATCACCACTTAGGCTTAGATTTAGCATCATCCTCAGAGGATGTGCCAGGTCTCCACTTATAATGGAGGTATCTACCTCCAAGACTAACTCTCTTTACTTATCCTCCTGACAAGAAGGTCTAGCCTCAGGTCTCTCCTGAGGGCATGACAACTTATGTCATACGACCTAAGCATGTATCTATTCTTTTACGCTTAATCTATTAAGCTTATGTCCATGACATCTTATTTACATGCTTTTTATTAATTTGGTGGAGGATTCCTTAAACCTTATCAACCTTACCCATACCTCAAGAGGGTGAGGAAAAGAGAGAAAACCCTAATCCTTATAATCCTTAACAGCATTTGAGTTGAGAAGGGATGAACAAGATGAGAGAGTCCTAAAGGTATTTTATTTCGAGTCCAATCCTGAGACATTGGCCAGGCAGTCACACTAATCCAGGAGTCCTCGTATTCTGACTAGCGATGCAGAGGAAAATCTTGCCATCCTCGGGATGTGATCCTTTTCTAGACACTCTATCTTTCGAAAATTCCTCTAATAACTCGCTTGGGTTCTACAGAGTTTGTAAAATTTAATAATTATTAAAGATTAAATGAGGAACCTATGCTCTGATACCAAATGTAACGACCCCACCTCCCAGTAACCCCCAATTAAGGGAGACCAAAAGGTCAGAGCCATTATCCCAATTAATAGGATCAAAGGTTCGACAAATAATCAATAATAATTATGAAATTCTACCAACTAAACTGAAATCTGGTATAAAATAAAACTTTGCATACCTTTTAAAACTTTGGTAATCTAGTTTTGTCCACAGCTTGGATCTATTCTATCTAATCCTCCTTGCACTTTATTTCTTATTTCCACAATGTGACATTTTCCTATTTGTTCTTTTCAACTAGTACCTAAAATGCTGACAAACAAAATGTCGGTCATCATATCAAAATATGTCAGTATGTGAGGACAACCAAAAATTTTGCAAATATGACTAACAATTTAAATATCACAATCAAGTTAATTAATAAGCCAATTTACGCTTTCAGTGTGACATTCTCCACCACTTTTGCCCTAACCCTGGCATACCCACCTTAGGGTTTCTCTTTTGACAATGACTTAAGGCCACCTTCTCAATCTCGAGCTTGGTGCCTGGGGTCACCCTTCTTAGTGCTTGTTAGTCATTCAATAAAGACCACCTTCTAAATCCCAAGCTTGGTGTCTGGGGTCACCACTCATGGTGCCCATTGGTCTACCCTCATGGGCCTGACCTTTGGCATCATCCATAAGGGTGGCATGTAGGTGCGAGAATGCAGACTTTTATTATTATTGTGATAATCATAGTGACTTTATGATTTGCAAGTATGAACATCCAAACTATTAAGTTGCATTCAATGCGATGAATCATCCGGGAAACTATTTGGGAAACTAATGTGATTAACCATAATTAACCACATACCTGACATGCTAATTTGAGACAGAGCTAATCCAATCAATGCAAGAAATCCAATAGAAAAGCAAGAACACAAAGAGATCCTAAAATATGCATACAATTTTCCTATTATTGATCATGCCATAAAGATCTATTAAACCTAGTTCGCTTCCTAGGGTTTCTGGTCCACTTTTAGGGTTTCCATTGCAACTAGGTTTTCCCTTCATTTATACTATTTTAAACCCTAATTTTATACAATTACTCACAAACCCTAATTATCTCATCTATTCTTCATGAAATATATTAAGGTTATCTTTTAACAAAATATAACCCTAATATCAGAAAAATCATAATTAACTATAAATTAAGTCCATTAAACCTCTTTTACATTATAGCTACCATTTTTATCCTTTTACATGACAAGACCATTATGCTGATTTATCATCAATTCATAGTTCATTATGGTCTAATTCACATATGAACTCTATTTGTCATTAATTCTACCTTTATCCATTAGAAAACCCTAATTACTACATTAAGGGTATTTATCCACAATTAGGAACTTTTATACTTGAAATAGCTTGGAATTATCATATCTTAACTTTATTCACAATTTTTAATAATCAAAACAATTCACATTTACTAATATTAGGGTTTCAAGGCCCATTCAAGCATATTTATGCACATGAATTTCTAAATTAAACCAATTGCGTACCAAGTTCATCCTTTTTTATCTTAATGTATCTTTTCACGATTAACAGGCTAATATCAACTTTAATCATCCATTAAACTCTACTAATTACATTAATCATGTCAAAATAGGGTTTCTTAACCTTTAATTCATTAAAGTTGATAACTTACACTAATTTTCAAATTGTAAGAGGAATTAGCCTCTAAAACCATTTTTAATGAATTCCTCTCATTTTTATGAGAAATATTCATGTATTATACATTTCCATCGGGGCTACCAATAATTAACTACAAATTTTGTAAATTATCTATCTCTTAGCCAATGGAAGAGCGCCACGTGTCCTTCCTATTTTCTTTTCTAGCGAACAGGGTCTTCGATCCTGCATTTTACCCTTTTTGTCCCTGCTCTCCTTCTCACGTGCCAGGGGTAAGAGAGACTTTTCTATCTATTCACCTTCAACCTCACGACCTACTAACACGCGAGCCAGCTCCAGACTCCTGTCAACCTCCTCGTTGACTCTGGGATCCCGTCCACCAGAGAGCAAGCTAGGGGGCTTGAAAGTTATGCCGCCGCCATCCGAACTTGAAAGTCTCTACAATTGCATGCCCACATCATGCCTCCTCTCCCAACTGGTTGTTGAAACTCCGGCAAGGTCGAACGGAGGATGAAGGGGAAGGTCAGGGTGAATTTCTCAATTGAAATCATCAAATGCTTTGTCGGTGCTCTCCGAGGATGTCAGGGTGGGTTTCATGGATGCGGGTACCCCTGAGCACCGTTCCCTATATATAGGGTTGGTGACAAAGACCAGTGATTTGGGGATTTCCTAGTGTGTCAATGAAACCACCCATAAACCGGGTTGGATGGCTTCAGAACAGACTCCCGAACGTGATGGACTCATCACCAAGTTTGCTCATTTCTCCCAATCCGAGCAATCCTTTATCAAAGATTTCACAGTCTGTTCCCTGTGGCTTGTTCCTTGTGAGACTGGGACTCATTCCCAGTCATTGGATCTTCGATCCAACGGTCATGCCTCAACTAAAAAAATAGGAAAATCGGGATTCAATTCCCATTATCTAAGTGACACAATATCTTATGTGATTATTGTTCTCACTTTAGGATAACTTTCAAATTGCATATCTTGGAAACCGTGCATCATTTTGCAACCAAATTTTGAGCATTTATCTCTCATACCTTTATCTACTTGCATGCCAAGTTTGAGTCCGAAATTCCAAAAGAAAAGGACTATTTCTTCATAGGCAAGTTACTCATTAACCAAATCCATTTAATGGTTATTTTCTCTTTCTTTCTCTTTTTATTTTCCTTATTGGAATTCCTTTTAACATTAGGAACCTTATGGATACGAAAATCCACCAAAGATAACTCAATTATACCTCTTTCCACTTATTTCCCACATTTTATCATTGTTTTCAATTTCTTTCTTAATAAAGAAATATTTATTTGATTTTTTCTTTTCTTGTTGGATTATCTTTGCAACTTTGGACTCCTTGGAACTGAAGGAACCCAAGAGGCACGAAATCCACCTTTGTATTAAATTATTTTGCCTTCTAGGGGTTTCTACATTTTTCTTTTATCTGTTTCTTATCAATAATGGAGTTCCTTTTGTCTTTTCCTTGTTATTGGGCCCAATAGCCAATAAAGCCCACAAAACAATCATCAAGGCTATTGTAAATGAAATCAATTTATTCAAAACAAATTATATCATTACTTTTTCAAATATCTTTAATATAAGAAATTATATTTCTCACCAAATGAACCCAAAAATTGGGGTTGTAACAAGTTCTCTATTAACCTTGTGCCTGGTACTGCACCTATCTCTCAAGCCCCATATTGGATGGCCCCTGCTAAGTTGTGTGAGCTCAAGAAATAATTGTAGGAACTTCTTGATAAAGGCTTTCTATGTCTGAGTTCTTCTCCTTGGGTCACACCTAATCCTTTTTGTGAAAAAGAAAGATGGTTCTATGAAGATGTGTATAGATTATCACATGCTTAATCAAACCACTGCCAAGAACAAGTATCCTCACCCCAAAATTGATGACCTCTTTGATCAGCTTTTTCACACCCACATCTTCTCAAAGATTGACCTTTGTTCCAGTTACCACCAGCTTAAATTCAAATATAAAGACGTCCCAAAGATAGACTTCTGAACTCATTATGGGCATTATGAATTCTTAGTTATGATGTTTGTCTTATCAAATGTCCCTATTGTGTTCATGACTCTAAAGAATAGAGTTTTCCAGTCTTTCTTGGATGACTTCGTAGTGGTCTTCATTGAAAGCATCCTTATCTTCTACAAGGACCATGAGTCACACTAATCCCATCTTCAGCATGTGGTGGACATTCTCTAAACACGGGAGTTTTATGGGAAGTTGTCCAAATGTGACTTTTGGATTGACAAAGTCATGTTTTTTGGGACACTTCATCACTAGAGGGAAGATTTTTGTTGACACTGCCAAAGTATTTGCTATTCTTGAAAGAAAATCCTTGAAGACTATTTTTGAGATACATAGTTTCCTTGACATAGTAGGTTACTATCACTACTTCACTCCAAACTTTTGTATGATTGCCTTGCCCC
The DNA here is from genome assembly GCA_963693085.1 of Alisma plantago-aquatica. NCBI lineage: Eukaryota > Viridiplantae > Streptophyta > Magnoliopsida > Alismatales > Alismataceae > Alisma > Alisma plantago-aquatica. Next base: position 1,207,706,134 of record OY856412.1, read on the forward strand.
TCACCAAGTTAACTCAAAAAGGGGAACACTTTATATGGTTTGAATCTTGTGAGTCTGGCTTCCAGCAACTCAAGACAAGACAAGACTCACCTCTACTCTGATTCTGACCCTTCCTTCAGGAAATGATGGGTTCATCATCTTCATGATGCTTCAAGGTTTGGTATGGTATGTGTGTTGACACAAGAAGGTAAGGTAATCGCCAATGCTTCCAGATAGCTAAAACCAAATGAGGACAACTACCCCACGCATGACCTTGAGCTTGCACTTATCATCTATGTGCTAAAGATCTAGTGTCACTACCTCTACAGCGCAACTTTGACATTATCACATATCATAAAAGTCTGAAGTATATCTTGACTAAGAAGGACCTGAATCTGATATAGAGAAGATGGTTGGAGTACCTGAAAGACTACAACTTCACTATTGCTTACCTCCCTGGTGTGGAAAATGTGGTAGTTAATGCCCTGAGATGGAAACAAGCCACATGTGATGCAATCTTCGCCACATAGTGGAATCATATGGAGTTTCTTTCTCCCATGGCCCCAAAGCACTTGGGTGATAGGATTAGACTGGCTAGCACCAATGTGAAACCTAACCTTTAGTCTGATATTCTATCAGCACAACAAGGTAGTTTCATTCTAAAAGAGATGATGAAGCTCATGGAGAAACCTGAGGCACACCTATCTACGGGGGTTGATGGAGGTATTTGGTACAAACAACATTTATGGGTCCCCAAATATTCTTCTTTATGGGAAAACATTCTAAAAGAAGCCCGTGAGTCCAAGTACATAGTTCATCCTAGTCCCAAAAAATGTATAAAGACTTACAAAGGCACTTCTACTGGAGACACATGAAGACTGATATAGCTACCTTCAACTCAAAATGCCTTACATGCCAACAGGTCAAGGTTGAACACTTGAGACCTGGAGGCTTGCTACAGCCACTACCTACCCTAGAGTGCAAGTGGGATAACATCACCATGGACTTTGTAGTGGGTTTAATGAGAACAAGAAGGGAAGTGATGCTATATGGGTCATAGTGGACTGCTTGAAAAAGTCATCCCACTTCATTCCTATCAAGACGACCACCAAGGTCACTGAACTTGCTAACCTATACATCATAGAGATAGTGATACTATAGAGAATTCCCATATCTATTGTCTCAGACAAGGATGCCAAGTTCATTTCTCACCTTTGGCAATAGGTTTAGTAGGAGTTGGGCACTCAATTGAACTTTAGCACTACATGTCATCCTCAGATAGATGGGCAATCAGAAAGGAAAATTCAGATCTTAGAGGATCTTCTCCGATCTTGTATTCTTTATTGGGGTGGTTTATGGGATCACTACCTTCCCCTAGTGGAGTTTGCCTACAACAATTGCTAGTAGTCCAGCATTGGCATGCCCCCATATGAAGCCTTGTATGGCAGGCCATGCAGGTTACCTATCTATTAGGATGAAGTTAGTGAAACACAGATTTTGAAATCCGAAGAGCTACAGTTGTATTCTCATAATGTTCATATTATCAAGCAAAGGTTGAATAGGGATCAGGACAGATAGAAATCATATATTGATGCTCACAAGACTGACTTATCTTTTAAAGTTAGAGAGCATGTGTTCTTGAATATCAAGCCAATTTGAGCCATTGTAAAGAACAAAGGGAAGTTTGAATCCAATATATGTGGGTCCTTTCAAAATATTGGCTCGTATTGGAGAATGTGCTTATAGGATGATCCTAGCTCTACATTATAGTATGACACATAATGTCTTTCATGATTCCAACCTGGAGATATGTGAAGGATCCTAGCCATGTTTTGAACCATGAACCAATTGAGATGAGAAACTCTTTGGTCTATCATGAAGTGCCAAACAAGATTCTGGACAGGCAGACAAAGGAGCTCAGGAACAAAAAGATGGATATGGTGAAGGTGTTTTCTAAGCACCAGAGCAGTGAAGACGCCACTTGGGAGCTCATGTCTGACATGGAGACACATTTTCTCGACCTTTTCAAAGATGTCCAATTTTGAGGACAAAATTCCTTTTTAAGGATGGGAGGATGTGATGGACTGTATCTTCTCCTTCTTCTTTTAGGTACCTATAAAACCCTATATTGCTCTATGTATGTATCTTTCCTTCAATTTATTAGTTTGATACGTCTTAATGCATAATTTATGTACCTTGAATGCAATTAATATGCATAAGATAGTCAATTTCATTCTAATCTAGTTTACAATTATAGCACTCATCATTGTCCTTTCATTTTAATTTGACCTTTTTAAAAGAAACTACCCACCTTGAAATTATGTTCATGGTGTAGAGATTCTTCTCACGATTTCAGTTCACCTTGTTTAACTCAAATTGGAGATCAGATGAGTAAGTTATGCTTCCTTGATTAAATCCCTTTTTCCACACATTTTGCATCAATTCCTAGACCTTGGTCCGGCCCAATTGGGTCCAGTGCAAGCGTCAGCCCACGTGCACCTCCTTTCTTTATTTCTTTCCCCCTCTAGCCCTTATCCTTTTTGTGAGGCCCTTGGAACCATTGGATCTAGGCAAGCTATGGATCTACTCCTAATCTAGTGGTTGGCAGCCCTTCTCCCTCCCTTCGGTTGCAAAAAAGAGCCATGGCATCACAAGATGAACCAGAGCCATGTACTAGCTCACCTTTTGACCGTAAGACCTATCATCACGATCAATCAACTCTCTCAATGACAGGGATAAGGCCGATCACCTCCAATCTAGCCTCCCTTGGCTACTGCCAGCCCCTCTTTCCTAATTGTAGGCCTTACCCTCTTACTTCCCAATTTCTCTATTTAAGGTCATCGACCCTTCTCTTCATTTCTTCTTTCCCTTCTCAAACTTGCGGTAGTGCTACAATGCTCACTCCTCCCCATCCTCTCACTGCTACTAGTTTCCAGACCCAGTGGTCCTAACACAAGGTTAGGGATGATTGGTGGGCTGTTGGATTGGGGGGTCATTGACTTGAATTGCTTGCCTCTGCACGCCATTGCCCGCTTTGCACCAGACCATGACCATCTGCCCTTCCTGGTTGCCTCCCTCAATGCATTGCACACAGATGCTTCTATCCTCATGTCACCTCTCCCAACAGTGTCCATCCGGGTGAGCCAACCGCCACCAGTTGCCATTCAAAACCACACACAAGTGAGACAAAGGTCGATGGATGTTGCCAATCCGGGCCAGCCCAAATCGCCTATATCACGGCCCAAGTAAGGTAAGTTCCCTCAAAATCCCTCTTTTCATGCTCTAATCTTCAGTCATATGTATCTTTTCACCTCTTATCCAAATATCAAAGTGTTACATATCATTTTGACTAGAAAAATGCCACCTTTCTAATAGTGATGACCATTGTTCCTGATTACACTCATATCTCTACTGATTTACTGATTAGTGACACCTTCATCTCTAATGACTTAAAATTTGCTTTTTGTGTATTAAATGATGTATCTTGAGCGCATGTATAGTCCTGCACCTAATTGATCTATATTGAAACCTTTCAACTTTGAAATCAGCAACTCTTAATATGACTTGTACACTCTTGAACCAAGATCTCATAGTATTATTCCTTTTGGTCCTGATAATACTATAGTGTTCACTTTTGTACATAATATGATCTAAATGACCTACATTTATAACCATAAGATGGAAGTCCGAATTTATATTCATCCCCTAAAACATCTAGTTGAAATTCAATTTGAACTCATCTTGTATATCTTCTAAACATGGATGTTCTATTTTTAAGTACCTAATGATAACTAGTACCACGATGAGTATTATGTGCACATGTTTGACATGAAATGAATCATGATTGATTGTAGTAGGACCTAGGTCTATAAGAACATCCATGTGTCTTGCAACATGATTGTGTTTTCAACCTCTACTAATCTAAGACTCACCCTCATTATACTTCTTATATCATAGGTTATCCTTGAGGGGATTTTACTTCGAGAATATTTTGCTAGGTTTACCTCTTCACCCCACCTTGCAAGGTACACTTTTATCCACCTTGATCTATTAAAATTTCTATGACTTGGTTGCTATCTGTATATGTAGATTCTAACCTTCGATATGATTATTGGTGTAAAATAATGACTCTTATAGTATCCATTTTTGACACTGGTATATTACATGTTGTTTAAAACCTTCAAACATAGTTTAGAGTAGCCATCATAAAACCCTTCTGCCTTACCCAATTTATGGGCTTTAGGCACAAGGCTCCATGCTCCTCCTTGAGATGTCAAGAGAGGAACATAACACGTGTAGAGATAGGGATAACCCAATGGTGATGGTCATTTGGGCCCCTCATGGTTGAATCATGGGTAATTGTTGGCCTTGTGCCTTAATTACCCCACGGACTCTTACTATTGGAAGTGGTCACAAGAATACAAAACCTTATGATGAAATGTTGAAGTATAATGGTCAGTGCACATAGAATGTACTTTTTCAAACTGTGGTTTTCATTTTTAAGTATTTCTTTGTTAATACTCTATGATTTTGCCTTATTACCAAGCTAAACTATGTTAGTCTCTTAAAAACTTGTTAGTTATGATATTTCAAAGTGTACCCTTGCAATTGCACTGCATTTTTGTCATGTTTTGGTTCCCTTTTAGGTAATGGCAAATGACATCATTGATAGAAGAATATTCTACAACAACATACAACATCTTTATCATGGGTCGATGTAGTAAATTAAGGGTTTCTCTATTTTGCTTATGTAATAGAGTAGTGAATTTGAACTTGTCTATCTTATGGGGTTTCCTTTGATATATGTTGTACTTAAGACCTTTAGTTCTAAATATGATGTTGGAAACTAGATTATTGTGCTACATATGTTTATGTGTTTTATGCTATTTTACGAATGGGCACCCAAACCCTATTGCCACTGACTCTGTAGTCAGTAGGGGTAGGTCGAGGGTAACACACAATTACATGACAATCCCTATGGTGGAGGACCGCAAAATATCTATATAGCACCAATGTAAATTGAACTCGAACATGAAGGAAGTGGTTGGCCTGGAAGTTGTAAAGTTGCACACTTATGGAATCATTTACCCCATTTCTGACTCGTTGTGGTTGAGCCCAGTACAAGTTGTTCCAAAGAAAGGAGGTAACACATCAATATGCAATGAAAACAATGAATTCATCCTCATCTTCACAGTCACTAGGTAGAGGATGTGCATTAATTATAGGAAGTTAAACAAATCTACATGCAAGAATATTTTTCCTTACCTTTTCTGAATCAGGTTTTGGACTGCTTAGCCCATCAAGAGTACTTTTTATGTCTTTTTTGTTACTTTGGATTTTGATAAATTCCAATCCATCTATATGACAAGAAAAGAACACTTTTACTTGTCCCTTTGGGACCTACACTTTCAGAAGAATGCCCTTTGGGATCTGCAATGTACCAGCTATGTTATAATGGTGTATGGAAGCCATCTTTTCTAGATTAATTGAAACTATTTTGGAAGTTTTCATGGATGATTTCTCTATCTACAGATATTCATTAAACTCATGCCTAATGCATCTCTCTCTAATGCTCAAATTTTGTTAAGAAGAACAATTGGTGCTCAACTAGGAGATATGTCACTTTATGGTGAAAGAAGGCATTGTGATAGGTCATTGAGTCAAAAATTGAGGAATCAGAGTGGACAAGGCAAAAATAGAAGTGATTGCTAATCTTAGTCCTCCAACCCGGTGAAAGAATTCAGAGCCTTTTTAGGTCATATAGGTTTCTATAGAAGATTCATCATAAAATTTTCCAATAGAGCTAAGACAATGACAAATTTGTTGCTCAAGAATGTTGAATTCCACTTTGACGAAGAGTGTATGAAGGGTTTTAACAATATAAAGCAATCCCTTACTTCAACTCTCATTATTTGAGTGTCAATCTGGTCCCAATCCTTTCAGATTATGTGTGAAACTGGTGATTATGTTGTAGGAGCCATCTTAGGTCAACACAGACAAGAAACACCATGTTATCTATGATGCATCCAAAACTCTTGATGAATCCTAGAGAAATTATGCAAATACTGAGAAGGATTTCTTAGCAGTTGTATATGTCTTTGACAAATTCAGATCATATCTTGTGGGCTCAAAAGTTATAGTTTATACTTCTCATGATGTGATCCATTATTTGTTGGCAAAGAAGGATGTGAAATCGAGATTGGTCAGATGGATTCTCCTTCGATAACAATTTAGTTTATAGATACAAGTCAAGAAGGTTACAGAAAATGTAGTTGTTGATCATTAGGTTTGCATTCATATTCATGACAATAATATCATCCCCATCAATGACTCCCTACCAGATGATCGACTCATGAAAGCCTCAACTACCATTCCATGTTACACGAATTTTATATGATAAATTTTTGCATATATTATTTACCTAGAATGCACCATGAATGTAAGGAAGAAATAAATTCATTATGTTAGAGAATATTACTGGGATGACCAATACCTATTAAAATTATGTGTTGATGTTCTTAATTGATGTTGCATTTCAGAGGAGGAAGCTCCTCTAATTCGACAATAGTGCCACTCAGGCCCTACTGGAGGTTGTGTGAGTTCTAGGAAGATTACATTAAAGGTTTTATAGTGAGGATTCTTCTAGACAATGACATCCAATGATGCTTACAATTTTGTTTTATCCTATGATAAATGTCAATGTCTGGAAACATCACCAAGAGAGATGAAATGCCCCTAAATCTTTAGCAAGAAATCAATATCTTTGATGTCTGGGGTGTGGACTACATGGGCTTGTTCCCCTCTTCATATGGTTTTTGTTACATCCTAGTAGTGGTCAATTATGTCTCTAAATGGGTAGAAGCCATAGCCATCGTGAAAAGTGGCTCAAAACCTATAATCAAACTATTTAGGGACATTATCTTTCCTCATTCTAAAGTCCTCAAAATTTCATATTTGATGGATGTTCTCATTTTCTAGAACAAAGTTTTGAAACTCTATGGAGGAGATACAATGTACATGACAGGGTGGCTCTCCCTATCATCTGAAAACAAGCAGGCAAGCAGAAGTATCAAACTGTCAACCTAGGCTGTTATGGAGAAAAGTATTGGCTGCACTTTGAAGGATTGGTCTAGCAAAATCAGTAATGTTTTATGGGCTTATAGAACATCATTCGGGACACCTCTAGGCACACACCTTCATATTGATATATGGAAAGCCATGTCATCTCCCCAACAAGGTAGAACATAAAAGCTTGGTGGGCAATAGAGCAAATAAATTTTGATTTGAAGAAAGCTAGTCATAATAGATTGTTGCAGCTACAAGAGCTTGAGGAACTCAGACTTACCATTTATGAGAATGCATGGATATATAAAGAGCGAACAAAATTATGGCACAATGGTCATATGAAAAGGAAAGAAATAGAAGTTGGAGATTAAGTTCTGCTTTTTAACTCATGATTGATATTGTTTCCATGTGAACTTTGATCCCACTGGTTTGGACCATACATCATCAGGCATATCTACCTGCATGGTGCATTTATCTTATGGACCAAAAAGTCTGGAAAGTTTGCTGCAAATAGACAACATTTGAGGAGATGCTTCACAATGGAAGATACCTCTCAACCTTTCAAAACCCTCCCTTACACCTGACAATAAAAATAATGCATTGAGTCGATGATGTAAAACACATGTGCTTATCGGGAGGCAACCCAATCTATATTTTAGTGTTTAACACAAAACACAGGAACTTGTCAAGAGGAAACCCAATCTATACTTTAGTTTCTATTTGAATTTTAGATTAGACAATTTTTCATCCATTAGATAAAGCATTGCAAGATGAAATCTCAAGTTCTGACGCTTTTATTTCAATATTTCAGATGGAGGAAACAATATTGATAGAGTGCAACCACATCCACTGCTTCAACCAACATGACTTTTCTCCTCCATCTTGGATTTAGTGTTTTCTCAAGACAAACAAGAGTCTAAGTTTGGGGTGGAGGGTGGGTGGTACATATTCTACTTTCCATTCACACCTAATTTTTTTAGACTTAAAATACATCCTTACAATTTTGATCAATATTTTTCAAATTTCCAAATGCTCAAACAATGATTGTATAGAAATTTGATGAACTTTTGATGTCTTTCATACAATCAAAGCCCTTATCTAGCCTTCTAGTTTCTTTTTCCATGAAATGTTTCATCACTATACCCCTATTATTTGAAGCGGAGCCTCAAGAGGAAATACTTATGGAACTAACCAATGGCTAGAATCACTTAGTGAAGCTTATGAATCTTATCATCATGTTCGTTGGGAAAAGATGGCAAGTATCAATGAAACTTAGAGGGATCAAACACATCATGCTTCATACCGACTAGTGGAATAATTACATGGAATCACTACTTGATCATCATCAAGTCATTATTTGAGTATAGCATAACAAGGAGGAAGACATGGTGCATTGAATTATCAATCAAGTTGCATTATGATTTGAACTCTCTTCTACACTTCTTCTACCATCTTCATACCTCTCCATCCTATAAAAATGGAATGAAAAGCCATAAAAATAGTACCAAACCCTAAGTTTGGGTTGACACATCCCCCTCTCTCTATTTGCTTCTTCCATACCCCTTGATATGTAATAGGGGTCTATCACCAAAAGTAAAAGAAAATTTCCAACATGCACACAAATAGAAAGAAAATGCAATCTTGAGTCGAATTCACATACAGAAAATGCAATCAATGTAATTACAACCATAAACTTAAATATTTAGTAGAATTGAGGAGAGATTTTCTATTTCCCTCCATACCTCCCTTCATTCCCTTTTCCTCCAATAGGAATAATGAATTCCTCAATTTGTTCACTCTCTAGAGAAACACCAGTGTCAGATTAGATGTTGTGAGATGTGTTCAATGATCTTAGGAAGTTAAGATGCTTATATATGCATGGTATCAAAGAAACTTAGGTGATGTGAATATGAGGAAATCATAAAGGTTGAAAATATTCTTCTAGTGACTATCTTAGATTTTATGTTACTTGAGGATGAGAAATGATTCAGTAAGGGAATGTTGATGAATGCATGTTCTTCTTGGTTTTAGTTCCATCTTTAGTTCAATTTTGCACTTATATCCCTCAGTTTAATTACCTATCAAATTTTCCCTTACATAGTCTTTTTAAGTTTTATGTAAATATTTAGGGATTTAAGTAGTCAAATCCATTACTTTCCTTGAAAGGATTAAGGATCACAACATGTGCACCAACCCTGGACATGGTGATCTCTCTAATCGACTAGCGGACCCAAGAACTTTTTGATATTTTGGACATGATTTTCCATGATTAGTCCCTTCATTGACCCATTGCCTCATCAACCTAAGCCTTCATCAACACTGACCTCTAGTGGCCATCCAATAGCCCCCCTCCCCCATTGGTGGGTCTGTTCCAAACAAGACTATCTTTGCTCGGTGGATAGCTGACCGACCTAAATCTCACGTCCAAATTGGAGTGGATCTAGAGTAGTCGGACTCTTAGATTTATAACATGACACTCAGGTCCCCGCAACTATTATACAAGGTTCGATGTAGTAGATCAAGTTTGAACCACGAGGACAAAGTTGGTAAGTGATAAAATCATAGAGCCTCAGACTCAGATACACTAAACAAAAAGGTAGATCAAGATGGTGTTCCCTAAGGAATGGTGCTACTCCAAACAAAGAAACCATAAATAAGAAAATATTACAAATAAGAGGACCAAAAACAATCAAGGAAGATGTAACCAAAATATGGATGGGAATTTAAATCGGGTTTTCACCTACTAAGACCTCTCACCAACATGCAATACTCACACCCTTTTGTATACCCTTAGCAAGATTATAAGAAATCATCATATATGTCTATTCCCTCATCTCTCGAGCTTAGCATAGATCAAGATGATAATGTTGTGTATATCTCTAGAGATGACAAACAAACAATCGCAAAGAAAACCATATGACCATCAACTTTAGTATTCCAACATTTTCATACATTCAACTACTCCATAACACTTAAATAGGGTTAGTACTAGTCTTTTGAGGCACCAACAATCAAACATCATAAGATGGTAGCTAAGCATACAAGTGAAGCATTCAAGAACAAGGGTATGGAGATAACCATTGCTAAGGATAAATATATATTCAAAAATATGCGAGTATATACATGTTGGGAGGGCCTTAGTGGCTAATCCCAACCCAAGTTAGGTGTTTAGTCACTCACGTTAACAGGAAGCATAACGGCATTACAAATGCATGGATACATCAAGAATAATGAAGAAAGAAGATACAGCATGGGGAATATAATAGATTTGAAGAAAGAAGTAGGTGATACACTGATAATACTTCTTCAAATCTAGATCTGGTACGGACATGTAAGATGGAAATTCCTTCTCTCAAAGAAGAGTATGGAAGACCTTCTGTCTCCTCCAACTTCCATCTTTGAAGATTCAAGGACTTGGGAGATGGACGAGGATGACTCTGGAGTTTGGCAGCACTATGTTGCTCTTCATGATTTGATGCCCCTGGTGTGTGGAGTCGGGGCCTATTTATAGGTGCAACCCACTGACTTGATCACGGCATGTATCTTAACTGCATCCATCGTCATGGTTAAGACCTTCTGTGGGAAGCATCCTGGTCATAGTGAGTAGGTATTGTCACGACTGCATCTTTAGCAGAGGTTGAAATGGGTGTTGCGGTCGCGATGCGTCCATGGTCGTGATGCATGTCGCAGCTTCTTCTTCAGCCCAGGTCACGACGTATGTCTTGGTCATGGCATCTTTGCCTTTCTTCATCACGGTCGTGATGGGTCATCTTGGTCGCGACCATGGTGTGAGCCTTTCACGCCTGTTTATAACTCCTTCACCATCACGGTAGTGACTTGGCCTTTTTGGACCTAGGCTCTGTCTCGGGTGAGACATATTTGGGCTATTATCACAGTCGTGACATGGTGTGAGCCTCTATGGAGTGGGAAGGGATATCAAATCTTAATTATATCCAAAAACACTCAAATAAATAGAAAAGTCTATCAAAAGGGATGCTAAAATAGGAATAAAACATGTGCAAAAGTTCTCAAAATGTGATGTTATCAACTCCCCCAAACGTAGAACTTAGTCTATCCTCAGGCTAATAGATAGGATCAAATCATCAAGTGATGATCCATGGATAATTTTTCTTTTTGACAGACCCACCATTAAAGAGTTATCTCATCCTTACAGAAAAACCCTCGTGACATGCTTGTCTTGAATCTTGAGATTATATTTCCTTCCTTTTGTATTTAGAGTTGCATGGCTTGATACCTTTGCCAAAGATTTTTTTGTAGTAAAGGGTGCTCCCTATTAATGGCCTCCCTACCGTAGGTTTCTAGCTACTAGTACATCATTCCCGCAAGGGGTAGCTTTCACACCCTACCTTTATTTTGGTTGCCTATGCTATTGTGCTTGGATAGGTTTTAGGCTTTCTGTGTTTTCCCACACTCCCCAACATCCCTCGCCCATAGGTTATCGTAAAGACAGTGTTTCCCAATGGGCCCTAATGTAATGCCAGGTGGTTGTGTGAGGGTTGCTTTGGAGTGAAGGGTGGGTATAATTGGCTTTAGGATTCCACTTACGGGCACGACATATCTGCATTCATGAGTGCACCAATACACCGGCCATGTGAGATCCTTCAGAATCTTTTTAGGTACAACTCTCATGATTTTTTTTTCTTTTTGGCTTTTTATTTTTACTCTCTGGCTTGGGAAAGGGATTTGGAAGGATTTCTGGGTGGCCAAACCTCTTTTCATCCCAAAGTGGGGATAAATAAAACTGGAAGGGGAAGATGTTTCCTTTTTATGGGAGGTGTAGAATTTCTATCTAGAACCGTCAGGCTGGGGCGATTGGTCAGGAGTGTGTTTGGTAAAGTCCTTCAATTTCTAGGGGTTTCATAGATTTAGGATTGTTCCATACATGACGTTTTATTGTAAGAATGAGATAAAATCATTTTGATAAGCCTTTTTTTACTTTACGTGCATTAGTAGCTCATTTGTGCCTCTCTAGAAATGATAACGCTATGAAATATAGAAAGAGGACAAACAATTCTAAGGAAAGGGGAAGTCGAATCACAAAGGGAAAGGCAAAAACTGTGAACTATAGCAAAAGTTCATTCAGAATTGTTCGAAATTTTCAAAATTGTTTCAAAAACTCCTATACTTGTAGAGGGTGAGAGTGAGAATATGTGCAGACAAAAATTAAACTTAACTGGAAAAAATTGTACCTCTCACGCCCATTTATAACTCCTTCCCAAACTTATCAGTCACTCTACCTCAGAGTGTGAAAATGGAGTGGTAGGTATAAACGGGCTTACTTTATTGTTGTTGATTTTCAGCGACTTCCCATTTTGATTCCAAGAGCATGCTGGCATATATCCCATGGAGTGAGTGGTATCGTTCATTTTTCATGCTCTCAACCTTCATATTCGTCATGGCGAGGGTTATCATCCAAGCTAGGCAATAAAATCTGCAGTCATTGGACAATCGTATTTGTTGTGGGCTTCTATAGCAGAACTGCATCTTTCTGAAGTCTTTACCCTTTGTGTGCTTGTATCCCTTCCCTTTGTTTTTGATCATATCCATGATTGCTTCCATGCACGTAACTACTTTTTCTTTTGTGAGTGTCTTCACAGTAGTCATATTGGTGTGTTTATTCAGTGCAACGGTTGAATCTGAGCTATTATATATAACTATAGTCCTTGCCATAATATTGACTACTAGAAGAGTCCAATGGCTATCATGTAGAAACGGTAGCAATATAAATTCAGATTGAGAGGTTGTCAAACATTGTTGTAAGCGTTCTTTTTTGCCTAACTTTTTGTCTTTCAGAATGTCGTCGACGAGTAAGAAATATGCCATGTGTACATTTGTCATGTTGTCGCCTAGCAAATATTGGTAGGCAATCATGGTGTTTACTGAAAGGTACCCTCCTTCTTTCAAAGTATCACAGAGGTCATCCCTTAGCACATAGATGCCATCCCTTTCAAATATTACTTCCCCCGTAGTATCACCTTCCTTTAGGCTCTTCATTATCAGATGTAGTGATTCTAATGATAGGCTTTCGCAACCCCACCTATCAAAGTCCTGGAAGGTAGGTACTATCTCTCCTACTTACCCATCATGCTTTATTTCAGACATATCATCTCCATTTATTTCTCCCTCTTCAGACTCATTAACAATAGGTTTTTCTTGCTCTTTTTCTGCTATGGGAGTGATTTCTTGCTCTTTATCTTGAGTGTCTGGCGCCCACCCTTCCTTCCACACGGTTGTCCTGGATGGCTCTTCAAGATCAATCCATAGGGTCTTTATTTGTTCCTGCCATGTCTTCTTCTCAGGTAAGGGGATTTCAGTGTGAATCCTACGTGGTATCACATCTGAGGGAATCATCAGGTTGTTGAAGAAGCGGCAATCGTAGATTACCTCCATAGAGTATATACCACGTAGGCCATGCAGATCTTCATTGTAGAGGTCTTCCAGTGGGATTTTTCTTGTTGATGGCTTCCATCATTCTTATCACAATAAAAGCACAATCCCTTGTCCCTTCCTCTTCATGAGGTACTTTCTTACAGATAGAAAATTGTTTCCAGGTCGCTTGGTGGTGATCTCTTGCTTCTTAAATAGCGCATTGTAGACACAATGGTACTTTCAGGATATCAATGGCTTCCTTGTTTTTGTATATCAAGGAAGTGATGTCATACTCTACATAACAATAGTTATTCACCATGGGGTGATGTTCATATAGGTTCACAATGATTAGAGCCCGGTGTTGGACTGCCCTTATAGGCAATGTTACAAACTGGGTTTCTTCCCTATTCATGGCATGTTGTAGCTCTTTGACACAATCAGAATTAAACTTGTGATCAAAAAGTTGCCCTACCATGTGAGTTGTGTTGTTGAACACTGGTTGTAACTTGTCAGAGTGAAGGAACTCTTTGAGCTGCGTCGCATAGAGCACCTTAAATAGCTTCTTGTGAACACATGCTCTCTTTAGAAAGATTCCCCTGAAGTGCTCTCTGGTCAGAGACCGTCCTTTATTATGATACAGAATGTTAGTACTTGGAAGGTTATCATTCAGCACCATATTCTAGGACATGGACATCCCTGCATGTTATCCATGAAAGTGAGGCTATGTCCATGTCTTTCATCTTACATAGGAGAGGTGGAGGGACACCCAACTCTGTCTGTTTAGTAGTTTCCCATCGCTTTCTGGTTGGTTAGTTTACAAAGAATGAAGCGAGGCTGCCTTTATCATCCTCTAACGTTCCTTCTCCTGCTACTTTGACAGAAGGTGGGGCAGTAAGGCTCTGTGCTGGCTTGTAAGTTATCTTGTTCACTTGTGGCCCTGCTTGAATTGTGTTGACAGTAGTAATTTCCTTGATAGATTCTTCTAGGATCATGTCTAACTCTGATGGTGACTTGAGGACTGCTTCGTTGAGTGCAGCTAAAGTGGAAGCCATTTTCCCATCATAGATGGTGTCATTGTGTTCATTGTGTGTTGGTTCCTCAAGGAAGGTGTTGCAAATATCCATGGTGATGTTGGTTTCATCCAATATTCTATTTATATCATTTATCTCGCCATTCGTCAACTTCTCAAAAGTATTGGTCTCCATCCCAATAATGCATTTGTCTTGATGCTCTTCAATGAGTGCCTCATCTTCTATTGGGTAGGAGTTTAGATCAAACTCTTGAACTGATGTGTCCTTCTTCTTCCCATCGACACCTTTTTGTTCTTTGGGTTGAGGTGGTGCTTCTTTTGCGATTTGCTCCTCCCTCTGGTGGGGCCTGCATTTGTGCTTTTATTCTTGGGTACTGAGACCGCATCGACTCCACCTACATCATCATTGTTGTCATCAGGATTCGAGGGGCTTGAGGAAGCTTGAGATTGTGAGGGATTTGCCATACGCCTCACCCTCTTTTAGTTTCAACAGTTTTCTAGATCTTGGCATTCAGTCTCCATCTCTCTACATTCTTCCTCTAGGCGTTTGTGTTCTTGTTGTATATCTTGCATTGCCTCTTCATAGCCCTTACGCAGCATCTCTTTATCAGATTGTATGTTGTCCCTCTCTTTTCTGAGGTCCTCCATTTCATCTGATATGGACTTTATAACCCCCATCATCATTGTCTGGTGGTTGATCACCTCTTGCATGAACTGAGGAAGCAACTCAGTTCTTATGTTCAAGCTTTTAACCTATGTAGTTAGCACATCTAGACAGGTATTTGTATGAGAATTGTTTGCATAATAGCTTTGCACATGTGTCCACATGGCATCGAATTGATGTCCTAGGACACCACCAAACTTCGACGATTTTTGTCATTCATATGTCGATGTTGGTCCTGCCTCTGGCTCAGGGGTCTTTTTTGGTCGTCTTTCAGGCGATTCCAGTAAAGGTTCTTCATGTACGTCGGGGTTGGCTTGCTTTTTCTATGATGCTTCAGGCTATTATGAGTGGATTGTAGAGGGGTTGTGTTGCTTGGCTTCCTTGATAGGCTTAGGTTCTTTGGTGGCCTTAGTTGTTTCAGTGGAAGCAGATGGAGAAGGAGGTGCATTGAAGAACCCTTCATCATAGTCCTCGGGTTCTCCCTCTAAGGGTGGGTGCTTGGTAATTTCTTTTCTCATGGAGGGTTGAGGTTATGTCGTCTTTACTTGACGTGGTCAGGTTTCCATCTTCTTTCTCTTCTCTGGCATATTCTATTTTGCTTCTAGAACTTGTTCAAATTCTGGCGATGCCCTGGTTGATGGCTCGCCATCTGCACCCCTTTTTATAGTGCTAGAGTACATTTTGTCAATTTCTTCTTCTGTTGGGCACATTTTATGGGCGTCCTAGTATGCCATCTATGGGGGGAGTAGCATCTTTGAATAAGACTGTCTATAGAAGATTTTACTCTTCTTTTGTACTATAATATCAGTAGCTATGAGGTACTTAATATCTAGCTTCGTGTGCCCCTCTGTTTCTTCATATCTTCTCATCTGCTTGTGCGGTAGGAAGTGGGAGGCAATCTGAGTTATTTTCCCTCCCATGCATAGGTCTTTTATCTTTTTGGCATCCTGCCCTATAGTATTTGCTAGTTTCTCTATCAGGAGCCTTCCTATATTGACTGGTCTCTTATTCAACATTGACCATATTAGGAATAGTTCTCCTTTGGACACTTCTCTTGTCTCTGGTCTTATAAACATCATGATGGTAGTTATTTTTGGATTACTCTAATGAAGCATGAGGAGATTTGTGTCACCTTTGAGTTCATTGGCTTGTGAGAAGATTTTCTCAATAGTTGTTCCCACATCTTGTGGCTTCTATACCAAATGGTTGCCTTGTCCCCCTGGGTTGCTGAGTAGGCCTTTGCTTCTTCATCTTTATCAGTGAAGATCTGGTTTAAGATCACCTTTGTCATGTAGTGCTCTTTCCCACCCATTCTTACTTGTAGCTTAAAGTCTCGTCTAGCTTCTTTCCTTTCTATTTTGTCAACAGATACTACTTCAATAGGAAATATGAACTTAGCCATGAGTTCTGTTAGAGAGATAGTCTTTGCAGAGCCAATGCAGTGTGTGTTTTCTCCTCTGAGGAAATCCATTACCCTATCATGGATTATGAGATTCTTAAAGTCTTTGGTGTCAATATAACTTGTTGGTTTGAACACCTTTGTTGTCCTGGTCATCTCATAGCAGGACTTCTGCATCGGATCTCATGGTACAAAATTTGTTGATATCCCTATTGTTGCACCCCTTACACTTGTTTCTTCCTTTTCTGCCACCCTTGAGTCAGCCTCTTTTCTTGGGGGCTTTGAGCTAACCTTCACTGCCCTCTTCAATCTTTTAGGTTTGACCACTACTGACATGGTGTCATTTCTCTTTCCCTTATGATTGGGCTCTTCGACTCTTCAGACTCTTCCCATGTCTTTTGGTCAAGAATGTACTCATATTTCTTCTTTAGCAGCTCGAACTTGAGTTTCTAAGTAGGCGACAGATCTGGGTGATCGTTTAGTGCCTTGGTTATTTTCTCGAGGATTTTCTCGGCCCCTTTTAGAGAAGTCACCTTCTTCATCAAGGAGTCTTCTGTTGAGGTTGACATTTTAAAATTTTAGCAAGATGGTTTTGTCAGAGATGTTCGATATTGTTCATTGCATTATTTACCATTCATTAGTGGTAGTTTTTGGTCTCACAATTTTGGTTGAGATAGAAATTATCATAAGTAATTGTCATGACCGCGACCTCAGAAATGTCACGACCACGATGCATGTAAAGCAAGTTTCACATGTAACTGAGAAGGCTCGATCGTCATGACCGTAAAGAGCGTCATGACCGAGATAGATTAGGAGAACAAAGGAGAGAATGTCGCATCCATGACCATTGTAATGACCATCACAATTGTGACACTTCCTTAGTACCAGTGAATCAAGGACGCAAGCGATCAAGGGTGGAAACAAGGGTGGATGAGGTTGCACAGCAAGTTGCAATCAAGGGATAACTTGTCAAATATGAGTCGAAGCGATTGGGGAGAACGTTGCGGTCCCAGCACTGTTGCAGTCGCAGCGCGTAAGAAAGTGCAAAAAAAGAAAAATGGTGTCATTTGCGGTCAGGATGGCTATCTCGACTATGTATCATTACAATCGTGATGCTAGGTGAATGACAAAGAGGTAAAGAAGGTGGGGATAGTCGTAGGTGTTGGGACATCAATGAATCGGAAAGGCTCCTTCGTGACTACGGCATCGACTGCGGTTGGGAGGGTTTTAGGGTTATGGGGAAAAGTGATGATCGTTGTGTCAAGAAGAAATGGGCGGGAAGGTGCAATTTGATAAAAAGGGAAGTAAATAGAAAGAGATAAAAGATCGTGGTACCTTCACGGAGTTGAGAGGGGAAAGAACGGGGAGGTCAAAAGTGGAAAGTTGAAGGCGGCAATGGAACTGCGGAGGCAATTCCTGGTGCTTTAGTCCTTAATGAACGTCTTCTGGCACCTTTGTCTCGTGGCAACTTCTCAGTTATATCTTTCTAGGGTTCTTCATAGTGTAATCTATGTGAGAGAGGGAGAGAAAACAAGAAAAAACTATGGTGGAACCTCCCTCTTTTATACTCAGCAGGTGTCTCGACCATGATGGTAGTCATGGCCACGACGGATATTGCGATCGAGACGTACATCTTGGTCGAGATGTAAAACTAGGAAAAATAGTTGTCACGACTGCGATGGTAGTCATGACTTTGATGGTTGTCACGACCGCAACACACTAAAAGGTGATTTGACTGATACATGGATTTTAAGAATAGACTTTCAAGTTTTTAACTAATCAATTCCATTGTACTTCATTAAAGGTCTTATGAAGACATGTCAAACTACATTCTCCATTTACTTTAGAAGAAAACAAAATATGTAGAAGGAGAAAGTTCAAAGATAAGTATGCACCAGGTTTAAACTAGAAACGGAAGATCAAGTCAAGCTTGCAGTATGAAAGAAAGCAGTAAATGCTTGGGTTTCCTCTTGAGAAGCGATAGTTTAAAGTCTTTAGCTTGACTCTCCTATCCTGTTCTCATCCTCCTTTGGCTTTCATTGGTGAGTGTTGGCATATTTCATCTATTTCTGGAGTAGGTTCCTCCAAACTTAGTTCTTACCTTCTTACAAAGGCCTCATCTTCATAGTATCTTTTTACTTGTGTCCATTCACCTTGAATGTTCAAGTCTTATTTCTTGTGATTTCCATCATTCCTGATGGATCGATCTTTACCATAGAAAAAGGGTCAAACCATCTAGTTCTTAGCTTCCCAGGAAATAACCTGATGTTGGAGTTAAATAAAAGAACATTGTCTCCCTCATGCACATCCTTTTTTTAGGTGGACACCTTAGTTCTTTGCTTATAGATCCTTGCATTCTAGTAAGAATGCAGCCTCAACTCTTCAAGTTCTTGGAGTTAGATAAATATTTTTTTGCCTGCTTTTTCTAGATCCATATTCAGAAATTTGATAGCCAAAGGGCTTTGTGATCTAATTCAACAGGGAGATGCCAGGACTTCCCATAAATTACTTTGTAGGGCATTGTGTCTATTGGTGTTTTGTATGTCGTGTTGTAAGCCCATAATGCATCATTGAGTTTCATGGACCAATCCTTCCATGTACGACTTACTATCTTCTCTAAGATCTATTTGATTTTCCTGTTAGATACTTCTACTTTTCCTGACGTTTTTGGAGGGTATGGTGTTGCCATTTTCTGCTTGACTCCGTACTTTTTTAGTAGAGCTTGGAACTATTTTTCCCCAAAGTGGGATCCTCCATCACTTATGACAGTGTGTGGAACCCCAAATCATGGAAAGATAGTTTTCTCAAATAGCTTGATCACAAGCTTTGAGTCACAAGTTTGGGTAGCAACTGCCTCTACCCACTTTGAGACATAGACTATAGTGACAAGAATATATTGGTTTCCTCTTGACGATGGGAATGGTCCCATATAATCAATCCCCCATACACCAAAAATGTCTACTTCCACCCAATTGGTCGTGGGCATCTCATTCCTTCTATTGATATTTCCTATGAGCTGACATTCTTTACAAGTCTTTACAAATGACATAGCATCTTTGAAGAGTGTCGGCCAATAAAAGCTTGACTGTAGAACTTTTTCACGGTCCTTTCTCTTCCATGGTGACCTCCATAAGGCGAGGAATGACATTCCTTAAGGATTGAAGGTACTTCTTCTTCAGACACACAATGATGATATAAATTGTCATAGCATCTTTTAAACAAGAGAGGGTCAACCTAGTAGTAATTTTTCAGATAGGAGAACAACTTCTTCTTTTGATTATAGGTAATCTCTGGCGGCATCTGTCCACATGCTAGATAATTATAAATGTTGGAAAACTAAGGTAGGGTTGGTTCAACTGACTGTTCCATTAACAAAGCTTCATCAGCATAGTTGTCATTTACTGGAAACTAGTTTTCTTCAGTGAAGACTATCCTAGATAGGTATTTTGTGACCACATTCTTGATTCCTTTCTTATCAATAATCTCATTATCAAATTCTTGTAGCAGTAAGGCCCACCGTAGTAATCTCAGCTTTGTGTCCTTTTTCTACATAAGGTATTTTATAGCTCCATGATCTATGTATACTTGTACCCTTGATCCTATTAAGTACCATATGAACTTATCAAAAGTGAATACAACCGCTAGCATTTCTTTCTTCTTTGTGGAATAATTCACTTGGGCTTCATCTAGAGTTCGTCTTGCATAGCATATTACATGGTGCTTTTTGTCCTTCTTTTGTCCCAGAATAGCTCTAATTGTGAAGTCACTTGCATCACACATAATTTTGAAGGGTAGCTCCCAATCTGGTGCTTGTCGAATCAAGGATGTTGTCAAGGCCTCCTTGAGGGTATTGAAGGCTCCTAAACATTCACTAGTGAACTCAAATTCATCATCTTTAATGAGGAGGTTTGATATGGGCTTGATCTTCATAAAGTCTTTTAAGAATCGCCTATAGTATCCTACATGTCCTAAGACACTCCTTACTCCCATGATAGACTTAGGTGGTGGGAGCTTAGTTATAGCCTCAATCTTACTTAGATCAACCTCTATTCCTTTCTTGGAAATCTTATGCCCTAAGGCGATGCTGTTTTGCACCATAAAATGACATGTTTTCCAATTTAGGACCAGGTATTTTTCCTCACAATGTTGCTAGACTAGGATAGTCAAACTCCCCTCGAAGTCTGTCCCATGTACAGAGAATTCATCCATGAAAACTTCCACTATATTTTCCAAAGAATCTGAAAGCATAGAGATCATGAAGCGTTGGAAGGTTGTGGCGCATTACACAGTCAAAATGGCATTCTTCTAAAAGCATATGTGCCATAGATTCAGGTAAAGGTTTTCTTTTCCTGATCTTCAGGATGAATCGATACTTGATAGAATCCTAAATACCCATAGAGAAAACAAAGTAATCATGATGTGCTAATATTTCCAGGACTTGATCAATAAAGGGTAGAAGAAAATAATCTTTTCTTGTAGTAGCATACAATTTCTGATAGGCAATTCACATATGCCAACCCATTACGATTTGCATTGTTAGCTCACCTCCATCCTCTCCTCTTATAACGGTCATTCCACCTTTTTTTGGGTATTACATGAATAGGTCTTACCCAATTTCTATCACTTATAGGGTATATGATCCCGACATCCTGCAGCTTAATCACTTCTTTCTTCACAACTTCCTTTAGCATTTGATTCAACTTCCTTTACAGCTGAGCTAGAGGTTTAGTTGTTTCCTCAAGGTTGATTCTATGCATGTATAATGCAGGACTAAGGCCTCTGATATCTTCAACAGAATACCTTATAGCTTTTCTATGCAAATTGAGTTCCTTTATCAGTATTTCTATCTATTCATCTAATAGGTTTGCATTAACTATCACATGATTCCTCTCCTCATCATTGAGAAATTCATACTTCAACCATTCAGGCAGTGGTTTTAATTTCGGCTTTGGTTTCAGTGCTCCCTTCTCTTCAGGGGTTTGTTCGAGCGATGCATACTTTATGATTTCTATTGTGCTTTCTTTATCACTGAGATCCTCCTCCTGGGGTTGATTCAAGTAATCCAAACTTTCAACTACCTTTGGATCTTCTAGATCTGGGTCAGGGTTGTTCAAGGCTTGCATGAGTGGATCAACAATGGCCTTATCCTCTTGCACTTCTTCACAGTATTAGTTATAGTTATCCATGAAGTAAGTTGACTCAAAC
This sequence comes from Alisma plantago-aquatica, assembly GCA_963693085.1. NCBI lineage: Eukaryota > Viridiplantae > Streptophyta > Magnoliopsida > Alismatales > Alismataceae > Alisma > Alisma plantago-aquatica. Next base: position 1,207,727,866 of record OY856412.1, read on the forward strand.
AGATAGGGTCCCCTCATAGCGTCTTGCACTCATAAATTAATTTGATCATTACCAACACGTAGAGTAATAGTCCCTTCCGCAACGTCTATTAGAGCCCTTCCTGTGGCAAGGAAAGGTCTTCTGAATATCATTGGGCACTTTGGGTCCTCAATTATGTTAATCACCACTATATCACATGGTATAAAAATCTCCCAACCCGAATTGGGACATCCTCTACTATTCTTATTGGTCTCGTAAAGGTGTGGTCAGCTAACTCAATTCTCATGCCAGTTTTCACCACATCTGTTAGTACCTGCCTTTGAGGTAGGGTTAAGGGCATAAGGCTAATGCTTTCTCCCAAGTCGACTAACCCCTTTCTTTTCACATTGTCTCCAACACAAAAGGGAATATTGAATGCCCCTGGGTCTTTCTTCTTTATGGGTAGTTCAGCTTGAACAAAGGCACTCGACATTTTAGCCAATTTTACTATCTTGGCATGGTCCCCTCTCCTTCTCTTTGTGATCAAGTCCTTGAAGAACTTAGCATAGGTTGGCATCTTTTCAATTGCATCTAGAAATAGGATATTGAGGTGCAGTTTCTTCCCTGCCTCCATAAACTTCTCATATCTCTTCTTTATATGAGCTTTTATTAGTTTGTAGGGAAATAGGACCCTTGGAGAATAGGGATTTCTTTGTGTAAATGCCTCTTTGGGTTCTTAACCTTTGCACCCTTCTTCTATTTGTGATTCTTCTCTCCTTTATCCTTATCAGTTGGTTCTTCTCTTTTAGATTCTTTGTGCACAATTAATTTCTCAAGTTGTGGCTCATTATGGTCTCTTTCCTCCATGGTGCACTTAGTACCAGGATCTTCCAACATCCTTCCTGATCAAAGTGTGGCCATCTTTGCGGTCTTTGTGTTTGACAGAATCTTTCCTGAAGGATTCTTCATGAGTTCTGCCAGCTGGGCTAGTTGATGATCAATCTATCTTTGATGTGTTTGCATGTCCACCATTTGGGTTTGCATTGTGATTAACACCCCTGAGTTGGTTATGGCACTTTGGGTAAGTTGGTCGTTCACAGAAGCCTACCTTTTTACAAAATCGAATAGCTGAGTGATCATGTCAGGCTGGTTGTTATCTTTGGTCTGACTCTAACTTTGATTTTTTCCCTAACTTTGTCAGCTTGTATTTTTATTTTGACCTTGATAGTTGTTTTTGCTAGTATGATAACTAGTAGTTCTAGTATATTGAGTTGGTCCACCTTTCTTCTCGAATCTTGGAGGCGGTTTAGACAAACCACTCAGTTGATGAGAGTTCTCAGTAGTATCTTTGCTGCCATAATTGAATCCCAGATGGTCTAGCCATTTAAAATTTACATAAGAGACATTTTCTATATCTTCTTCACTCTCACTTTCTTCACTCTCTTTCGGTCATGTATAGATACAATTGTCGACTACATGGCCTCCTTCTCTACATGTGACACACTTCATGACTTTCTCAATGTGTTTCTTGCCTTTTCCTCCAGTGTCACTTAGTTGTTTGACGTCTGTGGCAATCTTCTGAATTTGGGATGTAATGGTTTTCACAACCTTGGCTTTGATTGATGGTCCTCTAGAGCCAGCCTTCTTGGCTGAACCTCTATCAATTTTGTCATACTCCATGCTTGCTTGCAATGCATCCACATTGTCGATGATTTTCATAGTTCTGCTCAGCTTCTTCCCAAGGAAATCACTCTCAGTGGTAGCATTTAGCGAAGTCCTTTCTGTGGGAGTCATCCCATTGTAAAATGTTGTAACTAGGAATTCTTTGTGGCAGTTATGGTGAGCACAATCCATTTGATATTCTTGATATTTTTCCCAAGCCTCATGAAGATTTTCTCCAAGTTTTTGTGTGAAAGAAGTGATTTTTTGCATGTTTTGAATAGTTCTCTCAGTGGGGTATAATTTAGTGATAAAAGCATCAGTAGGGGGCCTCCATCCATCTATGGATTGGTGGGGTGGATTAAGGTACCATGATAGAGCTTTATCTTCAAGAGAGAAATTGAATCCCTTGTAATATATATTCTTGAGGCACTTCCCTCATCATGATGGTGTCATAGATATTTTTGAAAGTGTCTAGATGATGGTAAGGATTCTTGTTCTTCGAATTCCCTCTAAAGGGCTTATTCTGGATCATCAATATTATAGCAGGTTTCAATTCAAAATTAGCCACATTGAAGTGTGGGATGACGATTGGGCATCTTGACTCATTGGCCCTAGTTATGGCTAGCTCTCTTGGAGTTTTCTCTTCCTCGTCATCTTCACCTTCTCTGTTCTGGTCTTCATGTTCATGTTCACATTCATGGTGATTCCTTCAGTGTCTTCTACAGCTGCGACGATGGTTCTCGTGGTGGCACCACTCCCCTTCACATCATTCTTCACGACCTTCCTCCCTATTGTGATGACCATCGGAGTGACATTCCTCTCATTCTTCTTCAGTTTCTGAAGGTGGGCAACCATGTTGGACCCTTGCATTCTGATCCTCCCCAGTGAGGTTGTCATCCCTACGAAGCGGCATGGTGTTGTGAAAAGTGTGAAAAGAGGGCGAAGTGTTTCTTAAATTTTCTCCCCTTCAGGCTACCTAAATAAATCACACAGTCAAGTAAGAGAATTGTACATGAGACACAAAATATTCTAAGTAATCAAAATGTAGTAGATTTAGTGTTTCTGTGCAGTCAGGCTTATGGCTAAGCTTGAGGCATGGGTGTATAGTGAGTAGACTCGTGTTCTTAACATTACTATTTTGCCTTGTCCCCGACAATGGCGCCAAAAAGTTGATCGGCCTAAATCTCACATCCAAATTGGAATGGTTCTAGAGTAGTCAGACTCTTAGATATATAACATGACACTCAGGACCCTGCAACTATTATACAAGGTTCAATGTAGTAGATCGGGTTCAAACCATAGGGATAAGGTTGGTAAGTGCTAGGAACATAGAGCCTTAGACTCAGACACACCAAACAAAAAGGTAGATCAAGATGGTGTTCCCTAAGGAATGGCACTACTCCAACAAAGAAACATTAAACAAGAAAATATAACAAACAAGAGGACCAAAACCAATCAAGGAAGATGTAACCAAAATATGGATGGGAACTTGGATCGAATTTCACCTACTAAGACCTCTCACCAACATGCAATCCCCACACCCTTTTGTATACCCTTAGCAAGATTATAGGCAATCATTATAAATGTCTATTCCTCCTCAGAGCTTATGATAGATCAAGATTATAAGGTTGTATCTCTCTCAAGATGACAAACAAAAAACCGCAAAGCAAACAATATGACCATCATATTTAGTATCCAACATTTTCATGCATTCATACTACTCCATAGCACTTAGATAGGTTTAGTACTACTCTTTCAAGACACCAAAAATCAAACATCACAAGATGGTAGCTAAGCATACAAGTGAGTCATTCAAGAATAAGGGTATGGAGATAACCATTGCTAAGGATAAATATATAATTGAAAAGATACAAGTATATACATGTTGGGAGAGCCTTAGTGGCTACTCCCAACCCAAGTTAGGTGTTTAGCCACACATGTTAAGAGATAACATAACGGTGTTACAAATGTGTGGATACATAAAGAATAACAAAGAAAGAAGATACAACGTTGGGAATATAATAGATCTGAAGAAAGAAGGAGGTGATACATCGAAAATACTTTTTCATATCTAGATCTAGTAAGGACGTGGAAGATGGAAACTCCTTCTCTCAAAGAAGAGGATGGCAGACCTTCTCTCTCCTCCAACTTTCATCTTTAGAGTCTCTAGGACTCGGGAGATAGGCGAGGATGACTCTGGAGTTTGACAACACTTCATTGCTCTTCATGATCTGATGCCCCCCAGTGCGTGGAGTCAAGTCCTATTTATAGGTGCAGCCCACTGACTTAACCTTCTGTCATGATCACAGTGTGTGTCTTGACCGTGGCCATCATCACAGTCATGACCTTCTGTGGAAAGTGTCCTGGTCATATTGAGTAGGTATTATCACACTGTGTCATTAGCAGAGGTTGAAACATGTTCGGCGGTCACAACGTGTCCATGGTCACGACGCATGCTGTGACTTCTTCTTTATCCCAAGTCACAACGTATGTCTCTACTGTGGCATATATGCCTTTTTTCATCTTGGTCATGATGGGTCATCTTGGTCACGATTATGGTGTGAGCCTTTCATGCCTATTTATAACTCCTTCACCATCATAGTCGCAACTAGGCCTTGTCGGTCTTGGGCTTTGTCCCGGGCGAGACATATTTGGGATATTAGCATGGTCGTGACGTGGTGTGAGCCTGCATGAAGTGGGAAGGGGTATCAAATTCATATTTCATCCAAAAATACTCAAATAAATAGAAAAGTCTATCAAAAGGGATGCTAAAATAGGAACAAAACATGTACAAAAAGTTCTCAAAATGTGATGTTATCAACAGCCCTCCTGATGAGAGTTCCAATCTCATCACCCAACAAGTTTCATGCCTAGAAAGGACTGGCAATCACCCTTCCACCTCATCAGTCTTCTTCTTAATTGCCTGGTGAGCTTTCTATCTCCTCATCAATGGAGCATTTACATTGAGCCACCAGAGAGACCCTTCATCGACCGACTATGTTACTACACAAATGCCCACGATGGGTTTTCTACATTAAGTAGAACCAATGACTGATAGGACTTCATCCCTTGTCAACCCATGGGATAACTGAGCCCAATCCCCTATGGATCCCTATCATCTGTTTGGAAATATGGGCATAGAGAAAGGTAGCGGTACCAAAAAAAATTATCTATATGTATTCCTCATAACAACAATATTACATCAACTACTATGAAATAGGAAAGATGGTTTAATAGTTTTATACTTGGTCCTGGAGCAAGTTCAGTGACTACAACTTATTGTAGTGCAACTATCTTCTAGTTTCTCTTGGAAGGTGTCAGTGCAGCTCCTGGTATTCACCACAAATAGTAGACTCAAATGGCGTCTACATCAGCTTCTGATCTTGCCACAGACTACAGGCTAATGTTATCCTCCTAGTAGGAGACAACAACCTCCTAACCTCTATAGAAGTCCACATGGACCAACTAGAACTCATGTTGTTCTAGTAGAATAGATATGATAGAGTTGTCACTCATGTTGGTATACAGTGAATGTACATAACTAACTTATGTCATCACAAGCAGGGGGTGGTGCCTAGTCACACATTAGTGCTAGCTAAGTGAATGGAAAATTGTAGAACAACTTCAACCTACAATCTGTGTAAGTTGTTGTAGTGATTGTATAATTCCTTTGTATCTAATATCGAGAATGAACTTGAGGCATGGAATCATCATCCTCTCAACATTCAATCCATGTTCCTTGAACCAAGAGTAGACTGTCTAAGATATATGTGACCTCAATATCATATATCGATTCACATGTGCATGTTCATGTGTTTCTCAGTCTTTCTTATCAAGTGACCAGAATATCAAACTCCAGTAGGAGGGACAAATCCCATCTACATCACTCACAGTCAGTCCCCATGTGTCACAGCTACCTAATCATCACCTTTATGGCAACCCTTATTCTAGGATTACATTTGATGATGTCAAAGTATACCAAACGACATGTAATGAGTGTAGTGACTTCAGGTCTAAGAACCACAATCACCATCTTTACTATGAAAGATGATTATGACCACCAATGATGGTTTCCATATGTCACTCTCAATGTGGGTCTATCTGATATACTATTCCATAACATGTGTCTTTGTGCTTGGTTTGATATGCCATATCATGACTAATGAGATTTTGTCATCAACCAACCCACACTCTAGTCTTATGTGTTACTGGTGTCTATCTATCTTCCACTGTAACAACAGACTAGGGAGATAATAAGAATGCACATACTCTTGGCACTCGTATGATCCCATTGTTCTAGTCTTGTACTTGAAGACATACGTCATTGAGTATTGTCATTCTTTAGACATTCATAATATTTCCTCATTATCTCATAACTAAGTGAAATAGAATAAATTGGAAGCTTGCCTTTATGAGTATTAATCAAATCATTTATGATATGTGCCAAGTCAATTTTCACATGATTTTCTCTCTGGGCATACCTTACCAACAGACTCCCACTTGTACTTAGAGCCAATCACCCACAAATCTCATTCTTGGTGATCTAAAAATGTCCACCATGTTTCTGTTGTACAAGTGCTAATCCAGTGGGTTAACAAAATTTTGCTATTAGTCAATTTATTACATGTTTCTTATTTCTACACTATGAGATGAAACATTTGTAATATGGTATCATATATTCCTTGCCTAACAAGTAACCCCATTGTTGTCACAATATCACTACTGAGTCATCAATGGTTGAAAAATCTATATGTTCATCATATGAACTTCTAGATCCATACAGTATCTCTCTATATTCATCACACAAGTATACTCAACTTCTATTGTATAATAGAATTAATGTCTATTAGTTCATAACCCTTCCAACTTACAACATTTTTCCTTTAAATCAAACATATTTTATTGCGATCAATTTTTGTCATTTTGGAAGCTTTCATAGGTGTAACCCTTAACACCCAACTCTTCCTTTATTGCTACTTCTAGCAATCTATCCTGAAGTACTTTACTAGTACTAATGAATATCTTTAATGACATTCCAATAACCTTCATTGGAATCTAAAAGCATCTTATCATGTCTAATACATACAAGATTATATGGGATAAGAAAATTTATAGCATTCATGATAGATCAATTATTACAACATATGGCATCTTATTCATGATATTTCCATTCTTTACAAGAATTGGAACATATGGTTCCTGAGAGACTAATCCAGATTCTCTCTCAATGAATCCTTATTTGTTGAACTCTTTCAACATCTTGCTATTGTGTCTGCTCAAACTTACATTGTGAAACTTCAAGAACTATCTCTATAGGTCTTGATCCCTATCTCATAGGATGTTTCACCCAATCCTTCATTGTTGGAGGTGTTTTTATTCTAGCTCTCAATATTCACAATATTGGGACATTATTCCTCACCATATGTGGAATATTTATATGTGTTCCCACTAAATCTTTTGTAATCACAAATTTCATCTTTTATCTTTATTCAAGTCAAACTCCTTGACTATCTTGTCAAGTCAAAAGATCCCATCTCGGAGATGCCCATTTCAATCCCTGATTGAACTTCATAGTTTATAGACTTTATTTGCATTTATGAAGTTATAAAACCTTTTAGGTTGTGTCACGTACACATCCTCATATTTATTCCATTTAAGGAATCTAGTTTCAATCTTCATATGCCAAATCTCATAGTATATTTTAACTATAACAACAAGCATGACAATTGGCAAAGAAATTTCTATCATGTTCAACAACTTGAACTGATTTGAAAACCTTTTAGCCAATTTGTCCTTTTATGTTGTCCATGTAGGTCTTTTCCATAAGACCCTACTGCACCCTTTAGGTATTACCCCCTTAGGTGGCACTACCAAGGTCCTACCTTATTAACTTACATGGACTCCATAATTACTTTAAGCCATTACTCAGATTATGGTTCTTGATAGCTTCTAGTTGATTAATTGGCTCATATTCATATGACCAACCTATCTGAGTTGTTGGATCCACAATCCTCCAATCTCATATGTGTTCTACTATAACTATTTAGCCCTATGTCAGATGACAAACTTTAGATTCCACAACAACTTGTGATTCTCTTAGTTCTCATTATACCTCCTTGTTGACCTTGAGTTCTACTCTTACTCCCACTGATTATTTAGGAACTTAGTTATCCTATTAATAAAACATTTTTTGTTATTGGATTGGGATTAATAGTAACATGCAATGATTATGGTTTGTGGATAAACCTTTTCAAGTAACTACTTTCTCAATGTAGGTTTTGGTCCTTTAGACAAATTGGGACATTCCCAATACATATAATATATTATGTCTTATAAACCATTCAGATTATACATCATTTAGTGGTAGGTATATATTTATGAGGATATCAGAAAATTGGATTAATTGATAATCATATCATGATTCATCATGGTATGATTTCTTCATTCTAATGCATAATCATGTTTAGATGGATATGTCTTGTGATACACTATCATTGTTCTATCTTGAAGGTTCTCAAAGTATTTCAACATTTGATCTCATCAAGGTTTATTAATATTTTTCTCAAAGTTACATTTCATTTATAATCTGCTTGAAAACTTTAAGAGATTTATGTTGCTATTTTACTGAGTACATATCATCATATGTGTGAGGTCTAGTGGAAAACTTATCCTCCCTCTACATTTAGTGAAGTATGTTATGTCACGTTGTGTGTAAGTAAGACTTGCACATCTCCTTAGGTTCAATAACTAAGGGAGTCTAGATTAACATCAATATGTGTTCTAGATATACATCTCTTATATATATGTCCAAGGTGACTATTGCTAAGGATTGTTTTGAGATATCAATTATAATCCTTTGTTATTTAATGTTATCATCATTCATCTTAAGGTTCTTTCATACAAAGACCATTTATATGTTTGGGCATTGTCATAAAAGATCATATCTTTTGTAAAGAAACATCAACAACTCACTTTATTGATTTATCATCCTTGACATACAAGATGCTCAAAGTAAATGTTTCCATTCATTGGAAAAATGAAATAGTAGTTCAATTAACTCTATTACATGCTCACTAGGCTAAGATAAATTTAAATATAGACTAAAGCTTCAGTAACTCTTGCTCCCCCTTATCTATCTTTGTCCTTTCATGAAGGCTTTTACTTCTTGTTAGATCCTCCACATCAAGTATATCAAATCTCTATCTGGTATCATACCAAGAATAAGTAATAAAATTTATCTTTTGACATTTATACTTGAAGTGGAGGCCTCGGTGCCTTCCTTCTTCTTCATTAGTTCCTCTAACTAGAGTGGGCAATTTCTTTTCCAATGTCTAGGCTAGTGATAATTGCCTCTTTTCTTCACTCCTCCTTTTGCCTTGAGATCAGAAGACTTGGGCTTCTGGCCAGCTTTAGAACTCTTCTTAGCTTTACCTTTGCCTCTACCTTTGCCTTTAGACTTCCCCTTTGTCTTGTTGATCATCATCACATACTTGGGCTTGTCCTTCTTTATTTGTTCCTTAGTTGTTCTCAACATGCCCAACAACTCTGTCAATGGCTTGTAAAAATCGTTCATGTTGTAGTTCATGACAACTGACTGTATGACTCTGGTAGGGACTGCAGAATCACATCAATGGACAACTCTTCATCCAAGGAGAACCCCGGTCTAGCTAGGTTCTCCACATACCCAATAATATTGTGTACATGAGGACCTATTGGGTCTCCTTCTACCATGTTGCACTTGAAAAATACCTTGGAGACATCGTATCTCTCTTGTCTTGCCTAATCTTAGAACATGTTCTTGAGATGTGTGACCATCTCAATCACATCCATGTTCTCATGCTGCCTCTGCAACTCATAGTTCATGGAGCATATCATCAGACACTTGACATCCCTGGCATCTTCAGTATGCTTCTTGTAATCATCCCTATCAGTCCTTGGTGCATTTGGAAGGTGTTCATCTGGTTCTGGAATCTTCATGACATTGAGCTTGCGCTCCTATGTGAGAATGACTCTCAACGTCCTGAAACATTCATGGAAGTTGTTCCCATTTAGTTTTTCCTTCTCAAGGACCGATCATAGACAAAAGTGATTGTTGTTCGTTGTCCTTTATTTCTTCAAAAGTTTCTACAATTTTGTCAAAATTCATTTTTTATTTGATTTGGTTTGATTAAAATTTGATGATATTGATTAGGTATTTAATTAACTATCACTCTCATTACTTTGATCAAATTGGCAACCCTCAAGTATCAATTTAGAAAATTGCAGCACATAATTTTCTAATGAGCCAAGATCCAAAATGATTTGATTATCACCCAACCAATGTCGCAATATATAATCAACCATTAAGGTAGGCAATGCTTGTCAATTGCATCATCTGTAATTATGGATAGATAATATACGCAACTCCTTGCAATAATTATCTATATGCCTTTGGGCCTAGACACTCTAAGAATCACTAGTTTAGCCTAACCCAAAAGCTAACACAATAATAGTGCACCCCTCTTGGGTGGAACCTACATTATTACCATCACACTTCCACGAGATAGACGGCACACCATGCGAGGGTGTAACCTATGCTTGGTCAATCAAGCTTTTCATGTGTTCTTATGTTGGAAAGCATCTTAGACTTAATATGTTTGATTGAGGGATTTATATATATCATATTATATATACATATGTTGTATCCAATCATCACACATATAGTATGTATCATATACATGCTATATCCCACAATGTAAACATGAAATATAAAACAAAAGCAATGGTTATGGCCATATCTACTGTAATTCCATGGAGCCACAACGAATTACTACCACCTAGGTCAATCATCACATCACATGTGTGAACCTAGTGTTGGTTTACATTTGTGTTTACCAATCCGAGTTGATCGATTCAACCCTAGAACCAGTTGTCTCGCCTCTTGGTCGGTCAGTTGGCTTCCTGAAACAGTCATCTCACCTCCTATCCAACCAATGTCTGGACACCTTTAGACAGTCGGTTGGGTCCACCAGTCAATCGGTTCGCTCCTTGGTCCTCTAGTCGATTGGCTCGTCATGTGAAACGGTCAACTCACCAGACGTTGATCGTCATGTGTCATTGTAAGAAAGGAAACTATGATATTTCTATTTAACTTATTACAATGTAAAGATAACCCTTGAGTTAACATTCGAAGGGACAAAAGGTAGGAAAGAATCAATTTTACATTGGGTATGGAGAGGTAGAGGCTCGATATGCAAACTGAGATAAAATAGGAATTAAACCAGACCATCCAACCACACAAATATTGGGTCATTATCCATAATCATGCTACACATCCACCAAAAAACCCACTTTTAGGATTATGCATGTAAATTGTGTGTATATATAATATGTATATAATATATTAGTTTGGTATTATGTGGTCTTTGATCAGATACACATATGATATAGTTTAAGTATTCACATCATATGCAATAAATAAACTATGAAAATCAAAAATCCAATCATATTGATTATCCCAAAACATAGTAAATCGATGTGGCTTTGATACCACTATTGAGAAATACGGGAACAAAGAAAGATAGTGGAAACAAAAATTTTATCTATCTATATTCTCCATAATAGCAAGATTGCATCAACTACATTGAAATAGGAAAGAAGGTTTAACAAATTTATACCCTATCATGGAGCAAGTCCAGTGACTACAACTCGTTGCAGTGCAACTATCTTCTAGTTGCTCTTGGACGGTGTCTGTACAGCTTCAGGTCTTCACCACAAATAGTAGACTCGAATGACGTCTATAGCAGCTCCTGGTCTCTCCACAGACTATAGGCTAACATTGTCCTCCTAGTGGTAAACAACAACCTCCTTGCCTCTAGAGAAGTCCACATGGACCAACTAGAACTCATGTTGTTCTAGTAGAATAGACAAGGAGTTTTCCCTCTCATTAGTGTACTAGTCACCAACTTTCTCTCCTACAATTATTTCCCCCTTGATATGCCTCCCTTTAGAGGGTAGGACTTGCTTGATCTCTCTATTGGATACCATAATCAGAGAGGACAACAATTGTTAGAGGAAATTGAGTTGTATTTTCAGAAGCCCCCATTACCCCTTTATTTATATGTGGGGTTAGGGTCTGGGTTCCCAATCTATGTGAGAGTGGCAGAGACCAGAAGATCATGCATTTTCACAATCTATAAATCTTGAAATGGTTGGTTGGAAATCAAACTGGTCTGTTCACACACAAGATGGCTGGTTCATGGGTTGTTTCGCCTATTTCCTAATTGCACATGAATTTAGAAAAATCATTTCCAATTAATGCAAACATTAATTCTTATACCAATCAAATTAAACAAGTGAAACAAATAATCTTTCTCACAAATTCGGGAAAGCAACTAGAACCTCCAGTCAGCACAATCGAGATGATCGGTTCACTAGGTAAACCGACTATCTCACTCAACCCAAGCCGATCAGTTTACTAGTGAGCTAATTGGTTGGTGTCGTGTTTCTTGCATAACTTCAGCCAATTCAGGTCCAATTAGCTTGACACTCCAAATGGTCGTCTCACTGGGTGATCCAATTAATTGGCAGTCCAGTCAGTTGAATTGTAGCTTGAGTCAAATAAAAAAACACTTTATTAAGCAATTCAATCATTATTCATGATTAATTTCCTCTTCTAGATGAGTTCCTATGTGTGTGACCCTATATGTCCCATATCAACTTGGCAGTGAATGTCCATAACTAACTTATGTCATCACAAGTAGTGGGCGGTGCCTAGTCTCACATCAGTGCTACCCAAGTGAATGGAAAGTTGGAGAACAACTTCAACCTACAATCTTGTAAGGTGTTGTAGTGATTTTATAATTCATTTTTCTATGATATCTGGAATGAACTCGGGGCATGGAATCATCATCCTCTCAATGTTCAATCCATGTTCCTTGAACTAAGAGCAGATTGTTCGGGATATATGTGACCTCAATATCATATATTGATTCACATGTGCATGCGGATGCACTTCTCAGCCTCACTTATCAAGTGGCCAAGATATCAAACTCTAGTAGGAGGGATAAATCCCATCTACATCACTCACAGTCAATCCCCATGTGTCATAGCTACCCAATCATCACCTTTATGGCAACCCTTATTTTAGGATTACGTTTGATGACGTCAAAGTATACCAAATGACATGTGATCAGTGTATTGACTTCAGGTCTAAGAACCACAATCACCACCTTCATTATGAAAGATGATTGTGACCACCAATGATGGTTTCCATGTGTCACTCTCAAGGCGGGTATGTTTGATACATTATTCCATTACATGTATCTATGCGCTTGGTTTGATATGCCATATCATGACAAATGAGATTCTATCATCAACCAACCCACACTCCAGTGTTATGTGTTACTAGTGTCCATATGCCTTCCATAGTAACAACTAACTAGGGACATAATAAGAATGTACATACTCTTAGAATTTGTATGGTCTCATTGTTCAAGTCTTGTACTTGAAGACATACACCATTGAGTATTGTCATTCTTTAGACATTCATAATATTTCCTCATTATCTCATAACTGAGTGAAACAGAATGAATTGGAAGCTTGCCTTTATGAGTATTAGTCAAATCCTTTATGGTATGTGTCATGTCAATCATCACATGATTGGCTCTCTGGGCATACCTTACCAACACCGTCAACCAATAGGGTCATAGCATTGTCACCTAACAACTCTATGCAACTTTTCCTGACAATGTTCCCACACCCGTCAACCAACGATATGTTTGCAACCTTGATTGAAAATATCCTTGTGAGCCCGACGAGTCCCCTATTGCACATGTGCAGACTATAAATAACCATACCCTACCTCCACTAGGAAGCATCTCTTCCCTTTTATGATGTTGAAAGGCTGCTACACTCAAGCCACGCCAACGATCACCATCGATCCATGCTCGATTGATAGTCTCTATGGAGCTATGATGGCCCATCCATTCCGCCCCCATTTCACCAAAGTCTATCATCTAGTCATGAAGTTCATTAGATCTTCAAAAACATTGACATCTTTGATCGGCCTAAATCATGCGTCCTAAAATTGGAGGCGGATTTGAGGTAGTCGAGCTTTTACATTTATAACCCGAATCCTTCTAGGCCCCCGCAACTTTGCTTACGGGTTCGAAGTAGATATACGGGGTCGAACACAGGGACAAGGGTGGTAGTGTTGAGAACTCAAAATCGACACGCTACACTCCGGCAAGGATAGAGATATGATAAAATTCCCAAAAAAGGGGAATAGCAGAACATGATCAATAAAACAAAAGAAAACCCTACCTCCAACCGGAGTTACAAGAAAAACTTAGGTTTTTAGCATTTAGCAACTTTTAGGGATTTTCATGCAACAGGAATAGAGAGATAATACTAAAGCTAAAGCAGGGTACGAAGGAGAAAACTTCGGTTAAACAAGCGGCAGCAGGAACATCATGTACCCCTCCTCTCAGAGCGGGTACCTCTAACCAAGCATCAACACCACTCTCGAGGTTGCTAGACTTAGGTTAGGGTGGAAAGGTTACTACAACAACTCTAATTCTGGGCACTCTCGTACTCCAGAATTGGACCAAACACTAGAGCCACAACACCTCTCTCAAGGCTGTTGTGATGGGAAAACACAATTTGGTAGCTAATCGACACACGATCCAACGTGCAAGCGAGAGTTCAGATATTAAACATAGCAATCATCCAACAAGGGTACCAAGCATACACCAGCAGATAATTAAACTCTTCTATTTCTATTAACATATAATGGGTTGATTACAATGCAGAAGTAAAAGAATTAAATGACAGAATTAAAGATAGATATCGCCTTCTTGATATAGAAGGACGACAGACTACAGTGGACCATCCAGACCGATACTGGTCAGGAGCCTAGCCTGATACAACCGTGTCGGGCGGCACGCCGTGACGGGTGGATTGCATCGTACGAAGTCCCTGGCCCGATACGCTCATGTCGAGCGGCACCCTCTCGGGCGACAAGCCGTGACGGGCGAGGCGTATCATGTTTGGTATCGTGTTGGGCTAGCTGATGTATCTAGTATCGGTCACTTAAGTCGAGGATCCATGTCGGCCGATATTGGCCTGTAGTGTCACCCGGGACGATACTAAGTGAACCGTTCACCTCCCTCTCGGGATGGAGAAGAGCTCACCTAGGATCGCCCGGTACAGCACTGGGGCACGATACACTCGCCCCTTGCATTTTTCCTAAGATGACTTGCGTAGGGTTCTGACCTGTCTTTTCGGCTTCCTGTAGCTGCTATTTATAGGCAACGGTTGGGGGAAGTTATGGTGCTCAGGGCGCCACGTGTCCCCCTTATCTTTATGGTCGGTGGACGGTCGATATCGATATCGCCCGGCACAAGGATGTCGGCTGTCGGTCACGTGACGAGCGGCGCCCGCCGGTGGGTGGCTGTGTCACGTGACAAGCTTTGTTGTCGTGGCGAGCTCGGCTCCCTGTCGGGTAAAAGACGTATCGCCCGCTAGTTCCTTCTCGTGCAGCATCCTCATGTCACGTGTCGGTGTGTTGCGCTTACCCTGTCAAGCAGTGATCTTATCGGCCATCTGGAAGGTCGATGCAGGTGGAACTTGCTTGTGGGTCGGGACGGCCTTATTGACGATAAATGGGTCAAAATAGGAGGAAAACACTGCAAAATATGGAAATATTGAATTAAGAGCGTCTTTTGGCCAATTATTGCAAAAGTACTTATAAAAGCGAGGAAAATAGCTAAAAGGGGCAGTTTTGATAACAGAAAAATAGTCTAAAACATCACAAAAATTGGTGTTATCAACTCCCCCAAACTTAGCGTTTTGATTGTCCTCAATCAATATTTAAACTTTATTTTGTGATGTTTCTTCTTGCTCGGTTTAGTTTTCAGCTCAAGAGGTAAAACAAGAATCGCGATGCCTTTAGAGATAATGCTGTCCCACAACGAATAAAAGACCTCGTGTTTCCTGCTTTATTATTTCAGTAAAATTTTTCTCTACAGCTTCGTCGAGACTTTGGTGCATGATTCTGAAGTTAGCTTTCACACTAAACAGCTTATTTTTGGGGTAGAAAGTTGTGTGTTGGGTAGGTCGAGGCTTTTTGGGGTTTTTCTTGTTTCCCATCAGTCCATCCAGGTAAGGGTCCGTTAACGGGCAACTGGTCCCTACAGTCCAAGCCAGTTGGCTTTAGAGCAGTGATTTCACATCCTACGTACCACTGCCTCGGATCTACCATGCCTAAAGATGGGTACTTTTGGAAAACAAGTGTGTATATTTTTTTTCTTTTTCTTTTATTGGGCACAACTCTCATGCTTTTATTCACTCTCATAAGGCTACTTTCTCTTTTTGGGATTTTTGTTAGGTAAGGGGAAACAAGAGGGATTGTTGTTGTTTGGGCAGCTTTTTCCTTCTCCATACTCGTCTCTTAGCTGTTGTGAGATTATTATTTTTTTGAAATTGTTTGGCCCGGAAAAACGTAATCTTTTGTTTGTTTGAGGTAGCATTATCAGAAAGATATAGCAAAATTTGCATCTCGTTATGCATAATGAAAACAAACTTGGCAAGAAGTCGCATCAGGTTTTTACTAGTATAGCGACTTTGTACATATGTATGGGAATAAAATAAGCAAAAATTTTCAAAATTATTATATGAGCATGGCATTTTGTACTACCATGGGTACATACACATGATAAAGGAGAAGAATGAAATGGCACAAAGGGTGGAGGTGAAGAAGAAAATTTTTATACCTCCTTCAATGGTACATGGGTACCCCCCCCCAAACTTACTCCACACTCTGTCCCAGAGTGGTGAAGAAGACAGGGTGAGGTCATGTTAGACCAGTGAAGGTTAGTTGGTGGATGTGCTTGTGCCTTTGAGAAGCTGCAATATGTTCTCATTATTTGCAGACTCCATTTTCTTTCCCAGCTGGATGCAGCCGGGACAAGTGCAGAGCTCTCAAGAAGGAAGCGCAAGGCTCGTGCATGGTAGATAGAGAGCTCTTGAAAACACTTGTAATATTATATCAGTACCTCCCCCACGATGAAGGTGGCTTCATGGTGGATGGAACCGAAATGCCCACCTTCAATCCAGGGGCTCCCGGGGAAAGACTTCCATTGTCTTTTGAAGATGGTCCTAAACCACCGCAGAAGACAGACTATGATAAGGGAATGGACTTCTTTTGACGGCCCGGCTGTCTTGGGATTCTGACGTTTCTGTTCGACTGTTGTTGCTTTAGTTGTGGTCGCAGTGTGTCTATCAACTTGACCGGAGGTTTGCTTTGTATGAGCCATACATGTTATCAAGTTCATTGATCATTTAAATGTTAGGTAGGAAAATCTGAAAACTCGATAAAACTTGTCTCCTTGCAAAGTCTGGGTATCGTCCATCAAAAGAAAATCCGGGGCGATACGAGATTGGACGATACGTAGAGAACAGCGCGGCACAACACGCTGCCCGACACGGGGATATCGGGCGATAAGGCCGCATGAAACAACTGCCCGATAGGACGTCACGACGGAAATTGTTGCCCATTATGGCGTATCGGGCAAACGCTATCGTCTGACATGTCGTGCTTCACTGTGTCAGGCGATATAAGAAAATTCGACTAAGCACGTCAACCCGACACGCGGCGCGCAATATGAAATCGTGTCGGCAAACAGACTTTCGGGCTATACCTTTTCTCTTAAAAGCTCTTGCCCGACACGAGGGTGAAGGCGAGCTGCCCAACATGCGAGCAAAAGGTGGATTACTACATGTGGTACAGGTGGCTGAAAGGGTAAGTGTAGTAGCCTGACACGTTGAACCCTCCTTACTATATATAGCAAACTCAGCTGGGGGTAAAACGGGCAATTCTGGGGCGCGCATCGACCGGTGAGACATGCCATTCCCAAAACAATGGTTCCATCAGTCTCATTAAGGGTGATTACTCGCATGCTCGATACGGTGCATGCCGCCCAAGAATGCCATATGTCGCAGCCGTTGCGATGCCCGAGAGACCACAGCCCGATACAAGCAGTCCTGCGCGCCAGCTGAGCTGCCGCCTGATATGGTTAATAACAGGCGGCCAAAACAAGGCAAGGAAAAAGCATAAAAAGGGTTAAAACATCATCGGCTTAGGGTTAAGCTCCCGAACTCAGACGGTATTACTCCTCAAAGCTTCATAAAATACAGTGGTGGCCCATAAAACAGAAGAGTCGGTACGCTCAGCGCGTGCACTGACTCGGGCCTTATTACAGTCCATAATGTTTGTAATGTTTGTTTTGTAGGAAAATGAAGTGCATCTTATTCTAAGAAATAAAAGAGAGCTCGGGATGCCTCCCGAGAAGCACTGCATTTTCCGTCTTCAGCTTCTCCTTCCTGCATCTTTATCCTTGCCTCTGCGGTCACAGTCCCACCTTCTTGGCAGTCTCCGTATTTGATGGTATCTTCCCTGACGGGTTCTTCACGATCTCGGCCAACTGAGCTAGTTGCTGATCAATTTGACGTTGATGCGTCTGCATGTCCGCCAATTGTACCTACAAAGAGTTAAAAACGCTGGAGTTCGACAGCGCGCTTTGCGCTAGTTGATTGTTGATAGTGTCCTGTCTCTTCACGAAATCGAATAACTGGCCAATCACATCCGATTGGCTCGAGCCCTTGTCCTGTTCTTTGTTTGACCCTTGATATTTACCTTGTACCTGGAAATTTCCCTTGGCTGGCTGAAACTGGGTGTTCTTGGTATACTGACTTGCCCCCCCCCTTCTCGAAGGCTTGTGACGGCTTAGATAAGCTATGCAGCTGATGTGAGTTCTCAGCCGCGTCCTTGTTGTCATAATTGAAACCGGGGTGGTCTGGCCTTTTGAAACTCACAAAAGAGACATTTTCACTCCCTTCGTCTTCAGAGTCAGTATCACTGGCTGCATCCGGTCGGGTGTAGACGCAATTATGTACCCCCATGCCCTCCTTCACCACAGGTTACACATTTCATCACTTTTTCGACTGGCTTCTTTCCCTTCCCGCCAAATTCCCTCAGTTGCTTAACATTTGTAGATATTCTTTGTATCTGCGAGGTAATGGACTCCAGCACCTTAGACTCAAGAGAGGGCCCTTCACCGCTCTTTTTAGCCTGTCCTCTGTCGGATATATCGTAATCAGTGTCAGCTAGCAGCTCGGCCATGTTTTTTATGATCTTTTCAGACTTGCTCGGCTTTTTCCCAAGGAAGTCACTGCCTGCTGCCGCATTAAGTGACACCCTTTCATCTGGGGTCAGACCATTGTAAAAGGTGGTGACTAGGAAACCCTTCTTATAGTTATGGTGAGGGCAGTCCCTCTGATATTCCTGGTATCTTTCCCAAGCATCATGGAGACTCTCATTGGGCTTCTGCATAAAAGAGGTTATCTTCTGCATGTTTCTCACAGTCCTTTCAGTGGGGTAGAATTTGTTCACGAATGTGTCAGCCATTGCTCCCCATCCATTTTGAGATTGGTGAGGTAACCCAAGATACCATGACAGAGCTTTGTCCTCCAAGGAGAAAATGAAGCCCTTGCAGTATATGACTTCTTGGGGGACCCCCCGCATCTTTATGGTATCGCATATATTTTTGAAGGCATCCAGGTGGTGGTAGGGGTTGTCGTTCTTGGAACTTCCCCTAAAACTTTTATTCTGGATCATCAAGATAACAGACGGCTTAAGCTCAAAATTTGTCGTGTTGAAACGTGGGATAATGACGGGACACTGGGAGTTGTTGGCCTTCGTGGACGCCAACTCCCTCAGCGTTTTCTCTTCTTCCTCCGAGTCGTCGTTGTCACTGGCGTCTCGGCGTCATTCCTGATTATTGTGGTTTCTTCTGTGCCTCTGGTGGCAATGACGTCTATCGCAGCGATGGCCTTCCTCGAACTGCTCCGTTTCCGGATCTTCGAGGTTATCATCGTCATCATAGCGATCGTTGACTTCTGGTGGAGGTGAATGGGACCGAGCTCGCCCTGGGCATTCTCCTTCAGACTGGGGTGGCTCAACGCGGGGCGGCATGGTGTCAGTGGTCGGTAGAACAGGTCACTATTCTTCAGAGTTCTTGAAATGGCACGAGAAATCTAGTTTTAGAAAATCGAATTATTAATTTTAGGCAAATAATAATAATAATAATAATAATAATAATAAGCAAAAGGTGTTGTCAAGCTCATTTCGAAGCTTGAGGCACGGGAGTGTAGTTAGTGGGTTCAGATTCATCAACAATGCCATTTTGCCTTGCCCCGACAACGGCGCCAAAAAATTGACAGGCCTAAATCGTGCGTCCTAAAATTGGAGGCGGATTTGAGGTAGTCGAGCTTTTACATTTATAACCCGAATCCTTCTAGGCCCCCACAACTTTGCTTACGGGGTCAAAGTAGATATACGGGGTCGAACACAGGGACAAGGGTGGTAGTGTTGAGAACTCAGAATCGACACGCTACACTCCGGCAAGGATAGAGATATGATAAAATTCCCAAAAAAGGGGAACATCAGAACAAGATCAATAAAACAAAAGAAAACCCTACCTCCAACCGGAGTTACAAGAAAAACTTAGGTTTTTAGCATTTAGCAGTTTTTAGGGATTTTCATGCAACAGGAATAGAGAGATAATACTAAAGCTAAAGCAGAGTATGAAGGAGAAAACTTCGGTAAAACAAGCGACAGCAGGAACATCCTGTACCCCTCCTATCAGAGCGGGTACCTCTAACCAAGCATCAACACCACTCTCGAGGTTGCTGGACTTAGGTTAGGGTGGAAAGGTTACTACAACAACTTCGATTCCGGGCACTCTCGTACTCTAGAATTGGACCAAATACTAGAGCCACAACACCTCTCTCAAGGCTGTTGTGACGGGAAAACACGATTCGGTAGCTAATTGAAACGTGATCCAACGTGCAAGCTAGAGTTCAGATATTAAACATAGCAATCATCCAATAAGGGTACCAAGCATATAGCAGTAGATAATTAAACTCTTCTATTTCTATTAACATATGAAGGGTTGATTACAATGTAGAAGTAAAAGAATTAAATGACAGAATTAAAGATAGATATCACCTTCTTGATATAGAAGGACGACAGACTACAGTGGACCATCCACCCGATACCGGTCAGGATCCTAGCCCGATACAACCGTGTCGGGCGGCACGTCGTGATAGGCGGATTGCATCGTGCGAAGTCCCTGGCCCGATACGCTCATATTGGGCGGCACCCTCTCGGGCGACAAGCCGTGACGGGCGAGGCGTATCGGGTTCGGTATCGTGTCGGGCTAGCTGATGTATCTAGTATCAGTCACTTAAGTCGTGGATTCATGTCGGCCGATATCGGCCTGCAGTGTCACCCGGGACGATACTAAGTGAACCGTTCACCTCCCTCTCGGGATGGAGAAGAGCTCACCTAGGATCGCCCGGCACAGCACTGGGGCACGATACACTCGCCCCTTGCAGTTATCCTAAGGTGACTTGCGTAGGGTTCCGACCTATCTTTTCGGCTTCCTGTAGCTGCTATTTATAGGTAGCGGTTGGGGGAAGTTATGGTGCTCAGGGTGCCACGTGTCCCCCTTATCTTTGCGGTCAGTGGACGGTCGATATCGGTATCGCCCGGCACAAGGATGTCGGCTGTCGGTCACGTGACGAGCGGCGCCCGCCGGTGGGTGGCTGTGTCACGCGACAAGCTTTGTTGTCGTGGTGAGCTCGGCTCCCTATCATGTAAAAGACGTATCGCCCGCTAGTTCCTTCTCGCACGGCATCCTCATGTCGCGCGTCGGTGCGTTGCGCTTACCCTGTCGGGCAGTGATCTTATCGGCCATCTGGAAGGCCGATGCAGGTGGAACTTGCTTGTGGGTCGGGACGGCCTTATTGACGATAAATGGGTCAAAATAGGAGGAAAACACTACAAAATACAGAAATATTGAATTAAGAGCGTCGTTTGGCCAATTATTGCAAAAGTACTTATAAAAGAGAGGAAATGGATAAAAAGGGCAGTTTTAATAACAGAAAAATAGTCTAAAACATCACAAAAATTGGTATTATCAATCTTTCCAATTTTTCCCGCTTCCTCGATGATCCAGAGTCTCGTAGGAGAATGATCAAGGAAGAAGGAGATCATTTGAAGCCTATCTTTGGTCCCCTCCTCATCCTCTAATTGGACTGAGTTGCTTCATCAGGAACGAAGACACTATTGTCTACTCCAAGTTGGATTTCTTGTACATGTTGTAGTGAATCCCTCATCTTTTAGTCTCTCTCATCAGGGGATTATCCCTTCTACCAATTTTTGCATTTCCATTTTTTTATGTTCCATGGCATGTATATAAAATCTTTCAGTTCAATGTTAATCATTTGATTGCATGTTTTGTGGCTTGATCTCCTACTTTGCATGATCTATTATAATCCTAGATTGCAAGAACTTCAATGTTTAGAATTTGTATACTAATTATGTGGGTTGACACCCAGACGAGAAATTCTAAAGGTACATCTCTGAAGTTGTAGAAACATGCTTTTTCAATAGTGAGAGATCACATTTAGGAGGATATCTACACAATATTCCTACACCAAATAGGTGTAACTTTGCTTTTTCTCCTTTTGAATTGTTTTATCTAGCCCAGATATGTCATGGATATGTTTGTGCATGTAGTGGTGGTAAAACTTGATTCCACCATAGTGACTTCCATCATTAATCTATAGCATGTTATAACATGTACTTTTACTTTCCTTGCAATTAATTTAACTCAACCAATCAACTCTTGGTTTTAAATATTATCCTTTGTTCAACTAGAAACAAGCTAGCAAGGTTCTAAAAAACATTCTCTTGGGCGATCCTTCACAATATTATGATAAGACCCATCCTCTTGCTTGTGGTGTTATTGTACATTGTTTTAGTAAACCTTAGGGATTTCAACTCTAGGTGAATTTGTAAGTGTGATAAAGACCATGTCAGATAGTAACCTTAATATCTAGTAAGGAATAAGTTTCATGACTTATACACACTCTCTCTTTTGTTCTTTCTTTCTTTTTAAAATTTATGGGTTTTGAGACTTTTTACAATTTTTAGAGCAGCCAACTCTTCTCTACTTTTTAGGGTTTTATGGAGGGAGGTGGGGTAGATTTTTCCTAATCAAGGTATGCACAATTATAAACAATATTCAATCCTCAATTGATCACAAATAAGCAGCTAAGTTTAAGATACTCTATATTGTTGATGTTGTCTTTAGGGACTCATACATGTCGAGTGTAGATTGTAGGATCCATAAGGAAAGGTTAGCATAAAGACAAGATTATTCATATGTAGAAGTCGATAGAGAAGCCCTGGTTCATTTCCTCATATGAAGGGAACACATATGAATAACTTGAATTCAGATAGAATTGGTTTAGTCTAGATGATAAACACCATGGGAGACAAATCAAATTACCTAAAATTTACCATTACACATGGCAAGAAACCTGAAATAAAGATTACATCAGGATGTTAAGAAAATATATAAAAATTCAAAAGTAGAATTTTATCCAAAATTGGATGGATAAAAGTGATGGTAAGAAATTATACACAATATGAGGGTGATAGAATGTACATCATTGGCCTGTTTACACCCCACTTAACATGAACTTTGTCCCCAAAGTATAAGGACAATTGTAAACATGAGAGTGTGTAGAACATTTACTAGTCATAGAAGTTCATATCACCTCGGAGTGAGTGGAACATTGAAAATTCACATGCACCTCAAAGCTGATGGTAGTTGTAGTCTTCAACTCTTCCATATATGTTAGTAAGAGCACACATCCAATGTACCACATGTACCCCACATTCATTTGGTTCGTTGATATGTTTTTGGATTGGTAGAATTGTGGCTTACCATATTCTCTAGGTGGAGAATTGTATTCTTGGTCATGGTTCTTTACAAGCTCTACAATCCTTTTAGTGCAAATATTGAGTAATCACTCTATTTTTTCTTTCCCTTCATAGCATTTTGGCTATTTTAGGTCCAAAATATGCATCATAGTTGTTGTAATAAATTGTTGTCTTATCTATGGTCTTGATCTACACTATGGTCCAGTGACCTTTGCATACAATGGGTAAAAGATGAATTTAGGTGTGGACTTATTTGAGTTTTTTCTCAATTTCTCTTCTTCTCTAGACTCTCTCAGTAACAATATCACCTAAAAGTTTTTACAAATATCCTTTAGGTCATCTCCAAGAAAGGCATGATAGGTTGTCATGACGTTGACTATCATGTGTCCTCTTTTCTTTAGGATATCAAGATGTTCATTCTTATGGTGAGCATGTTATCACATTGCAAAATAAAGGGAAAATAGCAATTGTTAGGTTTCATCCTTTTGGTGATAAGAACTAGGTCTTGCTAGCTTAGATAGTAGGATGCCCACATATCAATTTTTTTTTTAAAGTGGATACCATGATCCATGTCAGACCAGGTACCTCCTATTCTATTTCATCGAATAGGTATCTCTGATGAAGTTTGAGATTTAATAGAAGGATCTTATTGAGGTTTTATTTGCTCAATTAGTTATAGATTTTTAGGTTTAGCCTCTATTTCAATGTTCGGTTCCTGATGTGATTAACTAGTTTTGTGTTGGTACTCTTTTGAGTTATGTTGGATGTGGTTGTTATTGCTAGGAGACTTGTACTTTTTTCTTTGCAAGTTTAGTCAGCTCTTCCTGCCATGGGCATTTTATTGGGTGTGGTATCATGTTATACATGTGCCTCAAGGTGGGAGATATGGTGTGGTATCCAAAGAAATATTTTTCATGGATTACCTCCAGGATCATTTTCCTCACAAGTTATGGAAATTCTTATATGCAATGGATTAAAGAGATAATTATTCATTAAGGGCTTCTATTATCATTAGAACTATAAATGAGTTGTCTCAAGAATTTGCATTGGTTGGTGAATATAATTTGATTGTATACATTCTCCAATTTTCCCATAGTAGGGGTAGTTGCTTTTAATTAGACTCTCTAGTCTTATGAGGATCTAATGTATATAGGAGACATTTAGGTCTTTGAACATCAAATTCCCACTCTTAAAACATGAAAGCATTTCAAATGTAGACCTCTCCCTCTATATTTTCTAGATCATCCATTGAGATTAGCCAATACTCTTAAAATTGGATTGTGAGGGTGATCATCTGGGTTTTATTTTTCTTGACCACTCCTATCAAATCTCAAGTAGAAAGTAATTTTGTCCTTGAAAAGGATCTCAGATAAGTCTTGTGTTGCAGGAAGGTGGACCATTCCTTTTAGATTCTAAAAAACTCTTATAAAATTATGGTTGAGAGAAGCTTAAAGTTTGTGTGTGTGTTCTAGATTTAGTCTTAAAAGGTGCCCCATAATTTGTCACACATGAGAGTACAATGTCCATTAATATAGATCACATTTTTTATGACCTTCAAATCATCAAGGATGTTTGACAAAACAAAAATCATCTCATAATTGAATCCTTGACCATGATTTTGTTCCTAACACTCATATTGTAGGGAATGGATTATTGTGAGACAACTTTATTGTGTCTTGAGTTGCGTCAAGATAATATTTAATCTCAATTTGCACCATCTTCTCCTAGTTTAGAGGTTGGGGAGTGTTAATGATGTTTAGGAAGCTTAGTTCATATAATATTTATTCCACTATGCATGTCAATTGTTACACTACTTGTTCAAAATTGGTTGGTGAGGCAGATCTCAAGAATTTTCCAAATAAATATGTGAACTCTTATCTACATACGATGTAAGTGGCCAATGTGGTGTCTCATATTGGAATAGTAGTTCCATCTGCCCCATCACCATCTTTGTTATTTCTTCCATTTACTCTCGTGACCGCTGCATATGTACCATGAATGTTGTGTTGTCCTACAAAAGTTCTTCTAACTTAGCAATCTATGTGTTGGTAGGTCATTTTTCAGGGTTAATTGAGATTGTTGTGTTGAGGTTATTATTTTTTCTACTTCATATTCTCTTCTAACATCATTTGTATATGTGTCCACCACCTATTATTGAGGCACTAGTGAGGTTGCTTCTTTGTGTTTGATTTTGCATAGAATTCCTCATCTCCTACATATGATTTTCATTTCTTCTCATGATATGTTAGTTCTACCATTCTTGTTGGTTCCTTAACTTATATATCAAACTTGAACCCCTCTCTAGTTTCCTATAGACTGTTTGTAATGTTGGAGATTGAAGAGGGAGACCGCCTTCCTTTTGGCATGGGAGGTATTTCCTATTATTGTTTGATCCTTCTTGTCTTCCTTATTCAGATTTATTAGGTACTATAAAAGGGTTGAGGAGCAATAATGAGCTTCCTTTTCATCTATCCTCTCTTGACATATTTGTCATTTTTCCTCACACTTGTTTTGGAGATCCCAGATCACCCTCCTAATACCAGTTACAATTTTTACATCTACTTCTAACACGATGTAGCATCCTCTATTTGTTGAGGGAGGTTAATAGCAGTTGAATTTAGTTTGTTAGTTCTTTCACTTGTGTGGTTGTCATATGTAGTTATGAGGAAATATTACAACTAACAAAGCATTAAATAGAATTAAAAACTACCTCCCATGTATAGTCAAACTCATGACTAAAGTTGGCCCCCGTATTTTGTTAGTGTTTTGATGATGTCGAGGAGGAGCTTGCGGGCGTGTTTTTTGGGGTTGCATCAATATTGTAGGATGGTCTCTTCTATTTTTTATACTCTATAAACTTGTGGATTGTTTTGAGATTCTTGTTGTGTGATCTTAGGCACATCCTCTTCTTGTTGTTGTGGTGTAGTTTGCACTATTTTTACTTTCTTAGACTTCCATGTCTCTTTCTATCGTATAGCTGATGATAGGGAGACATCGTCCTTTTATTGTATTGAGGGAGATGGTCATGTTATACTTTTTTGTTGAGTGGGAAGATATTTACGTATGGAAGTGTCTATAATCCCTGGAGTTTACTCTTCCTCAGTTGCTACTTGAATTCCTATCTTACCTACTTGAATGTATGATTAGATTCTCACTAATCCTATTCAGGACCCATACTTGAATACTTGAACATATTTATGGATTATTGGCATTGGAATCACACCAAAATACATTTACTAATTTTAGATATCAATGCTAAATATATTTGGAGAAAAACTTAGTTTGACATCTCATAATTATCATTAGGGGAGTTAATATTTGTAAATTGTATTAAAAAAGAATATATAGACATTGCTAAAATGTTTAATCCATTGGAATTACCATTTCGAAAGTATAAATCTTGGAAGTAATTAGGAACATAGAGTATATAATATCAATGTTAGATATAATGAGGGAGACCACATGGTATTCCTCCTGAGGTCGTATTCCTAAATCTTGTCAGTGAAATAATTGATCCTAAAGGTGACTTGCAAACTCCTTCGCTTGTTGACAACCTACAAAACTTGATCAATTTCTCACACTGCATACCCAAATCTCTAGAAACCTAATAGATTGAACCTAGTAATTGCCTCAGTGACAAGAGAGAAACCTCAATCTTAATGACTAGAGGAATGAATCTTATAATCCTTTAGACAACTATAGACCTTGTCATCCAGTGTCTTCTTGAGATCTTCAACTCCTTGATCCCTTCAACCACCAGTTATAGCCCAATTCATTCAACAATGCACCATCCTCCCTTCTCTGATCTCTAATCCAACACCTACAACTCAGATCACCCACCCTCAATTATAGATATAAGAGGTAAAGGAAGAGGTATGTGCCCCTTCTTAATATCACCTACTTCATCTATGAGTCCCACACCTCGTCAGCATTACATCTACAATCATGACCTTCCAACCACCTCCAAATATTGTTACCACCTTTGTTAAGACCTAAAGAATGATATGTAGGCTAGGTGAATGGCCAAGAACGTCTTCCATTTAAAAACATTAGTGGAATTTCCAATCTCACAACAACTTCAAAAATCTATCCCACATCTCATGAAACTGTTCATTCTCTTTTTTATAGAAGGAAGGGATGTACCTTATCCTTTGAGTTAACTTGGAAATAGGATAGATTTTTTTAGAAATTCGTTCTTCATGTCCTCCCAAGTCATGATTGTAGTCATGGATGAGGGCCACTCTTTGGCCTTGTCCTTGAGAGAGAAGGGAATATCATGAGCCAAATAGATTAATCAATGGTTGCAGGTGTCCTAAAGGTGGTGCGTGTCTCAAGGAAGGAGTCCACATGCTTGTCAAGATTATCATTCTCAAACCCATAGAAGGTTGTAGAAACCCAAGAAGGCTGGGAGGGATGAAGAATCACTTTCTGGCATTTGATCAAATCGAGTGGAAATAGGAGAATTGTAGTTCCTCAACATGAAATAGGAATCTAGTGGCTTGTACAGAGGTAGAGGAGGTGATGTTTTCTCACATTCCTCCTCAGGGTTGTCTGGATTCCTATTTGCTATCACTTCCTATAGATGTTGGTTGTGTTGGTTTTTCTACCTTTGTCTTCCTATCTTGAGATCCTCTATAAAAGAGTTGATAGAAGGAGAATGGCATACAAACATGAAACAATGTTCATCTACACAAGGCACAACCAATAAAAAGAAGACATATTATCAAGAAAGTTTGCAAAAGTAACACAAAGAATAATTAACAGAAATGATGAGGATAATAGGAAAGAGACCTTTTTAACTAAGCAGTTTAGAAGAGAACAAAATATTACATAAATCACTTGTATTAAGGATCAAATTGGATTAAGGATTCTTGAGAACATGGTTTCAGTATCATATCATACCATGAAACAACAACAGATTCACAAGTAGTACAATCACAAAGGTAGGTTCAAGTTCTACACCCCTCCTGGTAGTGTAGAACAGTTCTACCCTTATATAATAGCATAGTGCGTATACTCAGAATAGAACCACCAAAAAACATGAAATCCTCTACAATTCTAAGCCGCTCCATGTGGTCAGGGAAGCAAAGCTAAAAAAGCATCTCCTTAACTATATGTACACCTTCCTAGTACATACAAGAAGCATAAAACATACATACAAGATGGCTAATCAAGCATACATGTAAAATAAACATTGATTTGTCCATGGACTGGTGATTAAACTAACATTAAGCAAGAAAATTTGTTGTTCTAAAAAGCATGACATGGGAGTCACTTCCCCATGCCCAACAAAAGGAGATCTACTCATCCATAGTTGTAGAAAATAGATATAAGAAGTAGAAAATATGGATAGACACCATAAAAGAGGAAATGAACTTGGATTGTTGTAGGATGGAGTTGGAAATTCGATCAAAAATCCAAAACTCCTTCCTTGTTGATGAAAACTCATAGAAAACTTCACCCTAGAGTGGAGAGAAGAGAACATTAGATATCCCTACTACAATTTTTGGAGAAAAAGGAAGAAGAAGAAGTTTCTCTTCCAAGAAACCAAATTTCCTCCCTTGGAATGCCTTCACTTCTCTGGCTTTCCATTCATTGATTTTCTCTCCAGATGTTCAAAAATATTCCATAATAACTATCTCAAGTCGGTCTTGTTCATATTTAAAAGTGTGGCATGGCTTATCTTCTGATCTGGAAAAAAAGTTGTAGGTAACATGACATGTTGGAATGTTCGCATGGCATGTTACTTGCTATTTCCAAACTAGAACTTCCTTGATTGAAGGTGACATGGCTTATTGGTTAGCCAACATGGTCTGTTGTTGAAAGTCACAGAGTTTTGGAAAATTTTGGAACAAGTAGAGACAGTGTGTTGTTATGTTGACACAATGAGTTGTTGGGATTTAGTAAACACTGACTTCTCTGGATCCATATTCTGCACTGCGACATAGCATGTTGAATCTCAACACAAGGTTTTGCTAAAAACATGGTGTGTCATTGTCTCAATACATCATGTTGTTGACCATTTTTGCATTATAAATCTTCAAAAAATATGGATTGTTGGGGATGAGTCAGTGGATTATATGTATATCAGAATGTCGTATCTACAATTCAAAACCATGGAGCAAGTAAAGATAATAATAAAGTAGAAAATCTAGCATGATTAGAGGTGAGTTGAGGTAGAAAATGGATTGAAAGTGCATGCAAGAGTAAGCAAAAGCACTATATAATTCATGCTCATAAAATCCTAGTAAGCTTAAACCATTGCTTGTCCTCAAGAAAAAAGAACATGAAAAATAATTGAAGAAAGTGTCAAGCACATGTATTAATTAGATTAAATAAAAGAAGTACTAAACCAATCCAACCATAATCAATAGGTTTATGCTATTAGCCATGAGTTCAAATTAAACACCCAAGATAAAAATTTAGTTTAGCAAAAGTGGCAAAAATCTAATTGGAAGAGTCAACTAAACACCATTAAGTAGAATTTAGATTACTAAGAAAAATAATTAGTGCATATGCAACCTAAGACACTAGATTATATAGGTATAAAAGATGTAATCCATGTTAACATAAACAATCAAGTGATGCTCTCTTTGCTTGTAGATAAATAATAATACAATGAATCCTTGTTTCTGGCACTTAACTACTAGAATAGATTTATGCACATGTGGAATGCCCATTGGAGTTAATTTACCATCTTAAAGATGTAGTACCTAACTATCATGGCTGGATTAGACTTACACTAGGGTAGCATGATATGTGGGCGGTCTAGACATCTTACGTGGGGAATATATGTAATTTTTTAAAAACATTTCATGATTCGAGTTCCTCTTGAGAACCAGGGGGCCATAAACTAAAATATTTTACCCAAAGCATAAGAGAGTTAACTGGATTTCATAATCAAATATATTTCACACTTATTTAATGGTTTTTTTAGAGGATGGTTGGAAATGCATTAGGAACTTGTCAAGGGCATCTAGAATGCTAAATAACATTATATTGTTGATTAACTCAAATATAGTTTAGTTTTTACATGTATTGAGCAATTAAGAGTAAAAAATATGTACATATAGGATAATAAGAAACCAAAATGAAGCAAATGTGATTGGAAAAAAAATCATTTAATTTATTTATAGCTTGCGTAAGGTTTGTTTAATAGATATCTCAAATTATTTTTGGATAAATAGTTAATAGAAAGAAAATTCAATCCAAACAAACAAAATATGCCTCTGGAAGCTCTAGATTTTGATACTTTCTAAGACAAACTAAAGGAAGGAAATGCAATAAAAAAACTAAAACTATAATATCAGATGGTTGCTTCCCCTAATCTTGAAATATGCACCGTCCTCACTGTAGACATCAAACTCAAGAGGATTGCAATTGGGTGTCTTTCATGGCACAACTGTCAAGGTGGAGGGCATTTGCTCTGATGTGCAACTAGAAACTGTTGCGCCAAAGATATACGACTCTTTGTTGATATATCTTTGATTCGGGTCAAATATATATGCTTATGATTCGTAGCAAGAATGATTTTTTGTACATCAATATTGTTTGTCTCTTAAGTTTCCTATACAAAATGATCATAATATAATTTGGGAATATTTCTCTCATTATCTAGAAATGTTCCAAGGTTGTGTGGAAAAATGACATTTGGCTTGCTTGAAGAGTCATGCTATGGTGCATGTGCAGATTTCTTCCTTTGAGGTTCAGTTTTGTTATCTTCATTGGTGACAAGAACTTCATACAATATCCATTTTGATGGTGAACAAGATCCTCCTATGACACCTCCACTCCTCAAAGTAACCAACTTGCATGTATCCCTTGGATTCATTTCTTGTTGACTAAGCAAGGAATCGGGATGTGATTTTTTATTTGAAAGGGCTTGTTGAGCAATTTGGTTCTCCACCATTCTTGTGTAAATAGCAATCTCATCCACCATAGAAGAGATATGGTGAATTGCATCCTCTATGAGTTGTCCTTGTTGGCGGAACTCATCATTTTGCTTCATTTGAGATAAAATAGAATTCTCTAGGAGGGACTCCAAGTTGTACTTTGATTGTGATTGTTGCTTATTGGAATTTCTAATTATATCATTGTTGAAGAGTGATGGGTTGTTACTGATAGGTGGCTTTCTCCCCGTAGATGGTTGATATTGTACATATTTTTGTTGAGTATTTTGAGCATTTTTGTTGTGATAGGAGAATTTGGGATGATCTTTCTAGTCTAGATTGTAAGTATATGAATATGGATTGTAGGGTTTCCTATCACATTGCATTGTTCTAAGGTTTCCCCGGATGGTTAGTGTGTAGAATATGCATGCCCAATATCTTCACTTTTTCTACAAACTAAGTTGAGTGGTTGAGTTGGTTGGGTTCTAAGCTTCTCAAACTTTTGACACAAGACATCTAGATTTGCTACAATTAAGTCCACTGCATCAACTATGTGCATGCCAACTTGCTTCTCAGAAGATGTGGTTGAGGATGATGGTTGTTTCTTCTTCTGCAGCTCCATTGTCAATTATTTATGTCCATGTCTTCAATAATGGCATAAGCTTTCCTGTAAGATTTGTTCATTAAGGCACCATTTGCTACAGCAATAATAGACATCCTTATGTTATATAATAACCCATTGTAAAAGGTTTGTAGAAGTAGCCAGTTGCTGAGATGATGTTGTGGGCAAAGATGTTGGATGTCTTTGAACCTTTCTCATGTTTCATACGAGGTCTCTCCATCCATTTGAGAAAAATTGGTGAGCTGACTTCTCAATTGTGTAGTCTTTCTTGGTGGAAATATATGGCTAAGAAAACTTTGAGGAGCTCCTCTCAACTATTGATGGATTTTCTTGGCAAATAAGAGAGCCACACCTTGGATCTATCTCTCAAAGAGAAGGGGGAAATAAGAAGATAAATTACATCAATAGGAAAGCCATTTACCTTGAAAGTTCTTAGGTACTATAGAAATTTAGCAATATGGAGGTTCAGATCCTCCATTGGTGTCCCTCTAAATTTGTTCTGATGTATCATCTGTATAATGGTGGAACTAATAAAAAAATTATTTGCCTCTATTTGTGGTCTATTGATAGCCCCATTGACATTTATAACATTTGGAAAAATGAAGTCCTTAATGAGACAATTGTCTTTAATGATTTGTTCTTCTTGTTGAGCTGGATGTCTGGGTGAAGATGGTGGTGATGAAGGTTGTGATTCCTCCAAATCTGATTGATGTTTACTCATTACTTTTTGAAGGCTTCTAACAATGTGCTCCAATTTTGGGGTCTAAAAATGTGGAAGGTTCAAGACCCCTTTTGGATTGCCACATACAATCCTGCAAGTAGGGAAGGTGAGTGAAGTACAAAAATGAAAATGGAAGGTCAAAAATGCGATAATGATGATCTGTAATGCTGATCATGATGATGAAAGAAATGATGGTGGATATTACAGGTTGCGGTGTGATCTAGTATTGCTTACTAATCAACACTTCTTACTTTAACAAAAATACTGATGCTCCCCGACAACGGTGCAAAAAACTTGTTATCCCTGTGCACGAGTCTTAAACCTATAACTCGAGCACTATCCCACAATTATACGAGTGGGTGTAGTATATTTTAGATCATCCAAGGATCAAGATATAGTTAGACATAAGAGCGACGAATTCAATAATCTATATTTTTTAGTAAATGATGTTTTTTGTTATGTTAACTAAGAGATTTAGAAGAAAACAAACTAAGATAGAAATCACTTGTATTAAGGATCAAATTGGATTAAGGATTCTTGGGAACATGTTTCAATTATCATATCATACCATGAAACAACAAAGTCACAAGCAATAAAATCACTAAGGGAGGTTTGAGTTCTACACCCCTCCTAGTAGTGTATAATGGCTATACCCTTATATAGAACCATCATCCATATATTAAGAATAGAGCCACCAAAAATCTTGAAGTCCTCTTCACTTCCAAGCCACTCACATAGTCAAGGAAACAAAGCTATGAAAACATATCCTTACTTCAATGTACACCTTCCCAGTATGTACAAGAACCATAAGACATACATACAAGATGACTAATCAAGAGCAGTCATTAAACTACCATTAAGCAAGAAAATGCATTGTTCTACAAAGCATGACATGGGAGTTTTTCCCCCATGCCCAAGAAAAGGAGATCTACTCTCCCATGGATGTAGAAAGTAGATACAAGAAATAGATCATAGGGATAGAAATCATAAAAGAGGAAATGAACTTCAATGTCCATAGGATGGAGTTGGAACACCGGTCAAAGAGTCAAAAATCCATACTTGTTGATGAAAATTCTCTAGAAAACTTCACTTTGGAGTGGAGAGAAGAGAATGGTAGAGATCCCTACTGTAGTTTTTGGAGAATAAGAAAGAAGAAGAAGTTTCTATCTTGAGGAACCAACTTTCCTCCCTCGAAATGCCTTCAATTACTCATGCCTTTCTCTTTCTTGAGTCCACTCAAATTGTGTGAAATATTCTGTAACAACTGTTCTGAGTCGTTCATATTCGTATTTAAAAGTGTGGGATGGTTTATCTTCTAGTTTAAAAAGAAACTACAGGTAACATGACATGTTGGAATGTTAACACAATGTGTTACTTGTGGTTTCTAAACTATGACTATCTCAACCAAAGATGACACGATGTGTTGGCTGGCCAACATGGTGTGTTGTTGCAAGTCAGTGAGTTCTAGAAAATTTTGGAATGAGTGGACACGGCGTGTTGTTATGTCAACACAATGTGTTGCTGGGATTTTGATAACTACTGACTTCTCTGGATCTAGATTTTTTACTATGACACGGCATGCTAAAATCTCAACATGGCATGTTGTTGAAAACATGATGTGTGAATATTGCGTGTTGTTGACCATTTCTGCAACATTGATCTTCTAAAAATGTGGGTTGTTATGGATGAGTCGGTGGATGATATGATGGTCTTTATCTCTCTTTTTTTATGCCAAAATTATGTACCTACAATTCAAAATCATGAAAAAATTAAAGATAACAATAAAGGAAAAATCTACCATAATTGGAGGTGAGATGAGGTAGAAAATGGATTGAAAGTTCATGTAAGAGTAGGAAAAAAGAATATATAGATCATGCACAACATCCAACCAATTGAATTTTTATTTGATGCATGTTAGGCACACAACATGGTCTTTCAAATATTTATGAACTCGGTCCGTACACACACTTAAACAATCCACAAGTGCATGATCTCAGGAGTAGTAAAGAGGATGGAAAGTTGAGGTCAAAACTCCAAGGGACATACAGAGCACTAGATCTATTCATTTTTGTTGGGTTCCTAACATGGAGTCTAGGGTTCAAGGACTTAGCTTTTATTTTAGAGTTACACTAGGTTGATCGAGTAAGAAATTAATAAATGGTAATAAGAAGTTTGGTTCTAATTAAAAAAGACATGGAAGATAAGGAATGAATTACACTAGAGCACACAATAACAAGTTAACACTAGAGACTTAACTAGTAAAGAAATATTAATTTTATCAAACTAGAGAAGGCAATTAGCTATACTAGGCAAGAAAAAGACTAACAATTTAGGCTAAAAACAACTATAGAAATAGAATAACAACTAACTAGATAAGAATCAGAATAAGCAATCACAAATGAACACTAACTACACTGACAAAGTCTAGCTACCATGAACAAGACAAACAACTAATTAAGCAAGCAAGGACATAGCTAATCAAGCATTAACTGTGCAAGAAAGAAATAAGGATTTGATCAATTAATGGAGGTGTGAATCATTGGGGGTAATGTGACTATCACCTAGGTTGGAGGTCATAACATGCAAACTTCACTCGTTCATTTAGATCATTGAACCAAACAATCAAGTTAAATGTTATAGAATTGCCCCCAAACTACTAATTGGTCATGGATGGAATAGGGTGTGTATAGGGGAACTAGTCCCTTTCACCCCCTATCTAGCCTCAGGAGGCTCATTTGATTAGGTTTTGGTGGAATTCAACTAGGATCCAACAAGTCTAGGTTTCTAGAATCAAAGTTATTAGGGTAATTGGGGGCCAATAGTAGTATGGGAGGGTGGAAATGGGGGTTGTGCACCTCATGTCACCTACAATCTAGCCTTTAGGTATCTTAAAGCTAGTTACAATAAGTGCTTCGAAACTAGATACTTAGATCTCTCATCTAGGTGTAAGTGAATAGATTGATATGTAGGAAGATGGGTAGCTATTAAGGGATCACTAGTTAGATCTAGGAGTTAATCCCAAAATAGCTACATATACGCCATTTCCCCTAGAACCTAGGTGAATTCAAGCACAATGTAGAAGATAGTCCATGGGAAATGAGATAAAAGTAGAATACAATCATTAGAAAACGAAATTAAAAAGTTTACATATCACTTTCCCCCAACATGGTGTCGAACTCACATTTTAAATGCCAAACAACCCACCTAAGGGGCTTAGCTATTCATAACAAAATAAATGGAGAAAGAAGAAGATATAGAGTAGATAGCCAGGAACTTAGTGAAGACTCCTCCTCCTTCACTTTCTCTTTGGTGAATGGATGGCATGGGGTTATGGATGGAAGTATCCAAAAACCTAGAAAATTAAGGTTTTGAGGTGGAAGATGATGGAAATGAGGTGGGAGTAGCTGGAAATGAGTGGGAAAGGAGTAGGTGATGTCTTCAATGCTTGAAGTGGTTAGCCTTAAGCTCCCAACCTCTAGTAATGTATATATAGTGGCTTAGAAAGCCTAGGGTTAAGAGGGGTAAATGGGTGAAATGATATCTAGGAAGCAGTAGGGTTTGGGTAAAAGTACGTCTATTCTAGTTTGAATGATGGTAGTGGTGGAGTGGTTGAATGATCATGCTAGGATGGAATGGTCATGGCAGTGAAGGAAAAATGGCAGTAGAAATTTGGGGTTTTGGAGGCTGGTAGCACATCCACTGTGGAGGCTAGGTGGCATGGTCGTGTTGGGTAGCACAACTGTAGTGGCAGGGTCAGGTGAGGGTCATTCTACTGAGCACATGCATTGTGGGTTCTTAGAAGCACAACTATTTTGACTGGTGTAGCCATTCTAGGGTCTTCTTGTCACAGCCATGTTGTCCAGCACGACCCTACTAGTGGACTTGTATGGAGATACTTCTTCATTGATCTTCTACGTGAATTTCTAACTTTATAGCACAACCATTTTGTGATACCACAAATGTGATGGGGGTCTTGTCATGCACTTTCAACTTCTCTTTGAGTATCCATGCAGTTCTTTACTTTAGCCTGACCCTTGGTCACTAGGGGTAGGTTGGGAAGATCTTAGACTCTCTTTAGGCTCCTCTAAGGTAGAGAAATCCTTAGATCATCCTCTTCTCTCACATGTCCATGCATGTTCAAGGTACCTAGAAAACATAAAAGGAACCTCCATAAGTGCATTTGACAATGACATGCTAATTGAGGGAAATTGTATGCATCCTAACATGTGTAGATGTGATTAAAGAGTAAAATGACACAAGATGAATCCCTAAATGATGGTTGAATCATATATATTTAGATCAATCTATTTTGAATAAAATAATATATGGAATAAAGAGCATGTAGTGCATATATAAACACATGGTGGCATGTATTGGTGTATTAAATAATATTGTCACTATAATATATTATGTAACATATTATCCATAAATCCAATGACTTAAGACAAACCAAAACACAACCATGGAGCAATGATTCAACCTAGGGTATGACTAAAAATAATATTGATGAACCTTCACCAAAAGGTACTCAATAAGTGATTTCCAAGATAGTGGTCCTATAATGATTTAGATATGTGTTTTTTCTAGATAAGAAAACTTTGAAGATTTTGATCCTGGTTGTGAAAACATTAAAATGTTGCATGGAACAAAGATACTGAGTTCACTATTCTTATGTTGAGTTATTATTCCCTTTTGAAAATGCATACACAAAATTTTGTATGGTGGGGAACTCAAATTGTTTGTTATCATTATATTTCCTTTTAAAGGTCACCAAAAATTATATTTTGTAAATCCCTAAAATTATTTACTATTAAGATAACACTAGAATTGATCTGTTGGAGTTTTTACTCCCTTTTTCTTTGACCTCTTTATAGCTTTGGCTCACTTAAGGATGGGTAACATCCCACTACCATTTGTGTAGGGTGTGATATTTTAGTTGTCCCCCAATATACTAGTCAAAATAGCAATTAGGTTATTGTATTGTTTTCTCATAAATGATTGAACACTTGGCACTCTAGTCCTTGATATATATATATGATATGACGATGCTCAATTTTAATACTGAAAATATTTCTTATTCTAACAAAAAGTCTTGGATATCTTAGACAATTTTGAATACTTGATATGTTATGGATAATGTTATAATGTTAAATAACCTTACAATTTTAGTGTTTTGATAATATTGTGAACTTGACATATTAAAACTCAAATATTATCAAATGTTAATTCTTATCTCGATAACTTAGTCCAAAAAACAATCATTATCTATTTTTAAACACATTGAATCTTCTCTTGTTGCATATTTTCAAATAGCTCAATTCTAAGAGTTTAGTACCAGCATTGGCTGACTTTTCCTCTTTCGTTCATGTCATAGATGATTTATTCCTTTGGGATATACATGGACATGTGATCAATCAAATAACTAGAAGAGATATACGGGAGATGTCCTCTATTGAGGAGTAGATAGGAATTGTTTATGTTTTAAATCACAGTCTCTTTGTATAAGACTCCATGGACTCTGATGTAAAGCATGAATATACAAAGACTAGTTTATTTATTCTAATTTAAATCATGTTAAGACAAAAAAAATCTAGTCACAAAGATTGAGTCTTTACGTTTTCCCATATCTAGAAGTAGGAGAAGATTGGAGATCAAGAATTTATAGAAAAAACTTATTGTCCTTCTTTGTTGAGGCATCGATTAAAATAAAATATTTTATGTCAATGGAGTGGGTCCCCTTTTCATTTGATGTAATCTCTCAAAGATCTTAGGTGGCCCACATCATGCCTTATTCTATCTATAATCCCCCCTTGTAGAGACCTTTTAGGACATCCTTCCCAAGCACATATTTATCTATCAGAAATTGTCTGATATTCAATGGATTTCCTTTGAAAATACATCAGATGAAGTGGAGTTCTTCTTGGTAAACTTTTCTAGATTCAGATTGGGTGAAAATAATGTTGGCAATGAGCTTGTGTACAGTGCATCTAAACCCATATTCAATATCATCCCCTTTGGATTGTCTTGGTTGGTGTTTCTATTCACATGTGAGTCTTGGCCAAACCTCATCAACTCTAAAATTTTCATCCCCCTTTTTAGATAGCCTGAAATATATTGCTTTGGTTGCATATTATTACCTGCATAAGAATATGTTTAGCATTATCTCTTTTAAAGTATGGTCTTTGTTGAATATTTGTACTTGTAATCTAAACCCCCCCTCACACTTTTCCTCCTCTCCTTCCTATACTAGTAGTTGATTAATGAGGCCATAAATCCTTGTTCACCTTTACGTAGGATCCTTTGTAGAAAAAGATGTAGAAAATGTTTGATGTAGTTATTAATATTCTTACACGATAAAAATTCACACTTCCTTATTGTTTGCCCATTTCCAAACCTAGTAGCAGACAACTTCTTTTCCCCATTGCAATATAGTTAGATTTATGAACATGAACTCTTTCCTTAATTTGTCTTTCTATGTACTAAGGAATTGACGAGATTGTTAGTGTTGATGGAATAGCATGTGTTTTCGATTACTTAGTTATAATCACTTTTTGTAGAACATGCTTTGCTTGCCGGTGTTCTACATGATTCTTCTCTGCTTTTTTCATTGAATTGTCAAATTCTTAATCAAGATAGCTAGTTCTAGGTCCTTAGTTTGTAGCTTCTTTCTTGATTTGAATCCCTTCTTAGATGGGGCATAATTAGATGAGAATTGGTATTTTCATTACTTAGATAGATTTGGATAAGAGATAAATACATGAATAAATGATCCCTAGCACTTTCAATAATGGCTTCTTAGTGTATTACTATGTATAGTTCAGACTCACCTTAGTTTCTTCCCTATTTTGTAGGATTGCGACCACATCTTGCTCAACTAGAACTTCTTTGGAAGATACCTTGATCCTTTCATGTGGGTGTTTATGCCAAGAGAGTCAAACATATGATGATTGTAATGGAATATCTTGTAAATGAGTTGATTAATAACAAAGGCAATCTTCCATTTATTTTGTTTTATTCAGATATGAGATAATGATGTTACATAATAAATGGTGGACGTATATCTTCAAGTTAAGGACATGAACAATGAGATCATACATATGTTAAGAGTATATACATTATTGTTATGTCCCTAGTCAATTGTTACTGTGGAAGTCAATAGACAACAATAACACATAAGGCTAGAGTCTATTTTGGTTGATGACAAAATCTCATTAGTCATGATATGTGATATCAAATCAAACACATAGGTACGTGTTTGCAAACAGTGTATAACACATACCCACTTTGAGAGTGATACATGGAAACCATGTAATGTTAGTCAGAATCTGCTCTCATAGTGATGGTGTTGATTGTGGTTCTTAGCCTGAAATCACTACACTCATCACATGTTTTTCGATGTACTTTGACATCATCCAATGTGACCTTGAACAAGGGTTATCATAATGTGATGCTTGGATACATTGTGACACATGGGGAATGATTTTGAGTGATGTATATGGGATTTTTACTCCTATAGGATCCTAATATCCTGGCCACTTGATATGCGATATTGAGAAATGCATGGCCATGCACATGTAAGTTAATATACGACATTGAGTTCACATATATCTCAGACAATCAGCTCTAGTTCAAAGACACATGGATTGAATGTTAAAGAGGATGATGATTCCATGCTCAAGTTTAATCTATATATCTGAGACAAAGGAACTAGATGATCACTGTAACACTAATCACAAATGGTAGGTTCAACATGTTCTCCAACTTTCCAACTACTTGGGTAGCAATGATGTCTTGATGCATACCACTCATTGATTGTGATGTCATAAATCAGTTATGGACATTCACTGCCAACGTAACATGGGACCTATAGGGTCACACACATAGGCTACACCTGGAATAGGAATTTACTCATGAATGTGGTTTAAACTTGATAGCTAAAGTGTTAGGTATTCAATATAAACAAGATTGGCAATTAGAACTCTAAAAATGACCAATTCAACAACTGAATCGATCGGCTCATATGCTTGAAAAGACCAGTTCAAGTTGTGAATTGAACATTTGGTTGATCAATGAGATTGGATCAAGGATTGATGTTGACATCATGGTGTGCATTATTCGAATATTAAAAGACAATATAATTGTGAATAGGAAACATAGTGAATTGACTTGTTCAAGTATTGAACTAATCACCTCACATGTAAACCAACCGATTCGAGTGTTAGACTGATCATCTCACATGTGAATCGACTGGTTTAGTGGTGAACTGACTAGTTCATCATTCGTAGGATCCATAAAATTCATGAAATTGCATCTCTTCAACTCCTGATTGATATGGAAATCATGACCCTGACCCTCCTATAAATTGAGGGGTAGTTAAGGTTTTTAGAAAACTCAACAATAAGATCTGACAATTGTTGTCTTCTCACGGTTGTGGTAACATGAGAACCCAAGCAAGTCCTACCCGTCAAAGGGATGTACAACAAGGGAGAGATAATAAGGAGAGCAAGTCAATGCTAGCATGTTAACTAGAAGATAAAACTCCTTCTTGTCTATTCGAAAAGAATGACATGAGTTCCTAGTGGTCTGCATGGACTACTAGAGGCAAGGAGGCCTTTTCCCCCCACTAGGAGGACACAATCAATTGTCGTCTTTGGTGATCCACCAGGAGGCCACCACCTATATCTGTCTAGGTGAAACTTGAGAAAGAAGCACATGTTGGTATGTATGCCCAGAGATCCAATCATATGATGATTGGAGTGTCGCATTAGATACCTGATTTGATAATCATAAAGGTAATTCCATAAGTTATGTTTGTCTCACTCATGATATGATTACACATACATAGTAGATGTCTAAAGAATGGTGTTACTCAATGACATATGTCTTCAAGTTGATGAGTTGAACAATGAGATCATATGTATGATAAGACTACACACATTCTTGTTATGTCCCTAGTCAAATGTTACTGTGGAAGTAAAATAGATGGAAATAATATAAAAGACTAGAGTCTATGATGATTGATGATAGAGTCTCATTAGTCATGATATGTGATATCAAGTCAAGCATACATGTACATGTTAGAGGACAGTGTATCAAACAAACCCACCATGAGAGTGATACATGGAGACCATGGAATGGTAGTCAGAATCAGATCTCATAGTGATAGTGGTGATTGTGGTTCTTAGACCTAAAGTCATTGCACTCATCACATGTCGTTTGATGTACTTAGACATCATCCAACATGACCTTGAATAAGGGTTGCCATAAAGGTGGTGCTCATGTGCATTGTGACACATGGGGATTGAGTGTGAGTGATGTAGATGGTATTTTTCCCTCCTATGGGAGGTTGATATCCATGTCCTTTTGATAAGAGAGATAGACAAATGTATGGTCATACTTATGTGATTCAATATGTGATATGTGAACTCACATGCATCTCAGGCAGTCAGCTCTAGTTCAAGGAACATGGATTGAATGTTGAAAAGGATGACGATTCCATGCCTCGAGTTCAATCTAGATATCAGAGACAAATGAACTATATGATCATGATAACACTAATAATAGATTGTAGGTTAAAGTTTTTCTCCAACTTTCTGAATTACTTGGGTAGTAATGATGTGTTGCTAGACACTTCTTATTGCTTCTGATGTCATAATCTAATTATGGACATTCACTGCCAACATAATTTGGGACCTATAGGGTCACACACATATGATACACTTTGAATAAGAGTTTATTCATGAATGATGTTTAACTTGATTACTAAAGGTGTTTAGGTATTCAATTAAATAAGTGAGGTTCAAAGTTGACTGACTGGACTCTACACCAACCGGTTCAAGT
This sequence comes from Alisma plantago-aquatica, assembly GCA_963693085.1. Taxonomy (NCBI): domain Eukaryota; kingdom Viridiplantae; phylum Streptophyta; class Magnoliopsida; order Alismatales; family Alismataceae; genus Alisma; species Alisma plantago-aquatica. The sequence goes on from OY856412.1 coordinate 1,207,770,393, forward strand.
GTTGAACTGATTGATTGTAGTGTCAGGTCAATTGGAATCAACATTGGTTGATCAAAGGCTAAACTAGGGTGTCAAACGACCAGTTCATAGGTCCCAACCAATAGTATCAAGATGTGAACTGATCGGTTCATCATCTGGGTCGCCCAGTTCAATGGTTAGTTCAATTGGATCAAGGCTTAGTGCAAACGTCATATTTTGCATTAATCGTGTATTGAATACGAGTGTGATCTAGAATAGGAAAGGGCATGCAAACCAACCGCTTCACCGTCTGAAGTTTCCTAAAATTTTTTGAATTTAGTTCTTTCGACTCTTACACAGACTAGGAACCCAGACCCTAGCCTCTCCTATAAATAGAGGGGTATCGGGGGCTTCCCAGACACAACAATAAGCTCTAACAATTGTTGTCCTCTCTAGTTGTGGTAAAAAATAGAGATCTTGAGAAAGTCCCACCTGTAAAAAGGAGGGATAGCAAGGGAGAGACAATTGTGGGAGAGTGAATTGGTGCTAGTACACCGACATTCAAAAGGGACAACTCCTTCTCATTGGATTTCGTAGCACAACATGGAGTTTGTGGTGGACGTCATGGACTACTCTAGAGGTGAGGAGTTTTTCCTGTTAGGAGGTCAACATTAACTATGTCCATGGTGCCAGTCTAGGAGGTTGTTTTTAATGATTGTTCGAGTGCTACTAAAGAAGGAGCATGTTTCTTCCTGAAGAAGAAACTTGTTGATGCTTGGAGAAGAAGAGCTTTTCTACTGCAAGTGTAATGTTGATGGATTTGCTCCAAGACCAGGTATAACTCTTGGTATCCTCATTCCTAGATACATTGTTGTTCATGTGATCTTGCTAGTTAGGGAATCAGACATTGCATTTTTATTTCTGGCCTTATTTGTTGCCTTGATGCCCAACAGTAATATCAGAGCCATGTCACTTTATGGTGCATTCAGATTTAAATCTATGTGATCAGATTTATTTTTATTTCATACGATATAGATATTAACTAGTTAATGTGCATATATGATTAATTACCATATTTGATTTCGTAAACTAATGTATATATATGATATGATATATATATGCAATTCACACATGTCACCCTAAAAGTTGATTTTGATGGTGGATGTTAGCATGGTTATGGCCAATGACCCTATATATATGTGTGCATATTGTGGTTTTTTATTCATGTTTATATCTTGGTTTGCATACTAAGCCTCTCTCCTACTTTCTAAATGTAAATTAATACTCTTCTTCCTATTTTCCCTCGAACGTAACTCAAGGTTTTCCCTTTATAATGTAACATGAAATAGGATAGTTTTATTTCATGTTTCATTGTGAGAAGATGTTCTACACTAGAGGAACCAACCAATTCTGTAGACGAATCAATCGACTGGAGGACTGAGGAGGCCAGATAACAGGATGAACTGGTCGACTGGTGGCCTAGCCGGTCGACTGGAGGAGTCTAGACTGGTTGAACCTAAGACCAGACGACTGTTTCAAGAGCCCAACCGAGCGGCCAGGAGGTGAGCAAATCATTCAAGTGTTAAACCGATCAACCTAGATTGGTTCAAACATGGATCTCCATCAACAATAGGTTGTTGCATATGATGTCGACCTTAGGTAGTAGTAATTCCTTGTGGCTCCAAGGAATTACAATAGCATGGGCATAACCATCGCTTGTTTGTTTATAATTACATATTTTCATTGTGGTTATAGTATGTCTATGATACATACTATAAGCATGTAGTGATTGGATATGTATATGTATTTATATATAAAATCCCCCAATCAAACATATTAAGTCTAAGATGATTTCCATTAGCAACACACATGAAAAGCTTTATTGACTATGTGTGGGCACACCAAAGGTGGTGTGATGTCTATCTTGTGGAAGTGTGATAGTAGTTATGTGGGTCTAGCAAGCGGGGTGCATTACTATTGTGTTGGATTTTGGGTCAAGCTTAATTGGGTGTCCTTAATGAGATTAAGCACCTAGAAGCATGCATATGGACTATGGCAAGGAGTTTCACGTACAACCTATCCAAGAATTGCATGAGATACAGTTGGAAGGTTGCATACCTTAATAATTGGTTATAGACACTGGCATTGGCCGGATAATAATTCAATTGTTTTAGATCTTGGCTCACTAGAAGATTGTATGATGCAATCTTCTAAATTGGTAGTGAGGACTATCAATTTGAACATAATAGTGGGAGTGATAATTAATTAAAGTCTAATTAATATCAACAATCTTATCAAATCAAACAAATCAAAATATTTTGACAAAGTTGCAATATTTCTTTTATATAATATAATGGAAAACATAAACATGTTATCATTGTGATCGGTCCCTAAATAGTACAAACTAAATTGGATTAATTTCCATAACTGGTTAAGGACTTTGAGAAATGTTCTCAATCATGAGTGAAAGCTCTATGTCATTGAAAGACCAATGCCAGAGGAACCTGCTCCAAATGCACCTAAGGCTGAAATGGATGCTTACTTGAAGCATGCCAATGACTTTGCAGACATCAAAGACCTTATGCTATGTTGTATGAACTATGAGTTGCATGAACAATATGAAAACATGGATATTCTTGAGATGGTAACACATCTTAAGAATCATGTAAAGCATGAAAGGTATAACGTCTCCAAAGTGTTCATTGAGTATAACTGACAAAGAGAGATACAGTAGAGCCCCATGTGTTCAATATGATTGGGCATGTGGACAGACTGGGATTTCTTTTAGGTTAAGAGTTGACCACGGATATGATTATGTAAGTGTTTCATATAGCCAGTTTATTGAGTGTTATCACATGAGTAACTTGGCCAAACTGTTGTCTGAGTTGCTTGGCATGTTGATTAATGTCGAAGCATGACTAAAGAAGGACAAATCCGTGATGGTGATTAGTGGAAGTGTGTACAAGGGAAAAGGCAAGGCCAAGAAGATTTTTTAGGCTAAGTTGAATTCCAAGTCTTTTGCACTCAAGATAAGGAGTAAGTTAAGTGCAAAAGGAATTTGTCCTTTTCACTTAAATGATTAAGGAAGGAAGTGCCACCATTGCCACCAGCTAGACATTGGTAAAGGAACTGTCCTCTTTATATAGAGGATCTCAAGATTAAGAAGGAGATAGAGATCACCACTTTAGGGCTTGAGAAAAAGTAAGCTAGAACTGTGTGGAGCTAGGGTTGCTGCCACTACAGTTGGAAGTTGTCATTCATGGTCACATAATAGAATTAGTGAACTGATATTATGTACCTACCATTGATGAAAAATCATGTATCGTGTATGTACAAGAATTGATGTTTCATGTCAATTCCCTCTATCTCACTAACTATACTTGATAGTTCTAAAGAAAAATATGTGTATCACACATATACTGAATGAATCAATGACTACTCAAACAATGAATACCTATACCATTGTCATCTAAAGAATGTAAACCAGAATTGCATTTCTAGAATCCATAATGATGGTTATCTAGACTCTTTTGGTTATTGAACTGATAGAGAGATGCAAGTCTTATTTATTGGGAAATATGACAAAAAACATCTTCGCTAGATGTAGTGGGAGAGTGACTATTCTATTAGGTCTCATACATATTGATGTATATATACCTTTTATAATAAATGCTAAAGGTAGTTACTCGTACCTCATTAGATCTACTAATAATATCAATATATATGATAATTTGTATTTAATGAAATACAAGTATGAATCTCTTGACGTGTTTGAGTAGATCATGAATGAAGTATGTAACTAACTTGGTAAAAGTGTTAAGACACTTCAATATGATCAATGTTGAAATATTTTAAATCGAGAGTTTGAGGACCTTATGGAGAAACTATGATAGTGTATTACAATGAAATCCACCTGAAACATAATGATGTATCAGAAAGAAGGTATCACACCTTGTTAGTCATTGTACAATTATCAATAAAACTAGATAATCTTCCAATTTCCTTTTGGGTACATGCTTTACACCAAAACAAATGTACCATCTAAAATTGGTTCAAAAGTCATCATATGAGATATGGCATGGGAAGTGTTCTGATATGTATTTTATAAAGATTAGGATTGAAAGCTTGTGTAAGAAAATAGTTTCTTCAAAAGCTTTGTCCACAAGTCATATAAATGTTATTTTGTTAAATACTACTTTTATATTCCCATTTAACAACAAAATCCTTTGTTGCTAAGATGGTTGTATTCCTAATGGGAATTACATTCCAAAGAGTCAGTGGGAGAAAAGTAGAACTCGAAATGCTCAAGACAAACAAGAGAACACTGAACCTAAAGAGGTACAATAAGAACAAAGAGAATCACTAATTATTATGGAATCTCAAGTTCCTTGTGTAACACAAAACCTCATATATCTAGTAAAACATGCCTTGGGTTTGAAAGATTATGATATCTTTTTACTCAAAAATATGGTGAATGGTCATAAGATGATGAGCTAACAACCTACCTAGAAGTAATTGAGGGACCAAAATATGAGAAATGGCTTGAGGTGGACCAAATATTGACTCCATCTGAACCAACAAGATATGACCTTGATGGATCCACATGAAGGGGTAAAACCCATTGGGCGCATTTGGGCCTTTGAGAAAAGACTAACATGGATAGTAGTATAAAAACCTATAAGAGCAGATGGGTTCACTAGTTGCCATGGTTGAATCCATCAAGAAAATGCTTGTTATTGCATCTTAATGTGACTATGAGAGTTGGCAAAATGGATATTAAAATTGCATTCCTTAATTGAAATATTTTACAATATGTGTATGTGACACAAGATAAAGGTTTTATAAATCCATATAATGCAAATAAAGTCTATAAGCTACAAAGGTCAATATTTGGATTGAAGCAAGCATCTCAGAGCTAGAATCTTTGATACAAGATAGTTAAAGAGTTTGACTTGAGTCAGAATGAAGATGAAATATGTGATTACAAAAGGTTTAGTGGGAGCATATTTATATTACACATAATGATGTGGAATAACATCCTTATACTACAAATATTAAAACTTCTCAAGGAAAGCACCTTCTCTATGAAGGGTCTAGGCGAAGTATCTTATGTGATAGGAATTGATATCTATAGAGACAGATCTAGGAAACTTCTTGACCTAAGTAAGAACACATACATTGGAAAGATGTTGAAGGGTTCAACATATAGGACTCAGTGAGAGAATACTTATCCATGCTCCATGGGATTGGTTTCTCTAGAGCCTAGCATCCCATTTCTTGTGAAGAACAAGAATACATGAGTGAGATGCCAAATGCATTCACGATTGGATCTATCATGTATGTTATGTACTCATCCTGTTATCTCATATGTATTGGACATGATGAGAGGATATGTATACTTATCTAGCAATCTTGTATGTATTGGACATGATGAGAGGACATCTATCAGATCCTAGTGAAGGTCACTAGAATGGCATAACAACGTCCTTAAGTACTTGAGAAGCACTAAAAGGATTGGTTCATTGGTTATGCTAATAAGGAAGAGTTGGGTGTAAGGAGTTACGTCGATGCAAGCTTCCAAAATGACAAATAAAATTAATGATCACAATCCAAATTTCTATTTGACCTTAAAACAAGAACTGTGAGCTGGAAAAGGTTTAGAACTAGAGACATTTATTTAAAATCTACAATAGAATCCAAGTATCTTGGTGTTATGAGAATAGTAGAGAATAGTGCATGGATAAATAAGTTCATATAGATGAACTTGTGGGAGGTTCCAAACCATTAATGACACAGTAGAAATACTGTGATAGTAATGGAGCTACTGGTTAGGCAAGGAATCTCAGATAACATACTACGACACTTCCATTTCATATGAGATGTTATACGGAAAGGAGATGTGAAACTTGCAACATACTGACTTGAAGCAAATGTTGCTAACCCACTATAAAATCGCTTGTACAGTAGAAACATGATGGACATGTTAAGATCGCTTGGAATAGGATTTTTTAGTGATTGGTTCTAAGTGCAAGTAGGATTCTATTGGTATGTATTCCCAAAGAGCCAATCATATGATGATTGGAGTGTGGCATTAGATACCTGATTTGATAATCATAAAGGTAATTCCATGTATTGTGTTTGTCTTACTCATGCGATGATGACACACACACATAGTAGATGTCCAAAGAATGATGTTACTCGATGACGTATATCTTCAGGTTGATGACCTGAACAATAAGATCATATGTATGATAAGAGTACATATATTCTTGTTATTTCCCTAGTCAAATAATATTGTGCAAGCAAAATAGAGGACGATAATGCAAAAGACTAGAGTGTGTTTTGATTGATAATAGAGTCTCATTAGTAATAATATGTGATATCAAGTCAAGCACATAGGTACCTATTAGATAACAGTGTATCAGACAGGCCCACCATGAGAGTGATACATGGAGACCATTGAATGGTAGTCAGAATCATCTCAGATAGTGATAGTGGTGATTGTGGTTCTTATACCTAAAGTTACAACACTTATCACATGTCATTCAATGTACTTAGACATCATCTGATGTGACCTTGAATAAGAACCATAAAGGTGATGCACATGTGCATTCTGACACATGGGGATTGAGTGTGAGTGATGTAGATGGGATTTGTCCCTCCTATAGGAGATTGATATTCATGGCATATTGATAAGAGTGATTGAGAAATGTATGGCCTTACTCATGTGATTCAATATGTGATATGTGAACTCACATTCATCTCATACATACTGCTCTAGTTCAAGGAACATAGATTGAATGTTGAATAGGATGACGATTCCATGCCCAAAGTTAAATCCAAATATCACAGATAAAGGAACTATACGATCATGGTAACACTGATCACAGATTGTAGGTTGAAGTTGTTCTCCAACTTTCTAAAGTACTTGAGTAGGAATGATATGTTTCCAGACACCGTTCATTGCTTGTAATGTCATAATATGGTTATGGATATTCACTGCCAACATAATTAGGGACCTATAGGGTCACACACATATGATACAATTGGAATATGATTTTATTTATGAATGATGTCTAACTTGATTACTAGAGGTGTTTAGGTATTCAATTAAACAACTGAGGGTTCATAGTTGACTGACTGAACTTTGAACTAACCAGTTCAAGTGTTGAATGGATTGGTTGGAGTGTCAAATCAATTGGAATCAACATTGGTTGATCAATGGCTGAACCAGAGTGTGAAATGACTGGTTCACATAGTGAACTGATAGGTTCACATGTATCAACCAATCGTCTCATGATATGAACCAATCGGTTCATCATCTGGGTCGCTCAATTCAATGGTCAATTTTATTGAATCAAGGATTAGTGTTGATGTCATGTTTTGCATTAATTGTGCATTGAATACCATGTGATTCAAAATAGGAAACTATGCAAACTGACTAGTTCATGCACCAATCGACTAATTGGGCATGCAAACCAATCAGTTCACCATCTGAAGTTTCTAGAAAATTCGTGAATTCAATTCTTTCGACTCCCCACAGACTCAAAACCTAGACCATGTCCTCTCCTATATGTAGAGGGGTACTAAGGGCTTCCCAGACATAAAAATAAGCTTTGACAATTGTTGTCCTCTCTGGTTGTAATAACTAATAGAGAGTTTGAGCAAGTCCTATCCATAAAAGGGAGGGTTAGCAAGGGTAGACAATTTTGGGAGACTGAATCGGTGCTAGTACCCCAATGTTCAAAAGGGACAACTCCTTCCCATTGGCTCTGGTAGCGTAAGTGGAGCTCCCGATGGTCTGTGTGGACTACTTTAGAGGTGAGGAGTTTCTCCCTCTGGGAGGACAGTGTCAACCTTAGTCCATGGTGCCAGACCATGAGGTCGTTGCTGACGATTGTCCAAGTGCTGCTAAAGAAGGAGCATGCTACTACATGAAGAAGAACCTATTGCTTCTTGGAGAAGAAGCTCGTTGCTTCTTGGAGAAGAAGCACATTGCTACCGTAAGGCTAATGTTTTTGGACTTGCTCCAGGACCAGGTATAACTCTTGTTATCTTCCTAGATACATTATTGTTGGTGCAATCTTATTAGTTAGGCAATCAGGCATTAAAAATTTTGTTTCCACTGCCTTATCTATCACTCTGATTTTGCAACAGCATGCTGCAACAAGGGATAGTCACTAGTCTTGCTCCAGGACCAGGTTTATACCTTGCGACCTTTCCTTCTCAGTTCATAGTTGTTGACATGATCTACTGTGGAAGGGGAATATGGCAGTAAAATTTTTATTCCCGTCGCCGTATTTCCCTACATTATATATATATATATATATATATATATATATATATATATATATATATATATATATATATATATATATATATATGTGTGTGTGTGTGTGTGTGTGTGTGTGTGTGTGTGTGTGTGTGTAATTTACACGTGTTGCCCTAAAATGGGTTTTGATGGTGGATGTAAGCATGGTTATGGACAATAACCCCCTAGATCTTTATGGGTAGTTGGATGGTTGTTAATATTATTTAATATTTCGGTTTTCATACCAAGCCTCTCTCTCCTTTCCATATGTAAAAGTATTAATTCTTTCCTTCCTATGCTCCTTTCGAATGTAATTTGAGATTTCCCTTTTACAATATAATATGTTAACTAAGATTAGGTTAGTTTCCTATTTTGTTATGGTGAAGAAGGTGTTCTCTTCCATATGAACTGACCATTTTAGAAGATGAATCAATTGACTGGAGGACCAAGGAGGCCGAATGACAGTGGAGCCAACTGATCGACTGGTGGCCCAACTGATCGAATGGAGGAGTTCAGACGTTGCTTGGATCGGAGATCAGATGACCAATCTGAGAGACCAAATGACCGTACAAGAGGCTAATCAGTCAGTTCAAGAGTTGAAATTGATTGACCCAAATTGGTTCTAGCATAGATCTTCATCAACAACGGGTTGCTACATACAATGTGGACCTTAGGTGGTAGTAATTCCTTGTGGCTCCAAGGAATTACACTAGTATGGACATAACCATCAGTCGTGTTCTATGATTAAATGTTTGATTTATGGATATAGTATGTATATGATACATTTTAGTATGTGATGATTTCATATGTATATGTATTTATATAAATATAAAATCCCTCAACAAAATATTAAGTCTTAGATGATTTCCATAAGTAAAATGCATGAAAAGATTGATTGATAAGTGTGTGCACGCCAAGCAAGGTATGTTGTCCATCTCGTAGAAGTGTGATGGTAGTTATGTGGGCATGCAAAGTAGGGTGCATTACTATCATGTTGGCTTTTGGATCAGACTTAATTAGGTGACCTTAATGAGATTAATTGCCTAGAAGCATGCATATGACTATGGCAAAGAGGTTTACATACCATATATCCAAGAATTGCATGAGATGCGACTAGAAAAAGTTACCTACCTTAATAATTGGTTATGGAAATTGGCATTGTCTAGGTAATAATTCAATTATTTTGGGTCTTAGCTCACTAGAAGGTTGTACACTGCAATCTTCCGAATTGGCATGTGAGGGCTATCAATTTGAATAAAATAGTTGGAGTGATAATTAATTAAAGGCCTAATTAAACATCGTCAATTTTATCTTAATCAAATCATATCAAAAGTGTTTTGACAAATTTCAAAATTTTCTTGTAGAATCAAGTGGCAACCAATAATATGTTTTTCTTGCACTCAGTACTTGAGAGGATAAGTTGAATGGGAATAATTTTCATGATTGTTTTAGGATGTTGAGAACTGTATTCACACAAGAGTGCAAGCTCTATGTCCTAGATACACTAGAGCCAGATGAACCTACTCACATTGCGCCTAAGGCTGACAGGGATGCTTACAAGAAGCACTCTAAAGATGTCATAGATGCCAAGTACATGATGCTATGCTCAATAAACTGTGAGTTGTAGAGACAACATGAAAATATGGATGTTATTGAGATGGTAACACATATTAAGAACATGTACCAAGACTAGGAAAGACAAGAGAGATATGATGTCTCCAAGGCATTGTTCAAGTGAAACATGGCAGAAGGAGATACAGAAGGTCCCCATGTGCTCAAGCTTATTGGGTATATGAAGAACCTTGCTAGAGTGGTATTTCACTTGGGTTAAGGGTTGTACACATATGTGATTTTGTAATCACGACCAGAGTCATACAACCAGTTTGTCATGAACTACAAAATGAATTATTTTGACAAGTTGTTGTTAGCATTACTTGGCATGTTGTGAATAGATGAAGCGCGGATGAAGAAAGACAAGCCCAAGTCTGTGATGATGATCAGTAGAGGAAAGGGGAAGTCAAAGGATAAAGGTAAATCTAGGAAGGGTTCTAAAGTTAGATAGAATCCCAAGTCTTCTACACTCAAAGAAAAGGGAGGGGTGACCAAGGGAGGCAATTGTCATCACTATCACCAGTCTGGACAATAGAAGAGGAATTTCCCTCTCTACTTGGAGGAACTAAGGAAGAAGGAGGGGATAGAGATATCCACTTTAGATATATATGTTATTGAGATAAATTTGTCTACTTCTTCATCTTGGGTACTACATATTGGATGTGGATTTCACATATGTTTGAATATGTAGGATCTTAAAAGAAATAAGCATTAAGAAAGGGTGAGGTTAGACTGCGCGTTGTGAATGGAGAAAGAGTTCCTACCATTATAGTTGGAACCTTAAATTTATCTCTGACCATGAGGCTTGTAATAGAGTTAAAGAACTTCTATCATGTACCTGCCATAAATAGAAACACTATTTTTGTATCGCATACGGATAAGGATGGGTATGAATTTCATATAAAGAATGTTCAATGTTCTACTTCAAAAGATGAGATCTTTTATGGTAGTAACCCAATCCTATGGTCTTTATTTATTAGATCTAAAGACAAATATTTATAACTTAAATACCAAAAGATTAAAACTTGATAACTCAAAGAATACGTACCTTTGGCATTGTCATCTAGGTCACATCAATGAGAAACACATTTCTAATCTCCATAAAGATGGATATCTAGACTCTTTTGATTTCGAATCAATAGAGACTTGTGATTCTTGTTTGTTGGACAAGATAACCAAGACTTCCTTTAGTTGTAGTAGTGAGATGGCTAGTGATCTAATAGGACTCATACATATTGATGTATGCGGCCCTTTTAGAACAAATGCTAAAGGTGGTTATCAGTACTTCATTACCTTTATTGATGATTTTAGTAAGTATGGTTATGTTTACCTGATGAAACATAAGTGAAAAGCTCTTGAAAAGTTTAAGGATTTCATTAGTGAAGTACAGAACTGACATTGTAAAAGTATCAAGGTGCTTTGTTTTGATCGAGGTGAAGAATACATAAGCCAAGAGTTTGAGGACCTTTTGCGGGACCGTGGTATCGTATCACAATGGACGCCACCTGGAACACCTGCGATCAATGATGAGTTTTGTTGATCTTCTGACTTCCCTATAGGGATATGCTTTAGAAACCAGAGTGTTTACACTAAACTGTGTACCTTCAAAATCAGTTCAAAAGACATCATATGAGATATGGTATGGGAAGCGTCCCAATGTGTCTTTAACCATGTGTTTACAAGAAGTTTAGTGGAAGAATGATTGTATTCCTCATATTGTATGTAGATGAAATACTATTGATGCAGAATGAAATCCCTACTTTACATATGGTAAAGAACTGGCTAGAAAATACATTCTCTATGAAGGACTTAGTAAAAACATCATATATCTTAGGAATCAAGATTTATACAGATAGATCTAGAAGGCTTCTTGGGCTAAGTCAGAGCATATACATTGACATAGTGTTGAAGAAGTTCAACATGAAGAACTCAAAGAGAGGAAACATGCCCAAGTCTCATGGTGGTACTATCTCTAGAGATCAATGTCCTAGTTCTTATGAAGAGCGAGAGTGCATGAGTAAGACTCCATATGCATCTGCAATTGAATCTATCATGTACATACTATTATGTACTCATTCAGATGTCTCGTATGCCTTGAGCATGACAAGCAAGTATCAGTCAGTCTCGATGAAGCTCACTAGACTATCGTGAAGAGCATACTTCAGTACTTAAGAAGAACTAAGATCATTTCCTTGTCTATCGTGGTGAGTAAGAGTTGGTAATTAAGGGTTACACTGATGCAAGCTTCCAAACTAACAAAGATGACTATAGATTGCAATCTAGATTTGTCTTTTGCCTCAATAATGGAGTTGTAAGATGGAAGAGTTCCAAGCAAAAAATAGTTTTGATTATATAACAGAGGTTGAGTATATTCCATCCAATGCAACAAAGGAGACTGTTTGGATCAAGAAGATCATTTTTGAACTTGGGGTGGTTCCAAGCATCAGTAATGTAGTAGAGTTATATTGTTAAAAACAATGGAGCTATTACACAAGCTAAGGAACCCAGTTCATTAATGTTCTAAGAAAATACAAAGGAGGTTCCATGTCACATGAGAGTTCATACAATGAGGGGATGTGAAGATTTGCGGAGTACAACTGAAAGTAATGTGGCTGACCCCTTGATAAAATCACTTTCGCAATAGATGAATGAAGGTCATGTTAGATCACTTGGGATTAAGTTCATGGGTGATTGGATCTAAGTGCAAGTGGGAGTTTGTTGGTATGTATGCCAATAGAGATAATGATATGATGATGTAATGTCATATCTTGTAAATGATTTGATTAATAATAAACACAATCTTCCATTTATTCTATTTCATTCAGTTATGAGATAATGATGTTACATAATATATGTCTAAAGAATGTTGTTACTCAATGACGTATGTCTTTAGTTTGAAGACCTAAAAAATGATATCATACGGATGTTAAGAGTATATACATTCTTGTTATGTCCCTAGTCGGTTTTTATTGTGGAATTTGATAGACATCAATACACATAATGCTAGAGTGTGTGTTGGTTGATAATAGAATCTCATTAGTCATGATATGTGATATCAAACCAAATACATTGGTACTTGCTTGATAAGAGTGTATCAGACAGACCCACCTTGAGAGTGATACATGGAGACCATGGAATGGTAGTAATAATCATCTCTATAGTGATGATGGTGATTTTGGTTCTTAGACCTCAAATCACTACACTCATCACATGTTGTTCAATGTACTTTGATGTCATTCAACGTGATCTCAAATAAGGGTTACCATAAATTTGATGCTCAAATACATTATGACACATGGGGAATGATTGTGAGTGATATAGATGGGGTTTTCCCCTCCTATAGGAGCTTGATATCCTAGATACTTGATCAGAAAGACAAATAAATGCATGGCCATGTGCATGTGAATCAATATACTATATCGAGTTCACATATATCTCAGACAGTCTGCTCTAGTTCAAGGAACACGGATTGAATGTTAAAGAGGATGACAATTCCATGCCTTGAGTTCAATCTGGATGCTAGAGACAAAGGAACTATACAATCACTATAACACTAATCACAAATTGTAGGTTACAGTTGTTTTCCAACTTTCCAATTATTTGGGTAGCAATGATGTCTTGCTAGATACCACTCATTCCTCGTGATGTCATAAATCAATTACAGTCATTCACTGCCAATATAACTTGGGACCTATAGGGTCACACACATAGGATGCACCTGGAATAGGAGTTTACTCATGAATGTAGTTTAAACTTGATTGGTAAAGTGTTAGGTATTTTTAAACAAGATTAGCAATTAGAACTCTGAAATGACCTATTTAACAAGTGAACCAGTTGGTTTAGATGTTTCAGCTGACATGTTTTTTTTGGCCGGTAAAAAACTCTGTTGCATTAAGATGGGTCCAAAACTGTAGGTACAAGATAGCCTGCGCCCCCAAGGTACAGGATGAAAGAAAAAAACATCCAAGAGAAATAGAAAAGAGTCCTGAAAAGGACCTCCTTAAAGGAGAAATGAGAAAGAAACCTATACCAAGCTAATTCTATGCTGACATCAAACAACAACTAGATAGACAAAACCTGGCCCACCAATACTAATCACAGCAGTATGCACACCTTCAAAGAAGTGACGTTTTTGGAAGCCTGGTGTTGTATCAATAGCTACTGGAGAGATCAAGCATAACTAGAAGGTCAAGGGACCATCGCTCTTCATCCAGACCAAGACAAAAAAACTCCAAAAGCAGAGATCAGTCCACAATATCCTTCAAGGTGCTGGACCGTCAGCTAATATCAATTTACTAATCATCTATTTGGATCTTCATTGGCGTTAAGATCAATCTCTGAGATTGTGAAGAAAACAAGTAGACCCAGAGAAAACTCTATTAACCAACACTCTGACAACTCTCAGGACCTTATACATCAACATCTGCCAAGGGATTCTTTCCAACAGCCAGAGAGAAGAGATTGGCTGAATATCAGGTTCGAACCAATTTCTTCCTAGATGACTTTTTCTTCCTTTTGGTCCAGCTCTGTTCGGATTCCAGGGAATGAGTATCCCAGTAATCAGAAGCTTCTTCAGACCCATTAGGGTCTTCATCTTCCTCAACGAGATTTTCTTTTTGGTCTTGATATTTGACTGAAAATCCATAGCTCTCCCATATCCTATTGATCATCCAGGAGTCTGAAACAGTGTCATTACTATGAAGAACCTCCAATTCCCAGTCTAAGTTGAGACTGCCTTCATTGCACACTGGCGCGCCCCCAAACATGTCAGGTTCAGCCGGCTGAAGGTGTGTATCTACATACAGGCTTTGGTGATCCCCAATTTCACAGTTGATGACTATTTCATTGACCTGTTGGGAGATAAGACTCCTAAGGATTTCGTATTCCTCGGCCTGATCAGGAGACCCGACGCTCTCACCTTGCTGGAACACCTTCGATTGCTCTATGGTGATTGGCTTGGCATTGGGTTGAACACCAAACTTTTTCCCTAATCTGACCTGGACGTCTTTTTCTGGAGGTGGCTTCCTCACCTTCAGCGGGAAGGACATTGCCCTGTGCCCAAACTTCTTGCAACTGGGGCATTGGGTTGGCCTCGCAACAACCTCCAGCTTCAATGTTTTCGGCACCGAATCAATCTCCACCATGGTGGACTTCGGTAACTTGGACTCGCTGTCCATCTCGATGCAGACTAGGGCATGCCCGAGGAATCTAGCAGTGAAGGAGTAATCTTCAATGTCCACCGGCCTGCCAATGGAGCTAGCAACAGCCGCGATGTTGATCAACCAAATGGTCGGATCACAACATGAACATGTCAGCTGAAACATAGTGAATCAACTATTTCAAGTGTTGAATTGATCGTCTCACGTGTGAACTGACCAGTTCATTAATCGTAGGTTCTGGGACATTCATGAAATTTTGTCTCTTCAACTCTTTATTGATGTGGAAATCATGACTCTAACACCCCTATCAATAGAGGGATAGTCAAGCCTTTCAGAGAACTCAGCAATAAGCTCTGATAATTGTTGTCTTCTCACCATTGTAGTAGCGTAAGAACCCAAGCAAGTTCTACCCGTCAAAGGGAGGGATAACAAGGGAGAGACAATAAGGGAGAGCAAGTCGATGCTAGCACATTCACTAGAAGAGATAACTCCTTTTGTCTATTCCACAAGAACGACAAGAATTGCTGGTGGTCCGCGTGGACTACTACATAGGTGGGAGGCCTTTGTCACCCCCTAGGAGGATACAGTCAACCACCACCATCTATGGTGATCCACCAGGATGCCACCACAGACAACCATCTAGGTGCAACTTAACAAAGAAGCATGTTGCAATAAGGGATAGTTGTTGGACTTTCTCCAGGACCAGATATATACCTTGCAACCTTTCCTTCCCAATTCATAGTTGTTGACACTATATGATATCCAAGGGGAATATAGAGTAAGATTTTAGTTTTTTTGTTGTATTTCCTTACATTTCCATCATTGAAGTTAAGGGTGATATTTGAAAAGCATGGAAGTGTAGTGGTTAGTGAACCAACAATAGGCATCTATAGACGTTGGTGTAGAGTTTATGTGTCACTTTGCATCAATTTAATAGAAGAGTAGGTGTGTTGATGTGTTGTTAAGAGAGTCAATGTGTTGCATCAATGTGTAATCTTAGGCAGTGGTCATATTAGTCAATTTTAAGTTTGCATTGGTAGTTCACGACCACAAAAAGGATCAACAATGCATTTTTGGTTGTTTCGGTGATGTTAGTGAGATGAGTTAAGGCGGAGGAGATTTGGTAGGAATCGAAGGCAACATTGATAAGATCTACATGAGGCACTTCACTCCTCTCTCTTGGTGAGGAGACTCACCATCATTGTAGGTAAGGAAGAGATAATGAGCATGGAAGGTGTGTCATCATCAAATAATTGAGGTTGAGTATGCTTCATCCCCTTTGATGTTGGTTACCTCCAATGCGAATAATCAATTGATGAAAAACAACAAAGGGCACAAGCATAAGTCGCTCTGGAGGCTAGGGTCTATGGATCATTATGGTTTTATCCCTAATACCCACCTCTCATCTATATACCCCACCAGAGTAAGTGGGGTGGGCCTCGATGCATTTATGGGACACTCAATGTGGTGCATACATGAACAACAATTGATGCATTTTTGCAGTACCCTAAAGTGACACAAGTTGAACCTTGGTGCAATGCAAGTCAATCCTTGATTATTTACATTAATGGTAGGCCCTTGATGGGGTTGGTTGTTTGGAGACCATTATGTGGTTTTACCTTATCCTAATGTGAAGTGTCGATGCCCGTAGCAGGAGTTTCAATGATTATGTCTCTTGATGCAGACTCTGACCAATTAAGGTCATTTCTCATGCATCAGTGCCTCTCACCATTTCGAGGGAATACGTTTTTGACGTAAGGTAGGTTCCAACATCATGTGTCAATGTAGTTAGTGTCCATGCCAAAACATGTGTAAGATATGATGAGGCTCGATGCTTGGCATTAGGCTTCTATAAAAGGGTAAATTTTGTTTATTAACCTAAAATGTATTATCAATACAACTTACTCAAGGTACTTTTTTTTAGAATGGGATTTGGGAATAAGGTATATCAAAAGGTAAAAAAACTCAAAACTTTATAGAAAGTAGAGGGCTTTGGGTTTCCTCTCAAGTAGTGCTAACTTATGGAAGTAGCTTGACCCCTTTAACATTCATTCTTCAGTTGGAGGAATTAGAGAGTTACAAATTTGGCTCTCCTAGTGAATGATCCATTCATGTAGTATCATCCCACCTTTTTCTATTTACTAGAAACTACTAGATTTATCAAAATGAGTTTCCATCATTCTTGAAGGGTATATCCTTACAATAGTAAACAATCCCAACCACCTAGATCTAAACTTTCATGGAAATAGTCTAATTATTGAATTGTATAGTAGGATCTTGTCTCCTTCATTGATTTGCTTCTTTTTAGGGGTGTATCATTCCACACTCCTTGTATATTATGACATTCTAATAAGCATTCAACCTAAGTTCTTTGAGATCTTGGAGCTGGAGGAACCTCTTCTTTCCACCTAGGTTAGGGTCCATATGCATGGCTTTAGTATCCTAAAAGTCTTTGTGTTCCAACGATAGCAGTAGATTCCACACTTTTTTGTAAATTAACTAATAAGGTTGTTAAAATATCACTTGACTTGTAGAAATATGACCATAAAGCATAATCTAGTTTGGTTTCCCAGTCTATTCCTAATTGTTACCTAGTTTGTTCTAGAATTTGCATTATCCACTGATTAGAGACTTTAACCTATCTTGGTGTTTGGGTGTGGTATGGTGTATGACTTTGTTCCTAGCTCCATACCTCTTCAAAAGAGCCTAAATATGTCATTATGCAAAATGTGAGTCCCCATCACACATGACAATTTAGGGGACTCCAAATTCTAACAAAGATGATATTCTTGAACATTTTCGTAAGGACTTAGAGTCACTAGATGGAGTGGCTATCACCTCCATCCATTTTTACATGTAGTCTAATGCTACTAGATGTATTTATTTCCATAACAAACACCAAAATGGCCAATTTAATTGATTCCCCGTACATCAAATATCTTAATCTCTATCTAGTCATCTAAAGGCATTTCATTTAGTCTTGAGTTTTTTCTTATTCTTTGACATTCATTTAACATATATATTGTGCATCTTTAAACAAAGACAACCACTAAAATCCAACTACAAGACTTTATTAGTGTTTTTATTTGCTCCTAGATGTCCTCTATAAGAGACTGGATTACATTTCTGTAAGATTTTTGGACTTTCCTCTTCTAGAATGCATCTTTTGTAAATATATTGTATGCAAACTTCTAGAATAATAGAGGATCATACCAATATAGTTTTTTAGATCTGAAAAGTATTTCCTTCGTTGTGTATTTCATCTCAGGAGGGAGGTGTTGACATGCAAGATAATTTCATATGTTTTCATACCATGGGATAGTGGAAAAAATATAATAGAAAAGCATAAGCAAATCATCAAGATAGCTTTATTAATTGATATGGAGTGATATTCACCTATGTGAATCATGGATAGGTGGTCTGGTACCACATTCTCATACCCCTTCTTATCCGTAACTTCGTGGTCAAATTCTTCTAACAACAGTGTCCATCATAAAAGTCTAAGCTTCGTATAAACTTTTTCATCATGAAGTACTTCATCACTGCACGATCAATGTAGATAGTGACCTTATCTCATAAGAGGTACAATCTTAATTTATTAAAGACATATATGATTACAAAAATCTACTTCTTAGTCCTAGTGTAATTGATTTGAGCTTCGTCAATGGCCTTTCTTGATTAATATTTCACGTAATTATTTTTAACCTTCTTTTGTTCTAGTATAGTGCCAACTGCAAAATTATTCTCATCACACATAAGTTCATATGAAAATTTGAATGTAGGGCTTAAATGATAGGCTTTGTGGTAAATTTTTTTTCAAATAGTGAATCACCTTCAAACAATTCCCATAAAAAATGAACAGAGTGTCTTTCACCGATAACTTTCACATTGGCTTTGATATATTTGAAATATATCTGATGAACCAGAGATGGTTTTCGACATGACCAAAGAAACTTCTAACATATGTAAATATAGAATGTGAGGGTACTTTACATATTACTTTTACCTTGGATTTATCATCTTTTATTCACTTTTCATAGACTGTCTAGTGAGATATTCTTCAAGAAGCTTTCTAGTAATGGCCTGTTGAATGACAAAGTCATTGATAAAGCTATACATTACTTCTTCAAGAAAATTAGCAAAGGTTAATGACACACATGCTTGAAAAGTTGCCAGAGCACTGTAGATGCCAAAAGGCATCCCCTGGAAAGCATAAGTTATGTATATTCATGTAAATGTTATTTTCTCCTATTCGTCTAGATGGATAGGGACTTGGTAAAACCCCAAATATCTGTCTAGGTAGCAAAAGTAAGAATTATGGGCCAAGCCCTTTGAGACCCAATCAATAAATGGTAGAGGGAAATAATATTTCTTCATGGAGACATTAATTTTCTTATAGTTTATGCACATACACCACCCATGCACATTTTTGGTAGCAATTTCCTATCCATTTTATCCTTATACCACTATCACATTTATTAGGTATGACATGAACTGGGCTACCCATGTAATATCATTGATAGTGTAAATTATAGCAACATTATAGCTTGATTACTTCCTTCATGAAAACTTCACACAACTTATCATTTAGGAACCTTTGTACTTCAGCCTTTGGTTTGGCATCTCTGGTTAAGTGGATTCTATGCATGCACATTGCTAGGCCTAATCCCTTTATGTTTTCTATGAGTAACTTGAGGCTTTTGTTTAAGCTTCATCTTAGAGAGTACTAGATATTTTTCTCATCAGAAAGAGTGGTGTTGATAAAGACATAGTTTCTCCCTTCATTGTCTAAGAATTCACAGTTTATCCATTCATGTAGTTGTTTCAATTCAGGAAGAGGTTTTGGGGATGTCTCGTCAACGAGAATCCTCTTTATATTTATATATATATATATATATATATATATATATATATATATCTGTGTGTGTGTCACTATTTATATATGTAGCTCTTCAAAATCTCCTAGAATATTTTTTCATATTCTTTGTCGTCATTAGTGTCTAAGTAAGCAAGCAGTTCTTTGGATTTTGGGTTAGCAACATCACTAGATTGATTTGTTAGTGCTCTGACAAGAGGATCCACAACCATGTTCTTCTCATGAATGTATGCATAGATTTTGTCACATCAATTGGTGAAATACATAGATTCTACACAGAAAGGCCCCTTCCTAGAGTCAATGATCTTGAAGTCGATGTGATCATTCCCCACATTAATAGTGATTATCCCTGCGTTCAATGTCTATAAGAGATCATTGTATACAATGGAAGGATCTCTCGAACTGTAACATCCTGACCTGGGTTCTGCCTTAACCCTAGATGTTTTGCTTAATAAAGTTAATTATATGTTTGCTCTTATCTTGAAAAGTAATTAAGGCTCAAGAGGAACTTATGTTTCAATTTTAGTCCTTTTTGAATAATGTTGAAATATTGTTTTGCTTGTTTTGGATTAATGTGCAAATTACCCAAGTTGAGGGGTTAACTTGCAAATGTTACATGGTAAAATGTTCCTCAGATGTTGAAGCATCATAAGAATGAGAATTCTGTAGAGGTATGGCTTGTAGAAGCCTAAGTACCAAGAAAGAGCATATTAAGCAATGTTTGTGCATTAAAACCTAGTTTTGGTGTAATGTGCAATTTACCCAAAATCTAGGGTTCAATATGTAAAATACCACTTCTAGAGAGTCTCTCATGTTTCTTGGAATCATTTAGAAAAAATAAAATGATAAGGGTGCCTCATTTGAATCACTTTGGGGGAGAGAGAATCTTGATATTAAAATAATCAAGATTTAAGTATCATTGGAAACATAATTCAATTTAATGCAAAAATAAATATATTAATGGGAGTGCCCTTCAACCAAATATTATATGGTTGAATTTTCATAAGTGTGAACGTCCTTGTTCTTTGAAAAGGCCACGGAAATATCCTAAGTGAGTGGAGAGCCCACTCACATTAATTAACTAAAAAGTAATATCCACTAAAAATGGGATATTAGTATTATATGAATTAAGGTGCTTAATTGCTTTTCCTTTAATTCATGGATAATGAATAGGAATTAGAAGGTGGGGAATATGGCTTTGCATGCAAGGAATTGAGGGGGAGATGTGGCACCAATTTTGGGAATTAAAGAATTATTATATTACTTTCTCTCTCATTGAAATTCCCTTATAAACATTCCATTTCCAACTCAAATGAAAGGCTTTTTCGATCCATTTTTCTTTCCTTGCTTTGGTTGAACACAAAGGAGCTACAAAGAAATAGGAGGACGTGCCCCAACCTGTAGGTAAGCCCCTTAATCATTTTCAACCTTGATTTCATGGTGGAAATCAAAAAATCAATGCTTGATTTCTTCTTTTCTTCATTCAATCTTCAATCCTAGCCATTTCTTTTCACTCAAAAGCTTGAGTATGGACCTTGAGAGGTTGAAAAATCTTCATTCACCATTAAAGGCGTGGAGCTTGAAGTTTGGTTTCAACTTTAAAGGCGAGTTATATAACTTGAACCCTTAAATGTTATTATTACATTCAATTCTTCATCACTTGTTGATCATTTTGTTCTTCTTGAAATTCCTTTGAATAATTGATGAAATTTCCATAAGAATGGTAGTAGATTTTTAAGGATCGAAGCTTGATGATGATGACATCATCATAAGCACACACCTCAATGTATATCTTGGCAAACAGTTTCATTGTTGAGACTAAACGATCTCAAGATCGTTTGGTGAGCAAACGGTCTCAAGACCGTTTGAGGTCAAACGACCTCAAGAACGTTTAAGGTCAGATGAAGTCATAGATTGATGATGATCCAATAGTACTTAATTTAATTAATTCCAAAGGTTTCAACACTTTAAGGTTTCCTTGAGTACAAACCTTAAATCGGGTTATTGAAGAAACCCTAATTGAATCCAACCAATTTCAGTGATTGTTGGGTCAAACGGTCTCAAGACAGTTTGACACCAAACGGTCTCAAGACCGTTTGAGGTCAAGAGGACTCAAGACCGTTTGAGGTCAGGTGATGTCATAAGTTGAATGATGATCCAATGGTCTCAATTTTATGGTTCAAACGGTTTCATCAAACCGAATGGTTATGTTAACTGTATGGAAGAGTTGACCATTTGGAGGTCTAAATGGTTTCAAACTGTTTGAGATGTTAATTCCAAATCATTTGGTCATGTTGAACATATGAAGATGTTGACTGTATGAAGGTGTTGACCGTATGGAGGTGTTGACCATTTGGGATTAAACAGTCTCAAACCGTTTGAGGTTCAATCGATCTCAATGTTGGATTGTCCATTCGATTTCAAAACAATTGATGAGCATTCGGTTTCAAGACCGAATGGAGGTTGAGCACCTCAAGAACGAATGGAGGTAAGCACCTCAAGACCGAATGGAGGTTGAGAACCTCAAGACCAAATGGAGGTAAGCACCTCAAGATCGAAGGGAGGTAAGCACCTCAAGACCGAATGGAGGTTGAGCACCTCAAGACCGAATGGAGGTAAGCATCTCAAGACCGAATGGAGGTCAAGTACCCCAAGATCGTTTGAAGGATCAATTAATCTCAAACTTAAATAAGTGTCACTAAGGTATTTAGTGAGTAAGTATGCTTAGAATAATGGACATTTGATGCTTATGGAAGCAATGACCTAATACACTATATCAACTCTTCATTTAAGTTGATTCAAATCTAATTGAGGGTGATGTTATGTGAAACCCTAATTGAGGGTGATGACATGTGAAACCCTAATTGAGGGTTATGACATGTGAAACCCTAATTGGGGGTGATGTCATGTGAAACCCTAATTGAGGGTGATGTCAAGTGAAACCCTAATCAAGGGTGAGGCCATGTTAAACCCTAATTAAGGATGATGTCATGTGAAACCCTAATGCAGAGATGTGATGTGAAACTCTAATCCAGGCTGATGTTATATAATGTTATATGAAACCCTAATCCTGATAAAGGGTAAAGGTATGTGAAGCCCTAATCTTGGGTTATAGTGCATGAAACCCTAATGCTGAGCAATATGATGATAAACCATAACCCTAATTTGGGTAATGAGATGAGTATTCCAAATTGATATGAATTGGGAAATTTTAATCCTTAATGAGAGAATAGTGATGCTACTCTTACGTTGCATAGTGCTGATATGTAATTGATATAACTGTTATCATGTGTACTAATCGTACAGGTATCCTGAGATGTTGAACATAGCCAAGTATGAGCTATGATGTTTTATTATTGAAATTGTTTTATGGGCCTTGTGAGCCATAATATTTTGTGTTGCCTAGTAAGAGGTAACAAGAAATTAAATGGGCTTTAAGAGCCATGTGAGATGCCTGTATTGCAAGTATCATGTTTACCTTGGTCAGATGACCTGAAGGTGTTAGTTACCTAATAAGTGGTAACAAGTGTTCTTGATGAATTGAGGGTTTGAATACCCATATTCCATAATCATGATGATAAGATGTTAAGGGATGAGAATGCCCCTGATATGACAAGGGATTGAGATCCCAATGTTTCATAAAGCCTTGAAAAGTACTTGATAGAAGTATTACACATTCTTTGTAGCATTTGTTATAATAAATTATGTTTGAAACCTGACTGATGTTAAAAATAATATAGTATTTTACTTAATTAATCAAGTGAAATCTTATCATGTAGAGCCCTGGCCATGGATCCATCATTGTCAATAGTTTGGTGATGGTAAAACAAGTTTTCCTATGGGAGCTCCTCGAGGGCATATTGTTGAGTATGTGGGGGTTATGGGCGCAAATATCCTTACGCCCTAATGGAGGAATTGATGTGAGACAAACATTAAATCTCTCAATCCTTCATTATATATATGTCGGTATAGATGTATCATTAATCTCCCGAATGCCGGGATGGATGTAACACGAATCTCCCGATAATGGTAATGTCGGATCGATGTGAGATAAACATGAAATCTCTCGATTGCAAAGAGAGTACAACATGCCACTGGAACTCTATAGCAAAGTTGCCAGTATACCCTGGAAAGCTATTCAGTAGAGATACAAGATGTCCTGCATTTGGTCCTCACACTGACTGAAGAAGATGAGGTCATGGGAATCCGGCTCTTCCATTGACCTATGTATGGTACCAATTTCGATTTCGCAATGGTCGGTTGGAGTATGAGCAGTATACCTCATCTCCTTAGGGCTTAAGTATGATTGTAAAATGTAATCAGTCGTGTGGTGTATTTGCTTAAGGTTGAAATACGAGAATTACCGGTTGATCACATCTTGCTTAGTATATCCTTATTGGATAAATGTTATATATGTTCTTCATATTCCTTATTGGATAAATGACATACTGCTTTATCAAGCTACAAGCTGAAATACTTTGAAGAAGAACATTGCTCTAATATGTTTAGATAATTGATTTATCTGTTGTTGAATACTTATGATTCTTCTGCTCAGTTGTATTTCATTAATTTCAATAATAATATTTCTGGCGGAGAGTTATATCTCTCGCTGGGACAATTTTCAATTGTCTCACCCCCGTGGGATCCAAATTTTTAGGTGAACGCAGAAGAAGAGACTGAAACCCTACAGTAGGGGAAGAGCAGGAGCAGTAGTAGCGGCAGGGATAGCAATGACATCCAGGTGGAGACATTGGTTGTTAGGCTTTGTATATAGAGTCCTATGTGTCATCTCTGTACTCTCAGGTCCTCGGAGTTAATAGTCAGTAGTTAGTTTAATGAACTGATCTGAGGTTTTGGCTTGATGCCTCAATGTTTTTATGCTGCCTGTGTACAGTTTTAACATGGCAGTTGATGCCTGTAATTCTCGAGAAAGAGACGGTACAGAATATATACTTGTGAACCAGAATGTAATTGAATTACTTTGGTTCTTTTTGAAAGAGTTTTCCAGTGTATGGATCTCTTTGTAAATGGTTTTAATTTTTAGTGATTTTCAGTAATTTTGGTGTTGATGTTCGCTTTCGCTTAAGTGAATCATGTTACTGTGATCGGTGTGCCACACGAACACCATCATGCAAGTTAGGTTTTTGATTGTGTCTACTATTACTATGTCACAAGGTATGAAAAACCTTACAAATCTAATAGGCATGTATTTGACAACTTCTGTCACACCCTAGTCTTTAGATCCTAGAAAGTACATTATTAAGTTATTAATAGAATCAATTTATGATTACTATAAGGTTCCATCCATTTTGCATGATCTTTGGATGTAGGGTAAATAGAGTGTAGAGAGGGTCTTTTTTGTAATGTCCTTGTGAAGTTTGGTGATTACATGTGTAACTCGATAATATGAGGTGACAACAATGGAGGAAATATGATGAGTCTACTTAATGGTTTGAGCCTAGGCCTAGTTATGATCTTAATATCTCACAGACCCTCTGTAAAACTATGGAATGGACTGTGTGTCCTAGAGTCTAATTCTAGCTCAATTAGGCCAATTAGGATTTACAAATAGATCCTTGGAGTACAAATTTGGAAATCTAGTATTCTCACACATGATAAATACTTGTAGTATTTTTAGTAAATGAAGAACTAAAATATAAGATCATGTAATAAATTTTAGATAATTGTGGATTATCTAGTTATGTGGATAATTAATTTGGTAATTATCCAAGTCTTACTTAGAAGGTAAGTTTAAAGAGTTTATGTAACTGATTTTGACTAAATCTCTTATCCAAGAAAAGACAATGAAAAGATAGTGTTAATTATAAACTTTGATATCACTCGGAGCTTTGAGCTAGGATATATAATTATTTATTTGGTTTGGAATTTTATCAAAAAGAAAAATAAAAAGGGGGTGATTCCCGTCCGTATCAGACCAGAGAGCCACGCCCAAGGAAACAGGGGCTGAACAGAGCCCCAAAAAAGGGGGACCTCACCCTTGGTCTCAATTATGGGGGGCTATAAAAGCTGCAGATTCTGGATTATGAGGGGCTAGCAAGCCCGATCCTAGGGTTTCACATGAAACCGAGAGAGAGAGAAAGAGAAAGTGTGAAGAAGATCCATGGTGGCGGAAGTAGGGAAGAGGCTAACAAATTATAATCTTGGTCTAATGGTGCTTTTCGACGGTGCCACCCAAGGTAGGGAGGTCGGATGGAGGTAACTGATGTTCGGGTGCAAGCTATGATGATCTGAGTGTCGAGATCGATGGTGCCAAAGGCAAACCCTGCGGCTGTGGCAGCCTACACAGGTAGAACAAGGGACCTCTCCTCATTCAGGTTCATAGGCAAACAAGGAGTCGGGTCATGCTAGATCCGTGAACCAGAAAGCAAGGAGAAGAGGTCGCATGCTACAGTCCCTTAGATCTCAAATCAATGACTGGTGTTGATCCAAATTGAGGTATATTCAAAAATTCATATCTTGAGATTAGGAACTCAGATTTTATCAAACAAGGTATCTATGGAAAGTTCTTCAAACATACTATCTCCTAAAAATATTTCCAAGATATAATTTGGATGTCTACTATTTATTATATGATGGGTAGCCAAAATTATATGATTTTGATGTTTTATCAATTAAAAATAGTAAATGAATTTAGAAATTCATGTAAATTTTAATTAATGTGCATTATGATATGCTTAATATGACTTCAAAGCCTAATCTTTCTTATATGAAGTTTTTGAGGTTTTTGATTTAAACCCTAATAAGGGTATTTTGGGTATTTCACTCATGACCTGATCATAAAACAACTCGATATTTTTATTCAGGACCTTACTACACTATATGATTACTTTTTCTAGAGATTTGATGGAGTTTATTATGTTATTATGTACTTTTTGACCTAAGTGACCATTATGTAGAATAATAGATGATTATCTCGAGACAATAAGTGATATATATATGCTTAATTAAGTCTGACATTATTTATCTAATGGCATTCTACTTTGATTTCATAATAGAGTCAAGTAAGATTAGTATATGTGACTATGTTTGATATTTTTCTTATTATATGATCTATATGTTCATATTAGTGCATAAGACAATTGATGTCTTATTTGAGTATAAAGATTATAGTAATTATGTAATAAGCATTTTGATTTAATTTCAACGCCAGTATTTTATGATGATTTTAGATTAAAGTTATGTCCAATCTAAACAAGAGTCCTAATTTTAGGTTACAAGGTTAGGGTAATGGGTCTTTGAGATTTAAAGATGAATAAGGGATATACACATGGACTTTTTGAAATTTGATGATGTCCAGGTAAATACATTATGAACCGAGGAATCCATACTACATTAAGGATCTCCTCACATAAGGTAAGCGGTCCATGCCATTGAATTATTATTATGATTTAGCCTACCCATATTCTAAGTAACTTAGAGATTGAGTTACTATCATACATTTAGTTATTAATGTTCATATGATATCCAATAATGCTTTTATTAGCTATACATTGTTCAGATGAAGTCATTTTGTGAGAACATCATATTATATATTTTAGGTACTTTTATATGTTTAACATTTATTATTCAGTTCAATTTATTTCTCAAGCCTAGACACTTCCGGGCATGCTTGTGCAGATGGTATGTGATCTATCTGGTTTTATGCCTTACTTCTGGCCCTGGTTAAGCTAAAATCACCTTGTGATCCCATCTATTTATCGTAAAAATGTCATGCAGTGGTTTCAATCGTGAGTCATACAAGAAATCATACATGAATTAATATTCAGTTGCAAATCTATTGTTGGCAAGTGATAGTTGCATTTACTCTAGTTTGCACATTGGAGATAGGATTCTCAAACGCAAAGTTTATGTATATTGCTTAAAGTTATGGCAAGTTTTGTGAAGTTGATGGATTTTATAATATGTTCTGTGCACTTGATACCACATTTAGGATTGTAAAAGTGACAATGCAGGTATGGAACTCATCTTATAGTGTTCTTCTGAAGACTTTCACCATTGGAACTACTTCTTATCCAGTTTCCAAAATGTTAGAATCATTACATTTGTGAACTCTATAGGAACTTCCCAATGAATAAGAATTCATCATTGAGAGACTCTCATTCAACTTTGGATTAACCATCTCTTTTAGAGGACATGGATAGAATGATCCTCAAGTTTGATTATTACCAAACTCGTATATTCGATGTTAAAATTTAAATAAGTGATATGTTAAATGTGAGTTTCAGATGAAGACTCATTTAGACAACAAAAACCTAGGTTTCAGATTTAATATTTAGAATAATCATTATGAGTAGTCAGAGATTAGACCCACATACCTAAGAAGAGTCTCAAATCTAATCTCAAATATTTAGTAATCAAGATACATATTCAGATTTACATCAAAAAGATTAAGAATTCAGTTTAGTCGAATAAGATTTCAGTTCTTATTAGGATAATTTCAAGGAAGTAGATAAGTAAGACAAATCTATTGAGATATTCAGATTATATTCATATTCATATTTACATTCAGAACTCAGTTATCAATATTTAGTTTTAGTATAAGATAAGTTCATATTCAAAATTCAGTAAAGTTTAGCTATCAATATTTAGTTTCAGTTCAGATTAAGAATTAAGTAAGTTTGGACTTAAGATAAATAATTCAGAACCTTCACATAAGACATTATATGATAAGTCCTCATTCAGTTAGTCTCAGAACGATTCAGAGGCATTTTTTTCCAATTCAGAGGAGAGTTTACTCCATTTTAGAGGTACTTTGGTACCTAATAGGGCATAGTTAAGCCAATTTAGAGACACCTCGGTGTCATTTATAGGCATGTAGTGCCAATTCAGGGTACTTTGGTACCAATTCAGAGCATAGATACACCAATTCATGAGGACTTATCGTATAATGGTGGCCACAAATTAGATAAAATATATAAATAAAAGACACATCGATTCAATATAAGTTTAAAATTTTCATATAATAGTTCAACTTTCAGTTACATCATGGTTATGTTTATCTTATTATAAATTCAATTCCACTTACTCTAACCTAGGTTTCCCTTTATGCATGGCTGGGGACGAGATGTCTGTAGGTATTGAACTTCAGCAGATGGTCATGACAAGATGATGCAACTACAACTTTAGGAGGTTTGTTTGGTGGGGCGCCATCTACACGATCCCAGAGCTTGTGATAGAAGTATAATGTTTTATATGTTATGATTTTCTTAGAAATTTTGATGTTTAACCAAGTTTCTATTCTGAGAATATGATGAGAGTTCATTCTGTAATGGTTTTTGTCTATTATTATTTGTTATGTGTATCATGTTTGTGACACGCCCTAGTTGAAAAAAAATGTTTAGCTTCCGCTCATGTTATATAAAAATCGGGGTGTTACAACTTCCACTAAATATTGTGAAGGTATGATTGATAACCTATATAATCATCCAAGTAGCCACCATGTCTACTAAATGTAGCCTCTTTTCTAGGGTAGAGGCACTAGCTTATTATTTCTCCCATATCTGCCAAGCCATACCTTTAATGAAGTCAGCAATGTGAAAAGGCACTGGAAATGCCCATAGATCGTTTTTCTTGATGGGTATAGTTTTTTTCTTGAATGCACTAGACATCTTGTCTAGATTGGAAGTGTCCACTTTGCCTCCCATGTGCCTTTTAGTGATGGGTTCCTTGAAGAACTTATCATAGATTGTCATCTCTTCTATAGCATATAAGAATAGGATGTGTAGATGTATCTTTTTAGTACCTTTATGACATTGTTGGACCTCTTTTATAGACATGCTTTGACGAGCCTATAAAGTGAAGGTACTTCTAGAGCATAAATATATATATTATAGAGGTCTATTTTCTCCTTATCTATTTCTCTTCATATTCTCTATAGCTTTTGTTGACTTCTTGGCCTTCGTTCTGTTGACTTCCTCACCCTTATCTTAACCAAGATCATTTGTTCTTATGGCTCAACTACAACCAGGTTAGATTCCTTTGACATTGCTAGATTTGAAGGATTGTTCCTGATGTGAGGGTGACCATCTTTGTAGTCTCATTTCCTCTAGGGTTATGCTCAATAATAGAAGGAAAAGTACCAATCAAATTGTTGACTAGTTTGACTAAGGATGCCATTTGGAAGCTTATCATTCTATTCAGAAGTTGGATGTCAAAAATGTGTGTTGACATTGTACACATATGGGTCTGCATCATGTTCATCATGTTTTTATTATTTATCATGATATGTCCTAGATACTCAGTCAAGTTGGATTGCCTTTTTGTGAAATCCATTAAATTGATTCAATATGCAAGTGTTTGCTATCCCTAGACGTTACTACTTGGATTGTCTAAGAGGTTGCCTTGAACTTTATTGTTTCCTTTTTTATTAGGATTTTCTTTTTGTAAACTGACTTGCTTCTGGAAACTAAGAGGCATGTTGCCTATCTTATATTCAGGTAGCTTATGAGTTTGCTTCAAGTGGTGTGAATTTCCCATTGAAAAAGTTTTACCATAAGATAACCCAAGGTGTCATGTCCTCTTGTAGTTAGCAAAGAAGGCATTTTTCAACTTTTGGTTCTTGTGAATCTCTAGGATGGGCAGAGTATATAGAATGATCCCCCTAAATGTCCTTTTTATCCACATATATTGCACTTCATCATATATTTTACTTGAGTTTTAACGTTGGGGTTATAGTGTAAGATCTTCAAATTTGGTAAATTCAATTATCTAAATATAAGGCTTGATAGGCAAATTTTCTAATTGAATTTGATATAATAATAATAGTAGTAGTATCTTTGTGGCATGGGTTCAACCCATGGCCCAAGTCTGGCCCATGGTACTATTTTCTTTGCAATTAAGAAATAAGATAATTTGTGCATAAACCAATAATAATGACTTTAGTAGTTGCTAGATAATTGAAATATGAGTTCATGGGAAAGTTTCCAAGAGATTCTAAGGTAATGTGTAACTTAGATAATTAATGGAGTAATTATCTAAACATGAATGGAAACACAAGATTTGAGGCATTAAATAGTGTTATCTCATTATGATTTTGGGGAATACTTGAAGGTAATAAGGAAATTAAGGTAATTATAGAATTTGAGAAGGAAATGACATTCCATATGATGTGGATAACTAATTTAAGGATATACTTGAAAGGAAAGTTTTGTTTATAAGACTTATTCTGATAAATCTCAAAAATCATATATAGGTTGGAAAATATATTAATGGGTTGCCTTCCAAGTTGCATAGCAAAAGGAGGTTCTTGCTGGCCTATAGAAAATAGTAAAGGGAGAGGGGCCTATTTGCAATAAACACATGTTTTGCTTTTGGAGACCGGGTAAATGATTTCCAAACTTAGGCATGCTCCTTTGATGTGTCACACAGAGTGTGACCCTTGGATTAGAGATCAACAGCCCAACATCCAACCTCGAGTCGATTAGGAAAGGGGCGAGTACTATTCACTCGATCCCTGACTTCCTAATCCCTTTCCACACTTCACTTCACCAAAAAATAATTGCATCAATGGTTTCCCCTCAAGAAATAAGACATGAAAGGTATTTATGAGATGGTGACTCATCCCTTGGTGGCCAAGAAAACCCCTTACCATTACCCCTCTCTCTATCACACTCAGAACCCTAAACCACCCCTTGTATCCTATAAATACCCTGTCATTGGGTTCATCCTGGACTCTATAGAATGACTGACAGGTTTTGGACCCCTAAGTTTCTCTCTCTAAGGGCAGGTATCACAACAATCGTCTGATCTGAGTCTCACTTTGACATGGACTAAATCGTGTGGACATGGCCACACCACACTTATAAAAATTGTAAGCGAGTTGGACCTATCCCAGTCATGCGATCAAGATCTCGGTCAACGACGACCAAGCGATCCAAAAACCAGACCATGGGCCGAGCCATTGTGGGTCCGAGACCCTTGTTAATCTTCACATTTGGGCGAGATATTGGAGACTACCACCAATGGATAGAAGCAATGAATAGCCCTGAGACAACTCATCCATATTCATGACACTACCCCAAGGTGCGTGAAGCTCCATAACCACATGAGCATGGGAAAAAATAGTCCTTGTGCTCCCAGATCAGGCTCCATCCCGAGTGGAGCACGCACCGAGATGGACTTGGCCTATTGTCCAGGCCCAACCACATGGAAATAAGGTAAAGACTTCTTTTGCTAACACGGAACTCTATCATTGGTCATACTAATGTTAATTTGTAGATATTCTAGTAAATTTTTGGTAGATTGGGATATAGTGATATTGTATCTCATTTTAATCAATAAAATGATAGGAATATGAATAAAATGGAATTGATGTATGATTCTAATCCTATTTCCAAAAATACACCTAGAAAATGTATATAGGATATTTAATACATGGAAACCCTAGAATCAATAATTAACATGTTGGATATACTAAATACCTTTACTTGAGATATAATCTAATATTGTGTGAATATGAGATTATGATGATAATGATAATGTAGAATTAGGGTTTCTAAAGTGAATAAGTGTCAGCATGTACAATTAGGGTTATGAAACCAATGGGTATCTTGTTATGCCTTTAATGCACATGATTTGATCTAAATGTTCATAATATACTATTATGTTCAACCTAATGAGAATCTAAGTCCTTAATATATTTTGGATAATAATGAACATGATTAAAGGTTTTGAATTATAAGTAAGATAATTAGGATTTAGAACCTAACCTGCTTTGTTGTTATGATCTTGAGTTTTTTAATCAAATATAATTTCTCTTAAGGACATAAAATGTGTAACTATAATTAGAGTTTCACCTAATATGTGTTTATTACTTTAATGTAGTATGGTACTTTGGACTTGGGTTTTGGTACCCTAATTACTTATCCAAACCCAAGACAACCCTAAACTCTAGATTAGGACATATGTTAGATTAATACGTCTTAAATACGACCGATGATACCTTAGAGCATACCTTAGATGCAGATAATGTTGGGTGATTATGTTGAATTATTAGATGTTTGGATATATGCTTGAAGTACATTTTCCATGATTTCCGCATGGAGACAAGGTACGTGGTTACAATCATGAATACTCACTCCAATCGACTTCCAATGTTTTTTGAAGGTTTCAAGAATGATTTAGCCATATGTGTATCATCTCATATGATCATAATTTGCTCAAACCCAAGATGCTATCTCTAGAGGGTTGAATGCACATGTGGGAGAAAGAAAGTCATGGTGAAGATCGGTGATCAATCCGATAAAGGAAGGTCATTAGTAGGCCAATCCAGGAAAGGAAGGTCACTAATAGGCCAATATGGGAAAGGAAGGCCGGTACAAAACCAAGCCCAAAAGAGGAAAGGTTATGAGCATCCATTGTAGGGAAAAAAACTGCCATAGAGATTGCCCCCATCGAGTGGACATACCATAGACATTGAGAAATTATGGGTATCATTCTATTCAGAAGTTGGATGCCAAAAATGTGTGTTGACATTGTACACATATGGGTCTGCATCATGCTCATCATGTTTTTATTATTTATCATGATATGGCCTAGCTACTTAGTCAAGTTGGATTGCCTTTTTGTGAAATCCATCAAATTGATTTAACATGCAAGTGTTTGCTATCCTTGTACGTTACTACTTGGATTGTCTAGGAGGTTTCCTTGAACTTTGTTGTTTCCTTTTTTATTGGGATTTTCTTTTTGGAAACTAACTTGCTTCTGGAAACCAAGAGGAATGTTGCCTATCTTATATTCAGGTAGCTTATGAGTTTGCTTCAAGTGGTGTGAATTTTCCATTGAAAAATTATTACCATAAGATAACCCAAGGTGTCATGTCCTCTTGTAGTTAGCAACGAAGGCATTTTTCAACTTTTGGTTCTTGTGAATCTCTAGGATGGGGATAGTATACAAAATGCTCCCCTAAATGTCCTTTTTCTCCACACATACTACACTTCATCATATATTTAACTTGAGTTTTAACCTTGAGGTTATAGTGTAAGATCCTCAAATTTGGTAAATTCGATTATCTAAATATAAGGCTTGATAGGAAAATTTTCTAATTGAATTTGATAGAATAATAATAATAGTATCTTTGTGGCTTGGGTTCAACCCATGGCCAAAATCTGGCCCATGGTACTATTTGTTTTGCAATTAGGAAATAAGAGAGTTTGTGCATAAATCAATAATAATGACTTTATGAGTTGCTAGATAATTGAAATATGAGTTCATGGGAAAGTTTCCAAGATATTCTAAGGTAATGTGTAACTTAGATAATTAATTGAGTAATTATCTAACCATGAATGGAAACACAAGATTTTAGGCATTAAATAGTGTTATCTCATTTTAAATTTTGGGGAATACTTGAAGGTAATAAGGAAATTAAGATGATTCTAGAATTTGAGAAGGAAATGACATTTCATATGACGTGGATAACTAATTTAACTATATACTTGAAAGGCAAGTTTTGTGTATAAGACTTATTCTGATAAATCTCAAAAATCATATATAGGTTGGAAAATATATTAATGGGTTTCCTTCCAAGTTGCATAGCAAAAGGAGGTTCTTGCTGGCCTATAGAAAATAGTAAAGGGAGAGGGGCTTATTTGCAATAAACACATGTTTTGCTTTTGGAAAGTGGGTAAATGATTTCCAAACTTAGGCATGCTCCTTCGACGTGTCACACGGAGTGTGACCCTTTGATTAGGGATCAATAGCCCAACAACCAACCTCAAGCCGATTAGGAAAGGGGTTAGTATTATTCACCCGATCCCTAACTTCCTAATCCCTTTCCACACTTCACTTCACCGAAAAATAATTGCATCAATGGTTTCCCCTCAAGAAATCAGACATGAAAGGAATTTATGAGATGGTGACTCATCCCTTGGTGGCCAAGAAAACCCCTCACCGTTAACCCCTCTCTCTATCACACTCAGAACCCTAAACCACCCCATGTATCCTATAAATACCCTATCATTAGGTTCATCTTGGACTCTATAGAACGACTGACAGGTTTTGGACCCCTAAGTTTCTCTCTCTCTCTCTCTCGTGCAACTGTGCCTCCTCCGACGAGCCCCTCTGTCGCAGAGCACCACCACATGTCAACACAAACACCTCAAGGGTAGGTATCACAACAACTGTCTGATCTGGGTCTCACTTTGACCTGGACTGAATCGTGCGGACATGGCCACACCACACTTAGAAAAATTGTGAGTGGGTTGGACCTATCCCAGTCATGCGATCAAGATCCGAGTCAGAGACAACCAAGCAATCCAACAACGAGACCATGGGCCGAGCCATTGCAGGTTTGAGACCCTCGCTGGTCTTCACATTTGGGTGAGAGATTAGAAACTGCCACCAAAGGATATAAGCAGTGGATAGCCCTAAGACAACTCATCCATATTCATGACACTACCCCAAGGTGCGTGAATCCCCATAACCACATGAGCATGGGAAAAAGAGTCCTTGTTCTCCCGGCTTAGGCTCTAGACTGAGTGGAGCACGCACTGAGATGTACTTGGCCTATTGTCCAAGCCCAACCACATGGAAATAATGTAAAGACTTCTTTTGCTAACATGGCACTCTATCATTGGTCACATTAATGTTAATTTGTAGATATTCTAGTAAATTTTTGGTAGATCAGAATATAGTGATATTGTATCTCATTTTATTCAATAAAATGAGAGGAATACGAATAAAATGGAATTTATGTCTGATTATAATCCTAATTCCAAAAGTACACCTAGAAAATGTATATAGGATATTTAATACATGGAAACCCTATAATCAATAATTAACATGTTGGATATACTAAATCCCTTTACTTGAGATATAATCTAATATTGTGTGAATATGAGATTATGATGATGATGATGATGATGATAATGTAGAATTATGGTTTCTAAAGTGAATAAATGTCAACATGTACAATTAGGGTTATGAAACCAATGGGTATCTTGCTATGCCTTTAATGCACATGATCTGATCTAAATGTTCATAATAGCCTAATATGTTCAACCTAATGAGAATCCAAGTCCTTAATATATTTTGGATAATAACGAACATGATTAAAGGTTCTGAATTATAAGTAAAATAATTAGGATTTAGAACCTAACCTACTTTGTTGTTATGATCTTGAGTTTAATAATCTAATATAATTGCTCTTAAGGACATACAATGTGTAACTATAATTAGAGTTTCACCTAATATGGGTTTATTACTTTAATGAAGTATGGTACATTGGACTTAGGTTTTGGTACCCCAATTCCTTATCCAAACCCAAGACAACCCTAAACCCTAGATTAGGACATATGTTAGATTAATATGTCATGAATACGATTGGTGACACCTTAGAGCATACATACATGCAGATAATGTTGGTTGATTATGTTGAATTCTTGAATGTTTGGATATATGCTTGAAGTACATGTTCTACGATTTCCGCATGGAGACAAGGTACATGGTTACAATCATGAATACTCACTCCTATCGACTTCCAATGTTTTCTGAAGGTTTCAAGAATGATTTGGCCATACGTGTATCATCTCACATGAACATAACTTGCTCAAACCCAAGATGCTATCTCTAGAGGGTTGAATGTACATGTGGGAGAAAGAAAGTCATGGTGAAGACTGGTGATCAATCTGATAAAGGAAGGTTGCTAGTATGCCAATCCAGGAAAGGAAGGTCATTAATAGGCCAAGACGGGAAAGGAAGGCCAATATAAAACCAAGCCCAAAAGAGGAAAGGTTATGAGCATCCATTGTAGGGACAAAACTGCCACAGAGATTGCTCCCAGTGAGTGGACATGCCACATACATTGAGAAATTATGGGTTGAGAAGTTATAATAGAAAATGCATGTTCGATTATTTAATAATAATTGTTGTTATGGTTGTATGTTGTTACACCTACATGCACATATATTTTTTCACCATGTACTCAGTATAGAAATATACTGACTACATTTTACTTTGTCGTCATTTTAGGTATCTGCCAAATATGAAGATAGTACAAGACATGGTGAACCATATGAAATTAAAAGAATTTGCTAAAGCAAGTCAGGAGGATTAGTTAGATTTAATACTTATTCTCATATGAAATAGTTTCAGGTTGAAAATTCATGTAACTCCTAAGAAGATTCTCATTATACATTTTGTAAATAATATTATTGAAATAATGGGAATTATTTGCTTTGCTAAATATGGATCTTGGGTATTTAGGTAATGACTCTCGACTTTAAGGTCCTTTCAATTTGGGGACACTGAAAAGTGAGGTTGTTACATATAGTCTTTTGGGGAGTTGACACCATTGGATATCTTTTTTATCTTTCCAGTAAGGATGTCAATTGCTCTAGCGTCATGTACATTTGTTAACTCAACATTTCCCCCACATTCTCCTCCTTCATAATTCCGTCCAGATTAGTGAGATGCCATGATTTCGACTAATTTGGCGGACTCCTCTACATCTTTCCCCAAAAAGTCAATTCCATATGTTGCTTTAGTAGATTTCCTTTTAGTTTGGGTCAAACCTTTGAAAAAGGTAGTAACCAAAATAGTATCATAAAAGCTATGATGTGGGCATTCTCTATAATACCCTTAGAACCTATCCCAAGCTTTATGGAGGTTCTTCACTGGCTTTTGTGCAAATGTAGTTATCTAATTCCTACATTATATTGTTCTTTGAGAGGGGAATAATTTGTTGATGAAAGCATTTGTAAGGTAGTTCAAGTTCTGGATGCTTTTAGGCTTTATCACTTATAGCATGAAGGATTATTAGAAAAATGGAGAACACTTGGTGTGAATCACCTATTGGGACCCTATTCGTCTCATGGGTGTTGTAGATAGCTTTGAAAGTAAATGTGCAGTCATAGGAATTATCACTGGGTGCATTTTCCCCAAATATTCTCTATCAAGATTGGGAAATGAGTCCACTCTTGAGCATAAAGTTATTCGTGTTGATGTCTTATTCACCATCAATTGTGGATTATAATTCTCCCTGACTTGAGTGAAGGAGCGAATCTAGGGACAATTGTTCACCATGACTTCTTCTCCTTTAAGAAATAGTATTTTTTCTTCATATAGAACTGGCACTAAGTACTTAAAAATTAGACACATCAAGGTTAGAACCAGAAATACAACTGGATCTTCAAGAGAAAGTGCAAGTTTATTTAAAGAAGCACAATTGAATCTAAATTAGAAACAAAGGTGGGTAACAAAGTCTACGTAGACCTTGAGTCTATAATTAATATCTTCCATTTACCATTTCCCCCAAAAAAATCAAAAAGTTGATCAACTTAGAATGTGGGTCCAAAGTACATGTGCGATGGACTGGATCCTAGGGTTCAAAGTTTATATTTGTAATATGACTCAAAGAGTCACCAACAATGATATAAATGTCTTATTGCATCGAACTTGATAGAACTCAGGGAAAAAGGTGGTATCTTGTTAGGAGTTTAGGTCTTATCTCAACTAATTCAATCAATAAGGTAGATGAGGGTATTCATAATAGAACCAAGTGTCAAACTAGATTTAGAAGAAAACAATAAACATAACCTAATTTATCAACCAAAACCTATATATATATATCCTTTTGGATTAATATGAGATCAAAGGAACTTGGATCAGGGGAGCACTCACCGAACATGAAAACACATGTTTCATACCTTTAAAAAAGTTTGTGAGCAGTCATATTAGTTTCTATTGCTTCCCTCGCTCAATATTATATTAGATATATTTAGAAGCATGAGTCCCTCTCAAGATGACAAACATACAACCAAACAAAACAACCATATGACTAGTTCTCTAGTGATCTCTCTCATGGGTTCACACTACTCCATACTCCAAAGGCAAACAAAGAACACTCTCTCAAGACTGCTTGGAATAAACAATCAAAAGATGGTATCTAAGCATACAATTGATGCACAATCGATTTGAGTAAGGTAACAAACATGTTCAGGATATGTATATTAAATGGATATAGAGCATTTACATGGCCAGGAGTGCTTGTTGGTTACTCCCAACCCAAGTTTAAATGATTTTCACTCATGTTTACAATAAACAATACAATTTTACAATACAAAATGACATAGGCCGAGAATATGTTAGGAACATGGTGAAATAAGGAAGAAATAATAGGAAGAATACGAAGGTTAAGGAAGGGATCAATATTCTCAGTTCTACTGATAGTTTGCCTAGATATTCCTAGGCTTGTGCTAAATTTGACTTCTTTCACCCTGAGATGGCTGTCAATGAAGGTTGAGGAGTAGT
Source organism: Alisma plantago-aquatica (assembly GCA_963693085.1). NCBI lineage: Eukaryota > Viridiplantae > Streptophyta > Magnoliopsida > Alismatales > Alismataceae > Alisma > Alisma plantago-aquatica. Next base: position 1,207,809,574 of record OY856412.1, read on the forward strand.
ATAGTGTCTGTAGACAAGCCTCTACCTCTTTATTCAACTTGAGAGGGCGGTGATAGAGAGTCAATTATGATTATGCAGGCAGAGGAGCACCTTCATAGGCCTCACCTCTCTCAAGGATTAACCCTTGTAGGCTTGGTAGAAGGGATTGATGGGGCTGGATTGATCGACCTTCATATTCCTCCTTAGAGCTCAAATTTCGAAGAAACAACAATTTCAATTTACATAATCACAACATTCTTCATAAATGAGGCATTTGGTAACTATTTATAAAGATGGTTAGGGGTTCAAGTCACCTCCAAGCACCCTATGTAGGTTCACTTTTCATGCACCCCAAGCTATGGAGCATGCACAACATTGGGAATGACATCCTGACTGAAAGATGATGACCACTCGCCTAGGAGTAAAAGGGCATCAACCTTCATTGAGGGGGTAGGACAATTTGGTGGTGTTGGTGCAACCTTGATAGTTGGCTTGGTAGTGGGTTGATGACGTGCACGGCCTGTGTTGCTGGCACCCATCTATGGAAAATCTACCATCAAGGATGGGGCCTTGGTTGATTCAAGTGGTGCATGGATGGATCGAGGCCCTAATCCTAAGGTGGGCATGGACCATAGTTTGTGCATTTGCTTAAAAAATGTGTGATCCCTAATAATATAAATATAATTTTTAGGGAATAATTGAAAATATGATAGAGAAATTTGAAGACAATTATGTTGCATGCCTAAATCATGTGAGAATTAAGGCAAAAATAGGCAAAAAATATAAAAAAAATCAAATGTTATCATACATAGGTACCAAGTTGATGAGTCAGATGATGCAGATTTGATAGAGGATTATTAAGAAAATAACAAGATATATAACACAAACATTCAACATGAAGTTTGGTTTCATGCCCACAAGATCCAAAATAGACACTATTTTTTAATAAAGAGGCTTCTGGATAAGTACAAGGAAATTTTTTTGCCACATGTTTTCTATATTAGGAAAATATGTATGATCGAGTACACATGGAAGTATTGTGGAGCGGGTTTAGGAAAAAAGGGTGTGCTAATTTGATGCAATGACTTGATTAAATGCATCTATGATTTTCCAGTTGTACAATTAGGACTCTTAGAGCAGAGAAACCAAGTTTTCTTAATATAATTGGGGTACATAAAGGATCATCATTGTGTCGATGTATACTCATTCTTGTTATGGATGAGTTGACAAAAGCATATTCATAATGATAATCATTGGTTCATCTCATTTGTTGATGATATTTTGATGATTGGTGAAAAGAAAGACGGATAGAGTGATACAATTGAGCTGTCAAGAAATGCATTGGAATTTAATGCTTTTAAGAACAAAATAATCAAAATTGAGCACATTGCATTACAATCTCAACCAATCTACAATTATGAATGTTGTCGGCAAGTTGGATGGAGTATATGTACCAAAATGAAATACAATGACTTGTGTTCTATTACTAAAATGGATAACTATGTTCAAACACATGTTTTTTACAGATTGCAACATGATAGTTGAAATGGAGGAGTGCAATAAGACTAGTACATGACACGAATATCCCTTTTTGAGTAATACGTAAGTTTTATAGAACTACCATACAACCATCTGTGCTATATGGATTTAAAAATTAATAGTGAAGAAATAAGATCCCAACAAGATGAATGTGGTTGGAATGTGGATGCCTAAATGGATACATGGTAACTCAAGGAAAGACCATTAAGAAATGACTATATTAGGAACAAAGTGGAGGGTGTCCAATATTGAGGATAAGTTGTGCAAGGGTAGTCTAAGATGGTATGGACATGTGAAACATATATTGAATAATATGCCTCTTCAAAGAAATGCTATTGAGTTGGAAATGATTAAAAGAAGACAAGGCACACCCAAGCTAACTTAAAAGAGGCTATAAGGTGAGATTTTGAATCTTCACATATTGATTAGAATATAATCATAATCGAGCTAACTGGAAAAGAATGATCCATGTAGCTGAACACGACATGGTAAAGATTGACACTTAAATGATTATGATGACGACGACAAAGAGATCTAAATGATTATTGACTTAGATTTCGATACGTTACATTTATATCCCTACTTAGAAATAATCGTAATAAACAAAACCTTATTCCCTTGATAAAAGTTTGGGTGAAAAACCAGTATCACACTCTAATACCACCACTATATATGTCTCTTTGTTGAAAATTATTGGTTAACTTCATATATCTTAAAGGACATGGGCTTGCATGAACACATTTGAACAACAAAACTCATTTTTTTAGGTACCATGATACCCGATCTCCGTAATCATTTTATAACCAAATTCTAGCCTAACAACTCAATTAATTTAAAATCCTCCATTTCTAATACCTACATGGTACCATGAACAAACCTAACTAAGAAGATGTCAATTTGAAAGTAACTCAATGTTTCATAAGGGATGATTCAACATTGATTTACACACTAATAATGTAATTAATCATGTTTTCTTCTCAAATTTAACCATCAAAATATCATCCATTAATGATATGAACTCTCTATATGAGAAAAAGTAGGACTGCCAAAATTTGTCTGGACCCATGAACCTGATTCTGTCTGATTAAAAAAAAACTCGATCCAAATTTCAGTTGTGACGTTCTAGTTCGGTTCCAGATTTAAGATTACTTGTCCGATCTAAACAGGTTCGGTTTCGGGTTCATAAACTAGACAAATTCAGGTTATAAATACTTAATTGTATATCTATATTTATGGTATGCATGCTATATTTTAAAGTGATACATGTATTATTTTGGTATAATATATGTGATATTGGAACATATTTTTGTTATTTCATGCGATATTTGTGTTGTTTTGTAATAGTATTGTGACAGTCTAATTGTGTAAGAATTTACTTATGTGTTACTTAACACAGATGATGGCTTTTATTATATAAATGTTGTAATGATATGATATGCATATTGTTTTAGTATGGTATGGTCATCTCTATTGGTTTTATAGTCTATATTTTGATGTGAATAAGTGTTGTTTTGGTATGCTTTAGGTGATGTTGTAACAATATTGATGTGATATATGTGTTGTTTTAGTATGATATATGATTTTTCATATGTGTTGACATTTTCTTGTGTATAGTTGATATTAATATTCTACGTTGGTATTATTTTTTCTAACAAAGGCAAAGGAAAAATAATATGACAACTATTTGATATTATATGATCATTGACATCTTTGATATTTTATTTTAGATAATGAAATGATTTACAATCATGTAGGTAATTCTATCAAATTTTTTTAATTTAAATGATCTTCAATTCCGGTTCGAGTTTGGTTCGGATTTTAGATTTTTCGATCTGGGTCGGTTCCGGATTGAGTTGCATGAGTAGAATTCGAGTTTGGGTTCAAATTTAGATTTGACAATGAAACAATATGAACAAGATTTTTTAACGCGGAACCGACCTGAACTCGATTTTTGACACCTCTAAGAAAAAGCGAGAAACAATACATGTACACTTTAACATGTCCCGTATCTGGACTCCAAAACAAGTAATGTTTTAAGTAAAAAATGAATCATTCTTGATCTATTAGAAAAACCAAATAACTATTTACCTAAAAATAAATAATTTGACAGTGAGTGTTGTAGCTTAGATAACACCCGAACTACAGATGCAATTTTCTAAATTTTACAGATGCATTTTTCTAAATTTTGATAAAATGTTAAATTTTGTACTTCATAAGCCAGGAATTCGGTGGGCTCTCTATCTGTGTTTATCTTCATATCTTGCTATTTGTTTCGAGTCACGATCTCCTGTTTCGTTTCCCATATAGGGCGGATCAGGTGGTCGCGCCCTCCTCTGCCCATAATTTTGCAACTCTATACCAGCATCTATTATTAAAATTCGTGAAATTTTAAATAAAAGGACGGCTGCTGTCTTGTGCTAAAAGAACTATCAGCGCCAAAAAAGAAAGTGCGACTTTGATTCTCCTACAGGACAGAGATCTGAAAATTTCCAAGATTGTCCGTCGAGACAAAGGCGCATACGAGATCTAAAAATAAATTCCCTCTTAGTCCGACCCAGCTAGCTAGAGTGGAGTCCGCCCACGAGGTTGCCGCCCTTCTTCCAGGAAATGGCGGCCTACCATCTCCACTTCTGACTTCCACTTTGGACGCGCCGTCGAGGCGAAGAAATCTACACACTTAGTTTAAGAAGTCTCTCCCTCGGTCTCCGCTGCCGCCGTTCGAAACTGGACAGTAGTGGCGGAGGGATAGTTGCTGTTCGCGCCAGGCGGAATTGGACATGAGGCACTCTCTTTCTCCAGTTGCCACCGCGCTCCTGTACCTCCTTGGCTGCCTTGTCGTGCTCGGATCGATAGTCTCCTTCTACTCCTGGCTCGCTCTATCTGCCACGTATTCCTATTCCGCCCCGTCCCCTCACCTCCCTCGCGGCTGCCGCCCCGACGGCGAGGGCTCCTGGTCAATCGGCATTTTCTACGGCGACTCGCCTTTCAACTTGAAGCCCATCGAATCGGTAAGCTCGTTAATTAGCACTTCTTCCTTTGTGTTTGTGTCTGCGCGTTTGCCTTCTTTCCTTTCTGGGAGTTCCAAATTCCCTCCGTCTACTGTGTTATTTTTGTTCTCTTGGATCTCGGTGACTGAGGATTGTGGGTTTGCGAGTGGGTTGCAGGCTGGAGTCTGGAGCAACGCCAGTTCTGCCTGGCCGGTAGCCAACCCAGTGGTGACCTGCGCTACTGCTTCTGATGCAGGGTTCCCCAGCAACTTCGTAGCTGATCCTTTCCTCTATATACAGGTAAACAACTATTTATCCTTGGCTGAAAGGCCGTATCTTTTTATTTTTCTAGACATATGTTCTTACTTCAAAGACAAGCCCAAATCGTCTGGATGCGATCTCTAATGATCGAGTGACTTAAACATTGTCTTGTCCTGTTGGCTTAAGAGTTATATGAATTTATAAGCTACTTATATGTAGCTTTATCCTCCAATTTACCGATAAAGAACTGACCCATTGCAAGTTCTATGAAAATATGGTTTTGTACATTTATTAGGGGTCAATTGAGTCGACTCTAGTAAGAAGAGACCTGGATTTTAATAAATCAGTAATGAGTTAATGATATGTTGGTGACCGGGAACCCGTTGAAAATAGGCGTTGTACTAGACCATGGTACGGAATTATTGCTCTGACCTTACGTAGATTCTTCCAGGATAGACTTCGCCAGTCATTTCCTAAATTGATTCTTTCTCTTGATAAAGTAGACTTAGATGTATATCTTTTTCCATCTTACAACCAAATTGATCCCAGTTTCCTATTACACACCATGAAACATGGACTCTTTATAAGTGGACTAGGCAAGCTCATTCCTAATAATTAGTCTCTATCCTAATCAACTAGTATAAAGTACAAATCTCAGTTCGACCAAACTGGACTGCAGAATTAGTACATTGTTTGCTTAGCGAAATTGGTTCAGCTTTCACAATGGAATGATGCGTTTAGTTTGTCTTAAATCTCTGTCGCACGGACACTCCAAACAGGTCACCTACTTGTGTACCTTGCAAATATTCCAGGATATATCTGGTTGGCCAATATCCACAAAGAAGATGCAAGGAGATACACTTAGTGCATAATGAGCCAGTGCATTTACATAGAAGACGTAATGCATAATATGACATGTAGCCGAGAATGCATGCTTTACTAAATTACTAATATGAGATGTATATTATCTAAGGTCACCTGTGCGCACTCCATTCACTTATTCATTTTGTTAGATTTTCCACCTCCTGACTCACAAACTTTCCTGCAGCCAAACACATATGTAGCTATATCCCCTCATCCTAGATTTTCTTGAATGGCTGTATCCTCATAGCTGTACTGATACCACTATATATATCTGCAGATGTCCGAATGGCTGTATCCTCATAGCTGTACTGATACCACTATATATATCTGCAGATGTCCAAATGAGTTTGCTTACAAATTTGTGCATTGGTCAAAACATGGATGTAATAGTAAATCATTTTTTTTCCATTTCAAGGCAAGCTTCTGTCTTAAGACATTCTAATTCTGAAATTTGTATCTAGTTTTGGGTCTTCAATTAGATGCGTTGGAGAAAATTTTATAAACCAATAGTTATAGTTGCTTATATAGGTGAGGCCAAACCACACCTGGATCGAAAATTTGTTCTTATGCTCACCTGGGTGCCGGGACAGTCCAAGAGGGGTCACTTTGGTGGGTGTTATGGTTCTCATCTCTTGAGTATCAATGCCTATTTCTGTGTCACAGTTCTCATTTCTACGGCCCTTACCTTCCAATTAAGTATTATTCCCTGTCATTGGGTCCACTATGCCTAATTTGTAAACATCAGTGCCTATGACATGGACTCCAGTCGCTAGTGTAGGGGAAATGCTACAGCTACCCTTTTTTAATGTTTTGTTTTCATCATCAAGGATTCTAATGCCAATATTGGAGACAACGGTGCCTGTATGAAAGGCCCCAATCCTATTTTAAGATGTTAATGTTTATTTTACAATGATATATGGGTGTATATGTGCAAATGGTTTGTAAAAAACTTAATTACTCTGTAGGAACTACGTAGGTTTCTGAGTTGCTCAGCCACCTTCTAGGACAGCTTAGACACTTTTAGGCTTAAATTCATGGAAACTATCACAACAATGGATTTCTAGTAACGGTACCTTTCAGACGTGGGGAGTAATCTAGATTATTCCTTCTCCTAGAGCAATCCAATTTCAAGATGATTTGGAGGAAATTCTTCAGTGGGACAACTGTCATAGTCTCGTTATGTTGATTATTCATTCTTTTGGTATCACAGAAATTTCAAGTCATGTTATCAGATCTTGTTGGATTTTAATTTGATCTCTTTAATCTATCACAATGCTTGTGTGACTGCTGATTGGAGCATTAATCATTTGCTCACTTGTAAGTTGTAACCCATATTGTTGATGTGATTATGAAAAGGGTGATTCAAAGTTACATTTTAGTTGTGTGTTTTGTCCAAGTCTAGGCTAGTAGTGCTATCATTCATTGTGTCTAGGCAATTTACTTACTTCATGCTCTCCCTATGTATATGAGGAGTTAGGGCCTTGTTCAAGTATTAGACACACAACTTCTCTCCTCTCTTGTATGTCAATGTTGTGGGTGAGCAACTAAATCAAATATAACCCTGTTTATTAGGTACCATGTGATTTCACAACATGGAGGAAGCCATCACCTCCAATTAGTCACTTAATCAAACTCTAGATCAAGGGTACCTAGTTTATTCTTCACACTTCAAGCTCTAGTGCAGGCTTGAGTATCAGCCTAGACTAGTAGTTGCAGCTAAAATTTTCAGCACTCCGACATCTAGACCTCAATGGAAAACTTCATGCAACGCTATGTTAGCTACAAAAATTCCTTATCTGCCTGCATTGCAAGACATTTCCATCTGGTTGTTCCTCTATCAACACAACTAAGTGACCTACTTACACGAGCTTTTCTTAAAGCAGCCTTTAGTACTCACAAATGGGACGGTGACAACCTCCATCTCCTGTTTTTATTCTCGCCACTTCAATATGTTGCCACCAAACAACCTCTTTTCCTAGTATGCCATCCTTCACGTGGACACCTCCCCTTGCAAACTCTTCTCGTAGATGTGACTATCAGTAGGCATCTTCTAGATCACGAGGGGCTGTCAAACAAAGGTAGAGGAGACATCATCAGTTGTTGGCTGGGTTAGCCACTATTCACACAAACTAAAAGAATTCTGTGGGAACATTGTATTGTATAGTGTACACTCCAAACGCTCCCCTACAGAAGGGTTATTTTACAAAAGGCATCGACATGTTGATATGATTGGCTGTTTTGATTCCTACTCTACAAGCAGCTGTTTTAGATAGAAGCCCTCGTCACTTGTAGTATGTAAAACGAAATGTGTTGGCTATTGGCCAGATCCATAGAGAAAGCTGAAAATAGTGCCTTGGCTCGTACCACTGATGATCTAGATTCATACATTGCTGCATTGGTATATCTGAAGCTTGGTGCTTTCATGTGGTACACATTGTGGCAAGAAAGCTGCCATCTTAATTGCATGCAACCCTCCTTCTTCATGTGAGGACCAAATACAATGCCACTTTGTGATAGTGGCCATATGCAACTGAATTACCACTCGTTTTATGGAATCCAAAAATTAAACAGTTTCACGGGAGAATAGTTTACCAAATCTCGTGCTAGGAAGCAATTTTGAATGTTTACAAGTTAGGCATGGTAAATATCTTCGTTCTATCCTGATAGAGAGTAGTCAAATGTTTAAAGACCATTTCCTCCTTTTTTATGCACTTTCCTTGTTTTAGAGGTTTACTTTTAACTTTCATTCAGTTATTTCTTGCAAGGCAAGGCTGTATATAAAAGCCGAGCCTCCCATGATCCCATATTATGTTAAAAAGGGGGAACAATCTACTTTTATAGATAATAAGAATCCATTTAATTTAAAAGCATTTTGGATGATGTATTAAAAAAAGAGGAGTAATGCTGCATATTGAGAAGACCAATGTGTTTCATGATTTTAATCAATGTTTAGAAAGCACGAAGCAGGAGGCGAGTGGACATGACCGCAACTGCTTAAGCGCCAGGCGGCCGCTTTTTAAAAGCACACAATTTAAATATCATATATTTTTCATACATTTATACTCTAATACACATGTTAACATTGGAGAAAATCAAATGATATACATATAATCATGTACCAAAGGCACTGTGCAGTGCATATAGTTGCATACTTAAAATTTAAGTACTATATATATTACATATATAATATTATATATAACTAGATTTGTAGTTGCAACTAATTTTCCAAAAAGTGCCCAATTAAGCGGCCTAACCTGCCAATTGAGCGGCCTAGGCGGTCAATTAAGCGGCCGATTAAGCGGGCTAGGTGGAAAAAACGGGCGCTCAATTTCAGCCGCCTATCTGGGTTCCTAAGGCCTAAGTTAACCTCTTGGCCACTTAAACCTCAGCCTGGCCCGCCTTTTAAAACAATGCTTTTAATCTTGGCACCCTTTGTAATCTTATTAAAAACTTTTGAGTTTTTCACTTAACATAGCATCTGATGACAATGTGTATAGTAAATCAGAGATATGGTTTAGACTTTAAAGTGATCATGGGTAGGTCCATTTTTATAAAACCAGAGGAGTGAGGGGCATTTAATTCATTGTAATGTTGAAGGCCACATTTTCTATCTAACTTTCATCCATGTATACCTATATATAATAACATCATAAACTAATACATGAGTATAGCCGTCGGGTGGTGGTGCAGTGGAGAAGGACCAGGCTTTTTAGAGTAGGGACCCGATTTGAATCCATGTGAGCACGCCACAACAGTCTATTATCCCGTCACGCAGGTCGGCCTTTGCTTGAATTTAACCTGTCATCCTTGATGTCCGGGTAGTGGGGAGGGGGGGAGCGTTACACTTCCAGGGTGGGGTCACCGACGTGGCTGCTCCTCGGGAGTGGTTCCCACGTCATCCAAAAAAAAACCCAATACATGAGTACCAACATGGACTCTGAAGTGAATTGAGTTTATCATAAATACCATGTTCTCAAAATTGCTAGGGTGACGTGATAAATATATTGACATACATGAAAATGTAAGTTACACTGAGAATGACCTAAGTTCTATTATTGTAATGTATGCAGGAAAAAATGACGTTTCATTTAATCTTGTAAGGATAAAATTTCCATTTGATTGATCATTATCAAACACTACAAACAACTTACTCACGTCTGAATTACTGTATGGAACCTTTTTCTTAGGAGCATATAGAGAACTGAAAATTCTGTTTAGAAGTTACTTGGAAGTATATTTTAGGTGTATATAGAAAACTCTGTTGACAATGAGTGCATCTCACCCTATAAATTTAATGTGGGAATTTGGATTTTCAGAACAAGGAGTTACACCACAAGGAAATATTTGGATTCGCGGAATAACAAAATTGATGCTAAAAGCTGTTCACAGTTCACACAAATCCTATGTGATCCTCTTTCTGTGAAGTATACTGGCATGATTTATGGCTCAAGGGAACTGTAGCCCTTTATGATGACAATATATGAGAACATTGAGAATGAAGGCATATTAGCAGGTCTTTCTGAGATATATGTCCAATTTTGGCTCTGGTATTGGTGTTTCTGGCGGCCTGTCAGCTTGGGTGGTGGTGTTATAGAAGACTGCTGACAGGTTGCTGTTCTCTAACAAATGTCACTCTAGGGCTGATGAAATCCCTGGTTTTTTCTGGTTGAATTTTGGGGACACTGACTGTCATGGAAAGAGATATCGACGATACCGTCGGTATACCGATATCGACGTCATCGGTCATCGATTTACACAAACCTGTCGTTGGGATTGCAAATATCGGTAAACCGATGATATACCCCGCCAAATACCGCCAAATATCGCCAAATACCGCCAAATATTGCCAAATATCGACGAAATTTACTGGTATACCGACAGAAATACCGATTTTTGCGTGCTTAAGTCTGTTTCTATTGTTTGAGAGGAGGAAATGGTGGAGCAAAGGGATCTCGACAACTAGGGCTCAGAGAAGTCTAATCTAAGGTGTTCCTTTATGTTTTCTACCATTTCTCTCATTTACACTTGTCATCTATCTCAATTAAAATGTAAATTCGTCCCAAAATGCCTTAAATTGGCAAAGATCTCACCATCTGCTTTTTTATGTCTTCCTAATTGTATGTGTTCGTAGATCTACAACACTTTCTCATAATCTACATAATAATCATAGTAATATACCTAAATAATCCACGAAATATAAGTAGAATTTGCTATCATTTTTAGTAGTAAGCTAATAAGTATACATATGTTCTTCTAACTAGTATTTTTATCATACAAAGGAAGAAAATGTACTAGTTCGCAACACAACAAACAAATATTGTAAAAAAGCATAGTTTTTGTAACTTTCTAGTCTTATATTTGTTTATACATGACACTTGCCACATATATCCCACAACATGGACATGGTTGACATGGTAATTACACTTTTAAATTATCGCATCCCCACGACATGCATATAGTGGGCATGGTAATAATGGCTTTTATACTTATCCCGCTATTGTGCATAATCCATGGAGAAGAAACTCACTACTGCATATCAAGATCCTATGCAACAAACAACAACAGTGAAAAGGTGTCACAATAGTGATGGTGCCTAACTTCCTTGACAGTCATGAAGTTAATTGTCTAAGTCACACATTGAAGAAGAACAATAGAAAGCCCTGGTGTATATTTCCTTTTAGAATCTGATATGATGCATATGGAGACATAGTACTGTAAAATTCTAAAACATATCGTGTTTAATTACATAATACGAGCGAGTATTATACACTTATATAGTATTGTACATGACGTGTATGAGCAACACGTAACTTAATACCACCAACCTTACATAATGTACATGTCATGGGAGCAATATGTCAACCATATCAACTCAATATTGTATGGAGAATTAGTGTGTAACTCGACATACAACTGATATGAGTTAGTAAGTTACTATCCTATTTATGTGTTGTAAATTGGATATTATTGCATAAGTGTGTGTATTTATGTTTATGGATTGTGCTAGTAAAATTTCAAATCTTAATTCCAATATTTTGTCATCGAAATCCTTCATCGAAATCTACAGAAAACAGGACAGGTTCCCTACCTCCCACATGATGGACAACACCCCCCCCCCCCAATACCCCTTATAGAATTTTATTGCATAAAACGATGCATTTAGGTGTAGAGATTACACCTGTAAAATTTCATGATTTAATTCATTCATTTTGGCGTCGATATGGCCAGGATTGCATTTGTTGATATTTCCGTCGGTATACCGGTAAATATCTATATCCAAGCTGTCGGATCGGTATCGGTCATTTAATTCCTTGCTGACTGTGGCAGTGCCTTCATGTTGACAATGTTCACTAGAGTTAGTGAAATGACACTGGATGGGCAGCTGCTGCTTCTTTGAAGTTTGAACCATGTATGCATAGGGACTTCGAGCATAGGCTTGCATGCTTTTGTATGGAAGAGTTTCCTCCTCAATCATAACCTTTTATTTTATTTTTCTCTGGAGAACAATCTCAGAGATGTCTGTTATATTTTTTGCACATTAGATTCCAGCCCAGTGAAGGAAAGCCCACTGTTTGTGAATACAAGGTCCACAGTTTGATTTATTATCTGCGAATTAGCCACATACTGACACCTGATATCTCCCCGCATATTGAATTTTCTTTATTCAATCTTCCTTGCCATGAACAATGACATGAAATTGGTTGGCAAGTTATTCTAATTACCATTGGCTTGACTTGACTTGACTTTGATGGAGATTTGGTTGTCTGCAATTAAAATTGCATAGTGTCCACTAAATCTATTCATCCTATCTCCACGAGGAACTGAACTCTGTACCACTCTCTTACAAAGTCACTTTCTTAAACACAATGTTAATTGATTTGTCTCTCTTTCTATATGGAAGATTTCAGATGAAGTAACATGTGCTATCTACGGCTGGTAAATGATTTCTATCACTGGGGTTCATATGCATGAAATGCACTCTCAAAATTAAGGATTTATTGTAGCAACTTTATAGTTTATATATATACAGGGGTTAGTTAATGGATGGCAATCAGCGCAGAAACAATTAGCTTGCAGTGTTTTGATCGAGCTCGGCCAAATTGTATGGATTACTTGAGCTCCCTGGGAATAATAAAACACTTCCGGAGCCTCCTGGCCTGTCAGACAACTATTGGGCATCAACACACTAAGGGCACACCTCGATATTTGGCACACCTAGCAATCTCCTATGTCTAGGCATCTACTACACGTGTAGAGACTAATATAAGGTGAAAAGGATGTTGGGCTTACATACAAATCTTGTGACTGTTATTTCCTCTTTGTCACACACTAGTTTAATAGATACAAGTGTCGAAGAAAGTATTAGAATGACTTAACCATTTCATGCATATGAGGTATAATTGGAGGGACAATTAACCATAAGTCCATAACAAAGACTGCCCCACGGTTGTCAAGGCGGCCAGGCGGTGGCCGGGCCTGGCAGGGTGCCTAGGCAGGCGCCTGGGCATTGGCCTTTTTTTCATGTGTATAATAGCAACATATGATATACAATATAGATCACATATATAAGGTACTTTGTGTATTTATATAGTGTTCTACATCATAAATAGTCATGTTGGAGTGAATCTGAAGCATAAAAACACATGAAATCGTTTGTAGTTCAACAAAAAAAATAATTTATACATGTCAATCATGATATTAACATGACATAAAAAATTTGGGGAAAAAAATGTCTAGGCGCCCTTGGCAGCCTAGGCCCCCGTATGTTGTCCTAGGTGCTCAAATGTCAATTGAACTAGATTGGTGGTCCGGGTGGATCCTCTTCGGGCCTAGTCACCTAGGCGACGCCTAGGCATCTGCCTTAACCTAGGAAGCACATATACATCATTAGGTGCGGTACCCATACCGGATACATATTAGATACTAGTACTTCTTGGATACATCTGGATTCATATTGGATACTTCCTCAGACATATCTAGATTTTTTTTCACTTTTTAAAGAATGGATACTTTGTGGATATGGAAGGCCCATATATAGAAATGCATACATAATTCTGATGTAATTTATCATTACGTGCCTGTTGTTACTACTAATCCAATGTTCATTTAACTTCTTTTTCTTGGCTCTCAAATAAAACTTTCCGTTTCCACTTCCCTCACTTTCGCTGCGCGCCGTAGGAATCCAAAGTGTAGATGGTTCTACGCGCTCCGTTTTTAAGAGTTTTTGGAATACCACAAAC